>JARQAB010000015.1:2634396-3951595 GCA_036172955.1 Meloidogyne arenaria | reverse complement strand
TTCTTGAGTTCATCTTATTCAGCAAAGAATTGACTATCGAATACAATTTATTTCATAATTTTTCACTTTTTTAAAATTTTTTATGGATTTTAGAAAAATATGGAAAAATACTATTTTCGCGCATTTTACTTCACTATTAGAAACATAACTTAAAATGACAAAGTTAGGACACGAAAAACAAACAACGTAAAGGCTCGGCGAGGCTTGTTGCAAAGAAAAAATTCGGGAATTGGATTCAATTGAACTTTTTCCCCATCCAGCGATAGCCCTGATCCTGCACCAAGTGATTACCATCTTTTCCGATCGATGAGACACTTTCTTCGTGGGTGAGCTTCATGAATTTGAGGAGGTCGAGAATGGATGTAGGGAATTCTTTGATCCATAAAAATTTATAAAAAAGTGAAAAATTATGAAATAATTGTATTCTATAGACAATTCTTTGCTGAATAAGATGAACTCAAGAAGTTTTAATTTTATCAATTCCAAAGTAAGATATAGACGATTATCTGAGACAGCTTAAAAACGAACGAAGTTATGGACCACCCTAGTAATGATAATAACATACTCAACGTTAAGTCTCTGGTATTTTAATAAAAATTATTAACGACTTTTAACTGACAGTCGGTTATTTCAGATGCGGCGATTAATCTATTATTATTGGGAATTGGTATATATACTTTATACAAGTATCAACAATAATTCAGTAGTTACCACCCCCACCGTCGCGGCTGTCACAAAAGGACATTTGGTCTACAACCCCTGTTTTTGGTCATTTTATTGCCAGTCGGTCAATTAAATCCTATTAACGGGTTGTTTTGACCTTTTTATCTTACACAATTTGTATTATGTCGCTTTATCAAAGCCGACATAATTACAAATTGATTTTACAGCCGCCGCGGAATCTTTGTAAATACTAATTGTTTATTTTTCGCGCAAAATTAAAGTATTTGTAAGCTTTCTTGATTACAATATAGTCTAGATTTGATGATTCTGAACGAAATTATCAACTCGAATCTAGCGTGGCAAAACTTTTTTGCCGCTGCAAAGGTTTAGAATAAACAAATTGTTTATTTAAATCAAATTTTGTGATTTTAGAAAGATTTTGTGATTTTTTTAATATTTTATTTTTAAAGTTGTCAAAAAAATTTTTTTGTGGTTATTTTTTAATGAATATGGATTTTAATTTCATAATGGACGATCTTCCACATATTCATGATTTAATCGAGGAGGAAGAAAACGAACGTAAATAATTTCAAAAATAAAAAATTGAATTTTAGATTTGAAAAAAAAAAATTCTGCCTAAATTAAAATAATATGTTCTTGCGGTGAAAAAAAATATTACATTAACTGGACTAATAATGAAAAAACATTTGAAGATTTTGAGTTATCAACATTAATTAATTAAATCAATTATATGAAAACTAAAACTATATTCTAACATATACTGTGTGATTAAATCTATGATTTGGGGTTCACTTATTTAATAAACGGTTCATTATCATAATAATTTATATCTATTTTAAACAATTAATTCAGAATAATTATTAAATTATATAGTATAATAAATTATTAAGCTATAAAAAAAAAAATGACTTTTTAAAAGCATATTTTAAAACGCATATATGGTGCATAATTATGTTACAATAAAGGAAACCGAGTTGGTGCAACGCGCCATCTAGCGAACATATCAGTTTGGCATATAATTCAAGCATACACGTCAGCTCGGGGCAAACACCTTATTTCATATTAATTTGCAGAGACCAACTCACTACAACTGATTTAAGACCAAAGGAGCCGAAATTTTAGATAAAGAAAAAGAAATGAAATACTTACAAATAAAAGGAAAATAGTGAAGTCGCTAAATCGCAAATATCACAGAAAAAGTTGCATATGGAAAAGAAAATAACATAAAATCGAGATTTTTGAAATATATACATGTATTTTATATACATTTTTTTATATTTATTTATTGAAATTAATATTGTATCAAATTTAACTATTTCAAAAATAAATAAAATCATTTCAAAATTAATAATTAGACAAATATATGTACAAATAGAAAAATTGGAAAAATTAAACATTAGAAGTGTGGGAAATTTTTATTTTTTAAAATGATACCTGCACTTTTTTAGAACACAATTGCATTCATATTGAATTAAAAATCATCTTTTACATTTCAATAGACTTTTCTTTTGTAAAAATTATTTTTCAACAAAACTTTAATTACATTACTTTTTAATTAAATAAATATTTCGTTATTTTATTTTATTACACAAAAATTAATTTGATTTTCTATTGATATTAAAATTTCACTATTACTTAAATACTTCTGTGCAGCTTTGTAAAGTTCCTACTCGTCCGATCTGGTAAGTTAACCAAAGTTGGTTTAATTTTTAATTTCCCCCTAACCTATTACACACAACTTGAAATAGGCAGAGGGTGCAAACAGCGTTTCAGTGCGGGAGTATGGTTTGTTGGTTACGTGACAGCGAAAATGCAAGAGGTTCGAATCCTTTCATGAAAATGAATTATATAAAATTAGAATCTCATATATCTTTCCGATTTATCATTTAATGGCATTTTAAACTAAAGTACATTTTTAAAATAATTTTTCCCTTTGTTCTTCATTTTCTAAGTTTGTTTATAAAGCCATGTTAACTTTTATAAAACATGTAAAAAAACGATAAATTTGTTTTAAAACAAAGATAAGACTTTGTTTCAAGTTTTGGGTTGGTCAAAAATTTTTTAAAAGGAGTTCTTTCGAGATTAAGCTTCTCGAAGTTGCACCATCACAATTTTAGAAAAATGCACGCGAAAAAATAGAGCGCAAAGAAAAGAGAAAGATGTTTTATTTATTTCAGCGCCACTGAAACGGCTCTCTGGTTGCAGGTTAAGTTGCTGTGTATTAATATTAATTGTAGAAAATTTTTGTGCCGCTCCCTGTGTTTGTAAGAATGTTAAGATTTCATATTTTAAAATAAACCTTTGAAAGGTTTTGATCTTGTGTTTTGCTAGTCGTTTAGAAATTTTTTGTTAATAGTGGATAATTTTGTACCGCGTTTTATGTCGAAAAATTTATTTTCGCATTTTATATATTTTAAAGTTAAAAAGTTTTGTTGTTAGTGGGTAACCGTTTTTATAACAAAAATTGAAAATTTTTTGTTATAAAAATGGTACTTATACTACTAATGTATTAAACGCCAACGCGAAATATATAACAGTAATAAAATATATAGTTGTAATAAAACTTTAGAATATGTTTATGTATATGCTTACTAACCGACGAGACGCTTGTGCAAAACCCCGCGCTTCGCGCGGGGTTTTGCGGCACGCGTCTTGCTGCACACGTTTGGGTATTTAAATACTCTATCGATATTTTATTTCAAGAAAAAAAAAAAACCAAGAAAAATATCAAGGTATATTAATATTATGATTTATTTATTCATTATTCATTGCCAAAATTATAGCAGCCGAATTTTACATCTTTACTTTCATCAAAAATTATAATGATTTACATTTAAAAAAGTCTCTAGCTGCAGTGTTTACAAATAGTCTTGTCCCAAGCATAATGCTTAGGTAAGGCAATATAATTATTTATATACAATTTATAATATTGGTGAGGTGGGGTGTTAGGTATGTGTGGGTATAGTAATAAAAGGAGTTGTTAGCTATCAGACTCGGTCGACACCTGGGTCGACCGTCGCCGCCTGCCCTTCATCATTTTGCCTTTCGCCACCTTCGTTATCATTGTATTTACTTTTCGGATAAACAGTTATTTTATTCTTGTGTTATTCTGTTAGTCACTAGGTAAGGCCGCTACTTAGGAAATAACAGGGGGGCTACACGCTTTCACGCGGTGCCGTTTGGCGCGAACTTAAAAAACAGTGAGTTGCTTATCAAAAAAGATATAATTTTGCAATAATAACTCTCGCTCTTTATCTAAGTTCTCCAAACTTTCAGAATCTTTGATCGAGAATTTCAGAAATTGTGGACTTCAGAAATATTTAATGAAAAATTCTGAAATTTTTCGAGGAGGTAATCAAGGATGTTAAAAAATTTGAAAACAGTTTCGTGAATTTAGGGTCGTGCAAAAATGTCATTTTGAGTCTCGCGCCAAAACGGCACAGCACCAAAACGTCCTCAATTAATGATTGGGATTTCCATAGTAAATATATTGTAAAGCATATAAGCTATTAATTCCTAAGGCTATGCAGTAGGCGGCGTGGTGTAATGGCTAACACATCAGTCCGGTCTACTGAAGATGCTGGTTCGCTCCCAGCCGCCGAATAACCTTTTGCACTAGCTAAAGGAGAGAAATACTAAGCCCAGCTGCTTTACTATATTAAACCCTTATATCGAAGCGCCTATATATCGAATTGGTAATTCCGAGCCTGGTCCCCCCCCTTTTTTTTCCTTATTTTTTTTTCCTTATGAATGACATAATGGTCAATTTTTCTTCCTTCCTCAATTTAACTCTAGTTCCCTGTGGCAAGTTTAAATCAGACATTCCTCTCAAAATAAGCGGCATTAACAAAAAAGGATTAATTTATGAATCGATTAAAGTTGGTATATAACATTAGAATGTTATGAAAACGTGACATTCTTATTTAATTTTAAATTATTATTTAAAATTAATATCATATTTTTAAAATTAAATAAGATGTCACGTTTTCATAACATTCTAATGTTATATACCAACTTTAATCGATTCATAAATTAATCCTATCTTCGTTAATGCCTCTTATTTTGAGAGGAATGTCTGATTTAAACTTGCCACATGGAACTAGTGAAATTGAGAAAGGAAGAAAAATTGACCATTATGTCATTCATAGGAAGAAAAATAAGAAAAAAAAGGGGGGACAGGCTCGGAATTACTATCGAATCGATTTATATCGATTAACAAGTGTTTTGGATATATATGGTAACCTATATAAATCTATACAAGGTCCCATATCTAGGTTTCGATATACAATGGGGGACCCGTATAATTATGCATGTTGTATTTATTATTTTATTACCTCACGCGTAACATAGCCTCGCCATCATTTATGTATTTGCCCGTGCAACATGAGAATATAGCTTTCACTAAAATAATTATGATATAATATAAAGAGTATTCTTCGGTTTGGGCCCTTTCCGTGATGGTTCAATTCCATCTGCCCCCCCCCTTTTCCCACAGCATGAAAACACGTATATTATACCTAACATCTTTCGCTATTCTATTTTACATATTTCGAGGTCTTTAGTGGTGTATTTTTCAAACCCCAAAAAAAGTCAAGAGCGAGACTTAAAATTTAAAGCAATTTTGGTATCAGCAAGTTTCTTAAAGTGTTGGGAATAAAACAAAAAAGAATTATCAATTTTTCATTAATTTTGAAGAAAATTATGACAAAAAGAAAACGTGGCGCAAATTTGCCGCACCTGTATTAACTATGCTTTTATCTGAATAGGAAAAATTTTAATCGTTAGAATATATTTTGTTATTCTTTTTAAATTATATTTAAATCACAACACGGGATTTCAAGTCAAACTCATAAATTTTTAACAAACTTATTTACTTACAAATTATTTGAATTTATAAAAAATTTTAATCATAAACGTAAAACCTGATTTTAATATAATAAAAAGCGAATTTTTATGTGAGAATTTTTATTAAAATTTTATGATAAATATTTTATTATACATGAAATAATGAATATAATACATGAATTAAATGAATCTTTAGAAATATTTAGTTTTATTATCTCACTGAACATAAAGATTAATTAAAAAGACCCTTATAAATAAACGGAATATTAATCATAATTTTTAATTCAAAATTTTTTAAAAAGAATGAACATTCTAAACGCACCAGATTTATATATAATTGTAGAGAAAGAAAGAACTGCATACAAGAACTACATATTAGACAAAAGAAGATATGTTGATTTGTTTTCCTTTTATACATAGGTTGATTTAATTCCTTTGTTAATTATCGTATAAACTTATTGTCTCTAGTAGTATGCCTAACAAAAAATTTACAAAGTCAAAAAAATATAGGCTAATATTAAATTTATTAATATTAGATAATATTTTGTATGATTATTAGTTTTTGGAGTGTATTAATCGGATATACATATTGATGTTTGTAAATAAAATTTTAAAATTTTAAATAAACATTAAATATGATAATATATATTTATCTAGTCATTTAAATATTGTAAATTTGTTTATTTAATTTAATAAATTTTTAAAATTAATTATGGTATACAAAATTATATGCAAAACACCCACGAATCTTTTAATATTTATGATTATTTGAAAATGAACGGATAGAATTCTTATAGACGGTATACTGGAGTCTTGTTACAAAAGCACTTTAATTCAAATGAAACTGCAGTCAATTTAAAAGCTTCCGTTCGTTTTATTTCAAAATCCG
Source organism: Meloidogyne arenaria (assembly GCA_036172955.1). Taxonomy (NCBI): domain Eukaryota; kingdom Metazoa; phylum Nematoda; class Chromadorea; order Rhabditida; family Meloidogynidae; genus Meloidogyne; species Meloidogyne arenaria. The sequence goes on along the minus strand of JARQAB010000015.1, from coordinate 3,945,177 downwards.
AAATGAAATAGTTTCAAGTCGTGACAAAACTGTTCTTAAAAATTATTTAATGAATTGAAAAGCAAAATTGACAAACTTTAAATTTTACGCAATAAAAAAAATACAATTTCTGATAAGGAAAAATATGCAGCTAAAGAGAAATATGAAAAAATATAATAAAATATAATCACCATGTTTTCGTTTAAATGTAGAAATACATTATGTAGAATTTTGTGGCTCCCGATAAAGATGGGGAAAACAAACGTTTGTGGCTATTATAATTTTATTTCTAAAAAATTTTAAATTGAATATACTTTTCGTGTTTTGTATAGCTCCAATAAATATCAGAGAGAAAAACATATATATATATATATATAATATATATAGACAAAAACTGTTCTTAAAAATTATTTAATGAATTGAAAAAAGCAAAATTGACAAACTTTAAATTTTTACGCAATAAAAAAAATACAATTTCTGATAAGAAAAAAATATGCAGCTACAGAGAAATATGAAAAAATATAATAAATATAAATCACCATGTTTTCGTTTAAATGTAGAATACCTTATGTAGAATTTTGTGGCTCCCGATAAAGATGGGGAAAACAAACGTTTGTGGCTATTATAATTTTTATTTCTAAAAAATTTTAAATTGAATATACTTTTCGTGTTTTTTATAGCTCCAATAAATATAAGAGAGAAAAACATATATATATATATATATATATATATATATATATATATATATATATATTATATATATATATATATATTATATATATATATATATATATATAATATATATATATATATATATATATATAATACTATATATATATATATATATATATATATATATATATTATATATATATATATATATATATATATATATATATATATATATATATATATATTATATATATATATATATATATATATATAATATATATATATATATATGTTTTTCTCTCTGATATTTATTGGAGCTATACAAAACACGAAAAGTATATTCAATTTAAAATTTTTTAGAAATAAAAATTATAATAGCCACAAACGTTTGTTTTCCCCATCTTTATCGGGAGCCACAAAATTCTACATAATGTATTCTACATTTAAACGAAAACATGGTGATTTATATTTTATTATATTTTTTCATATTTCTCTTTAGCTGCATATTTTTTCCTTATCAGAAATTGTATTTTTTTTATTGCGTAAAAATTTAAAGTTTGTCAATTTTGCTTTTTCAATTCATTAAATAATTTTTAAGAACAGTTTTTGTCTATATATATATATATATATATATATATGTTTTTCTCTCTGATATTTATTGGAGCTATACAAAACACGAAAAGTATATTCAATTTAAAATTTTTTAGAAATAAAAATTATAATAGCCACAAACGTTTGTTTTCCCCATCTTTATCGGGAGCCACAAAATTCTACATAATGTATTCTACATTTAAACGAAAACATGGTGATTTATATTTTATTATATTTTTTCATATTTCTCTTTAGCTGCATATTTTTTCCTTATCAGAAATTGTATTTTTTTTATTGCGTAAAAATTTAAAGTTTGTCAATTTTGCTTTTTCAATTCATTAAATAATTTTTAAGAACAGTTTTTGTCACGACTTGAAACTATTTCATTTCGGATTTTGAAATAAAACGAACGGAAGCTTTTAAATTGACTGCAGTTTCATTTGAATTAAAGTGCTTTTGTAACAAGACTCCATTATACCGTCTATAAGAATTCTATCCGTTCATTTTCAAATAATCATAAATATTAAAAGATTCGTGGGTGTTTTGCATATAATTTTTGTATACCATAATTAATTTTAAAAATTTATTAAATTAAATAAACAAATTTACAATATTTAAATGAATAGATAAATATATATTATCATATTTAATGTTTATTTAAAATTTTTAAAATTTTTATTTACAAACATCAATATGTATATCCGATTAATACACTCCAAAAACTAATAATCATACACAAATATTATCTAATATTAATAAATTTAATATTAGCCTATATTTTTTTGACTTATGTAAATTTTTTGTTAGGCATACTACTAGAGACAATAAGTTTATACGATAATTAACAAAGGAATTAAATCAACATATGTATTAAAAGGAAAACAAATCAACATATCTTCTTTGTCTAATATGTAGTTCTTTGTATGCAGTTCTTTTCTTTCTCTACAATTATATATAAATCTGGTGCGTTTAGAATGTTCATTCTTTTTTAAAAAATTTTGAATTAAAAATTATGATTAATATTCCGTTTATTTTATAAGGGTCTTTTTAATTAATCTTTATGTTCAGTGAGATAATAAAACTAAATATTTTCTAAAGATTCATTTAATTCATGTATTATATTCATTATTCATGTATAATAAAATATTTATCATAAAATTTTAATAAAAATTCTCACATAAAAATTCGCTTTTTATTATATTAAAATCAGGTTTTACGTTTATGATTTAAAATTTTTTTATAAATTCAAATAATTTGTAAGTAAATAAGTTTGTTAAAAATTTATGAGTTTGACTTGAAATCCCGTGTTGTGATTTAAATATAATTTAAAAAGAATAACGAAATATATTCTAACGATTTAAATTTTTTCCTATTCAGATAAAAGCATAGTTAATACAGGGTGCGGCAAATTTGCGCCACTTTTTCTTTTTGTCATAATTTTCTTCAAAATTAATGAAAATTGATAATTCTTTTTTTGTTTTATTCCCAACACTTTAAGAAACTTGCTGATACCAAAATTGCTTTTAAATTTTAAGTCTCGCTCTTGACTTTTTTTGGGGTTTGAAAAATACACCCTAAATACCGTGAAATATGTAAAAGAGAATAGCGAAAGATGTTAGGTATAATATACGTGTTTTCATGCTGTGGAAAAGGGGGGGGGGAGATGGAATTGAACCATCACGGAAAGGGCCCAAACCGAAGAATACTCTTTATATTATATCATAATTATTTTTAGTGAAAGCTATATTCTCATGTTGCACGGGCAAATACATAAATGATGGCGAGCTATGTTACTGCGTTGAGGTAATAAAATAATAAATACAACATGCATAAATTATACGGGTCCACCATTGTATATCGAAACCCTAGATATGGGACCTTGTATAGATTTATATAGGTTACCATATATATCCAAAACACTTGTTAATCGATATAAATCGATTCGATAGTAATTCCGAGCCTGTCCCCCCTTTTTTTTCTTTATTTTTCCTTCCTTATGAATGACATAATGGTCAATTTTTCTTCCTTTCTCAATTTCACTCTAGTTCCATGTGGCAAGTTTAAATCAGACATTCCTCTCAAAATAAGAGGCATTAACGAAGATAGGATTAATTTATGAATCGATTAAAGTTGGTATATAACATTAGAATGTTATGAAAACGTGACATTCTTATTTAATTTTAAAAATATGAATATTAATTTTAAATAATAATTTAAAATTAAATAAGAATGTCACGTTTTCATAACATTCTAATGTTATATACCAACTTTAATCGATTCATAAATTAATCCTTTTTTTGTTAATGCCGCTTATTTTGAGAGGAATGTCTGATTTAAACTTGCCACAGGGAACTAGAGTTAAATTGAGGAAGGAAGAAAAATTGACCATTATGTCATTCATAAGGAAGGAAAAATAAAGAAAAAAAGGGGGGGGGACCAGGCTCGGAATTACCAATTCGATATATAGGAGCTTCGATATAAGGGTTTAATATAGTAAAGCAGCTGGGCTATAGCTATTTCTCTCCTTTAGCTAGTGCAAAAGGTTATTCGGCGGCTGGGAGCGAACCAGCATCTTCAGTAGACCGGACTGATGTGTTAGCCATTACACCACGCCGCCTACTGCATAGCCTTAGGAACTTAATAGCTATATATGCTTTACAATATATTTACTATGGAAATCCCAATCATTAATTGAGGACGTTTTGGTGCTGTGCCGTTTTGGCGCGAGACTCAAAACTGACATTTTTGCACGACCCTAAATTCACGAAACTGTTTTCAAATTTTTTAACATCCTTGATTACCTCCTCGAAAAATTTCAGAATTTTTCATTAAATATTTCTGAAGTCCACAATTTCTGAAATTCTCGATCAAAGATTCTGAAAGTTTTGGAGAACTTAGATAAAGATGCGAGAGTTATTATTGCAAAATTATATCTTTTTTGATAAGCAACTCACTGTTTTTTAAGTTCGCGCCAAAACGGCACCGCGTGAAAGCGTGTAAGCCCCCCCTGTTATTTCCTAAGTAGCGGCCTTACCTAGTGACTAACAGAATAACACAAGAATAAAATAACTGTTTATCCGAAAAGTAAATACAATGATAACGAAGGTGGCGAAAGGCAAAAATGATGAAGGGCAGGCGGCGACGGTCGACCCAGGTGTCGACCGAGTCTGATAGCTAACAACTCCTTTTATACTATACCCACACATACCTAACACCCCCACCCTCACCAATATTATAAATATGTATATAAATAATTATATTGCCTTACCTTAAGCATTATGCTTGGGACAAGACTATTTGTAACACTGCAGCTAGAGACTTTTTTAAATGTAAATCATTATAATTTTTGATGAAAGTAAAGATGTAAAATTCGGCTTGCTATAAATTTTGGCAATGAATAATGAATAAAATAAATCATAATATTAATATACCTTGATATTTTTCTTGGTTTTTTTCTTTTCTTTGAAATAAAATATCGATAGAGTATTTAAATACCCCAAACGTGTGCCAGCAAGACGCGTGCCGCAAAACCCCGCGCGAAGCGCGGGGTTTTGCACAAGCGTCTCGTCGGTTAGTAAGCATATACATAAACATATTCTAAAGTTTTATTACAACTATATTTTATTACTGTTATATATTTCGCGTTGGCGGTTTAATACATTAGTAGTATAAGTACCATTTTTATAACAAAAATTTTTCAATTTTTGTTATAAAAACGGTTACCCACTAACAACAAAAATTTTTAACTTTAAATATATAAAATGCGAAAATAAATTTTTCGACATAAAACGCGGTACAAAATTATCCACTATTAACAAAAAATTTCTAACTGACTAGCAAAACACAAGATCAAAACCTTTGAAAGGTTTATTTTAAAATATGAAATCTTAACATTCTTACAAACACAGGGAGCGGCACAAAAATTTTCTACAATTAATATTAATACACAGCAACTTAACCTGCAACCAGAGAGCCGTTTCAGTGGCGCTGAAATAAATAAAACATCTTTCTCTTTTTCTTTGCGCTCTATTTTTTTCGCGTGCTATTTTTCTAAAATTTGAGGTGCCAACTTCGAGAAGCTTAATCTCGAAAGAACTCCTTTTAAAAAAATTTTTGACCAACCCAAAACTTGAAACAAAGTCTTATCTTTGTTTTAAAACAAAATTTATCGTTTTTTTACATGTTTTATAAAAGTTTAACATGGCTTTATAAACAAACTTAGAAAATGAAGAACAAAGGGAAAAAATTATTTTAAAAATGTACTTTAGTTTAAAATGCCATTAAATGATAAATCGGAAAGATATTATTGAGATTCTAATTTATATAATTCATTTTCACTGAAAGGATTCGAACCTCTTGCATTTTTCGCTGTCACGTAACCAACTAAACCATACTCCCGCACTGAAACGCTGTTTGCACCCTCTGCCTATTTCAAGTTGCTGTGTAATAGGTTTAGGGGGAAATTAAAAATTAAACCAACTTTGGTTAACTTACCAGATCGGACGAGTAGGAACCTTTACAAAGCTGCACAGAAGTATTTAAGTAATAGTTGAAATTTTAATATAAATAGAAAATCAAAATTAATTTTGTGTAATAAAATAAAATAAAGAAATATTTATTTAATTAAAAAAGTAATGTAATTAAAGTTTTGTTGAAAAAATAATTTTTACAAAAGAAAAAGTATATTGAAATGTAAAAGATGATTTTTAATTCAATATGAATGCAATTTGTTCTAAAAAAGTGCAGTGTATCATTTTAAAAAATAAAAATTTCCCACACTTCTAATGTTTAATTTTTCCAATTTTTCTATTTGTACATATATTTGTCTAATTATTAATTTTTGAAATGATTTTATTTATTTTTGAAATAGTTAAATTTGATACAATATTTAATTTCAATAAATAAATATAAAATAAATGTATATAAAAATACATGTATATATTTCAAAAATCTCGAATTTATGTTATTTTCTTTTCACATATGCAAACTTTTTCTGTGATATTTGCGATTTAGCGACTTCACTATTTTCCTTTTATTTTGTAAGTATTTCATTTCTTTTTCTTTATCTAAAATTTCGGCTCCCTTTGGTCTTAAATCAGTTGTAGTGATTTGGTCTCTGCAAATAATATGAAATAAGGTGTTTGACCCGAGCTGACGTGTATGCTTGAATTATATGCAAAACTGATATGTTGTAGATGGCTTGCACAATCGGTTTCCTTTATATTAACATAATTATGCACCATATATGCTTTTTAAAATATGCTTTTAAAAATTCATTTTTATTTTTATAGCTTAATAATTTATTATACTATATAATTTAATAATTTATTCTGAATTTAATTGTTTAAAATAGATATAAATTATTATGATAATGAACCGTTTATTAAATAAGTGACCCAAATCATAGATTTTCATCACAGTATATGTTAGAATAAGTTTTAGTTTTCATATAATTGATTTAATTAATTAATGTTGATAAACTCAAAATCTTCAAATGTTTTTTCATTATTAGTCCAGTTAATGTAATATTTTTTTTTCACCGCAAGAACATATTAATTTTAATTTAGGCAGAATTTTTTTTTATTTCAAATCTAAAATTCAATTTTTTTATTTTTGAAATTATTTTACGTTCGTTTTCTTCCTCCTCGATTAAATCATGAATATGTGGAAGATCGTCCATTATGAAATTAAAATCCATATTCATTAAAAAATAACCACAAAAAAATTTTTTTGACAACTTTAAAAATAAAATATTAAAAAAATCACAAAATCTTTCTAAAATCACAAAATTTGATTTAAATAAACAATTTGTTTATTCTAAACCTTTGCAGCGGCAAAAAAGTTTTGCCACGCTAGATTCGAGTTGATAATTTCGTTCAGAATCATCAAATCTAGACTATATTGTAATCAAGAAAGCTTACAAATACTTTAATTTTGCGCGAAAAATAAACAATTAGTATTTACAAAGATTCCGCGTCGCGGCTGTAAAATCAATTTGTAATTATGTCGGCTTTGATAAAGCGACATAATTACAAATTGTGTAAGATAAAAAGGTCAAAACACCCGTTTAATAGGATTTAATTGACCGACTGGCAATAAAATGACCAAAAACAGGGGTGTAGACCAAATGTCCTTTTGTGACAGCCGCGACGGTGGGGGTGGTTAACTACTGACATTATTGTTGATACTCTGTATAAAGTATATATACCAATTTCCCAATAATTTAATAGATTAATCGCCGCATCTGAAATAACCGACTGGTCAGTTAAAAGTCGTTAATAATTTTTATTAAAATACCAGAGACTTAACGTTGAGTATTTTATCTATCATTACTAGGGTGGTCCATAACTTCGTTCGTTTTTTAAGCTGTCTCAGATAATCGTCTATATCTTACTTTGGAATTGATAAAATTAAAACTTCTTGAGTTCATCTTATTCAGCAAAGAATTGTCTATAGAATACAATTTATTTCATAATTTTTCACTTTTTTATAAATTTTTTATGGATCAAAGAATTCCCTACATCCATTCTCGACCTCCTCAAATTCATGAAGCTCCACCCACGAAGAAAGTGTCTCATCGATCGGAAAAGATGGTAATCACTTGGTGCAGGATCAGGGCTATACGCTGGATGGGGAAAAAGTTCAATTGAATCCAATTCCCGAATTTTTTCTTTGCACAAGCCTCGCCGACGCCTTTACGTTGTTTGTTTTTCGTGTCCTAACTTTGTCATTTTAAGTTATGTTTCTAATAGTGAAGTAAAAATGCGCGAAAATAGTATTTTTCCATATTTTTTCTAAAATCCATAAAAAATTTTTAAAAAAGTGAAAAATTATGAAATAAATTGTATTCGATAGTCAATTCTTTGCTGAATAAGATGAACTCAAGAAGTTTTAATTTTATCAATTCCAAAGTAAGATATAGACGATTATCTGAGACAGCTTAAAAAACGAACGAACTTAAAATAAAAATTTTATATTATCGTTACAATCTGTTAGTTATATTTAATTAAGTCAAAATAATAAATATTTAATAATTGAAATTTATTATCGAATCTAAAGCTAAAAATAGTTGTTAGATTTTCTTGACACAAATTGTACAAATTATCAAATATCAACAAATTTAATTATAAATATGTGGTTAAAAAATTTAATTATAAATATAATATTTAGCGATGGTAGATTTGTTTCGATGCTCAATTTGCTAATCAATGTAAAAAAAAATGCTAATCAATGTAATATGTAAAGAAAGAGCCCACGAGCAATTTACTCCTTATAGAAAATAATTTTTAAATTAATAAATCAATATTAAAAAACATAAAAAAATAAAAATATTATGTTTCATGGGGGTTTCATGGGAGCAATAAATTAAAATAAAAATTTTTTGAAAAAAATTAATTCCAAAGTGGTAAATAGAAGAAAACGGGACAATGGGTTCGAAAAATAGGGTATTATTTTTAGGATAGACGAAACATTTAAACTTTTTTACTTTATTCGCGGCTGTCTTTTATTATAGAGGTTTTTATTTATTATAGGGTTGCAATGACAAGGAAATAGTATCAGAACAAAGGTGCTGATTTTTTTCTCTCTCTCTATATATATATATATATTATATATATATATATATATATATATATATATATATATATATATATATATATATATATATATATATTATATATATATATATATATATATATATATATATATATATATATATATATATATATATATATATATTATATATATATATATATATATATATATATATATATATATATATATATATATATATATATATATATATATATATATATATATATATATATATATATATATATATATATATATATATATATATATATATATATATATATATATATATATATATATATATATATATATATATATATATATAGAGAGAGAGAGAAAAAAATCAGCACCTTTGTTCTGATACTATTTCCTTGTCATTGCAACCCTATAATAAATAAAAACCTCTATAATAAAAGACAGCCGCGAATAAAGTAAAAAAGTTTAAATGTTTCGTCTATCCTAAAAATAATACCCTATTTTTCGAACCCATTGTCCCGTTTTCTTCTATTTACCACTTTGGAATTAATTTTTTTCAAAAAATTTTTATTTTAATTTATTGCTCCCATGAAACCCCCATGAAACATAATATTTTTATTTTTTTATGTTTTTTTAATATTGATTTATTAATTTAAAAATTATTTTCTATAAGGAGTAAATTGCTCGTGGGCTCTTTTCTTTACATATTACATTGATTAGCATTTTTTTACATTGATTAGCAAATTGAGCATCGAAACAAATCTACCATCGCTAAATATTATATTTATAATTAAATTTTTTAACCACATATTTATAATTAAATTTGTTGATATTTGATAATTTGTACAATTTGTGTCAAGAAAATCTAACAACTATTTTTAGCTTTAGATTCGATAATAAATTTCAATTATTAAATATTTATTATTTTGACTTAATTAAATATAACTAACAGATTGTAACGATAATATAAAATTTTTATTTTAAGTTCGTTCGTTTTTTAAGCTGTCTCAGATAATCGTCTATATCTTACTTTGGAATTGATAAAATTAAAACTTCTTGAGTTCATCTTATTCAGCAAAGAATTGACTATCGAATACAATTTATTTCATAATTTTTCACTTTTTTAAAAATTTTTTATGGATTTTAGAAAAAATATGGAAAAATACTATTTTCGCGCATTTTTACTTCACTATTAGAAACATAACTTAAAATGACAAAGTTAGGACACGAAAAACAAACAACGTAAAGGCGTCGGCGAGGCTTGTGCAAAGAAAAAATTCGGGAATTGGATTCAATTGAACTTTTTCCCCATCCAGCGTATAGCCCTGATCCTGCACCAAGTGATTACCATCTTTTCCGATCGATGAGACACTTTCTTCGTGGGTGGAGCTTCATGAATTTGAGGAGGTCGAGAATGGATGTAGGGAATTCTTTGATCCATAAAAAATTTATAAAAAAGTGAAAAATTATGAAATAAATTGTATTCTATAGACAATTCTTTGCTGAATAAGATGAACTCAAGAAGTTTTAATTTTATCAATTCCAAAGTAAGATATAGACGATTATCTGAGACAGCTTAAAAAACGAACGAAGTTATGGACCACCCTAGTAATGATAGATAAAATACTCAACGTTAAGTCTCTGGTATTTTAATAAAAATTATTAACGACTTTTAACTGACCAGTCGGTTATTTCAGATGCGGCGATTAATCTATTAAATTATTGGGAAATTGGTATATATACTTTATACAGAGTATCAACAATAATGTCAGTAGTTAACCACCCCCACCGTCGCGGCTGTCACAAAAGGACATTTGGTCTACACCCCTGTTTTTGGTCATTTTATTGCCAGTCGGTCAATTAAATCCTATTAAACGGGTGTTTTGACCTTTTTATCTTACACAATTTGTAATTATGTCGCTTTATCAAAGCCGACATAATTACAAATTGATTTTACAGCCGCGACGCGGAATCTTTGTAAATACTAATTGTTTATTTTTCGCGCAAAATTAAAGTATTTGTAAGCTTTCTTGATTACAATATAGTCTAGATTTGATGATTCTGAACGAAATTATCAACTCGAATCTAGCGTGGCAAAACTTTTTTGCCGCTGCAAAGGTTTAGAATAAACAAATTGTTTATTTAAATCAAATTTTGTGATTTTAGAAAGATTTTGTGATTTTTTTAATATTTTATTTTTAAAGTTGTCAAAAAAATTTTTTTGTGGTTATTTTTTAATGAATATGGATTTTAATTTCATAATGGACGATCTTCCACATATTCATGATTTAATCGAGGAGGAAGAAAACGAACGTAAAATAATTTCAAAAATAAAAAAATTGAATTTTAGATTTGAAATAAAAAAAAATTCTGCCTAAATTAAAATTAATATGTTCTTGCGGTGAAAAAAAAATATTACATTAACTGGACTAATAATGAAAAAACATTTGAAGATTTTGAGTTTATCAACATTAATTAATTAAATCAATTATATGAAAACTAAAACTTATTCTAACATATACTGTGATGAAAATCTATGATTTGGGTCACTTATTTAATAAACGGTTCATTATCATAATAATTTATATCTATTTTAAACAATTAAATTCAGAATAAATTATTAAATTATATAGTATAATAAATTATTAAGCTATAAAAATAAAAATGAATTTTTAAAAGCATATTTTAAAAAGCATATATGGTGCATAATTATGTTAATATAAAGGAAACCGATTGTGCAAGCCATCTACAACATATCAGTTTTGCATATAATTCAAGCATACACGTCAGCTCGGGTCAAACACCTTATTTCATATTATTTGCAGAGACCAAATCACTACAACTGATTTAAGACCAAAGGGAGCCGAAATTTTAGATAAAGAAAAAGAAATGAAATACTTACAAAATAAAAGGAAAATAGTGAAGTCGCTAAATCGCAAATATCACAGAAAAAGTTTGCATATGTGAAAAGAAAATAACATAAATTCGAGATTTTTGAAATATATACATGTATTTTTATATACATTTATTTTATATTTATTTATTGAAATTAAATATTGTATCAAATTTAACTATTTCAAAAATAAATAAAATCATTTCAAAAATTAATAATTAGACAAATATATGTACAAATAGAAAAATTGGAAAAATTAAACATTAGAAGTGTGGGAAATTTTTATTTTTTAAAATGATACACTGCACTTTTTTAGAACAAATTGCATTCATATTGAATTAAAAATCATCTTTTACATTTCAATATACTTTTTCTTTTGTAAAAATTATTTTTTCAACAAAACTTTAATTACATTACTTTTTTAATTAAATAAATATTTCTTTATTTTATTTTATTACACAAAAATTAATTTTGATTTTCTATTTATATTAAAATTTCAACTATTACTTAAATACTTCTGTGCAGCTTTGTAAAGGTTCCTACTCGTCCGATCTGGTAAGTTAACCAAAGTTGGTTTAATTTTTAATTTCCCCCTAAACCTATTACACAGCAACTTGAAATAGGCAGAGGGTGCAAACAGCGTTTCAGTGCGGGAGTATGGTTTAGTTGGTTACGTGACAGCGAAAAATGCAAGAGGTTCGAATCCTTTCAGTGAAAATGAATTATATAAAATTAGAATCTCAATAATATCTTTCCGATTTATCATTTAATGGCATTTTAAACTAAAGTACATTTTTAAAATAATTTTTTCCCTTTGTTCTTCATTTTCTAAGTTTGTTTATAAAGCCATGTTAAACTTTTATAAAACATGTAAAAAAACGATAAATTTTGTTTTAAAACAAAGATAAGACTTTGTTTCAAGTTTTGGGTTGGTCAAAAATTTTTTTAAAAGGAGTTCTTTCGAGATTAAGCTTCTCGAAGTTGGCACCTCAAATTTTAGAAAAATAGCACGCGAAAAAAATAGAGCGCAAAGAAAAAGAGAAAGATGTTTTATTTATTTCAGCGCCACTGAAACGGCTCTCTGGTTGCAGGTTAAGTTGCTGTGTATTAATATTAATTGTAGAAAATTTTTGTGCCGCTCCCTGTGTTTGTAAGAATGTTAAGATTTCATATTTTAAAATAAACCTTTCAAAGGTTTTGATCTTGTGTTTTGCTAGTCAGTTAGAAATTTTTTGTTAATAGTGGATAATTTTGTACCGCGTTTTATGTCGAAAAATTTATTTTCGCATTTTATATATTTAAAGTTAAAAATTTTTGTTGTTAGTGGGTAACCGTTTTTATAACAAAAATTGAAAAATTTTTGTTATAAAAATGGTACTTATACTACTAATGTATTAAACCGCCAACGCGAAATATATAACAGTAATAAAATATATAGTTGTAATAAAACTTTAGAATATGTTTATGTATATGCTTACTAACCGACGAGACGCTTGTGCAAAACCCCGCGCTTCGCGCGGGGTTTTGCGGCACGCGTCTTGCTGGCACACGTTTGGGGTATTTAAATACTCTATCGATATTTTATTTCAAAGAAAAGAAAAAAACCAAGAAAAATATCAAGGTATATTAATATTATGATTTATTTTATTCATTATTCATTGCCAAAATTTATAGCAAGCCGAATTTTACATCTTTACTTTCATCAAAAATTATAATGATTTACATTTAAAAAAGTCTCTAGCTGCAGTGTTACAAATAGTCTTGTCCCAAGCATAATGCTTAAGGTAAGGCAATATAATTATTTATATACATATTTATAATATTGGTGAGGGTGGGGGTGTTAGGTATGTGTGGGTATAGTATAAAAGGAGTTGTTAGCTATCAGACTCGGTCGACACCTGGGTCGACCGTCGCCGCCTGCCCTTCATCATTTTTGCCTTTCGCCACCTTCGTTATCATTGTATTTACTTTTCGGATAAACAGTTATTTTATTCTTGTGTTATTCTGTTAGTCACTAGGTAAGGCCGCTACTTAGGAAATAACAGGGGGGGCTTACACGCTTTCACGCGGTGCCGTTTTGGCGCGAACTTAAAAAACAGTGAGTTGCTTATCAAAAAAGATATAATTTTGCAATAATAACTCTCGCATCTTTATCTAAGTTCTCCAAAACTTTCAGAATCTTTGATCGAGAATTTCAGAAATTGTGGACTTCAGAAATATTTAATGAAAAATTCTGAAATTTTTCGAGGAGGTAATCAAGGATGTTAAAAAATTTGAAAACAGTTTCGTGAATTTAGGGTCGTGCAAAAATGTCAGTTTTGAGTCTCGCGCCAAAACGGCACAGCACCAAAACGTCCTCAATTAATGATTGGGATTTCCATAGTAAATATATTGTAAAGCATATATAGCTATTAAGTTCCTAAGGCTATGCAGTAGGCGGCGTGGTGTAATGGCTAACACATCAGTCCGGTCTACTGAAGATGCTGGTTCGCTCCCAGCCGCCGAATAACCTTTTGCACTAGCTAAAGGAGAGAAATAGCTATAGCCCAGCTGCTTTACTATATTAAACCCTTATATCGAAGCTCCTATATATCGAATTGGTAATTCCGAGCCTGGTCCCCCCCCCTTTTTTTCCTTATTTTTTTTCCTTATGAATGACATAATGGTCAATTTTTCTTCCTTCCTCAATTTAACTCTAGTTCCCTGTGGCAAGTTTAAATCAGACATTCCTCTCAAAATAAGCGGCATTAACAAAAAAAGGATTAATTTATGAATCGATTAAAGTTGGTATATAACATTAGAATGTTATGAAAACGTGACATTCTTATTTAATTTTAAATTATTATTTAAAATTAATATTCATATTTTTAAAATTAAATAAGAATGTCACGTTTTCATAACATTCTAATGTTATATACCAACTTTAATCGATTCATAAATTAATCCTATCTTCGTTAATGCCTCTTATTTTGAGAGGAATGTCTGATTTAAACTTGCCACATGGAACTAGAGTGAAATTGAGAAAGGAAGAAAAATTGACCATTATGTCATTCATAAGGAAGGAAAAATAAAGAAAAAAAAGGGGGGACAGGCTCGGAATTACTATCGAATCGATTTATATCGATTAACAAGTGTTTTGGATATATATGGTAACCTATATAAATCTATACAAGGTCCCATATCTAGGGTTTCGATATACAATGGTGGACCCGTATAATTTATGCATGTTGTATTTATTATTTTATTACCTCAACGCAGTAACATAGCTCGCCATCATTTATGTATTTGCCCGTGCAACATGAGAATATAGCTTTCACTAAAAATAATTATGATATAATATAAAGAGTATTCTTCGGTTTGGGCCCTTTCCGTGATGGTTCAATTCCATCTCCCCCCCCCCTTTTCCACAGCATGAAAACACGTATATTATACCTAACATCTTTCGCTATTCTCTTTTACATATTTCACGGTATTTAGGGTGTATTTTTCAAACCCCAAAAAAAGTCAAGAGCGAGACAAAGACCAAGACTACACCCCAAGACCACGACTGAAAAAAATCCAAGAAAAGTCTTGAGTCAAGACGCAAGACCAGTCTCGGAAAGCTCTACATGCGGGTAAGGGAGCCTGAAACAGACCAAACTTTAAAGTTTAGATTTTAATATTTTGTTACATTGTTCTTTTGGGCATTGATTGACAAATCCGAACTGGAAATATTATTTTAATTTTATAAATTTTAATTTAAAAATCAAGGGACAGCCCAAAACGGTGCGCGGCCATAACTAGTTTTGGCTCTTATAAATTTTGGTATCAATTGCCTTAGCTCGATGAGAGGGATCGTTATTATTAAATTTGTTAAGATTATCAAATCTTAATGCAAGTTATGGCCTTGCGTCGTTATGGCCGCGTCGTTATGGCTGCGCGTCGTTTTGAGTGTGTCCCGATAAAATAAACTGTGTCTTTGTGATAGCATGGATGCTCCTTGGGAGCCGGTATGTCTTTTAACGCTGTGTGAGCATCAATTTGATATAAAATTGTCGATACAAAATAGATGATGAAAATAAGGAAAATAATATTGTTTGGCATTATGTTTACTGTTAATTGTACGGAAAATGAAGATTCAGTATCGCCGATTGAGTATATGAGCATAACTTTCTTGATTTTCAGGATACGATCGAAAGGTCTTGAGATTCGAAATCTTTTTTATAACTGGCGCGATCTGATCTGATCATCTCAAAAAAAAATAGCCGGAAAACTAATTTTTTCTGCCTGCTACGTCAATGATAATTTTTTGTAGAATGATCAAATTAGATCATTCCGATTATGAAAAAATGCAGCATCCCGAGACCTATCAAATCATATATAAAAATTTCTATAATATTGATATAAAAAAGTCATGGCCAAAAAGTCTAAAGGCTGTATCGGCAGATACTGAGTCGTCCCATACCCTAATTTTAGGGGAGAATTATGAGGCTTTTTTGTTGGAATTTGTCAATTAATTTGAATACCTCCCTCGTAAGCACTCTGCTTATATATTAATAATTGAGACTAATGACGTTATCTATTACGCAGAATTAAATTTTAAAAAATTTTTCTTTTATTAAATTGTGTGAACAGCAGAAATTTTTTTCATTTAAAATTTAGCTTCATAGCTATATTAGCAATTTTAGCTTGACAGAAAATGGCGGCTTCCAATAAATTTCAAACTACAATTCTATTAATGAACCTAATTTTATAAAATTTATCTTCCCATTTTACGTCAAAGAACGTGGCAAATTTAAAAACTTCCATGGAAAAATCTACTAAAATTGCTTAAATTCAATAATTTATAAATTTTTCTGACGCAAATAAATTACCGTATTTCCTAAAATAAGCCCCATGCTAAAATAGAGCCCCACCCTAAAATAGAGCCCAACTTTGGAGGATAGTTGAAATGTTGAGCCCCAAGCAAAATTAGACCCTACTCTAAAATAAAGAGGTGAGTAAAACTATTATTTAATATTATTTAATTTATTACATTTCCTCTATTATTAATGATAAGTTAAAAATTAGAAAATGTTCCATATTATATGCCATATTCAATGAAAATAAGATTTTTAAATAAGATTTTTAAATTTTTTATTTTTAAATTTTAAATAAATTTTATTGTCAAGCCTCAGAGAGGACATGACTGTTAAAAAGAATTTTAAAATTATAAAAATATAAAATTTGAAAATTTAAAATTAATTTTTTAAGTTATGTCCTAGAAAGGAACATAACAGGTAAACTAGGATTTACTTTTAAATTTATTTAAATTTGAATTTAAAATTTTTAAATGTTTACATATTTTTTCCAAATTCTTCCAAATCCAATTTAACAGCCAATTGAACACAAATAAGTAAGGTTGTCGGATAGTTGGAAATTTTCGAATATCAGGATACTTTTTAAGATTCCCCTCTCTGGGGAATCTTAAAAAATTTTCGAATATCATTGGAAATTTTCGAATCTGGGTCGCCATGTGTCGCCGACCCGAGGGCCGACGACGTAGAGGTTGGCAAGATGCCGCCACAGTCAGAGATGAGGCCGGGAGGGTTCGAACTCCCGTAAAATTTGGATTCCCCGGAAGACCCTCCTAAATTACCATTAAACTCTCTAAAAGTAAATTAAACCAATTTACGAAAAATTAATTTATTTAAAAATAAATAATAGAAAAAAATAGAATTTAAATTAAATTTACATTGAAAAAATACATAAAAAATTATATTTAATTATGGGACAAAAAAAAGGGGAAGAAAATTTTCTTTATTTTTCCATATTTCCAATAATAATGTTGTCATGAGAAAGGGAGAGAATTGAAGAAGCCACTGGAAAAAGCCAAGCCAATCCTCCCCAACGGCGACCTTTCTCACTAAAAAACAAAAGATAATGTAAATGTGTGGGTGGGGGGAGAGTTGTCTACTCTTAGAGCAAACAACAAGGAAAAGAGAGAAAAAAGTTGTTCGCTCTAAGAGCGGACAACGAAGGTGAAAAGCGGAAAAAATGTCGCTCGACCCTCCGGGTCCGCGAACAATTAGTGAAAGTGATTGTTTGATTTTGAATGGACAGACGTCGTAGTTAGTGATCGGCATGACTCTTGAACAATATTGAAGTTTCATAGCGATTATTATTTTCAATAAAATTTTTATTTCGGAGTACCTTAAATTTAACACAGATTATAGTAGTTATAACTTCGATTTCCTTGCTGTCTATTACTGTTTTCATTGCTAACTGGTAGTGACGAGTTGTTTGAGTTTAGAAAATTTCTCGTACTCATAATTTCGTACAAATTTTCAATAGAAAATAGTAAATTTTACCAAATACTTCCATTTCCTTTCTTTGAAAAAACTAAAAAGTATATGGATTAATTAAAGTAAAGATTTATGATAAAATTAAACTTTAAATACACTATATAAATCTCAATAAATAACATAAATTAAACCCTATAAAAACCTTCTATCTTTCAACTACTTGTTTTTTTAATAGCATTTTTAATAAAATTGGGATTTATAATTTTCTTTGCTAAGAAACATTTTTTATTCGTGAGAAGTATGAAACATCAATTTATTTTTATGAAACTTAAGGCAAATTTTATCATAATAACAACTAAATATTTTCAAATTTAAATGATGAAGTAAATGGAACTTAAGGCAAATTTTGTATTTGAAATAAAATTGATATGTTATTTGAAATAAAATTGAAATAATTAAATTAGTTTAAAATATATTTTTTATTTAAATATATATTAAAATTTATTTATATAAAGTTTATTTCCTAGTTGAACAAGCAAATTTAACTCCTATGGATGGCAAGGAGTGTTTAATATGCCTGGAGGAGTGTATGCTATTGATGCAAGGGTTAATAATTTAGTGTAAGGATTAATAATAATAAATAGATTGATAATACTAAAAAAACAATAAAAATTCAATGTAAATAAAAAATTTAGGCAAGAAAAACATCAAATACATATATGACCAGAACGCTCATCCGTATACCAGCATGCATTAGAATTATAAGCAGCAAAATTTCCTTGCATAATCGATCCAGATCTAAATTCTTTGCGTACTTGTTTAATAATTTTTTTTGCGACAAATAAAAATATTTATCGCAAATATTTTTATTTTTAATGTCCTAAATTTTAAGTGTCTGCTTTGAATTTATCATTTTTTAATATAATTTAAATTGGTCATTATTTTGTCTAATAAACTAATTTTTATCATATTTAATTAGTTTTTTATTTTTCAATTTCCCTCCTTTCCTTGGTAAGGCATTTAATTGAATTGAATAAAATTTATATCAGTTTGTTTTTTATATTATCTTTATTGCCTTTAAATGAGTCTTATTAATTAAAAACGTCCTCATATTTTTTCATAAGTGACCAATCCGTTAATTACGTGCAAAACATTAAATTGGTAAGCATTAAATAAAGCATTATAATGAATTGTATTATAATTAATGCATATCATAAACATTTTCAACAAAAATAGTTGATTAATAAATTTTTTCATAGTTGATTAATTGATATATACTAGTTTTAATAATTTTGTATTTCTATATTAAATATATTAATATTTGAATTGTTGTTTATTATGAACTACATTTTAAATATTATACTTTAACCTATTTCTTTATAGTTAAATAAAATTAATTTAAAAGTAATTGTGGTATGTAAATATATTAAGTCTTTTATTTGTATTTATATTAATGGTAAAATAGCAATTATTTCATCGGATAAAGTTAATTTTGCGTGAATTCTTACATTTATCCGCATTAAAAATTGGTATTTGCGAAAATAAAAATAATTAAACGTTGTTTTTATTTTTCCTACATAATAATAGTAATTCCAAAACATTAATTATAAAAAAATTCAAAATATATTTATTCAGAAATAAATATATAAAATATTAAATTTTTATTCATATCTCAAAAACATTTTTATTATCCAAAATACATTTCTTATAAAATAATCCTTCATATGCAACACTCAATCAATATCTTTATTAGAAGTATACAAATGTATGCATCATGGATTAAATTTTCACTAAATTTGATTGAAAGGGTTTAAAAATTTTAAAGACTATCTATTTTTAAAGCCATATTTGTTGTATTTTCTATGAAATTATAAGTCGAAATATACATGCATGTCTTAATTAGTTTGTTTTCGTTTTTTATTTATACTTTATTTTTTTCTTATTTCACTTTTAATTACTTTGTACTTTTATTTTATTTAATATTTTATTTAAATATTTTTGGAATTTTGTAAAAATTAATTTTGGGAATTTTGGAGAATTTTCGAAGGAGGATGTATAAAACATCCATTTTATAAATTAACTTTTGGGGAAAACATTTAATATACACGATAATGATTATTAAAATAGAATTTCGCTAGATAGCGGCACATATATAATTTTATAGTAATAATGTTATAAATTTAATAATATAATGCTATAAATGTTAAAATGAAATTTCTAATGTATAACCATGTTTAATTTAGTTGTATGATTTATGTAAAGTTGTAGACTTATGTACGATCTATGTAAAGCTTTGATTAAAAAAACAATAAAAATACATGTTTAATCTCTGCAGAATATTTAGTTCGATAATGTCAAGTCGTCAATACATGCAATTTAAAATATCATGCAATTTAAAATATTGAATATAAATAGCAAATATTTAAAAATAATTTTTTATTAAAAAAATTATGATAAAAAAATAAAATCAGTTTTTTTAATTTTAGCTATTCTAATTTATATTCTATCAATTAATGGAGAATAAAAGCTGAAATTTGAGAAAAATTACATGCAATTTACATGAAATTAAAAAAAATGCAATTTAATTTAAAAAAAATTAAATTAAAAAAATAAATTAATTAAAAAATGCAAAATTAAAAAAAATGCTAAAATTAAAAAAAATGCAATTTAAACTTTTTGTTGCACAACAACTTCGTACAACATATTTATGAACGTCTTGATGCAATTTAAAATATCATGCAATTTAAAAATTAAGTTTTTTTTTGTTTTTATAAAAAAACCTAAAAAACCGAACCTAATTCTTGAAGAACAGATAATTCAAATAAAAAAACTTAATAAAGGAGACAGAAAGTGAAGTCTGTAATAATAATATTACAGATAATAATATCTGTAATAATAATATTACAGAAATCTGTAATAATAATATAATCAATAATATATTCCAACAGATAAATTTTTTGGAATGTATGAATTGAAAGAAAATAATAACGAAAAAGAAAGAATTAAATTAATTTAAATAATGGAGAAGATAAATATATTTTGGAGAAAATTTAAATTCTTGAGGTGTAAGAAAATAAATAAGCTACAGTAGGAAAGAAAAAAATATAAAAATTATTTAAACTTATGGCAATCTTTATTTACCTATATGAAAATTTTTATACTCTCATCTTTATTAAACCTAATTCTTGAAGTAACCTACATCACAAAAATATACAATTTCTAAAAGAAATATAAACAGAAAATTAAAAAAAAATACAAAAAATTCAAA
Organism: Meloidogyne arenaria; assembly: GCA_036172955.1. Classification (NCBI taxonomy): domain Eukaryota; kingdom Metazoa; phylum Nematoda; class Chromadorea; order Rhabditida; family Meloidogynidae; genus Meloidogyne; species Meloidogyne arenaria. The sequence goes on along the minus strand of JARQAB010000015.1, from coordinate 3,923,946 downwards.
GATTGTTTAATAAAGATTTAATAAATAATTTAATAAACAATCTTTATTTAATTTAATAATTTACTTTAATAATTTAACAAGATTTAATAAACGAGATTATTAAAGCTAAGGAACACATCCGAAAGCTTAAGTAAAGCGTCTTTTTTTAATTAAAATTATATATTTATTATTTTAAAATAATTTTGTTAATTAGTTACATTGATGTAAGTTATTTCAAAAATTAAATTTTAAGAGTTAACAGCAAACTCGGTAATATCCTACTAATTTAAAATAACATAGAAAATAATAAAAATAAACTCTGGATAAAATTTTATGTTTTAAGTAAGTAGTATTTGATTAATTTAAAAAAGTGCACCTTTAAATAAATATTTAAAAATTTCTTCAAATTTCAATAGTTTATTGCATTAAATCATATAGTAATTTATAATACAGGGTGCGGCAAATTAAGCGCGCGTTTTGTTTTTGCCATAACTCTCTTCAATTTCAATGAAAATTGATCATTCTTTTTTTATTTGATTCCCAACACTCTAGGAAACTTTTTGTTACCCAATATTAGAAATTTGGTTTACAGATAATAAAGATATGCCCGAAATAGTCTATAAGTCGCATCAAGAAATATATTTTTATGCCAAAGTGTACTTTACCATAACTTCGTTCAAAGTCATCCAATCTTACTAATATTGGTACGAATCGACTTGTCTCGACAAGGAGCATCGAAATAGTCGTTTAGTTCTTACGTCAATCGAATCAGACAAAAGAGCTTATTCGACAACCTGAATATCAGACACGCGGTTTTTAAATCAGAAGACTTTTGGTTCAAAAATTTTTGTCAAAACTTTAAGAAAAAATTCTCAAATTAATTTATAAAATTTAGAGAATATTTTTGTATCAAAAAGTTCCATAGAGTGTTGAGAATCAAATAAAAAAAGAATTATCAATTTGATTGAGTTTGAAGAAAGTTATTCAAAAAATAAAGTCGGCGCTAAATTTGCCGCACCCTGTATATTAATTTAAGCTTTCAGCTTTATATTTGTTATGTATTTTAAATTAACTATTTTATAAAAATATATTTAGTTCGAGAACTACAATAAAATTAAATATATTATAAATACCTAAGAAATTTAATTATTTACAGATATATGATGATTTAAATTTATATTCTTATTTAAAAAATTTATAATTTTTTCAGATATTTTGGAGAAAATTTAAATTCTTGAGGTGTAAGAAAATAAATAAGCTACAGTAGGAAAGAAAAAAATATAAAAATTATTTAAACTTATGGCAATCTTTATTTACCTATATGAAAATTTTTATACTCTCATCTTTATTAAACCTAATTCTTGAAGTAACCTACATCACAAAAATATACAATTTCTAAAAGAAATATAAACAGAAAATTAAAAAAAATACAAAAAATTCAAAGATTGTTTAATAAAGATTTAATAAATAATTTAATAAACAATCTTTATTTAATTTAATAATTTACTTTAATAATTTAACAAGATTTAATAAACGAGATTATTAAAGCTAAGGAACACATCCGAAAGCTTAAGTAAAGAGTCTTTTTTTAATTAAAATTATATATTTATTATTTTAAAATAATTTTGTTAATTAGTTACATTGATGTAAGTTATTTCAAAAATTAAATTTTAAGAGTTAACAGCAAACTCGGTAATATCCTACTAATTTAAAATAACATAGAAAATAATAAAAATAAATTCTGGATAAAATTTTATGTTTTAAGTAAGTAGTATTTGATTAATTTAAAAAAGTGCCCCTTTAAATAAATATTTAAAAATTTCTTCAAATTTCAATAGTTTATTGCATTAAATCATATAGTAATTTATAATATGTACATAATTCCATGGGATACATAAAAGAAAAATTTCATGACTTTTTTTCATTTTTTAAAATTTTTATTTTTTCATAAATTTTTTTATTTTTCCAGTTATGGTATCCCACAAGTATCAACATATTTACATTCAATAGCATTCTAAAAGTTGATATAATTTATTAACCTATTTCGAATTATTATTCACTGAAGACGATTCTGTACATAGTTTACATGTTTTTCCAATTTATCTAATCAGTTTTCGCATAAATTTACAATTAATATTATCTTTTAAACAAATTATTATTCTTGTGAATATTAAAAAAACGAGAGAAAGTAAATTAAATTTTAATAAAAAAGGAAAAGCTTTTCCATTTACTATATAAGTTGAATTGAATATTAGTTTATTTTAATGCAAATGATATTAAAAGTTAAAAAATTACATTTTTAAATTTGAATATAAATTATTTATAATTATTTTTATTGAAATGTTTAAGAAAGTATGGTAAATCTACCCGCGGAGAGGTAAATCTACCCACGTTTTTATTATTTTTTTGAATATAAAATATAATATACTAATATAATAGATACTATGATATATAATTAGATTTATTTTCCTAGGAATAATAAATAAATATTAAGTACGGATAATAAGAAATAATAAATTATTTTTTCTATTTATTTTGTCTATATTTGAAACAATTTATGATTTATATGATTCTCTTTCTCCAATCTTGAGTTTCTTTACAATTGAACCACCTTCTGCTCTATGACACGCTTCGATGCATTTATTAATTCCGGCTTCATTCCCACTAATTCGGGTTAATTCTCAAGTATTGAATTTGTAATTTTAATGAGTATTAAATTTTTATGGGAAAATTATTTAATCAACTTTGAACTCAAAATATAATTTATATATTTTCATTAATTACAGCAAAATGTATTAGATCTTTATTTTGATTAAAATATTTTAGTTGTAATAAATCAGCATATTTTGAGTCAAATGTATTGCTGTTTCTATTTAATTATAATATTTGTTTATTTAATATTAAGGGGCTTTTATTAATTACTTTGTAATCATTTATAGTACATAAACTTTTGTCAAAATACCAAAAAGGCTCATTATCCATTATTAATGAAAATATTTCTTAAAGCTTATGATTATTTAAAATATTATTTAATAGCTTAATAACACATTTAAAATTTAATTATTTTACTAATTTTATTTTATTAATTTTATTTTATTGATTTTATATTAATGATAGAAACTATTATGATGTCTTTACTGATAAAATTAACGATATGATATTAATATCACTTAATATTAATAATAAAGGTGTATCTGAAGAACTTTTGAATGGTATTGTTGAAATTTTCTAAATGCTTTTATATAGATATTTCACAAGGGAGAATAAACTATATACTAAGTAGTTATAGATAAATATAATAGTAACTTTTTGCTTATTTCGAGAGTTCAGGACAGAAGGCGGTGATGAAATAATGAAAAATTTATCACTTTACATGATAAAATAATTTATTTTGGCTAATCTTTGATTTTAATATTATTTAAACAAATATTTGTTATAGATGTATGTCATATTTGGCCTTTTATTTTTAAACAATAAAACTAATATTTTTCTGCCTATTGCACTAATATTTTTCTGCCCTTGAATTGTTGAATTTTATTACTAAGATCAAATAATAAAATTTTTTGATTAACATGGTATTAAAATAAAATTCCATCGACATCTCCTCGAAAGTTTACGAATACTTCCCAACAAGCATATAATCATTAAAATATACAACAACAACAAAAAGCCCAAAGAATTAATTACAGGCTGTTCGGGGCGAAGTAATTTTTTCCAATTTTTCAAATTTGAAGAAAACGACATAGAATTTTCTAATTCTATACAAGTAAAACGTTTAAAAAATTAGTTTTTAAGAAAAATGTAAAAATTCTCTATTCTTAAGAATTTTAAATTGATCTCAATAGCTGAAAATATCAATTTTATTGCAGATAGCTCGCAAAAAAAGTTGAAGAAAAAGTTTCCAATTGAATCAATCGACAAAGTTTCCAAGTGCACCAATACCGATATTTTAATGCTGATTGGAAAAAGAAATTCATCTTCAAATAAGTTTTAAAATAAAATTCTCTATACTAAAAATTATAGATTTTTTAAAATTTACTGAAACATTTTTAATATAATTTTATTATAAATTTTTTGCGAAACGGACACATTTTTGAATAATTTTACTTAAATTATATTTTTTAAAAATTTCATATTGATATTATTTGAAAAAATAAAATAAATTCCTTAGAATGAGTAAGTTAATAATTATTAACTTTATATAAAATAAATATAAAATAAAGTACATCTTTAATTCAATAGAAAATTAATAATAAATTAATACTATGGAGCCTTCAGCTGTTCTTCGTGCAAATACTCTTCAGCAAGTTCCAACATCAGTCTTAAAAAATTATAACAAAGATAAACATAATTCTAATATTATTTAAATGCAATGAATACTAAGTTGAAAATATTCTAGTAGATAAAATTATAAACTGTGGCAAAAACAATATTCAATAGTTTAATTTAATATAAAATACGACACTTTTAAATACATATTTAATTAAATGATGTATTTTTATTAATCTAGCAATAGTAACTTAGTTGAGAAAAATAAAAAATTTAAGAGCATTTAAATATTTAAAAAAAATTTTTTAAAAATTAAATATTTTAAATTCATTTCATTTAGAATCGAAAGAATAAACCTCGGCGCGTGATAATTAGTGATAATAATTAATCTACAAAATAAACCCTATATGAAAGAATGTTCAAACCGATACGTAATCATTGAATTTTGCCCGCTTTGAAGTTTATTGTCACTTCGACCAAGCTCTGCAAGTGCCGCCGCCGCAACTATGAAGGAAGAAGAGGAGAAAAATCAAAGAATGTGTCAAAAATAATTTCTTAAAATATTAAAGTTAACTTATTAAATTATAAATTAATAATTAACTAATGTTTTACGAAAAGAATTGTTCTATAAAGCCTGCCTTGAGAAAATATTTCAATGATAATACTTTATCATCAACAAAATTTTATGAAGAAACTTAAGAAATCTTAAGAAGAAACTCAAATTATTCGACTTTTAAATAATAAATTAGGTAATAAATAATTAATGTCTTTTAATTTCAAATAAATTTCAGTAAACTACAGTAATAATCCCTAAATTTTGGTAAAAATATCCAAAAATATTGAAATAATTTGAAAAAAGTGCCAAATATTGAAATAACTGGAAAATTGGCAAAATATTGAAATATATTGAAATGTATCTTTGTTCAAAATCATAATATCGAAAAACTAATGGCATATTTGAGCTTTTCTCGACATAATATATTCAGGAAAAAAAAATTCATTTCAATAAGAATCCGCCCTCTAGTTATTACAAAATATATTATTACAAAATATTAATAGACTTATTGTGATAGCCGTAATAAAGAACAGCTGTCACAAAACACACCTTTTTTCACACTTTCGATTATTCCCACTTCATTCATATAGTTTTAAAAACCAAAACTCCCCAAAAGAATAAATATATTGTTAAAGAAAAAGTAGTTAAAGAAAAAGTCTATTGAAATAAACCAACCGAATAGAAATCAATTTTAGATTTCTCAAGATATTTAGAGTTTTCATCACATTTGTTAGATATATTCTATTGAAATAAACCAACCGAATAGAAATCAATTTTAGATTTCTCAAAATAATCACATTTGTTAGATATATTCTATTGAAATAAACCAACCGAATAGAAATCAATTTTAGATTTCTCAGAATATTTAAAGTTTTCATCACATTTGTTAGATATATTCTATTGAAATAAACCAACCGAATAGAAATCAATTTTAGATTTCTCAAAATATTTAGAGTTTTCATCACATTTGTTAGATATATTCTATTGAAATAAACCAACCGAATAGAAATCAATTTTAGATTTCTCAGAATATTTAAAGTTTTCATCACATTTGTTAGATATATTCTATTGAAATAAACCAACCGAATAGAAATCAATTTTAGATTTCTCAAAATATTTAGAGTTTTCATCACATTTGTTAGATATATTCTATTGAAATAAACCAACCGAATAGAAATCAATTTTAGATTTCTCAAAATATTTAGAGTTTTCATCACATTTGTTAGATATATTCTATTGAAATAAACCAACCGAATAGAAATCAATTTTAGATTTCTCAAAATATTTAGAGTTTTCATCACATTTGTTAGATATATTCTATTGAAATAAACCAACCGAATAGAAATCAATTTTAGATTTCTCAGAATATTTAAAGTTTTCATCACATTTGTTAGATATATTCTATTGAAATAAACCAACCGAATAGAAATTAATTTTAGATTTCTCAGAATATTTAGTTTTCATCACATTTTTCTATTCTCAGAATATTTAAAGTTTTCATCACATTTGTTAGATATATTCTATTGAAATAAACCAACCGAATAGAAATCAATTTTAGATTTCTCAGAATATTTAAAGTTTTCATCACATTTGTTAGATATATTCTATTGAAATAAACCAACCGAATAGAAATCAATTTTAGATTTCTCAAAATATTTAGAGTTTTCATCACATTTGTTAGATATATTCTATTGAAATAAACCAACCGAATAGAAATCAATTTTAGATTTCTCAAAATATTTAGAGTTTTCATCACATTTGTTAGATATATTCTATTGAAATAAACCAACCGAATAGAAATCAATTTTAGATTTCTCAAAATATTTAGAGTTTTCATCACATTTGTTAGATATATTCTATTGAAATAAACCAACCGAATAGAAATCAATTTTAGATTTTTCAGAATATTTAAAGTTTTCATCACATTTGTTAGATATATTTTATTGAAATAAACCAACCGAATAGAAATCAATTTTAGATTTCTCAGAATATTTAAAGTTTTCATCACATTTGTTAGATATATTCTATTGAAATAAACCTACCGAATATAAATCAATTTTAGATTTCTCAAAATAATCACATTTGTTAGATATATTCTATTGAAATAAACCAACCGAATAGAAATCAATTTTAAATTTCTCAGAATATTTAAAGTTTTCATCACATTTGTTAGATATATTCTATTGAAATAAACCAACCGAATATAAATCAATTTTAGATTTCTCAAAATAATCACATTTGTTAGATATATTCTATTGAAATAAACCAACCGAATAGAAATCAATTTTAGATTTCTCAGAATATTTAAAGTTTTCATCACATTTGTTAGATATATTCTATTGAAATAAACCAACCGAATAGAAATCAATTTTAGATTTCTCAGAATATTTAAGGTTTTCATCACATTTATTAGATATATTTTATTGAAATAAACCAACCGAATAGAAATCAATTTTAGATTTCTCAGAATATTTAGTTTTCATCACATTTGTTAGATATATTCTATTGAAATAAACCAACCGAATAGAAATCAATTTTAGATTTCTCAAAATATTTAGAGTTTTCATCACATTTGTTAGATATATTCTATTGAAATAAACCAACCGAATAGAAATCAATTTTAGATTTCTCAAAATAATCACATTTGTTAGATATATTCTATTGAAATAAACCAACCGAATAGAAATCAATTTTAGATTTCTCAGAATATTTAAAGTTTTCATCACATTTGTTAGATATATTCTATTGAAATAAACCAACCGAATAGAAATCAATTTTAGATTTCTCAGAATATTTAAAGTTTTCATCACATTTGTTAGATATATTCTATTGAAATAAACCAACCGAATAGAAATCAATTTTAGATTTCTCATAATATTTAAAGTTTTCATCACATTTGTTAGATATATTTTATTGAAATAAACCAACCGAATAGAAATCAATTTTAGATTTCTCAGAATATTTAAAGTTTTCATCACATTTGTTAGATATATTCTATTGAAATAAACCAACCGAATAGAAATCAATTTTAGATTTCTCAGAATATTTAAAGTTTTCATCACATTTGTTAGATATATTCTATTGAAATAAACCAACCGAATAGAAATCAATTTTAGATTTCTCAAAATATTTAGAGTTTTCATCACATTTGTTAGATATATTCTATTGAAATAAACCAACCGAATAGAAATCAATTTTAGATTTCTCAGAATATTTAAAGTTTTCATCACATTTGTTAGATATATTCTATTGAAATAAACCAACCGAATAGAAATCAATTTTAGATTTCTCAAAATATTTAGAGTTTTCATCACATTTGTTAGATATATTCTATTGAAATAAACCAACCGAATAGAAATCAATTTTAGATTTCTCAAAATATTTAGAGTTTTCATCACATTTGTTAGATATATTCTATTGAAATAAACCAACCGAATAGAAATCAATTTTAGATTTCTCAAAATATTTAGAGTTTTCATCACATTTGTTAGATATATTCTATTGAAATAAACCAACCGAATAGAAATCAATTTTAGATTTCTCAAAATATTTAGAGTTTTCATCACATTTGTTAGATATATTCTATTGAAATAAACCAACCGAATAGAAATCAATTTTAGATTTCTCAAAATATTTAGAGTTTTCATCACATTTGTTAGATATATTCTATTGAAATAAACCAACCGAATAGAAATCAATTTTAGATTTCTCAGAATATTTAAAGTTTTCATCACATTTGTTAGATATATTCTATTGAAATAAACCAACCGAATAGAAATCAATTTTAGATTTCTCAGAATATTTAGTTTTCATCACATTTTTCTATTCTCAGAATATTTAAAGTTTTCATCACATTTGTTAGATATATTCTATTGAAATAAACCAACCGAATAGAAATCAATTTTAGATTTCTCAGAATATTTAGTTTTCATCACATTTTTCTATTCTCAGAATATTTAAAGTTTTCATCACATTTATTAGATATATTCTATTGAAATAAACCAACCGAATAGAAATCAATTTTAGATTTCTCAGAATATTTAGTTTTCATCACATTTGTTAGATTCTCAGAATATTTAAAGTTTTCATCACATTTGTTAGATATATTCTATTGAAATAAACCAACCGAATAGAAATCAATTTTAGATTTCTCAAGATATTTAGAGTTTTCATCACATTTGTTAGATATATTCTATTGAAATAAACCAACCGAATAGAAATCAATTTTAGATTTCTCAAAATAATCACATTTGTTAGATATATTCTATTGAAATAAACCAACCGAATAGAAATCAATTTTAGATTTCTCAGAATATTTAAAGTTTTCATCACATTTGTTAGATATATTCTATTGAAATAAACCAACCGAATAGAAATCAATTTTAGATTTCTCAAAATATTTAGAGTTTTCATCACATTTGTTAGATATATTCTATTGAAATAAACCAACCGAATAGAAATCAATTTTAGATTTCTCAAAATATTTAGAGTTTTCATCACATTTGTTAGATATATTCTATTGAAATAAACCAACCGAATAGAAATCAATTTTAGATTTCTCAAAATATTTAGAGTTTTCATCACATTTGTTAGATATATTCTATTGAAATAAACCAACCGAATAGAAATCAATTTTAGATTTCTCAAAATATTTAGAGTTTTCATCACATTTGTTAGATATATTCTATTGAAATAAACCAACCGAATAGAAATCAATTTTAGATTTCTCAAAATATTTAGAGTTTTCATCACATTTGTTAGATATATTCTATTGAAATAAACCAACCGAATAGAAATCAATTTTAGATTTTTCAGAATATTTAAAGTTTTCATCACATTTGTTAGATATATTTTATTGAAATAAACCAACCGAATAGAAATCAATTTTAGATTTCTCAGAATATTTAAAGTTTTCATCACATTTGTTAGATATATTCTATTGAAATAAACCAACCGAATATAAATCAATTTTAGATTTCTCAAAATAATCACATTTGTTAGATATATTCTATTGAAATAAACCAACCGAATAGAAATCAATTTTAAATTTCTCAGAATATTTAAAGTTTTCATCACATTTGTCAGATATATTCTATTGAAATAAACCAACCGAATATAAATCAATTTTAGATTTCTCAAAATAATCACATTTGTTAGATATATTCTATTGAAATAAACCAACCGAATAGAAATCAATTTTAGATTTCTCAGAATATTTAAAGTTTTCATCACATTTGTTAGATATATTCTATTGAAATAAACCAACCGAATAGAAATCAATTTTAGATTTCTCAGAATATTTAAGGTTTTCATCACATTTATTAGATATATTTTATTGAAATAAACCAACCGAATAGAAATCAATTTTAGATTTCTCAGAATATTTAGTTTTCATCACATTTGTTAGATATATTCTATTGAAATAAACCAACCGAATAGAAATCAATTTTAGATTTCTCAGAATATTTAAAGTTTTCATCACATTTGTTAGATATATTCTATTGAAATAAACCAACCGAATAGAAATCAATTTTAGATTTCTCAGAATATTTAAAGTTTTCATCACATTTGTTAGATATATTCTCTACTAAAAGTATTGATAACGAAATTCCAATGGCAGAAAATGAATATAGAGGGATATGGATGGAATATTAGGAGCTTTGGATGGATCAAGTAGGATTAGTATGATTCCTTATGAGGACTAAGGAGGTTTGAGAGGATTAATAGAATTTAGAAACTTAAAAAGATATCTAATGAATTGAAATTAAGAGGATAATGGTTGAATGAGTTGGATATCGTAGAGTATCAAGGAATTAAGAGTGATATAGAGGTAGAATCTTCAATAGGGTTTGAATTAATATTGATGGATTTGTGTTGATATTAAGTGATTGAAAGGGATTAAGAGGGATATGGATGCATTATTTGATTTCGAGTAGGATATGAGAAATATTGAGTAAGCAAATTCATATAACTCCTAGTAGAATGCTTAGATGATCAGATAAAACCCCAAAAAATAACATTTCTATGGGTATACTATATAGAGGTAGATTTCAGTTTGCCCCGTTCTGTCCCCATTGAATATAGTTAATTGATTAATTAACTTAATTGATTAATTAACTTTTAGTATATTTAATTTATACAGGGTGCGGCAAGGCCAATTTTCGACTCCAAGCCAATTTTTATCAAAAAAATTTTGCCTAAACTTTGACGGGAAATTGATCATACTAAATTGTAAAATTCAAAAGCGATTTTGGTATCATTAAATTTGATAAAGTGTCAGAAGTAAAATAAAAAAAGAATTATCGGTTTTCGATAAGAACAAAGAAGCCGCACCCTGTACTTAAATGTGTTTATTAGTATTCATGTGATTAATAACTCGTATTATTAAGCATAATAAACGTCATACTAAATTGTTTGATATAGAGGGATATATGTGTAAATGGAGAGCACCTCACCACGAAAAGAAAAACATTATTCTAAGTGATGTTTCAATAGATTTTGACATTTAATTTTTATTGAAAGTTGTGAAAATTTTTCTGATATAATAAAATTTTGATATTGAAAAATATAAGCCCATGCCCTAATAGAAGCCCATGCCCTATTATAAGCCCACCCGATGGGGGGTATTGAAAAATATAAGCCCAGGGCTTATATTGGAACATTTACGGTAATTTAATAATTTACTTTAATAATTTAACAAGATTTAATAAACGAGATTATTAAAGCTAAGGAACACATCCGAAAGCTTAAGTAAAGAGTCTTTTTTTAATTAAAATTATATATTTATTATTTTAAAATAATTTTGTTAATTAGTTACATTGATGTAAGTTATTTCAAAAATTAAATTTTAAGAGTTAACAGCAAACTCGGTAATATCCTACTAATTTAAAATAACATAGAAAATAATAAAAATAAATTCTGGATAAAATTTTATGTTTTAAGTAAGTAGTATTTGATTAATTTAAAAAAGTGCCCCTTTAAATAAATATTTAAAAATTTCTTCAAATTTCAATAGTTTATTGCATTAAATCATATAGTAATTTATAATATGTACATAATTCCATGGGATACATAAAAGAAAAATTTCATGACTTTTTTTCATTTTTTAAAATTTTTATTTTTTCATAAATTTTTTTATTTTTCCAGTTATGGTATCCCACAAGTATCAACATATTTACATTCAATAGCATTCTAAAAGTTGATATAATTTATTAACCTATTTCGAATTATTATTCACTGAAGACGATTCTGTACATAGTTTACATGTTTTTCCAATTTATCTAATCAGTTTTCGCATAAATTTACAATTAATATTATCTTTTAAACAAATTATTATTCTTGTGAATATTAAAAAAACGAGAGAAAGTAAATTAAATTTTAATAAAAAAGGAAAAGCTTTTCCATTTACTATATAAGTTGAATTGAATATTAGTTTATTTTAATGCAAATGATATTAAAAGTTAAAAAATTACATTTTTAAATTTGAATATAAATTATTTATAATTATTTTTATTGAAATGTTTAAGAAAGTATGGTAAATCTACCCGCGGAGAGGTAAATCTACCCACGTTTTTATTATTTTTTTGAATATAAAATATAATATACTAATATAATAGATACTATGATATATAATTAGATTTATTTTCCTAGGAATAATAAATAAATATTAAGTACGGATAATAAGAAATAATAAATTATTTTTTCTATTTATTTTGTCTATATTTGAAACAATTTATGATTTATATGATTCTCTTTCTCCAATCTTGAGTTTCTTTACAATTGAACCACCTTCTGCTCTATGACACGCTTCGATGCATTTATTAATTCCGGCTTCATTCCCACTAATTCGGGTTAATTCTCAAGTATTGAATTTGTAATTTTAATGAGTATTAAATTTTTATGGGAAAATTATTTAATCAACTTTGAACTCAAAATATAATTTATATATTTTCATTAATTACAGCAAAATGTATTAGATCTTTATTTTGATTAAAATATTTTAGTTGTAATAAATCAGCATATTTTGAGTCAAATGTATTGCTGTTTCTATTTAATTATAATATTTGTTTATTTAATATTAAGGGGCTTTTATTAATTACTTTGTAATCATTTATAGTACATAAACTTTTGTCAAAATACCAAAAAGGCTCATTATCCATTATTAATGAAAATATTTCTTAAAGCTTATGATTATTTAAAATATTATTTAATAGCTTAATAACACATTTAAAATTTAATTATTTTACTAATTTTATTTTATTAATTTTATTTTATTGATTTTATATTAATGATAGAAACTATTATGATGTCTTTACTGATAAAATTAACGATATGATATTAATATCACTTAATATTAATAATAAAGGTGTATCTGAAGAACTTTTGAATGGTATTGTTGAAATTTTCTAAATGCTTTTATATAGATATTTCACAAGGGAGAATAAACTATATACTAAGTAGTTATAGATAAATATAATAGTAACTTTTTGCTTATTTCGAGAGTTCAGGACAGAAGGCGGTGATGAAATAATGAAAAATTTATCACTTTACATGATAAAATAATTTATTTTGGCTAATCTTTGATTTTAATATTATTTAAACAAATATTTGTTATAGATGTATGTCATATTTGGCCTTTTATTTTTAAACAATAAAACTAATATTTTTCTGCCTATTGCACTAATATTTTTCTGCCCTTGAATTGTTGAATTTTATTACTAAGATCAAATAATAAAAATTTTTTGATTAACATGGTATTAAAATAAAATTCCATCGACATCTCCTCGAAAGTTTACGAATACTTCCCAACAAGCATATAATCATTAAAATATACAACAACAACAAAAAGCCCAAAGAATTAATTACAGGCTGTTCGGGGCGAAGTAATTTTTTCCAATTTTTCAAATTTGAAGAAAACGACATAGAATTTTCTAATTCTATACAAGTAAAACGTTTAAAAAATTAGTTTTTAAGAAAAATGTAAAAATTCTCTATTCTTAAGAATTTTAAATTGATCTCAATAGCTGAAAATATCAATTTTATTGCAGATAGCTCGCAAAAAAAGTTGAAGAAAAAGTTTCCAATTGAATCAATCGACAAAGTTTCCAAGTGCACCAATACCGATATTTTAATGCTGATTGGAAAAAGAAATTCATCTTCAAATAAGTTTTAAAATAAAATTCTCTATACTAAAAATTATAGATTTTTTAAAATTTACTGAAACATTTTTAATATAATTTTATTATAAATTTTTTGCGAAACGGACACATTTTTGAATAATTTTACTTAAATTATATTTTTTAAAAATTTCATATTGATATTATTTGAAAAAATAAAATAAATTCCTTAGAATGAGTAAGTTAATAATTATTAACTTTATATAAAATAAATATAAAATAAAGTACATCTTTAATTCAATAGAAAATTAATAATAAATTAATACTATGGAGCCTTCAGCTGTTCTTCGTGCAAATACTCTTCAGCAAGTTCCAACATCAGTCTTAAAAAATTATAACAAAGATAAACATAATTCTAATATTATTTAAATGCAATGAATACTAAGTTGAAAATATTCTAGTAGATAAAATTATAAACTGTGGCAAAAACAATATTCAATAGTTTAATTTAATATAAAATACGACACTTTTAAATACATATTTAATTAAATGATGTATTTTTATTAATCTAGCAATAGTAACTTAGTTGAGAAAAATAAAAAATTTAAGAGCATTTAAATATTTAAAAAAAATTTTTTAAAAATTAAATATTTTAAATTCATTTCATTTAGAATCGAAAGAATAAACCTCGGCGCGTGATAATTAGTGATAATAATTAATCTACAAAATAAACCCTATATGAAAGAATGTTCAAACCGATACGTAATCATTGAATTTTGCCCGCTTTGAAGTTTATTGTCACTTCGACCAAGCTCTGCAAGTGCCGCCGCCGCAACTATGAAGGAAGAAGAGGAGAAAAATCAAAGAATGTGTCAAAAATAATTTCTTAAAATATTAAAGTTAACTTATTAAATTATAAATTAATAATTAACTAATGTTTTACGAAAAGAATTGTTCTATAAAGCCTGCCTTGAGAAAATATTTCAATGATAATACTTTATCATCAACAAAATTTTATGAAGAAACTTAAGAAATCTTAAGAAGAAACTCAAATTATTCGACTGTTAAATAATAAATTAGGTAATAAATAATTAATGTCTTTTAATTTCAAATAAATTTCAGTAAACTACAGTAATAATCCCTAAATTTTGGTAAAAATATCCAAAAATATTGAAATAATTTGAAAAAAGTGCCAAATATTGAAATAACTGGAAAATTGGCAAAATATTGAAATATATTGAAATGTATCTTTGTTCAAAATCATAATATCGAAAAACTAATGGCATATTTGAGCTTTTCTCGACATAATATATTCAGGAAAAAAAATTCATTTCAATAAGAATCCGCCCTCTAGTTATTACAAAATATATTATTACAAAATATTAATAGACTTATTGTGATAGCCGTAATAAAGAACAGCTGTCACAAAACACACCTTTTTTCACACTTTCGATTATTCCCACTTCATTCATATAGTTTTAAAAACCAAAACTCCCCAAAAGAATAAATATATTGTTAAAGAAAAAGTAGTTAAAGAAAAAGTCTATTGAAATAAACCAACCGAATAGAAATCAATTTTAGATTTCTCAAGATATTTAGAGTTTTCATCACATTTGTTAGATATATTCTATTGAAATAAACCAACCGAATAGAAATCAATTTTAGATTTCTCAAAATAATCACATTTGTTAGATATATTCTATTGAAATAAACCAACCGAATAGAAATCAATTTTAGATTTCTCAGAATATTTAAAGTTTTCATCACATTTGTTAGATATATTCTATTGAAATAAACCAACCGAATAGAAATCAATTTTAGATTTCTCAAAATATTTAGAGTTTTCATCACATTTGTTAGATATATTCTATTGAAATAAACCAACCGAATAGAAATCAATTTTAGATTTCTCAGAATATTTAAAGTTTTCATCACATTTGTTAGATATATCCTATTGAAATAAACCAACCGAATAGAAATCAATTTTAGATTTCTCAAAATATTTAGAGTTTTCATCACATTTGTTAGATATATTCTATTGAAATAAACCAACCGAATAGAAATCAATTTTAGATTTCTCAAAATATTTAGAGTTTTCATCACATTTGTTAGATATATTCTATTGAAATAAACCAACCGAATAGAAATCAATTTTAGATTTCTCAAAATATTTAGAGTTTTCATCACATTTGTTAGATATATTCTATTGAAATAAACCAACCGAATAGAAATCAATTTTAGATTTCTCAGAATATTTAAAGTTTTCATCACATTTGTTAGATATATTCTATTGAAATAAACCAACCGAATAGAAATCAATTTTAGATTTCTCAGAATATTTAGTTTTCATCACATTTTTCTATTCTCAGAATATTTAAAGTTTTCATCACATTTGTTAGATATATTCTATTGAAATAAACCAACCGAATAGAAATCAATTTTAGATTTCTCAGAATATTTAGTTTTCATCACATTTTTCTATTCTCAGAATATTTAAAGTTTTCATCACATTTATTAGATATATTCTATTGAAATAAACCAACCGAATAGAAATCAATTTTAGATTTCTCAGAATATTTAGTTTTCATCACATTTGTTAGATTCTCAGAATATTTAAAGTTTTCATCACATTTGTTAGATATATTCTATTGAAATAAACCAACCGAATAGAAATCAATTTTAGATTTCTCAAGATATTTAGAGTTTTCATCACATTTGTTAGATATATTCTATTGAAATAAACCAACCGAATAGAAATCAATTTTAGATTTCTCAAAATAATCACATTTGTTAGATATATTCTATTGAAATAAACCAACCGAATAGAAATCAATTTTAGATTTCTCAAGATATTTAGAGTTTTCATCACATTTGTTAGATATATTCTATTGAAATAAACCAACCGAATAGAAATCAATTTTAGATTTCTCAAAATAATCACATTTGTTAGATATATTCTATTGAAATAAACCAACCGAATAGAAATCAATTTTAGATTTCTCAGAATATTTAAAGTTTTCATCACATTTGTTAGATATATTTTATTGAAATAAACCAACCGAATAGAAATCAATTTTAGATTTCTCAGAATATTTAAAGTTTTCATCACATTTGTTAGATATATTCTATTGAAATAAACCAACCGAATATAAATCAATTTTAGATTTCTCAAAATAATCACATTTGTTAGATATATTCTATTGAAATAAACCAACCGAATAGAAATCAATTTTAAATTTCTCAGAATATTTAAAGTTTTCATCACATTTGTTAGATATATTCTATTGAAATAAACCAACCGAATAGAAATCAATTTTAGATTTCTCAGAATATTTAAAGTTTTCATCACATTTGTTAGATATATTCTATTGAAATAAACCAACCGAATAGAAATCAATTTTAGATTTCTCATAATATTTAAAGTTTTCATCACATTTGTTAGATATATTTTATTGAAATAAACCAACCGAATAGAAATCAATTTTAGATTTCTCAGAATATTTAAAGTTTTCATCACATTTGTTAGATATATTCTATTGAAATAAACCAACCGAATAGAAATCAATTTTAGATTTCTCAAAATAATCACATTTGTTAGATATATTCTATTGAAATAAACCAACCGAATAGAAATCAATTTTAGATTTCTCAGAATATTTAAAGTTTTCATCACATTTGTTAGATATATTCTATTGAAATAAACCAACCGAATAGAAATCAATTTTAGATTTCTCAAAATATTTAGAGTTTTCATCACATTTGTTAGATATATTCTATTGAAATAAACCAACCGAATAGAAATCAATTTTAGATTTCTCAGAATATTTAAAGTTTTCATCACATTTGTTAGATATATCCTATTGAAATAAACCAACCGAATAGAAATCAATTTTAGATTTCTCAAAATATTTAGAGTTTTCATCACATTTGTTAGATATATTCTATTGAAATAAACCAACCGAATAGAAATCAATTTTAGATTTCTCAAAATATTTAGAGTTTTCATCACATTTGTTAGATATATTCTATTGAAATAAACCAACCGAATAGAAATCAATTTTAGATTTCTCAAAATATTTAGAGTTTTCATCACATTTGTTAGATATATTCTATTGAAATAAACCAACCGAATAGAAATCAATTTTAGATTTCTCAGAATATTTAAAGTTTTCATCACATTTGTTAGATATATTCTATTGAAATAAACCAACCGAATAGAAATCAATTTTAGATTTCTCAGAATATTTAGTTTTCATCACATTTTTCTATTCTCAGAATATTTAAAGTTTTCATCACATTTGTTAGATATATTCTATTGAAATAAACCAACCGAATAGAAATCAATTTTAGATTTCTCAGAATATTTAGTTTTCATCACATTTTTCTATTCTCAGAATATTTAAAGTTTTCATCACATTTATTAGATATATTCTATTGAAATAAACCAACCGAATAGAAATCAATTTAGATTTCTCAGAATATTTAGTTTTCATCACATTTGTTAGATTCTCAGAATATTTAAAGTTTTCATCACATTTGTTAGATATATTCTATTGAAATAAACCAACCGAATAGAAATCAATTTTAGATTTCTCAAGATATTTAGAGTTTTCATCACATTTGTTAGATATATTCTATTGAAATAAACCAACCGAATAGAAATCAATTTTAGATTTCTCAAAATAATCACATTTGTTAGATATATTCTATTGAAATAAACCAACCGAATAGAAATCAATTTTAGATTTCTCAGAATATTTAAAGTTTTCATCACATTTGTTAGATATATTCTATTGAAATAAACCAACCGAATAGAAATCAATTTTAGATTTCTCAAAATATTTAGAGTTTTCATCACATTTGTTAGATATATTCTATTGAAATAAACCAACCGAATAGAAATCAATTTTAGATTTCTCAAAATATTTAGAGTTTTCATCACATTTGTTAGATATATTCTATTGAAATAAACCAACCGAATAGAAATCAATTTTAGATTTCTCAAAATATTTAGAGTTTTATCACATTTGTTAGATATATTCTATTGAAATAAACCAACCGAATAGAAATCAATTTTAGATTTTTCAGAATATTTAAAGTTTTCATCACATTTGTTAGATATATTTTATTGAAATAAACCAACCGAATAGAAATCAATTTTAGATTTCTCAGAATATTTAAAGTTTTCATCACATTGTTAGATATATTCTATTGAAATAAACCAACCGAATATAAATCAATTTTAGATTTCTCAAAATAATCACATTTGTTAGATATATTCTATTGAAATAAACCAACCGAATAGAAATCAATTTTAAATTTCTCAGAATATTTAAAGTTTTCATCACATTTGTTAGATATATTCTATTGAAATAAACCAACCGAATAGAAATCAATTTTAGATTTCTCAGAATATTTAAAGTTTTCATCACATTTGTTAGATATATTCTATTGAAATAAACCAACCGAATAGAAATCAATTTTAGATTTCTCATAATATTTAAAGTTTTCATCACATTTGTTAGATATATTTTATTGAAATAAACCAACCGAATAGAAATCAATTTTAGATTTCTCAGAATATTTAAAGTTTTCATCACATTTGTTAGATATATTCTATTGAAATAAACCAACCGAATAGAAATCAATTTTAGATTTCTCAGAATATTTAAAGTTTTCATCACATTTGTTAGATATATTCTATTGAAATAAACCAACCGAATAGAAATCAATTTTAGATTTCTCATAATATTTAAAGTTTTCATCACATTTGTTAGATATATTTTATTGAAATAAACCAACCGAATAGAAATCAATTTTAGATTTCTCAGAATATTTAGTTTTCATCACATTTGTTAGATATATTCTATTGAAATAAACCAACCGAATAGAAATCAATTTTAGATTTCTCAAAATATTTAGAGTTTTCATCACATTTGTTAGATATATTCTATTGAAATAAACCAACCGAATAGAAATCAATTTTAGATTTCTCAAAATAATCACATTTGTTAGATATATTCTATTGAAATAAACCAACCGAATAGAAATCAATTTTAGATTTCTCAGAATATTTAAAGTTTTCATCACATTTGTTAGATATATTCTATTGAAATAAACCAACCGAATAGAAATCAATTTTAGATTTCTCAGAATATTTAAAGTTTTCATCACATTTGTTAGATATATTCTATTGAAATAAACCAACCGAATAGAAATCAATTTTAGATTTCTCATAATATTTAAAGTTTTCATCACATTTGTTAGATATATTTTATTGAAATAAACCAACCGAATAGAAATCAATTTTAGATTTCTCAGAATATTTAAAGTTTTCATCACATTTGTTAGATATATTCTATTGAAATAAACCAACCGAATAGAAATCAATTTTAGATTTCTCAGAATATTTAAAGTTTTCATCACATTTGTTAGATATATTCTATTGAAATAAACCAACCGAATAGAAATCAATTTTAGATTTCTCAGAATATTTAAAGTTTTCATCACATTTGTTAGATATATTCTATTGAAATAAACCAACCGAATAGAAATCAATTTTAAATTTCTCAGAATATTTAAAGTTTTTATCACATTTGTTAGATATATTCTATTGAAATAAACCAACCGAATAGAAATCAATTTTAGATTTTTCAGAATATTTAAAGTTTTCATCACATTTGTTAGATATATTTTATTGAAATAAACCAACCGAATAGAAATCAATTTTAGATTTCTCAGAATATTTAAAGTTTTCATCACATTTGTTAGATATATTCTATTGAAATAAACCAACCGAATATAAATCAATTTTAGATTTCTCAGAATATTTAAAGTTTTCATCACATTTGTTAGATATATTCTATTGAAATAAACCAACCGAATAGAAATCAATTTTAGATTTCTCAAAATATTTAGAGTTTTCATCACATTTGTTAGATATATTCTATTGAAATAAACCAACCGAATAGAAATCAATTTTAGATTTTTCAGAATATTTAAAGTTTTCATCACATTTGTTAGATATATTTTATTGAAATAAAACAACCGAATAGAAATCAATTTTAGATTTCTCAGAATATTTAAAGTTTTCATCACATTTGTTAAATATATTTTATTGAAATAAACCAACCGAATAGAAAACAATTTTAGATTTATCAGAATATTTAAAGTTTTCATCACATTTGTTAGATATATTTTATTAAAATAAACCAACCGAATAGAAATCAATTTTAGATTTCTCAGAATATTTAAAGTTTTCATCACATTTGTTAGATATATTCTATTGAAATAAACCAACCGAATAGAAATCAATTTTAGATTTCTCAGAATATTTAAAGTTTTTATCACATTTGTTAGATATATTCTATTGAAATAAACCAACCGAATAGAAATCAATTTTAGATTTCTCATAATATTTAAAGTTTTCATCACATTTGTTAGATATATTTTATTGAAATAAACCAACCGAATAGAAATCAATTTTAGATTTCTCAGAATATTTAAAGTTTTCATCACATTTGTTAGATATATTCTATTGAAATAAACCAACCGAATATAAATCAATTTTAGATTTCTCAGAATATTTAAAGTTTTCATCACATTTGTTAGATATATTCTATTGAAATAAACCAACCGAATAGAAATCAATTTTAGATTTCTCAAAATATTTAGAGTTTTCATCACATTTGTTAGATATATTCTATTGAAATAAACCAACCGAATAGAAATCAATTTTAGATTTTTCAGAATATTTAAAGTTTTCATCACATTTGTTAGATATATTTTATTGAAATAAAACAACCGAATAGAAATCAATTTTAGATTTCTCAGAATATTTAAAGTTTTCATCACATTTGTTAGATATATTCTATTGAAATAAACCAACCGAATAGAAATCAATTTTAGATTTCTCAAAATATTTAGAGTTTTATCACATTTGTTAGATATATTCTATTGAAATAAACCAACCGAATAGAAATCAATTTTAGATTTTTCAGAATATTTAAAGTTTTCATCACATTTGTTAGATATATTTTATTGAAATAAACCAACCGAATAGAAATCAATTTTAGATTTCTCAGAATATTTAAAGTTTTCATCACATTTGTTAGATATATTCTATTGAAATAAACCAACCGAATATAAATCAATTTTAGATTTCTCAAAATAATCACATTTGTTAGATATATTCTATTGAAATAAACCAACCGAATAGAAATCAATTTTAAATTTCTCAGAATATTTAAAGTTTTCATCACATTTGTTAGATATATTCTATTGAAATAAACCAACCGAATAGAAATCAATTTTAGATTTCTCAGAATATTTAAAGTTTTCATCACATTTGTTAGATATATTCTATTGAAATAAACCAACCGAATAGAAATCAATTTTAGATTTCTCATAATATTTAAAGTTTTCATCACATTTGTTAGATATATTTTATTGAAATAAACCAACCGAATAGAAATCAATTTTAGATTTCTCAGAATATTTAAAGTTTTCATCACATTTGTTAGATATATTCTATTGAAATAAACCAACCGAATAGAAATCAATTTTAGATTTCTCAGAATATTTAAAGTTTTCATCACATTTGTTAGATATATTCTATTGAAATAAACCAACCGAATAGAAATCAATTTTAGATTTCTCATAATATTTAAAGTTTTCATCACATTTGTTAGATATATTTTATTGAAATAAACCAACCGAATAGAAATCAATTTTAGATTTCTCAGAATATTTAGTTTTCATCACATTTGTTAGATATATTCTATTGAAATAAACCAACCGAATAGAAATCAATTTTAGATTTCTCAAAATATTTAGAGTTTTCATCACATTTGTTAGATATATTCTATTGAAATAAACCAACCGAATAGAAATCAATTTTAGATTTCTCAAAATAATCACATTTGTTAGATATATTCTATTGAAATAAACCAACCGAATAGAAATCAATTTTAGATTTCTCAGAATATTTAAAGTTTTCATCACATTTGTTAGATATATTCTATTGAAATAAACCAACCGAATAGAAATCAATTTTAGATTTCTCAGAATATTTAAAGTTTTCATCACATTTGTTAGATATATTTTATTGAAATAAACCAACCGAATAGAAATCAATTTTAGATTTCTCAGAATATTTAAAGTTTTCATCACATTTGTTAGATATATTCTATTGAAATAAACCAACCGAATAGAAATCAATTTTAGATTTCTCAGAATATTTAAAGTTTTCATCACATTTGTTAGATATATTCTATTGAAATAAACCAACCGAATAGAAATCAATTTTAGATTTCTCAGAATATTTAAAGTTTTCATCACATTTGTTAGATATATTCTATTGAAATAAACCAACCGAATAGAAATCAATTTTAGATTTCTCAGAATATTTAAAGTTTTTATCACATTTGTTAGATATATTCTATTGAAATAAACCAACCGAATAGAAATCAATTTTAGATTTTTCAGAATATTTAAAGTTTTCATCACATTTGTTAGATATATTTTATTGAAATAAACCAACCGAATAGAAATCAATTTTAGATTTCTCAGAATATTTAAAGTTTTCATCACATTTGTTAGATCAATAGAATATATCTAACAAATGTGATGAAAACTAAATATTCTGAGAAATCTAAAATTGATTTCTATTCGGTTGGTTTATTTCAATAAAATATATCTAACAAATGTGATGAAAACTTTAAATATTATGAGAAATCTAAAATTGATTTCTATTCGGTTGGTTTATTTCAATAGAATATATCTAACAAATGTGATGAAAACTTTAAATATTCTGAGAAATCTAAAATTGATTTCTATTCGGTTGGTTTATTTCAATAGAATATATCTAACAAATGTGATGAAAACTTTAAATATTCTGAGAAATCTAAAATTGATTTCTATTCGGTTGGTTTATTTCAATAAAATATATCTAACAAATGTGATGAAAACTTTAAATATTATGAGAAATCTAAAATTGATTTCTATTCGGTTGGTTTATTTCAATAGAATATATCTAACAAATGTGATGAAAACTTTAAATATTCTGAGAAATCTAAAATTGATTTCTATTCGGTTGGTTTATTTCAATAGAATATATCTAACAAATGTGATGAAAACTTTAAATATTCTGAGAAATCTAAAATTGATTTCTATTCGGTTGGTTTATTTCAATAAAATATATCTAACAAATGTGATGAAAACTTTAAATATTATGAGAAATCTAAAATTGATTTCTATTCGGTTGGTTTATTTCAATAGAATATATCTAACAAATGTGATGAAAACTTTAAATATTCTGAGAAATCTAAAATTGATTTCTATTCGGTTGGTTTATTTCAATAGAATATATCTAACAAATGTGATGAAAACTTTAAATATTCTGAGAAATCTAAAATTGATTTCTATTCGGTTGGTTTATTTCAATAGAATATATCTAACAAATGTGATTATTTTGAGAAATCTAAAATTGATTTCTATTCGGTTGGTTTATTTCAATAGAATATATCTAACAAATGTGATGAAAACTCTAAATATTTTGAGAAATCTAAAATTGATTTCTATTCGGTTGGTTTATTTCAATAGAATATATCTAACAAATGTGATGAAAACTAAATATTCTGAGAAATCTAAAATTGATTTCTATTCGGTTGGTTTATTTCAATAAAATATATCTAACAAATGTGATGAAAACTTTAAATATTATGAGAAATCTAAAATTGATTTCTATTCGGTTGGTTTATTTCAATAGAATATATCTAACAAATGTGATGAAAACTTTAAATATTCTGAGAAATCTAAAATTGATTTCTATTCGGTTGGTTTATTTCAATAGAATATATCTAACAAATGTGATGAAAACTTTAAATATTCTGAGAAATCTAAAATTGATTTCTATTCGGTTGGTTTATTTCAATAAAATATATCTAACAAATGTGATGAAAACTTTAAATATTATGAGAAATCTAAAATTGATTTCTATTCGGTTGGTTTATTTCAATAGAATATATCTAACAAATGTGATGAAAACTTTAAATATTCTGAGAAATCTAAAATTGATTTCTATTCGGTTGGTTTATTTCAATAGAATATATCTAACAAATGTGATGAAAACTTTAAATATTCTGAGAAATTTAAAATTGATTTCTATTCGGTTGGTTTATTTCAATAGAATATATCTAACAAATGTGATTATTTTGAGAAATCTAAAATTGATTTATATTCGGTTGGTTTATTTCAATAGAATATATCTAACAAATGTGATGAAAACTTTAAATATTCTGAGAAATCTAAAATTGATTTCTATTCGGTTGGTTTATTTCAATAAAATATATCTAACAAATGTGATGAAAACTTTAAATATTCTGAAAAATCTAAAATTGATTTCTATTCGGTTGGTTTATTTCAATAGAATATATCTAACAAATGTGATAAAACTCTAAATATTTTGAGAAATCTAAAATTGATTTCTATTCGGTTGGTTTATTTCAATAGAATATATCTAACAAATGTGATGAAAACTTTAAATATTCTGAGAAATCTAAAATTGATTTCTATTCGGTTGTTTTATTTCAATAAAATATATCTAACAAATGTGATGAAAACTTTAAATATTCTGAAAAATCTAAAATTGATTTCTATTCGGTTGGTTTATTTCAATAGAATATATCTAACAAATGTGATGAAAACTCTAAATATTTTGAGAAATCTAAAATTGATTTCTATTCGGTTGGTTTATTTCAATAGAATATATCTAACAAATGTGATGAAAACTTTAAATATTCTGAGAAATCTAAAATTGATTTATATTCGGTTGGTTTATTTCAATAGAATATATCTAACAAATGTGATGAAAACTTTAAATATTCTGAGAAATCTAAAATTGATTTCTATTCGGTTGGTTTATTTCAATAAAATATATCTAACAAATGTGATGAAAACTTTAAATATTATGAGAAATCTAAAATTGATTTCTATTCGGTTGGTTTATTTCAATAGAATATATCTAACAAATGTGATAAAAACTTTAAATATTCTGAGAAATCTAAAATTGATTTCTATTCGGTTGGTTTATTTCAATAGAATATATCTAACAAATGTGATGAAAACTTTAAATATTCTGAGAAATCTAAAATTGATTTCTATTCGGTTGGTTTATTTTAATAAAATATATCTAACAAATGTGATGAAAACTTTAAATATTCTGATAAATCTAAAATTGTTTTCTATTCGGTTGGTTTATTTCAATAAAATATATTTAACAAATGTGATGAAAACTTTAAATATTCTGAGAAATCTAAAATTGATTTCTATTCGGTTGTTTTATTTCAATAAAATATATCTAACAAATGTGATGAAAACTTTAAATATTCTGAAAAATCTAAAATTGATTTCTATTCGGTTGGTTTATTTCAATAGAATATATCTAACAAATGTGATGAAAACTCTAAATATTTTGAGAAATCTAAAATTGATTTCTATTCGGTTGGTTTATTTCAATAGAATATATCTAACAAATGTGATGAAAACTTTAAATATTCTGAGAAATCTAAAATTGATTTATATTCGGTTGGTTTATTTCAATAGAATATATCTAACAAATGTGATGAAAACTTTAAATATTCTGAGAAATCTAAAATTGATTTCTATTCGGTTGGTTTATTTCAATAAAATATATCTAACAAATGTGATGAAAACTTTAAATATTCTGAAAAATCTAAAATTGATTTCTATTCGGTTGGTTTATTTCAATAGAATATATCTAACAAATGTGATAAAAACTTTAAATATTCTGAGAAATCTAAAATTGATTTCTATTCGGTTGGTTTATTTCAATAGAATATATCTAACAAATGTGATGAAAACTTTAAATATTCTGAGAAATCTAAAATTGATTTCTATTCGGTTGGTTTATTTCAATAGAATATATCTAACAAATGTGATGAAAACTTTAAATATTCTGAGAAATCTAAAATTGATTTCTATTCGGTTGGTTTATTTCAATAGAATATATCTAACAAATGTGATGAAAACTTTAAAATACCAACCGAATAGAAATCAATTTTAGATTTCTCAGAATATTTAAAGTTTTCATCACATTTGTTAGATATATTCTATTGAAATAAACCAACCGAATAGAAATCAATTTTAGATTTCTCAGAATATTTAAAGTTTTCATCACATTTGTTAGATATATTCTATTGAAATAAACCAACCGAATAGAAATCAATTTTAGATTTCTCATAATATTTAAAGTTTTCATCACATTTGTTAGATATATTTTATTGAAATAAACCAACCGAATAGAAATCAATTTTAGATTTCTCAGAATATTTAGTTTTCATCACATTTGTTAGATATATTCTATTGAAATAAACCAACCGAATAGAAATCAATTTTAGATTTCTCAAAATATTTAGAGTTTTCATCACATTTGTTAGATATATTCTATTGAAATAAACCAACCGAATAGAAATCAATTTTAGATTTCTCAAAATAATCACATTTGTTAGATATATTCTATTGAAATAAACCAACCGAATAGAAATCAATTTTAGATTTCTCAGAATATTTAAAGTTTTCATCACATTTGTTAGATATATTCTATTGAAATAAACCAACCGAATAGAAATCAATTTTAGATTTCTCAGAATATTTAAAGTTTTCATCACATTTGTTAGATATATTTTATTGAAATAAACCAACCGAATAGAAATCAATTTTAGATTTCTCAGAATATTTAAAGTTTTCATCACATTTGTTAGATATATTCTATTGAAATAAACCAACCGAATAGAAATCAATTTTAGATTTCTCAGAATATTTAAAGTTTTCATCACATTTGTTAGATATATTCTATTGAAATAAACCAACCGAATAGAAATCAATTTTAGATTTCTCAGAATATTTAAAGTTTTCATCACATTTGTTAGATATATTCTATTGAAATAAACCAACCGAATAGAAATCAATTTTAGATTTCTCAGAATATTTAAAGTTTTTATCACATTTGTTAGATATATTCTATTGAAATAAACCAACCGAATAGAAATCAATTTTAGATTTTTCAGAATATTTAAAGTTTTCATCACATTTGTTAGATATATTTTATTGAAATAAACCAACCGAATAGAAATCAATTTTAGATTTCTCAGAATATTTAAAGTTTTCATCACATTTGTTAGATATATTCTATTGAAATAAACCAACCGAATATAAATCAATTTTAGATTTCTCAGAATATTTAAAGTTTTCATCACATTTGTTAGATATATTCTATTGAAATAAACCAACCGAATAGAAATCAATTTTAGATTTCTCAAAATATTTAGAGTTTTCATCACATTTGTTAGATATATTCTATTGAAATAAACCAACCGAATAGAAATCAATTTTAGATTTCTCATAATATTTAAAGTTTTCATCACATTTGTTAGATATATTTTATTGAAATAAACCAACCGAATAGAAATCAATTTTAGATTTCTCAAAATATTTAGAGTTTTCATCACATTTGTTAGATATATTCTATTGAAATAAACCAACCGAATAGAAATCAATTTTAGATTTCTCAAAATAATCACATTTGTTAGATATATTCTATTGAAATAAACCAACCGAATAGAAATCAATTTTAGATTTCTCAGAATATTTAAAGTTTTCATCACATTTGTTAGATATATTCTATTGAAATAAACCAACCGAATAGAAATCAATTTTAGATTTCTCAGAATATTTAAAGTTTTCATCACATTTGTTAGATATATTTTATTGAAATAAACCAACCGAATAGAAATCAATTTTAGATTTCTCAGAATATTTAAAGTTTTCATCACATTTGTTAGATATATTCTATTGAAATAAACCAACCGAATAGAAATCAATTTTAGATTTCTCAGAATATTTAAAGTTTTCATCACATTTGTTAGATATATTCTATTGAAATAAACCAACCGAATAGAAATCAATTTTAGATTTCTCAGAATATTTAAAGTTTTCATCACATTTGTTAGATATATTCTATTGAAATAAACCAACCGAATAGAAATCAATTTTAGATTTCTCAGAATATTTAAAGTTTTTATCACATTTGTTAGATATATTCTATTGAAATAAACCAACCGAATAGAAATCAATTTTAGATTTTTCAGAATATTTAAAGTTTTCATCACATTTGTTAGATATATTTTATTGAAATAAACCAACCGAATAGAAATCAATTTTAGATTTCTCAGAATATTTAAAGTTTTCATCACATTTGTTAGATATATTCTATTGAAATAAACCAACCGAATATAAATCAATTTTAGATTTCTCAGAATATTTAAAGTTTTCATCACATTTGTTAGATATATTCTATTGAAATAAACCAACCGAATAGAAATCAATTTTAGATTTCTCAAAATATTTAGAGTTTTCATCACATTTGTTAGATATATTCTATTGAAATAAACCAACCGAATAGAAATCAATTTTAGATTTTTCAGAATATTTAAAGTTTTCATCACATTTGTTAGATATATTTTATTGAAATAAAACAACCGAATAGAAATCAATTTTAGATTTCTCAGAATATTTAAAGTTTTCATCACATTTGTTAAATATATTTTATTGAAATAAACCAACCGATCGGGGTTCGGAGAGGGGCCAAAAACATGAGAAATTCACGTTTTAGCGCCGCAGGCGAAAATTTTGGATTTTGGAAAGCCAATGGGCAAGATTTCTTCCTTTTTCTAAAACTTTCAATTTTTCGGGACCTATAACTCGGCCCAGAATCATTTCCTGAAGTAGAGTGTTATGTACGTGACTTGTATGTCTACGTACTAACAAAGAATAAACAAGACAAGACAGTAACTAACAAACTGCTTCATCTACAATACTAAATATACAATAGGTTGCGTAAAATAGGAATATGGCTAAGCGCCGAATATGTGGAGACAATAGAATAACACTGCGACAATAAGAATAAAACCAGGACTGAATAATAGGAAGGCTTTTGTAATAAGCCGATACTCAACAGAGAGTGGTACGTTCGACTCAGTTCGCCGAGATGAATCGAATGACATACGTCACGTCCCGAACTTTTACCATCGGTACTACAGCCGGATTTTTTTTTTTGATTTTGGTGTCATTCGACAAAGCTCGACAATCTATAACCTAAGATAAAGGAGAAACAACAAAATTCATGTTTGTCAGCAAATGTTTTTCGCGCTAATCAGTATTCAAATAAACTAAATTCGAACATGATTGTAATTTTTACTTCTAATAAAAATAATTTATCTTTATTTTCAAAGAATTCTGGTTATCTATACGTCGCACTAATTCTTTGAATTTTTTGGTAAATACCCAGCAGCAAATAAAGTCTATTTTGCGAAATAATGAATCTTTAACGAACAAAAATATTCGGATATCTTTAGACGTTTAAAAATTATTTTTAAGTTTACTCTATTATCTTAATCATTTTTCTGAATTGTGACTATACGAGGTTAATCTTTAATGAACAAAACATAGACTTAAAATTTAATATATCTAAGATTCGCCTAAATAATAGTTTTATCATGAATGATAATCATTATGAAATTTCGATATTATAAGAAGGTTTAGAAAATAGAAATAAAAAGGAATTATTAAAGAAATTATAGAAAATTACAAAGCCAGACTTTTGTCAAATTATTGGACGGAAATTAATTCAATTGAATACAAAATTGAATTGTTAGAAAAGCAAAAAGTTGAATATCCGAAGTGCATAAAATAAAGTTGAAAATTATAAAAATTTGTAATTTTATTTTTAATAATGTATTTAAAAACTGGCCTTTTTGTTAAAGATGATAAATGAATAATTATTTATTGTCAATAATTATAATGGGCTAACAGATTAATCAATAAGCAAACAATTACTATTAAAAAGAACAATTTCAAAATAAATATTACATTAAAATAATACCAATCATTTGGATATCACAAAACATTAATCCTTTTTCACTTCGTCCTTCTTATGTTTAACTGCGTTGTGAGAAGGAAAAAACTGATTTCTTTGAGTTTTTTTTTCTTTGAAAAAACTGATTCATGATAAAACTATTATTTAGGCGAATCTTAATTTTGCTTGCGGCGCTGAAAATGGAAGAAATCTGATTCCTCTCTTCGAGCTAAGGAGATTGCTACCAAAATTGATAAGGGCCAGAAATTTTACAGCAAGTTATCTCTAAATCCCTGGGATATTTTCCAAATTCTCCAATATCCCTTTTAAACACCCAAATCCCAGAATATCTCTGTTAATACTTCCAAATTCGCCTCCCTCTATATCAATCCAAATCCAATTATATACCATAACTTGCCTTAAGGCTGCTATCTATATCCTTCTTAATCTCTATATCATTTATCTATATCCTTCCTAGTGAGACGATGGGAAAAATTATCACTACCCCAATAAAATAGGCGTATATAAAAGTATTGTGCATTGAAGGTGAATTAGGCGAGAAAATTAGGCAATACCTTAGGCATTTTTATAATTTTGATTTTTTTCGTTTCTTTCGTATCACAAAAATAAAAATTATTTTGTCGTTTCGTTTTCGTTTCGTACATTGACGAATTTATTTTTTTCGTTTTCGTTTCTTTGAGTGCGAAATTTTATTTTCGAGCATCTCTGATGCGAATACAATTCCCGGTTTAATTTTTGGCAAAGCATCCAAAATTATTATAATTGATTGAAATAAGATTTTTTATTTATAAATTATTTTTAAATTATATTTATTTCAAATTATAAATGATAAAAATATCTTTGGACGTATGGAATTTGATTGGACATTGAATTTTACAATGTAATGTAATTATAATTATAAATATTATAATTATAATTATCAATGTAATTTTTTTGGACTTTTCATTGGATTGATATAGAGGGAGGCGAATTTGGAAGTATTAACAGAGATATTCTGGGATTTGGGTGTTTAAAAGGGATATTGGAGAATTTGGAAAATATCCCAGGGATTTAGAGATAACTTGCTGTAAAATTTCTGGCCCTTATCAATTTTGGTAGCAATCTCCTTAGCTCGAAGAGAGGAATCAGATTTCTTCCATTTTCAGCGCCGCAAGCAAAATTAAGATTCGCCTAAATAATAGTTTTATCATGAATCAGTTTTTTCAAAGAAAAAAAAACTCAAAGAAATCAGTTTTTTCCTTCTCACAACGCAGTTAAACATAAGAAGGACGAAGTGAAAAAGGATTAATGTTTTGTGATATCCAAATGATTGGTATTATTTTAATGTAATATTTATTTTGAAATTGTTCTTTTTAATAGTAATTGTTTGCTTATTGATTAATCTGTTAGCCCATTATAATTATTGACAATAAATAATTATTCATTTATCATCTTTAACAAAAAGGCCAGTTTTTAAATACATTATTAAAAATAAAATTACAAATTTTTATAATTTTCAACTTTATTTTATGCACTTCGGATATTCAACTTTTTGCTTTTCTAACAATTCAATTTTGTATTCAATTGAATTAATTTCCGTCCAATAATTTGACAAAAGTCTGGCTTTGTAATTTTCTATAATTTCTTTAATAATTCCTTTTTATTTCTATTTTCTAAACCTTCTTATAATATCGAAATTTCATAATGATTATCATTCATGATAAAACTATTATTTAGGCGAATCTTAGATATATTAAATTTTAAGTCTATGTTTTGTTCATTAAAGATTAACCTCGTATAGTCACAATTCAGAAAAATGATTAAGATAATAGAGTAAACTTAAAAATAATTTTTAAACGTCTAAAGATATCCGAATATTTTTGTTCGTTAAAGATTCATTATTTCGCAAAATAGACTTTATTTGCTGCTGGGTATTTACCAAAAAATTCAAAGAATTAGTGCGACGTATAGATAACCAGAATTCTTTGAAAATAAAGATAAATTATTTTTATTAGAAGTAAAAATTACAATCATGTTCGAATTTAGTTTATTTGAATACTGATTAGCGCGAAAAACATTTGCTGACAAACATGAATTTTGTTGTTTCTCCTTTATCTTAGGTTATAGATTGTCGAGCTTTGTCGAATGACACCAAAATCAAAAAAAAAAATCCGGCTGTAGTACCGATGGTAAAAGTTCGGGACGTGACGTATGTCATTCGATTCATCTCGGCGAACTGAGTCGAACGTACCACTCTCTGTTGAGTATCGGCTTATTACAAAAGCCTTCCTATTATTCAGTCCTGGTTTTATTCTTATTGTCGCAGTGTTATTCTATTGTCTCCACATATTCGGCGCTTAGCCATATTCCTATTTTACGCAACCTATTGTATATTTAGTATTGTAGATGAAGCAGTTTGTTAGTTACTGTCTTGTCTTGTTTATTCTTTGTTAGTACGTAGACATACAAGTCACGTACATAACACTCTACTTCAGGAAATGATTCTGGGCCGAGTTATAGGTCCCGAAAAATTGAAAGTTTTAGAAAAAGGAAGAAATCTTGCCCATTGGCTTTCCAAAATCCAAAATTTTCGCCTGCGGCGCTAAAACGTGAATTTCTCATGTTTTTGGCCCCTCTCCGAACCCCGACCCCCCCTCCCGACTCCGAACCCCGACATGCCTTTCTCGGCAAACCCCGATCCCCGACACACCCGCCCTCGAAGGGTAGGTTGCTACCCTACTTTTATGGGTGTACTCAATTGATTGGAAGATCCGTAAGCTAAAAATCTTCCTTTTTGCGCTGCAGACTCGTATTAAACTCGTATTAAATTGAATAAATTTTTTATAATGTTGGAAAACTTATTGATCTAATAATAGACTTATTGATCTAATAATAATTAAACTATTTGTTTAAATTATTTGAGCTTTTTCAAATTCTGTTAATCCAAGAATAATATTCTAATGTAGTTTTTCGAATTTTTTATATTTAAATTCTACATGTCAATATTTTGAAGGAAGAATTGATGGACCTTAAAACTAAAATAGATAATTATAACTGCATAATATCTTAAAGTAATATCTTAAAGAAAATATATTTAATTCTATATCAATATGTTTGTTTAATTAAGGAAGCTATCACTAATCGTATAGGCAGTTACTCATTTTCAAATATTTCGTTTTATTTTATATCAATATTTGATACATGAATTTTGACATAAATTTAACAATGACATCATTTTACTTAAGAGGTATTTCTTAATTAATTAAAATAAAATTTTTGATCTTTTAAAATAGGTTTAAATTTAATTATTTTAGATCTAATGGTAATCTCAATAAAAATAAATTTTTCAAAAAATATGCTAGAATTAATTTTGTTTGAATGGTTGAAACTAAAAATTCATATATTATATATATTTTAAAAATAAAGATACTATAACATAATAATTTTACTTAATACATAATTTTTTTTCTACCAGTTTCTTATGTTAACCAGTTTCCTTATTAACCAGTTTTTTCCTACCAGTTTCCTTATTCTACCAGTTTCCTTTTTTTCTACCGGTTTCCTTATGTTAAGAAAATAGCCAGATCAATCTGATGCATAGCTGCATGGCAATGTTCGTGCTTACTATTTTCAATTTTCATATTTTCTATTTTAAGTTTGAAAATCTAATAAAGATATTTTAAAACATTAATACTCAATGTAAAAATATAAAAAATTGTTTGTTAAATTATTAACATATATCTATTTAAATAGCAAAAAATAGAATCAAAATTAATATAAATACTTATATGTAGCATTTTATAAAAATATCAATAACTAGAATTCATTGAAAATTTATTTTTATTGAATTTAATTATCAGGATATTTTAGATATATTTAAAATTCGTTGTCATTGTAACAATCGTTGTGAAGAAAAATTTTAATTTGCTTGTCAATTTTAAAATACCGTGTTTCCCATAAAAATCTGTTGCAAAATAATTTGATCACAGCTATAACTCAGGATTTATTCATTGCTTATAACAAGAATTAAAAGTTATTTTTGAACATTTGTAAAAATTTATATATTAAGCTATAAGTAACTTCTAAATTAATCTAACTTAATAAACTTCTCAAGATGCGTCAAAATCTTCTGAGCCTGAAAAATATTCGATAAGGAAAAAATATTCCAAATATACTTCAACAATATATTTAGAAATTAAATAGCTCGCTCTAGTAAATACACCGATTATATAGAATTAATTAATTAATTTTATTAACTTTATATTAAAATCTCTTCAGATTTAAATAATTTATTAGTCTGTCTTAATTAATTCTTTTTTCTGGTTTGAAGGTTACTATATTTCGAAATTTATTTATTATTTATAAAAACAGTAAGTTGTTATAATTATAATTAAAGTTATTTTTATTTATATGAACAATGGCCCCATAAAAACTCTTGATTACAGAAGAAACATTATTTTGAGAAAGAAACATCTTGAACTAAAAATGTTAGAGAATAGAAAGTTTGTATAACTTTCTCGATCTTATATAACTTTCTCGATCTTATATGATTCTATTTTAATCAATATACCTATGTCCTTTATCAAAGCCTTATTTTTATATTTAATTAGTTATAAATTTGGTTATGGAAATGTTTTGGGAATAGTTAATTAAAATTATCTTAATTACATTTTATCTAAAATTATTTATTTTCATAAATCATATGTACTTACTTCATATTATTTGCTATAATACATTTTTATTTTCTTTACATTTATAATCATTTAATGTTAATTTTTACTTATATTTCTTATATATTTTAAAATTTTATATTATTAAATTATGTTGGTAGCATCTTTGTGTATAAACTTTGGTAATTACCATAATAATAAAAGAATTTTAAATAATACATTTATATTTATTGATCATTTACTTTTATATTGCGTAAAGATAATAATTTACTTTTCATTTAATCTTCTCCGCTTTAATCTTCTCCGCTTTGTTACAAATTTATCGCGTTTGGTATTTTGGTATACGCATCCAAATAAAGGTATCATTCTGTATTCAGTACAGAAATCCATTGGAAATGTACGAATGTAATATCGGACTACAGGTATCTGGGCAAAATCTGAAACAAGTTCTTAAATTATGAGACACAGATTTAAAACTTTACAAGCAGATATGGTCATCAAGAAGCTTAGTAAATTTAAAAATAATTAAAATTTAATACTTAATTGTTCATTATTTGTAGGTTTTTATATTAATAGTAACTTAAATTTAATTTCAATAAATTTAATTTATCTACCACTAAACAATAAATTTTCTAAAAAAATTTTAATATGGCGCTTGCTTCTGAATTTCTTTTTAAATTGATTGCCGCTGACTTAGCATATTAAATGATTAATATTTTAATTATTATTGATTAATAATTCTATCTTTTTAATAAAAGAAAATTTTTAAATTTAGTTTCAACTAGAAAAAACGTTTCATGGAATCGATAGGTCTAGGTTTTACTTTTTTTTAAAATAATAAAATTACATATTATCTAAATATAAATTAAAAAAATATATGAGGAATTCTTTTGATCTAAAAATTTTCACAATATTTCTATTTAAGCTCATTAATTTAATCCTTAATATTTTTAACTTTCAGATATTTTAGTTTATTCGATATTTATCAATTGAAGATTCTCAACATATATTATTTTATTTCTGTTCTAAAGATTCAGACATTTTTATTTTCCTCTTATTTTCAAATTAATTTTTAATTTTTTCCATTGTTTATAATGTTACTTTATAATATGTTTTAAATTATATGTATAATCCAGGTATTTTTCATTAAATTCAAACCTAATATGAAATTTTTTAATCTCATTCTATTGAGAGTTCTTAAGTCAGATTAAAATAAATTATTTCAAGAGATATTCAATATTAAATTATTATAAAATTATTAAATTATTATTAAATTATTATGAACAATTTATAAGTTTTTAAATTTATTTTTAAATTATTTAAATATAAGATATAAGGGAAAATTAAATTATATTTAAATATAGAACATAAGGGAAAAAGTAGCCTTTTATCAACCTTCATGGGTAAAACTGGAACTTCCCATTTATTTGGCGATATTGCAAATACTTTGAGAAGAGTCAGATGATAAATATTATCCGTTGATTTAATCCAATTAACGGTTTGATTAAGAACAAGGACTTTTGTATGTCCTATAAGACAATTTGTAGTACAACTGTGTAAATTATAATTTGAAGTTAAATAATTAATTAAAATTTTTTATGTTTAATGATTTAGAAATAAATTTATTAATTTTATAATTATACTTTATATAAGGTCACATCAAAATAGCTAACTTTTTCTCCTTTTTTAAAATTCTATAATAATTTTAAGGAACAGTTCAACCTCCAAAGAACCATGAAAGGTTTACTTAAATCTTTTGGTTTACTTAAAAAACTTTGGTTTACTTAAAAAAATCTTTTGGTTTATTTAAAAAAAGGTTTAATTAAATCTTTTTCACCTTTAGAGACGAAAAACATAAATAAAATATGTAAATTTAGAGTAATAGGAAAAGTGACAGTTGGAAGAAAATTTTTATAATGTTTTCATTAAACCATTTCTTATATATCCTAAATAAATTCTTCCAATATAAATCATAAAATGAATCCTCCTGTGCCTATTTTTATATGCGACTTTATCCGATTAATTAAGGAGCATCAAGAGTTCACAGCGGAACTTGCAAATCTACGAAATGTTGCTAGCTAGCAATATTACATTATGGAAATTTTGCGAAAACGTGTTCGAGATCTAGAGGTATTCATAATAATTAACTTATTTTGAACATCATCGTTTAATTTAGATGAAGTATGGATCAGGCAGCTCGAATAGATGGAGTATTCCTCAACGTGAATTTTTGCAAGTGCGACGATCCCGTCGAGATGAGGTAATATTGGTGTTATTCAAATTTCTAAATTTTTTAAGGTACCAGGAAATCGTGAATCGGACGAAGCTAGTGGACGACTTTTACGTGCAAGGAATCAGTCGTCAAACCATCAGTGTACGCATCCTGATGGGATCGGTATGGGTTTATTTATTTAGACAACTCTTTTCTTTAAAGTTTACGCTTTTGGAGATTCGGCATCTGAAGTTGTGCTACCGCTTCAGCCTGTACAGCACAGGATCTTCAAACAGGGACAGAAATTTGGTTGAGATGCAACCACTTCGAATGCCTTTAGAATTTTCTTATTTTATAGTAAAAACATTTTTTAGTATTATTCCACCAGTTATCTTTTAAATTTTTTCAATTTAAACCGGTTCCGTAATTAATGGACATGTGACCATTTTTCATCATGATGGTATCATTTCTAGTAAAATAAAAAATTCACACATAAATTAAAGGCAGCTTCAAATGATTCGTGCATACTCTGCTCCAGAATGCATTGGCTACTTGGTTGCGCGACCTCAAATTGTTTACAAGTGTGGACACTTAGTCTTTTGTTTGAATGTAAGCGTAGGCTTGGGGAAGAATGGAATAATCTTTGCCCTATTTGTAAAAAAATAGGGCCGACATTTGAAGCTGTTCATATAGTCCGAGGGCGCCGTTGGAATTGAATGGTCTAGTCAGAATTTTTTAATAACTATAAAATTCGTCCCCGATTTAAATATTTTATAAAAACATACTTTATCTTTTTTTTATGTTGTTTACCAACACCATTTTTTCAGGTTGTTGAGGAGTTCACCATTTGAGGAGTTCACCATTTTTGAGGAGTTCACCATTTTTGAGGAGTTCACCATTTTTGTTATTATCTATTTTCCTTTTTTATCAAAAGTATTAAAATATATTAAATTTTAGGATTTCAAATTAAAGGCTATAATTCTAATAATAAATTCAAAATAATTAATAATATTGTCTAAATAAAACACTTTCCAGCCAATACTTTCATT
The DNA here is from genome assembly GCA_036172955.1 of Meloidogyne arenaria. NCBI lineage: Eukaryota > Metazoa > Nematoda > Chromadorea > Rhabditida > Meloidogynidae > Meloidogyne > Meloidogyne arenaria. Next base: position 3,885,162 of record JARQAB010000015.1, on the reverse strand, counting down.
TCCTCTAAAGTTTTGTCCGTAATCAAGCTTGTATATTGAACTTCAGGATAACAATGGCCTTAAAAATCATATCATCAATGAACTTATACATTTTCATATTCATTTGGTCAAACTGCTTGTTTTGTTTAAAGTTCAAAAAAATATTTGTTAATTTTATAGTAAATAATATTTCGAACAATATTTTTATAAAAAACGACAATATAAATGTAAATATATTATTTATCTAACTTGCTTAATCAATTTAATTTCTTCTTTTCTAAAAAGTGTAATTTAATTTCTTCTTTTCTAGAAAGTGTAATGTTATTTTAAATTTTATTTGTAAATTTTTTATATATCGTCTTATGTCTGAATGCTAATATTTTTGTCACACCAGTTAAACAATTTTATTCATGGTCTTGAAGTTATATAGCCATTAAGGAGAAGCCTTGAAATTATATTGTAATAATAATTTATTATCAGTCATATAAACAGCAATTGTAATTAAAAAATTTCCTCCGTTTCATCTATTAAATCAATTATCATTTTTGAGATTTAAAGATTGGACAATTAACAAATTTATTAAGTTTTTAAATTTTTTACCTAAGATGAAGGCTTATTAATTGTAAATTAAAATTTTTGACAATAAATGCTAATTAATATTATTTAAATTTTGTATGTTATTCTTCTTGACGGATAAGTTAACAAAATTGGGTCCAAAGATACTAGCAAAATAAAAATATATTTATTAATTAATAAATTTAATTAAAGTATATTGAATTAAACAATTAAAAAATAAAAAAGTTTTAATTTTCCAAAAATTTATTTAAAAAATACAAAAATTGATTTTTATAGAAAAAAATGGTACTATCCGTTTATATCCCCGCAATTCTGCAAATGTTTGTCCGCACTTTTTTTCATTCTTTCTCCTCATAAAGGATTAGAAACGGTCAAGTTAACACCCATTTTTTCTTCGCCTTCTTTCTCCTCTCATAAAGATGAAAATGTTCAAGTAAAAGTAGAGGAAGACAAATTTTCGCCTATGGAAAAATATAAAGGTAAAAATAAAAGAATGTTTAGAAATTATTTCGGTAATAGTTTGTTTGGTACCCCCTTCCTGAACCGAAATACGGGCCTATGAACATTTCGAATAAAAAAAGTTTGTACAAACAAATACTCATTTGAAGCAGTTTGAGCCATATATCTCGGTCCACAGGCATTTACGGGAAAAAAGAGTGTTACCGTTCGACTCGGCACCTTTTATTGCCCATATATGACATTTTGAGCATTAATTTATGGGGGTGCGGCAGAACGGAAAAGTACCAATAAGGGAGAAAGGGAAGGAAAAATGCAAAAAATGGTCAGAAAAATGGTAGGGGGGGGGGGGTACCAAACAAACTATTACCGAAATAATTTCTAAACATTCTTTTATTTTTACCTTTATATTTTTCCATAGGCGAAAATTTGTTTCTAATCCTTTATGAGGAGAAAGAATGAAAAAAAGTGCGGACAAACATTTGCAGAATTGCGGGGATATAAACGGATAGTACCAAAAAAAATTTTTTTAGAAAAAGGTGTTGAATAATAATGACAATAAAAATGAATACTCCTTTCTTTTTTAAAGCATTTTCTGCTCTGCCTCTCCCCCTCGTTCATTTTCCTAACAACGCTCGGTGAGAAAGCAGAGCAGCGTCTCTTCACCAAGCTCTCTCTTCTTCGTCTCTTTTTCCACATTCGAAATATGTGATAAAAAATTAATAATAATTTATATTTATTCAATTGTTATTTAAATAATTAAATGAATTCTTAAATATAAAAATGTTAAACTTCTTGACATGTTGCAATCGCGTTTAATAATATTTAGTTCTTTAAAAAATATTAAAAGTCAGCTGTCAGCGTCTCTATATTTATTATCTTTCAGGGGTTTTATTTCCTATTATTGCAAAAATTAAACAATTTCCTTATATATTTTACTATATAATGCTTATCGATATTATACTTTTTAATGAATTTTGTTTATTTCATATATTAATTCTAAAGATATATTTATTTGTGTTAAATTATTAATGAACATTAACAAAATACATATTTTCCCTCATAATAGTGGACCAGAGTTGCGTCGTAATCGAAAAATTTTTTTCGTAATCGTAATTCGTAATTTTGAAAGAAATTTCGTAATCGTAATTCGTAACTGGAAAAACGCCGTAATTCGTAATCGTAATTCGTAATTTTTAATAAATATTTAATTAATTTAAAAAATCAAATATTTATTAATAATTGCTGCTTCTCCCATTAATCCCTCCAAGTCCTCTTATTTCTATGATATTATTTCACATTCCAATTAATTACCTGATATATCATCAATCGATCATGCGAAATCACCGTCACAGCTTAGGGTTTTTATCATTTGATATAACTATCACTTAATTCTGACCCAAATAAAACGACCCGTGAAATTTTTCAAACCCCGACTTCTTTTAATCTCTTATATCCTTGTTAATCTCAGATCACTTTTCTGCGCCGCAGGCAAAAATTTTGAGAATTTTGGAAAGCCTTAGGAGAAAAAATTCATTTGTTGGAGCCGGAAGCAAAAAACTTTTTGAAGTTTAGATCTTTGATTATTGCGCCGCAGGCGAAAATTAGAAAATTCATGTTCAAGTTAAGAATTTTTAAATTTAAAGTCAATTGTTTAAAGTGATTAAAAAGGATTAAAAAAAATAAATTTACAAATTTAAAATCAAAATCAAAGTTTAAAAATTTTTATTTTTGAAAAAAAGAATTGACTAAAGTTAATTTTCCAATCATGGACTCGAACCAAGCCCCACAAAATATCAAAGTAAGTGAAGCCTGATTACTAAACCACTCAACCACCGATCAACAAAAGAAATATGTAAAAAAGTATATATAGTATTTCTTTCCCTTTTCCTTCAAAAATTTTATGGCAAAGTACATTTAGATACAGACCCAGAAGAACTAAAAACAACGATTTTATTTTCGTAATTTGTAATTTTTCCCGATATTTTCGGAATCGTAATTCGTAATTTAATAAAATTTTTCGTAATCGTAATTCGTAACTGAAAAAACGCCGTAATTCGTAATTAAAACGCAACCCTGATTCAAACACGACAAATAATTAGGGTTCAGCGCTACCGGTATTCCGAGAAAAAAACGGTATCGGTATTTCGGATTGATGATACCGATCCCGATACCGGTACCGACTCGGGATCGGGATTAGCCTAAATCGGTATTTCGGATTGATGATACCGATCCCGATACCGGTACCGACTCGGGATCGGGATTAGCCTAAATCGGTATTTCGGATTGATGATACCGATCCCGATACCGGTACCGACTCGGGATCGGGATTAGCCTAAATCGGTATTTCGGATTGATGATACCGATCCCGATACCGGTACCGACTCGGGATCGGGATTAGCCTAAATCGGTATTTCGGATTGATGATACCGATCCCGATACCGACTCGGGATCGGTATCAGCAAAAACGGTTTCGGGATTTATCTTTTGGTATCGGTATCAGCAAAATCGGTATTCAAAGAGACCGGTATAATACCGCCCGATACCGGTCGGGATCCCGATACCGCTGAACCCTACAAATAATTGTTGGCCAACATTATTGTTTTTCTTTCAAAAAGGGATTAAAGCTTTTAGAGTTTATAAATAACATATTATACATTCTTTCATTGTTCTACTTGGAGATCGCTCTCACTTTGATTGAACATATTGATCAGATTGATTTTTGTTTCATTGTTGGAACAATCCACCTATGTTAAAACAGACTTCCCCGTACTTGGAATACATAATTATGAAATTTAAAAATTTTCGATATTTTGGGTAATTCGCCATTTTGGGTGCGATATTTAGGGTGTCGATATTCTGGGGTGGAGTCGTTTTGCTGTATTCATTTTACTTTCAGTGTCGACATAAAAAAATTGCGTGAAAATTGCGAAAAATTCCAAAAGATCTGCAACGAAATCCGGAATCCGCAGGTTAAAAAAACCCTACATTCATTAGCCCGCATGGCCAATGAAGGTAAGGTTTCACAAATGGGTGCCGGAAAATTGGGCTCTGGAAAATTGGGCTCCAAGATTTTTCGGAAATTTGGGCTCCAACTTTTCGGAAAATTGGGCTCCAGCGGTAATTTGGGCTCTGCGTGAAAAAATTGGAATATTGGGCTCTAAAATTTTGGGCTCCGGAGGAATTTTGGGCTCTGAGGAAAAAAGTCAAATTATGCAAACCTACGGAGCGAAGCCGAGTTCTGGGTTCGGAACCTACGGCCAGTTGGTCTGGGTGAGTACTTGGCCCTATTCCTTTAAAGTATACTCAAATTGGTTCAAATTGGTCGTCCGATTCAGTGGAATTTGATAAAGAAATCCTATTCCTTCCAAGAACAGTTGGGCGTACACGCAAAATCTCCCGATTTCGAAGACTCATCTCTAATTTTTGCATAATTTGACTTTTTTCCTCAGAGCCCAAAATTCCTCCGGAGCCCAAAATTTTAGAGCCCAATATTCCAATTTTTTCACGCAGAGCCCAAATTACCGCTGGAGCCCAATTTTCCAAAAAGTTGGAGCCCAAATTTCCGAAAAATCTTGGAGCCCAATTTTCCAGAGCCCAATTTTCCGGACACCTCACAAATATTACTTTCAAACGAACGTAATAATATTGCCGGTAAAATTGAATTTTGTATACCCCCTCCTTTTATCCTTCCTCAAAATGTTAAAAAATGGTCAGTAGTAATTTATGGAACTCATCTAGCTGTGACGAATGACACCAAAATCAACCCCCGGTCTTAACTTTCGGTCGAGATGCAGACCTCCGAAAATTGAAAAATAATAGTTGACCAAGCTAATTTTTTGAGCTAAAAATTCGATTAAACTCGAAAAAATTCGAAAAAAAAATAATAGCTCGGTAATTCTTCGGTTTACGCCCCCCCTCCTTTTTCGTTCCTCAAAGTATTAAAAAATGGTCAGTCAATCTTAACTTATAGAACACATCGAGCTGAGTCGAATGACTCCAAAATCAACAAAATCCGACTTGATTTGACCGAAATACAGACCCCAGAACCACTGGGGCGTAAAATCTTATGGACGAGAATTCATAAAAATGATAGCTCATTCGAAAGAGGACGTCAAGCTGAGTCGAATGTCACCAAAATCGACGTGATCCGACTTGATTTGACAAAGATATGACATAAATCATCGACTCCGGTAGGTCTTAATAATGTCATAACTTTGTCAAATCAAGTCGGATCACGTCGATTTTAGTGTCATTCTACTCAGCTCGACGAGCTCTTTCGAATGAGCTATCATTTGCATAAACTTTTTTTAATTCAAAAAATCACCCCTGTGGTTGTACAATTTTCAGGAGTCTGTATTTCGGTCAAATCAAGTCGGATTTTGTTGATTTTGGTGTCATTCGACTCAGCTCGATGTGTTCTATAAGTTAAGATTGACTGACCATTTTTTAATACTTTGAGGAACGAAAAAGGAGGGGGGGGGGCGTAAACCGAAGAATTACCTAATAGCTCATTCGAAAGAGCTTGCCGAGCTGATTCGAAAGACATCAAAATCAACATAATTGAAAAAGATTTGAGGTAATTCCAAGGTTTGTCCCCCCTATTTTTTTATTTTTTTTTCCTTCCTTATGAATGAAATAATGGTCAATTTTCTTCCTTCCTCAATTTCACTCTAGTTCCCTGTGGCAAATTCAAATCAGATAATAAAAGAACTCAGCACACACATCCCTGAAGAAATTCAACCAATCAGGAAGTGAACTTTGACTAATTTCGGTCTCAAATTCTAGGTCTGTATATTTACCTAATAAATTTTTCGGTCTCAAATTCTAGGTCTGTATATTTACCTAATCGACGAGCCCATAAATAAGAAAGATGAAAGATTTGTTTAGTTGTTAGATGAGTTCCTTCGAAAAAAGTACCACATAAGTAACCTTGTTCAGCCCGACAATTCATAGTAGTACAGCGCCAACATCCGTATCGGCGGTCTTTTTTTACCTTAATAGTTGTTCGACCTCCACATTTACCACAGGTCCGTTTCCCATGAAGAAGTCCAAGTTCTTCAAGCCATGCATCGAAATCGTTGTCGCTTAATCGTAGTTTTTCATGAAGATGTGAAGATTTAAAATTTTTCAGTTGTTCCATATTTTTAAATTTAAATAAGAATGTGATGTTTTCATAATATTCTAATTTTATATACCAATGTTAATCGATTCATAAATTAATCCTTTCTTTGTTAATGCCTCTTATTTTGAGAGGAATGTCTGATTTGAATTTGCCACAGGGAACTAGAGTTAAATTGAGGAAGGAAGAAAATTGACCATTATTTCATTCTTAAGGAAGGAAAAAAAAATAAAAAAATAGGGGGGACAAACCTTGGAATTACCAGATTTGACAAGGTTATGACAAAAGTAATCCTATCGATGTCGGCGTGACGCTTGTGCAAAACCCTTCGCTTTGCGCAGGGTTTTTGTCTATATCTCGGCCCAAAGTCAAGACCGTGGGTTGATTTTGGTGTCATTCGACACAGCTCGACGAGTTCTATAACTTAAGACTGACTAACCATTTTTTAATATTTCGAGGAAGGAAAAAGTAGGGGGTATACGAAATTCAATTTTACCATATTACCCCTATTAACTTGAAGTTTTTGACTGATAATAAACAGCACGAATATTTAGGTCAACATTTTAAAAAAAGTACAGAAAAAAGGAAGTCGAGATACAAAAAGAAATTTTTAAGTCTATAGTGGAGAAAATTTTAAAAATATAAGTACGCTACAAACGTAATAATATTGCCACTATTAACTTGAAGTTTTTGACTAATATTTAAGGTACGTACTAATAAATATATTTGCAATTTTGTAGTTACGAAGTCGATTTATAGGTCTAAACTTACAAATTAGGTATGAATAGAAGCCCTAGTACAATGACAAATTACCGGATCGATAAAAAAAATGACTCGAACGTCGGCCCGGTTCGATAACGGCAACCCTACTTAGAGAATTCTGTTTAATGGAATTTATTTTTTATTGATAATAAAAAGCAAAAATCTTTGAGGTCAACAAGTTCAAAAGTTTTTACCTATTTTTTCTCTATTTTTCAAAAAAAGATTATTTATATTGCCTCTTGTTATATTCTTTATTATGTAAAGTTGACCTGAAAAATTTTTTCAGACAGGCAATTTGATGAGACAACATTTATTTGAGTAAATTTATTTTAAATGAAAATTCTCATCTACAAAAAAAATATTTTTTATAACTTTAAATTAGATCTTACTTTATGATGTATTCAATACATCATTTTCATTTTTCCCTCTCGGTCTTAAGAGCTGCTAATTAGAACATGCTTCAACAAAATTTTAACTTATAATGAATTCCCCTGATTAAAATTTCTTGTATTATTTCTATAATATTTTTAATAAACAATTAATTTTTTATTTAAAAAATGTATATAAAATAGTGGGGTCAACCCTGAAGACCTACACCATAAGACCTGCACCCTGAAGACAGACCTCTGAAGACCTACAACTTTTTGATCAAAATAAATTATTTATTTTTTTTCTTTACACGTTTAATAGGAGATCCTCTTCATCCCGATAAATCCCTCTATCCATTTTAATACTCAAAATCCTCGATATCCCCTTTAAAACCTTCAAATCCATCGATATCCCCCTTAATCCCTCTTAGTTCCTCTTTACCTCCTTTAAATCCCCCGATTAGACTTGTAAAGAAGTAAAAAGAAAAAAATTGTGTTGATCAAAATGTTGTAGGTCTTCAGGGTAAATAGGTCTTCAGGGGTGGACTCAAAAAAGTCTTCCAGATGATATGTGATTCCTCGTTTTTGGAAGTTGAACCTGCCGAGACATGAAATATAAATATATATTATATTTTATATAATTAATTATTTATTAAATAATTAATTATTTTAGATTATTTTTTGTTGAAATGAACAAATATACAGCCAAACCCATGCGATGGAAATATAAAAATGAAAAGGACTATCAATTAGCATTAGAAATTTGGCGTTGTTTTCCTTCCAATAATATTTCACCAAATTTTTCTAATAATTCTAGCATTAACAATAATTCAGATAAATTGACTACATCAAATGGTAATTCTATTATTTTTAAATTAACACATTTACTCTCAATATTAAGCAATTATTATTTTAAAAAACCCGTAAAATTACCGTAAAATCTCTAATTGATTGCCACCCTCCATTTAAAAGCCACCCTCTTATTTAATGAATCCCTGGAAGGTTTTTAAAAATAACATGTCATGACATTTCGGGCCAATATTATATAGAAGATATTTAAACCTTTCAAAAAAAAAGATATTTAAACCTTTCATATCAAAAATTTTTATTTGAATACTAGAAAAACATTATTTGTTAATTTTATTTATTAGAGAAAGTGTAATCTTGGAATATTAAATGTGAGAATTTGCTTATTCAATGAAAATTTTGTATTGAAAATCAGTATAGCAATCAGTAAAATAAGGCCGCCGATTTTACATCACAGAAACAAAAATAAATTAAAAAATAAACGATCAGTCATGAGTGGAATTTGGGGGTGAGCTGTTAACAAAAAGTTGCATGGAAGTTATACCAAGTTATATTAAATCATTCCAATAACTATTGTTATTTTCTAGGATGGGTTCGGCCGATTTATAATATAAAGTTAAATTAAAGGTTAAATTATTAATTTATATTAATTATATTAATTATATCATACTAATTATTAAATTAAATTACTAAGCATTGCTACGTACAACAAAAAATATAATTTCATCGTTCGATTTGATAGTTGTTGTTGAATGCAAATTCAGCAGTTTTCTATTCTTTATTATTAAAGTTTGTAAAACTAAAACGTTAGGAAACCCCCATCTCGTGGCAAGAGAAGCAAAAGCTTCTTGAGTTGTTATTTTTCGAGCACGAATACGCTTAAAATAAAGCGCCTTAAATGTAATTCCTGGAGCAGAAGGGTCGTGATTAAGAATGCTGGTTGCTTGAGAATTTGACAATTGATCTTGTGGTGGACGATCTCGAAGGACAACTATATGGATTTTAACCTCGATATCACTAAAATATTTAATATGTAATAAAGAATGAGTTAATTTAGAACTTTCTTACAATTTTCTAATTGGACGGCGCATTATTAATATTTAAAATTTAAATTGTCTAAAATTCCTAAATTTATAGTTTTATTAAAAAACAAAAAAATGTTTATTTAAGATGTAAATGTTTAATGATAGATGCAATAGTTAGGACAAAAAAATAAGCCAACAATTGTGCCATAAAATTTATTGCCTTGTTTTTTCCACATCTCTTAATCTGACATATGCGATAAAAAATTATAAACAAATCTTTGTTTTGTAAATATAAATCTTTTTTACGATATTAAAATCTCTCGCTTTTAATAATACCAAATTATTTAAAAATACCAAATTATGAATTTATAAATTTAAATCATTTAAGGGCTTTATTAAAACTATATTAAAATTTTAACTTGGATAATAATTATTTATATTTTTCTTCATATATTGAAAACTGTAAATAACTAACTTATATTTCTAAAGATTAAGCGAAAAATAATAAATTTATTTACGTTTAAAGAATTAAAAAACATTAATTATTTTTGTTTATTTTAAAATTATTTTAAGTATATTTCAAAATTATTTTAAGTTTATTCAAAATTATTTTATTATTTCATTTCTTCTTCTTTCATTTCAATTTACAGCTTAATAGTCGCAAATTCTACCTTCTGGTCTCTCTCATCACTTGCCAGATTATAACTAGTAGTTTTTACTTCCTTAAGCTCAATGCCTTGGTCTAAAGTAAAAAATAGGATTTTTTATTTGATTTAACTTTTTTTTACTTGTTTTTTGCCAAAACATAACACAAACAAATAAATAAACTGAAAATGTATAATAAAAACAAATACTATTAAATATATTGTTTAAATAAATTGCCTGAACAAATAAAATTGTAAAAAATTCCTAATATAATCCAAAAATAGAAAATAAACTCGTTGTAAAAGTAATAATTGTCTAAATAATTTTCAACATTCTCAAGTTCATAATCATAATTAGGTAATTCGAGGAAATCCTCAATATTATCAATTGATTTGTGGGCACATAATAAAGGCTTCAAATATTTTAAAGGTCTCCAGCATCGGCCGTCGACAAAATTGCATGAGCAGTTGGATTCGCGGATCCAAAAATTATTATTGGGGGTAACGGACATATTTCGATTAGTTAAAGTTTTTTGTAAGTAATTTTGCGCGAGAATTCATATATATACCCATAATTATCTTGATTATCAATCATATTTTACCCAAATATATTCTTTAATATATTCAATTTTTAAACATGTGTTTATTTAATTTTATTCTTTCAATTGTACTATTATTCTTGCCAAAATTTAAAGAAAAACAAAGATTATATTTGCAAAAGCAAAAACGACAATAAAAGAACAGATTTGTATGTTTTTCTTTTTTTTAAAAAACAAATGTTTATAATTCCATCAATTATTTTCTTTATTAAAACCGACAAGTGTAATAACAATAACCAAAGGCTCGATTTATTTTGAAAACAAATTCCGACAAAACAAATTCCGGCAAAACAAAAAAATTGTCAAGTATAGATTTTACTGTAATTTTTGATTTATAAGGTTTATAATAAGTGATTAATAATTAATTAAGACGACAATCATTACCTCATTGCGCGACGACAATTGTCAATAATTAACCTAACCCTTTTAATTTGACGACAAAATGTGACTTTGATTTATGAGATAATTAACTAATTACGATGAAACTCATACTTTAAGTTTTGCGCGACGACAGTCACGTTCCCCCACAACCACTTGTTAACCCTTAGGATTCCCTCAAATCAGCTGTTAAAATCCTTCTTTTCCCTTTGGTTTTCACTCCAAACCTTTCTTATCCTTTTGACTTTTTCTCCTGCCCTTTCACATCCTTTAGGTTTGTGCGGGAACGACGACGACGACAAAAGGCGGATGTAGACTACTAATATTTTTTCAAAAAATTTTATTAGAAATTTTAAATCTATAGCATCTTTTATAAGTGCTCTTGAAATGCAAAATTTAAGGCTAAATTAGTGTTTTTTACTTAAAATATTGATTTTTAAAGCAATTTTCCACTATTTTTGATGCATATTTAGTGCATATTTTGGGAAATTTTGCATATTTCAGTGCATATTTGGGACTTTTTCGGTGCATATATATGCGCATATTTTGCGATTTTCCGTGCATATTTTGTGAGTCCCTACTGATAAGGATTTGGAGAATATACGGCTTTTTACGCAAATAAGGGTCGAATCGTTTTTTCCTTCATTTTTTTCCTTTGGTTAATTTTCCGAGTAGTTGATGTGTGTTGATGTTTGTCACAAGGAAACTTCTTCCTTACCTATGGTCTACGTGGATGTTTTTGCTGCTGCAGAGGAAGGCATGTATGTCCATCGTGCGAAGATAGGAATATATAGGTGTGTTACTGGTGCAGACCCCAGCGACCTTTGACTCCCCGCGAGACACGTGCCGCAAAACTCCGCGCGAAGCGCGTAGTTTGCGGAGTATAATATAAAAATTAAGGAAAACTATGAAAGGGAAAAAATGAAGGAAAAAACGATTCGACCCTTATTTGCGTACACGGTCGAATATACTCTTAATAATTAATAAATAAAATTGTAAAATTATTAATACATTTATAAAATAATTATTTTAAAGATTTTTATATTAAACAAAGTATTTTATACTAAAGTTGAAGACACTTAAAATATAATAATAAAAAATTGTAATTTGTCTTAAATAAAATGAAAATAAAAAAACATATTTTCTAAATATGAATGAAATTTTTATATTTAGCTGAAATATAAAAAAGATGTACATATTTTTTAATTAAAATTTTGACAAGTAAAATAAAAATCAGCTTTATGTTTGATATTTTCTGTAAATTATTATAAAGAAGGCTATATTAAAATATAATATATAAAGAATATATAAAATCGTAAAATATAGATAATAATAGAAAATTTAAGATAAAGATCTGGTCCCGATAGTCAACCACAATATTGAAATATATATTAATTTTAAAATTTTCAAAAAAATAAATCTTTCAAACACATCTTAAACGTCATAAAAATTTTTTCAAAGAAATATACAGGATATTATAAAAAGAATTTAGTATATAAGGACCCGGAAGTATATATATTATTTTTAAATGATAAATATAAATTAATAAAAGTAAATTTTTAAGTGAAATGTACTACAATCTAATATGCTTCAGCGGATCTAGCCTGAATATGATAAACCTCAACAAGTATGACTAAACAAGATTTAAAAAATCGTAGTAAAAATAACTATTAGTTTTAGAAAATAATCTATTATATTTATTAAAACATTAATTTAATTATCATTGATAAACAAATTTATAAATCGATCTTCGTTAAAATTAATAATTTATAACATTATTAAAAATTGTCAATTGAAAATTCCCATTAAATGTTTTATCCACAAGAAACAAAATTGGCCTCACTTTTTAACAATTAAAAATGACTTTGTTCAACGATAAAAAATAACTTTGTTTGTTTTTATTGCTAAATTTAAATTTTTCAGTTATTTGGATAAAATATATTTTTTAGTTTAGTTCTGAATTTTATTCAAATAAACAATTTAAAAATTATTAAATATATTATTAGATATTATCAAATTAGAGATTGATTAATTATCAAAAATAAAATGTTCGAATTAGAATTTTGCATCGGATTAGTAATTAATTATTATCGAGATAATAATAAATTATTATTTGAATAAATCAGATTTTCACAGTTAACATATTAAAATCCCCAAATGATTTTTAATTTAGATATTTCTATCAATCCTATAAAGATGATTATAAAAATTTATTATTAAAAATTGAATAAATATTTTATCGCTGAATAATATATATGTATTATGTATAAATAATAATGGAAGTTTTTTAAAATATATATAAATATTTACAGAAGGAATAGTTCTGAACATTACCAACATGCGAATTTTGAATTACTGCAGATGTTGAAGGACCTTCCTCTAAATAATATTTTTTAAAATAAAAATTTAAATACAATTTTCGATTACTTAAATAAAATTTTCGATTACTATAAAATTTCACTCAGATTTTTTAAGAAAAACTTAAAATTTTAAACTACCTATCATATTTGTATTCTGCTGAGACGCCGCAATTTGCCCTTGTTCTACAATTGTTAAAGTTGAGCTTGTAAATTTTAATTTAAATTCTACGTTCCATTCCATGTTTCTCTTTTTCCAATCTCTTCAGGGACAACTATCATGTTGGTCAATCGCATGAACTTAAAGAAAAATTATTTATTATGATTATTGTAGCATTTGAAATGTATTTTGTGAAATAAGTTGTTGTAATTAGTTGGATTAGCTGGATTATATAATAATAATTATATAATAATAATAACTAATAATTAGCTGGATTCGGTTCTCTATAAAGTGTGTATGGGATTGGTGACTGTTGCATTAAATTTTGTCTTTTCGGAGGTGAGGATGAAGTTGTAGTTTTTCTCTTTTTATTATTATTATTATTAGTTGTAGACATTTTTTTAAAGCTTTACTAAAACAAATAAATTATTAAATTACTTTAAACTTTATAATTTAAAAGAAAATTAACTTATATAAAAATTTAAAAGTTTAGAAAAATTTTTATTTGATTTACTAAATTACAAAATTTATATTAATATTAAATTAGTTTAAAATTTATAACTAAAAACACGTTAATTTATAAAAAAATTTAAAGTTTAGAATAATTTCTAAATCTAAATTTCAATTTTCTTCGGTATAGTTATTCTACTAAAATAAAAGCAATAATAGAAAAATGTGAAAAAGAAAAATATTGTCGAAAACTTCTTATATCTAAATCTAAATTTCAATTTTCTTCGGTAAAGTTATTCTACTAAAATAAAAGCAATAATAGATAATAATCAAAATAGATAATAATCAATAGATAGATAAATAATCAATAGATAATAATTAATAGATAAATAGATAATAGATAATAATGGATAATAATCAATAGATAATAATCCCTTTTATAATAATCAATAATTTAATTTGAGTGTTCGCAATGCACTGAACATCAGAAAGCAATGGCATCGGATATTTTCATTCAAAAATCTGGTGCCAAATATGAGTTGAGCTTCATAGTAAGAAAAGATTTTAATCTATATCAAATTTTTACAGGTCTGCTCGTTCTGCTCATTGGATAACATCAATTACCAAAAAAAATTTTGCTACTGAAAAATTAAAACCACAGTAAATTAGAAATATATTTGATTGACTAATATTGTAATTAGTTGATGTTCCCGTCGATAGCGAATTGCTAAATAATTTTGTTATTATTTTTTATTTCATTTTTGATTTGAATATTTTGACTGATTATCTTATTTATTTCTTAAAAATGTAATAAAAAATTATTTATTCTTTAAGAAAAAATTCTTATATTTATACTATCACTTTTTGTATTTTCTGTTTTCAATATTTTTAATTTATTTCAGGTTGTTCTAATATTTTATTTCTATTATTTCGCTTTACATGAGGTAATTGTTCCCATAAATGAATCAAATAGGGAGAGTAACCTTTTACATTCCAAGCCTTAAGGATATCTTTATATATTTTTATATTTCTAAATTACCAATTCTATTATTTCCAAGTGCTGATCTTCACCTTCTTAAAGTAAATATAATTTAAACTGTTCCTCGATCAATTCATTTCGACTCATAAGACAATCGTGTACTTTGTTTTTTCGATACGGATCTAGACAGGTTGGCTTTGTCCGTTTGTTCAAAACTAGCAAATAAAATTTATAGCGCAAATTTAAATATTATTTTTACAGTAGCTAAAATTGTAAATTTCTTATCGGTTAAAAATAAATTATAGTACGATTTTTGAATTAAAAAATTTTGAATAATATCCTTCAAGAAATATGAAATTATCCTATTTTTATATTATCTTTATAGTTTTGTGTTTAGAAAAAATTCAAATATTAAAATATAAAATAATGTAAAATATAATAAATATATGAGTTTCTTTCCAATTTTATCACCAATTTTCTCCATCAACATTTTCGTCAAAACCACCGTATCTTGTTAATGAATATTCAAATTATATTCAATATTCGAAAAATATTCAAATTATTATCACTTAATCTTATAATATTATTTTCATGTCTAATGCAAGGCGCTCGAGTGGGACTGGGCCGTTTTGGCGCGGGGCCGTTTTGGCGCGAGCTTATAAGATAGCGAGTTCGTTATCAAAAATGATAAAATTTTGCAATAATAACTCTCGTACCTTTATCTAGGTTCTCCAAAGATTTCAGAATTTTTGATCAAGAATTTCGGAAATTGTGGCCAAAAATGTTGATTTTCTGCAAAATGCCTAATTTTTCAAGGTCTATCGACTATAACTTCGGAAATATTGGATGAAAAATTCTGAAATTTCTGGAGGAGGTAGTCAAGGATGTTATAGAAATTTGAGAAAAATTTTATAAATTTAGGTCTCGACTAAGTGTTACTTTTCTGTTCTCGCGCCAAAACGGCCCGGCGCCAAAACGACCCCAACCCGCTCGAGTTCAATTATTAAATCGAACTTTAGTCAGTTATTTTATTTTAAAGAGTTTTGATTCTTTAATACTCTCATGAATGTAGTACCCAGGTTTTGTCTTATTAATTCGCTCATTTTCTTTTACCATTTAACTCAATGATTAAAACAACAGTGTTCTATTTAATTAAATGTAATATTTAATAATTTTATATAAATTTTAATAATACTTTTTGAAAATTGGTCAATAATATTGAACGATTTTTGCATTTTACAAATTTTGTTTTATTGAAGTTCCTAGCAATTTTCTCTGACAAAGATCTTTCAAGAACTTGTTGTCCCATTCTACACCTTTAATACTGTGTTCAGCAAATCTTCAATAAGATCACAATATACATTTATCATTAATACATAATTAATATACATAGATACAATTTAATTTTTAAAATTTTACTTGTATTTAAATATTCATTAATTTGGTTGGTAATTAAACATCTTTCCATGCATTTTTCATTTTATTTTATATATTGTCGCAGAGGTTTTCCGAATGGTGAGTCTATTGAAGCCAGAGAATCATTGTTATTTGCCTTTGAGATTGAGCACGTGCACATTTTGTATTCCTTCTTATGGTTTTTTCTTCTTATTTATAACATTGACCTACTTTCTCTCCATATGTTTATATTTAATTTAAATGATAGTTAAACCTTAATGATAGTTTATTTCAAAATATGAAAAAAATCTGAAACTTTACAAATTATTAAAAACTATTATAAATTTATTTAAAAGTAAAATATTATAATTTAGCTATTCAGATTTTCGAAGGTTTTTTTCATTAAAAAAATTTCTTTCTAAATACAAAATAAATTGACTAGAGCTGAACGATCCGCTACCTAATTAGTCAATAAATCATTCCAAATACAAAAGGAGATCAATTGAGGCTACAAATGCATAAAATGCAAAAAGCGAGCGTTTAATTGCAAAAGGAAGAAAAAATTATGACAAAACCATATAACAAAGTTATGAATATTTGTTAAAATAAAAGCAAGTGGAAGTGAAAAATATGGAAAAAACAAAATTAAAAATAAAGTTTAGCAATGAAATGCACATCACTATAAGTAATATGTTAGTCATACAAACACGAATAAAAATTATTAAAAAGGTGGCCGTTCAATTATAAAAATTAACTACCAAACTTTGCAGTCATAAGGAATTTTTAATATTGTAAAAACTGGATTTTTATACAATACAATTTAAAAAATATCGAAATAATCAAAAAAAATGTGAAAACACATGAAAATTTCTTTAAAAAATTAGTCCCATTCAAATCTGTATTTTATAAAATTGACTATTAAATTAAATCAGCGATCAAATAGATGATTAGAAATTTTGTAATTCAAAATTTATCTACAAATAAGAAAATTTAAAAAGTTTAAAGCAATTATAATAAGACTAAAATTATGGCAACTACAATTGTTTTAAATAATAGCAATTTAAAGAATTTAATATTTAAAAGCTATAACAGACCCTTATATGTAGTTACATTTCATTTGAAAGAATGCCATCAAGTCTATTAAAAAATAAGAATAATATAATTTTTAAACAATTAGATTTTAAGTTAAATCTTAAAGTCAAAGTGCTTATGTTTAAAACTGCAATTATATGATTTTCATTTATTATGGTTTCCAACATTGTATTAGTTTAGTTATTAATTGTGTGAAAATATAATAAACAGAATTTGTATGATTAATATTCAATAAGTAATAAATCAGTACTATCCAGAAAAGTTATGACGTGTTGATCTAAAGCTTATAAAATTTTGAGAAATTGTTAAAAGTTACCCAGGTTTTAAAAAAATATTTATTTTTTATGCAAAACCACTACTTTATGCAAAACCACTACGTCATGCTCCACCTCATAGTCAAATATTCACTTCAACATTGAAAATGGATATATACCATCAAAAGCAAAATATGCTCAATAAATTAAAATTCAATCGTTTATTCACAACTAAAGGTAAAAGACTGTTAATTTATTATAAATTTAGAAATCTTTATCCGATTACGGCATAGAATTATTACAGCAGAGACACTTTTTAAAATGATCAGTTTTTTTCGAAAAAGTGGCAGTTCATATTTTAAAAATTTTATTTTAATAGAAATCATATTTCATAAATTTTACAATCAATTATTATAAAAGTTAATGGTCGATATTTAGTTTTAAAAAGTAATGTTCAACTTTTAAAAACAAAATTTATATAACTAAAATTGAAAATAAAAAAATATGAAGACAATAATAAAATATTTTTTAAATCTGTTTTTCAAGATAAAATTTCATAATATAAATAGATTCTTTAATACTACCAATAACAATTCAATAATACTTATGAGAAATTTCATAATGTAAAATTTAGTAGTGATCCCAATTATCAAAAAATATACATAAATTAAATGTTTTTGAACAAATAATCCATTCTAAAAACTAAATTTAAAAAATAATAATCTTATTTATTTAATTAAGACGCAAAAATTATAAAAACCTTAAATAATGAAATAATCATTCATGTTTATATCATTTATGTTTTTTACTTAAAAATAGCAGATACCGAATTAGAATAAAGGGAGGAAATTTAGTATGGAAATTTAACAATAATTCTATTCATGGTAGTGGGTCGTATTCTCTGAAAGTGAAAAAATTTAATGTGAAAAAAGACCGAAATCAGTATTTAAAGACGAAAAATGTCAATGGCGAAACATTGTGGGACTGACACCTGTCGCATGGTACCAAAATTCTTAAATAAAACTTGAAGAGGCTTAAAAAATTTTCCGAGCAGAACGAATTTTTAATCCATATAAATATTTAATGATATCTATTTCATTATTACATAATTACGCTAATAGAATAAATAAACAAGAAAAAATTTTTAGTATAATGAAAAGAAATGCAATTTCCATATTTTGTAATTTTTATTTAAAAACAGCAGAATTAAAAAAATAAAATTGGAAAGAGATAATCTATATATAAATTTTATATAAATAAATTACACAAGTAAATTATTTTCTAAATAGATTAATTTAATAATCTAATTAAACAATTGATGAAAAAATAAACATAGAAAATTACCGCGGATTTTTATAGAATACTTATAAATAAATTCAAAATTAAAAAATAAAAAGTATTTATAAAGATACTATTTATAACCCCTAATATAAAAATTAAATCAATGCTAAAATATTTTGTTAGACATGAAAAATTAAGTATAATTTATTCAAAACAATGTATTAGTTTAATATAGTTTAACTATATTTATTATGTGAATAAAATTATGGAAAACTATATATGACAAGATTTATAGAGGGATCTTTTTAACTTTACTTTAATAATAATGATTAAAGTAAAATGGATTAAAAAATAATTTTTTTAAATTATTTATGTTTACTTTACTGACTATTATTATTTCAAACTTAAAAAGTTATTTCAAAAATTGAGACAAAAATTTAAGTATCGTGTTTATCTAAAAAAATCAATTTGCCGAAAAGATACTCATGTCGGATGCATATTAAACTAAAATTATTTAAAATTAAGGAAATTGAAAGTCTATCAAAAAATAAAACTTTTTAAAAATTTTCTAATGTGTTCAAATGATTATGAAGTTATTAAAGCTATACATGATCTGAATTTGACGCTATTTAAATAAAATTATTTAACTATTATTATTAGGGATCGGATTTTTAGGTCGTAAAACCTTAAAATAGGTACCTAAATAGGTTGTATAAAATGCTAAAATAGGTGAGAAAAATAGGCAGATAGGTTGTAAAAATAAAGAAATAGGTTGCAAAAAAAAGGTCGACATAATGGGCAAAAAAGTCAAAAATGCCGAATAATTTTATTTTAGTTCATAAATTTCAGCCCCAATGCAAAAATGTTAATAAAATTCCATTTTTAAAAATTTAATGATTTTTGAGGATAATATTTTTCAAAAAATTGAAGAAAAATTTTTGAGCCGATATAAAATTGACAAAATTTTAAAAAATTGAATTTTTTTCAAAAATTTTCGAAAATTTTTATTAAAAATCAAAATTTTATGAAAAAAGTACAAAATAGGTGACAAAAAAGTGAAATATCACAAAAATATCCAAAATAGTTTACAACCTATTTTAGGTTGCAAAACGCCAAAATAGGCGTAATTTCCCCAGTTTGAAAATTTACAATTTTATATCCTTCAATTTATAATAAAGTTTGAACTATATAAATAATATTATTGATAGCCTTTTATTTAATTAGATATTGAAAGCTGTTTTAACGAATTTTCAGTCTCTTGCAATACGAAAATCATGATCAAAACATCGTACTATGATAGTAAGTACGATATATAATAAGTACGATAGTAATATACTATGATATTTCTATGACAATAAAAATTATAATTTTTAGCAAATTTAATTCTATTAAAATTTTTTGCCATTGATAATCAACAACTAGTATTTTCTCACTGATAACAATAGAAATATTTTTAAAATTTTATCAAAGAAATAATCATATAAAATAATTATGTAATTCTTTGGAATTAAATTGAAAAATATTACTACGAATAAAATGTTTAAATAGAGTCAAAGTTAAAATGAAATAATTAAAAATTTAGGTACATTCAAATATAAAGTTATTAAAAAATTTTAGAGAAAACAAAGTTTATATTCATTTGTATTTTTAGAAAAAATCGAAAAGAATCATCATTTAAATTAAATATAAAACGTTTTGCTTACAGGGACCAGACTAGGGTCTATGAGGGTTCCCGATAGTTTATAATATCTAAATAAAATTTTGCCGGCGACATCATTACAACAGAAAGTATATTATATAATTTTCTATATTTTAAATAAATTAAAAAAACCTTTCTTTTAATAGGAAAAAATAAATAACCTTTTATTTATAAAATTGAAAAATGGACAAAAATATAAGCATAAAGAATGGTATAATGTAAAAAATTTTGGCAAGTGTGAAGGCAAACCTAACTTTCTGAATCAGGTTTTAACTCTTTTTAATTAATATTTATTTTTAAAACTTTATTTATAGTTTCCATTATTATATCACAAAATGAAAAAAAACTAACTAAATAGTTTGATAATAATACCATCTATAATAATAATACATAAAACTAATAAAGTTTATAGATACGTTAAAAAGATTTATTAGTAATTTATATTAGCAATAATATTATCATATTTTTTGAAAATTTTTATAAAATGAAAATTTAATATAAAACTACCAATAACATTAAGAAAAATTATATTTTCTAAGAGAAACCTTAATATGGCTTTAGTTACTAATTCAGTACTAGATTGTAAAGATTTTTTTAATTAAATACAAATCTTCAGATTTTTTTTGAATAATAAGTAAATTAGAGCAAAAACCGGCGGTTTCTAATTTAAACACTTGAAAAAATTACTACTAAACTAATAAAACATATTAAAACTAATAAAACATTTGAAAAATAATTTATTACCTGATAAAACTATTTAAAAATTTATAAAACAGAATTTAGAGAACTGATAACATTAAAAAGTTCACACAAAAGCAAACTTTAGCAGCTTAATTACATTTATTTAAAATAAAATTATTATATATATATAATTATTATATATAATCGAATATTTCTTATTATTTGTATTTCTACGGACATTTAAATTATTGTAATAATCTATACTTAATAAAATAAAATATTTTCCAGTTACTATACATTTAAACAACAAAAAAGCAGTTCTAAATATATTATTATTTTACAGTCATTAAAATCATTAAATAAAATTTTTAATGTAAAATAGGCATTTAAATACAAATATAAGTAAGTTACTACCCAACGAAGTTAGAATTTAAAATACTTTAAATCAATTTTTTGCTATTTTTATTTCTTATAAAATGCCTTAACAGGCAAATTTTATCTTTCAGCATTTTACCGCTCCCAGCCGTAATATTTATATCAATATTATAAACTTAATTAATAGTAACCAATGGTTGTATGAGAAAATTTGTAATCAATTGCCGATTTTTTAACACTATCGTTTTAAAAACTTTGTAATTTTAAATTGTACTTTTCTTAAATTGTACTCAGTGTACTTTTCTTCTCCCCTTCGATTGATTGCATAAATAAATAATATGTAGGTATATAAAAATTTTTTAACGTTATTTTTATTAATTTTTCCAGATTTTTTAAACTTTATAAAAAAATGTAATATTAATATTTCATATTTTTAAGGTTTTTAAAAATTTGGTGAAAAATTTTTTTAGATTAATTTCTTCATAAATATTTATCTCAACAATTTTTGATTATTAAAACGTCGGGATCTGGAAAATCTACAATCTTTGGAAATCAAAGTAAATTATATTGTTTTCAAATAGTTTTAAAAATTATAGACCACCAAGGGTTCGAACCTCACACCTAAAAAATTCCACATGTATACCACTTAACCATGAAAAATTTTCCCAGAATTATTTTTCGATTAATTTTAATCAAAAAATTTCTTTTTAACATTTTTTAAAGCTATTATTATTATTCTAAGGATTCTTTGATCTGTCCGTGCGAATTGTTGCTGAGGCTTTTTATTTTAATTATTTCAAATTTTCTAATGAATATAGGACTCCCGCATAGAAGTATGGTCCAAAGCTGTTCCTCGTCAATACAACCCCCAGGTTTTCAAAAAATATTTATCTATATTTTTTATCAAGTCGCCCTAACAACCCTTTGCACACTCGAATCAATTACTAAATCCGGTTTATATTATTATAATTTTTATCATCATCATAATATTGTAGGACCTTTGAAAAAAAAGTTATAAAAATGGGACAATGTGCTGTTCAGCCTGAGACCGAGTCACAGCGGGGCGCCGATGCTGATTGAAAATGAATTAAAATTTTTACTATTAAAATTCCAGTCCTTGAATTTACAACAGCATATATTACATAATATTTTATATTAATGTTAATAAACAAGTGAATTGTTTATCATTTTTATTAATTTATTAGCTATTTTTTAATAGTAATTAAATGAAATATATTATTTAAAATTTAAAAAGCTTTTAAATTTTATTTTAAAAAAATTTTACTATGACAGATTTTTCTTTTACTCTATAGTGGTTATTTTAATCTATTATAGACTGGGGTGGATCCTAATATTTACTCAGACACTGTAAACCGATAGAGGTTTTCCCAGTTAGACGGTACTCGGCTAACGAGCGAGTACCAATTAGACTAGTAATTGGGTAAACCAGTTCGGTTTACACCGAGTCTGTCAGAGAGAGATATCGATGATCTGCAACTATTCTACATCTTCTATAGTGAGTGTGGTGAAAATTAAATCAGAATGAAACACTCCATAAAACGAAACCCAAAAAGTAATCCGTCAGTAGCAGCAGATAAAGTGTATTGTAAAGATAATAATATTCAATATTTTTATTTGTAATGTTAATATTTTAGATTCAACCTTTTGGTTATATACAATATCTTAGTTGATTTTAAATGTTATCTTGCTATTAATTTAGAAATTAAACTAAATTTAACAGTAATATCTTTAGCATATTTGTAAAATAATTTTTCATGTACAATCATCTTTTTTTGTTATTATTTGCTGTCTGTTAATGTAGTTTTTATTATTAATTTCCATTTGAATTTTATTATTTATTAAAACTAATTTAATACTAGATTTTTAAAATTAATCAATAAATACTTTTGGTATAAAAATCTATCTTATTTTTACATTACTCTTTTACTCACTACACAAATTTGGTGTAAGAAGTGTTTCGTTGTCAGTGTAATTGGTCCTTAGTACCTTAATTTTTTAAGTATTAATAAATTATGCGAGGGCATGTTTTAAAAGTTCCATCTATGCAAAAAATTTCGACGAAACCTCCATAAATATGTTTTTATAGTTCAATAAGCTAATTTTATTGAACTAATAATTTTATTGAACTATATTTTTTGTTGTTATTACCTTCTTACACGCAACATTTGTCTTAATTATTTTGTAGATTGTTATTTATTATTAGCCACTTTTACGACATTAAATGAAATGGGATATAGTACTTTCTTTATAGAGCAGTGTATTTTCATTCTCGTGCTGCTATAATAGTAATTTTATAGAAATATTTTTATTATTAATATAATACTGCTTTAAGAATGAATTTTATGTGTACTTTAAAATAAAACACAAAATATTTTTTGAATGATCTAGTAAAGTTTGAACCAAATTAAAATCTTAATGGAAGGATCAACATTTAAAATTAATTAATTTTACATATTAGTTCGAAAGTCAAAGAACCATCAAACTATTTAAAAATTATAATTATTTGTAAATTATAATTTATTGAAATTATAATTATTGAAATTTCCCGATTATTAAGTATTTCACCTTGATAATCTTAAATTAGACCTATTTTTCCTACGGAGACTTGGTTAAATGCAGAAAAGATTAAAAAATATTTAAATTATCTTTGTTTAAACATTTTAAACACATTTTTAGAAATTAATTCTTTTTTGAAAAAATTATAAGAAATAATAAAAAAATTTTTTTAATTTTAAATTTACTTTATTTTTCAAAATAAAGTTGCTAATTCCAGAAGTTCAAGCCGTAATAATATTGAATTAATAATCTAATTTAAATAATAGAATAAATATTAATTGAAATATCTGAGGTAAAATATACATTAAAATTGCATTGTGCAAGGTTTCGTAGAGTTCCTCTTAATTAAAATAAAAAAGAAATGAAGAAGACATAATAAACAAAACTAAAGTAAAAAATCAATGAAATTCAAACTCGCCTATAAAAACAAAAAAAAAGAAACAAAATGTTTAAAAAATTAAATATTTAATAATTTTATTTAATTACCATACAACTAAGTACCCGATACAATTTAATCTAAAATATATTTTAAAAAATTTAGTTTCTATTTAAAAATTCAGGTTCTTACATAAATTTTATTTTTAAAATGCAACTCAGTAATAACTATGCTAAAATGCTAACAAAGAAAGAGTTCAATTTACAAAAAGTTATTTAAAAAATTTTTTTTATTTAAAAATTATTTTTTAAATAATATCATGATTTGTATTTGTTTCATCGAGAAAGAATTTTTTGTACTTGCAAAATATTTGTGTATTATAATCTTTCGGAAAAACTCGTTTTCTTTTTTTTTTGCAGGAGGCTTTTTGATTAACTCATATTTGTAAAATGTATATTTGTTAAATTAAATTTTTTTAATTAAAAAAATTTATACGATAATTAAAAATATTTAAAAAATTGTTTAAGATTATTTAAATTCTAGGAGAAAAATATAGAATTTTACAACCTCTTCAAATTTTTTTATTTTTATCGTTTTTGGTTCTTCCTTTATTTCGCACATTCGATGCTCATAAATTTTGAGAAATCTTTTTTTTTAATAAAACAGTATACTATATTCACCTTAAACCTGTATTTCAGATCGAAGCCGGTTATCTATAAGTTTTTGGCGTGGGAAAAAGCCCCAGCTTCTTCAGAAAAACATCCGGTTCTCGAAGCAACAGCTCCTAAAACATTTCATCGCGGGTTTTCACTTCCAGTAGGATCTAGAATTTAAAATATTTCTAAATTAATACAGCAGATTTAGAATTTAAATTATATTTTAAAATTATTTTAAAATTTAATTTTCTATAATTTTGAATATGCTAATATTGTTGTTAAAAAATTGTTGTATCAAAATAGTATAAAAATTGCTAATATTGTTGTATGCTAATTTGTTGATAAAAATGGTAATTTTCAGAGATTAAATGCTAATAATAAATGAAATATTTTTCATATATGAAAATTTTTTGGCGAATAAATATGATTTTTCGATATACTTTAAGTATATAAGTTACATCAATGAATGAAACCATACTAAAAATAATGCAATTTTTCACAATTTTACATCCGAATCACAAATTGGTCATGTTTATATAATATAATTAACTAATCAATTAATAATAAACTTGAAATTATTATCATCTATTTATGAATAAATTTAAAATGTACTTACTTTAGTTAAAATAATAAACAGAATAATTTTAGTTTATATATGAAATAAATGAGAGGAAATATTGTTGAAGGTTAATGAGACTGGGGAGCTTACTGAAAAATTGACTGAATGGAATGGTTTCCAGACCCAAGTGTGGCTTGAGGCGGCGGGGGTTAACAAATAATGTTTTAATTAATTATAAAGTGCTGATCATTTTACACACAATTTGTTTAGATTAATAATAAAAATTGTAAACCAATTTTAAATTAACTGATCTAAATTAAAATTTAAAATAAAAATAACTTTCTTTAATAAGTTCGATGATTCTAGCTTTAATTGAATATGAAAGTTAGTTAGTTTTGCGGATGTCGGTTTTCAAAAATATAATTTTGAGTTCAAAATAACTGATTGAGAATGAATTGAAATTTTTACATTTAAAATTTATATCTTTTTTCTGGATGAGTACGGCGAGCGTCTAGATGAGTATTCAACAACTAGTATTCAACAAAATTTCTTTGTTCTATTAAATATTATTTAAAAATTAAAATAAAGCTTTTCAAATTTTTAATTAAAGTACTTACAAATAAACTCTAATTAACCGAGATTCACAGCTCGTCACTCAGGCAATTTTAGAATGGCAATTGTAAAAATTCCTGATAGCTTTATTTTGAATTAAAATTTTCAAAGTTTTTTTTGTAAATTAAATAATTAAAAAAATTTTGGAAATAAATTTATTTATTCTTAATTTTTAATTAAAAATTTTTTTTAATTTTTAAGTAGATTCTTGTAAAACGGCATCAACGTTTTGCTGGCCAACAGCCTGAAGGAGCTCGTTACATCACGATGGATCAAATGACTGGTTGTTTATAGGAGGAGAAGGAAGCGTTAATGAAGTTATAAGGAAGTTAATTATGTAAAATAATGTAAAATAATAACGATAGCTTCTTCAATTATTATTTTTTTTTTCAATCAAATTTATTCAGCAAAATGGACTCTAAATAAGTCACTTAAATTTGCAACAATAAAAGAAAATAAATTTAAGGCCAAAATGAGTAAGCCTTTTGGAAAATTTTTACTTAAGTTAATTGGTTGAAGAATTTGCTTGCTCAGAATTTGCTTGCTATTTATCTTTAGTATTAATAACAATCGAATATTTTACAATTTTATTATATAATCAAATAATTATAAATATTAGATAAATAATGTTTTAATTTTTAAGTCAAATTTCAATCTATTTTATCAATTATGCTAACAATTATTAATTTACTAAATAAAACGCTATAGTTGCATAAAATAAATCAGATTCACTTAATTATTTCACTTAATTATTTTCACTTAATTATTCTTTTATTACATTTAAAAATAATAAATAATGGTAAATTACAACAACAAAACAAATATTGAAAGTAAAATTATAAAATAATGAATAAAATTTAACTTATAAATTGTAATCTTTATAACAAACAAGTGCTAAGGATGATATCAGCTTGTCTAACTTATCTGCCCTATTTACTAAAATTTAAAAAATTTTGTTGAAAGCATTTTAATAAATTCGAGGATTGGAATGGTTGGCGTTAAGCTTTCAATGTTGACTATAACTTGCAACTAAATTTGAATGCCAAACTAGAGAATATGATGCATTAATTAATTTCATTATGATTAAAAGTTGTTTTAAAAAATACTTTAAAAGATAAATTAAATGAAAAAAACTTATATGTTCTTATGTTGTTTTTTTGAAAACATTAGCGATCAAAATTCCGTGCTTAATAAATTCATTTCATAGTAAGAAATGAGCACTTTGAGATTTGAACATTCTCTACTCAAATATCACAACGCTAAATTGCTTGCTGAGAACTTCGACTCCATCTTCCACAGTTAGTTTTTTTATTTATATCCGGGCGGCATAATAAAATTAGAATTATTATAAACTTTAAAATATACATGTTTTAAACAAATAGTTATAAAAGCAAAATTTTTATTGAATGAACAAAACATTCTAATTAGTGGTAATATAATATCATTAATATTTTCTAATTAGTGGTAATATAATATCATTAATATTTTTAAATTTATTTATTATTAACAAAATAATTTTAAATTAAAAATGGCCACGTATAATTATAGTCCATACGTAAAAGTAAATTTTTAATTTCTTCTTTGATGAATATCGACTTGCCATTAATCAAAAAAAATTTTTTTAGAAAAATTTTATTTTTTTAAAAATTAATGAGGATGATTAATTTCTTAAAGATAATTCTAATGTGATTGAACATCAACAAATTGTAAAAAAATTATTTTTTGTTTGGAAATTGTTTATTTTTTAAAGGGTAATGATAATTAATTAAAATAACTTGAGGATTATGAGCAACCGACGAAAAAAGTTGGGTTTGAAGCTTTTTTAGATTTTTGGCAGTCGTTTATTTAGCGATGATTACAAAGCGATTACACATATTGCCATATGTTTCTTTCTTTTGTATGTTTTTTGATAAAATAAAAAATAATACATATGTTAATTCAAAATTTAAAGGAAATAGGTTAAGGGTAGGTGTCGTAATAAGATAATACAAAATAGCTTTTTATATTATATACGAATTTATTTTAATAATAAATTTAATAAATTTTCGAATATTTTAAAGAATTTTTATGTGCGGGATACCTTCAAACTGCTCCTGTAGCGATGGGTTATACTGTATTAACACAGAAAATTAAATATTTATATAATATTTCCATGAAATTAATTAAAGGCTTTAAATTGAGAATTAATAAAATGTCTCCAAAAATTAAAATAGATTAATTTAAATAAGCTAATTGAAATAAATGTGAGAAAAAAATAATTTATTGGAAAATTAAAAAAATGAAAACATTTTAATCCTAGCATATATAACAAAAGCACTTTGCGAAACAAGATTAATACATTAAACCAATATGTTAACGGTAGAGTATAATAAAAAAATTTTAAAAATATCTAAATAAAAAATTTTTTTCAGAATATTACGTTCTCAGAATATTACCCTTAATAGCCAATAGAATTTTAATTAAATATAATTTAGATTACCTTGTCATTTAAATATACCGTTCATTATATGATAAATTGAACGAAAAATGATGAATATTTGCACTGATTTTGGGATGAATCGACAATTTCATTACCCTATTGAGTCTGCAGGAAACTTTAGAGCGATGATATTTTATCCATACATTATGAAGGAGAAAATAAACTTGAAAATAATAAAAAAAATTGATAAATTATAAACTAAAAATTTCTAATAAATGTAAACCCTAAAATCCAGGTC
Source organism: Meloidogyne arenaria (assembly GCA_036172955.1). NCBI lineage: Eukaryota > Metazoa > Nematoda > Chromadorea > Rhabditida > Meloidogynidae > Meloidogyne > Meloidogyne arenaria. Next base: position 3,856,226 of record JARQAB010000015.1, on the reverse strand, counting down.
AGTAAGCTTATTATAAAGATAGAAAAACAATTATAAAAATTTAGAGTTATAAAAATAATATAAAAAATAAATCACAACAGGTTGTTGTGACATTTACCAAAACTTGGTAAGTGTCACAACAACCTGTATCAATTATTAAAAATTAATATAAACTAAGAAGTTATATAGAAACCTGTACATAATAATTTAAAATGGACTTATGTGAAGAAATTTAAGATAAGATATGTAAATTATATTAAATTATAATTGTAGTGAATGTACTAGAACAGATATAAATACTTTATTTTAAGTTTAATAATATTAAAGTTTATTATCAAAAAATAATTTTTACAAGAATGAATCATAGACCAAATTGGCTTCTCCGTTAGTTCCTAACTAACATAACTGTCATTGATAATTTCGAAATAAGAGCCTTCAAATCTACGAAGACTATCAATAATTTAACTGCTTTCCAATCTACACTTATTGCCATATATGGTCTTTTTTATTTTTTGTTTTATTTAGAACTGTGGTTTGTTTTGTTTTTTGTAGCTTATTCTATTTAATTCATTCGTTTTTATGATTATAATTCAAATTTTATAAACAAAATTTATATATGTCAACGTTTATATACAAATACCATATATAATTGCAAAAAGTTATGATAGTAAGGAAAAGGATTTTAAATTAATTTTATAAATTTAAATCCATTTAATTTATATTTCCTGTATTGAGAGTATTATAATAATATTAAATAAAGATTTATTATAAGCAATATAGAGTCTTTAAACTAAAAAACATATAAATAAGAGTCTATATCAATAATGATATTAAATCAAATTTTTTTAAAAAATAAAAAAATATAATAATTTAAAAAAAATAATTTACTTTTAAGTTACAAATATTATATGATTTAAGTAATGAATAAAATTTAAAAGAGACTCTTCATGTTTTACCTTCTTTTAGTTCATTGTATAATATTCCTATCCCCCAATACGTATCGTGAGCATTTGCTCCTAATAAAGTCTTGAACCAGTTGGTAAAAGCTTTTTCAATTAGTTTAATAAGTTTATTTGGTTTCATTACCTTCTATTTAAATCATCTGGGCTCTTTAATGTGTGATTATGACACATCTATATTCAATTCCTGAGGTCTAAATTGTTGTCTCCTCCATATTTAATATTAAAATTCTTTAAATTTCAATATTTCTTTATATTTGCAACTTAATTGCTAAACTTAGACTGAATTTAGTAAATTAAACTAGTAAAAAATGTTTTATTTATTTGAATATATCTATCTACTTAAATTTCCTGATTTATTTATTTTTTCAATCCAGACGGCGTTAAATTTTTAGTATATATTATATTAATTGCAAGTCCAATGATGTTTATAAAGAATGATTATTTATAGAAGTAATATCGTTTAACACAATCAAAAATTCTAATTTGTATCTTAAAATATAATTCTTATTTGAAATTCTAGAATAGAAATATTGTCCGTAAAAACCTAACGATTTTCCACTAGCGTGGAGAAATATTTGGCACTGTTTGAATTTCTATATATTATATGTTTTTATAAACGTATTGTATAGGGACTCTGATTATAGTTTACATTTTCTATCATATAATTTTAAACTTTAATCTATTAAACAATATATCTTAAGTTTTAATATTAATTAAATATTTAATACTTGTAGCTTTAAATATTAATAATTTTAGTTAAAAAACAATTACTAATATTCACTTTATCTTGATTTATCTTGAGTTTTGTATATACAATATTTTGACAATTTTTTCAAAATTATTTATTCTTTTCTATTATAAACATTAAAACCATTTGCTTTTCTCAAAAAATTTTATTATAAATTTTTATTATTAAAATTACAAGTTAACTTTCATATAAATTCTTACAATAATTTCATAATATCTTTATGATAATTAATTTGTATTTTTATTCTAATTTTGGTTTACAGATTTAAAATAGTTTTCATTTTATTATTCATTTATAATAAATTAATTTTATTATTTACAACTAGTATACGTAAATTATTATTTGTTATCCAATTAAATAACTTTCTTCTAATTCCATTGAAGGAATTTTGAACTTAATGAAAATTCTTCTAAAAAATTATAAGTCAAATTACTTAGTTTATTTTAACAACTATTTCATTTTAACTTTAAACTTATGTTTTTTTATTTTGACAGAGATGGTCGGCATATAATATTAATTAATTAATAAAAATTAATAATATAATTGGGTCAATTAACTTTTAACAACCCTTTAATCCCTCCAAATTCTTCGAATTAAATACTAAACCCCTACCTTCGACTTAAATATGCCGGTTAAAAAAGAAAAACCATTATTCTAAAATGTAGTTGTTCCAAGAATTTTATTTTAGTAAAAAGAACTGACAGTAAATTGGTAAAATGTGGGAATAATTAAATTTTATATTTTCCTTCTCAGTATCCATGGGTATTTAAACAAATTTGATTTAAAACTATATTAACAAATATAATTTTTTCAAGCTTTCTAAAGCATACGTACACACATTTAAAGAGGCTCTTTGGAGTTGTGGTTATTATGGGAAGGTTTTGAATTATATAATAAATTTTATTAATAAATTTTATATATTAATAAATTCTTATAAAATTGGGCTCAAATGTAAGAAATACAGAAAAATTATAAGTCAAATTAGAAAAAAATTGTGGGATTAAATTAATGTGAAATTCTTATCATTTTTGAAGAATTTCAGTATTTCATTTATTTAAAAACCTAAAATTTTAGTATAACATTCAAATGTATTATCCATACATCTTTAATGCTTAAGCCGAAACTTGAAGTAATAAATAAAATTAATTCTTTAAAATAAATTTAGTTTAATGCAAAAGATTTACACTTAATAATATTTTTACAAATTATTTAAATATTATATTTATATAATTAATTAATTTTATTATAGAATCCTTAATTCTTGTTAACAATTTCGCAAAAAAATACGTAAAATTGTCGCTTTTATTATTAAATGATATCATTATGAACTTTAATAACAGTTTGCTTTATATAAGTTTGCAGTTTGATAATAAATAACAAATAATAACAATAACAGTCAGCTTTATATATAAGATAAGAATAGATGTGGATTGAGTTCTCAAGAAATTAAAGCAATATATGACTTTTATTGAAAAAACATTATTTCAGATAAGCTATTTTTAAATAATAGAATATTGATGAAGCTGTTTGTCGAGTGGGATTGTTTCAGGCATTTGTTTGTTTTCACCTGCACCGCAGAGTTGCCTCGAGCTGTATTGTATTTTTCAACCGATATCTTTGTAGTATCTATAAGTGAATTTAATAAAGATTATAAATAAATGAAAATAACAAAATTAAAATTTCTAAATATAAAAAATTATTTAACGTTACAAATTATTCATCCGCCCGAGATTATTTAAAAATGAATTAAACTTTAATTATTATTTATCAAGTTCGCTACAGCTCAAAAAATTTTGTTTTTAAAGTAAACATGGATAAATTTTTCACTTTTCTTGTATTTTGTTAATAAATAATAAAATGAATAATAAATAATAAATACGCTTAATCTTATAGTAAATTGATAATTTTTATGTGTACGGACGTGTGAATTGCATCTAGACAAAAATGTAAATACATCAAAAATATTTGATAAAAAAATTAAAATATATGCATCTTAATTTTAACAAAACTTATGAAATAAAGAAAACAAATTTCTCTTTCGAGAAACAGAAAGAAAAATTTTGTATTAAAAAATTTTCTTAATTAAAAAATTCATAATTTCTTAACTTTAAAGATAGTGGATCCTCTCTCTTATCTGTCGATTGCTAATTTTTATCAATTTGTAAATTTACTTGCATATTTATTTCATTGACATAATGTTTAAATATTATTTTAGACATGATTTTAACTTAAAGGCATTATTTTAATCTTCATGCACTTTCTTATAGATCTTGTCTGTTTGATTAAAATAAAATATTATGGCTCAAGATGTAATCATGTGAATAAAATACAGTCTATAATAAATGAATAATAATGTAATTATATGAAGTAAATGTGCTTTATTTATTAATATTCTAATCTTCAAATTAACAATTAAATAACCAACAATTAAATATCAATTAGATCAATGAATTTCAAATCTATTTTCATCTAATTATTGTTTATGAATTATAATTTACAATTTGGTAATGTCAAAACATTACATAAATTAAATACAAGAAATTATTAATGTTTAATATATTAACAAAGTATTAACAGAGTTTAATCATAAAATTTTTTTGACTTTACTAAAATGCTCAAAAACATAATTGGCATCTTAAATTATAATAAGTATTATAAAAATAAGCATTGATGAAGTTTGTGAACGAATTTGTCACACATATACAATTAATTAAAAAAATCCTAGTTAACAAACCAATATTTAACCCTCTTATGGCTAATGCATGCCTTTCGTCAGCAAGCTTACCGATACTGTCATTAGTTGAAATAATAATTCGAAAATTTTTAAATTCAAAAATTATTACTTATAATAGCATAAATAATAAAATTGGATTATTTTTGGATGGGTGTGTGGAACCCTCAGAAAATTGTATTAGATTTGTGATAAATACAACAAAATAGTAAAATCAAGTAAGTAAATTGATTTCAAGTCTAATATTAAAAATACGCATCGCTGTGACTATCCAACTTATCTCGACATAGGCATGTAAAAAACTAGCATGTTTATTCATTTTTTGTTTGATACAAATATTATTAACTTACTAATCTGTGTAACTTGTATTACAATCTAGAAATTGTGATCTATTATTTAAATTGTAATCTATTTCGAAATACAATGCTAAAATTGAAAAAGTATAAAGATGTTGTGTATATTTATTATATTTTTGAAAATTAAAAAAAATTCAGAATATCTAGTTTAAAAGAAGATGACATTAATGATATAGATATGTAATATATTTCTTAAATTAAAATTTACATATGATTTACATATGTAATATATTTCTTTAATTAATATGGTTTAATTAATATTAATATACTATGCGACGAATTGAATATTTAAGATTGTTTTATATTCAAATATTTTTTCAATTTTCATTCAGATTATTTATTGTATTATTTATTTTTTGATTAAATAAAAAAGTTTAGTCTCTCAAAAAAACATATTTTTTCGTATCTTGTTTTTACCAACTGTTTTTCATAAAAATGTTTTAACTTTTCCTTTCCACACATGATTTAAAATATTATAGCTATTGTTCTATTAAAATTAAAAAAATTATTAACATAAACCATATCAAGCAAAATGAATGCATTTGTGGTGTGTGGTAAATGTGTGGTATTAAAAAATTATTAATTCTAATTCTTATACTTATATTTTATAATTTTATAAGTAACTAATAGTATAATATTAATTTAAATTAATATAATGATTTTATAAAAGAATTAGGTCGCAGCGATCGAAGTTTTACGAAGCGTGGCACCACGTTGTACAAATTGAACAAGACCCGTCAAAAAACTTTAACATCTAACAAAATTATTTATAAATACAATCTTTATATTAAAATTTAATAAAAAGCTGAAATTGTTAACATATTTCAAATAAAATCTTAGAAAAAACATATTCCTGGATAATTGGACAAGAGTGCTTTACTACGCAGATTTTCAGTAATTCTAACTAATATATTATAAATTTTAATTAATCTGACTTATAAATACTATAATGCAGTTAATAAGACTAATGTTTTTCATAACACGTTAATATAAATATAGTATTTTTTTAATAAATATATAGACATAAAAATATAATATAATTACAAAATTTTTTTTAATTATTTAATAAAATATACATATAATTATTAATGTGAATAATAAATAAATAATAAATCCGCTTATGTAATGATATAACGACATTAGCTACGCAATCTCGTGCCATTGCGTTTTGCTATTCACATATCCCTTTAGCTAATGTTGCTGATAATACATATCTGTTAAGGTTAAAACTTTAACTAAAATTTAATTCATGGGATTTTCACATAGAGTTTAAATAGATTCCAATTCATCTAGTATTTTAATAAAAATATTAAATAAAAAAAAGTTGCTTCAATTAATTTATACCATTTTATAATCTAACATAACATCAAGCATAAGGTTGTGGCCAAAATTCTTTACTTAACATTTGAATTACTCAAAATCATAAATAATTTGAAATTATTTTGTTGAATTTGAATATGTTTTGACTCATAGTTTTATTTTTTATATAATTTAATTTATATCTTTCAATTATTTTATTGTACTTTGATCCTCTGTCTGATTGATATTATTTGCTTTGCGTATATCAATTTCATATAATCAAGGATTGTCTTAAGTATTAAGCAGCGATATTGATTTTATCTTCCAATATTGACAATTCATATTTTGAAAATTCTTTACCTACTAAGATCTTTAATTTAAATGGTTTATTTACGATCTGCATAGGAAGTGAATATGGACTTATATTTTTATTAAATTTACTAAAAAAGGCAAATTTTAAGTAATAAGAAGTCATGATATTGATATGCAATGGTGATAAATATATTTAAAAAATTTATCATAAAGGTAACGAAGATGACTTATAATTTTACAAATTTCTTTTAAATACACTAAATTAATTTGATTTTAATACCTATAATAAAATTAATGTTTTCCATTTACATATATTGGCGAAGATATTAACGACAAATCATTTAAACTCCAATTAATGTGTCTGATTGAATTATCGTTAAAATACGACGTTGTAAACTCCATTTCTACTGCTTATAATTGTTCCTATACGAGCACAGCTTTCTAAGACAAAGATCCACAATGAGTTGGTATAATCTTTCGCCATCTCTAAAGCTCATGTTTTCGAATCGAATATAAGTATCCTAGAATTGAAATATTTTAAATAAAATACAAACCATTCATCTTAAAGGATCTTTTATTAAAAAATATTTACATAAATTGGTAATTGCTCAGATAAATCATTATTTATTTCAATCTTTTCCAATAAATCGTTATCATTGATATCAATAACATTAGCGATATACGCAGCTTTATTTTTATCTTCTGGTTGTTGCTAAAAATTTTAAATTTAAAAAGTTGTTTTAATCCATACTTTTAATTCAAAATCAATACTTAGCTTAAATTGAGTTAGAAAGCTTTTTATAAATTATAACCAGTGATGTCAAAGTTCCGAAATTTCTTTGGAACTAGTTCCAGTTCCAGAACTAGGTTTTTAATTTTAGTAGTTCCAGTTCTGGAACCAGGTTTTTAATTTTTGTAGTTCCAGTTCCAGTTCCGGAACTCCATTTTTAAAATTCCTTAGTTCCAATTCCAGTTCTGGAACTAGTTCCAAGCTAGTTCTAGTTCCAAATTTATAAATTTTTTTGAATATGTAAGATTTATCAATTTTAACAAATAAAGGCATAATTTAAAAAATCATCTAGTGTACGGCAAAATCGCATTCACGGGATCCGTAACGGGAGAATCCCGCGGGATTAATCCGTAAATCCCGTATCCCGATAATCTCGTTCTAAAATTTAGCGGGCTCCCGCGGGATTTTGGGATTTTACATAAAAATACATAAAAACATTTTATTTCATTTTTTTCAGCGCCGCAGTCGAAAATTTTTAGAATTTCTAAGGTCTTAGGCCAAAAAAATTCACTTTTTCAGCGCCGCTGAAAAAATTCACTTTCTTCCTTTTTCAGCGCCGCAAGCGAAAATTTTTAAAATTTAGAAGGCCGTAGGCCAATATTTCACTTTTTTCCCCAAACCCTTCCCCAAATTTTTTCCTTTTCCCCATTTCGGGGGGGGGGGGGGGGGTTTCCCCCACACTTCCCATTTGGGCTACGGGCCTGATCGGAGGATACTACTAAACACTCATTAATAATTATTTATTAAATAAAAATCTCAAGAATTTTTGCTCAAGAATTTTTTTTGTTTTAAAAATAATTTATATTAAATATTAAATAAAATAAATCTATGACAGAATGCATTATTCGTTAAATGATAGTAAATAGAAATCGTCAAAGATAAACAGACTTAAATTTAAAAGTTTATAGATATTATTTAATATAGTAATGCAAAAACAATAATTTAATTTAACTTCAACTTCAATAAATATCCAAATCAATAAATATTTATTTTCCACAAATTAAAATAAACAATTTTCTTCTTTTAGAAGAAGACAAAAATTAAAGAATGGAATGAATGACAAAATTAAGGGGGGAGCATATTTTTTTATAAAAAAGGAAAAAAGGTCAAAACAGCAAGAATAAAAAGGAGCGGGGATTTAAATATTTAAAATTTGAGTCTTAATTAAATTTATTTTATAAAATGTATCACATCCCCAGGGTCTCAAAAGATGGCGTCCTCGACATCTAAAATTCTGAGCTGTTCCGATAAGGTTTTGGGTGGTGAGTCAAATCAACGACGGCGAGAATATTTGTGTCTGGGTGAGGTAGAGGGTTGTCGACTTGAATAATGCGACCCGGAGCTGCTGTGGCGGTACGGACTACGTCGAAACGAGATCCGGTCACCGAGACCGCCCCCGCTAGTCGTTATATGTTGTTTATCCGGAATGACAACTTGAGAATTTACTGTTGGTGGGAGACCTCCGATTTGTTGATCTCCTGGGAAATCAGGCACTTGAGTAAAAAGCCAAGAACGGACTAAACTCAAGCCAATGTTGGTAATTTGCCCGGTAATTGTAACGTTGTTGTCGTTAAATGTGGTGCCTTTCAGGAATATTTCAACAATACTTTTTCCATTCTCCGTCACCGAGACGAAATTAATGGAATTCTTCCTAGTTATCTTCTTTATCAGAAAATACAGTTCATTAAAAATTCGAACATGTTTAAAATCCTTGATCAACGTGATCAAACGATTTATTTGTTCGGCAATGCTTTCTGCTGTCTCACCATTTAATAAACTGTCTCTTCCTACAATAATTAAAGCTCCTTTAACTTTGCTGGATAAGACTGTTCCGTTAAGTGCTCTAATGATTTCAGCAATATTTCCTTCTTTTCCCACAAATTCTGACCCAGGCATTGCATTAAAGAGTTGTTCGGCAGTGGAATAAAAATATTGCATAATAACGAGGAAAAATTATTTTTCTGAATTCACCAGATACATATAAAATAAAATTAGTATCAATATTAGCATGTTTGTGTGAGCTTTAAGCTCTAAAAATTTAATAAGTTTATTTTTAATTTTAATTTTATTAACCCCCTATTAACCTTTTTAATTTTATTAACCCTTTTTCCCCAAAACTGTTGCTTCTTTCCAATTTCCACGCCCAAGATGATCTCTAATCCAAACTAAGTCACCAATTTCAAATATTTTATTTACGAAATTTGTTTACAATTCGAAATATTTTATTACGAAATTACATAAAACTAGCGTTTTGTCGCTTTGCGACAGTCGCTTTTACGACAGTCGCTGATTTTATGCCGACGACATGTCGCCTAGCGACTGTAGCGTGTCGCGCGCGATTTTTATGTAAGCGTAGCATAATTGAAATAAAGCCACTAGACGATCGTTTCTTATTGGAATTATTCCGAAAGTTTTACAAAATATAAGCTATTTAATTGAAATAAAGCCACTAGACGATTTTGATATATTATCATATTAATTAAATTAAAAAGCTTTATGCTACGCTTACATAAAAATCGCGCGCGACACGCGACAGTCGCTAGGCGAAATGTCGCCGGCGACAGTCGCTAGTTGTGTGCTTACATAAAATCAGCGACTGTCGTAAAAGCGACTGTCGCAAAGCGACAAAACGCTAGTTTTATGTAATTTCGTAAAGAAATATTTCGAATTGTAAACAAATTTCGTAAATAAAAAATTTCGTGTTTTAAACATATTTTGTAAATCGTAAACAAATTTCGTTTCGTTAACAAATTAGAAAAGCAAAAATTTCGTATAGTACACAAATTTCGTTTAGTAAACATTTTTTTCGTAGATTAAAATATTTCGTATTCAATTATTTTATCTTTTATGGGATGCAAATATATGTGAGCCAATAAAATAGAATAATAAATAAATAAATAAATAATAAATAAAATAATAATTTTATACAACAGTAGTAAGTCCCCCACAAATGTATCACTTGAGGGGTCCATTGAAAAAGCCTGTGCCTGAGGTGCGGTATTTTTCCTTTGAAGATGCCGCCAAATCCGTGCCTAAAGGGTACTTTTTTGCGCGAAAAGTTAAATTTTGGCGCAAAACCCCTCCCTTTGGGAGGGGTTTGGATTAATTTTGCGCGAAAAAACAATGTTTTGGCGCAAAACCCCTCTTCTTTCGGCAGGGGTTTATAATTTTTCGGGGGTCCCAAATAATTTACCGCACATCAGACACAGTCTATTTCAATGGACCCCTCAAGTGATACATTTGTGGGGATAAAAAATACAAATATTTATTTAAAATAAAATTTATTTAAAATATAAATTCTTTAAAATAAATTTTATTTAAAATTTTTTAAAATGAATGCGGAAAATGATAGGTTTGATCATTTTCTGAAAAACGTCTAGGAACGCCCCCTATTTTTTAAAAAAATTAGAAATATTCAAATATTCAAAATATTTTTTCAAAGGTTTAAAATTAATTTAACAATTTATTTTTTCACAAAAAAACTTTTAAAAAAATTCAAAAGAATTTTTTCAAAAAAATTCAAAAATTCTAAAAAAAAGTTTTTAAAGGTGAAATGAAGCAATATAAAAGGGGGGCATATTTTGTAAACTATTGTCATTTTAAAAATTTCTTTATTTTGCAATAAATTATTTTAAAATTAATTTTAAATAAATTTAATAATGAAAGAGCTTATCCCAATTGTCTCATTTTCTGCTACTACAAATGGATTAACAATATCATCCCCTAAATTAAATACTCCACGTTTTGTTCCCTTTGATATTTCTGGAAAATGTACAACCTGCCGAGCAGATGACGTGGAAATTGATTATGTAATTACCTTAGAAGGAATTCATATTATGAGTAATAGACTTAAGAAAGAAAAATTTGTCGCTTTTGATATAATCGAGAGTTTTGGAAAGACCAACGTTTTTCGCTTCAAAACACGTAGAAAGGTTTTCAGTATACAAGTCGACAAAGAAAAAAATCTATTCCGGACTCAATCAATCAACGATGACTTTTTCAATTTACAATGCGCAACCGGAAATTCCTTATTCCGATCACAATCAATTATTGACGAATATTTGGAATTTCCACCTGAAAAAAGATTGAAATTGGAAGAAAAGGACAATGCAGAGAAAAATTCCAATGAAGGTATAGTAAAAGAAGATGACAAAGCAATGTCAGATGAAAATGAAAATATAATAGAAATGGCAGATGGCAAAAAGTCAGTCGGAAATATAGAAGAGCAGGATGACAAGAAAAAGTCAGAAGAATTTATAGAAGAGCAAGATGACAAGAAAATGTCAGACGAATGTAAAGAAGAAACAATAGAAGAAAAGGAAATTTTGATAAATTAATTAGATATTTTGTTTTCATTTTTTAAAATTTATTTTCACTTTTAAATAAAATATGTTAAACCAACTTGAATTATATAAAACCTATTCCAAAAATGATTTGAAATTGAAATTACCTTTTGGATGTATAGTCAGTGGACCTAGTTCAAGCGGAAAAAGCACTTTTATAAGAAATTTAATTAGTGATGCAAAAGAAATGATTGACCCACAACCTAAGTCTATTCTTTACTGTTACGGAGAATTCAGTTTATTAGTTTCTCAACTACAAAGAGATGGAATTTCGGTGTATTCGGGAGTTCCACCAGAAGAATTAATAAAAAATCAACAAAAACCTTCGTTAATAATTCTTGACGACCTTTTATATTCGATTGATGAAAAGTATCTTTCTGAACTATTTACAAAAAAGTCACACCATCTTGATTTTGGAATTGTCTTTGTCACGCAAAATTTATTTGAAAAGAAACTAAGAGTTGCTCGTCAAAATTCGATGTACTTAGTATTAACTCGAGCTCCAAACGGTGCACTATCTATCAGAAATTTGGGAGTACAATTATTTCCTGGAAAATTGGAATATTTTCTCGACGCATATCGACAGGCAACGCGTGATAAATATTCATATTTATTTATCGATCTTCACCCATCTTCCGACACAACTCTGCGACTTAGAACAAATATATATGACTTTTTGAAGCAAAAAAAAGATTCAGATAACTTTGAAACTACTATATTTTTACCAAAATCTAATTAGTTATTAAAAATGATAAGTCAAATAGTAAAAAATAATTATCAATTCCTTAACCAATTATCAAAAACAAGATCAATAAGAAAGAGAAAACGTCTATTAAAACAAGCATCTATAGAACAATTGCTTTCAATTGCTGAAATTTGTCTAAATATTGTACGAAATAAATTTCAACTAACAAAACGCCAAAAAGGTCGATTAGTGCCATTTGCTGATTTTGTTCGTCGCATTAGTCGTGTAAGAACAGTACGCGGTGCACGGAGAATTGTTATACAAAAGGGCAGCGGTCTCCCCCTAGGGCTTTTTCCAGCATTACTTACACCAATAATAATTGAATTATCAAAAAATATTGCATCAAAATTTTCTTCAAATTAAATGGCTAATAAATTTATCCTTGTCCCAGAGGATATCTATCGAGGATTATTGACTCAACCATCTTCAGACACAGGAAACATTAATTTGGATTATACGCGAAAAAATTTGGATATTATTAAAAGACAACACGAGAACAATGAATTAAAAAATATCAATTACAATCAAGAATTACGTCGTTACCTATACATGCTAAAGGAGCAAAATCAAACACCAGCAGGTGTAGCCGTCCGTCAAATTGATAACCCAGCCCTTGATCAGATAAAACAATTATTACCCCTAATTACTCCTAAACAAAATGAAAATACAGCTGATTTAAATATTACAAAACCATCGATAAATGATGAAGAAAAAGAGGTTACTGAGGACTCTATGTATACGGCAGATGAAGGGAGTGACGTGGAAACACCCAAAACTTCAAAGACACCAAAATCTAAATTAACTCAAAGGACTTCAATTATATATCATTTCATGAAGAAAAATTTTGAAAAGTATAAGGTGAATAAAGAAGATCAGATTTTAAATGAGAAAGGAACAAAAGAAATTGTAGGAAGTAATGTCAAAAAATCCCTTGATTGCATAATACGCTCGGATTTTACTGGAAAGCATAAATGGAATGGAGTTTCACCGCCTGGTACTACTATTCTAGAGAAAAGGTTGAGAAATGATCCCCATATTTGGCAATTAATTGAAAAAGCTAAAACACCCATTACACCAAGACGCATTACTCAGCCCAAAAGAATATCTCAAGGATTCAAATCAAAACAATCGTCATTATTTGAAGGAGAATGGAGACCACCAAAGGAGTGGATATAATACTGGATCGACTTTATAATGATCCCGCAAATCCAGCTGGGTTTGCTGGTATTAATCAATTATGGATAGAGGCAAAAAAGAAGGATAAAAGTATAAAAAAGAAGGATGTGGTTGAATATTTAGAAGGTCATCGTACATATACAATTCATCGCCCTCGACGTGTGCGGTTCAAAAGATCAAGAACTATGCCTGCAGGTTATATGACAGATGTTCAGTGTGATTTGGCCGATTTTCAAAAACTATCTCGGCAAAACAATGGTTATAATTATGCTCTTGTTGCAATAGATGTCTTGAGTAAACGTGTTTTTGCAGAACCTGTACGAACAAAGAAAGGAAAGGACATGATCCAGGCATTTGAAAGTATTTTGGAAAGAATGGAAATGCACCCTCATAGAGTTTTCAGTGACAAGGGTACAGAGTTTACAAGCAAGGAAATGGCTGAATTTTTCAAAGGGAAAGACATTGAAAAGTTTACACCGAATTCATCAACAGTAAAAGCTTCTCTTGCCGAACGATGCATCCGTAATATAAAACAACGGCTTTATAGATACATGAGTGAGAAACATACATTAAAATGGGCTGAAGAGATACATAAGATAGCGGATGCAATAAATCACTCAAAATGTCGTGCAATTGGAGGATTGAGACCAATTGATATTAGTTTTAATAATGCAAGAAAAATAAGAGAAAAAATTTACGGACGTATAGGCTCTAATATAAATCGAAAGAAGACCCGATTTCAAAAGAATGATTTTGTACGCATGAGTCGTAACAAAAATGTCTTCGCAAAAGGATATCTACCTAATTACTCTGACGAAATCTTACAAGTGGATCTTGTGAAAAATAGAGCCAACCCCAACAGATATCGAGTTAAGGATGAAAAAGGAGAGCATTTTGAAGGATACTTTTATCCTGAAGAGTTGACAAAAGTGAGAAAAGATGAAAATACAAGTTATAGAATTGAAAAGATTATCAGTAAAAGAAAGAAAAAAGATGGAAAGAAGGAATATCTTGTGAAATTTTTCGATTACCCCAATCCAGAATGGATAGATGAATCACAATTTGTATAAAAAATTTTCTATTATTAATTGTTAATCATTTAATTTAAAATAAAATTTGATAAATATGGAAAATACTTTTTTTGTTGTATTACCTAGCAATGTTAGTGATTATTCTGATAATAAGCCTAACAAATTCCGATCACATTTGGCAAAACCTATTCAGTTTCAAGGAGGAAATTGGGTATGCGGTTTATATAGTATTCAATATCCGCAATCGTGGGCAGCTACAATTGGTACAGATGAGAAACAATGGATAGAAATCAATTACAAAAACAAAAAGACATTCAAATTTGGTATTCCAAAAACAACGCAATTAACTGCAAAAGGCTTGGGGTTTTTTCTGAAATTAACGCTTGCAAAAGTCCAAAAAGAGGAAACAAGAAAGCGAAGAGAGGTTACAACCTCTAAAGATGATGATTTTATTATTCAAAAAGATTCCCCTATTAAAAAACGCGTCAGAAGAGAACATGAAGACTGGTTAGATGAATTTTTTACCAAGTACCCGAATTATTGGGATGCTATTAAAGATTATGAACAAGATTTAAAAAAACATAAGTTAAGTGTTGAAGAAAAAACAAAACAAGTTATGAATGAGAATAACACGGAGCAGAAATCTGTCTTTGAATCTCAACTTCAACATTTAAACACAATAACTGAGGAAAAAACAGCAAAATTTAACCTTTTAACAAACGAAGCAAAGAAAAGAGATGATCTTGATAGGCAGGCAAACCAATCTATATTGATTGGGCAAAATGAGGAAATAGAAAAAGAAATAGAAGAAGAAGAGAAACAATATTTTTACTTTGATGAGGAACAAAAAAATGAGCCAATAAAAGAAAAATCACAAGTAATATACGAGGAAAATGAAGCGCAAAATCAGGATTTATATAGTGAAATTGAATTTGAATATTTGGAAAGTATCGATCGCTTTCGCGCACAGTTTAACAACCCAGAAATCAACTCAATAAATATTTCCCCGCAACTTTGCTATGTTCTAGGATTTCCCTTGCAGCCTATAAAGAATGAGCAAATTGGAAAATACGGGATTGACCTAAAAGGAGGTTTTACAAGTTTTGCAGTGTACTCGAAAGGATTGACCAGCAGTGTAATAATGGGAAATGCAATTAGTTCCTTATTAAGGATTGTCTCTGTTGAAAATAAATCGGGAGGCGTCATAGAGAGAGTCTACGATCACCCAATGTTTATCCCTGTCCAGCCAAGAGAAATTAATGAAATAGAAATCGAATTGCGATGGTTGAACGGAAGCCTAGTAAAATTTGATCATGGAACAGTTATTGTGACATTAATGTTTAATAAAGTTTTAAGATTTTAATTTGTTTCATATATCATTTTTAAAATTATTAATAAAATAAATCATAAATTTATTAGTTTTATATCTAAATATGGTACATATTCCTTTTGACACTAGAGAAATTGGGTATGATGACCATCACGAACAAATCCAAATAGGAGAAGGGGGATTCGCTTTGCAAAACGATGGATCCTATTATTTTCGTGGACATGTGCCATTTCAAAGAGGATACGGGCGCCAAACGGGTGGAGGAGTTGGTGATGTACTGCGACATTTTTGGCGTTTCCTTTTACCATATGCTCGTCGAGCCGGAACAGCCGTAGCTAAAGAAGCTTTAGATACGGGAGGAAGAATTTTGGAGAAAGTTGAGAATTCTGCATCACACGAAGGAGGAAATAATTTAAAAAGTACCGTCATAAACGAAGGAAAACGTGGATTAGATAGATTATTAGAGAGAGGGGGGCTGCCAAAACAATTTGGAACGGGTTTGCGCCAAAGAAAAAATAGTATAAAAAGAGCCAGAACAAAAAATCAAAATCATTTGCCATTAACAACACAAAATAAAAATCAGATATTAGTTGGAAAAATCTCAGCAAATACACCAAAAAAGAAAAGAAAGAAAATTGATACATTTGGTTTATATTAAAAATGTCAATTCACCACAAAATTGATAGAGAATCAGCGAATGCAATCACTAATGCACTTTCATTTTTTGAAACACCAAATACAAATGTCAGCGTAACTAATTCATCAGTTATTGAACTCCTTACACTTAACCCCGTAAATATCACACCGTATCACTTTAAAATTCACGCAAGCACAAATTACATAGATTTAGCAAAATGTTACGTGTTTATTGAACTAAAAATCCTTAAAGAAGATAAAGATGGAAGAATGATTGATCTAGGAAAAGATGATAATGTAGCTGTCTGTCAATTAATAGGTCATACTATATGGAAAAATTGTAGAGTGTCAATAAATGGAACACAGATATTTGAAGGAAACTCGTTAATGGCCTATAAAAGCATTTTTGACTATGAACTCACATACCCACAAAGTGTAAAAAATTCTTATCTATCTGTGGCAGGATATTATGATGATGGGGACAATCAAACTGAGACAAAAGTCGAAACGGTTGGTTATGGATACAAATCAAGAAAGAGGTTGTTTTTGGACGAAAATGGAAATCCCTGTAGCGCCCAGTTCATGTCAAAATTGGATGTAGATATATTTAACCAGCCACGATATCTGGTAAATCAATGCGAGGTCGATATTGAACTCTTGCCCAACGACTCAAATTTTTTACTGAATACTCCCATGGAAAATGCACCTAAATATCAAATAGAAGTAATCGCGTGCAAACTTTATGTTAAGAAAATTGAGCTGATGGATAGCTTAGCATTTGATATAGCGAAAAAATTAGAAATAAAACCTGCTCGTTACCCTATTAGAAAAACTTCATTAAAATCACTCTTCATAAGCGAAAATCGGACAGAATTCAACGCGAACCTATGGATGGATCAAGTACCACGAAGAATCATATTAGGAATGGTTGATAATAAAAGCTTTGTTGGTATTCAGAAACATTATCCCTTCTATTTTCAACATTTTAATTTGAGAGATATTTCAATAACAGCCGGAGGAACGGTTTTCCCGGCATCGCCTTATTCTCTTGATTTTTCAAAGGGAAAGTACTCTCGAATATTTCATGATATGCAAGAAGCAATTGGGTATGCAGGTACAATCGAAAGTAATGGCATTTCTATGCAACGATATGCTAAAGGAGGATTTTGCTTTTTTGTATTTAACTTAACAAATAGCCAAGAGGATAATGGCCCCGAGACATTTGATCTCATTAAAAATGGTACAACAAGTATTAAATTGACATTCAACGAGCCAGTTCCTTCAGGGGGAATTGTTCTCATTGCAATGGGTGAAGTGGATTCATTGTTAATGTTAGACAGAAATAGAACAATTACAAGTGATATATCAGTATAAAAATTCCAATTTAATTTACATTTCATTTAAATAATTAAAAATCATTAGTAATTACTTTTTTGTTAGTAAATATTTCAATAATTTTTTATTAAATTTTTCCTAATGTTAAAAAATCTGACTATCTCTAACAATGATAAAGATATAAAATTTGATATTTTGAATAAAATGAATAAGGAAATAGATTTGCCATTACCATGCAAGGAAATAAAAGACAATTACGGAAATTACAATTTTTACTGCATTGCACTGATTTTACTTTGGTTCATGTTGATAGTGTCCTCAGTGCTTTACCAATTAAGAGCTATTATAAACATAAAAAATAAGATTACTCAAATACCAAATAGTGTAAAACCAAACAACGATAACAATGAACACAACGCAAATTGAAAAAATATTGTTTAAAAATAACATTACAAGAAGATTTTTCGTAGGATGTTTTGCCGCAGATAAAATACCAACTGATATTACAAAATTTCCAGCTTCAATGATAGTTAATCTTGACAGAGCAATTAATGAGGGATCTCATTGGATAGGACTGTTTGCATTGAATAAAACAACAATTTATATACTCGATTCACTATTAATTCCAAATTTACCTTCAACCATAAATAACTTTTTGTCAAAATTTCCAAAACAAATAAAAAACAAAATACTACTACAAAGCCCTTTATCAACAGAGTGTGGACAACATTGCATCGTATTTTTGTATTTCATTTCTCTAGGATATACATTTGAAAAGTATCTCCATATCCTAAATTCTTATTCAAATCCCGATGAATTTGTACGAATAATTGTAAATAAACTACTTTATTGAATTTAAATTCGATAAATATATTAAAAAATAAGATAAAATTTTAAAAATATTAAGCTGAAGAAGATACAGTTTTTAGGGGTAAAAGTGCATAATTAATGCAAAGAAGAGGAAATTTAAGAAAAATTAAGGAAAACTAACAAAAAATCAAATATTACTTTGAAGAAAAAAGCGTAATAGTATGTTTTTCCCACATTTTTTTATCATTAACATATAGCCAAAGGATTCCTCGCCTGAGTTCATCAGATGCTTCAGTTGACTGTTTTTCTTTAAAAGTTGAGTTTGTAGAGAAAGAATCTAAGGATTGAACAGATTCGGAGGACGAGGATGCTTTTTTTCGAAGATTTTTCATAATAATTGGTGAATCAGAATCGGACTCATCAAAATCTTCCACTAGATCGAGAAGTTCAAGAGGGTAGTAACAATTTTTGAATTGAATGCATGGATAAAATGGATATTTCAGCATAATTTTGTGCCTAGCATGGAAATATGCGCTTACGCAAATATTGAAAGGTTGCTTAAGATTTCCATAAGCCATTATTTGATGAGAACCGAGTGAAGAAATTCCATCACAATATATTTTTTGTTTTTTTCCATTTCTATCTAGATAATTGGTTTTTAAAGCCTTTCCTCTTATTTCATTTAAAACTCGATCTCTATCACATTTATTTGTCAAGCGTTGTCTGACATTATCAATTGTACAATCTAGAATTTTTGAAATTCTTTCAAGGAGATTTGACATTTTTTATTAATAAATATTCAAAAATAATTATTCAAATTTAATTTAAAATGAATGAATACAAAGAAAATGATTCGCTTTTATATCTGATGATTTGTGATAACATAAATATTTGCATACCACGCCCATTTTCTGAGATATAAATATCTGTATTTTGGAACCCGAAACTTCATTCTTAAATAATTTTAAATAAATTTTGAAAAAATGTCCACTCCTAATTCTCCAAAGACATCAGATACTGAGTCTAAAACTGTTGAAGTGATAGAAATCATGGATGAAAATACACCAGTCAAGGAGAATACTGGGACAATTGATGTCTGGCTAAGTAAAAAGTCAGCACAAAAGAAAACTAATTCAAAAAATCCTACAAAAGTATCTACAAATAGCAAAATGTTGTGGAAATTAGTTAGAATGAAATACATTCCTCGACTAGAATTTAGACTTTGTCGCACATGTTCAAATGTGCTTTTTCACAGTACAAGTCGCGTGACTGAAAATCAAGATGGGGGAGTAAAAATTAGCTTTGATCTTTGCAAACAGTGTGTTCAACTCAATATGTTAGTAAAAGATGTGTTATGTGATTGGGATATAAAGAAAACATCAATTGTACAAGAAATTCAAAACCAATAAAAATTTTTTAATCAAAATTATCAAATCAAAAATATATTTCAAATTTTTCACTTTATTAAATTGAAATAAATATTTTAATTTTAAAATTTTAAATATTAGGTTTAGTGTTAAATATTTAAGCAAAAAATTTTCAAAACTTTTTTTTTAACTTTTAAAACTTTAAACTTTTTAATTTTTTAAACTAAAATGTTAGACAAATCGGCGCTAATAAAGAAAGAACTTTTCTTTTACTTTCCCTTTCAACTTTTTTAAACTTCCGTCTCAACAAACAAACATTTTTCACTGATCAGATCAAATTTAAGCGGCATTTCTTTAAAGCTATAAAGCATTCATTTCCCCTTTCCTTTTTTCTTCGTCGACTGGCACATTCTTTTCACTGATCAGATCAGCTCTGAACGGCAGTTATTTGAAATAGAGGCGGAACTTTGGATATATACTAATTTTGCCGTTTATAAAGCCAAATGATTGGCAATTTCTTCACATTAATTTAATTTTCCCAGTTACCCCTTTAAAATTTAAGTTTTTTCTCTAAAAAATTTTTTTAATTTCGTTATTTTTTATTAGTGAATTTAAATTTTTGTTTTTTATTAATTTATAATGATAAGCAACCCCGTTTACGAACTCGTTATCGACGAGGTCGAATCGAATGGTAAAAATTTTTTTGAAAATTTCATTTAATTTGAAAATTTATAGAAATGGATCGTGGGTGGCCTTTTTCGGCTGATCGTGGAGAGCGAGCGAGAGGACTCTCGCCTGAAGTTCATCATACAGAACTTCGCTTAATGGAATTGCGAAGAGCCGAATTATTGTCGACTCCAAATAATGATCCAATGATGGCTCAAGGAACTTCTGCTATTGCTCCGTGGGAATGGACTCCCGAAAACCGATATGCTGATTGGGTTCCACCTGCAAATTGGAATTGGGAATCTGGAAGTTCATACGGTAATTTTTCTTTCAATATTTTCGGGGCTGAGATGGGGGTATAAAATAAATAATTTATATTTTTTTAGTTTCTACACCGACACATATGCCAATTGGACTTGCCGAAGAAATTGTGCCTTGGCAATTGCCTCAACAATTGGATGATGGTGTTTCGTATGAACTGCTCGCATCACCTACACCACCACCATCACCTACACCACCACCAGTTTATATGGATTTGGATGTGTTCAATTTTGAAAATATTGCGCCGGCTCAACAACAAATTGAACAGCAACAACAACAACAAATTGAACAGCAACAACAACAAGAAATTGAACAACAAGAACCAACACCACCAATAGAACCGCCAACAAAAAAGAAGAAAATGAGCACTCCTGTAAAACATGCATCCGATGTTTGCATCGGATGTTTGTGCACACAGGAGGAAGTCAACATCATTTTTGGCCCATGTGGTTGTAATTGTGTTAACTACTGTGCGGACTGTGTGAATGATGGAATAGAAGAGAAGCTTGCGAATATGTTTGATTGGAAGAAGTCTGTGGACTATAATAAAATTTTAGGAGAATTTCCACATTGTGCTTGTTGTAAAGCTGAATACATGCGTTTGGTTCGACGTTCGCGTCGAACCAAACGTAGTAATCCGCGATTTTTTTAATTTTTTATTTAATGTTAATTTTTTATAATAATTGTCTTTAATTTTTTGTCAAGTAAAAATATTTGTTGTTTTTATTTATTGAGTTTTAGGTTAGGTTTAAAGTTTAGGTTAAGCTTGAATTTTTTATTTAAAAATTTAAATTTGCATAGGAAATCGCTTACATTTTATCGTAATTATTCATAGTTCAAACTTGATTTGTTTTTTTATACATAGGTAACTTCTTCTCACTTACTTATTCATAGACACATTCCTTCCCCATACTTATTCATGACACATTCCTTTCCCTTAATTATTCATAGTATTTGAAATGAAATGGCGCTCTGTATAAACATGATACGCCCATATTACCAGCTAGTATATAAAGCGTTGAGATTGCACAGTTCTTTCATTTCATATTTTTTTCAAACAAAAACATGTCCGGCTGTAGCCCACCCAAACGCCCCAGATTTTTTATTGAAAATATTTTAGGAAATGATAACAATCAAAAAAGAGAACAAATTGAACAAATAGGCATAGGGTCATTACAAGATTTTATTGAACAACTCGATTCTGAGACTCGATATTGTAAAAAATTCAAAATAATGAAAATTGTTTCGAAATTTGTCATCAAAAACGTTCCGCCTAATCCCGAGGAACTGCTTAGACGCCTCATCGACGAGTGTATCAAGCAAGCAATCAAAGAATCAAAGGCGAAAGATATTATTGTGGACCACCTTGGGGCTTTAATTTCCTCACCAATACTCGACAGTGATATCTGGATTCCAATTCGCAAACTACATATTGACGCTGTTGAAAATATACTACAACGATTTCTTCTTGTCTCTCAATCTAAAGCTGAACGTGGATCGCTTTGGGGCGAGCCATTCACGTTAGCAATACATTCTCTGGACGTTGCTTCTCTGCCAAAGGAAAAATCAATAACAGGAAGTGGACCTCAAGATCAACCTGCTAATTCAAATTGGCTCATACATGTTCAAAATGTTAATGATAAATATTGCCTTTTCTATGCGTTGGAACTTACAAGGAAATATGTAACGAAGGAATTAGGAAGTAGATTAAAGTTTAGTCGATATCATTTGGGGCGATTCCATAAGCAAAAATCAGATGTAATGAAGTTAATGCAGGATATTGGTATTCCATTGAATAAAGATAAATATGATGCTCAAACTTATGTCCCAATGGTCGTCGATTATTGGAATAAATATTACATTAACAACGGATATCGCTTCAAAGTGTTTATATTTGGGAATAAAGCAGAGACAACTCCAAAGTACAAATATGGTTCTGAAACTTTCAACACTGCAATTCCAATATGCCATTCTGAAGGTCATTTCGATGGAATTAGAACTGTTGGCGCTCAATTCGGCCCACATTGGCAATATTGCTACTCTTGCGAAAAGAAGTACTGGAAAGCAAATGAACACGCTAACAATTGCAAATCCCGATGTCGTCTATGTGGAAGAGTTGGAATAGGAATGCCTTGCCCTGTTTCTGAAAACTTTAGAAAGGAATGTCAAGATTGCGGGAAAAAGTTTTGGGAAAAGGAATGCTTCGACCATCATAAGTCCAGCAACCAATGTCAAAGGTCAAAACAATGTGAAAAATGCGGTACAATATGGAATGTAAAAGTGCACAGAGATAATAGAGGAAAACAACATGTTTGTGGACAAAAATGGTGCAACAACTGTCTTCAATTTCACAGTGCAGAAAGAGGATGTTTCATAAGACCACTTGAACAAAAACAACAAACAACTTATAGATTGGTGACATTCGATTTTGAAGCTACTCAACATACAAAATTTAATGACAGTTCATCAGATCGACTTCATTGTGTGAATTTTATTGCTGCCACTGTAGTTTGCACTAATTGTATGTTGGATAGAAAGCACTGGAAAACATTTCTAAGACGTGACAAAAAATTTTGTAATGTTTGTGGCCCAAATCGAAACATCACTTTTTCACAACGCCCATTTTACAAAACAAAAGTCGACGAGCAACGAGTTACAACAAACCCTCTTCATGAATTTGTCAATTGGTTACTATTTGAACTTGATGGACGCTTTACAACTATAGCATTTTCTCACTTTGGCGGAAGATATGATATGGTGATGGTTTTCCGAGAAATTTTTGCAGCTGGAATCGTTCCATCAATGATTCGACGAGGAAATAAATTGTATGAAATGAAAGTTCCACGTAATAATAAATGCAATGAAGTAATATTCCGTGACTCTTACAACATTTGCCCAGTAGGACTAGGTCAACTTGTTGGTGCTTTCGATCTACAAATCAAGGAAAAACAATTCTTCCCACATTTAGCAAACAATCCAAGCAACTACGACAAAACACTTCCGAACCTTCCTCAAAAATCTGATTATTTGTATGGTGGTATGCTACCAGAAAAACAAAAGGCGTTTGATAAGTGGTACACCCAAGAATGTCATCAACATTTTTGTTTAAATGAAGCTCTAGCCGAATATTGCTTGAACGACGTTGAAATCCTAACAGAAGCATTATTGGCATTTCGCAGCAAATTTTTGGAAATTAGCCGACCAAAACAAACAACAGGTTCAATTGGAATAGATATTATACGTGATACAATGACAATCGCGTCGGCATGCATGAAACACTATAGATTAAATCATCTGAAACCTGATCATTTGGGTATTGTTCCTGAGAAGGGATACGACACATGCGACAACCAAAGCACATTGGCTATGAAGTATCTCGACTGGTATGCGGAAAAAAATTCTGTTGTGATTCAAACTGCCCACTCTGAAGAAGGTGAATATAAAGTTGCTGGAAGATTTAAAGTTGACGGATATATAAAAAGTGAGGATAGAGCAATAGAAGTAAATGGATGTGTGTGGCATGCATGCCCAAAACACTATGGGGATCGTCCAGATTTCATATTACCCAGTGGAAAGACAGTTGAAGTTATTCAGAAGGAAAATAAAAAGAGAATCCAAATTTTAAAACAACATATACGACATGTCGACATAGTGTGGGAGTGTGAGATAAAAGATCTGTTAAGAAGAGATAGAAAAATGAAGAAGAGTTTTTCAAACTACATAGATAAAGGACCAATTAAATTGCGAGATTGCTTCTTTGGCGGGAGAACTGGTCCATTTAGTCTTCACTATGAGGCAGACGATCAACATGATATTACATATTTAGACTTCAATTCGCTTTATCCATCGACAATAGCAACAACAGCATTTCCTGTGGGACATCCAAAAGTAATCATAATACCATCAAATGAGCAAAAAGTAAATTGGTACAACAGCAGTCACATTCCTGTGAAAGGAATCCTCAAAGTTTTTTTAATACCACCACAACACTCAGATATTCCAGTCATGCCTGTAAAATTCGATGATAGATTGCTTTTTCCACTATGTCGACAATGTTCACTGGATTTTCCCCGAGGCGCTACATTACATGAATACAACTGTACACATAATGATGAAAAGAGGGGATGGGTTTCAACATGCACATCAATTGAATTGGCTGAGGCTTTAGACAATGGATATAGAGTGAGCAAATATTTTAGAGCACTTCATTATGATAAATGGGATGGTGAACTTTTCAAAGAATATGTCGCAGAATTTATGAGCATGAAGATACATTCAAGTGGATTCCCAAAACAAATTGATAACCGAGGAAAAGAAGATGAATTTATAATGGAATGCAAGAAGAGATTTGGAATCAAAATAGAAAGAGAAAAGATGATGCCAGACAAAGCAATGAGGTACATTTCCAAGTTAATGTTAAATTCACTCTGGGGCCGCTTCAGTCTTAGGAATACTTTGACAAAAAGCCATATCACAGATTCGCCTGCCGAACTTAGAACATTTGTAGAGAATAAATCAATAGAAGTCAATTCAATTGACAAATTAACAGAAGACACCATTTTAATAACTTATGAACCTAAAAATGAATTCATTGAGGAACACAATGCTTACAACATTGTCATTTCTCTTTGGACGACTTCAATGGCGAGAATAAAATTATTAAGAGCAATGCAGAAAATAGTCAGAACACCAACCTGTTCAGTATTGTACGGCGACACAGACAGCATTCTTTTCGCTCATCCAAAACAACGCAAATGCCCTCTTTCTGATGGACCATATCTAGGAGATCTGGCAAAAGAATATGATGATTGTGAGATAAAAGAATATGTGGGGGCTGCTTGTAAGGCATATGGACTTAAAATGATAGATAGAGAAACGGGCCAAGAAAAGACATCACTGAGAGTTCGAGGAATAACACTCAACGCAGATGTGTGCAAGAAGCTTCATTACAAATCATTCCGAGAAAGTGTTTTAGAATTTGGACGAATGATGGAAGAAAATGAATCAGAAGGTACAGAAAATGATTTAATTATAGTCAATTATCCCCATTTCATAAGACCCAATATTAAGAAAGGCACTGTATGTACCACACACATTTCCAAAAAATTTAGCCCTATTATTTTAAAAGGAATTGTTTTACCAAATTATAGAATTGTTGACTTCGGTTATAAATTGTAATATTATTTAAAAAATTTTTAAATTTGATTTAAAGTAACCTAGAGTCAACCTATGGGTGGCTAATTCATTTCAAAGTGGACAATTTTAATATTTTTAATTAAAAATTTATATTTGTTAAAGTAATATATTTTTCCCTCAGACAAACTCAAATTATATATAGGATATAAAATTAAATTGTAAAAATTAAACAAAAATTTATTTTTTTAATTTATATCTTTAATCCGATTATATTTTAATTTTATCACTTTCCTATCATCATTGTAGAAACTACCTCTAGAAGAAACAGATGCTGTTTCCCAATCATTGATGTTTATAAGGATTAAACCATTTTCTTCTTCAAAATTTTCTACAATTTTTTTAATTTTTTCAAATTTCAGTTTCTTCTGGAAATTTCTATTTGATTTTTCTGATGGTGTCCTCTCGTGCGCTTAATATTTAATTAATTTATAAAATTTATACTTAGGAATAATACCACATATATTCACAAATAATTATTCAATTTTACTGTATATTTTTACCTCAAATATCTAAATACTAGGTATTATTCCTAAGTATATGTCTTTGAATTTTATTTAAATTTTTAATCATGGTAAAATACTAGGTTTAATTACAAATCAAAATAATTAGAGAAAGTACCCGAAAGACAAGTTAAAAAGTTTATTAACGCCCATGACAGGCAATAAAAGATTTTTTCGCCCATTACAGGCAATAAAAGAAGATTTTCGCCCATGACAGGCAATAAAAAAGATTAGATAGAAAAAAGAAATCGCCCATTACAGGCAATAAAAGATTAAGATATAAGGATACCTGAAAACTAAACCTTTCGGTTACTTTCTCTAATTATTTTAATTTATAATTAAACCTAGTATTTTACCACAATTAAATTATTAATTTTAAATTTGTACCTCTTTTGTTTCTTTGCCGCTGTACTAGATTTTCCTCCTCCTCCTAAATTTAGGACATTGCAGTGAAAATAAATAAATTAAAACCTCAACTCCAAAACTCCCATCAATAATTAATGTTCCATTCCCCCCACTCCCCTGCGCCTCGCCAGATACGGCGAGGGGAGTGGGTGCCCCCTCCGCCTCACAAATTACGACAGAAGGAGGCACGGGCTGAGTTCCTGAGGCCCCAGGACCAGAAGGGTCCTAATTAAAAAATTAAAACAATAAACACCAAAATTAAACCTCATTTTCATTCAAAGGTGCGAGTAACCCACCCCCTCCAATCCCCTGCACCTCGCCAGGTACGGTGAGGGGATTGGGTGCCCCCTCCGCCTCGGGAATTACGGCAGGAGGAGGCTCGGGGTGGGTCCCAGGTTCCTCGTCAATCGGCTCCTGGAGATCAATATCTCCAGCAATAGTTCGCACCTTATATATAAATATAAATTTAAAAATTTACTCAAAAATACGTCATCATCTTCATCTTGAGGCTCCTCATCCCCCCCATTCCCCTGCGCCTCGCCAAGTACGGCGAGAGGAATGGGTGCCCCCTCCGCCTCGTCAATTACGGCAGGAGGAGGCTCGGGATGAGGCCCAATCATATCCATAGGCCCACCAACATCCACCTTATTAAAATAAAAATTTAAAAATTTACTCAAAAAATACATCATTATCTTCATCTCCATCAGGGTGAGGCTCCCCACCCACCAACCCTTCCTCCCCTTCACCGAAATTGATGTCCTCCACTATTTCTCCCTCCAGAACCTCCTCATATTCTTCTTCCTCTTCTTCCTCATCCGCATCGAGAAGAAAAAACTTTCTTTTGCCTCCGCAAGTAAAGCAGGTTGTAATAATTTTACTCACGTTGTTTTTTTGAATGAATTCATAAACGAATTCATTTATTTGGTCAATAGTTGTCCATTGAGCTTTGTCATTGATGAAAGATACCTATAAAAATGAATTTACCGTATATGCTCGAATAATTAACCTGGGTAATTATTGTTTCGACCTCTCGCTGGAAGGGTTATTAATCGAGAGGATGGGTTAAATTAGGGGTATATCTCAATAAATCGAAGAGAAACTCCATTTATTTTTTGAAATTAATTCTTATAATGTTCAATAATTAAAATTGACAATGATTTTTTCAATATTTTTGAAATTAGAGAAGAAAACGGAGGGGTAATTATTTCAGAGAGAGGGTAATATTCGAGCATTTACGGTATTTAAAAAAACTTACAAAAAATTCTACTTGGGTCGTGTTTTGGCACAATTGGCACTTGTAGTATCGGGCACGTAGTATTTTCTTATATCCATATTTAACAACTTCACAATTATTCATTGAACACTTTGATCTATATATTTTTCTCTTCTTCTTTTTTCCTCCAAGAATTCGAATCATTAAATTAATAAAACAATTTTCTTTTAATTCATAATAAGAAAGAGTACGCCCATCCTCAAGTTGCTTACCACCAAAAATCTTTAAATTAATTTTAAGGACATGTTTTCAATGTATTTTAAAACTTAAGTTACCAAATAAAATTGTTCATATGGAATTCCTTCCTTGTCTTGAATTTTTGCCTTGACATTCTCAATAGTATCAGAAGGTTTAACGTCGATTGTAATTGTTCTTGTATTCGTAATATTAACAAATAATTGGAATGAAGCAGGGAATTTATTGCCACATGACATGTCAACAAATGATCCAACACGGTCACTTTTGGAAAGCACAGCTGCGCGAAGACCACAGGATTCGATATTAGAAATGGAGTCAACATCGTTTTCTTCTTCTAAATTTAATTAAAATTTAAAATCCTTAAAAAAATCATATTTAAGAAATTTTAGTTATGAAATATTCAAACCCCGACACGACTTATTTCCCTATTAACCCCCCCCCCCCCCTAAAACCCAGGGCCGAGACACAAAACCCGGCCTTTTCTATCTGAATCCCGATCCGACAAAAATTTTGAAAACCTGACATATATTTCTCGGACTTGACATCCCTGTTATATATTCAAATTAAATTTTAATAAAAAATACCAATGGATGAGAAAAAAGTTGAGTTTGCAACATGTGGAGAATTGCCTGGTTTAGAATCAATCTTCCAACACCAACCATAAATCTTTCCATTATCAGCAAGCACAATAAGTTCAGATTGCATAGAGACAATTTTTACAAATTTTGTAACGTCATCAGGAAATTGGAATTTTGTTGAACCATCAGCAACATCATTGCCATTTAAGCCCCAATAAGTATAGCGCTCACCGAGAAAGAAGTATTCCTGGATTGTCGAGGAACTGTCCGCATTTTCTTTGTTTTGGTCTTTGGTTTTGTCTTTTAAATTGAAATGTTAAAAATAGAAATTTTTTAAATTTAAACCTTCACCCTTGCGTCTAGCCAAATCACGCAAAATCAAGTATTCGTAGCCATCTCCAGCAGAATAGATGCTGTCACTATCAAGTAAAGCGGCCGCTGCGGCACCACTTCCATCGGAACGAAGCCCAGCATCGAGCAAAGAAAGCAGCTCTTCGTGTAAGTAGACCTCACTTGTGTCATCCAAATCATCCATTTCATCATGATCGCGAGAAAGTAAATTGTTGACTGCCTCGTTGACATTTAAATTAATGCGTTGTAATTCACGAACAATCACATCACGAGATTTGCCTTGTAAAACAACCTAGAAATATCTTAAGAAAGCATGAAAAATAGAAAAAAACCTGGCATTGCACAATTAAATCTTTTGGAACGGAAGAGGCAGAAATCATTGGTCGAGGACGATTTCTATCAATCACAACTCCAGTGCGGCAAAATCCACCGGAACAAGTCCCTGGACGTGTCATCATAATTTGCTACAAATAAATTTAAAATTTGTAAAAAAAAAAGCAAAAACAAACCCGAATTTTTGCAGTCCGATTTGCGGCGTTTGCAGCAGCATTTGCAGAAGCTGACGCCGGATCAGAGGAACCATCAGTGATTGTGGCTGGAGCAGTTGATGAACCAATACCGGATTCATCTCAAACAAAGAAACATTTTAAAAATTAAAAGATTAAAAAATACTTTTGTCTGTTGGGATGGAAGATTCAAGAGTATTGGCAACAATCTCATAACGAAGACGAGCGACTCGATGATCCTAAAATGTATAAATAGATTTGGGATACAGTGAACTTGGTCGTTGCTCTTAGGTCTTCGAAAATCCGTAATTAGGGTTGCCAAAATGGACCGACTCGGACCGGAAGATAGAGTCGGGCCTAAGTTATTTGGTCCGAAAAAGACTCGTACGGCCCGACTCGATAATATTAGGCACGAAAAAAATGTCTCGACCGTCGGCCCGACTCGAAACGGCGTTTGCAGTCCGAAGAAATAAGGATTTGTAACAGTCCGAAGAAATACGGATTCGAACCGACATTAAATTTTTTGGCATCCGTGGTCGAACCAAAGAACTAACCCTCAACCCTACTTAGAACTAAAACCTTGAGAAGAAAGCCAGCATAATTATTCCCAGCAGTAACTTGCAAAACATCTTCAGCTGGAAGTCTTCGAAGAACAGTACATCCAGGCGAAGCAGAGCAATATCCTTTATTTCGTTTTTCTACACATTCTTTAATCCTGAAAATTTCGAAATAATACATTAAATCAAATTAGAAACCTCTCAAGCAAAAAATTCTCGTTGCCCAGAAGCGTATGTCCGAATATTAAAAGTTGTTTGTCTCCAGACATAAATTCCATTAAAGAAAAAATTTTCTAAATTAAAAAATCAGAAAATTAAACTTAAGAGTGACCACTCCAAAATAGTGAAGAAAAAAGTTGTTATGACCGCGCGCTTTTAAAATATATTTATATATACCTAATCAATTTTACATTATATACAATTTCGTGTCAAAATAAATATTTTTATAAATAAAATTTATTAGAAAAATGGAGCGGGGCACAGACACTTAATCGCGGGCCACTTAGTCGCGACCACTTGGTCGCAGAAAAACTTTTAGAAATTTTTGTATTTTTTTTGAATTTTTTTTGAAAAAATTTTTTGAATTTTTTGAAAAAATTCTTTTGAATTTTTTTAAAAGTTTTTTTGTGAAAAAATAAATTGTTAAATTAATTTTAAACCTTTGAAAAAATATTTTGAATATTTGAATATTTCTAATTTTTTTAAAAAATAGGGGGCGTTCCTAGACGTTTTTCAGAAAATGATCAAACCTATCATTTTCCGCATTCATTTTAAAAAATTTTAAATAAAATTTATTTTAAAGAATTTATATTTTAAATAAATTTTATTTTAAATAAATATTTGTATTTTTTATCCCCACAAATGTATCACTTGAGGGGTCCATTGAAATAGACTGTGTCTGATGTGCGGTAAATTATTTGGGACCCCCGAAAAATTATAAACCCCTGCCGAAAGAAGAGGGGTTTTGCGCCAAAACATTGTTTTTTCGCGCAAAATTAATCCAAACCCCTCCCAAAGGGAGGGGTTTTGCGCCAAAATTTAACTTTTCGCGCAAAAAAGTACCCTTTAGGCACGGATTTGGCGGCATCTTCAAAGGAAAAATACCGCACCTCAGGCACAGGCTTTTTCAATGGACCCCTCAAGTGATACATTTGTGGGGGACTTACTACTTACAACTAAAATAGAAATCGAAAAAAATTATTACAAAGGTTTATATGAAAAGTTTTGTTAAGCTTCATTAAACTAGAATATTATGAATGGATTTTAGCAAAATGTTTTGGCAAATATCATTTCAAGAAGTACAACAAAATTTAAGTATATATAATCTATGTATATCTAATTTCATATTATAAAATCTTAATTATACATATAAATATTGGATAAAATTTCTAAATTAAATAAATATTAGGCAGACTAATTTAAACATCGATACTGGTGCACTTGGAAACTTGGTCGATGATTCAATTAAGTAAAGATTTGTAGGTTGTGTTTTCTCTCTACAACTTCTTTTGCGAGCTATCTGTAATTTTAATATTTTCAGTTATTGAGATCAATTTAAAAAATTTTTTGATCCGAAGCTTCCGTAGATTATCCGAAGCTTTACGAGCGGCAAATTAAGTAAATACAGTAGTAATTTTAAATTATAAATTAATAATTAAAATTTCATAATTAAAATATAATATCTAACGTTTAATCATGCTTGACAAATTTTTTATAAAATATAGATTTTTGTATAATTTTATATAAAGCAAAAGCCCATTATTTTTATAGAATAAATTATTTTAATTATGTATTCGAATAAAAATTTTGATTTCGATATCATTTAGTGTCAGGGAAGTTATTCACTATGCCAGGATCACTTCTAATTTTAATAAATATTTTCCTTATATTTCTGATAGAAATTATTTATAGATGGGATAATAATGAAATAACTGAATAATTAATATTAATTATAATGAAATAATTAACGTAAAGAACGTGAGATTCAAAAATGTCAAATAAATTTATTCTTTTATTAAATTTTTTCCTTTGCTGCCAAATCAAAAATTATGTCAAATTTAAAACAATTTCTAATGATATGTATTTACTTTCTAATTCTAAATTGTTTTCGTTTTTTATTGTTTCGTTTAAAAACTATTGAAAATAAATGATTAGATTTTATTTTTAAGTAAATTTTTAAAGATTATTTTACAATTTAAATCTAAAAATTTGATTATTATTGTTCCATTCCCAGGTCGTGGCACCAATTTTGTGTCGGAATTTTATTTTTTTATTTAATTAGGTAATATATTTTAAATTATTTGATCATTAATAAATTATTATTTATTAATATTTTTTATGGAATATGGTTTTGTTAATCAGCATATTTTCATATTTAAATTACGTAATATTATACAAATGAAAATTTTAAAAATCTATGATTTCGATAGCGTATCCAAGTTCAATACAATTACAATCTATTTAAATTTAATTTTAATGAAAAATTTTAAATTTAATTTTAATCAATACTCATAAATAAAAATTTTAAATAAAGTGGCATTAAATTACATTTAAATTAATAGTCACAGAAATTCATTAATTGTTGCTTTGTATTGAATCATAGACTTCTTTGTAGAAAATCGAAAAATTTTTAAAAATATTATTTAATCAAGTTACAATATGATTAAATCTCACCGATTCTTGTTTATTATTTTTAAACAGTTGTCCTTAAAACTATTTTTTAAATTTTTCAATATTTGCTGCCTTATTAACATCCAATAGTATGATATGACATGTAACAAAGTGTAAGCGCGTATTTTGCATTAAGATTTATATTAAAATTCAAATTGAATAAAGGACGACAATTTTTATGTTGTCCTTTACATCACAGACATTATCTAATTTCCAATGAGTCAGTTTAATAACTCGATCTTCAATTAATTTTATCTGATTAGAATTTAATGACTCGACATAATCCTTACCATTAGCTCTCATTGAAAGTTTTTAGAGAAATTTTTCTATAAAATATTTAGTAATCTTGTCTTTAAAATATAAATACATTCATGATAAAAAAATTTAAATCAATGTTTATTTAATTATTTTAAAAATATTTTATATAGTTAGAATTATATTCTATTTAATTCATAAAAACATATTTATATAATTTAATAATTTGTTATTTTTACGTTTTACCACTGTTTTCTGGTTAATAGTGAAGAATTATTTTTATACACTATTTTAATATATTCTTTATATTAATTCATTTTTTACAAGATTATTTAAATTTTTTTAATATTTTTCTAGTATTTTTTAAATCCGGCTATTATTTAATCGTTTATGTAATTTATTCCATTGAGAGTTAACTAATTTAACTTATAAAAATAAATTTATTTGTTAAAACAACAAATAAATTTAAAAAACAAGAGATTTCAATTAATTGCTAATAAAAAATGTAAAAGAGAAAAAGAAGAAAAATAAGGGCAAGGCCAGTTTAAAAAATTACATATTAAGCACCCTTATTTTCTAGTTTTAAAAATAATTCTTAGTTTGATTAACGTAAAGATATCCGACTTATTTTCTGTTCAGAATAAAGAAAGCCTAAATCTTCAGTGACTTTTTGAATGAATTTTTTGTTAGATTTGTCAAATTTGATTCTTAAGTGCGTAACTTAGATGTGTCATTAAAATACAAAGAGGGAAATACTTGAAAAAATATAAAAAGATGAGAGCTAAGAATAATTGAAATTAGCTAATAAGGTATTAGTTAAAAATAAAAATTTTTTTTATAATTAGAATCAATCAAGCAGTAAAGGATTATATCGTAAATGAGTAAACAAAATACTGATTCGAATCAGTTTATAAAACCATATAGAGTTATTTGTCCACATCAAGATTACTGCGTGCTAATAAACATTAATGAATACAACCAAATTATATCAATTATTTAAAATAAAATTTAAAAATTTAGTATAAAAAAAGTGCTTGTTTGAGTTAAGCTAAAATATATTGATCAAAAATATTAAAATAAATTGAAATTTTAAAAAATGCTATAAATTTTCTGTAGATCTTGTCGAATAATAAAAATACTACATAGTAACTCATTTAATTTACACAAAATATATAAAAATATTCCACAAATATTTTTGTAAATGGATTAAACTTAACATTAAAAAATGATGGTATGAATTAAGTAATATAGTATATTATAGTTAAACATTATGTGATTTTATAGTTAAAATGACTCAATTAAACTAGAAATTCTATATGACATAGATGAGGATGACTATGAATACATAAAATTATAAAAATTTACTAAAACAAACTACTGATGTATAATATCATAAAAATGTTAGTTTTATTGAAATTTTTTAATAATTTTATTTTCAATTTATTAAAATATTCTTAAGAATGTGGTATTCAAGATTATTTGAAATTATTAAATTCAAAACATCATTATACTATTAATATTTTAATAAATCAATTATACTAAAATAATTATGCTACAACTATCTACATAACAATTTTAATGAAGAATTTAATTAAAAATTTTGGCGAACTTTTTTAGGATGGAAAATTAATTAAATAGATTAATTAATTTGATAAGGTAATGGACATGCCATGCGCACCAGTGCTTTTCGTGCCAGAGTAAATATTCACAAAATGGTACATTTATATAAAATGATACGTTTGTTTAGTATTAACAAAAAAAATTTATCTTGAATTGTCTTGAATTTATTAAAATGATACGTTTGTTATAAGATAATACGTTGTGTTGCTTTTTTAGCAAATAAAATAATAAAAAAGCCCAAAAAATATATTTTTATTAACAAAATTAATTTAATTGAATTAAAATGTATTGTCGATTAGCAAAGGCAATAAAAGGTAAGCTGAATGTAAAAATCGTAGAATAAGCTGTAGAATTGAAGTGAAAAAAGAACAATTGTGTGAGAAAATTGAATAGTTTTAAAGGAAGGGGAACGAAGATTAAAATTATAATTTAAAGTGAAGGAATGTGTTGATAAGTGAATAATTATTATTTTTTTTCTATTTCAAAATAGCAATTTTGACACTGCCCACGGGAATTGCCTTCATTTGGGAGTTGGAAAGAACATTTTTTTGTGATGGGTGTAAACATGGCGTGTTGTTGTGTTGCTAGTTGATTGAATGTTCATGGGGATTTGGTAAGGATGTGGTATATGCAGAGACATTAACGAAGGCGGTTTCCAAGCATTGGATTTGATTGGCATATTGTTTGTATGAAAATTTGGAGAAAGATTTTTATAATTTTTAGTAGAGTAAACTTGCCCATCTCTTTTGATTAGAACAGCAACAGGCAACGGATCTTTTTTGGCCACTAGAGTCGGGTCATTGATTAAGTTGTTAAATGTAACATTTAATTTTTTCTTGTTGTTAGGTGCCAATATTCGTGGACGATCGTTGTTAATCGCATCTTTGTTTTTGTTGTCAATTTCGGGGGTTGGGTCAGCAATTTTAATTTCATGTATTGATGATTCTGTTGTCGGAATATGTTCAATTTCCATCTTTGGAGAAGCGGGATCAGAATATTCGGAGGCTAGGGATAAAGTTGGTGAAGGGGGGTTTTGTGTATTTTTATTGGGGTCGTTTAAATTTAAATGTTGCATGATGATTTCGATGGATGTTTTGGGTTTTATTTTTGATTTAGGCATACAGCTATTATTTCCTTTTAAAAAGCTTTAAAAATGGTAAGTTTTAATAAATGATTAATTTTAAATTTTATTTACAAAAATTATATACAATTTTAAATTATTTCCTTTATTTTGATAATTTAATGTTGGGGGCTCAATTGTGCTGCTATTTGGCGCAAATTTTGCAGTTCAATATTGGAGAGAGGGGAGCTTTGTTCGTTATTACCTTCCTCCCGATGATTTGTATTTTTAAATTTTTTGTATAGCTTCATTATGACGTGTGCGGTTAGCAAAAGTATCGTTATTCCGAATAAGCCAATGGAAGTTAATAGAATGGCGCTTATATCTGGGTTTTCCATGAAGTAGGAAGCAAGGTAATCTAAGCCGATAAAGGCAGCGGAAGATGCAAGAATACTAGCCGAAGTTTTTCCCGTAAATTTTGCGGCCTTGCGTAAATTGTGACTGCGAGAACGTATTTTGTATTTTCCTGCTTCAATAATTGGTGAGCAGATAAGAATTAATAAGATTATAGCCATTAGCGTTGGGGGTGGAGTCCAATGATTTCGGACCTTTGGGCGTAAGAGGTTTTTAATTTTTAGAATAATTAACGTGAATATGCAGGTAAATACGCAAGCTAATATAACAATAAACATTAAGAATGAATAATTAATTTTATTTTCGTTAATAGTTATGAAGAAGTTGTTTGAAATTAGTTCTAAAGAAATAATAGAGCCCATAATAAATTTAAATGGCTGGTTAAAACTGAAAATGTAAATGAGAAAATAAAATGTAAATGAGAGAATAAAAAACAAAAATGGGAGAAATTGTTTTATTTTTATAAAGGGGAGAAGGATTTCATTATTTAAAAGGTTTAAAGTTGTTTTTGTAAATATTTTCAATGTAGCTTATCTTTTATGTGTGCACGATTGTCCCATCTGCCTCAATGTTGGGGGAAGAGCAATTTCTTTCTTTGCTCTCATTTTCCGTCTCTAGTGGTAGGAGGTGGTGTACACTTCGTTCAATGAAACGACCCTTCCCCAGAGCAGAGACAATTCTTACTTTGGCTTTATCGGGCTGGTTGTAATAATTTTTAAATACTTCTATTATAATCCCAACCATCCAATTTGACTGTGTTAGGTTTTGGTCTGCTATCAACACTAAATCGCCAACGTTTGGTTTCCTTTGCTTCTTTGGTGTAATTTTCTCATACCTTTCCCGCAACAGAGATAAATAGTCATTTTTCCATTGAGACCAAAAATGTTTACTTGCATAACAAAGTTTAGACCAAAGATTTAATAAATGAGAAGGGTCGCTGGGAGGCAAAGGATTATAATTGGGATCGTTGATATTATCTGTATCTGGGAATGGTATAGGTTGAATTTTTCTTAATGGTTGTAAAAAGTTTAAAGGACAAAGCGGAAGTGGATCGTTTGGATTTGATTTGTCGTATGTTATTGGCCTGCTATTTATTACTGTAGAAATTTCTTGAATGCAAGTACGTAAAGAGTTTAGGGGTGCAATTTTTGGAAAAATGCCTTTTGAAAGTGCCCTTTTTAAATGATGTTTAATAATGGCCATATAACGTTCGTAATATCCACCTTTCCATGCCGCCATCGGACATCGGAAATTGAATTTTATCGCGCCAAATTTGGGGTCAGATTGTGCGGCGTAAGAGGTAAGTACTTTTTTGGCATGTTTGAATGTAGGAGCGGAATCACAAAATATCGTTTTTGGGTCGTAATTAGCGAAAAATCTTCTCAAAGTTTCAAAAAACGATTGCGTAGTAAGGTCAGGATCTAAGTCTAAATATATTGCTCGGGTAACGAGGCAGACAAAAACAGCTACCCAAACTTTATTTTTCTCGCACTTTTTATTATAACGCCTTGCTGTAACACTTTTGGCCGTGAATTCAGAATATGTGTGTACGTAAACAGGACCGCAGAAATCTAGTCCCACAAATGAAAAAGGGGGTGCGGGATTGACGCGTTCAGTAGGGAACGGCGGATAATTTGGCAAGTCGAAAGGCTTAGCAGTGAATTTTCGACAAGTAAAGCATAATTGGTGCAAAACGTGTGTTACCGTCCGCCGGCCTGAGGTTATCCAAAATTTGCGTCTTATCGTTGAAAGTGTCTGGTTAGGGCTAGCGTGTTGCAGTAGGAGATGCGTTTCGTAAATTATGATTTTTGTGAGTTCGGATTTAGCCGGCAAATAGATGGGTGCTTTTGCTGATGGGGATAAACAACTTTTGGTTAATCGACCTTTACATCGAAGCAATTCGTTTTCATCTTTATATATTCCTAAAGCAGAACAAATAGATTCATTTGGTGGCGCAATATTTTGTTCGATTTTTATGAGAATAATAATAGCCGCATTAATTTCGTTTTGATAGATTTTAAGGGAAGGGGAAACGAAATTTTTAAGAAGGCCTACTTTTTTGTTTTTAATTTTTGCAATAAAGCGCAAGGTGTAAGCGGTTATTCGCAGTAATTTGGGCAGGCGAGAGTAGCGAGATATATTAATAAATGATTCGGTTTGCGTTACTGTATTGCAAAATGAGAATATTTCTTTTTGAGGGCTATTTTCTAAATAACTTTTAAATTTTTCAGAAGAGAAATTTTTTACGAATTTATGTGTAGGCCATTCGTTGGACAGCAGCCATGAAGGGCCATGCCAGTACATTTGATTATTTTGAAAGGAGTCGACGTCATTTTCTCCTCGACTTGCCAGATCTGCAGGATTTGAGTCGCCTGTAACATGTCCTACCTCCAAATGGTCAGTTTGTCGTATTTCTTTAATTCTGTTGTTTACAAACACATCATTTATTTGTTCATCATTATTGAGCCAATTTAAAACAGTGGATGAATCAGTCCAGAGAAAGAGTAGTTTATCTAAATTAATTGAGACGGAGAGCTGTTTTTTAAGAAAATTTAGTGCGCGTACTCCGATTAAAACTCCTAATAATTCAAGACGTGGTATTGTATAAGGGGACTTTTTTGATTTTGTTTTTGGTTTCACTTTTGTTTTGCAAAATATTAAATTTGATTCAATTGTATTTTTTGTTTGGTCAAGGGAACGGAGATATATAGTGACTGCAAAGGCTATCTGGGAGGCATCAGTGAATGCGTGTAATTGAAATTTAATATTTTTTGAGTTGAGAGAAAAGCATTTACGAGGAAATGAGATTGTGGTAGATGTCCAATTTTTAATTATTTTTGCCCATTCAATTTTTGCATTGGCAGGAATTTCTTCGTCCCAAGTTAAGGCTGGGGTTATAGCCCATAAAGACTGCATAAAAATGTTAATAGGGAGAAGTAGCGGGCCTAATAAGCCCAAAGGGTCGTAGTGTGATGCCAAAAATGCAAGGATTTGCCTTTTATTAGTTTTTTGTTCAGTAAATGGATTTAATGCCAAGGAAAGCTCATCCATGCTTGTATCCCATGAAATCCCTAGAAATTTTTGTTTAGTGCCTATTAATTTATAAGAGGTTGGCAAATGCTCAATCGCCTTTTCTTCATTGCTGGCAAATTCTCTAAGGGGCATTGATGCTTCGTTAAAAATATTTATAGCTTCTAAACATTTTTGTTTGGCTTCGTTAATTTCTGTAGCGGAGAATAATATGTTATCTACGTAAATATTTTGAGCTATTTCTTTTGAGAGAGTATTTTTGTATTGATTTAGGTGATGGGTTATAGTCGCGGCCAATAAATAAGGACTGCAAGTAAGGCCAAAGGACACCCTTGTGAACCGATAGCATTGAATGTTTTGACTGCTAAAGGGTTTGTTTATAGTTTTTAGCCAGAGGAACCTGTTTGAATCTCGATGCTCAGGTGTTATTTCAATTTGCAGAAAGGCCTTCGCAATATCGCAAACAACGACTATTTTTGGCAGCCTAAATCGTAGAAGAACGCCTATTAAATCATTCATGAGCATAGGGCCTGGAAAGAGCAAATCGTTCAATGAGGGGGAATTTTTTGATTCTCGTGCCGAACCGTCGTAGACTATACGCAATTTGTTTTTGTCAGCTTTAAAGACGGGCTGATGTGCCAAGTAATGCAGGGGGGAGGAATTAATTTTTATATCTTTTACCTCCTCTATTATGCCCAAGTCTAATTGCTCTTTTATTATGGAATCGTATCTTTTCAAATTTTCGAAGTTTTTATTTAAGGAATTTATGGTCGAACGTAATCGTCCCCATGCCAAGCCCAAATTTGAGGGGAGAATAATTTCTTTAGGGTCGCTACGGAAAGGTAAATTTACTTCATATCGGTCGCCCACCTTTTTTATTGTATTAATAAAATTCCTGTGTACTGCGTCACCTTCCAATTTATCATCAATTTTTGGTTCAGAGATGCCAATGTTTTCCAATGAGAAGAATTGGTTTATTTGTTGACCGCATTTGTTGTTTGGGTCGGTGATTGTGGCATTAGTAAAATAAGAATTGTGATTTCTATAATTTGGTTGTCTTCTCGGATTATTTGTTCTAAATTGGGATTTGCCCGCTATTAGAGGGCCTAACAATGTTTGTACTAGATGGTACCCATTCGGCAATCTTGCAACAGGAATAGGTTCAATATCATAGTAAATATCACTGCCCAAGAGTACTATAGGGGATTTCCACTGTATTAATAGTTCTGCGGGTATGTTTTCTGGTGAAATTTGTTGTGGATGCAATTTTGCCATAGGTAAAGGGTGAGTGAGGAAATTGAGCGTAGTAGCAGAAACGTTAAGGGTGCGTCCATTAATTAATTGTATGCCAAATTGAGTAGAATAGGCCGGGGATTGGGTGCAGTTTTGTTGGTTAAAAACCCCTATTTGAATATTAATTGGATTGAGATTTAATTTTAAAGCTTGAGCGGCACTGGCCAAAATATAAGAATTGGTACTTCCATCATCCAGTAAACAAGGAACTGTTATGTTCAAATTAGGATTATTAGGATTGAAAATTTTCCCAAAAACGCATTTTAGCAATACCGGATAAGCAATTGAGGAGAGAGTACTAATAGAATTCGCAGGCGTCTGCTGAAGTGCATGAGCAGAAAATTCGTCAGCCCTTCTAAATTCTAATCCAATTTCGTTGGAAGTGCCCTGTATATTATTGGTAACCGGTAGGGTAATTTGATTATTATTTTTTGCAGGGTTTTCCGTTACGTAATTGTTGAACCGATTATTTGCGGGATTGTTATATTTTTTAGGTTGTGGTGTGGAGTTATTGGATGTAAATTGGGTATTTTGATTAGTATTGCTTTTAGAAAAAATTTTATTGCAAAGGGGGCGCGGGTGATTGCCTTGACATTTTCGGCAGGTGGACGGTTTTGGACACTCGCGAAAATTATGTCCCGCTTGTAAACATTTTCCACACCTATTCAATTCTCGCAGTCGTCCAATGCGAGATTTAAAGTCCGTATAGACATCGCAATATGTGGTTATGTGGCTTAAATTATTGCAAAAAAGGCAGGGTAATCTCGAATTGGAATTATTATTTTGCTGTTGTGTGGCTTGGTTAGTAGAATTGAATGAAGAATTTGGTGCCGGAGAAGAATTTGCCTGTTTATTAAAAAAGGAGGAATTTCTATTACTTACGGGCACATTGTTGCGTAGTAGCATAGGCTTATATGGGTGGACGGCATTAATATCCTCTCTTCTTTTTCGAATGGTTTTCAGGCATTCCTTTAGATCCTCAATTGTCCAATGTCCAGCCATAGTTTCTTTTGTCCTATATATTTCTTCTAGCAAAAATGGGGGGAGCTTGGCTTCTATGTCCATATGAATTGACGGGACATTTGGATCGGAATTATGTTGGGAAAATTGAATCAAAATTGCTTCCAATCCATCCGTGAGTGAGGCAAGGTCGGCATTGAGAAATTCTCCTTTACGTATTGTTGGTAGAGCTTTAATTGATTTGTACAAACTCCGCACAATTTCGTCTGAATTGTTAAATTTAGTTTCAAGTAAATGTACCGCTTGGCCGTAAGAAGCATCTGTTAAGGGTAAAGATTCAATTAGGGAGAGCGGGGGGCCTGATAAGCAAGATTTGAGATATGATAATTTAACAGCATCAGAGAGAGTCGACAGTTTTCCAATTGAAGCATTAAATTGGTTCCAGAATGAGAGGAATTCTGCTGATTTGCCAGAAAAAGTGGGTAAAGCCATTCGCGGTATGTGCGCGTGAGAAGCTGATTGCGCGGAAACGGAGGGAAGGGCACCTTCCAAAATTCTTTGAGCAGAACGTAATTGGCGTTTGTATTGTTTCAAATGGTTTAAAGTTTCAATATAAGGGTATTGTGCAACGAATTGGTCAAAGACCGTATTATCAGCTAATCTTTCAGGACCTGTCATGCTGCTTCTAAGGGACATCCAATTATTATGGGTTTTAGAGAGGTCGTCTGTAAGTTCGCAAATATTTTGATTTTCTAAAGACAGGTCGGATAAAATAGCGTTAATTGATTCGTAAAACTGGTTATCGCTTTGGGTGGGGCCTTTTATAGGTAAAGCAAATTGTTTGGTATTTTCAAGAGCAAAAGTGGCATCCTGGAATAACCCCTGCAATTCTGATCTAAAGGCCTGGGACATATTGTCACCGGCTGAGCTGTTGCTTTTTTAGCAAATAAAATAATAAAAAAGCCCAAAAAATATATTTTTATTAACAAAATTAATTTAATTGAATTAAAATGTATTGTCGATTAGCAAAGGCAATAAAAGGTAAGCTGATGTAAAAATCGTAGAATAAGCTGTAGAATTGAAGTGAAAAAAGAACAATTGTGTGAGAAAATTGAATAGTTTTAAAGGAAGGGGAACGAAGATTAAAATTATAATTTAAAGTGAAGGAATGTGTTGATAAGTGAATAATTATTATTTTTTTTCTATTTCAAAATAGCAATTTTGACAGTTGTTTATATTATTGGTTGTTTTATATGGATTGGTTGATGGTTAATTTAGATTTTAATATGGGTTAATTTAGATTTTAAATGAAGTATAATATGTATTATACTGTCATTCAGGGGTGGATCGGAATTCCGATTTCCGACTTCCGATTTCCGATTTCCGACGTTTTTTTCCTTCCGATTTCCGATTTCCGACAATTTTTGAAGCAAATTTCCGACTAAAAATTTTTCCAATATTTTCAAAATTTTTGCTTGTGGCGCTGAAAAAGGGAGAAATCTGGCTTCTAGCCTTCCAAAATTCTCAAAATTTTCGCCTGCGGCGCAAAAATGGAAGATTTTTGGCTTAAGGATCTTCCAAAATTCTCAAAATTTTCGCCTGCGGCGCAAAAAATAGAAGAGTTTTGGCTTATGGCTCCCAAAAATCCCAAAAATTTTCGCCTGCGGCGCTGTAAAAGGAAGTTGAATGGTATATGGGAGGATTAGGATGGATTAAGGTGACTTTGAGTTATATCGTGTGATTTAAGGGGTCATAGGTAATATCGAGGGATCTGAGTGTGATATCGAGGGATTGAGTATTTCGAGCAGGGGTGGGCACCAGACAGGGGTGGGGCACTCAAATTTCCTTTATCAAATCTCTCTATATCTCATCCCTCTATCACTACTCAATTTTAATCTCCAAATATCCCTATTAATTCTATAAATTCTCTGATATCCCGTCTAATCAACCAAATCCCACGATATCTCTTCTAATTCCTTCGAATTTGACTTTTGAGTTGCAAAAAGAACTTTTACTCCCTCAAATTACACTCAAGAAGGTATTTTAAAGAAGGTATTTCAACAAGAAGGTATTTCAACAATTTTAAATATTATTTTAGTTATGAAAATAAAAATTTTATTTCCGATTTCCGCCTTCCGATTTCCGATTTCCGGCGTTTTTTTCCTTCCGATTTCCGATTTCCGAAAAAAAATCTTGATTTCCGATTTCCGAGTTCCGACTTTTGAGCCAGTTCCGATTTCCGGCTCTTCCGATTTCCGACACCTCGGACTGTTCCGATCCACCCCTGCTGTCATTTAAAATCTAAATTAAAATGTAATAAAGAATTGTCAAAAAATGTGTAAAAAAGAGTTTATTTTACATAATTCTGATTGAAGAAAGAACAAGAATAAAAGCTTCAATGCATATTAAATGGAAAACTGTAATATAATATGAAATAGTTTAAATTCCTAAAAAGTATTCAAATTAATATAAGAATTCCAGGTAATTAAGATTTTTAATTAAATTTACATAAAAAAATTCACATTAATTAAATTTACATAATATTAAAGTGATAAGAAATATTATTTGTCAACATTCAATGAAATTAATTTTTTCAATCGAATGGATAAAAAATAACAGCATATGAAAAACTACAACGACTGAACAGAGTTATTATATAAATTTATTAATAACTTTTAATAATTTTTAAAATTAACTAAAAATATATCATACATAAAAAATATGAAATAATTTAAAATATAATAATAACCAAAAGTATAATTTACACTCTTTCACGTAGAGAAACTGAAAATTTGTTCTTTATGTCTTAATCGTAAACAATCATCTTAATGAAATAATTTGTGATAATGAAATAATTTTGATAATTTTTTAAATGATATACATATTCAGCCTAACTTATGAATAATAAACAAAAATTTTATTTTAGATTTAACAAAAATGTTCCATTTAGAGAGTTCATCAAAAAGTTGACGGACTTTATGCTAACATATAAATATGATAAAAATCACCTCAATAATGTGGTCCGCTAGAAGGGATTATGTGAAATAAAAAATGATTATCTAAAAAATAATCAGTAACATAATTAAAATAAAAATAATTTTTTATTCAACTTACATTATTAACTTGGTATAATGAACAAAAGATATTTTTTGTGTTAGAAGATTTTTTGTGGAAATTAATTATTTAA
Source organism: Meloidogyne arenaria (assembly GCA_036172955.1). Taxonomy (NCBI): domain Eukaryota; kingdom Metazoa; phylum Nematoda; class Chromadorea; order Rhabditida; family Meloidogynidae; genus Meloidogyne; species Meloidogyne arenaria. Next base: position 3,811,236 of record JARQAB010000015.1, on the reverse strand, counting down.
TTTGAGTTATTAAGGAGTTACTAAGTTATTTATTATTTAAGCTTGCCGATCCGCATATATATTAAAGTTAATTTGAATGAAAAATGAAAGCACACAACAGAGTTTGAGATAACAACAAATATTTTTTCGAACTCGCATAGTCAATCTCTTGAATCTTTTGCTGTTTCTTCTAAAGAATTGTGTCCAAGCATTGGTAAAGGTACATACATAGTTCAAAATATTAATGAATAATTAATACTCGACTGTCAGTTGCAAGAAGTTCCAATCTCTTTTATATTAAAATTTTAGATAGATAGCAGGGTTGCCGCGGGTACAAAAAATCTTCGGGTACGGGTTTCGGGTATCGGGTTGGAGCGTTTTCATTTCGGGTCACGGGTTTCGGGTTGGCAAAAATATCGGGTACGGGTTTCGGGTTTCGGGTTGGAAAATTTTCATTTCGGGTATCGGGTTTCGGGTTGGCAAAAATTTCGGGTACGGGTTTCGGGTTTGGCGAAAAATTCGGGTTATTTTCGGGTGTTCGGGTATTGTTAAACTAAATTGTAAGGAGACAAGCTACTATGTTGCATAATAGGATTTTGGGTGATATAGAGAGAGGCAAATTTGAAGAGATTATAGAGACATTGTGTGATTTGGGGATTAAGAGGGATATCTTGGTAAAATCCCACCTTGATAAAATCCAACTATATATATGTACTAATATTCCTCCGCTTTATCTCCATTAAAGCCTCCAATTTTCTCCCGTTTTCAGCGCCGCAGGCGAAAATTTTGAGAATTTTGATGATCCTTAAGCCAGATCTCATCCTTTTTTCACCGCCGGAGGCAAAAATTTTGAAAAATTCATGACTAAATTAAAATTTTTAATGCTTTATCAAGCTTAAAATATTAAAAAAAAATAAATTTACAAATCTAAGATGAAAATCAAAGTTTAAAAAGATTCTTTTTTGAAAAGAAAAACATTTAATCCTCATTTCCATCCCTGGACTTGAACCTATCCCTATGAAAATATCGAGCCAGAAGCCTTAGCCAGTCAACCACCGATAAATATTATGGGAAATGAAATAAATTATAATAAATATTTCTTTTTCTTTTCCTTCTTTCTCTTTCTATAATTTTTCAAATTTATTAAAAAAAATCGGGTAAGGCTAAGTTTTCGGGTAGAAATTTCGGGTTTTAACCAATTTCGGGTCACGGGTTTCGGGTTGGAAAAAATATCGGGTACGGGTTTCGGGTTTCGGGCTGGAAAATTTTCTTTTCGGGTATCGGGTTTCGGGTACAAAAAAAGGCCGGGTATCGGGTTTCGGGTTTCGGGCGGCAACCCTGATAGATAGAAACGTTAGATATAAAGCTTTAAAGAAAATTTTAAAAATTTGAATATTGAAAAATATTTCACTAATAATATCATAAGTAGAGTGCGGCAAAACATGCAAATGCATATTTTGTATGCGGATATGCCATGAGCTGAAACGCTCAAAAATGGAGTTTTTACATCGGTACGAACATTAGGGACCGATTTCCTATAGCATATTTTTGCATATTTCGGTACCTTCCTGCATATTTACATATATGTGCATATTTTGGGAAATTTTGCATATTTTTACCAAAATTTGAGCATATTTTGGCCTTTTTTGAGAAATTTTAGTAAAAATCGAGCAAAATTTTTAAAATTTTGGAATTTTTCAGGCAAAAATTTTTTAATAAAAATTTTAATAAAAACATTAAAAAATATAAATGTTTGTATATTAGAATTTTTATTAATTTTATGTAAAGAAATATAAAATAAAATCAAAAACAATCAAATCAAAATAAATTAAGAAATATATTCAGAAAACATTTACTTTTGTAAGGAAGAGAAAGAGAGAGAAAAGATCCAGCTGGCTAGCATTTAAAACGCTAACTGCGGGGGTTTAATATCTAATAAAAGAGAAGGTGAAAGCAGCGTCCCGGTAGCTCTGTTGGTAGAGCACCTGTACGTGGTGAGCGAAAGCGCCTAGCAATAACTGCCAGGAGGTCGCAGGATCGAAGCCTGCCCGGGATTAAACTTTTACCTCGCTCTTACTCTTTAAGAACTAATATTTTCCTAAAAAAGATCAAAAATTTTAATTTTCTATTTAACAACAAATGACAATAAATTTGCCAATTGTGGTATATAGAATTGCCTCCACAACATAGTCATCACCAGTAACAATAACATTATCATTAATGTTCAAAAAAGGTCAGATATTTTAATATCAGTTATTTTTATTTGCAATATTTTAATATCAATTATTTCTATTTATTGCATGTAAGCTATGTAAATTTAAAAATTTAACATCTTCTAAATTGTAAAAATTACTATTTTTACCCAATCAGTGTAATTTTAAGAAAAACATTTTATCATCTTAAAAATTTCTATCATATATAAAAAAACTTTTGTCTATTTTGTTCAGCTTGTCGCTGAAGTAAAAAGATATTTTTTAAATATTTACACTTTGAAAATTTATTTAAATATTTAAAATTATTTAAATTTACTAAATTAAGTAAAATTTAAATTACAGATAATTGGTTGAAAATTAGCTGATTTGGGATCCACTAAATTTGGAATTAGAAAAGATTAAATTTTAAAAATACTGTTATTTTGTAGTAGGTTTTTTAAATTTAAAAAATTTTGCTTGGAAAGTATCCTTAAATTTTTCTTTTTATATAATATGTAATAATCCCTTTCAAAATTTTTTTGAACTTTTTTTATTTTGTATATAACTGTGTTGGTTTGATGAATTTTAATAAAATTTAAATTATCTTAATATTTAAATTGTCTTCTTTTATTTTAACTCAATTCAAACAATTAATTTTATTTATTTATTTATTTATTAACCCAACCCAACAAAATTACAAAGAACAAAAGCCAAAAATAGGAGAATAAATTTTCCTTTATAAGGAAAATTTATTCCTAAAAAATTAATATAAAAAATTAGAAATAATTTTTTAATAATAATAAAAAATAAATTTATTATAGCCAAAATTTGGCGGAGCCCGTCGCGCCCACCCAGTATTAAGGAATTTTTTAATTTTGGGTGGCGCGCGACGGGCTCGTTGAAAAATCAAAAAAGAGAGACAAAGGAACTGGTGCGCCTCGGGCACCCGTTTTTTATGATATAAAGAAAAAGATTGGGCTGCCCGAGACGCACCCATTTATTTACATAGAAAAGTATTTGGATGATTTACATCCGTGTTAATAATAATAATTAAAAGGAAAAAATTTATTTATATTAAAAATTATTATTATTATTAACGCGAATGCGTCACAGAAATTTGATTTTAAATAATATTATTACTGTTGTCTAATTTATTATTCTTATTATTTTTTGTATCTTTTTGCTTAACAGAACCATCATAAATGAACCATCATGCATAAATGAACCATCATTTATGCATTATCTATTCATTTTTATTTATTCATTATGCATTATCTATCATTAATTCCATTATCTATTCCTCTTTTTAAAGCTACTCATTTAAAGTAGTTTTTTATATAATAATAATTTAATTTATTTTGATTTTGGTAGACGAGGGGGAAAGTTAGCTAATTTTCTAAAAAAGTTTTGTTACTTCAAGGAGTTGCTAAAATTATGGTAAAAATAAATGTTCATATAAAATTTCATAGTATTTTTGATTAGGCGAGGAAGGTTTAATTTAAGGATCATTGAATAAACGATTTTGCAATAATCATTAACAGGAATATTGTTTTCAACAAACACACTTGATAATCAAATAATGATATTTTTGCAGAGTTTCATTTAATGTCATCCTTGGAAAAAATAAAGGTTTGTCGAATTTGTAAATGGCTAGTTGTTCGACATATTTGTCGCCATATTTTGTTACAATTAAGATTGAATTCTTTAAAAATTGCTTTGTATATCTAAAATATCTCTTTTATTTCTCTTTTTCATCTTATCATTATTGTTAAATTGTTATTAATATATGTAGAAAAAAATTTAAATCCTAATTATTCAACAATCTTAAATTAATGTTTAATTAACTGTATAGTATTTTTAATATATCATACGTATTCGTTAATCATTTAGATTTTCTATGTATTTCGCTCACAATTTTTACCTGAAACGAATGTAAAATAGAGGGGTTTGAAGTCAACATATGAGGAGAATTTATGTATTTATAATTTAATAAATTGTTTATATATGTGCAGAGTTATATAAATAAAAATTTGTAGATACTGTATTTTTCGAACAAAATATTTACAAATTCCCCATTCTCCTGAGAATGGCATGTCTGACATTCTTTTTCTGGTCAAAATGTGTGTGGTAAAATTTTCGGACGTATTAATATTTTTTTCCTTTGTGTAAAAGTCTGTGTGGCATTTGGACGGGAAAATATATTGTTTTTATGTCTTTAAATATAATAAAAGTTGTAAAGGATCAATAAATTAAAATTTTTAATTACAAAAATATATGAAATTTACATTATTTATATTAATTTAATTAGTTCAATATTAGAAAAGTAGGATTTTGTTCATTATAATTTTCATTTAGAGGATTTATATCTCTAAGTTTTTTGTATCCAATTATTCTGAAGTGGGTAATCAATAAAATAATTGTTATGATGTGCATATAAACAAATAGATGTTAATGAAAGGTCGCTGATTTTATTTACTTTTATTAAAAATATTACAATGAAATTATAATTTTAAAACCGGTATCAACAATCATCATTATTTTATCATCGTTCTTTTTTTCTTATACCATTGATCCAAATAAAAATAAAATAAATCTCTGAGGAGGCACAAATTATCTCTGAGGAGGCTCATTAAAATAAATTCTAATAAATTTTTAATTAAGTATCGAATAACTATATTCAACCGTTGTATTAACTATATTCATATAATTTATGATTAAGAAGACATATTTTTATTGATCTTAATTTTATTGGTTTTACGAGATATTATTGATTAATTAAAATTTTTTAAAAATATTTAATAAAAATTTTAATAAAATTAATATTTCTTAATATAGTGTTTCATGTAGTAAATGAATATCATTCAAAAATGTTTAACTTGTAGTCATATTTTCATTATATAAATTACTTAACACCGAGATCAACCTATACATTAATGAGAGTTGTGAAGTTATATGTCCTGCAGGTTAAACCAAATTCACTTTAAAAAGAAAATTTAATTTTATCAAAAGAGTTAAGTTTTAGTTTAATACGAAATCATTTAGAATATTTTTAATTTTAAAGAGTTAAAAAATTAATAATGAAAATTAGTTGCATTCAATTTCTTGCATTCAATCCCTTCAGAGGGGCGTGATTTTGTTTTAAAACGTTTTCTAACCATTTTATCGCTGATGCCTAGTATATAAGATAAGAAGTATTTAATTGTATAATAAAAAATGATGTATCTTGTTATTCTTATTTTCTGCCTTAATGCGGTTTACGCTTACGAGCAAAACGATAGTAATATTCTTTATCCTCTTCATGGACCAATTCCTCCAAATGTAAATGCCTGCTTTATCGTTGATAGGGCTCATGCCCTTTCGATAGGGCCTTCAGAAAATCCTAATAAAGATATGTTTCTATTAATAGCTTATGTCCTCGATTTGGTACTAATTTTTGTTTTGGCTGTAGTGTTTAAGGCAGATGTGAATTTAAGAAGAAATGGAAACGGCGAACTTCCTGGAATTAGGTTTGCTAAAGGACCCCTTAGTATATAAGGTATAAATAATAAGAGCGGAAGATAATCAAGATGCGAACAAGCGACGACACGTCAGGAAGGAGTGAATCTTCCAAAATATCTCCGCCCTTGAAAACGGGTTCTCTTCTTCAGTTACTTTGTAAATTCAATGGAGGATGTACACCTGAATCGTTGCACATCGAAATGAGAAAAAGATACAGCGAAAATTTACAAAAAAAATGAAGATATCGCCACCGCGGGAATTGGACAACATGAATTTTCTGATGGAAAACCTGGAAAGAAGTATTTGGTTACAAATCATTTGCGTCATATTCAGTTTGAAGTATATCCAAGTAAATTAACAAATATGGGCGCTGATCGTGTGTTTGCATTGCGTGGATACCTACGTGTGACTATTAGACAATACTTGGCCCTATCTGAAAAAAGGTCGGTAATCGTTTTTTTTCATTACTTTTTTCCATTACTTTTTTCCTTCCTTGAAATGACAGAATGGTCAGCATTTTCCTCCTTTGTTAAACTCCAATAAATTTGCCTGTGGCATAATCAAATGAGAGGACAGAAAAGTACACGCCGGACGAAAGACGGACGAAGACGGACAGACAAAACACGGACGAACTCGGACAGACAAAACACGGACGAACTCGGACAGACAAAACACGGACGAACTCGGACAGACACAACACGGACGAGCACGGACAGACAAACACGGACGGACACAGACAGACAAAACACGGACGAACTCGGACAGACAAACACGGACGGACACAGACAGACAAAACACGGACGAACTCGGACAGACAAAACACGGACGAACTCGGACAGACAAAACACGGACGAACTCGGACAGACAAAACACGGACGAACTCGGACAGACAAAACACGGACGAACTCGGACAGACAAAACACGGACGAGCACGGACAGACAAAACACGGACGAACTCGGACAGACAAAACACGGACGAACTCGGACAGACAAAACACGGACGAAGACGGAAGACAAACACGGACGGACACAGACAGACAAAACACCAGACAAGCACGAACGGACACGAACAGAAAACACTCGTGTTTTGTCTGTCCGTGTGTGTGTTTTTGTCTGTCCTCATTTGAATATGCCACAGGTAAAAAGAGTGGAATTGAACGAGGAAGAAAAGACTGACCATTATTTATAATTAAGGAAGGAAAAAAGTAATGGAAAAAAGTAATGAAAAAAAACGATTACCGACCTTTTTTCAGATAGTGCCCAATACTTTTATGTTCGGCATCACATAGATCTCATCTATCCCCAGCTACCTTTGGTATGCGTTTTTGGCGGAAGAAACCACCAATATTTCTACCCTATTGAATGCTTAGCTATGTAGACTAGAGCCCGGCCGGAGGGGTCGGTCGATATTTTTCGATAAATATCGAAAAATATCGAATATCGAAAAATATCGAAAAAATCAAAATTTTCTCGGTCGATATTTTTTCGATAAATATCGAAAAATATCGAAACCGAAAAATATCGAAAAAAAAGTCTCGATATTTTTCGATTTTTCAAAAATTTTCTATAACAAATGAATAACACAATAGACCTAGTAGTTTAATAAGATTAAGATTGATTAAATGGGATATTGGTGGATTTGGACGGTTTAAATGTAATATCAATAGACTTGTATTTGATATCGAAGGATCATTTGGGATATAAGTGGATTTTAACTGGGGATAATGGATTTTAAGGAATTAAAGATGATATTGAAGGAAGACTGTATTGTGGATTGAGATTCAATGGTATTAAGACTATTGTGGATTTATGAGATCAGGAGGGATATCAAGGGATTTGTGGATTAAGAAGGATATCGGCGGATAAAGAGATATCCACGGTTCCGGTTCCAAACCGGTTCCGGAACTTTACCGGTTCCACGGTTCCACTTCCGGAACCGGTTCTGGAACCGGACGGTTCCGGAACCGGAACCGGAACCTTTCCATCACTGCCCCGGATATCAATAATATCCGTATTGATCCTTGGATATCTCAAATATCCCATCAAATCTTCAGATATCCTATCAAGTTACTCTTAACCCACTGAAATCTTCCTAAATCTACCGAAATCTTTTTTAATTCATATCAGTGTTATGTACCATATATTATCTCACATCATCTGGCTTTGGCAAACTAAATCGTGAATATAGAAGAAACCTTTCTCCTTTTCTGCGCCGCAGGCGCAAATTTTTTGAATTTCCGTTGGGCAAGAAGCAAAAATGCATCCTTTTTGGCGCGAAAATGTCAGATTTTTGACAAAAATGACGTTCGATATTTTTTTCGATTTTTTATTATTTGGTCGGTCGATTGTTTCGATTTTTAAATTTTGTCGGTCGATATTTTTCGATAAATATCGAAAAAATATCGAATACCGAAAAATATCGAAAAAGTCAAAATTTTGTCGGTCGATATTTTTTCGATAATATCGAAAAAAAATATCGAAAAATATCGATAATTATCGATGAAAAATCGTATCGAGCCGGGCTCTAATGTAGACTTTGAAGAACAGAAAAATTAATTTCATATAATTTCAAGTTTTATTTAAATAAAGTTTGAAAAATTTTTATGCAAACATTAATTATTTAAAAGATTTATTTTCTTTAATTATATTTGTTTAAAATATTTTTTCTTTAAATTTATTATTTAAGAATTTCATTTGTTTAGAAATTTTATTTAAAAATTTTATTCAATATTTTTATTTTTCAGAAATTAATTTTAATTTATAAATTGTATTTTTACGCGGCTTTCAAGACAAAACTTGTTTTGTCTTAAAAGTCGTGTATATACTACTTGTAAGTTGTTATACTAGTCATTTTTCGACAGTTTGATTTTATTTTATATATGAGACATTTCTGGACTTATAAGAAACAACTTCAATTTAGGATACTGCTCAAATTAAACATTGGAGCGTCGTAGATGGAAATTTTTAAGCTGGAAGGCAAGAAAAGAGTTCTTCATTCTAGCGCCGCAGGCGAAAATTTTAAAAATTTTGAAAGGTCGTCAGCGAGAAAAATTCACTTTCTTTGCAACGCAGGCTAGAATTTTGAAATGGATATCCGCGGATTTGAAGCATCATATCAGTATACATCCGTATCCGTGAAATTTATTTAAAAACACTATCCATATCCATCCGTATCCGCGGATATCTGCGGGTATCCGGATATTATCCGTATCCGTGAACAGGTCTGGTTATAATAGTAAAATAATATTATACTGCCAGCAAAATATATATTGTTTGAAAAATAATATTTGCTTTTAAAATTTACTTTGTATTTAATATTAAAAATTTGACATTTGTATTGTTCATTTTTGAGATTGTACATTTGAATTAAGTATGTTTTCTAAATGTTGACCCTCTAAATGTAAGTGACTCTCTATCTGTAATTTTGTTTGTTTCTTACATAGTTGTTTAATTAATTTGATTTATTTGATCTTACATAGTTGTTAATTATTTTGATAAATTAAACCGTACAATTCTTACAGTCGGAACTCTGTTTTCAATTTTTGAATTATTAAAAGTATGGGCAAAACGATTATAAGGTTTATAACGTTGATCTTCAAAACGAACCACTCGTTTCATAGCATCTATAGATTAAAATACAAAGAGTTTAAACTATTATGGAATAAAGGTATTATGGAATAACTATTATGGAATAAATTTTTTAAATTAAAAAATACTTTATCTTAATAATTGAATACTACACATTAGCAATACTACATATTTTTGTCTTACTATCAACCTGAAATTAAGTGGACATTCTTCTTAAAAACTTAAATTATTTTCTTAACATTAATTTTCACGCTTAAAATTCTGTTATAAATTTTTTTATTTTAATATGTTATACATTCTGAGTTTATTTTAAATTTTGTATGTTGCAAATCTAATAACAAAGATTTTTAAATCTCTTAATTCTTTTTTTTATCTCATAATCTTATTATTTTTGTCTAATTTATTATTCTTATTATTTTTTTATCTTTTTGCTTAACAGAACCATCAGAAAAGAACCATCATGCATAAAAGAACAATTTATTAGTTCCATATCTATTCCTTTTTTTAAAGCACGTTTTATGAGATTGTTTACTTAAATTAAATATTTAAAACTACTCATTTAAAGTAGGTTTTTATATAATAATAATTTAATTTATTTTGATTTTGGTAGACGAGGGGGAAAGTTAGCTAAAGTTTTCTAAAAAAGTTTTGTTACTTCAAGGAGTTGCTAAAATTATGGTAAAAATAAATGTTCATATAAAATTTCATAGTATTTTTGATTAGGCAACTTCATAATCATTGAGGAAAAAAGCATTTTCATTTATAGCTTTTGCCTTAAAAATTAAGGTTTATAAATAAAATAAATTGAAAGCTTCTATCGCTACTGTCTTTAAGTTACTTTATAAAATTTTTTGATGATAAAGTATTATCAGTAAAATAAATTCTCAAGGCGGCTTTCACCTTTATAGAACAATTCTTTACGTAAGACATTAGTTAATTATTAATTTATAATTTAATAACTTAACTTTAATATTTTAAGAAATTATTTTTGACTCATTCTTTAATTCTTCTACACTTCCTCGTTCATAGTTGCGGCGGGCTTATTTAATAACCATACTAAAAATTTATTTTTTATCGAAAAATTAAAAATTATTTTATTCATTAAATATATAAAAAATATTATATAATATTTATTATTAAGTATTAAATATTGCCATATTGAGGCAATATTTAAACACAAATATTTAAACACCTCTAAACACAAATATCCAAAACATATTAACAAGGCTCTTTGTAAACAAAGAAAGCTATTTCATCGTTCAAAATATGATTCCTCACTAATAGGAAAGTATAAAAAAATCTCGAAAACAGTCAAATATTTAATAAAACAATACCATAATCAGACTATAACTAAATTTATCTCATCTCCTCAGAAATTATTCTCATATATGCATAAAATTAGTAAACCACAACTACTCATTCCTACATTAATAGTTAACGATAAAATAATAATCGATAATGCTGAAAAATGTAACAAATTTGCAGCCATATTTTCTAAGACTTTTAATAACGTTCCCACTCATGCAATCCCACCATTCTCGATTAGCGATAATAATAATAATACAATAACAGATATTGAGTTTGATATTATATCAGTATCAAATTCACTTAAGACTGCTCCAAATAAAAACAGCACATCTCCTGATGGTATACCTTTCAAATTTCTTAGACACTGTTATTTACCTCTATCGCCAATAGTTACAGAAATATTTCGTATATCCTTGGATTCAGGAACACCTCCTTCCCAATGGAAACGCTCAATAGTTATCCCTATCTATAGAAAAGGAAATAAACATGATGTAAATAATTATAGGCCAATCTCATTAACCTCGACCCTAAGTCGGACCTTCGAAAGAATACTTGCTTCTAATATCCTACAATTCCTAATAGCAAATAATCTTATTAGTGAACACCAGTTTGGTTTCCTTCCAAAACGATCAACCACACTACAACTACTCTCCACACTTCAGGAATGGTACAGTGGACTTCTTGACCGTAATCCTACAGACTGTATTTATATCGATTTTAGGAAAGCTTTCGATTCCGTACCCCATCGTTTTCTCCTTCATAAGTTATATCTATATGGTATCAGAGGCAAAATACTCAACTGGATTACCAACTTCCTCACAGACAGAACATTTGTCGTTAAAATTGATGATTCAATATCAGATCTACAACCAATAAGATCAGGTGTCCCACAGGGATCTGTGATTGGCCCTTTATTATTTATTCTATTCATTAATGATCTTCCCACAGTTATAAAACTACCTGTTCAAATCCGATTATATGCAGACGATGTGAAATTATTTCTCACGCATCAATCCACTCTGTCTCACCATATGTTGCAGGAGGCTCTCAATAACGTTTATAAATGGAGTACCGATTGGTCCTTACCTATAGCTCCAGATAAAACTACATTCATAAGAATCGGAACCCAAAAGAATATATACCCCTATCACATTGAAAAAACAGAACTAATCCAATCCTCTTCGATTCGAGACTTAGGTATCATTATAGACCAAAACCTTACATTTCAGGAACACATCTCTAAAATTCTCAAGTCCGCATATTTTCGCTCTTATCAGCTACTAAGAAATATCAAATCCGCGAATCCAATAATGTGGGCTAAATTATTTAAGATATACGTACTCCCTATATTAGAATATGCCTCTGAGATTTGGAACCCATATCTTAAAGAATCCATCGACAAAATTGAAAAGGTCCAGAAATTTTACACTCGAATAGCTCTAACTAAATGTAGAACCATCTTAAAGAAGGTATCCTACATTAAAAGACTTCAATTTTTTAAGCTTCAACAACTAATATCACGTAGAAAAATCATTGACTTAACCACATTATATAAAATCTGTATGGGATTCAGCTATTTAAAACATACAAAATTTTTAGAAATTAATAAAAGACCTTCTAGAAAACATAATTTCTTAATTAAAATGAAATCTAAAAATAGTAAAACCCACAATTCCTTCATAAACAGATGTATACCCGACTGGAATAACTTGCCTCAGGACGCCTTTCTTAACAAAAACCCTAATTCATTCAAAAACTGGCTTACCAACTTTTTAAGTTCATTTGATGAAGTTCTAAATTTTAGATAAACATTTATCACCTAAAACCTACTAATTCCTATATTAGATATTACTCTAATCCATAACTCTTCGACTCCTCCTTCTCCTTCTTTCCTCCACTACAAATAATAAATCCATGTTTCGCTACAAAATCCCCAACGTGCTATAAAACGTCAAATAAATAACTCATAAGAGTAACCCATAAATAACTCATAAATAACTCATAAACTCATAAGAGGGTATCAAAAAAAAAAAACAATCTCCTCGAAATTATTAACTCCTTTCTATCCTTCTTTCCTACTAATGAATTAATCCATGTTTTGCTATAAAATAAAAAAAAGGGATATATACAGATAAAAATGTATGGTTAGTATAAATAAACTTATGGCGGTATTTAAAAAATTCCTAAATAAATTTTAATTCTATATTAGTTATTATTCTCTTAATCTTAATCCAATAACCAACCAAAACAAAACCAATAATCCAATAACCAACCAAAACCAAAACAAAACCAATAATCCAATAACCAACCAAAACCAAAACAAAAACCAATAATCCAATAACAATCTCAATCCAGGCTTATTCTCAAATGTACTGTTTATTGTTGTTGATATTGACTTGTGTGACTCTCTTGCAAATAACATATTGCGTATTTTCAAATTATTGGCATTATGTTAATTGATTTTAGAATAGAATTTAGCCTATATTTCTTTCCATTTTTTCCTCAAATATGAACAATTTAAATGCTTTATTATATATATTCAATTTCTTGCATTATATTCAATATTCAATTTCTTGCATTCAATCCCTTCAGAGGGGCGTGATTTTGTTTTAAAACGTTTTCTAACCATTTTATCGCTGATGCCTAGTATATAAGATAAGAAGTATTTAATTGTATAATAAAAAATGATGTATCTTGTTATTCTTATTTTCTGCCTTAATGCGGTTTACGCTTACGAGCAAAACGATAGTAATATTCTTTATCCTCTTCATGGACCAATTCCTCCAAATGTAAATGCCTGCTTTATCGTTGATAGGGCTCATGCCCTTTCGATAGGGCCTTCAGAAAATCCTAATAAAGATATGTTTCTATTAATAGCTTATGTCCTCGATTTGGTACTAATTTTTGTTTTGGCTGTAGTGTTTAAGGCACATGTGAATTTAAGAAGAAATGGAAACGGCGAACTTCCTGGAATTAGGTTTGCTAAAGGACCCCTTAGTATATAAGGTATAAATAATAAGAGCGGAAGATAATCAAGATGCGAACAAGCGACGACACGTCAGGAAGGAGTGAATCTTCCAAAATATCTCCGCCCTTGAAAACGGGTTCTCTTCTTCAGTTACTTTGTAAATTCAATGGAGGATGTACACCTGAATCGTTGCACATCGAAATGAGAAAAAGATACAGCGAAAATTTACAAAAAAAATGAAGATATCGCCACCGCGGGAATTGGACAACATGAATTTTCTGATGGAAAACCTGGAAAGAAGTATTTGGTTACAAATCATTTGCGTCATATTCAGTTTGAAGTATATCCAAGTAAATTAACAAATACGGGCGCTGATCGTGTGTTTGCATTGCGTGGATACCTACGTGTGACTATTAGACAATACTTTTATGTTCGGCATCACATAGATCTCATCTATCCCCAGCTACCTTTGGTATGCGTTTTTGGCGGAAGAAACCACCAATATTTCTACCCTATTGAATGCTTAGCTATGTAGACTTTGAAGAACAGAAAAATTAATTTCATATAATTTCAAGTTTTATTTAAATAAAGTTTGAAAAATTTTTATGCAAACATTAATTATTTAAAAGATTTATTTTCTTTAATTATATTTGTTTAAAATATTTTTTCTTTAAATTTATTATTTAAGAATTTCATTTGTTTAGAAATTTTATTTAAAAATTTTATTCAATATTTTTATTTTTCAGAAATTAATTTTAATTTATAAATTGTATTTTTACGCGGCTTTCAAGACAAAACTTGTTTTGTCTTAAAAGTCGTGTATATACTACTTGTAAGTTGTTATACTAGTCATTTTTCGACAGTTTGATTTTATTTTATATATGAGACATTTCTGGACTTATAAGAAACAACTTCAATTTAGGATACTGCTCAAATTAAACATTGGAGCGTCGTAGATGGAAATTTTTAAGCTGGAAGGCAAGAAAAGAGTTCTTCATTCTAGCGCCGCAGGCGAAAATTTTAAAAATTTTGAAAGGTCGTCAGCGAGAAAAATTCACTTTCTTTGCAACGCAGGCTAGAATTTTGAAATGGATATCCGCGGATTTGAAGCATCATATCAGTATACATCCGTATCCGTGAAATTTATTTAAAAACACTATCCATATCCATCCGTATCCGCGGATATCTGCGGGTATCCGGATATTATCCGTATCCGTGAACAGGTCTGGTTATAATAGTAAAATAATATTATACTGCCAGCAAAATATATATTGTTTGAAAAATAATATTTGCTTTTAAAATTTACTTTGTATTTAATATTAAAAATTTGACATTTGTATTGTTCATTTTTGAGATTGTACATTTGAATTAAGTATGTTTTCTAAATGTTGACCCTCTAAATGTAAGTGACTCTCTATCTGTAATTTTGTTTGTTTCTTACATAGTTGTTTAATTAATTTGATTTATTTGATCTTACATAGTTGTTAATTATTTTGATAAATTAAACCGTACAATTCTTACAGTCGGAACTCTGTTTTCAATTTTTGAATTATTAAAAGTATGGGCAAAACGATTATAAGGTTTATAACGTTGATCTTCAAAACGAACCACTCGTTTCATAGCATCTATAGATTAAAATACAAAGAGTTTAAACTATTATGGAATAAAGGTATTATGGAATAACTATTATGGAATAAATTTTTTAAATTAAAAAATACTTTATCTTAATAATTGAATACTACACATTAGCAATACTACATATTTTTGTCTTACTATCAACCTGAAATTAAGTGGACATTCTTCTTAAAAACTTAAATTATTTTCTTAACATTAATTTTCACGCTTAAAATTCTGTTATAAATTTTTTTATTTTAATATGTTATACATTCTGAGTTTATTTTAAATTTTGTATGTTGCAAATCTAATAACAAAGATTTTTAAATCTCTTAATTCTTTTTTTTATCTCATAATCTTATTATTTTTGTCTAATTTATTATTCTTATTATTTTTTTATCTTTTTGCTTAACAGAACCATCAGAAAAGAACCATCATGCATAAAAGAACAATTTATTAGTTCCATATCTATTCCTTTTTTTAAAGCACGTTTTATGAGATTGTTTACTTAAATTAAATATTTAAAACTACTCATTTAAAGTAGGTTTTTATATAATAATAATTTAATTTATTTTGATTTTGGTAGACGAGGGGGAAAGTTAGCTAAAGTTTTCTAAAAAAGTTTTGTTACTTCAAGGAGTTGCTAAAATTATGGTAAAAATAAATGTTCATATAAAATTTCATAGTATTTTTGATTAGGCGACTTCATAATCATTGAGGAAAAAAGCATTTTCATTTATAGCTTTTGCCTTAAAAATTAAGGTTTATTAATAAAATAAATTGAAAGCTTCTATCGCTACTGTCTTTAAGTTACTTTATAAAATTTTTTGATGATAAAGTATTATCAGTAAAATAAATTCTCAAGGCGGCTTTCACCTTTATAGAACAATTCTTTACGTAAGACATTAGTTAATTATTAATTTATAATTTAATAACTTAACTTTAATATTTTAAGAAATTATTTTTGACTCATTCTTTAATTCTTCTACACTTCCTCGTTCATAGTTGCGGCGGGCTTATTTAATAACCATACTAAAAATTTATTTTTTATCGAAAAATTAAAAATTATTTTATTCATTAAATATATAAAAAATATTATATAATATTTATTATTAAGTATTTGTCGGGTCAGACTTATCCGATTAAGTAATAAACCCCTAGATTTCTCAGAAAAGAAAAACACAACAATTTAAATTTATTTATTTCAACAAATATATATTTAATTATAATCGATCAGGTTTTCCTATTAAAGGTTGAGCATAAGAAAAATAAAACTGAAAAGTGAACAAGAAGAAAAAGCTAAGTAATTAAAAGACATTTTTGTTTTATAGGCCTTTGAAAGGAATTTGTAAAAACATTTTTATCTTTAAAGTGAATCTTTAAACGGGAAAAATGATTGGAAATAAATAAAAGGGTGATTAAGAAATCTAAATAAAGAAATATTAAAAAATATAAATGTTTAAACTCGGACACGACATTCCCTTAACGAGGAATGAGCATCTTTAAATAATTGTATGGATTAGCTATTTTAGACTTAAAAGCCATAAATTTCCAAGACAGGGGTTTTCCTTTCCTACAATGGAGTGGCATTTTAATAATACGACCTGTCTGGCTGATACGAACACGTGAAATTAGTTTCGGTAATTTAATTTCTTCATTTTCCATAACAATGAATTCTGGAGGAATTTCGCAGTTGTCGTTGGTTGTTTGAGTGGAGGCGGTAACTTGAGTAGTTTCAGGTTGAATTATTGGTGATGGTGTCAGCACTTCATATAGAGTTTCGTTTTCATCGGGAGGAGGGGGTGGCTCGTCCAAAATAACGTCTTCCTCTTCTTTGTTTTGTGCACCAACAAGAACTGGAATTGACGTGCCATATTGTTGTTCCGGAGGCGGGGGAGGCGGTTCGCCCAAAACAATTCTTTCATCATGTTGAGCACCAAACAAAAGCGGGGTCGTCACAACTGAAATTTTTGAAGAAAGAAAAGGACTAATTACTATTACCAAAATTTCCATTATTATTAACTTCAAGGGATTCAATAGGCTTGGGAGTGATTTTTGGTTTTTCAATAAAATTAATTGAAGGATTAATAGGATTTTCAACAACGGCGGTAGAATTACTGTTGACCAAATAAACGTTGGCATTTAAGTCGTTGGAATAAGAAGTATTCGAGTTAATGGGTTTCTTTATTTTAGTGATAGTTGGCTCCATTTTTTTGGTTTTTGGAGAAATACGTAGGTGGGATAAAATAAGACTAATGTCCTTTTTGCCGACGGGCCTTCTTTTAGGCATGGACTAAAAAATATTTAATTACGAGCCAAGGGTGGATCTGAGCGATTAATAAGTTCTCGAACGGCCGAATTGATTTCGGTAAGTTCTATTGGAGGTGGAACAATAGGAGCCGTATTCGGCTTAAAATATTTGTAGATGTTAAATAAAACCTTCAAAAGAAGGAAAATTAAAATCAAGCTTAGAAGGCCTATAATAGAGAGAATAGGAAGAGCAATTTCTGGCTCTTTTTGAAGGAAGGAAGCTAGTGTATCTAACCCAAAGTAAAGGGCAGTGGTTCCAACTAAAGATCCAATTCCCTTTGAAATTGGCTTTTTAAGACGATTAACAACGTATTTGCCCTTACTACGACTTTCGACAGGCGTAGGACTTAGCAAAAGGAATATTAGTAAGACGGCGATAATAGGGGCTACTTGAGCCGATCTACGTTTATTAAGGAGATAATATGATAGAATTATACAGATTAAGAGTATTGCTATCAGAACAATAGAAGCGATAAGAATAGTCCACGGAAAGGGTTCCGGTGGAGGTGGCTCGGGCTTAAACAAATTTAAATCAATTGGCCCTAGTTGTATATTGACAATATTACCCATAAGAGGGGTCAATTTTCTAAAGAATTTTTAAAATGTAAGAGCTTTTTTGTAAGCTAAAACTTAAATGAACAATAAGAATGAACGATTAAAGAGAGGCGATAATGTTTTATAAGAAAGATCGCGAAGCGCCCTCCCCCTTTAACAATTTTTATTTACTATTCTATTACGAAGTTGTAATGTGTTAGGACTAGAGTTTGGTCTAGGCGACGTAAAAGGAATTTTGTTTGTCTGATTTTTATCAACATTCAATTCTCCAGTCGTTTCGAGTGGATATAAGTGGTGGACGGATCGGAGTGTAATATTTCCACTGAGAAATTTTATTTTAGCGGTGTTTGGAAAGTGATTTTCAGTGTAATTAATTTCTAAAACTATGGCCAAAGACCAATTCGATCTTGGTAAAGTGTCACTGTGTACAATTACTAATTCATTGATGGTAGGCCATCTTTGAGATGATGGTTGTAATTTTTTATATCGCTCTCTAAGTGAGAGTATATAGTCCGCTTTCCAACGGATCCAAAAGTTTTTTGCACGGGAAGTGATTTTTTCCCAAGTTGTAATTAAAGATTGACTATTAGATGGAATATTTGGATTGTAATCTGGATCATCCATCTTTTCTGATGGTGTATTCCTATGGGAGAATGATTACGGTATGGTTTAATAATGTCCGCAGGGCTCAAAGCCCTAGGTTCTAATGGATTGGAAGACTCAAATGTGATTGGCCTACTATTAATGATATTTTCAATTTCCAATAAAATGGTAAAGACCTCATGAAAGAGGTATGATCTCGGAATTGCTCCTCCAGATAAAGTTCTTTTTAAATGATATTTGATGAGTGCCATACTCCTCTCGTAGTGTCCGGACTTCCAAGCTGCCATTGGAGCACGAAAATTCCAGTTAGGTGGCGATAAGTTAGCTTGTTCAGATAAAAAATTTTTAGCGGAAATAAAAGTTGGAGCGTTATCGCAATAAATATTTTTCATAACTCCATATTTAGCTGTTTGTCTTCTAAAAGCGAGGGAAAATGATTGTATCGTTAAATCCGATATCAGGTCAAGAGCAACTGCTCTTGTCGATAAGCATACCCACACCGTGATCCAGTGTTTGATTGTTTCTATTTTGGTATTTCTTCTTTGATTTGGGACCAAGAATGGTGTCTTAATATACAAAGGACCACAAAAATCGAGCCCCACTGCTGTAAATGGTGGGGATGGTTCTACTCGATCTATGGGGAATTGTGGAAAAGGTGGAAGGTCAAATGGTTTAGCAGTGAATTTTCTGCATGATAGGCAGCATTTATGAATAAATTTTTCCGAGACTCGTCGGCCGGAAGGAATCCAAAATTGTTTCCGAATGATAGATAAAGTTAGTAAGGGACTTGAGTGATGATTAAGTAAGTGAGTTTCATAAATTATTAAGCCAGTCAGATAAGAACCTGAGGGCAAAAATATGGGCTCTTTAGTTTCAAGAGTTAAATTACTTTTCCCTAAACGACCTTTGCATCTTAAAATTTCCTCTGGATCGGTATAAATACCCAAATACTCATTTTCTTGTCCAGAAGGAGGATGAATTGCTTGTTCTAATTTAATAAGGATTTTTAACGAAATTTGAATTTCCTTAGAATTGATTTTTAAAGAATGATATTTGGCACGTTTTTTAGTGTGATTAATAAATCTTAGTGTATATGAAAATATTCTTAAAAGTTTTGGAAGGCGTGAGAAGAGTACTAATTCAATGATGTTTTGTGGAGCATTAATTTGCGTATTAAAAGTGAATATAGGAGTTTCGACCGATTTATCGGTTTTTAACACATAATCATTAGAAGAAAATTGTTTTATTAGATCTGAAGTGGGCCAATTTGGGTTAGGAAGGGAGAGCCAGTCAGGGCCTTTAGTCCAAATTGGTAAGTTTTTTAATTCATTAATTGATGAAACACCTCTTGTTCCGATGTCTGAAGGATTATCTATACCTGGTAAGTGATTTACTATTAAATTTTTAAGTTTTCTAATCTCAGAAACTCGATTTTGAACAAAAATGTCCTTTATTAAGGTTTTAGAATTAAGCCATGTAATTACTGCGGACGAATCGCTCCACAGATAAAGTGATTTTTCTAAATTAATGGAATTAAGCTCAGACGAAGTAAACTTTAACGCTCGAGAGCCCATAAGGGCAGCAATAAGTTCTAACCGAGGAATGGTGAGTAATTTATTTTTATTAATAGGTTTTACCTTTGTCTTGCTGAAAATTAAACAAACGTCTGAAGTTGGTGAGCAATCGTTTGATATCCTTAAATAAACAGCAGCACACATTGCCATTGACGAAGCATCTGCAAAACAATGAAGTTGATATTTGCGTCCAGTTGTAGGTAGTTGTGATGGATACCTAGGGATCGAAAAACAAGAATTTGCCTCCCAATTTTGGGTTAATAATTTCCATTCGTTAATGGTCTTTTCATTCAAATTTTCATCCCAGTCAACCTTTTCATTCCAAAGTGACTGCAGGAATATTTTTATTGGAAGAATTAGTGGAGAAATTAGCCCTAACGGGTCGAAATGCGATGCCATAAAGGTTAGAATAGTTCTTTTTGAAATGGAATTTTCCAATAATGGTAAAGTATGGGCTCTAATTGAGAGAATATCTTCTTCCGTATGCCAATCTAGGCCTAGGAATTTCTGTTTATTACCAATTAATTTAATTTTTTCTGGCAAGTGAGATATACTTTCACTCGAATTACTCACAAATTCTTGTAATTTCATATTGGCCTTATTAAATAATTCTATTGTGTTAGTGGATTTTTCTTGGCCCTCTTGAGGGGTTTCAACAGATAAAAATACATTGTCCACATAAATGTTTGCGGAAATTTCTGATGATAAGGGTGATGGAAATAGAGAAAGGTGGTGTTGAATTGTGGCCGCTAATAAAAATGGAGAGGGCGCAAGGTCGAAAGAAACACGGCAAAATCTGTAAATTTCTATATTCGAGGTGGATGGAGGCAATCCAATGTTTTTTAACCATAGAAATCTGGTGCAATCTCGGTGTACAGGATCGACTGCAACCTGCAAAAAAGCTTTGGCGATGTCTGAAATGATAGCTATTTTGGGGATGCGAAATCTTAGTAATAGGCCGACTAAATCGGGTAAAATTAGTGGTCCTGGATATAGGCATTCGTTTAACGAGAGTTCTCGACCTACCTTTGCCGAGCCGTCGTATACTATTCTGATTTTTCCGTTTGAAGCTTTTATGACCGCATGATGCGGTATATAGTGAAGTGGGGGTGAATAATTGTCAGGATTTTTTACAATTTCAATAATCCCTAACTCTAATTGTTCTTTGATTATATTATCATATTTTATTAAAAATTCTTTATTTTTCATTAATGAATTGTGAACTGAACGAAGACGACCCCAGCAAAGCCCAAAATTGGATGGGATTTTTATGGCTTCTGGGGATGTTTTAAAAGGCAATTTGACTTGGTAACGTCCATCTATCATTTTAATTTCTTTATTAAATTTTTTCAATACATCTTGATCCTCTGAACGAGGTAAGTCTTTAATTCCAATACTTTCTAAAGAAAAGAATTCGTTTGGAGGAGCCTCTAATTGAGGTTGAATAGCACAATTTATTTGATGAGACTGGTTAGTATTTTTAGGAATGAATCCTTTACCAGCTACAATAGGACCGAAGAGTGTATGGATTAAATGGTGGCCTGACGGCAGGCGTAAGAGAGGTGTTGGTTCTACCTCATAATAATAATCGGAACCTAAAAGAACCGAGGGTTGCACAATTTTGTTATTAGAAATTAATTCAGGGTAAGAAAGAAGCTGTGGAGTGAATGGGACATTGATCGTCCATTCGCTAAACGAATTCCAAATTGAGTAGTGTAAGCTTGAACTACCTTACAGGAAGTAGAATTAAAAACACCTAATTTAATTGTTCTAGGCGTTAGATTTAATTTTAGATTTTTAGCCTCGTTTAAGGTAATATAGGAGTTTGTACTAGCGTCGTCCATCAAGAGTATGACTTCGCGCTCTTCTAATGGATTATTTGGATTAAAAAGCATAACACTTACACATTTAAGTAGAATAAGTTTCTTATTTATTGACTCTGTGTTTACAGAGGCTAAATTAGCTTGGTAAGGTGGAGTATCTGGAACACCAGAAGAAGTAGGTTGGACTATTTGAGATAAAGGCATTGGAATTGGATAAGGAATAGAGACAGCTTGAACGTGCTGATTATTTAAATTACTGGCTTGATTTTGTCTAGGACCGCTTTCTTGTATATTCTGCGGTAGATTACTATTATAATAACTTGAACGATTTTGTAAATTTGGGCAAAGTGCCCTAGGATGTTTGCCTTGACAATTTGAACATTGAGAAGGTTTAGTACATTGATTGGCAAGATGATTAGGTCTAAGGCAACTAAAACAACGTTTTAAAGATCTAAGTTTGTCCTTTCTCTGTTTGATAGAAAGGTAAGTTTCACAATTCGCGGAAAAATGAGATGGGTTTCCACAAAATAGACAGGGCCATTTCGGCGCATTGTTATTACTACGAGTATTATTTTTATTTTGATTTCCACCTTGGGTGTGAAAAGATAAAATTGGAGGAGGTTTATTATTTTGAGAAGACGGGGTTTGTAATTGCGACGTCCTAATTTGTTTAGGAGTATTATGCGAGCTCAAAGTGAGCGATTCAATTTGTTCCTTACGTTTTAAAATATGATGGAGGTGATCTTTTAACTTTAAAGAGTCCCATTCCGGGTCATTATCTTTAGCCTTAAAAATTTCATCCAATACAAATCTTGGCAAGCGTTCTTCAATTTCCATTTGGAAGGAGGTGGTATTAAATGATTGATTTCGTTGCGACATTTGAACACAAATACCTTCTATTTTATCTAATAATAACCGTAAATCGGTACAAAAATTTTCCCCAGCACGTACATTGGGTAATTTTCTCAAAGAATTATGTAAAGATCTAGCCACTTCATTTGGATTATCATAATTTTTTCTAAGTAATTCAAGAGCTGACTCATAAGATTCGTCAGTAACAGGTAAAGAGCTTATTAACATCAATGGTGAGCCTGAAAGGCACTGTTTTAAGTAAGTGAATTTAATTGAATCAGAGATTGGCAGGTCATGAACTCCTGCCTTAAAAGTATTCCAAAAAGAAAGAAAAGTGACACAATCCCCAGAAAATGTAGGTAATTGTGTTTTAGGCAAGTGAATTAAGGAAGAGGCAATAGGAGCATTAGTATTTTCTATCACTGGGATAGCAGCCTCGAGTAAACGGCGTTGACTACGGATATTACGTAGATATCGTCTAAGATCAGAAAGTGTTTTAACAAAGGGGACCGCTACGATAAAAGCATCGTACTCGGTATTATCCTGGATTCTTTCATTGCCAGTCATATTTGTTCTAAGAGCTGACCATTTTGATTCATTGTCTGCTAGTTGATTAGATACGTCTAAAATTTCTTCATATTCAGCATCTAAGTTGTTGAGAATTGTTTCGATGACTCGTTTATACTCTTTATCAGATTGACCTCCTAGTTTTTGAGGTAAAATAAAATCTTTCCTAGCATTTACTAATTCAACTGCCTCTTCATTCAAGAGGGTGATTTGTCCACGGAAATGTGCTGACATGTTAAAAAACGTCCGGCTGAGCTGTCGGGTCAGACTTATCCGATTAAGTAATAAACCCCTAGATTTCTCAGAAAAGAAAAACACAACAATTTAAATTTATTTATTTCAACAAATATATATTTAATTATAATCGATCAGGTTTTCCTATTAAAGGTTGAGCATAAGAAAAATAAAACTGAAAAGTGAACAAGAAGAAAAAGCTAAGTAATTAAAAGACATTTTTGTTTTATAGGCCTTTGAAAGGAATTTGTAAAAACATTTTTATCTTTAAAGTGAATCTTTAAACGGGAAAAATGATTGGAAATAAATAAAAGGGTGATTAAGAAATCTAAATAAAGAAATATTAAAAAATATAAATGTTTAAACTCGGACACGACATATTAAATATTGCCATATTGAGGCAATATTTAAACACAAATATTTAAACACCTCTAAACACAAATATCCAAAACATATTAACAAGGCTCTTTGTAAACAAAGAAAGCTATTTCATCGTTCAAAATATGATTCCTCACTAATAGGAAAGTATAAAAAAATCTCGAAAACAGTCAAATATTTAATAAAACAATACCATAATCAGACTATAACTAAATTTATCTCATCTCCTCAGAAATTATTCTCATATATGCATAAAATTAGTAAACCACAACTACTCATTCCTACATTAATAGTTAACGATAAAATAATAATCGATAATGCTGAAAAATGTAACAAATTTGCAGCCATATTTTCTAAGACTTTTAATAACGTTCCCACTCATGCAATCCCACCATTCTCGATTAGCGATAATAATAATAATACAATAACAGATATTGAGTTTGATATTATATCAGTATCAAATTCACTTAAGACTGCTCCAAATAAAAACAGCACATCTCCTGATGGTATACCTTTCAAATTTCTTAGACACTGTTATTTACCTCTATCGCCAATAGTTACAGAAATATTTCGTATATCCTTGGATTCAGGAACACCTCCTTCCCAATGGAAACGCTCAATAGTTATCCCTATCTATAGAAAAGGAAATAAACATGATGTAAATAATTATAGGCCAATCTCATTAACCTCGACCCTAAGTCGGACCTTCGAAAGAATACTTGCTTCTAATATCCTACAATTCCTAATAGCAAATAATCTTATTAGTGAACACCAGTTTGGTTTCCTTCCAAAACGATCAACCACACTACAACTACTCTCCACACTTCAGGAATGGTACAGTGGACTTCTTGACCGTAATCCTACAGACTGTATTTATATCGATTTTAGGAAAGCTTTCGATTCCGTACCCCATCGTTTTCTCCTTCATAAGTTATATCTATATGGTATCAGAGGCAAAATACTCAACTGGATTACCAACTTCCTCACAGACAGAACATTTGTCGTTAAAATTGATGATTCAATATCAGATCTACAACCAATAAGATCAGGTGTCCCACAGGGATCTGTGATTGGCCCTTTATTATTTATTCTATTCATTAATGATCTTCCCACAGTTATAAAACTACCTGTTCAAATCCGATTATATGCAGACGATGTGAAATTATTTCTCACGCATCAATCCACTCTGTCTCACCATATGTTGCAGGAGGCTCTCAATAACGTTTATAAATGGAGTACCGATTGGTCCTTACCTATAGCTCCAGATAAAACTACATTCATAAGAATCGGAACCCAAAAGAATATATACCCCTATCACATTGAAAAACAGAACTAATCCAATCCTCTTCGATTCGAGACTTAGGTATCATTATAGACCAAAACCTTACATTTCAGGAACACATCTCTAAAATTCTCAAGTCCGCATATTTTCGCTCTTATCAGCTACTAAGAAATATCAAATCCGCGAATCCAATAATGTGGGCTAAATTATTTAAGATATACGTACTCCCTATATTAGAATATGCCTCTGAGATTTGGAACCCATATCTTAAAGAATCCATCGACAAAATTGAAAAGGTCCAGAAATTTTACACTCGAATAGCTCTAACTAAATGTAGAACCATCTTAAAGAAGGTATCCTACATTAAAAGACTTCAATTTTTTAAGCTTCAACAACTAATATCACGTAGAAAAATCATTGACTTAACCACATTATATAAAATCTGTATGGGATTCAGCTATTTAAAACATACAAAATTTTTAGAAATTAATAAAAGACCTTCTAGAAAACATAATTTCTTAATTAAAATGAAATCTAAAAATAGTAAAACCCACAATTCCTTCATAAACAGATGTATACCCGACTGGAATAACTTGCCTCAGGACGCCTTTCTTAACAAAAACCCTAATTCATTCAAAAACTGGCTTACCAACTTTTTAAGTTCATTTGATGAAGTTCTAAATTTTAGATAAACATTTATCACCTAAAACCTACTAATTCCTATATTAGATATTACTCTAATCCATAACTCTTCGACTCCTCCTTCTCCTTCTTTCCTCCACTACAAATAATAAATCCATGTTTCGCTACAAAATCCCCAACGTGCTATAAAACGTCAAATAAATAACTCATAAGAGTAACCCATAAATAACTCATAAATAACTCATAAACTCATAAGAGGGTATCAAAAAAAAAAAACAATCTCCTCGAAATTATTAACTCCTTTCTATCCTTCTTTCCTACTAATGAATTAATCCATGTTTTGCTATAAAATAAAAAAAAGGGATATATACAGATAAAAATGTATGGTTAGTATAAATAAACTTATGGCGGTATTTAAAAAATTCCTAAATAAATTTTAATTCTATATTAGTTATTATTCTCTTAATCTTAATCCAATAACCAACCAAAACAAAACCAATAATCCAATAACCAACCAAAACCAAAACAAAACCAATAATCCAATAACCAACCAAAACCAAAACAAAAACCAATAATCCAATAACAATCTCAATCCAGGCTTATTCTCAAATGTACTGTTTATTGTTGTTGATATTGACTTGTGTGACTCTCTTGCAAATAACATATTGCGTATTTTCAAATTATTGGCATTATGTTAATTGATTTTAGAATAGAATTTAGCCTATATTTCTTTCCATTTTTTCCTCAAATATGAACAATTTAAATGCTTTATTTGTTTGACACATTCCATTTAAATTAATTTTCACTTTTTTTTTTAGCATTTAATTAAGACATTATTTGTAGTAAGTACTTCATTAACTTACCTAACGAATGTCAAACCAACAACAACAGATAAAAATACCAAGAAATGAAGGTGGTTATGTTTACTATCTCTATTCAATATCAAATAATATATAGAATTCTTTTTAAATTGTTCTTGGTTTGACAAAATTCAATTTGACCTATCCATTATTGTTAATTTAAATTTATAATTATTTTTTATAATCGCCCCTAATTTTGCTTTTA
This sequence comes from Meloidogyne arenaria, assembly GCA_036172955.1. Classification (NCBI taxonomy): domain Eukaryota; kingdom Metazoa; phylum Nematoda; class Chromadorea; order Rhabditida; family Meloidogynidae; genus Meloidogyne; species Meloidogyne arenaria. The sequence continues at coordinate 3,784,204 of JARQAB010000015.1, read as the reverse complement.
TTTGCAATTTGCGGCTGAATAAATTATTATTATTATTAAATAACTAATCATACGAAAATTTAATAAAATTGCTATAATAAGTCTTTTGGTACATTTTCTTTATTTCTAACTTCATAATCATTGAGGAAAAAAGCATTTTCATTTATAGCTTTTGCCTTAAAAATTAAGGTTTATTAATAAAATAAATTGAAAGCTTCTATCGCTACTGTCTTTAAGTTACTTTATAAAATTTTTTGATGATAAAGTATTATCAGTAAAATAAATTCTCAAGGCGGCTTTCACCTTTATAGAACAATTCTTTACGTAAGACATTAGTTAATTATTAATTTATAATTTAATAACTTAACTTTAATATTTTAAGAAATTATTTTTGACTCATTCTTTAATTCTTCTACACTTCCTCGTTCATAGTTGCGGCGGGCTTATTTAATAACCATACTAAAAATTTATTTTTTATCGAAAAATTAAAAATTATTTTATTCATTAAATATATAAAAAATATTATATAATATTTATTATTAAGTATTAAATATTGCCATATTGAGGTAGAGCCTAAACTTTTTTTGCTTTCTTGTTGGGCTCATATCTTAGACTTTTATATCGTAGTTTTCGTCGTCGTTTTTAAAAAGAATGTCCATTTAATTTCCGTTTGATAGTACGACAAAAATATGTAGTATTGTTAATATGTACATAGTATTCATTTATTAAAATAAAGAATTTTTTGATTTATGAACCGGATGAATAAAATTGATCATGGCAAATATTATTTTTACAAGTTTTATGTGAAAAATATTTTGAATGGACAATATCTGGAATATTTCTAAGCAATATCTTAAATCATGTAATCTTAAATCAAGTAAAACATCCAAAGCATTACCATTTTTAATAATATTTTTCAAAATCTTAAAATTTTATACTATAAGTATTAAAGCATACTAATTCAAAACAACAACTTTTAATAAAATTGTTGAGAACTTAAAATGGCTGATAAAATTTGTAAGAAAATCAGTTATAAAAATTAAAGAATGCAAAAATTAAAGAATTAAAGAAATAGAAGTAAAGAAAATGGTAGCAAAAATTAATGGGGCAAATGTTGAACCATTTTTTATGCCTTTTCATATATTTATGCAATTACAATTTTTTTCATCTTAGATGTCAAATATTATAATCAAACTATTTATATATGTATAACTCTGATTATGAACAAATTTATATTGAAAAATATTATAATAGAGTTTTATTTGGTCTTCAATAACGAGCAACGCTTTTTTTGCAAGAGATAATTAAAAATTTCAGATATTAAAATTTATTTTCAGTTTATTCACTAATAAAGTAATTATTATTGACTAAAATATAAAAATTTAAATAGTTACAGTTAAATTATATAAAAATAGTCAAAATTCAATACCAGAATTAAATTTAAAAAATAGCTATATTTGAAAATTACAATTTTTAATAAAAACCAAGTTCAAAACATCTTACAAATCTGATAATTTTTTAACTAAGTTTTTCTAACATAATATGAACTATTATTAAAAATGTTATATAATTATAATAAACATTTAACAAATGATTGAAAAAATTAAAATGATGCATATAGTTAACCAACTATAATTAAGATAACTAATTTCATTTTAAATTAGTTAGAAAAAGAATACTATTAATTATGTGAGACTGTCCAACAATGCCAGAAAAATTCATATTTCCTTCGACGCTTCATAATTGTTCTTTACGATGCCATTATTAATATCTGTTTTTAATGTTTGTAATAATATTTTTTATTCACAACTTAGTTTATATGGTCATAACTTTGGAAAGGATTAAGATTTCCTGGTCGGGTTTGTTTTACAAAATAATACTAAAAATTAGAAATTTTTTGAGATGCAGAAAATCCACATAACCCCAAAGCTGGGGACGTAGGGGTCGATTTTCAAAAATTTTAAAAATTTTCGGTTTTTCGAAAATTATTCCGGATTTTCAATTGCGGTTCAAGATGGTAGTATTTTTATCGGATAGAGTAGATATTTCTACATAGAATAGAACTTTAAAATGAGTCAATAGATGGTATTTAAAAAAGATATGAATTTTCAAAAAATTCGGAGAATTTTTCGGCCGAAATTCAAACTACACTTCGAGGAGAGACATTTGGTTGTAATAAATTAATTCAAAGATGTGGAGTGCGGTAAAAATAAGAGGCCAAAAGGCGGAAGTGTGGTAAAAATAAAAAGAGCCAAAAGGTTTTGGTTGTGAAAAGGTACTGGGTTTGAATCAACTGCACCTATCAGAGAGAGCTGTAAATAATTTTGAAATAATTTTTGAAATTAAAACTTCACCTAGCAGAGAGACATTTGGCTGAAATTTTAACATGAAAATTTTTTAAAAATTTCAAGAATTCTAAGAATCTGAGCTGAATATACAAATAATTTCGCTGTAACGTTAAAAGTTGGAAAAAAATTGACTAAATTTAAGGATTTAAAGATAAAATTAGTGTAAAGTTAGGAGATAGAAGATACATTTCATGTAAAGTTAAGCAACGGAAGATGTAGATTTTGGGGGTAAAAACGCAAAGTTAAGCGTTGGAAGACGCAACTGTTGCAAAGTTAAGAGTCAGAAGATACAATTGATATAAAGTTAAGGGGTAATAGATAAAACTGTTACAAAGTTAATATAAATAACACATATTTTGAGTAAAATTAACAAAAAAATATGATATACACGTGCCGTACACGCATTTGTATTGGGCGCATGTTCCTGTGGAAGGTTTGCGGTTAATTACTGCGTCGTTTCATAAAAAAGCTCATTTTTTGTTATTGAGTGTTTTTTTTGAATGATAATTATTTTTATCCGATTTAGTTTTTTATCTTATTTGTATCTAAATAACATTGTTAAACTAAAAATGATTATAGAAAATATCATAATTTTATTCTCTAAATAACGAAGCAAATTCACTTCTTGGATTAGATATGGAATTGTGGAATCATATAAACACCCTTTATGATGAAATGAAATTTCTTCAAAATCTTGTCATTTAACATTAAACTTGATGGGTATAAATTTCATACTACTAGCCATTGTGTAAGGGATTAAATATAATTTAATGTTTTCTACGTAATAAATTTCAACTCAAGTGATTTGTTCTAGTTATAATAAAAAATATTTTCTTATAGTATTTAACAGGCTAAGTTCTTTCTCAATCAAAATTTCATTACAAATCTAATAGAAATTTGGACATATTTAACCGACCTTGCTTGCGATTCAGAAGAAGCAGGAAAGCAAGAAAATGGAATCTGCTTATCAGAAATATGCCGAAACAAATAAAATGAGAGAGTAATAAATTTAAATTAGGGTTGTTGGCGACCGGTTATTAACCGGTCCGAGCATGGATTTGAACCTCACCTCACAGAATATTAAAGTGAAAAGTCAACATTTTTTGAGCCGCAGGCAAAAATTTTGAGAATTTTGGAGTCCCTTAAGCCAGATTTCTTCATTTTTTGCGTCGCAGGCGCAAATTTTGAGATCACTAGAGTAGGACATGCTTGGGATTATGCTAATTTAAAAATCCCGAAAATTATAAACTAATGTCCGGGATCCCGGGTCGGGATTTTATTTTTTAACCGATGCCTGGACGGGATCCCGAAAAAATCCCGGATCCCCGAATGATCGCGAAAATCAAAAAAAAAATCCAGGGTTTCGGGATCGGGATCCCGGAAAATCCCGTAGGGATCCCGTCCCGCGCCGACCTCTAGTATATACCGAAATATTAGACAGAGAACTTAATTAATGAGAGTTCTCCTCATTGACTCTCAAAATCTGCGATGAAATCGGCACTCAAACGACTATTTATTATTAGCACTGAAACAACCGCGAACAAAATAAAAACTTAAACGTTTTCATCTCTCCTAAAATAACACGCTATTTTTTACCCACAATGTCCTGTTTTTTTCTATTTACTTATTTTTTTCAAAGTTTTTATTTTTTTATTTATAGATTTAAAAATTTATTTAATATGGAAGAAGAATTTATTGTAGAAGAAATTTTAGATTTTAAAAAAATAAATGATAACTTTTTTTTAATAAAGTGGCTCGGGTTTCAGCAAAGAGATAACTCTTGGGAAGCTGAAGAAGATATAGTAAAAAATTTTTTAATTAAAATTTTTTTAATAAAAAAAATTTTTTAGCACGCACCTGATTTAATTCAAGAATTTTATGAAAAAAGAAGTAATTGTATTCTAGAAGAGTTTGGCCCAATTATTTTACTACTTGGAGGGAAAAAGCGTGGGCAGATTGCTTATGCCGTTTTATCAGAAAGAGCACTAGAATTATTTAATTCTGAAAAATCTTATTTAAAAAAGGAGGGGGCAAATACAATTATTGATTTAAAAAAATGTTTTAATGTTTCTCAACAGGTTTTTTAATAAATCAATTTTTAAAAATAGAAAAATTTTTAACAGAATTGCCCAAAATCTCATTCAATATGTGTATGTTTAATGATGGTGATAAAGTTTTTTTATTCAAAGGAGCTGAAAATTCTAATGATACACTTGTAATTAATCAAACTTAAAAAAAATTTTTTTTATTTAATTTTCAGGAATGGTACGAAAATTTGTTATCGGAAGTTATTTCTGCTAGAGCGTTAAATTTAGGAAGGCCTGTCTTTGCCCATGAATTTTTTGGTTTTCAATATTTTTAAAGTTTTAAATTAATTTTTTATTTTTAGAATGTGTTTGGGATGTCATTATCTTTTCTCAACAACCGAAATTAAAACGATCTTCACAAGTCCCAACAAACTCTGAATTTGTTAATTGTCCAAATATTTGTGCTAAATTATCAGATGAAATACTTTTGGCAGGAAAGGGAAGACTTTGTTTTTATCCTCATTCAATTATTATTTGGTAATTTAAATTGAAAAAAATATTTTTAAAAATACTTTTAGCAAAAATGGAATAGAACCAGCACCAAAAACAGGAATTCCTCCTTTCCGGACAACCGATTTTGTTGAAATTTCAAGACATTTTATTGCACAATTTGTATGTGTGGAACGTTATTTTCTTTTACGAATTGGGAGCAGCTCAGATATGGGATCTTGTGAAGTTTGGGTTCAATGCGAATCTGATGATCATGCTACTGAGATTAACCGTAAATTACAGGAAATAATTCAGCGTGAAAATCTGAAGAAACAACAAGCTTTGCAAACAATTCGTAGCCAACAAGTAAATTTATAATTTCACAAAATAAAAATTTTTCTATTTTTAAGGTCTCATCACTTCCTAATTCATCATCTGCTTCTAATCCTTCGACTTCTAATCAGTATTGTATGTATTCCCTTGCTTCCTCTTCAACAACTGATTCTGAAATAATGAAAGAACCTTTAAAAATTGCTGAACGACGAGAACAAAATGTTACACCTTCATCTTCAAATAATTCTGTTGACCGTGGACGTAAACGAAGAGAATGTAAAGCTAAAGTGGATTCTTTAGAATTGGAACAAGCTGAAGAGAAAATAAGACTAAAACAACAACAAGCAGAACAAGAAGTTGCTCAAAGAAGCTTTTACTTCCTCATTATTACCAACAAAATTTAAATGAAAGGTTATTTTTAAATATTTTTTAAATTTAAAATTCAATTTTTAGTTCTTCTCAATCAATTTTAAGACCAAATTGTTTGTTGGGACCTTCACAAAACAACATTTGTGAAGAACAACAAGCTTCAAAGTTTATTTTAAAATTCTCTATAATAAATTTCAAAATTTTATTACAGTTTCCGTTCATTTGGTGGTCGGTTCTGGACCGTGGATAAAGCAGACTCACTTGGTTTGTTGGGTGCTGCTTATGGTCACTCAGTGCACCCCGAGCAGAGGTGGGTCGGAACAGTCAGAGGTGTCGGAAATCGGAAGAGCCGGAAATCGGAACTGGCTCAAAAGTCGGAACTCGGAAATCGGAAATCAAGATTTTTTTTCGGAAATCGGAAGGCGGAAATCGGAAATAAAATTTTTATTTTCATAACTAAAATAATATTTAAAATTGTAAAAAGTTCTTTTTGCAACTCAAAAGTCAAATTCGAAGGAATTAGAAGAGATATCGTGGGATTTGGTTGATTAGACGGGATATCAGAGAATTTATAGAATTAATAGGGATATTTGGAGATTAAAATTGAGTAGTGATAGAGGGATGAGATATAGAGAGATTTGATAAAGGAAATTTGAGTGCCCCACCCCTGTCTGGTGCCCACCCCTGCTCGAAATACTCAATCCCTCGATATCACACTCAGATCCCTCGATATTACCTATGACCCCTTAAATCACACGATATAACTCAAAGTCACCTTAATCCATCCTAATCCTCCCATATACCATTCAACTTCCTTTTACAGCGCCGCAGGCGAAAATTTTTGGGATTTTTGGGAGCCATAAGCCAAAACTCTTCTATTTTTTGCGCCGCAGGCGAAAATTTTGAGAATTTTGGAAGATCCTTAAGCCAAAAATCTTCCATTTTTGCGACGCAGGCGAAAATTTTGAGAATTTTGGAAGATCCTTAAGCCAAAAATCTTCCATTTTTGCGCCGCAGGCGAAAATTTTGAGAATTTTGGAAGATCCTTAAGCCAAAAATCTTCCATTTTTGCGCCGCAGGCGAAAATTTTGAGAATTTTGGAAGGCTAGAAGCCAGATTTCTCCCTTTTTCAGCGCCACAAGCAAAAATTTTGAAAAATTGGAAAAATTTTTAGTCGGAAATTTGCTTCAAAAATTGTCGGAAATCGGAAATTTTTCCAAAATTTCGGAAATCGGAAATCGGAAGGAAAAAAACGTCGGAAATCGGAAGTCGGAAATCGGAATTCCGACCCACCTCTGCTAGGTATATAGACAAAATTGCATTTTATATTTATTTATATATTTTTGCAATAAAAGATTAATCACAATAGTAATAAATGATTTAAAATAAATTTAGAGGTACTTTCCTGTTATGACGCAACAAATTTAATTTTTTTAAAAAAGCTAAAAATGGTCAAAAATAGTAATAATAAGCATAAAATTTTTTCCCACACGCTAAATTAAAAGAAGCACTATTCATTAAGGGAATGCAGACTTTTTTTAAAAAATTACCTTTTTGAGAATAAAAAGTTTATGGGGGGGGGGGGGGAGGGGGACCACCTATCTGATGCCCATCTTGTTCTTTTTGAAGCATGATAAGCACAAATTTCCCGCATATATTGAGACCAGTCTACCGTAGTGTTTTTGTTCATGCCTAACTCTCTTTCACAAAAAATTATGGAAGTCTGTTCCCTGGCCCACCAATAAATGAAGTGGACAAGAATTCAAAAACAGAGAAATAGACACTTTTGATACTATTTTAGACCAGATAATTGCATTTATGCCGCCTAGTTAACTGTATTGAGCATTTTTAGCTTTTTTAAAAAAATTTAAATGTGTTGCGTCATAACAGGAAAGTACCAATTTAGATTTCATTGTAAAAATATAAAATTAATTAGGACTGGGATAAGTGATGCCGGAATTGGTTGAATTCGATAGTTCCACATGAAGCATTTTGCAATAAATTGCAATACACAAGAAGTTTTGTAATAATTTGCAATTATAATGGAAAATTTCAATATTTTTAACCAAATAGTGAAGTATATGAAATAATAAATAAATTATAAAATTTTGTTTGAGCGTTTAATTATATATAAAATGATATAAATTAATTATAAAAATAATATATAAAAATATAATACCATAAAAATAAATATTTTATTATAAATATAAATGATAAATATAATATAATAATATAAAACACGTTTCTCTATATTAAAAATAAATTATTTTTTGGAATGGTGATTCAATAGGTGATATTCATAAACAATTAATTTAGTAAGTGGGGAATGGGATGGAAGGTAAATTGGTTCAATAGTATCGTCGGGAAGATTACTGTGGCCTAGCCTGCCTTTGGCTCTAAAAATTCCATCGTTGTCAAGAAATAGACCCAAAGATTCGTTGTCTTTATCTTGTGGAGGTAATAGTTGTTGTTCTTGTTTAATTAATAGGATTTTAGCCAGGTAAATTTCAAAATTCGAGGGAAATACTTTGTTGTAGTCAATACTAAATTGTTGAGGAAAAATTTGAGCTTTGGGACGTAATTTGTATATAAAACGGAGGGAAAAGGCAAAAATTCGTAATAATTTTGGGAGTCTTGAGAATAAGGAAGGGTTTATTGTTCGGGTATTTAATTCGGTCTGGGTATGGAAAGTCATGGCAATGGTCGGAGAAGGCAATTTTGGCGGGTCATTGGAAAAGAAAGGCCTAATATCGGTTTGAGGCCGGGATTCAGTTGTCAAACAAAGAGGACCATTCCACCAGATTTTTTGTTGTTGTAGTTGTTCCGAATTAATTAGGCCACGTGAGCAAATGTCGGCCGGATTTTCAAGACCAGAAACATGTTGTACCAATAAATCGGGAATTTTTCTTATATGATTTAGGCAATTGGAAACAAAAATTTCATTGGTAGGGTTTTTTCCAGTTAACCATCCTAAAACAGCAGAGGAGTCTATCCACAGAAAAAGAGGTACGTTAATATTCAGGTAGGACAATTTTTTGTGTATGTAAACCAAGGCATTGGTTCCTATTTTTGCTGCTATCAATTCCAGCCTGGGGACAGTTAGTTTATTGTTTGATTTCAAGGGTTTGATTTTGGTTTTGGAAAATAGTAAAGAAACCTGGGAAATTTTGGAAATAGGATCTACACGGCACATCCCATAGCACACAGAGAGGCATCCGAGAAACAGTGTAATTGGTAAATTCTGTTGTCAACAGTTAATGTTGAAATTAGTCGGGTAATAATTCACATATACATATTTTAGTTATTTGTCTTAAGTTATTTTAAGCATAAAATTACAAAAAAAAATTTTTGGCTTAAGGATCTTCCAAATTTTTCAAAATTTTCTCTCTTAACAATATTATGCTTCGGCTCCGGTATATTGGAATATATTGGAGGATTTGCTTGAATTAAGGTGGGTTTGGAAGCCCTCCCCCATGCTTGAACCTTATGCCAGGTACCGCCCCACCCTATGCGTAAAGCGGCCTAGCTCTGCTTTACTATATCAGGGGATTTTACTCAAATCCTCTATTATCCCTCCTAATAATCGAGGGGATGATCTCTCTCTTAATCCCTCTTAATCTGGAGACAACATGAACCGGCTCAGAAAATCATTGGCATCGGAGCCAAGATTTGAATAGGTCGGAGCCGGTGCCGTAGATTCGGATATGCAAAATTTTGGGTTTGGATATCTGTGATCTCCGATTCTAGTCATTAGTTTTCCCCAATTCCTTATAGTTCAAGCAAAAGACCAACATAACAAAAATTTATTTTCCAATTTTTTATTAAAAAATTTTTTTCGATTTTCGATTTTCGTTTTTCGAGGTTATTTTTCTTTCGATTTTCGATTTCGAAGATTTTGAAAAATATTTTCGATTTCGATATTTTTGGATTTCTTTCGATTTCCGATTTTCGAAGATTTTTTTGTTTCGAAACACCTCTGGTACAAACACCTCTGGTACAAACAAGGTTTTTTGTAAGATCTCTTTCACTGAAAGAGTACTATCATAAAATCAAGTTTTAGCTAAAAATAAAGAAAATAATGGAAAAGATTATAAAAAGAAAATCCGGTTCTATAATAACCAACACTAAAAGTAACATGCGAATTGGTCAGAGGCAACAAAATTTTACTAATAATCGGAAGTCGGAACTCGGAAATAAAATTTTTATTTTCAAAACTGAATTAATATATAAAATTGTAAAGTGGTAAATTATGGTGCATAAAAAGAAGATGATCAATATTTTTGCCAGTCAATCTTGATCCCAGAAGAATAATTCAGAAATTTGAAGGGATTAAAAGAGATATTGTGGGATTTCGGTGATTAGACGGGATTTCAGAGAATTTATAGAACTAATAGGAAATTTGAGGACCCACACCTGCTCGAGATACAGAGCTTAGTTTTTCAGTCTCACAATAAAATCACACGATATATCACACCTTTATCATAACTTTTCTGCACAATAAAATCACATCTTTTTTTACGGAAGGAAGGCTAGAAGAATTACGGAAGGCTAGAAGCTAGATTTCTTCCTTTTTCTGCGCCGCAGGCGAAAATTTTGAAAATTATGGAAGGCTAGAAGCCAGATTTTTTCCTTTTTCTGCGTCGCAGGCGAAAATTTTGAAAATATTGGAATACTCTTTAGTCGGAAATTTACTTCAAAAATTGTCGGAAATCGGAAATTTTTCCAAAATTTCGGAAATCGGAAATCGGAAGGAAAAAAACGTCGGAAATCGGAAGTCGGAAATCGGAATTCCGACCCATCTCTGTTTCTAAGGCACGAGGTCTTCTGAAAATATTATGTAGTATTGAAAAAAATTTTGGTAACAATTTAGTTTAAATAAATATTAATATATTGCTAAATAAATAAACACCAAAATTAGAAATAACGAAAATTAAAATAAATATTTGAATTAGCTAAAATAACTAGCACTTAACTAAATTTAACTAAAATCAAAATCAATGAATGATTCTATTTCTATTAAAATAATATACAAAGGAAGTACTAAGAAGGAATGAAGTAATGAAGTGAGTAAGGTATTGGTAGATAAAAATGTTTTGATGATTTTGTAAATTAAATATGTATATGAAAAAAAATTTTTGTCATAAAAAATAAGTTGATTTAGTTTTGCTATTCCCATAATATTTATGAAAAATTAAAGCTGTTAGTTTAAGCTTAATAGAGTAAAGTAAGAATGTAGTGTATCACACATTAATATATATATTTTATATTAAAATATTATTACTCAAATTAAATATCTCAACAAACATGGATAAGAAGATTGAAAAAATCACCGACAGTAAAACTATTTTCGATCTGAGATGAATAAAATTAATATTATCGTACATAATATTATATAAAATTTTATAATAATACATACAGATCAGTATAATAATACATAGCTATTTTTATATAAATAAAAATAAATATGTTAAATATGCCCACACGGCATATTTGCAGGTTCAATAATATATGCCCACACGGCATAAATATTTGCAGGTTCAATAATGATTAACATTAGATTTGGAACATTATTTTACCTTTATATTTGGGAAAGGAAGCCAGAAATAGGGCAAATATGAGCGTATCAAGTGTTTTTTATTCAAAGAAAGTTGTATTTCTCCCATTTCTTAAATCTATTTTATATTTTAAGAAATGATCCCAATTATCGCGGCTCCCTTTAAAAATGATTACAGAATTTGTTATCGCATTTTCATAATAAAAAATTATTTTTCTGCTCATTTTTATTTATTAGCATAAATGTATCATTTTATAAATAAATATCCAAAAGTAAAATCAATTAGCATATAAGAATGATAATTGATAACAATTTTTAAATATTTTGTTTGTGATAATCAAAGAGAACATTTTTAACTAAAAATTTATATGGAATTAGACAATGATAAATTTTAAGATGAAAATAATAAATTTTAAAAAATGAATGGAGAGAACAAGTCAATTAAATTCACATAATAATAAAAATCTAAATAACTTGAAAAATAAAATTAGAGATTATCGAACTGCTAAATTATTGTAAAATAGTGAAATTCTTGCAAAAAATTAAAAACAGCACATTAAATTTCGTTAAATAAAAAAATAAATTAATAGATTATTTATATAAAAATTAAACGTGAATTAAACGTTATAAATCGTTAGTTATCATTTAATGGACAGATTAAGCCTGAATGTAGAAAACATCATGTTGTTTATTTTTAAATCATTTAAATTGCAAAAAGTATATCAAGTCAAAAGATTTTTGAATTTTGACTATAACTTAAAAAATTATAGTTTTTATTATAAATTTAGTTAAACCTAAAATATTTAAGTAAAAATATTTATTTTATTGAATTGAAAACTTAAATTATGATAACAATATTAATAAAATAATTTTGACCATATAAAACAGAGAAAATCATATGTAAAAACAATTCTTCAATATTCTACGAAATATATTTTATAATTCTTGTTGATTGTTGAATTATAAAAATTAATAACAACTTGTGGATATAAGGATAAGGATATTAATTAAACTTATAAATGTGGGTAATATGTGGCAAACTTATTGTTTAGAAAGCTCGATGTACAAAAAAGTTAATATAAAATTATTTCGGAGAATGAAAACACTAATTATAAAAGTTAAGTAAAAATTTAGAAATAAACTATGTTAATATCAAATCAAAAATGATTCAATTCTTTTTAATGCTAATGATTATACGGCTACCCGACACTTGAGGATATGACTTTTGAGGACCAGACACTTGAGGACCGACTTTTGAGGACGCGACTTTTGGGGACGCGACCTTTGAGGATGCGACTTTTGAGGATGCGACTTTTGAGGATCAGACATTTGAGGATACTCTAATGTCAAAAAAAATTAAAAAATAAATAATGTTAATTTTATGTTTAAAAAATTTAAATTTTATAATTTTATGTAGGGTTGCTGGTTTCACCAAATTATTCGTTTAACCGAAATCGAACCGGTAAACCGAACCGAAATTTTTTGAGCGTTAAGGAGTTATTAAGGATTACCGGTGGGGTATAAGTGAATTTTTGGATATAAGAGGATTTATACGGGTGATAGTTCTGAATTGGTCAAGGGGATTTAATTAATATCAATGGAATAACGAGGGGCATACGTTTTGTAGGAGCGATCTTTATGATTAGGAGGGATATCGAAAGATTAAAATTAAGTGAATCGAAGGAAATATTGATGGATTAGGGATTCTCTATAGGGGATTAGGGAGGGATAAAGGGATTTAAGGGATAAGGAAGTATTGATGGATATGAGAGGATTTTGGAGGATTAATAGTGATATAGTTAAAAACCAATCAAAAATATCCACTTTAATTCACAGATATCCTTACCAAATCACTGATAGCATACTTTCCAAATCTATTGCATCCACAAATCCCTTGATATCATAGAATATTCCTTAAATACCTTCATATCACAGAAAATCACACAGAAAAGAGAATATCACAGAAAAGAGAAAGAGATTTTTAAACATAAAATTAACATTATTTATTTTTCAATTTTTTTTGCCATTAGAGTATCCTCAAATGTCTGATCCTCAAAAGTTGCATCCTCAAAAGTCGCATCCTCAAAGGTCGCGTCCCCAAAAGTCGCGTCCTCAAAAGTCGGTCCTCAAGTGTCTGGTCCTCAAAAGTCATATCCTCAAGTGTCGCGCCACGGATTATACATTATTATAGAAAGTTACAGAGACTAATTATTGTGTAAAATTAATGAATTATGTACGTTTAAAAATATTGTCGGAAAATTAATAAAAGAATTATTTTGATCATGAATTTATTATTTGATTACAATTATAATTATTTTTATGGTATCTTCAAGTCCATTAAATAATTTGAAAACTTTTCAAGTCTTATATATTGTAGCCCACCAATGGTTCGAACTATACACCTAAAAATTCACTACCTTACCGCTTAACCAATTAAAATTTTTCTCAAAATTAAATGAAAAAATTTCTATCAACATGTATAAAATTTAAGACCTTTTTAATAAAATTCAATCATATTAATATAATTTTTAAACTTTTTTTTGATTAAATTTAATTAAAAATTCTTTTTAACATTTTTTATAGCTTATGTATGTTAAATTTTTTGGAATATATGTTTATTAAATCTATGCACAAACCACAAACACGATCTATATCGTCATCCTACTCCTATATCGTCATCCTACTCATCATCCGCCTTGTCCCAAAAGATCGTAAACTCTCCGAGCTGCCTTTATTCTCAATGTCCTGACGAGTATCCTGACGAGTAAAATTCGTTTGCCTCTCAACTAATTTATTTAATTCCAAGTCCGACGACTTCGTTTTTCTTGACTCCATCGCTTCGAATTCAATATCTTCTTGCACTGAAGACAATACAACGGAAGGCTTTGTCTTATATATTTCTTGCTTCTCTTTTGATTTAATTTGTTCTTCAGCCAAAAAATTTTCATTTAATTCATTTTCCTCACATTCTTCAAACGTTAAAAAATTTTTAAAAAAATTTTAAATAATAAAAATTTTTTAATATAAAAATTTTTACAATTTGTTCTTCTTCCTCATCCAAATAATTTCCATTAAAAACATCCTTATCAATATATTTTGAAAAAATAAGAAAAAAAATTTTTCAAAATATAAAAAAATAGTACGTCATTTTTAAAAATTTTTTGTAAAGCTTTGTAAGCTGCAGATCTTAAAGGTCTATCAAATTTATTTTGCATTTTTTCTTCAACCTCACATATTTTTTTAAATTTATATTTTTTAGCGGGTATTAGTTTGTTGTTCTTCTTAATCTTCTTATTAAATTTTTTAATTAAATCAGGACAATCAAAATTTTCCTCAGTTTCCCTAGATTTTTATCGAAATTAAATATAAAAAATTAATACCAAGTATTGTTTAATCGTTACAAGCTAAAGATTCAAATAATATTCATATAACAAAAAGCATAAGAATTGTAAGGATGATTTAATATTAATTAAATGACCCAAAATAATTTTTTATTTGTGAAGAACTAAAGTTTTTATGGAAATTAATAATAAAAAATATTTAATTATTAATATAATAATTTAATTATTAATATGAAAACGACTATCCACATTATATACTAATTAACGAGTGTAATTATTTATATTATATGAGATACGACTATGTCAATATTAATTAATCTATAATTATCACTAATTTTATATGAAAAATAACTAAAAATATATTATGCAATGAAAGCTAGGCTTAATTATGTACAAATGAGAAATTTAATTTTAAAGTTAGCTATATGATGATATATAAGTTTCTAAAAGAAATAAGTGAAAAAGAACTTAAATTTTCAGTTAGGTATTGTTGAGAAAAATATAAAATAAATTTAAATATATACCTACAATAAATTAGAATACAATTGCGACAGTAGTATATAGTGGCCAGTTAAAACAATTTCTAAAAACAAAATTGTTTTAACTGTCTACTAAAAAATCTGATTGTATTGATACTAGTATGGGGCAAACTTTAAATGTTTGGTAAAACATTTGAAGTTTTAGAACCGAAATATTTCTATAAATTTTTAAAGCTTATAAATCCACGTTATGATAAAATGAAATGTATGATACGAAAATGATTGATGAGCGGCAGAGGGATGCGCGATTTAAAGAAGGAGAATCGGAAGAACGAATTCAGTTGAATTCTATCTACTAAATTCTATTCTATAGCTGTAATCATAACTAGGTGATTCTTAACTTGTTACATAACATCTAAAAACGAGTCATTAAAATTGTGAATATCTCAGCGCTTTGACAAAAGATTTTTTAACATTTAGTCAAATTTTAATTTTTTAACATTTAAATTAATATATTTTTTAAATAAAAAAAGATCTTCATAGCTTCGGAAAAACAAAGTTTGGAAAACAATAAAAAAGTATTTTGCCTTATTATTTATTCTCCTTTATATTTGAGTTTTTTCTCTGCAAACGCTTCTAAACGGTCTTTTGTAGGCATAATCTTAAAAAAATGTCAAAACATTACAAAATAAACATTTTTACTTATGCATAGCTTTGTTGTTCAACTACCATTCCACTAGCTAATTCTAATTCTGATCCTCGATCTAATGCTATTTTAGCCATTTTTGACTCCCTTAAATTAGAAAAAATTTTCTTTTTAAAAAATAAGTCTGTTTTTAAAAGTGGCAGGCAATTTCGAATGCTTTATCGACCGAATTCTCGACCAATTGATTAATCTAAAATTATTTTTTTGAGGAAAAGAAGTTAATACTTACAAGTACGATACTTAAAGCCTCACGGCCTTTAAGTACTTTCCCAGTGAAGATTAATTCTTCTGCTTTAGCCAATCCCACAATTCCTGGGAGTCTTTGAGTTCCACCAGAACCCGGAATTATTGCTAATTTGCTCTCTACCAACCCAAGTTTTGATTGGGGGGCGCTTAAATTTTTATTGAGATAAGAAAGATATAAAGACAAATTACAGGCTATTGGAATATCCCATGCCATAACCATCTTTAGACCTCCGCCTAGTCCAAAGCCATCAATCGCTGCAAGTACCGGAAAAAGTAAAGCAGATATTTCATTATAGGTTTTTCTCAAAATTTCAAAAAAACTGAATATAGAGGTGACAAATATTAAAATCCTCTTACAGTCAACGAATTGAAAAACTTCAAATTTGTCTTTAATCTCTATTTTTCATTTATTTTAAAAGTTAAATTTGAAAAATTATTAAAATTAATAAAAACCTACAATAAAAAACTTCCATATTGATAGATCCATGAAGTTGCTTAAAAATTCGAACCATATGTTACAGAAAGAAATTCTAAAATATAAAAATTAATAGGTATACTTCCAAATTTGTTTGTTTTTAAAGGTAAATCAAATCCACTCAAATATTAAAAACTTATCTAAAGCTCTAAGAATTAAAATCTTTTAATGAGTTAATGTTTTTTTGGGGAAATTTAAATAAAAAATACTTGTGCCGGGCTTTTGTAAAAATCTTGTAATAAAAATAAAAAGAAAAAATGACTAAAGAATAAATAATGATTTGGCAATATAAACATTTGTCGGGAAAAAACAATTAATAACGAGAAAAATTGGCCGAATTGGTACGGCCAAAAAACGGCTAAAAATCGGCCAAAAATTAGTCAGCACTAAAAAATCCTAATGATTAATATAGGGCAAAAAACGACTATAATGTGAAGAATAAACATTACAGAAACAGATATTTTAACGGATAAAATCAAGTGAGAAAAAGATAAATTTCTAAGATTGAAGATCAAAAAAAGAGTATTTAATCAGGCAGAATTATGCCATATCATCTTGATTTAACAAAAATTTAAAATTCTTAAAATTAAATATTTGCTTGTTTATTTTGCCTAATTTTTTCTAATGGTGAAGTTATTTGGAAAGAGGAAGAAATTATCTGGGATTAAGAAGGCGCAATTCGACTTCAAGCGGAAACTACACCGCCTAGTAAGCGGTGTGGTTTTCTTAAAAAGCGGGGGCAAGCGGAAACATCATTGTGGGTACTGCGGGGTACGAGTGAGAGCTCGACATCTGCAACACGTCTACAACCACATTGCTAAACCCCTATGGAAGTGTTCGCTGTGTGATCTTGTAAATAATAATTTTTTAACTATATTTTTCATCTTCACAAAAAAAGGGATGTAATAACAAGGATTTTGTTGGATTACATTGTAAACAGGAACATCAAAATCAAGATAAGACCGTCTATGACAACAGATGGCGGCACCTTGTACAGATCAAGGAAGTTATTAAGGTATGCTTCCGTGATCTGTACAAGGAACCAGCGCGGGTACCTACTGTCGGTGTTAGTAAAAAAATGACGAATTAATAAAATAACAACTTTTAGGACATTTTCGAATTGAAAAGGGCTCATTTTGACACCATGACAAAGCTTTTAGAAGAGGACAAAAATAAGATTGTTGCACGCACGGGTAAGTACAAAGTATGTACAAAGTAATATGTAAAAATTTTTAGAAAGGAAGAATCAAATATAAAATGATGGTGAGGAATATTTGCTTGAAAGTGGAGAATTTTTGAAGATTTTTGAGAGGAGAGAAGAAAGATGTTTCTGACTAAAATATTTTCGATTGCTTTTAAAATTTTTAAAATTTTGGCTATGTTAAAAACTTTACTTACCACTAATATTTTGATCACTTGAGTTGAAAATTCTGAAAAAAAAAGAAAAAACAAAGCCAAATGCCCAAAAAAACACTTAACTTTGAGCCACAATATATTCTTTACTTTTTTAAAATTTTTGCGTTGGGAGTAGGAACACAAAAAGCTCTTTGAACACGATATTCCTTAAATATTTAAAAAATTTTAAAACAAAAAATTCCAGAAAAAACTGAATAGAAGGAACAGAAGCAAAAGATAAGAAATTACCTTTATTAATAGTAGAAGGCATTGCCTAAATTAAAAAATTACAGTGAATTACTTTCTTAAGAACTTTAATCTTTTCTTTGCCTATGACTTGTACTCTCTCCCTCGCTTGTCTTTATAGAAGTTAAACATTTGACTTGACGGGCACCAACAATTCCAGGGGCAATTATTCTAAGAGGATATCCATGATCGCGAGGTAGAGGTTCACTGTTCATTTCGTAAGCTAAAAATTTGCGATAAAAATATTTTCATTTCCATATATTCTAAACATTTTAGATAAAAAAATAATCAAAAATTAGAAGTGGAGGGGCTGGACGAGGAATGTGTTGCTTTGGAGGCATTGGTGGAAGACCAATTCCGCTGTGTGGGATGAATCTGAATTATTTTTTTATTTGAAAATAAAATTTATTTTGGGTAAAAAATCAAAAATTTTGATTTAAAATTCAAAATTTTAATTTTTTACTCATTTTTTCCTAAATAGCTCGAAAAGCTAGGACTAAACAAAAAAAAACGAATATGGCAGGAATGTAGAAGAACAATGGACACAAAATTAATCTCATTCTAGTTACAGGAAGTAGAACGAGTTACGGGCATGTCCGCATTAATACTAACACTCTCACTCTCTGCCTATTCGAGCAGTTGTGGGCCCATAAAGTTCGAAATTCCCCAAAAAACCTTTTAAATTAAAAAATTAAACAAACAACATTGCCATTCCCGCTGGTGATATATATGCATTGGTGGCGGTGGAGGCATCATTCCCGGAGGCATTGGTGTCAATCCTTGCTTTACTGAAGGTGGTGCTGGTGGCGGAACTGGTATTGGTCTTAAAATATAAAAAATGAGACAAATTAAAAATCGCCAAATTTTTGAGGGTAAAAGAAAAAATCAAAAAGTTAAATGGTAGCTTCATAAAACTTTTCCTAAACTCAAATAATTAAAAAACCTCAATCCCGGCACATCAGAAAATATTTGATGAGGTCTGTCATGTAGAAACAACGGATTTTGTGATGCAGTTCCGTGTAGTTCACTTTTGTGTCCTTTTTGAATGCATAAGAGCATGTAATAGGGCGATTACAAAGAAATTAGCCGTTCATCGCCACCAAGGCTAAAAATGAATTTAAAAAATTTGAAATAAAAGGAGCCGAACACATATAGGCTCAACCCGTAACCAGAGAACAAATAACCAGCATCAGAAGCCCCAAAAGACGCAAAATTAATAAACGCTTTCCTTTGCTAGATCCAGATTCAACATCACGCATAATTTTGTGCGGTTAAAAAAATAAATTTAAATATTAAAAACTAAAATTTAAAGAAACCTGTAAAATAACACCAAAAGCGCTAAAAGTATCGAACAACAATTTTTCGTCAACTTCAGCAGCTATATCAACAAACAAATTAGCACCCACATCCATTTGTTTTTTCGTTCGCAGAAGCTTTATTGACTGAAATCGAAGGAAAATTCTTTTTAAAATTAAAAACATTTTTTTGAAATAAATCCAAATTCTGAAAATATTAATAGTCAATAAATTTAGGTAATGACTATTTTTTGGCTTTAGAATTAAATCTCGTTTGTTCCGACGATTTTTTTACAAAAACTTGTTCTGCAAGTCTATTCAGTTGTACAAAATGATTTAGAATATCATAAAAATAGATGAGGATACAAACGAGAATTCTAAAAATACAATCCCCCCTAATACTTTGGCCCCCCTTTTCCTCTCAATTTTTTGACAATTGTTTTTTGACCTTCTTCCTCATTTTTTCTCGGGACTATACCTTTACCAAGAGGAAAAATGCCAGAAAAATAACGACAACCGGGGACGACAGTTAAAGTATTTTAGTCAGCACTAGAAATCGAGCAGGGCCAAGGCCTGGGTTTTTCCTGGACTACAGGCCCAGGGCAATAAATCAAACCCAGGAATAGCCCAGACGTCTCAAAAATTTCGATCTCTAGTCAGCCCAATCTAAATGAAAAAACTCAAACCTTATTGACTTCCCAAACAATTTAATCATATTCATAATTTTAATAGCATAATCAGCATCCTCCTCACGCATAAATTCAATATAACCAAATCCTTGATGTGTTCCAGTAATTCTGTCATTTGCCATATTTACGCTTATAACTGGCGCAGAATTGACAAATAATTCCCAAAGAATTGCTTCTGATACTTTTTCATCAAGACTGCAAAAAATTGTTGTATCTTAAATGTAGAAGTTAATAAAAATTTGTAAAGTCTAAAAAATTTTTAGAAAAAAGACAAGCGGGAATAACAACAATTGTTATCATTCGACCAAGCTCGAAGAGCTTGGTCGAATGATATATAATAATTTATATAGTGCTTTTTCTATACATTTATGGAAAAACTGAAAAAAGGAAAATACCGAGTAGTGTTAATTTTCATTAGAAAAATTTTTAAAAAATAAATGATGAATCATCAAAATTGTTATTTAGTTCGGCCGATTCAGTGCACGACCGTAATTTTTATTTATCTTCAGATTCGACTAGGTTTAATATTATCATTCGAAAGGTCCCGAGATGTAAATTTTGTCGAGCTTTGTTTTGGTGTCATTCGACTCAGCTAGATAAGATATATTTGGATCAGCCCATAAAGTGTAGTTTAGCCAAGGTAAAGACTACTATGGCATTTTTAGTTCAGGATATAATTATAAAAATGAATATTGGCTGGGAAAAGTCGAGTATTTATACGAAATTTTTCTGTTTTAAATGTTGTATAATATTTCTCGAGCAAAGATTGTTTATTTATGTAAAAATCTTAATGTATTACGAAATAGATAAATTTCTGCAGAAAAAAGGTGATTAATCAAAAAGTATCAAAGAATATTCCCGTTTTAGTAACAATGTGTAATACAAACAGGTATAATAAATCATTTTGATCAAAGTTTGGTCTGTCAGGACCCATATAAAAGCAGGCACAAAACCGCCTAAAGGTTCATTCTGCTTTCCTATTCAACATTTAATAATAACCTTAACCCTCTCCTATCCCTCTCTTCAATTTAATTATATCCTTATACATTCCCCCTCTCCTATAATTGAATTTTTAAAATTATTGTATTTTAATTTTCAAACTTAAATTTTTTGTTTATAAGCTTTTGACATTTGAGTTAAATTTCGAATATTTAATATCAATAATAAAATTTTAATTTATTTCGCCCTAATTTTCGATTTTATTTTTTAAATTCATGTTTATATAATCTTTCAATAGTTTGACTTTTCATAAATTAATTTTAGTTTCGCACATTATTTCATTAGAAAGAAATTCTGATGGAACAAATAGTTGATACGACAACCAAAAATGGTAAATGATAATACGTATTATTATTTAATTTAATAATATGGCTTATCATTTACAGGCACTGCTGATGCCCCAATTATAATTGATGAGAATGCTGGGACGGAGATGTGTGTGGATAAGGGATGCACGGAAATTCAAAGCAAGTTAAAAACTGCACAAGAAGATTCGACATTAGAAGGTAAAACATTAAATATTTTTTGATTAAAAAAGAAATTCAGCTTCAATGACGGCATCGGAAATTCAAGAATTACGCTCTTTTATATTAGAACACAAAAAGAAAAAAGAAGCTGCAGAAGCACGACGACGACGTTCTCTTGAAAAATCGACTTCTACTTTGAGTTCGGGTTCTTCTTCAATCAAGGCACCGATCGCAAAGAAGTCACAAACCAAGTCAAATAAAAAAATGGGAAATGTTTCAAAAAATACTTTTGACGCTGTTATTAAGGTTTATAAAATTTTTTGTCAATAATTTAAATGAAATATTTTAGTCGATTATTGAACGAGCAAACGGCCAAAAGTCTAAACTTTCAAAGGAACAAGATCCTGATCATGAAGCTATTCTTGAGGCGGTGATGGATTATGAAGAGGAAGAGGACGAGTCTGATGATCCAGATCCCAATGCTGTTATTTCTTTGGGCGAGGATGAGGAGGAATACAATCGAAGACGAATCGAACGTAAGTTTGTTATTTTTTATTTAAATATTTTCTAGGTAAACAACGCGCTGAACAATTAGTTCCTGAGGCATTACTTAAGCGTGCACAGGTGCTTAAAGAACCTCGTCAAGGAATTTTCATCCACCAGTGCAACGATTGCAGAGAAAACCAGAAAAAAAGGCAAAAATTTCTTTACAATGCAGGAAGTGCTATATGTTTTCTGCTTACATTCGAATTGTGCGCAGAGGACCTCGACAAAAATATAAACCTAGGGACGTATTATGCTGCCGTTTGGGGTATTATATAATTATCAAATGATCTAAAAATTTTTAAAAGGTGACAAGGAAATGAATGTCACGTCTGAAGAACAATCGTCCAGCTTTGAAAAATGTAAGAAAATTCCAAAAATTGAAATTATTAAAAATTTTTAAGCTGCTGGGGTGTTATACTTTCAATGTGGTGCAAATATTGCTTCAGGAACTGATTATAAGCTTTTGAGCTTGTTGAAATATTGTTGGATTTTGCATCAGGTAAAAATTTAAATTAACTACGATTTAATTTAAAAGTTTAGTGCGATAAATGTATCAGTCTTCAGAAGTCCTTGGCTAGTGATATGTTTTTGCAAAAATGTGGGGAAAAATATGAGCTGCGTTTCATGGTAGATTTGCAGAAAATTTTTTAAAAATAATTTAAATTTTACAGGTTTGCGAGGCCTGTAAGGACTACAATAAGGACTATCAACAGAAAACTTTTAATATGTTTAGCAATTTTAATAAGAAAAAATGAATATTGATAACTATAACTATTGTCGAATAAAGGCTATTTTTTAAATGAAATTCTATTTTTCACTCGTTTGATCGAATTTATCTTTTTATTTGATAATTTATCTTTGGAATTCTTTATAGCAACAAATCTTTATCTCAAATATTACAACTTGTTTTGTGAAATAAAGGTTTCGTTTATTCTTTTTAATTTTACATTAACTTTCAGATGGATCAACATGTAGCGGATATTGCACTTGAAGAGCTCAAAGAGAAACGTACTCGTCTGGCGAGAAAGCTTGTTCAGCTTCATGGTGCAGAATATGACGAAAAGCAACTTAAGTCTGATCTTTACAACGCATTTATTCAACATCACCGCAATAGATATCCGCAAATTGGATTAGTTAGAATCCATGAGCATTTTTTGAAGGAGAGACAAGCGCTAGGAAGACAAGTTTTTTTAATAAAAAATTTCCTTTTTTCATAAAAATATTAAGGCCATTGTTGACGTCGTCAAAAATGAATTATATTCTGCTCTAGGTCATCCAAATAGCAAATATTGGGAACAAATTGACCTGCAGTCGGCAATAGACGTTTGCTGCTACAGACGTTATATTCCATCAAAGAAGAAGAGAGGTATCTATACCGATTTCTAAAAATATATTCCTATATTTTAGAAATTTCTCCTGTCATCATTATGAACGACATAACTAAACGTTTGGAATCTCAACTTAATATTGAGACACATGCCAGTCAGGATTTAGCAGATGGAGGTGAAGGCCCTTCGTCAACTACAACAAATGCACAAGACAATGTGTCAATATTTGCGCCTGGTACTGTTCATTATATGTCGACAAGCGAAGAGATACATTCAGAAGAAGGATGGTAAAAAAGACATTATGCGAGTCATAGATTTCTTTAAAAGTGCTGTTTTTTATAAATGAATAAATTAACCAAATAAATTTATTTTAAATAATTTTTGCGTTAACATCGCAAAATTATTTTGAAAAATAATAAATAAAAATTTTTGGAATTTTAGATGAACCGAAAAGATTTTGGAAAGTATTCTATTGACCACTTTTATAAAGAAGACGTATCCGAGAACCTTAAAAGCTCGAGATTTAAAATTGGTGTTTTCAGGTAAATAAAATTTCTGTCTGTATATCAAGATTTTTCTTCCAGAACTGTCTTCACCATTCGCAATGTAGAGGATGCTCCAGATGGTACCGACAAACTTTTAGAAGATCTGATCGACCACTTTTTGGCGCGGGCTGATAAGGCAGCGGGTGCAAAATCAGAAAAATGTTCAATAATTATTAGAAGTGCGGTTCTTGAAAAACCAATTCAAATACCATATCGCGGCCTCGCTCAAAATACTCCTCAAGTAGTTATGGAGCAATTTGATGCAGTTGACCAGAGCGGGAAACGTATGGGGAGACCTTCTTTATATAGCCAACCTATTCATATTGAGGTTTAATTTAGTTTTTAATTTAAAAAATTATTTATTTAGATTGTCATGGGTCCTTCAAATAATGAGGCTTTAGAATTAATTAGACAAGGTCAAGGAGGCGTCGGAAGAAATCCGCGTCAAATTCAGCATGGAATTGACATTAATAACCTAATACAAGTAAAAAGTTTATTTCTAATCCTTTTATCAAAATATTACAGGTCCATAATGAAACACTTAATCCTCCTGCTAACATTCACTGTCTATTATTAGCTGTTCAATTAAAACTAAAACATGTTAACTTGGAAAAGTCAAACGTCGCCAATGTCAAATTCCAGAGACTTGTAAATAGTCAAAGTAAAAATGCAAAAATTGAGCGAACATTATTAATCAATGAAATGCTTCAGCAAATGTTAATATACAAAATTCGCTACCCCCATTATGCACCTCAATATACAGTGGAAGAACATGTTCCGTTGATTCAACAACTTTTAGATCTCCGCTTCCCCGGCAAATATAGAATATCTGTGTTTGGAGAAAATGGAAATATGCGTCCAATTTGGAAAGGCCCTGAAAGGGCCGAACATGAGATCGGATTATACTTGAAGCAAGGTCATTATTATGGAATTAGATGTGTGAACGCGCTTTTTGGAACACCTTATTGTATTGATTGTGAGGCACCCTACAGAAATAAGACTGCTCATCGACAGTCATGTGTAGCTAAATGTCCTCGTTGTTGTGGGATGGGATATGGCTTTCCATGCAAAGAAATTGAGGGATATTCTCAAAAATGTTTTGAATGTGCAAATATTTTTAGAAATCCTGAATGTTACAAACGACATAAAGATAAAGCAATTTGCAAAATATTTAAGAGGTATTTATTTTTATTTTCTTACAAAATTTTTAAGATGCGAGAAATGTGGTCATATTTACCGCGTCATGAAAGATTCGGTTAACTCACAACAATCAAACAGCGAATCTACAGACAACAGTGTAAATGATTCAAATAAAACTAACGGGCATGTTTGTTACGTACAATTTTGCTCACTATGTCGCTCATTCCACAAACGCGATGAGCAATGTTATGTTCAACCAATAGTACCTAAAAATAAGCTGAACTATTTATTGGTATTTTATAAATGTAAAATAAAAATTTTATCTTTAGATTGTATTCGATTTTGAATGTGAGCTCATATCCCCCACAAAAAATAATGAAGCGTGGAAGCAACTTGAAAATGATGGCTTAATTCCTTTACGTGCATTGCCAGATGATGAAAATTATCAACTTCATCATGTAAATTGTGTATCGGTAATAGGCTTATTATTTTTATTGGTTAGCTTTAAATTTAGGCTTTGTTGATGTGTTCGAGGTGTATGGGCAACAATAGTTGGAAAAATGATGAAACGGGTGATTGCAAAATATGTGGTGTAGGACTAACCCGCATGAAAAGCTGGACAGCGGCCTTTTATAAAAATCCGTTGCGTGAATTTCTGGAATGGTTAATTAATGGATTAGGTTATGATCGAACGTTAAGAACTTATGCCATCTCACACTATGGGGGGTTTGCTTACTAGTATTATTTTATTAGAAATATTTTAGTCGCTATGACATGCATCTGCTATTAGGAGAGCTCATCAAACACTTTGGCATCGAGCCTAAAATTACAAGAACCGGAAATAAACTTTACGAAGTTCTTATTAAAAAGCAGCGAAGACGATGCCCATTTATTTCATTTCGCGATTCATTCAATTGGATGATGTTGAAACTTGAGCAATTACCCAAGGCTCTTGCCCTCGAAATTGACGAGGGAGGAAAGTCTTTTTTCCCTCATGGATGGAATTTTAATAAAAATATGAATATCTGCCTTGATGGATTGCCTGAACGTCAATATTATTACCCTGATTCAATGGGAAAGGAAAGAAGGAAACTATTTGAAGAATGGTATTGCACGAATAAGAACGAATCATTTTGTCTGCGTGAGAAAATTATTGAATACTGTGAACAAGATGTTCGTATTCTGGCTCATGCTCTTGTTAAACTTCAGATACTTTTTTTCGAACTAGCTACTGAGCCTTCAAAGTGCGACGACGTACTTGTTAACTCTATGACACTTGCCAGCGCGTGCATTCGACATTTTTGTATTATATTTATAAGAATATTAATTTAGTATATTTAGGCATAAATTACTTGAAAGAAAATCAAATTGGGATAATTCCGGATAATGGTTATCATCGTGAAACAAACCAATCCGCAATCGCTTTAAAATTTCTTCGCTGGCTTTCACACAAAACAGGCCTTCAAGTTCAGCATCAAGAAAGTCCAGAAGGAGAAAAAAGGGTGCGCGTTTCTGATGGAAGTATTTTGCGTCTCGATGGGTATATTAAAAACATTGGAGGAGTAGACCAAGCTATTGAATTTTTGGGATGTGCATGGCACGGACATGAATGGTAATTAGATTTATATTCCAAATTATTTGCATTTAGTTTATATCGCCCACATGAAGTTTGTTTAAATGGAAAAACGGCACTATATAACAAAGATAAACTTTATGAACGTGTTCGCTTATTGAACGAGGAGGGAATTTGGACTACTGCCGTATGGGAATGTGAAGTTAGAGAAGAACTTGCAGGAGATCCAGAAATGTCATTGTTCTTCGATACTTTACCAGATATAGGCCCTCTATATCCAAGAGATGCTTTTCATGTACTATAAATATTTGATTATGCAATTAATCTTTAATTCTAGGGTGGGAGAACGGGACCTTTGGCACTTAGGTGTGACTTAGAAGAATCGTCAGAAAATGAATATGAAATATCATGTTTTGATGTTGTTAGTTTATACCCCGCCGTGAATTTTTATGCCTTTTATCCGATAGGTAAGATTTAAATTTTCAAAAAATCGAAAAAACTTCTTCAAGGGCATCCAAAAGTTTTGGAACTGAACAAGGACGTTAATTGGACAAAACCTGAAGATTTATATCCATACCGAGGGCTGTTCAAACTTTTTATTATTCCTCCTGATAATTTATATCTGCCTGTTATTCCAGAACGTATTCACGGCAAATTGGTTTATATTCGAGAAATTTTTTTAAATTTTTAATTAAGATTTTTCATCTTTGTCATCGCTGTGCTGTAGAGATATCGCCTGGAATTGCAAAAAAGCAAATTCAAGGTTATAATAGAGAAAAAAGCTATGAATGGTGTCCACATAGTGATGAACAACGAGGATTTGTCAGTACAACATGTTCTGTTGAACTTGAACTAGCTTTAAAGAAAGGATATCGAGTTACAAAAGTCTATAGCATTTACCACTGGGAAAAATGGTCTGATACATTGTTACGCCCATATGTTCAGGATATGATGCGTTTAAAAATAGAGGTTAACCATCTTTAAAAAATTAATTAATTAATTAATAAAATAGGCAAGCGGTTGGCCAAATAGTTTAGTTGACCTCTATGGATCAGAATTAGAAGAACGAAAACAAGAATTCATTAATCGAAACCAAAGTGTTTATGGAATAAATCTGGAATCTTCTCGAATTTCTAGAAATGAAGGCATGAGATATTTAGCAAAAACCTGTAACAATTCGATGTACGATTTTCTGAAGTAAAATTAAAAATTTTTGTTTAGGTGGGGCAGATGGGCATTGAGATGCAACTTAACGCAGGTATTCTTATGCTAATAATACTTTAAATAATTTTAAGGATTGCATAACAAGTTCACCAGTTAAACTTCACACAGTGCTTAATGACCCGAAACTGGAGATTGGAGCTGTAGAAATGTTGGCTTCAGATCTCTTTTCTGTTCCTTATCGGCAACAAAAGGAATTTGTGCGTCCTCATGATAAATACAATATTGCAATTGCACTAATTACTACTGCAACTGCTAGAATAATGCTCTACGATTATATGGAAAAAATAGTAATGGAAAAGGGCTGTAAGCTCTTGTACACTGACACAGATAGCTGTTTCTATGTTCATAAACGTGGACAGAAGCATCCATTTTGTGTTGGAGAAATGTTGGGAATGATGGCTCAAGAATATGGAGAATGGAATATTGTTGCTTTTTACACAGGAGGCTGTAAACAGGTCAATAAAATATCATTCCAATAAAATTAAAAAATTTTTAGTATGCAATGAAAATGAGGCACAAGGTCAGCAAAGAAATAAAATACATTGTCAAATGCAGAGGATGTTGGGATACCGTTGACTCTCCTCTGGACTTCAACAAATTTAAAGTATATTAAATACCATTAGGAATTTGAAAAATAATTGTAGTCAATGGTCGAAGCTTATGGTGAGGATCAAGCTCCTGTACTACTCGAAAGAACGCACTTTCAACCGAGTTGGCGTCATGGGGAAATTACGAGTCGGTCACAAACTCGGTGATTTTTGAAAAATTTACAATATTGTAATCATACTTTAGGAGATATGCACCTATCTATGATAAAGGATTAATTGATTCAAATTTTGATTGTTACCCGTACGGATATAGAGGAGATCCAATAATTGATCCGACTAAATAATTTTTATCATCTATAAATTTAGCTAAAATTCTTTTTTTATATTTATAGTTTTCGTACATAATATTTTTTCAATTTAACTAATTTATTTTACAAAAGCTTACAGGTTTTTGTTTGCTTTTAACTTTATTATCCAAATGACAAGCAATAATAGTATTGGTAATATTGATAATGAAATTTATTCTTCAATAAATTTTAAGGTTACAATACAGGAATGCTGGAAAAATTTAAAATTTGTTCAACGGCCACTTTGTCTGTGAAAACTATACCACTTATAAAATTACTTTGTCAGTTTAATGGAGGATGTGCGCCTGAAACACTTAATTGTGAAATTCGCAAAAACTATAACGAAAATTTAAAATTTATTCAATCTCTTACTACTATGACTAAAGAGAATGTTGCCAAGTTAAAAATTGGGCAACAAGAATTTACAGAAAAAGATATTTTGCCTGGAAAGAAGTGTCTTGTAACAAATCATTTAAAACATCATTATTTTGAAGTTTATCCTAGCAATTTTACTAATATGGGTTCTGATAGAACTTTTGCACTTAGAGGATATTTATCAATCACCATTCGGTTTATTTTATTAATACATGATCTTTACTTAATAAAATTTAAGGCAATTCTACTATATTAGACACTATCTTAATCTTGTTTATCCTCATCTTCCTCTTGTTTGTGTTGTTGGAGGTGGAAGCCATGAGAATTTCTATCCAATAGAATGTCTAGACTATGTAGAGATTGAGGAAAAGATGTGATTCATAAATGATTAAAGTGTTTTTTTGCAAAAAAATATCAACTTATTATTAATAAAATATTTATCAATGATTTATTTAGTTAAAATGTATTGCCATTCAAATATCTATAATATAAACTTCATATTTAATTTTATAGCATTAAGATTTATTTTATTTGAATCCATATGTTCAGTGACATCAATCTTGGTAAGAATTTACTATAAAAATTAATTATTTATTTTCTAAGAAACTACTTCACATATGTTCGAACGACTCCAATTAAAACATCAACAGAATTCTCTACCTCCAGAAGAGATTCTTGGGACTCAGAATCAGAATATATTTATTTTCAGTTCTCACAGATGTGGATTCGATAATCGTTTTAAAACAACTTTCACGTTGCTTGGTCGAACGTTCAATTCTACTGAACAGTATTTTATCTGGCAAAAAGCTCGATATTTCGGTGATTTGGAAATTGCTGCACAGGTTTTGATGCTCAACAATCCATTAGCTATTGGAAGAATTGGAACGCGTGTGAGAAATTATAATAAACTGGAGTGGGATTCTGTTAAGAGCAAGGCAAGATTTATTTCAAATGTAAAATTAATTAAGAATATTCCAGATAATGTACACCGGTTTATGGGCTAAATTTACACAGAATACTCAGCTTTTCAACCAATTACGTGCAACTGGATATGGACTAATTACTCATGCATCAGACTCAAATTTATATTGGAGTAATGGATTGAGTCCAAAAAGTCCTGTTCTCAATGATCCAAGTATCTGGGAGGGAGAGAACAAACTTGGCGAACTATTGATGGAGTTAAGAACTGAAATTAACACAAGCATTTTTTGATTTATTTTTTTAAAAATGCCGAAATTGAATTATATATTTTATTTTGAGTTGAATAAATTTCTTCTTCTGATTTTGCTCCTGTAATAATACATTTTCCTGTTGTGAAGACAATTATAACTGCACGCGATTCTTTTAATCTTAGGCACATACCCGGAAAAAATTCTGGATTGTACGAAATGTGTTTTGCAAGCCAAATAGGTGGTGCATACCTCATTGAATCATACAATGCTAAAAATAAAATAATTATACAGAAATAAAAGTACCTGGTAAATTTAGAGGTCCCGGGAATGAAAATGATGAAACCACATTTTGGATTCTAAAGCCATGCATCTCAATTGAGATTGAAATTGCCTCTTTTATAATAAGGACAAAATGTCTAATTGCAATTTCTGAGTCTTTAACAGAATTAGTTCCTACACAAACAATTCTACCATTAGAAAAAAGTAGTCCTGTTGCTTTCATAGGATATTTGAGTTTAATGGTCAGTGCAGAAAAACGTTTTGGTTGATATTTTGCTTCTGAAATTTTATTTGCTAGTGATTGTAAATCAATTTTGTTAGTTCCTTCAATTAATTGAGCTGTAGAAACAATATTTTGTAGAATGGCTTTCTGGTACATCTAAAAATTTTTATTAATAGAATATAGTTGTTGACGAGTATGTATGGCTAGATGTGGGCATATGATTAAATCGTCTTTTAAATATTCAGACTGATTATGTCATAGGCCTACACTAGAACCAAAACATTATTTAAATACAGATAATACATATGTAAGCAGAAGTTAAGAATAATATTTGCATTTTAACCCACTTAACCACAAGGGCCGACAGAATATGGTACTATATAAAATATAAATAAATTCTGATTTCAAAATAAAATGTTCAACGCCCCTTTTACAATGATAATTTCGGGGGCCACGGGTAGTGGTAAAACCCAATGGCTTTTAAAATTTCTTAAAAATACTGAACTCCTTATTGACCCACCACCTTCAAAAATAATGTATTGTTTTGGTGAAATGAATGAAATTGTTTTTAAAATTAAAGAAATGGGCATAACCACATATAATGGTGTACCGGAGCCTGAGCTAATTAAGCAGCATCAGCTTTTAGTACTTGATGACTTAATGCTTAATATTCAAAGCGAATTTCTCGATCTATTATTTACAAGGGGGTCTCATAATTGGGGAGTTAGTGTTATATTTGTTACACAATCACTTTACGGCCGCAATATAAAGACGGCAAGAGCAAATGCACATTATATCCTCTTAACTAAAAATCCTCAAGGATTATTGCAAGTCCGGACACTCGGCTCGCAACTTTTTCCAAAAATGATAAATTATTTCCTTGAATCTTACCGCGATGCGACATCAGAACGTTTTTCTTATTTATTAATAAATATGCATCCCAGCACTGAGGAACATTTAAGACTTTCTACAAATATATTTCCCGGAGAAAAAACTACTATATATCTACCCTTGTAATATATAAGTGATAAAAAATAGATTCGATAAAAATGCCTTCATATAACTATAGCCCATACGTGAAAGAAAATTTTGAGTTCCTTCAACGCTTAGCAAAAACATCCTCGGACAAGAAGAAAAACGCTCTAATACTTTCCGCTAACGCCGATCAAATTTTAGCAATTGTGGAAATTTGTGCTAATATCTTAAAGCATAATTTTACACTAAGTAAAAAGCAACGTAAAAAATTGGCACAATTTGCTGATTTTTATAGGGCGATAGCAAGGACACGCACAGAAAACAGTGCACGTAAACGACTACAAGAAGGAGGTAGTGCGGCGCTTGCTGCTATACTTGTCCCTGTTTTAGGAGCACTAGCCGAGCATATTATACATAAATTCTCCCAGGAATGAAACATACAAAGAAAATGGTAATGGTGCCAGAAAGTGAGTACCTGACACTTCTAAACATGATTAAAGGTGGTGATTTCTTGCAAAATGAGAAAGCGCAAGCTAACATGGAAATCAAAAATACTTTGGAAGATCCTAAGCTATCAGAAGATGTAAAAGCAAAAAAATATAACTGGTTATATAAGAAACGACGTCAGCTTAAGCATGAGTTGGAAAATCGACCTCAAAAAGTAATTATCGATGATAGTAAAGCAAACGCTCCAGAGGTTGCACCTTATTTGCAGGAAGCTGCTACAACTACCCCTAAATCAAAGTTAATTCCTAAGAAGGTACCAGCTGAATCAAATTCTAAATCTGAATATCAGACTGATTCAGAACCGACCACGTCAAAACAAACGAAACGAAGTAACATAACACCTTTTAATGGAATTATTTCAAGGCGATATTCGAAGGAATTGGAAAATTACGTAAAAGACAATGCTGAAAAATTTAGAATAAGGAAGAATGGGAGCTTTGAATCTAATGTCAAAGGAAGGCTTGTAAAGAATAGTAATTTCACTGAAGTACTCGAGTATGTGCAGGGGGAAATATCATCACCTCCAAAGGGTTTCAGTTTTTTATTTAATCGACTATCCAAGGACCCATTAGTAAAAGAGATGATTAAGGAGACTAAAGGAGAAAGTAGTACAGAAGAAAGCTTGACTGAAGATAATCAATCAGGCAGTGGAAAGAGAAAAAAAAGAGTTCTAGTAAAAGTCACCCCTATAAATTCGCCAGGTTTTGTACGACGAAAAAATAATTTTATCCCAAAAATATGGGAAAAGCTCTAGAAACCTTATTGGAAAAAATTTATTATTCACTAAATTCTCCTGCTTCCTATGCAGGAATAAATCGCGTCTATGAAGAAGCTAGACGCAAGTATCCTAAAATAAAATTTCAGGATGTTTATGATTTTTTGCATAGGCAGAGAGTTTATACGATGCACAGACCTGGAAGAAAAAAGTTTCCAAGGTTAGTCACGCGTCCAAGTGGTCTACACACAGATTGGCAGGCGGATTTAGCCATATTTGATCAACTAACAAAATATAATGATGGGTATAAATATCTTTTGGTTTGTATTGATGTACTAAGTAGAAAAATTTTTGCTGTGCCTGCTAAATCAAAGAGATCTGAAGACATGATTGAGGCATTCGAAAATATTTTCAAACTTTCAAAAGGGATACTTCCACATAAATTATATACGGATCGAGGATTAGAATTTGAGGCTAAACGAATGAAAGAATATTTTAGGAAAAAGGATATTGATAAGCGTGTAGTATACAGTCCTGATGTTCATGCTTCAATGGCAGAAAGAGCAAACCGAACAATCAAAGAAAGACTATATCGATATTTTAGCGAAAAAAACACACTACGTTGGGTTGAGGTTATAAAACAAATCGTTTCTGGAATAAATTCGAGCGTAAACCGCGTTATAGGTGTTACACCTAATTCTGTTAACTTTAAGAACTCTCGAAAATTATTTGAGAGGCTATATAAGGATACACCAAATATTAATTCAAAGAAGGTATTATCTATACTTAAGCCTGGACAAACTGTTCGTATAACTAAAGAAAAAGGTAAATTTGAAAAAGGATATTTGCCAAACTATACTGACGAATTATTTATTGTCTATATAGTAAACGACGCGCATAATCCTGTTACATATAAGTTAAAAGATTTTGAAGACAATATAATTGAAGGAGTGTTTTATAGAGAAGAGCTTGTACCTACGCAAGAGGATACAACACATAGAATTGCAGAAATTTTGAAAACGCGTACCACACGCGAAGGAATAAAACAGCATTTCGTACGCTGGATTGGATATAACGATAATTTTAACAGTTGGGTTAACGATAGTGATATTGTTAGAAGATAAATATGGATTCTTTTTACGTAGTCTTGCCTTCAAATACCGGAAGCGTTGAAGGAAATACCACTTCTAAATTTACTGTTCGAATGCCTGATACACTTGAATTAGATTCTAGCTGGACAGTTGCGTTTTCAAATATTATATATCCGTTTTCTTTTTCATTGACCGGGGATTCTGAAGAACAAGAATCTATAACTGTGTTTCGAAGATATGGAAATGAACTTTTACCTATTCGTATCGAGATACCGGATTTGTCATTTGCCTCAGAAGAGGCATTAGAAGAGTCCCTTAATGCAGTTTTGCTTGATGTTTGGAAAAAGGAATTGGATCGTGAGCGTGAGGAAAAGAGGCTTGAAGAAAATAAAAAAAGAATTTATGGGAATTTTCGTAAACGACGAGCTGTCGAATCTATAAAAGAACAGTATGATAAACATGGTTATTTCGATTTGAATACAGATGAACTAAATAAATTTATCAAGCTATTATCGGAAGAGGATGAAGCAATTAGTCCAAAACTTACAAATTTGAGTCCAGGAGAAGGTGGTAAAGATATTCGTCTTTTGCCTCCTGCAAATCAAAAATCCCTTTACTTAAAGGTTATTGATAAATTTATTCTTTCACAACAAAACTTTATTCAATTAGAACCTACGGAGCAATTGGCTAAAAATGGCTATTTTGATCTGCAAAAGCAAACCTCTTTTAATTTTATGAAATATTTAGGCAAAGAAGGAATTCGATTACCTCCTATAAGCCCTGCCCCTCTTGCAGTTGATGGTATAGAAAGAGTTCGGTTTCGTCCGTATAACGATCAAAGGGATAGAATCAAACAGGCTATTACAGAATTTATGAATTCTTCACACTTTGATCAAACTGAAGAGAAAGTTGCATCTGTTACTAGTCAAGAAATAATCCCCGAATCTGAATCAACTCCACAAACAGCTGCCGAGCATGAGAAACCGGAGTTTGGTTTCTCTCAAGATTTTATCACTAAACAATTGGAAAAGGAAGATTATTTTGAATTGACAAAGGACCTTGCTTATAAATTTATTAAATATTTAAATACGGAAATTAAGGGCGCAAAACTTCCAAATGTATCTTCGGTTTCGGGAAGCTCTGTTGAGACAGTTAGATTAGAGCCACAAGCTGATCAGAAGGATCTTATAATGAATGCAATTAAAAGTTTTATGTCCTCAGAGCCTGAGCCTATTCAACAACATGAAACGATTGACTCTGCACCATCTGAAGAAGAAAGTATTGTTGAAGATGATCAAAAAAATTCTAATGAAATCGAAGAAACTGAAGAGCCTTCACCTACAATTCAAAAGGCTCCAATTACTTCTGCTACTGCAGTGACCAGTCCTATAATAGCTCCGCTTAATCCTGAGACTCACGTAACAAGTCCAATAATCGAAGCTGCGCCCACTCCCGTGACAAGTCCTATAATTGAAGCTCCGCCCACTCCCGTGACAAGTCCAATAATTGAAGCTCCGCCCACTCCCGTGACAAGTCCAATAATTGAAGCTCCGCCCACTCCCGTGACAAGTCCTATAATCGAAGCTTTGCCTACTCCTGAGACTCCAGTAACAACCCCTTTAAATGAGGAAAAACAGCATGAATCAATAATTGAAGACAAAACTCCTCTAGATGGGAAAATAACTCCCCTTACATATGTAGAGGAGACTGATGCAAAGCCATTATTACCTGATGATCAAAAAGTTTTAATGGAAATGGCCGTTCGTGCAGCGACAAGAGCATGGAGAAATAGCGTCGAGTTGGCAGAGAAAGCACAAATAAATATGGAACTTGGTGAAAAATATTGGCAGAATGCACGCTTTAAGTATGCGTTAAAAGATAGTGTGATTACATTAAAAGAAACAGGCGAAATTGTACACTTAAGAAAAACACCTGATAATATTCTTGACTGGGTTAAATCTCAGTTAATATTGTTAACTAATCGTAAAATTTCAATAGATAAATGGACAGAGGAATGTTTAGAGCATGGAAAAAGAGCTTCGGAAGCACAACTAGAAACTGAAGCTGCAGAATCCCGCGGTGATGTTACAGAAGCAAGAAAAGCTGCGGATCGTGCTAAGGCCTCAGAACGTAAAGTAAATGAAGCAGCCAGTCAGGTTGAAGAAGCTGTTGCAGGGCAAAAACGTTTATCAGAAGAAATTATTGGTAAAGTTGACGCAGAACTTGCGAAACAGGACACGGCAATCGAAGATACTTCGTCAATTCCTGTATCTCCAACTACTGAAGATGAAAATGAAACATTACCAGAAGAACATATTGAAGAAAATATTGAGCATAAAGAACATGAAGTTGTATCAATAGACGATGAGGATGAAGAGCAATGGACACCTCCATTAATAGAAGAAGAAAATATCGAAGTACAAGAAGAACACGAAGAAGAAACCGAAGAAGACACGCAAGAAGAGGCTCCGCAGGAATCACATGCATTAACCGATGAGGACGAAGAGCAATGGACACCTCCATTACAAGAAGAAGAAAATATTGAAGCACACAAAGAACTTACGCTTATCGAAGAAGCTACTGAGGAAGAAGATGAACTAGAAAATCCTCCGGAAGAAACAAAGGATCAGGACGAAGAACAGTGGACTCCTCCATTACCAGAAGAAGAAAATTTTGAGACATATGAAAAACCTACGATTATCGAAGACGGTCCTAAGGAAGAAGATACACAAGAAGAGACTTTGCAGGAATCTCAATCAATAAACGATAAGGACGAGGAATGGTCACCTCCATTATCAGAAGAAGATCCTGTAAGTATTTCGCCTTCAACGGCAAATTTAATAATAGTTGAAAATAATAAGCAGACTGATCTTCCAACTCTTCCACGTCCTGAAATGTTAATAGGAGAACCTCCTGAAAGGCCTTCATTTTTGAAAAGCTTCTTTGGACATGGAGGTGTATCTAGCGAAAGCAAAACGGAAGAAAAAAGTCTTCCAAGTCAAGAAAAGGAAAAGAAAGGAGAACCTCGAAAAGAAAAATTAAAAATACGCGTCGATGATTCGGATCCTAATGTAAAGAAAATGCATTTTGCTAAATATGCCTATCCTCCTGAATATCTAAAAATGCTTCTTAATTTCTCCAATATACAACTAGCCGATCCAAAATATCAATGGGTTTCAATACACTTCGATAAATTGCATAAACGGTTCCATGTATTCTTACAAGGAAACGTACACTATATTCATTTAAGTCGCCAATTAGCATATATTCTTGGTTTCGATTCTGAGAAAGTTCATAGCGGACAAGTGGCAAAGTATATGCCTGATATATCCGGGGGTGTTCGTCAATTTTTAGTCTATGCGCCAAGACTAGTTGAAAATAGTATAATTGGAAATGTAACCGCTCCACTATTACGGGTTGTTAATGTAACTGGTAAACCCGGTGATAGTATTTCCGAAGTATATATGACCGAGCATCCTCATCGTTTATTAGGTAAACGTCATCCAGACATTACTATTGAAATTCGCACCCTAGCTGGAAAATTAGTAAAATTCCATTGGGGAACCTGTATACTTACTCTACATTTTCAACGCTCCCTTTTTTAAAAAATGACACATATACCAGTAGATTTGGATAAAATCGATTGGGGTCCCTTTTTAGCTGCTCAAGAGGGCGGCGCAAAAACAGGCTTATCCAATGAAAGTCAATATTTCCAGGGAACAAGGTATCAACGTGGTTTTGGCTTATTTGGCACTGTAGGGCGTTTTCTGATGCCCATAGTTAAAAATTTAGCTACTAGTGCCGGCCAAGAAGCAGTTAACGTTGGGAAAAATGTACTTGAAGATGTTTCACAAGGTCGTTCAGTTAGTGAATCATTAAAAAAACACAGCAGTGAAGGTCTCCAAAAAGTGGGGAAAAAGCTTCAACAGTGCGGAAAAGGAAAAAGAAAACGTAAATCAAAACAAAAACCAATTATTGAAAAGGTTACAAATAAGGGAAGACGCCACAGGGATCAACTAAGTTTAGAAGATTTCTGAGTATATAAGTAAAGCATTATACTCGTTTATGCCAAACCGAAAAAATGGCAACATTAAAGAAAATTGATAAAGATAGTTCTGAGGGAGTTGATAATCGTTTGTCCTTTTTTTCAATTCCTTCTACAAATGTAGGTATTCAACGTTCAGCATACAAGGAAATTCTCCCTCTTAATGCTCTTAATCAATCTGCAGGCCCTTTTATTTTTAGGTATTTTGGTGACTCTCTCTATCTTGATTTAAGCAAAACTTTTCTAAGTTTGATTTTATCTCTTGAAAGAAAAGATGTAGCAAGTGGTGAGTGGATTCCTATTTCTGACGGAGAAGCCGCAGATCTAAAGGGTGATAAATTTGCAGGGGTCGTTCAATATTTAGGCCTTACATGGATTCGGCGTCTTA
This sequence comes from Meloidogyne arenaria, assembly GCA_036172955.1. NCBI lineage: Eukaryota > Metazoa > Nematoda > Chromadorea > Rhabditida > Meloidogynidae > Meloidogyne > Meloidogyne arenaria. The sequence goes on along the minus strand of JARQAB010000015.1, from coordinate 3,745,746 downwards.
CACTTTCAATTAATGGTATTCAATGCTATGACTCGGGTATCCACTATGCATATAGATGTATACTTCTTCATGAACTTGGCGCCGATCGAGAAGTAAGTAAAGGTATTTATGAAGCCGCACTTTATTATAAAGATGCCGTTGATAAAGATGATTTTGAGGGTTCAGGATTTAAATCCCGTGCTTCTCGCTTTGCTAAAGGTAAATTGTGTAGAATGTTTTCTCATTTGGATTATGATATTGCGCGACAAAACCAGCTTTTAATTCCACATAGCGATGTGATCTGGACCATTTACAGAAATTCTGATGAATTTCTTATTCATACTCCAAAATACCGTTCAGCTGCAGCATTAGTGGATAACAATAATACATACAGACTCCGTCTCCATGATATGAGAATTTTTGTGAAACAGGTCGATTTGAGCATATCATTAAATAATGCTATTGCTAGACATCTAGAACAGTCACCTGCAAAATATGCCTATAGAAAGATTGATATTCGCAGCGTTTTCTTGGGAAAAGGCCGTCAGGAAATTACTCATGCTGCATTCACGAGTACTTGTCCGAGACGCTTAGTTATTAGTTTTGTTAGCTCCCCCGCCTTTACAGGAAATACGGCTTTATCTCCATTTACTTTTGAGCATGCTAACTTACGCACTGTTTCTGCTGAATTTGGTGGATTCCAATTTCCTGCTGTTTCGTATGATTTTGATTTTACCGATAATAACTTCGTTCGCGCCTATGTTGATATGTTTGTAGGTATGGACCTTGATAATTGGCCAAATACTGACCAGAGAACTCTTGATATCAGTATGAAAGAATTTTCAAAATCATCGTGTTTTTTTGTTATACCGATGACTTCAACACTTGAGGATACTAATGGGTTAGAATTAATTAGACAAGGAACCACTACAGTCCGGTGTATTTTCAATCAGCCGATCAAAGACGATGGTTACGAAATGATAATTATGGGCGAGTTCGACTCAATTCTGTCCATAAATGCCGATCGTGTGTTAAGTACTGACGGATCTGTATAAGATGAATTCTTTACAAATTGAAACAATATTACTTAACTACAAGCCGCTTAAAAATAAATTTATGGGTGTCTTCTCATCTAATAATATTCCAAATATAGAGCGGAATAAACCATTTTGTTTTATTGCTAATACTATGAGAAAAGGAACAATCGGAGAACACTGGATTGCCTGTTATTCAGATAGCAAAAACACATTGGAATATTTTGACTCGCTCGGTGATACTCCCAACTGCGACATGCGTCAATCTATGCTAAATCGCTTTTCAATAGTTAAACAAAGCCGTTATTCTCTACAATCTCCTTTATCTGATACCTGTGGGCATTACTGTATTTGTTTTCTTGTTTTACGTTCAAGACAAGGAAGTAATTTTTCATCCACACTTCAAAAATTGCACTCAATACCTTCAGAGAGTCGTGATGCTGTTCTAAAGAGATTAGTACAGAGATTAGCTTTTCTACCTAGTATATAAGAAAACTAAACTACTGTTTGTTATATTATTTAAAAAATGATATTTTTTCTATATCTAGTTTCATTAATCTGCTTGGCGGGTGCAGAAATATTAAAACAAAACGATAGTAATATACTATACCCGTTTCACGGTCCCTTCCCTCCTAATGTAAATTCATGCTTTATTATTGACGAAGCACATGCCCTTTCAATCGGCCCTTCTCATTCAACAAACCCTAACAAAGACATTCTGCTTTTGATTGCTTATGTTCTTGATTTGGGATTAATATTTGTATTAGCAGTTGTATTTAAAGCTCATGTAAATCTAAGAAGAAACGGGAGTGGAGACCTTCCGGGTATTCGTTTTGCAAAAGGTCCACTTAGTATATAAGTAACTGATTCTAAATCTGTCTCGAAACGCAAGATATGAACATTCGTACTGGTAACAACATGTCGGAATTGCGAGGGCCTGCCGAAATATCTTCTGGAGCTCCGCCACACGCACAGGTCAAAACAGGTTCACTCGTTCAATTACTTTGTAAATTTAATGGAGGGTGTGCACCAGAGTCACTTCACAGGGAAATGCGTAAAAAATATAACGAAAATATTCAATTTCTTCAAACACTTACGACTATGACAAATGAAGATGTCGCTAACACAGGAACTGGTCAAAAAACATTTTCTAACAACAATATTATGCCGGGAAAAAAGGCTATACTAACAAATCATTTAAGACATATTCAATTCGAGGTATATCCAAGTAAATTGACTAAGATGGGAGCTGATCGTATTTTTGCATTACGAGGATATTTGCGTGTGACAATCAGGCAATATTTCTATGTTCGACATCACATAGACCTTGTTTATCCGCAGCTGCCTCTTGTTTGCGTTATTGGAGGAAGACAGCATCAATATTTCTATCCTCTGGAATGTTTGGACTTTGTTAACGCTGAAGAACAAAAGGAGTAGAAATTTATGAAAACTATATAAATGATCATTCAATTTTTTGCATAATATGAAAAAATGCTTTTTATATTAATTTTAGTTGCAATAGTAGAATTAGTTTACTGTGAAGATAAAATAATAAAAAATGAAGATAATAAAACATCTTTTTTTCGAAGACCTCCCAAACCAAAGACGTTTGATCAAGCTTTACGTCCTTCCTTAACTCCTCATTCAAATTTTACAAATATAACCTTACAACCGAGTGGTCATGTATGGTTTGAATACGATGAGAATGAAAAGGAGTGGAAACAAATATACAAACCTACTTTTTCTGTAGTGTATTATAAACCAACTATATTCGATACCGCATGGTTATTTGTTAAAGAAACATGCTATGATATTGTTGTAGCGACCAAATCACTTGTAATCGGGGTCACTAAGCTAACATTATACTTAGGACGTAGATTAATACCTATTCCCTAATCCGTTGTAAAAACGTTAAAAATTATCAAAACAACCTTTAATTTACGGCGTTTTCCAAAAATTATTTGAATCTTGTTTAAATACTTTTTTAGAATAATTATGTTTTTATATATCGTTCTACTAGTTAAATATTTTAATTTAATAAAACATTTTTAAATGTTCTTTTTTAGTAGTCTGCCACATAGTTGTAGGTAAAAACATTTTTGTTTTTTACTTTAGTAGTCCAGTAGTTATTTAGTCTTTATAGTGCCCAGTTAAAACAATTTTGTTTTTAGAAATTGTTTTAACTGGCCACTATATACTACTTGCGACTTACGAGTCGTTAATTGCAAATTTTCGAAAGATATAAAAAGGCATGCACATCCGATCCGAGATTGGCTGCCGAGGGAAAGATATATAAAGAAGAGTGTTAATAATAAATTCCTAAGGAAAAAAAGAAAATAGAAAACAATATAATAAAAATAGCTTATTAAAATATAGTTATCATTTATATAATAAAAAGGAGAGTTTAATTAAATTATACTAGTTGATTTATAAGAAAATATTATCAAGATTTTGAAATAGTTATATGGTGATCCATTGCTTAAACAATGCAATTGTTATACTAAGGAACTATTAACTCATGATTTAACGTTACCTAGTTATATAATTTTTAACTAAAGTTTGAATTAAGTATGATAAATGTAAAAAATAAGATAAATTTGTTTAAATAACATAAAAGTAGAAAAAGTATAATATACTATTCATTTTAGAAATTAAGCCTTTAATCTAAAATATTAAAGATATTTATTTTTTAAAATTTTATTTCAATTATTTTTTATCGAATTTAAATTGTTATTTTATTGTTTAAAGCTTTCTTTATTATAAATGCCAAACAACACAACTATAATTAATACTCTTGAGGAGAAGAATCAGGATTAATGTCTCGGCTCTCCTATTATGGCTCGTTTAAAGTCGCTTGAAGGATTTTTGGAGAATGAATTAGGAAGCGGCCGTTCAATAAAATAACAGAAAAGCATACAAAAATACCATATTTTTCATAATTATTTTTAAACAACTTTATTGCATTTAATTTCCCAATATTTAAGCATTGTACATATAATTGGATATATTAATAATAAATGTAAAGTTTTATTAAAGATTAGAAAAATAATTAACAAATGAAATAATTAGAAAATTAGAATAACATCAATATAAATGTATTAAAATGTAAAATATCTTAAAATATATGTATTAAAATATATAATGGATAAAAACATAACAGAATAGTATAATATTTTTCTTAAAAAATATCTTTCTTAAAAAATTAAATTTTAAATGACATATATTAAATGACAAAACAGCTTTTTATTTGTTTACATCTCCAGAAATACTTTATAAAGATTTTTAATTTTAGAAGTTAGAAATAGAAAAAAGTAATATTCTTGAACTACTAGAAATAAAAAATGTAATTGCGCTTTTAATGGTCTGAAAAGTCTAAATGCCAAGATTCACTAAAGATATATGGACAAAAAATTCATTTTTAAAAGGCAAATAAAAAATTAAATAATGAAAAATAAAAAATATACTATATAAATCTATTTACCGTATCTTTTGTATTAGAGCCCCACGCTCTATTCGAGCCCCACGCTGTAATAAAGCCCCACTTTGGAAAATAGTTGAAAAATAGAGCCCCACGCTGTATTAGAGCCCACTCTTTAATAAAGCCCCATTTTGGAGGATAGTTGAAAAATAGAGCCCCATGGGGCTCTATTTTGGGGCTCTATTAGAATAAAAGCCAGCATTTTTAAAAATACTGGCTATTTATGAGAAATATTAAGTGAAATTTCGTCATTTATGTCGAATAATGTAATATTTAATTTTTATGAAAAATTTTATGTTTTAATATTTTTACAATAAAAAATACAATCATTTATTAACATCTATTTATAAATTATCGTATATTAAATTACCCTTATTACCATTTATTAAAAATAACATCTATTTTAAAAATATCTATCTATGAAAAAATGGCACAAATCACGTAAATTAGAACGAGCCAGACCATTAGTCCCAATATTTTCAATACAAGAAAAACACAGAGTTAAAGGTAGAAAATGGAGAACACTTAAAGCCCACTAATGTATAGTCGATGCCTAAGTTATTCCCATATAAACCTGAAAAATCTAGATTATTTTTAGAGCTGAAGCAATTTTTCAATCTGAACTAAACGAGTTAATTGCGTCAATTTCTGTGTTAATTAATTATGCAAATAGAATAGATAAAATCGAATAAATTTTATAGTATAGAAATATTACCTACGAAAATTACACAAACATTTTTTTAAAAATAGGAAAAAAGTGTAGAAGGCGCTGAATCAGGGATAAAACCGCAATAAATTATTTTTCCCATAGAATCTTTCTAATTGTAGCTATATCATATATCATTTTTTGAATAGTAAAAGAGACATGGGAATCAGTTAAGGAATCCCTGATAAAATGAAGAAGTTTGCCGACAATGTCAGAAAGGAACAGACATTTTTGACAGTTCTAATAAAAACTGTTCACCACCAAACAGAAAATAACCATAAATTTCGACAAAAATTGGCAGGACCACATAGAATATAAAGAAGAAATATTTATTATTATAGAAAAATTGCTCTTCATAAATAAAAATAAAATTTATAACAAATAAATACAAATTAACAATTTAAATAATATTTATGAATGATGACTTAAAATTATCAATATAATAAGTAATATATTATGAATTGTTCTACTTTATTATTAGATATGAATTGATAAAGATAAATTTTATCAGAAAATTCAATTATTTTATAATTGATATTATACATATATCCATTATATAATAATAATAGGTATATCAATTATCATATAATTGATATATGTAAAAATTTTGAATCTAAAATTATTACAAATTTAGAAAATACTTTTGAGGGTTTAGTTTTATGCTTATCTGAAAGCCCATAAAAACTGATTACAATATATTAATTTAAAGTTGTCGAATCAAAAAAGTACACCCTGTCAATAAACTAACATTTTCAAAAAATCTAATTTTGAGACACTTTATCGATCATAACTTTTCTACCAGTCGGTCAAGGATTTTGATTTTTTAGTATATTGTAGCTTATTTAATGCCCTATCCATTTGACCAAGAGCAAAAATAAGTGACAATCCCTTCATAAGTTATAGGGTCCGGGAGTCGGGATCAATTCAGGTATACCGGGAAACGCGCAATTACTTATGTGCACAACTGTATATAACCTGCATTAAAATGCATTAAATATTTTTAATATTTAAATAAATTTCAAATGTAATATTATCTTATCAAAAGAAGTTACTATGAAGAATCTGTAATTAGTTTTTGTAATTACTTTTTTCAGTAATTTTATACTCTTTTCCCGATGTCTCAGCATCTTAGGGGCAATTGTGATCAATCGATTGACGATCATATTTCATTCAAGATCTGCCAATTTTCGTCAAATTTCACCAATCATTGTTTGCAAATTTCACTTTATATATAAAGCTTTATTGTCAAATTTTTTGAGTGCCGGAAAATTGGGCTCTGGAAAATTGGGCTCCAAGATTTTTCGGAAAATTGGGCTCCAACTTTTCGGAAAATTGGGCTCCAGCGGAAAATTGGGCTCTTCGTGAAAAAAGCGGAATATTGGGCTCTAAAATTTTGGGCTCCAGAGGAATTTTGGGCTCTAAGAAAAAAAAGTCAAATTATGCAATATCAACGGGGACGTTGTTAGTATGACGGGGATCAACGGGGGATGTTGTTAGTATGACGGGGATCAACGGGGGATGTTGTTAGTATGACGGGGATCAACGGGGGATGTTGTTAGTATGACGGGGATCAACGGGGGATGTTGTTAGTATGACGGGGGTCAACGGGGGATGTTGTTCCGTCAACGGGGGATGTTGTTCCGCAAACGGGGGACGTGTTAGAATGACGGGGGTCAACCCCCGTTGACGGAACAACATCCCCCGTTGATCCCCGTCATACTAACAACGTCCCCCGTTGATATTGCATAATTTGACTTTTTTTTCTTAGAGCCCAAAATTCCTCTGGAGCCCAAAATTTTAGAGCCCAATATTCCGCTTTTTTTACGAAGAGCCCAAATTTCCGCTGGAGCCCAATTTTCCGAAAAGTTGGAGCCCAATTTTCCGAAAAATCTTGGAGCCCAATTTTCCAGAGCCCAATTTTCCGGACACCAAATTTTTTAGCTTTTGACTATGCGTCTTATAATTTAATAAATTTAATAAGCGATAATTAAAATATTTTTTAGTTTAGAAATAAATTTATTTTGAATTAAATTAGTTATTTACTATAACTTTTAAGTAAGAAATTATTATATGAAAATGTTTTTCGCTAATTAACACAAATATTTATAGACATTAAATTTATTGTTATTAGTTTTAGTTTTGTCTACATTTACTGATACCACATTGAAGTTATCAAATTCTACTATAGATTAAAGTTTCTAATATAAACCAATTTTAGATATTTCATTGTTATTCGTGCTACAATACTTTTCTTGGTAATATAATATAATGAGGTGAATCTAACAATTGGTCTCTTATAAATGCCTACTGTATATTTTAGTATATTTTTACTTATCTATTTAATTATTTACAAAAATGGAATGGTTTATTGGAGTAAAGTATGCTGGTCCCAGTCCCTAATAGAGGTAATAGTAATATAATAATAAATAATAATCCTCGACAGTATATCTGATGCGCAGTGGGGACCTTAGACGAGAATGTATGAATTTTAATGACCCCTTTTTATTAGTTCAATCTTCGCATTATCTATCCCCTTACTTTATGGTCGATTTTGTAAATTAAACTTTAACCCCTCACTTTGGTTCTTGTGTTAAAAGTATTCTAATCATGCTGATTGGAGTTGTAATTGAACTTTGTCAATTGAAATATCTTATAGAGTTACATATAGAGATATAGTATCGGTATATATGTTCGCGAATATAATTGATGTTAGCGAATGTAATTGTAGATTGGATTTGGCATTTCAAAAAATTTACATTAAAATAACTTAAAATTTGTCATTATAAAGCTAGAAATTTAGAACATCAATTTACAAACAAAACAAAATTCGAAATAGATTTTGCAGATTAATAATTGCACAAAAACTTTATATATTGTGAACACGCAATTCATAAAAACTTTTTACACATCAAAGCCTTTTAGGAAGTTTTGGTATATATGTTCTTACGATTTGTGAATTTCTTGCCCCATTTAATCCATTAGGGTTTGGGATTTTGTCAATAAGTTCTACCTTTTCTTAAGAGTTGCATTGTGTTGTGTATGGGCGTCAGCCCTTAAATTGTTTAGTATAAAAGCCAGCCAATAGTTAGTTCTCTCTCCCAGTTTTAGCTCTTCCTATCCCATTCTTCGCCTTCATTATATTTTCGTGTGTGATAAACTATCTGTTGTGATCGTCTACGTAAGCGGGGTCGTAACAGAATTTTGGCGCGGTCGACCAACGAACCAGTCTCGTCTACTTCGAAAAAGGTCGTCACCAACTACAATAAGAAAAGTTCGGCAACAGCTACAAAAAGGAAAATGGCTCTGATAAGTGAAGTAAAAACATGGTGGGAAAACCATGAGTGTAATGTGAAGAACAGTGTTGACATTCTCCATGTGAGTATGATATTGGTAGCCCAAAGCTCACTGGAGTGCCGTGCAAAGGCAGAAGTTTCACAGGAAACGAGTCTAGTGTGTTGGGCAGTTTTATGTCGAGTGTCGAAGTCTTCTAATATTTTAAACGGTCAAATTGTTTTTTATCGTAGATTGTATTGACGCGCGATGGGGTAAGAAGTAAGGGGAAATCCAATCCTAATGGGGTGTCCAACATTCCAATCCTAATGGTGTGTCCAACATTTTTAACTTTTATAAAAAATTGTAAAATTAATATTCTATATTTTTAAAATTTTTAAAAATTTGTTGAAAAAATTCTTTTATTAATTTCATCTAAATATTTATTTCAATAATTTTTGGTTATGGAACGTTTATTATTTTTTTATTTACATATCAGATTTTAGCTAAACCACATTAAAATTAAAAACTAGAGTTTTCAAAATTGGAAAAGGATTATTTTTTGTTGTTGCCGTTCGGCAATTCCAGGCCCGCAGGCTTCTTATTTACCAATAAGATTTCCAAATATTTTCCAATTCCAAATAATAATTTATTCTCCGAACCGAAGGTAAATTAAAGTGGTGAAATAACAATACAATAAAATATACAATTTTATGTAAATTGAATAAAGACAGTTAAAAACTGATTGGAGAAAAAACCGACTACTAACAATTTAAAAGCGATATTTATATGGAAAAGCACTTAAGCTATTCTTTGCCCCCAACGGCGATTTTATCTCTTTTTTCATGAGAAATTTATAAGGAAAAGGATCGAAGTCCAAAGGGAATGGAAATAAAAATATAAAATAATATTAGGGCTGACTCATCGGGATTTAGACTTTTTAATAATAAAAGCCAACTTCGACATCCTCCCCCTTTTTTAAAAGAAAGAGTTTAAAATAGATGTCCGGGTTTTTCCTAACAAAAACCCAACTTTGACATCTTTCACGTTTTTTAGAGAAAGTGCTTAAAATTGATGTCTAGGGTTTTTCTAACAAAACCCAACTTTGACATCTTCCCCGTTTATTTAAAAAGTGGGAATGTGAATTCTTATAAGAAGTATGTTTAGTACTTCAATTTTAGTTCGTGCATTGTGCCCCCTTTGATATCTATATCCAGGTTATGGCACAAGGTCACGACATTTGTGAATTTCATAATTTTCAGAATAAAAAAATTTTTTCTAAAATCAAAACCCTGGGATTGGCTATATCTTTAAATCGGATGCCACTAACGGCACTGTACAATTTTTTGGTTTATGAACTAAATTCCAAATTGGACTTGACCCAGGGATAGGGTATATCCAAATAAATGAGGCGCCTCTAACGGCGTAATTTTCGGGCTTGATTCTCAGGAAACAAAGAGAATTGATACAAACGGAAACAAAACAAATATAAATTTATAAATGAAAAATTTATTTCTTTTTTCTTCTTATCATCAATTCTCCATTTCTTCTCCAAACCAATCATTCCCTGACTGTGTCTTTGTCAAGCTCCATGATTTTTGTTCCATGCAATTGACCAATCCATCAGCACTTCTTGATCCATCGATATTGTTACCTATAAAGTTGTTGGCTCTAACGCCAAATATTTTGATTTTGTCAGTCAATATCTCTGGAATCTTTCGGACATTAGTTTGTGGATTCAAAGACAATTCTTTTGATTGGTATTTGCTCGGGTAAAACGTTCGGGGAGTATATTTATATTTCACGCTCCCTAACGAGCATTGATTGTCCTTGGAAAGGCGATGTGTCTGTTTTCCAAAACGTACGGTAGGGTAAAATTCTTGATAGACTTTGGGTTTTGTAGCACCCTCTAACTGATACTTTTTCGGCTTATTCTGACGTAGGGGTGAATGGGATTTACGATAAAGGTTAAAAATTTTATTTTCACCCCCTAACGGGTGTTTTTTCATTTGGGTTTCAAGGACTATTGCTTCACTTGAATGTTTCCCTTCCTTAAAGTGGGTTTCCTTTGTGCCCCTGACAATTAGAGGTGTCCCCAAGGTTGCCAATTTAATTAACATTGAGGGGATTTGTTCGGGCTCAGGGATGGTCGTAATGTTTTTCAAACTTGGAACTTCTATGCCTTCTAACGGCACAATCCAAATTATTTTTCTCACAACTCCTTTCAGGATATTTGCTTCCCTTAGGACTTCTAACAGTCCTTTATCAATTGTTTGTTTCCACACAACTAACGTGGCGACCTGTCCGGGCATTAAAATCTTGTTGCGGAATATCGTGGAGTCCCACGAGGGTGGTTCATACACCAAACCTCTCAGATTTTCTTTTCGTAAGATATTCCGGAGCTCTAACGCTCTATCGTCACAAATGAACACCAGAGGTGAGGTGGCCTCCAACGGCTTTTTAGAATCATCAAATATAGTCTGCGCTCTAACGCGCTTTTTCTTGTCGGGATTAGAATATTCACTTAGTTTCCGACCAACCGGAATTCCTTTATTAACCCTATTAGCTAATTCTTTATCATTACCACTCAGTTCTTCCTCTTGAATGGTATTAACACTCCTTTTTAATATTTTAGGATAGGCTATAAAATTTGCTTCTATACTTTCTAACTCTATTTTTGGTTTTTCTTTCAAAATGGTTTCAGCAAAACCTTTATTTTGCGATCCAACTCGCTTTTCTATTGGGTAAACATTAAAAAGGGAGTTTTCGGGGCAAATTTCTTGAGGTTTCAATAAGGTAGTGGGTTCTGGTTCCTTATAGCTCCTTTTGTTTGAGCTGGCTGGGCAAGGATTTGCGCGAAATATCTTAACATTTTCTGTTTTCTCGAGAATTCCACCTACGAATTGCGTGGAATTTATATCTCTTTGAATGGTACTGGCAATAACGCCTGCTGTTGTTCTCTCTGGTGAACTGTCTTTGAACTCCCGCTTACATAAAGCTGCATGATGATCTGTCTTACCACAGAATAAACAGCTCCGTCGAGGATTGGGGCATTCATTAGCGTAGTGTCTTTTTCTAAGGCATTTAAAACATAAGCTTCTTTCCACAGCTTTGTTTTTTCGCTTTTCGGCAGTCCTAACACTGCTACAATTTAAAGGGGTGTGGGGCTTATCACAGAATTGACAGGGAAATCGAGAAGGGCTCTGACTTTCGGGACTATTCGAATTACGATACTGACCCGATGTTCCTTCTCTTTGCTCTTGTCTTGATCTTCTGGGATTTTTAGACCTTTGATTACTAATGCGATTTCCTGACCCGCAATTTTCTTGTTTCCGTCTAGTGAATTCTTGCCTTAAATTAAAATCTCTTTCTTCTCTAACTCTAGGTCTTTCGACTCTCGGTGAGAAATATTTGCTGGATCCTTTATCCGAGTAGTTTATGGCAAAATTCATGGAAGGTTCTTTATATTTGTCCTTAATGACATTCTTGGGGGTTTGTTTCACTTCCATTCGATTTCTAATCTGAGCTAAAGCACGCCCTAACGCGTTTCGGAACTTTGCAGTATTCCAATCTTCATTATCCTCTTTATCTTTAATTGTGCAACACTTGTCCAATACTTCTGACGATATTTTTCCTTCTAAGGTCATAAAGTAAGGAGCTGTGTCCACATCTTGTTTCAGGGATTGAAGTTGTCGACAAAGTTTTTCGATGCGTAGATAGAGCTTTTCATCATCTTCAAAGTCTTCACTTTGGGGTAAGTTAAGTAGTTCATGGTTTAAGGACCTGACTAGCTTTCTTTCACTACCAAATTTTTCTAATAATAAGTCGATGGCAGTGTCGTATCCTTCATGTGTTATGGTCAGACCTCCTAACAGGTCTTTTGCTTCATCTTCTAAAATCGAGTCTAAAATATTAAATTTCTCCACATGACTAAGGGTAGAGTCTTCGTGTATGAGAACTCTATATGTTTCCCAAAAACTACACCATTCTTCTATATCCCCATTAAATCTTCTTAATTTTATATGGGGTCTTTGTAGTTTCTGATTAAATGCAGGAAAAAAAAATTTTCAACTAATCCAATTAGTTGAAAATTTTCAACTAATCCAATTGTTTAAACCAATTGGTGATGGAAGGAAAACTAAAAACATATTTTTAAGCACTAGTTATTATTCTAAACAATAATGTTTCTAGACACTAATAAATTATTTATAAATTAAAAATTCATAAAATTTTATATTAAATGTTTTAGAGGTAAGATATTAAACAATTAAGCTTTTTAAAACTAGATTCATGTAGATGGCGTAAATACCAAATACCAATTTAATTACATACAACTTATATTTATTGTTAAATTAATTTATATTCTACATCATTTTCTAATTTGCTGCATTTGTTTATAAATGTTAACAGAACAGTTGTTTTCTTTTTTTACTTTCCACTTTTAGTTAATAATTTATTGTTTAACATAACATAATTTCGATATTTCTTTGATAATTTCTTTAAAAATTTATGTATGTATTTATCTTGTTTATCAATCTATCTTTGGTCTTTTGGTTGAGTAAAAGCTAAATTTTAATAATATTTTATTTTTGAAATTAAAAGATCATAAAAAACTTTTGACCTTTCTAAAATAAATAAATTTAAAATTTCTAAAAATATGACCAAAGTCTATAAAGCATAATTTTATTATTTCAATCTTTCTTCTTCCGATTCTCAGATTTCTAAAATTTTAACTCTTATAAATTTTATATTTTATAAATCTCTACTATTGTATGAAAATTATTTCACACTCATTATAAATTCTGGTAAATTTATCCATTTTAATATGGTAAAAAAGTTATTTATATTAAATAATAATATTTGATATTTAAATTAGATTTAGTATTTAAATTAGAATTAGTCATTGGACGATGCTTCTACATTGATTACTGGTTGAAATGGAGGTCAAACTAATAAAATTCTACACAAAGTAATAAATTTCATTGCATCGATTTTATTTTAAATTCATATAATTTCTCTTTAGCGCTAAAAATAATCTTCCCGTTATATTTAGCTATTTTTTATTTCATGATAATAAAATGGCGTAATTACCGTCCATATTTTCCAAAATTTTATTAATTTCATTAGGCTTGTTTATAATCTTAAAATTAATTTCAGTTACTCGAAATAAATTGATTATAAACCAGGGTTGCCGCCCGAAACCTGAAACCCGGCTTTTTTTGTACCCGAAACCCGCTACCCGAAATGAAAATTTTCCAACCCGTGACCCGAAGTTGGTTAAAATTCGAAATTTCTACCCGAAAACTTAGCCTTACCCGATTTATTTAAATAGGCAAATTTAAAAAATTATAGAAAGAGAAAGAAAAGAAAAGAAAAAGAAATATTTATATGTAATTTCTTTCATTTTTATTATGTTGATCGGTGGTTGTTTAAAGTTTTTAGAATGCTTGGTTATGTTTTTAAATCTGGACGCTTGTCCAAACTTTGATATTTTTAATATATTTTCTGAAACGGATACTCACGCACTTTTCCTTCATGAATATTCTCTTGGTCGAACACCTATGCAAGCAAAACATAACTCAATCAAAGGGTCCTGGAGTTGTTTCACATGTAACAGTGAAGCGGTGGTTCGGAAAATTCCGAACTGGCCAGGAACATGTTGAAGATCAACCAAGATCAGGAAGATCGCCAACCATCGATGAAGACGCCATTCTCGAAGCTATCGAGGCCGATCCGACCCTATCTACTCGCATGTTGGCAGAGGACTTCAACTGTTCACACATGCAAATTTTTAGAATTTTGCACAAAATTAGAAAGAAAATACGGAAGGAAAGCTGGGTGCCCCATGAATTGACAATCAGAAAAATCAACGTTTACTCGCTGCACACCAACAGAAAGATGTTCGGCTCTCATTCATATTCTCCAATCCATAGGGCCGAAGCCGTGCTGAATCCATACCCAGAATATAGAGGAATATTGGGAGGGGAGTATATTTGGACTTCCTAGGAAGAGCTTCAGGGTTGATCAGGTCCTTCAGCAATTCCCCATACTCAAATATACACAACCACACACCAGCTGGTGGAAATTCCTTACTTAACAATTAATACACGTTCATAATATTTACTAACCACAAAACTAACTAACTAACAATAAAACGATTGAAATCAAGTGTGAAAAAGGGGAGGGATTTAAAATTGCATGAAATAGAAATAAATGGGATATGAATACAAACTCCAAAGGCACAAACTCCGAACATGCTCAATACCGGGTTATACCTTACACGTCCCTTTCCCCATGAGACCGTCCCTGGTCTCTATATAGACTTTTCCGACTCTAATTTCTCTACTTTTTAAAACATTCTCCCCTCCTACTAGTAAAATGACCATTTCCTTTTCATACCGAATCAATAAGCACTCTGATGCCTGGCTTAGCCTATTTTCATGATGTTTTCTCTTTCTTTTACTTTCCATGCTCTTCGAGCATCTCTCTTTCCTTTCCTTTTGGACCGTCCCTGGTCCACTCTTAATTTATTCTTTCCTTTCAAAGTTGCTTATTGATTCGTGTATTCCTTTCTATGGTCATTTTCTAGTATTTGGGTTATTTTTCTTTAAGAGTTTAGAAATTATTGTGGGTAAAGTCTATATATTTCTGGGGTATTCCTTGTATTTTGGCTAACCTAGTATGAGCATATTCATTAAAATTTTGAAATACGTGGTTTAAATGGGGTAAGGTTTGAAATTATAAAAATGCGTCAAAATATTAAAAAGGATCCAGAAATTACCTAAGTAAAATTAAATAACAAATTAAATTTGTGGGAATGTAAATGGAACAAAAAATACATTCCTATGAAATTACTGAGGCTGATATAAAAGTGGCAAAAAAATCAGTCAAATGATCTGATAAAATAAATTTTGATAAAATGGCAATTTGTGTAAATATTGAGTAATGTGAAAATTGGCTTTTGGGATTTAAGTAAGTTGAATAAATAGTAACAAAACTTATTCTAGCATTTAAAAATAATGTTGGGAGAATTATATAAATATTAACAAAAACAATTTTTGAAATATATTAAGTGAGATATGGAGGGAAGTAAAATCGAATGTAAATTGGCAAACAAAATAATTAATTGAAAAATAATTAATTAATTGGAGCAAATTGTTAAAATCATAAAAGGTAATATTATATTTACTATATATTGGATATAATATTACTATATATAATATTACTATATATTGGAATCGGTGAAAAAATTTAAATATTTTATATAATATTACTATATACGAAAATTAAATTTTGTTAAAATTGTTAAAATTAAATCGAAAAATATGTCAGTCTCTTTTTGAGCAACAAAATCATCTAAATAAGAATTTTGTTTATTGTTTACAAAAATTTTAGAAATCATAAAATTTCCACAAAATATGAATATTCTTGTTTTTTAAAAATAAAGCTTATTTTGTTGTTTGGAAAATTGTTAACTCTGGAAATTTTTACTCCACCGGAAGAAAAAAATTTTTTAGGCGATACCGCTCTCGCAGCTGGTGGCCTTCCAGATGCCCGAAGAGCCTATGTTGCAGTAGCAACTTCACGTTCCCGAGCATTCTGGAAGGCCCAGAATAATTATTATGCTGTTGAAGATGACTAGAATATAAACAATTTTGTAAGGAATTTGTGTTTTATTTCATTTTTAAATTTTTATAACAATTAATTTTTATGAAGATCATTAATCAATCTTTGTTTGTATAATAATTTTGAAAAAAATCAATAATTCATTTTTTACAAAATAAAATTTAATTAAAAAATATTCAATTTATAACTCATATAATTTTTTATAAAAGAAAATTTAATTAAAACAAATAATTTTAAGGAAATCCATATAAATTTTTAACTCAAATATTTTTTCAATCACATTTAGTTAAAACAAATAATTTAAAAAGCTATATTCAATATTTTTTACCTCAGATAATTTATTTAAAAATTATTTTAATTAACATATTTTATTTATTTAGATAAATTTTTTAAATTTAACTCATCAATAATTACAGAATTACATTTAATTAAACAAATAATTTTATAAAACAATCCTTATTCACATTTTTTAATCAACTAATTATTTCATACAAAATTAAATTTAAAACAACATAAGTAATTTTAAAAAATCAATATTCAATATTTTCGACTAACATTAAGTTAAATTTTTAGTAGGTCCGTATTTTAAGACAAACAAAAAAAACAGAATATATCTATCAAATACATTCAATTACCATTAATTTCAGCAGACTATAAGCATGAAATACTAAATTAATAAAATAATAATATTTATCTTTAGCTCAAAATCAAAGCTAAATGTTTTTAGTTTAATTATATTTTTAGGTTCAATCATTATTTTATTTTTTAAATTAGTTTACTTAATTTTAGATAAAACTGCTCTCTTGGATATCGTTTTATTATTATAATTATGTATTTTTTAACATATATTTAATCGAGTTTATTAAAATGATCAATAGTATGAAATATTTTCCAGACCGAGGCCTCTAATATATGTAAGTATTATACATGGGATATAGACGCCTAATTTATTTAGTATAACTGGATCTAGTGTCCTTAGTATAATACAATATGTTCTTGAATATTTATTTGTTAATATAATTGAATATTTAGTTGAAAATAAATATGAATATTTAGTTGAAAATGGTAACATAAATAATATATAACATAAAACTTTACAACTTATGATACACTTATACTTATTCTTAATAAAATATCATCTATTTTAAACTTTATAAATTATTTTTTATTGATTTAATTTCGTTAAATATAAGGCCATCAACCTAACAATACAACTAATAAAATTTGTCAATACTTTCATTATTATGTATTTCATTATTAGTATATATTTTTACATCTCAGACACAAGCCTACTAACTTGTTATCTCATCTACGATTATTCATTAGTTTTATGAAATACCTATTATTATTTTCTTTTATCTTAAGCAACTACACAACTTATAGTTTAATACCCTAACTTTTCTCTTTATCGTTAAAGCGTAACAAAATTGTCATGCCATTCAAGTGCATATTTCGTACTAGAGCCGGGCAAAACTTTTGAACATTACTTTAATTTTCTATTTATTTATTTTTTTATTGTTAAGTTGTATATAGATAAGACCTTCAATATTTTCTTTCAATTTCATATTGTAGGATTAATTGTAGGACTATTTTTTATAAAAATAATGAGTTTATTTAATCTAAGCAGATGATAAAAATTATTATAAAAATGTATTGTAAAAAAATATTATCTAAATAGTATTTAATCTATTTTAGATTATTAAACTTTTCATTGTGTCACTTCATAATATGTAAATGGACCATCGTTTTATCGTCACTTCCTTTAAAACTAAATGGTTTCATAAATTTACATTGTTTATTTTTTGTCTTTATGTTCTTTTAAATTAAAAATAATTTGTAAAATAATCTAATCACATTTTTATTATTTATATTTTGATTTTATATTATATATTAAATTGTATTTATCTATATTAACTTTATTCAACCTTTTGTTTATTTTTTGTAATACATGTTATCTGCTTCCTTTATTACCTATTTTATTTTATACATCATCCACTGCCATTATTTATAAATATCTAGGTAATTTTCATATTGTAGGATTTATTATTATATTATTATTATTTGCATCTTTTTTTATAAAAATAGAAATATTTTTTGATAAAATGTCATCGGAAAAAGATTCTTCAATTAATAATAGATGTAGGGTTTTTAACAGTTGATTGTCAATTAAAGTTTTGAAGTTTGATTGATGTAAATTTATGTAAATTGATGTAAATTTGTCTAACTATTTTTGATTTATTAAAAGTTAAATATTTTTTAAATATATTTTAAAATGAGGAATAAATTTAAATTAGTAATAACAAAAAATGATCAAAGGTTTACATTAAAATTTTTATTATTAATAAAAAAATTTTCAATATTTATTATACTCTGAGAGAATAAATCGTATAACTTTAATAAAAGCATTAAATTATTTAAAACGATATGAGTATAAAAGACTCGAGGTCTATGAAATGAAAAATTAATTGGGTTTTCCTTTCAAACGAATTGAATTAATAATTATAATAAGAAAGAAATTAATTAAAATTAATTAAGAACTTTCTATTTACACAAATAAATTTAAATTCGTGAAATTATTTCATGTGTTAATGTATAAAAAGTAATTTATAGATAGTTGCTATGGGTAATAGAAAAAAAATTTAGAAATATGTGTTAATAGATAACATTAATTTACAGAATTCTCTTCTCATTAGTTTTTATTAAAAGGACAACAACAGCAACAGAATAATGGGGAGGAAGAATGTGTAGAGTAAAGCCCGTTTGACTCCTCAGACTTCTTCATAGTCGGGTGAAGATGAATGAAGATAATGTTATGATCGTCGTGACTGCAGAGGAAACAGCTTGAGATCCTGCGTTCAATCGTAAGATTAATACTAATAATTATTATAAAGATTTAAATTGAGTGTTTGACTCCTTGCCTACTGTTGAGGTGCTAATAAGATCCCAGCTTTAGAACAACAACAAAATTCATCAAACTTTCTCGAAAGGAAAAAACATTTTTTGGATTGAGCCATTCACATTGATCCTAATGGAACGGAGTGTTTTATTTGTTTAGAGGAGATAAAGTTTTATGCTACGCCATTCGCGGTCAGAAAAGTGGTGATTGAGATGAATAACAAAATATATTACATACAAAAATTATATAAATTTTTATCAAGATTAATATAAATTAAAATAAATTTCTATATAAATTAATATAAGTTTATTAACATTCTACTATAAAAAAATCATACAATAGTAAAATTTTTTGCAACTTTTACAATTTTAATTAAAATATCAAAGAAATGTCTAATTAAATTGATACAAAAAAATGACATTATCTTTGCTAAAAAGCAAAAACCTCAGACAATTGATTTATTCAAAAAATAAAAAAATTACTTAAAATTTTTTTAAATATTTATAATTTTATCTTAAAATTAATTTAGAACTTCGAATTAATTTAACAGAAATACCAGTTCTTTCATTCGTAAAATAATTTTTCATTTACAATCATCTTTTTATCACATTATTTGGTGTCTGTTAATGTAGTCTTTATAATATTTGAAATTTTATTATTTATTAAAAATAATTTAATACTAAATTATAAAAAATTAATCAATAAATACTTTTAGTATAAAATCTATCTTATTTTAACATTGCTTTCTTTTACTCACTACACAACATCAACATGCGTTGTAAGAAGAATTTCAGTGGTAATGTAATTGATCGCAAATTCTAGTTTGAAATAGCATAGAATGAATATAATTAAGTTGATAGGGAAAAAGCTTGAGAAAAACGCAATTAAGGAAAATAAAGTTATTGAAGAAAGATACAATATAAGAGAGTAAAAGCGAGCAGTCTTAGTGTGCTGAGTTGAACTGTATGAAAATATTTCTTTACTTGTTTTTTTATATTTTTAAATCGCTCTTTTCCAAAGGAATTTGATTGTAGGCAAACAATTGATACTATTAAAAATAATAATTCGGAAAATTTTAAAAGTTTAATGAAATTAGCTAAACCTAAAATTTAATATAAATAAACAAAAACTAATGAATTTATAAATAGAAAAATAAAGAAAGGCATCGCATAATTATTAAGTTTAAAGCCTCAAATTAATGAGCGCATAACAAAAGAACCAAGTATGATCAGTCACACTATTAAGGGAAGAAGAACAGTCAAAGAAGAACAGTCACCCTATTAAGGGAGAACCGACTTCGAGCAAGGAAGTAGTTCAAAAAAGGTAAAAAATTATTTATGAAAGGAAAAGATTAATTTAATTAAAAAATTTCATCGGAATTTTTACATTATATATATAATAAATAGAAAAAAATTTTTTAAAAAAGTTTCTGGCCCGGCCGAAGGCCGGCACGGTCTTGAGAGTTGTACATCTTGGGGGGTACTTTTAATGGGCTTTTAAGGAAAATTATCGCCGAAACTCTGCGATGAAGTTTTGGCACTGAAACGGCTGTGGCGAAGTGGCTAACTTTGAAACGGCCGGAGATAGCGGAAAACGTCTGCTGGGAGGATGTTGTCCCGCAATTAGTAGATAATGAATAAAAAAAAAATTTTGAAATTCGGTTAAGCCCCGGGGTACTTATGCCTGTCTAACCCTTTTTAAATTGTGCTCAAATGTCGCGCCATAGGGTAGCGGTCTTTTGTACTATTTCCAGATCTCGCGAACCGCGCCGTAGATTGAGATGGGACCTGCGGGGTATTAGGTAAACGGCCATGAGAAATTTTTTGGCATAGGTCATTTTGGTGCCACACTCAAATGTGGCACCGAAACGGCCAAAAGTCATAAAAACACCAAGGCCGAAGGCCGAGGAGTTGGCGGGCCTAAGGCCCGCCTTAGGCGAGGGTCGAATTCCCGAGCCTTTTTGGTGCCGCACTCAAATGTGGCACTCAAACGGCCAAAAGTCAAAAAATCACCGAGGCCGAAGGCCGAGGAGTTGGCGGGCCGAAGGCCCGCCGTTTAGCGAGGGCCGAAGGCCTGAGAGCAATTGTCAAAGGCAGAGCTTTGAACCTCCGAGGCCGAAGGCCGAGGAGGCGAGGGCCGAAGGCCCGAGCATTCATTACATCTAAAAGGCAGAGCAATTGTCAAAGGCAGAGCTTTGAACCTCCGAGGCCGAAGGCCGAGGAGTTGGCGGGCCGAAGGCCCGAGCATTCATTACATCTAAAAGGCAAAGCAATAGTCAAAGGCAGAGCATAGATTTTCCGAGGCCGAAGGCCGAGGAGGCGAGGGCCGAAGGCCCGAGCATTCATTACATCTAAAACGCGGAGCAATAGTCAAAGGCAGAGCATAGATTTTCCGAGGCCGAAGGCCGAGGAGGCGAGGGCCGAAGGCCCGAGCATTCATTACATCTAAAACGCGGAGCAATAGTTAAAGGCAGAGTATAGATTTTCCGAGGCCGAAGGCCGAGGAGGCGAGGGCCGAAGGCCCGAGCATTCATTACATCTAAAACGCGGAGCAATAGTCAAAGGCAGAGTATAGATTTTCCGAGGCCGAAGGCCGAGGAGGCGAGGGCCGAAGGCCCGAGCATTCATTACATCTAAAACGCGGAGTAATAGTCAAAGGCAGAGTATAGATTTTCCGAGGCCGAAGGCCGAGGAGGCGAGGGCCGAAGGCCCGAGCATTCATTACATCTAAAACGCGGAGCAATAGTCAAAGGCAGAGTATAGATTTTCCGAGGCCGAAGGCCGAGGAGGCGAGGGCCGAAGGCCCGAGCATTCATTACATCTAAAACGCGGAGCAATAGTCAAAGGCAGAGTATAGATTTTCCGAGGCCGAAGGCCGAGGAGGCGAGGGCCGAAGGCCCGAGCATTCATTACATCTAAAACGCGGAGCAATAGTCAAATGCAGAGCATAGATTTTCCGAGGCCGAAGGCCGAGGAGGCGAGGGCCGAAGGCCCGAAGCAATGAAAAGGCAGGGCTAATCTTTGCCAGAGAGGGCCGAAGGCCCGAAGCAATGAAAATCTAATCTAATCTTTGCCGGCGAGGGCCGAAGGCCCGAAGCAATGAAAAGGCAGGGCAAAATTACCGCTTCTAGCAGCGCGCGAAGCGCGCCCCAAAGCCGATAGGCTTTCCAACGGGCACCCCAAAATTTTACCGCCAGAGTGCTATAAAACGCATTGCATACGCACAACGCCGCCATCGCATACGTAACCCACAGCTAGTTATGATTATATAATTATTCATTGTACGTTTTTTTCAGAGTAAATTAGGCACGTCTGTTTAAAAATTATGTTTTTAAAAGTTACTCGATGCGATATCTATATTATAATATTATATCTATAATTATATTTCCAACCCTCATGATTCCAACCCTCATCCCAACCCTCATGATTCGAAATGGGGATGCGGTATCAAGAATTAAAATATTTGTCAAAATACTATGGGATTGTAAAATACTTTAAGAAGCATACTCATATTAAAGAGGAGATAAGTATTATGAAGAAGTGATATAAAGAACATATGTTTTCTCATAAATATTTGAAATATCAAAAAAATCAATTTAAATTATTTAAAAAATATTTAGAATTTCTATTTGTTATACATTCCAATCAGATTATTATGTCCAAAATAAATAAATAATTAGACAATAAATTATAAAATAAAAATATTAGTGAACTCCAAGTATTCTTATTTTTGTAACAACTTAAAAAAATTTACAAGCCTTATGTAGGAAAGAGTGTCATACGCGATCTGATTTTTCCATGCTTTACTTTGGTTTATTAATGAATAAATTTTTTATTTCTAGAAAAGAAAATGCAAAATTAAGACTACATTTTTTAAAATATTAATAGAAGTTTGAAAAATTTATAGCTGCAGGTGTATCCTTCAAAAACGCAGTTGTTTCCATTCTATAAGAAAGATAGCCGGCAAGACAACTTATCATTTAATGAACGTCCAAATTTGGTAAAATTCGGAAACTCTGAAGCAAGTTTTGGCTATATGCCGTTATTGCTGCGAAACTTTTAGGCGTGACCCCAGAGGCCTATTCCACCAAACAAATTTTACTGTCATCGATATAGAAATGTCAACACAAATTATTAAAAAAAGTGGTTAGATATAATATGGAGCAGAAGATAGAGGCAGAGTAGATAATGTCAGTGTCGATAAAATGCCCACTATTATAACACAACTTAAAAGCGCTGTCATATTCTTTTTTTTTTATACACTATGGCCGACATTGAGTTTTATTTGTCTTCTTTTCCTTATTATCTCTAACCATAGTTGACGCTAATTTGTGGTTGCCATTTTTCCTCGACATTGACAGTAAAAGTCGTTTGGTGGAATAGGCCCCAGGATTCCAGTGCTGACGTCGGTTGCCGCTTCGCTCGCGGCGTTAGTCGTCCCAAAAACTATTATGTTGGGGGTTTTAAATGGGTTTTAAAATTTTTAACCTAGTATGCCTAGTGTTAGTATATTTGCACTTTTTAACCTGGTTAGATCATTTTTAATATTAAAGCTGGTTAGGTCTTTTGTGTTAATAAATTTTTTCTTGATTTTAACTCCATTAATTCATAATTCTTGTTTCATTTTGTAATGGTGTAGAAAGATTTTTAATTTCTAAACCTATATACCACCAAATTGCTTATTTGCGATGAATTGTTTAAATTTTCTTTAATTTATCATCAGAAACTGAAGCTTTTGTTTCTTTAATTTACATAATAATTACAAAGATTTTTCCATTATTGTTTAGCTGATTTAACATCATTATAATTTATTCAAAAATTGAAAAGATTAAAAATAAAACCATCAAATCCACATTGTTCAGAAATTAATAACCAAATTTTTCATTTTGTTTTTATCTTTTTGATTGCCGTGGCCTTTTAGCATATTAATTCATTTTGTTGTATGATCTCAATAAATAAATCCATATAAATTTTCTAAGGTATTTAAAAAAATATTTTTTAATCTGAAAACAGTAAATAATTTAAATCAATTATTTTACATTTTAAATACATTTTAAAGTTACTACACTTCAAAGTGGGTTCCCCTATTCAATTTTACAAAAAATTATCAATAAGTATACCTTTTTTAAAAAATTTTTTTATCTCAAATAAAAACTTTTTCACCTTTGATCAACGGTGTTATTAATGCTCCCGTTGTTCCTTTAAAAGATGCAGTATTTCCAAATGTGGAGATGAGAGTATCATAGTTGGATCTTTTTTGCAACAATTGTGTTCCTACTCTTGTATCAGATAACGGCAGTCCATTTCAGTCATTCGAATAAAAAATTACTGTGTAAGTAAAGGAATTCACCAGATATTCAGCCCCCATATCATCATCAGTCGAATGGACAAGCTGAAAGATTCGTAGAAAATTAATACAAAGACATCTATAAAAATATAAAACAATTTATTATTTTAATAAAGATGAGTTTAAGAATATTTGAAATGGAGCGTAGTAAAACGAATGTGTGATTGAACTTTTTTAATTAAAATATTTGATAGAAATAACATGTACTAATATTGTGTTAAATTTCAATATATTTTAATAAAAAATTAAAAAATATATAAAATTAAAAAAATATATCCATTTTTGTATTTGTCCATTATTACAGCAAAAAGTTCCCAGTTAACAATTTTCTGTAATCCACTAAAAACCCCATTATCATTGAGCGAAAGCTTTTAATAAAAATTATCACAGCTATGATCGTTTTGGAAAAATATTGTTAAATTGTAGAATAATGTATATATGAAACAAACCTTAAAAATATGGTTCAGGCAGGTTTTCATAAAAAGGCAAAGAGTGTTGGGTTATGTGGCTCGTTTCATTTAATTGAAACGAAAAACTATTATATATCAACAAAATAAAATATTTTTAATAATTTTAATTTCAAAATCAACAAATTAAGTAAGTTTAAGTAACAGATTAAATAACAGATTTAATTTAAAAATATTTTGTATTTTTATATACCTATGTTTAATTTTGTTTAATTGAAAAGAGAATAGAAAAAATAAATAGACTACCAAGAACAATTCGAGAAGAAAAACAGTTAAAAATATCTTAGAAGCTGCTAATACTGATCTATCTATAATTTAAATTCGCTTTTAAACAATAAAGAAGTGTTAATTATTGATTAGAAATTTGACTAGAAACTTAGCAAATTTTACTAAATTAACACAATCCCCACATACGCTTGCTTGTGATTATTTTTAAATTAACAGATTATATTTTAAAATTAACTTTTCATTAATAAAATCACAAAAATGTATATACCTATATATAAATCAAATATATTTAAGCATTTCAATTAAAATTTTCATATATTTTGCAGTTAAAAATATAAAATGACCTTATTTATCAAATTTAAAAATATTTTAATGTATTTGTTAACATTAGAAACGATCCTGGTATAGTAAATCATATCACTGCCACTAAAGGAAATCTAAATCAAAATTAATTATTTGAATAAATAATTAAAATAAGTTATTCAATAAAAATTATACAAAAATCTATATTCTATAAAAAATTTATACAACTAACAACAAAGATTGTTAAGTTTTTTTATTTGAATTCTAAAATAAAAATGTAAATTAAATGCAAAATATTTAGCTATAGTTAATCTATTCTATAAATTAGGGTAAAGTGGGCTAACCCTGTAAAGGATTTTGAAGAGGATGTGCATAAAAATAAAATTACTAAGTTTATTGGATACTATTTCTGTATTCTTATAATAATGATTTTTTATTACTACATGGCTAGATTTTATCCTTGTAATTATAATTTATTTAATTTAAATAGAAAGTTTTTAGTTATCGGCACAGATCCGACAACTGAAGAAAGATGCAATAATTTTATGAAATTAAAAATTAGGAATATTTGATGCCAAATTAACTTTATAAATATCTTTAAATTTATAAAAGCTAAGATAAAATATGTCGATGGAAGCTAGTATATGTGTGGCATGGAGCAATCATAGACGCATATATTACAAAAATTTTCAACCATTAATGAATTGGGTACTTTTTGCGTTATTTTAAAAACTTTAGTTTTAAAAATTTTTTTTAAACTTTTCTAAACTTTTCTAAATCCCAATATTGAACCTTTTTTATAAACAAAATTACATTCTTTGCTCAAAATGAGTGTTTTTAACGCTTATTTGGTTCTATGTTTAAATAAAACGTGTTTATAACACGTATTTTTACATTTCTTTTAATAAAATAAGTGCAAAATAAAATAAAAAAATCAAATATAAACAAGAATATAAAAAATTCCCATAGAAAAAATTTCTATGGAATAAATATCTATTAATTTATATTAATTTTAATATGTTCATAAAACACATTTAACATAATAATTTTTAGATTTTATAATTTAAATGTTTTAAATATGCACAAAAATTAAGCGCATATATTACAGCCGGATGTTGGGGTAATCTCAACCCGTAATTGAGATTAATAATTATAATTACGGGTAATCTCAACCCTTAATCTCTTTACTTCTTTTAAATTGGAAAATGGATCATGTTTTTGAGTAATACAAGAATATATTATTGTCCTAAATTCTCTATTATTTCAAATAATGCATTTAATAAATTAGAACAATTATTAAAATTACAGTTATCATTCATCTAATTGCGGCTATTTCGATTCTAATTTTATAAATTTTATTTAAAAAATAAACTTTAATCAAAATTTTAAATTTGTTATTTATAGTAAGGGTAATACTAAGTTTTAGATTAATTTATTCTTTTGTATAACTTAAGTAAATAAAATTGAACATCTGGATGGAATCCTATTATCTGGATAAGTATTTATAATTGTACTTGTCAAAATAATGAAATTTGTTACCGCCCTAAGGGTCTAAAATACCTTATAATTTGTGTCGATGAAAAAATTAGTTTGAAATAAATAAATAATTGATTGTTATTAAAAATATCAATTTGAATAAATAATAAAAAATTATTTACTAAGTTAAAATTTATTATAAATAAATTAATACTTTTTCTATATATAAATATATACAGATGGTGAAAAGCTATAAATATATTCAGATATATAAAATCAATTTAAAAATTATTCCCTGTCATTGTTATCAAGTCTAAATTGGAGGGCATGCAAATGTCGTAAAAAAATTCAATAATAAGATTGTTTATGTTTTGATCATTTTGCCTATAAATTTTTGAACACTGTCGAACAGCATTTCTCTAAGTCAGATCGAGTTCATTTACACGGATACGATCCTGCATAATGCGTTCCTCATCTTTTAGTACAGAGATAAGTCTGAATTACAAAATAAAAATATGAACCCTTCCTGTGCGTTATTGGTGCGACAAATATCTTTGTCAAATATCTGTAAATAATTTGCAATTTTCTTTTTAATTTTTTACATATAGATACAATATTAAAATTTTATAATTTTTATGAAATGTGAACAAATTTCCTTTATTTTTTCGTTAATGTTATTGAGTGTTTTTTCAGTTACATCAACTTCATAGAGAAAGAAGAATCATACTAAGAAAGAAGAATCATACTAATGTTATTTTCACATTATTGTGCAATTCTATTTACCTCAATTATATGGTTTATTCTTCAATTTATATCCTGAATAAACCGTTTATTCCCTAACTGAATGTTAGCGATTCTATTCTTATTTAATGATCTCGGGACATAATTCGAAAATTAATTCATGGTAATGATTTTATTGCCAGATGATGGAGTTTATTAGAAAATTATATTAAATCTTGTTTTATTTAGTTTTATATTTTATAGAAATGAAAACATCGATGACCATAATAATTTCCTCGAAATATAATTATAAGGAAATACATACAGTTTTTTCCTTACTTAATAAATAGAATTTTTTGTAATTGTTTTATAAAAAATACAGCTTTTAAAAAATTGTTGTTTTTAATTATTTAAATTGTAAAATTGAAATTTTATATCAATTAAATCCACCATGATTTTAATATATTTTTTATCTCTATTTAATGTTTTTTAATTTTTTATTTATAAAAAATACAATTTGTGAAAATTTGTATAAAATAATTAAAATCAATTTGTAAAAAATCAAACTTGAGAGGTAGGGAACTTTAAGAGAAATATATGCATAACTTTCAGATAGAAAATACAATTTTAAAAAGATTAAAATTAGGAAATACAATTTGTAAAAAATTAAACTTGTGAAGTAGGTAATTAAGAGTGAAATTAGCATATTTTTTAGAAAGAAGATACAATTTTAAAATAATCGAAATTTTAATAAAACAAGGGAAGATCAGTTTTTTTCCTATTTTTCCTATTTTTTGGCACTTTTTCTCCTTTGTTTATCCTTTAAATTAAAACAAGTGATTTATGAGTAGAGGTTAAAAAGGTTGAAAAGAGACAGATAAAGCCTAGTTATAGAAGGTGGACTTCGACATGAAATTATGGAATCATGGGCTGAGCATGTCCCAGCTGAACAACGCTTTAGACGATGCTTCTCACCAATTGTTAGTCGAACAATCTTAGCTCGAAGAGTTCAACAACGTATAACTGAACGACGTTTGAAGAATAAGGAAGCAATTAATCAGCTACAGTTACATGAATTTGCAATTGAAAAAAATAAGAGCTTTATTATTGAACAGAAAAATAAACGTGAAGGTATATTTTAATCCGATTCGAAAATCTTTAGATCTTACATATATTTCATTTTTAGAAGCTGGCAATAACGATCGCCTTGAAAGTTACAACAAAATGATCATTGAAAAAATTGATAGGAAATTAGAGCGTTGTCGTGAACAACTAATTTTAGGACATCAGAATCTTGATATTCACAATGAAATGCAACGTCAATTTCAATGGCATTTTAGTTTTAAATTACCTGAAAATTTTTTTGGGTTGATACGTGTGTTGTTTGCAAGGATGATGAAAATCCAAGTTTTATGGGTACATGTAGGCACATATGGTTATGAAAAGAATGCTGTAATCATCTACACTTAGATGCACATAATTCTGGAAAGTTTGCGAGATGCCCATGTTGCCGAAAAATAACCCTATTTTTTAAATATGTTTTTGAACTATAAATGATTAAGGAAACAACGACTTTTAAGTTTGAAAGTCGTCTTTATATTGATAGATTTTCATTGCTACAGTAAGGCAACCCTTTCTGATTATATCAAGTCACGACGTACAATTGGCAGACTTCGATCGCTCGTTCTACAAACTGGGTTAAGAGTAGAAATTTTAGAAGGTTGGGCAGAAAATAGACCTACTGATCTTATAGCAATGCGACAACGAGAATCACGTCAAAAAAGAGAGAAGAATAAAGAAGCTTTAAAGAACCTTCAACTTCACGAATTTAGTATTGAAAAGCTTAGTTGCTATGAAGAGGAGCAACGAAAGCAACGAGAAGGTAAAAATTTAAATTCAAATCTAGAAAAATTTATCTAAAATATCTTAATTTAAATATAAATTTATATTAAAAATTTAAATTATTTTAGAAGCTGAAGCTAATGACCGACATAGTGCTTATTAAAATGATATTAGTGCGAAAATTCAACACAATTTGGAACAACGAAGACAGCGGCCCGGCCTTCGGCCGGGCCAGAAACTTTTTTAAAAATTTTTTTTCTATTCATTATATATATAATGTAATTATTATTTTATTATTATCTCCATTCATCTCAGACATTCCCCAACATTCATTCGCTAGTTGTTGAAAAAAATGGTAGTGGGTAAGAAATATGAGAATATGATAAACTATATTTTGTTAGATGAATTAGGAGATATAAATATATGGCAAATTAAAAATATAAAATTGATTTTTATAAATTTACGCTACACTTATTATTTCTCTTGCCTTTATTTTTTGTATAAGATAACAATCTAAAAAATAATTTATTATCATTATTTATATATGTGATTATAACAAAATTATAACAAAATATGATATGTTCCCAGAGATAAATAAAGGATTAGACATAAACTAATTTTATTTTCTAGTTATATTTATAAAAGGACTGAAAGGAAGTATGCCCACCCGCATATAATTTCTACAGAAATTGTGGCATTTCTGTTTAATTTTATATGTTGGTTCGAGCATATTGACTTTGTAGCTTTGTAAGTCTGCAGGATATATATGTTTGTGGGCTTTGTTTATGAGTCTGCAGGATATTTTAGAGCAATGATATTTTATCCATACTTTATGAAGGAGAAAAGTTATGAAGGAGAAAAGGTCAAAATTGTAATAATTTAGTAAAATTTTAGTAAAAAAACAAATATGTATTTCTTTTTCAAAATCTACAATATAAAAAATTTGTCTAACAGTGTCGAAAACAAAATTATTACTTAAATTGTTAATTATATGTAGTACTTTAGGCAAAATTATCTTATATTACATTTCATTGTTTTAAATTTAAAGTGCCAGAATTTCACCAGACGTATGCCACACACATTCTGACAATTTTTACATGAAACAATATTTTTCCCGTCCAAATGCCAAACAAACTTTAACA
Source organism: Meloidogyne arenaria (assembly GCA_036172955.1). Classification (NCBI taxonomy): domain Eukaryota; kingdom Metazoa; phylum Nematoda; class Chromadorea; order Rhabditida; family Meloidogynidae; genus Meloidogyne; species Meloidogyne arenaria. The sequence goes on along the minus strand of JARQAB010000015.1, from coordinate 3,715,233 downwards.
AAAAGGAAACGTAGAATATTTTTACGTCCGAAAATTTTACCACACACATTTTGACCAGAAAGAAAAATGTCGGACATGCCATTCTCAGGAGAATGGGGAATTTGTAAATATTTTATTTGAACATTTAATACTACAAATTTTTACTTATATAACTGTGCACATATATAAACAATTTATTAAATTATAAATACATATATTCTCCTCATATGTTGACTTCAAACCCCTTTATTTTACATTCGTTTCAGGTAAAAATTGTGAGCGAAATACATAACCTAAATGATTAACGAATACGTATGATATATTAAAAATACTATACAGTTAATTAAATAATTAATTTAAGATTGTTGAATAATTAGAATTTAAATTTTTTTTTCTACATATATTAATAACAATTTAACATTAATGATAAGATGAAAAAGAGAAATAAAAGAGATATTTTAGATATACAAAGCAATTTTTAAAGAATTCAATCTTAATTGTAACAAAATTTGGCGACAAATATGTCGAACAACTAGCCATTTACAAATTCGACAAACCTTTATTTTTTCCAAGGATGACATTAAATGAAACTTTGCAAAAATATCATTATTTGATTATCAAGTGTGTTTGTTGAAAACAATATTCCTGTTAATGATTATTGCAAAATCGTTTATTCAATGATCCTTAAATTAAACCTTCCTCGCCTAATCAAAAATACTATGAAATTTTATATGAACATTTATTTTCACCATAATTTTAGCAACTCCTTGAAGTAACAAAACTTTTTTAGAAAACTTTAGCTAACTTTCCCCCTCGTCTACCAAAATCAAAATAAATTAAATTATTATTATATAAAAAACTACTTTAAATGAGTAGTTTTAAATATTTAATTTAAGTAAACAATCTCATAAAACGTGCTTTAAAAAAAGGAATAGATATGGAACTAATAAATTGTTCTTTTATGCATGATAATTCTTTTCTGATGGTTCTGTTAAGCAAAAAGATAAAAAAATAATAAGAATAATAAATTAGACAAAAATAATAAGATTATGAAATAAAAAAAAGAATTAATAGATTTAAAAATCTTTGTTATTAGATTTGCAACATACAAAATTTAAATTTAAAATCAACTCATAATGTATAACATATTAAAATAAAAAAATTTATAACAGAATTTTAAGCGTGAAAATTAATGTTAAGAAAATAAATTAAGTTTTTAAGAAGAATGTCCACTTAATTTCCGGTTGATAGTAAGACAAAAATATGTAGTATTGCTAATGTGTAGTATTCAATTATTAAGATAAAGTATTTTTTAATTTAAAAAATTTATTCCATAATAATTATTCCATAATACCTTTATTCCATAATAGTTTAAACTCTTTCTATTTTAATCTATAGATGCTATGAAACGAGTGGTTCGTTTTGAAGATCAACGTTATAAACCTTATCGTTTTGCCCATACTTTTAATCATTCAAAAATTGAAAACAGAGTTCCGACTGTAAGAATTGTACGGTTTAATTTATCAAAATAATTAACAACTATGTAAGATCAAATAAATCAAATCAATTAAACAACTATGTAAGAAACAAACAAAATTACAGATTGAGAGTCACTTACATTTATTGCCTGCGGCACAGAAATCATCGGCATTTTTACACTAAGAATAATTAAAAAATATATCTTAAATAATAAAGTAATGCTAATAAACTTTTGGGAGTGTTGTGGGGAGTGTTTCTAAAAATGGGGAGTGTTGTGGATTATACAGAAAATTTAATTAAGGTTTTGCCCGTCAAGGAAATGAAGGTGCCTGTCAAGGACACGGAAGAAAAGCCGGAAGAAATATAACTTGAGAAAATAAACACGAGAAAGAAAAAAGATGGTAATGAAATCTTATCGGCCAATACATTAATAATTTCAATAAATAATGTTTTATGCTTTTTCCAACTTTTAACTTTTACACTTTCATATACATATTTTTTAAATAAAATAAAATTTTTTCTTTCTTTTAAAATAAATAAAATTATTTTATAATAATTAATAATGGAGCAAGGTAGAGATTTAAATCGCCCAGTCCACGGCCCTTTTCAATCTTTAAATTATAAAGACCAATTAAGTGATATTTAAGCGAATTGTTCATTCTAAAAATAATGTAATTATGTTTTAAAAAGATAAAATATTAATTAAAATAACAATATTAATTTCATTATTATCAGCATCTACAAGTAAAACACATCTTGCATTTTGCGAATCCCTTAATTAATCATTTTGCAGATCCTTACAACAAAAATTAAATAAAATCTGTTAAATAAAAAATAAACAAGAATGTAAATATTTTAAAAAGATAAAATAACAATTAAAATAATAATAATAATTTTATTCATAATTACTATAAAACACATAATAAAAAAATAATTCAGTAATCGTGAGGAATGCGATTACCAAAAAAAATCAAAGAAATTGGTCACATTGTATTTTATTAGCTTGAAAGCCACTAACAGAAAATAATAATTAAAAAATTTATGATAGTTGGAATAATAGCAATCACCAAACAGTCTTTAGAACCAAACAGTCTTTAGAATCACCAAACAGTCTTTAGAAACAATAAATAAATGGTAAGAGTAAAATTTAAATCATAAAAAAATAAGAAAAATTAAGATATTTTTACATTACTACAACATAGTTAAATAAAACTTAATTTATTTACGATGATTTATATCGATGAGTCACACTATCGTTGAATACTGCCAGAAATTTACAAAATATTTTGACAAATTATCTATTATTTAAAATGTTTAATATGAAAATAACATAAAAATTTAGCCTTTTATTTCTATAATATAGAAAAATTAATGTACTAATTTATACATAAAAAAGGAAAAAATGTCTGTATAGACCAATCGAGATTTCTGGGAGTCAAACTGCAGACGAGGTAGCCATGGTTGCTTCATTGTGGGCTATTGGACACAGGGCAACCAAATGCCAGCAAGAGGATCATGGATAGAAATATGAGGGGACGTATGAGAAAGTTTAGTGGCTAAATAATCAAAGAAAGGCTAACTAATCCAAAATAGTTCCAATGTTCTATATAGTTTAAAACTTCTAAACAAATTTGCATTTGATAATTTGATTAGGCTTTAATAACTAAAATAAAAATTTTTGTAATTTATAAAGATTTATTATATATTCTTGCCTTAAAACTTTTTACTAAAAAGGGTGAAAGAAAAATTATGCATTGTCATTTGTGCCGTAATTTTTAGATTAAAAAAGACGAATACACCCCTATAAAATACAAAAGAATTCAAAATTAGAAATTGAGAGATTATATTTTTAAATAAAATGAGTTATTGTAAAAATTTGAAATATAAAATATAAAAATATAATTAAATTAGATTTGAAATCTAAGACTGAAATTTACTAAGATTAAAGGTATTTAACTAATTGAATTATAATTATTATATTTTTCCTGCTTTTTCTGTCATGGATTGGATTATCTTATATATTTATATAATAAATAGATTATGAAGATATTGTAAATATAATTAATAATTTTGTAATAGCAATATTTTTTTGACTATTAAATTTAATATTTAAAAATGTAATTTTTTTGTACTAAAAAGCAAAGAGAAACTATATTACCCGTTATATGTTCGTCTCCAGTTCCATTTCTAATTGGTGTTGCTTCACTCAAATGCGAAAAAATTATTAAATAAAGGATTAAAATTGTTTTATAATACATTTTAGAATTTAATTATTAGCTAAATTATTTTATTTGTTTACTTTACTAATTGCTAAATTTCTTGTCAAACCTAATATATTTTTATATCATTTAGTATTAAAGCACTCGATTAAGAAGATTCAAGACATAGTCTGTACTTCTAACAACGACTTAAAACTATAAAATCCTAGACCAGTATTTAAACATAGAAATAATTGAATTCTATTTGATTTTGTAAAGTTTATTTTTATGTAACGATAATTTATGTATTTTTGCCGTAAGCTTAAAACAGCTATTTTAGATTAATGTAATTTATAAAATAAATTAATTAGGATAAAATATTGAAAAATAAATAGATTTTAAAATTCTGATTCATTTAATCAAAAAATAATAAATTGTAAATGTATGTATTAAACTAAATGAAAAATAAAAAAATGGTGACTGTTTGTGAATATTTTTATATAAATATATTTTTACATATTTTAGAATATAAAATTTTAACTTATGATTAATAATTTAATGAATTTAGTAAATTTACAAAGTAATTTCAATATATAATCTAGCTTAGAGTAATTTCATTTTGATAATATGCACCATATATTTTCTATTTTAATTTTAATAAATCATATAAATAAAGGCGTTTTTAGTACTTATAAATAGAAATACTTATAATTAATTTAAAATTTTAAAGCAATAATTTCATCATTTTTGGAACAAACCTAAAAAAGAATTTTGTTCCAATTTTTCCATCATTTTTGGACAAAACTAAAAAAGTTTTGTTCCATTATTTCCATCATATTTGGAACAAAACTAAAAAAGTTTTGTTCCTATATTTCCATCAATTTTGGAACAAACCTAAAAAAGATTTTGTTCCAATATTTCCATCATTTTTGGACAAAACTAAAAAAGTTTTGTTCCATTATTTCCATCATATTTGGAACAAAACTAAAAAAGTTTTGTTCCTATATTTCCATCATTTTTGGAACAAACATAAGCACTGGTTAATAATAGTTGAAAGTTGTTGTGTAGGTGAATCAATAAGAAAGTGTTGCTTGACCTTCTAGTTTAGTGGTAGTAAAAAGAAAGGGAAAGAAAAAATTCTTGGTTTAAGACCAAGAATGTCTACATCGATCGATCCTGAAAGGTTTTATGATGTTTTATACAAGCGGCATAAACTTATGCATCTCACTGTATTCTATAAATATTAGGAAAAAATATACCTCCCAAACATTTAGCAAAAAAAAACTGGCAAAATCAATTTGGAAACCCCCTAAACCCCTGGGTTGGGCCAAACAGTCAAAAAGAAGCATTGCGCGAAAAATTGTTAATCACTCATCAATCAATTATTAATGATAATTAATCACACATCAATTAATCAAAACCCCTCAGGAAATCAAATGGAAAACCCTCCTAAACCCTTTGGTTGCGCCAAATGTCATTAATTGTGCCGCTAAAAAGTGGTATGGTTTACTACTACAAAGATAAAATAGCCTGAAGGTCTGTCAGGTCAAAATGATTTTTTATGAGAAGAAAATGTTCTAAAAGATGAAAAACTAACCCAAAATAGCCATAATAAAAAATTTAACTGCATATAATTCAAATAATCAACAACAACAAAAATTTTCAAATAATGATTTAATTAATTAACAAAATAATAAAAATAATTTAATTTGTTTAAAGAAATAACATTTAAAAATAATTGTTAACACGTTTTAAAATAATTAAAACTAATAAAAAAAATTGAGTTTACTTATATTTCATAATTTTATAAAGGATAGATAAATATCCTTGATATAACTTTCATTAATATAAAATTTAATAATATTACAGAAAATTTCAGTAAACTTAGAAAATAATTCCCAATTCAGAAGAGGAAAAAATAGTGTAAATATATTTTAAAAAATCAAATTTGTCTATTTAGTTTTATTTGGTCGCAAGAGAATGTTTGTACGCAAAAAGATCGTCAAGGATAATTTATGCGACGATAAGATTAATGATTATTACGCAGCTCAGATAATGGGATTCGAGAAAATTTTAATTTATAATGGAATTTTTAATTTAATATATTTTCATTTTAGTTCATAAATAATATGCAATATAAATAGATGCAATCGGGGGTAATGAAAATATTTATTTAAATTGATATATTTTGCCTTTAAATTGATATATTTTGATTTATTGTTACTAATTGAAAATTTGAGCAAGTGTTCAACATTTATTGACATATTATATAAAATAAAATTTATAATTATATATTATATAAAAACTCTATAATATTATAAAAAACTATTTTAATAATTTTTACAAATAAATTAGCCTTACATATTTAAATCTTTAAATATGATCTTAATTTTAATTAAAATAAAAATTAAAAGTATTTTAAAAGTTATTGATAAATTTGAGTTCATCGTAATAGCAACATGACGGGATTTACAATATAATTGAATTTGCATTAAAACTAAAAAAAGTGAATCATTAAGGTGAGACCAATACGTGAAATAAATATGAATTTAAAATTCTTAGCGTCCGTTAAATATAACTTCTGAAAAATATTATGTTATTTTTCAGATTACAACTATAGAAATCAAAAAATTAAATATATTATCATAAATTATTGGTATATTTTGAAAAATATTATACATAAATTTTTTTAGAAACATCAATTTTTGTTAGAAATTTTTAAATACTACATATATGGAAACTAGCGAAATAGACTGCTTTGAAAAATTTCTGGAGTGTTAATTCATTATCCAAAGCTACTTTAATATCGTCCATTCTTTAGAATATAATCATGATGTTTTCTTATATTTTCAAGATGTTATTTTGAATTAGGAATTTGTGAAATTAACAAGTAAATTTAAATTCGAATTAAATATTGATATTACTTTACCAAAGAATATATCACGGTTGAGACATAATTCTTAATTTCCTCTAAAGGATGTAACAATAAAGAATTTGTCGCAATTCATATAGAGCAGGAGCTCTAATGAATAACATTTTTAAAACATCTAATTTTAAAAATAACTTTATCTAAAATATTTTTAGAAAAGACAACAACAATAAAAACTTGATCGAAGCTGCTTAAAATAGAATTTAAATAAATTTTGAGGACGAATAATGAAAGTATAAAATTAATATGAAAATCCGAACACTAATAAAAAATAAGCGAATAAATTTATATTGAATAAATTTAAATCGAACGGAAAATAAGCTTTGTTGATTATAATTATACATTTATATCTCATTATACTACACAAGATATATAAAAATAATTGATTAGTAATTTAAATATATCGAACAGTTTTGCATGGAGGATATAAGATGTATTTTTGGAAATGTTAAAATAGAAATCTTCAATGGCAAAATAGCTTGCCCGAATAATTAAATTCCAAATATCTTCAGATACTGAAAATACATATCCATACTTAATAAACACTTAAAAATGTTGACTGATTATTGATTTGGTAGCAATACTAATAAGGCAGAAAAAATTATGATTAAAAGTCAAAAACTTTGAAAATTAAAAAATTATTTAAAAATACGTTTGCAACAGAATTAAATTAAAAACATTTGTATAATCTGCTTTTAAATATATTAATCAAATTAAAAAAACGCATTTAACTTTTATTTTATAAGTTTACAATAATCATTTTTCCATTTATTATATAGTATTATATTTTCAAGAATACTCATATTTCCTAATCTGGGTTATTCCTAGTTGAAGCAAATAGCAGAGATTTATATTGGGGATCCGGATTCAATATTGGACCGAGAGAATTGTTAGATTGATAGATAAATTAATAAAAATATTTAGTAACATCCTATAATAATATTAAAAATAAATATAAACTAAATTTAATTTGGTCATTAAAAATAAATATAACCAAGAATACTAAAGAAAAATATATAAAATGGTTTGAATACACATTTTAAAAATAACACAAACATTAAAAATAATATAAATGGTTATACTTAATAATTTTATAAGTTTTCTTAACAATAATTTTAATTTTATTTGTTAAGAAGGTTTTTTTCATTTTGTCATTTTGTTACTTCGTAGATCTGTATATTTGGGACATTTGTAATTACCAAAAATTTTTGTCGTTTTCTTTCAGTTTCTTCGTAGATCTGTTGGTGGAATTGATAGTAGTCTTCAATTTGTTTAGACAAGGTGTCGACTTGATTTCCTATAATAGCGGCTGAAATATATTTTGGGACATATGTACCTGGACATCTGTACTTATTAACTAATATCTGATGCAACAATTAATTTTATTTGTTAAGAAAGTTTTTTTCATTTTGTTATTTTTAATTACTAATTTGTAGTTATAATCTTACAGTAAAGCTCAATTTATGTCATAATGTGTTTCGATGAATTGTAATTTTCCAGATAATCCTTTTTTGAAAAAATTAAATGATTAAATTCTAACATATTTTTTTATTTTTTAAATTTTTGTAGTAATATTTTTGTAGTCTAATTTTATTGAATCAAATCATGAATATTAAGTTTCTTATCTAAATATATTATAAAACACAAAATATATTATGCGAAAGTGACGACGTTTATTTTGGAAATTGTTTATTAACTTGAGTGCAAAATAAAAATATAAACAAAAATAAAAAGTTTCTATATTCTGATTATTTAGGTAAAATTTTAATCAAATTATTGATAATTTACTCAAATTATTAATTTTTAATAAAGTAAAGATTATTTTTCCACAATGTCACCAATATATTCTTAGTGGTGTTAAATAATATTGTAAGTCTTTTGCTTTATCCATATGTATTTTTGTCATTTTATTTTTATTTATTTCGCTAATTGTTAAAACTGGGGATTAATTTATATAATTCTATATGGACCACTCCATTTTGATTCAAATTTATACGATTATTCCATTTGTAAGTGTTCAATTTTCAATAGTACTAGATCTTGACTTTTAAATTATGTTCTTTTTTATCCTTATCTGCGTTAACTTTTTGAGTTTTTTGTGCCTTTTTAACAGATATCTTTACTGGCTTCCAATTTTTTTTATTCCTTTTAACTTTTCCTCCTTCAAATTGCTAAGTCTTAAATCTAATTGGGAACAAAATAACATTCGGGGATTATTTTGTGCTTACCTGACACTCTAAACAAAACCTTTGCATTTTAAAAAAATTGTATGATTTTATTTATATACAATTTATTATTATACATACTTCCCTTCATTTTCTTTATTATTAGTTTTATTTATTATTAGTAAAATTTTTTTTTTAAATTTTTTTATTATTTTTAATATTTTTTACAATAGTAAGTTCATTTTAATATACATTTTAGTGACAGTATTTTTTGCTGATTGTACTTAGTAATAAAATGTGCGTATATTTTTTTGTTTATTTGTAGCTTTATAATAAAATAACTAATTTTTAATACAACCCAGGTGGAATGAGCGTCCCATATGGAATCAATTTAAATTTATATATAATTATATCAAAATTTTCATTTGGATTTTATTAAATTTCATTTGACGTCATTTAATGTTGTGTAGATTTTCAGATTTACCAGTCGAGAGTGGAGATTACTCATATTTGCATCCTTGTCTCCATATTGGTCCTTTAGAAATGGAGAGCTTCCTTGTAGTTCTTCGCTTATAAGCGAAATCCGGCAATTAACTTGCGCGGTTCGCCGTCAACGAGGTTGCGAAGTAATGTGAGTTTTTCGATCTACTATATAATAAATTTTATTAAATATTTTTCTGTATTACTTTCGATGCAACATTTCTTTTTAAATGCATATAATAATCATATTTATACTTTGTATTACGCAATTATTGTATTAATTGTTATTAGAATTTTGTATTAATAGTATTAATTTTATAACTATTTGTAATTTTTTTGTAAATTAAATTTTTTGCAAAAACTTGTGGAGATATTTGATTTATTTATTTAATTTTTGTAATTTATGCAAAATAATTTTCATGTTATAATTTGTTACAAGTTAAAAAAACAAAATGTATTTACTTCTTATGTATATTTTTATGGTTAATTTAATTTATTCTCTGCATTTCAATCTTATTTTTTATTATTTGATAAATTTAATTACTTATTTTATATTTAACTAATGCTTGATTTTGTTAAGACTAATTATCAAATCATCAAAAGATTATGGACCTTTAACCCAAGATTAATAGGTATATCGAGTGATAACGGGGGGTTTAGGATATTAAAAAGGAATGGGTCATGGCAGCAAGCAATTACGGATTGCGAGTTTCCCGCAATTATATGTCATGTGCTCACCATAAATAGAAAAAATCTGGCACTTGAAAAATGCCACCGCTAATATTGGGGGCGGGATTAAGGTGGATTAAAGTGGAAATCAAGTCTAAATTATCAGAATAGATTTTGTTCATATAAAGCAAAAATTGTCATATCTGAAATGAAATGCTATTATTTAAAAAAGAAGAAATCATGTCTAAATGATCAGAATAGATTTTGTTCATATAAAGCAAAAATTGTCATATCTGAAATGAAATGATATTATTTAGAAAAGAAGAAATCATGTCTAAATGATCAGAATAGATTCTGTTCATATAAAGCAAAAATGTCACATCTGAAATTATTTAGAAAATTATTTAGAAAAGTGGAAATCAAGTCTAAATTATCAGAATAGATTCTGTTCATATAAAGCAAAAATTGTCATATCTGAAATGAAATGCTATTATTTAGAAAAGAAGAAATCATGTCTAAATGATCAGAATAGATTCTGTTCATATAAAGCAAAAATGTCACATCTGAAATTATTTAGAAAATTATTTAGAAAAGTGGAAATCAAGTCTAAATTATCAAAATAGATTTTGTTCATTGATTGGTAATCTTCACATTCTGGAACAAAAGAAGGGATGGAAAGAATTTTTGGCTGAGGCAAAACAAAAAACGATTATTGTTGGCCAAGACTAACTGGACGTCATCAGAATTGAAGGTGCTCAACACAACCAGGAAGGTGAACTCATGGATGCAACAGGTAAGTCAGTGCGCTCTATACCATACTATGCTGAAGAAGGACGTCGCAATGTAAGTCGGGGAGGATTTTGCTTTATATGAACAGAATCTATTTTGATAATTTAGACTTGATTTCCACTTTTCTAAATAATTTTCTAAATAATTTCAGATGTGACATTTTTGCTTTATATGAACAGAATCTATTCTGATCATTTAGACATGATTTCTTCTTTTCTAAATAATAGCATTTCATTTCAGATATGACAATTTTTGCTTTATATGAACAGAATCTATTCCGATAATTTAGACTTGATTTCCACTTTTCTAAATAATTTTCTAAATAATTTCAGATGTGACATTTTTGCTTTATATGAACAGAATATATTCTGATCATTTAGACATGATTTCTTCTTTTCTAAATAATAGCATTTCATTTCAGATATGACAATTTTTGCTTTATATGAACAAAATCTATTTTGATAATTTAGACTTGATTTCCACTTTTCTAAATAATTTTCTAAATAATTTCAGATGTGACATTTTTGCTTTATATGAACAGAATCTATTCTGATCATTTAGACATGATTTCTTCTTTTCTAAATAATAGCATTTCATTTCAGATATGACAATTTTTGCTTTATATGAACAAAATCTATTCTTATAATTTAGACTTGATTTCCACTTTTCTAAATAATTTTCTAAATAATTAGATTCTGTTCATATATATTTTCTGTTCATATATAGATTCTGTTCATATAAAGCAAAAATTGTCATATCTGAAATGAAATGCTATTATTTAGAAAAGAAGAAATCATGTCTAAATGATCAGAATAGATTCTGTTCATATAAAGCAAAAATGTCACATCTGAAATTATTTAGAAAATTATTTAGAAAAGTGGAAATCAAGTATAAATTATCAGAATAATTCTGTTCAAATAAAGCAAAAATTGTCATATCTGAAATGAAATGCTATTATTTAGAAAAGAAGAAATCATGTTTAAATGATATGAATAGATTCTGTTCATATAAAGCAAAAATGTCTGAAATTATTTAGAAAATTATTTAGAAGAGTGGAAATCAAGTCTAAATTATCAGAATAGATTCTGTTCTTATAAAGCAAATATTGTCATATCTGAAATGAAATGCTATTATTTAGAAAAGAAGAAATCATGTCTAAATGATCAGAATAGATTCTGTTCATATAAAGCAAAAATGTCACATCTGAAATTATTTAGAAAATTATTTAGAAAAGTGGAAATCAAGTCTAAATTATCAGAATAGATTCTGTTCATATAAAGCAAAAATTGTCATATCCGAAATGAAATCTATTATTTAGAAAAGAAGAAATCATGCCTAAATGATCAGAATAGATTCTGTTCATATAATGCAAAAATTGTCATATCTGAAATGAAATTTAGAAAAGAAGAAATCATGTCTAAATGATCAGAATAGATTCTGTTCATATAAAGCAAAAATGTCACATCTGAAATTATTTAGAAAATTATTTAGAAAAGTGGAAATCAAGTATAAATTATCAGAATAGATTCTGTTCATATAAAGCAAAAATTGTCATGTCTGAAATGAAATGCTATTATTTAGAAAAGAAGAAATCATGTCTAAATGATCAGAATAGATTCTGTTCATATAAAGCAAAAACTGTCATATCTGAAATGAAATGCTATTATTTAGAAAAGTGGAAATCAAGTCTAAATTATCAGAATAGTTTCTGTTCATATAAAGCAAAAACTGTCATATCTGAAATGAAATGCTATTATTTAGAAAAGAAGAAATCATGTCTAAATGATATGAATAGATTCTGTTCATATAAAGCAAAAATGTCACATCTGAAATTATTTAGAAAATTATTTAGAAAAGTGGAAATCAAGTCTAAATTATCAGAATAGATTCTGTTCTTATAAAGCAAATATTGTCATATCTGAAATGAAATGCTATTATTTAGAAAAGAAGAAATCATGTCTAAATGATCAGAATAGATTCTGTTCATATAAAGCAAAAATTGTCATATCTGAAATTATTTAGAAAATTATTTAGAAAAGTGGAAATCAAGTCTAAATTATCAGAATAGATTCTGTTCATATAAAGCAAAAATTGTCATATCCGAAATGAAATGCTATTATTTAGAAAAGAAGAAATCATGTCTAAATGATCAGAATAGATTTTGTTCATATAAAGCAAAAATGTCACATCTGAAATTATTTAGAAAATTATTTAGAAAAGTGGAAATCAAGTCTAAATTATCGGAATAGATTCTGTTCATATAAAGCAAAAATTGTCTTATCCGAAATGAAATGCTATTATTTAGAAAAGAAGAAATCATGTCTAAATGATCAGAATAGATTCTGTTCATATAAAGCAAAAATGTCACATCTGAAATTATTTAGAAAATTATTTAGAAAAGTGGAAATCAAGTCTAAATTATCAGAATAGATTCTGTTCTTATAAAGCAAATATTGTCATATCTGAAATGAAATGCTATTATTTAGAAAAGAAGAAATCATGTCTAAATGATCAGAATAGATTCTGTTCATATAAAGCAAAAATTGTCATATCTGAAATTATTTAGAAAATTATTTAGAAAAGTGGAAATCAAGTCTAAATTATCAGAATAGATTCTGTTCATATAAAGCAAAAATTGTCATATCCGAAATGAAATGCTATTATTTAGTCAAAATAATGAAAATAATTACTTGTCAAAATAATGAAATTTGTTACCGCCCTAAGGGTCTAAAATACCTTATAATTTGTGTCGATGAAAAAATTAGTTTGAAATAAATAAATAATTGATTGTTATTAAAAATATCAATTTGAATAAATAATAAAAAATTATTTACTAAGTTAAAATTTATTATAAATAAATTAATACTTTTTCTATATATAAATATATACAGATGGTGAAAAGCTATAAATATATTCAGATATATAAAATCAATTTAAAAATTATTCCCTGTCATTGTTATCAAGTCTAAATTGGAGGGCATGCAAATGTCGTAAAAAAATTCAATAATAAGATTGTTTATGTTTTGATCATTTTGCCTATAAATTTTTGAACACTGTCGAACAGCATTTCTCTAAGTCAGATCGAGTTCATTTACACGGATACGATCCTGCATAATGCGTTCCTCATCTTTTAGTACAGAGATAAGTCTGAATTACAAAATAAAAATATGAACCCTTCCTGTGCGTTATTGGTGCGACAAATATCTTTGTCAAATATCTGTAAATAATTTGCAATTTTCTTTTTAATTTTTTACATATAGATACAATATTAAAATTTTATAATTTTTATGAAATGTGAACAAATTTCCTTTATTTTTTCGTTAATGTTATTGAGTGTTTTTTCAGTTACATCAACTTCATAGAGAAAGAAGAATCATACTAAGAAAGAAGAATCATACTAATGTTATTTTCACATTATTGTGCAATTCTATTTACCTCAATTATATGGTTTATTCTTCAATTTATATCCTGAATAAACCGTTTATTCCCTAACTGAATGTTAGCGATTCTATTCTTATTTAATGATCTCGGGACATAATTCGAAAATTAATTCATGGTAATGATTTTATTGCCAGATGATGGAGTTTATTAGAAAATTATATTAAATCTTGTTTTATTTAGTTTTATATTTTATAGAAATGAAAACATCGATGACCATAATAATTTCCTCGAAATATAATTATAAGGAAATACATACAGTTTTTTCCTTACTTAATAAATAGAATTTTTTGTAATTGTTTTATAAAAAATACAGCTTTTAAAAAATTGTTGTTTTTAATTATTTAAATTGTAAAATTGAAATTTTATATCAATTAAATCCACCATGATTTTAATATATTTTTTATCTCTATTTAATGTTTTTTAAGGAAATACAATTTGTAAAAGGAAATACAATTTGTAAAAAATTAAACTTGTGAAGTAGGTAATTAAGAGTGAAATTAGCATATTTTTTAGAAAGAAGATACAATTTTAAAATAATCGAAATTTTAATAAAACAAGGGAAGATCAGTTTTTTTCCTATTTTTCCTATTTTTTGGCACTTTTTCTCCTTTGTTTATCCTTTAAATTAAAACAAGTGATTTATGAGTAGAGGTTAAAAAGGTTGAAAAGAGACAGATAAAGCCTAGTTATAGAAGGTGGACTTCGACATGAAATTATGGAATCATGGGCTGAGCATGTCCCAGCTGAACAACGCTTTAGACGATGCTTCTCACCAATTGTTAGTCGAACAATCTTAGCTCGAAGAGTTCAACAACGTATAACTGAACGACGTTTGAAGAATAAGGAAGCAATTAATCAGCTACAGTTACATGAATTTGCAATTGAAAAAAATAAGAGCTTTATTATTGAACAGAAAAATAAACGTGAAGGTATATTTTAATCCGATTCGAAAATTTTAGATCTTACATATATTTCATTTTTAGAAGCTGGCAATAACGATCGCCTTGAAAGTTACAACAAAATGATCATTGAAAAAATTGATAGGAAATTAGAGCGTTGTCGTGAACAACTAATTTTAGGACATCAGAATCTTGATATTCACAATGAAATGCAACGTCAATTTCAATGGCATTTTAGTTTTAAATTACCTGAAAATTTTTTTGGGTTGATACGTGTGTTGTTTGCAAGGATGATGAAAATCCAAGTTTTATGGGTACATGTAGGCACATATGGTTATGAAAAGAATGCTGTAATCATCTACACTTAGATGCACATAATTCTGGAAAGTTTGCGAGATGCCCATGTTGCCGAAAAATAACCCTATTTTTTAAATATGTTTTTGAACTATAAATGATTAAGGAAACAACGACTTTTAAGTTTGAAAGTCGTCTTTATATTGATAGATTTTCATTGCTACAGTAAGGCAACCCTTTCTGATTATATCAAGTCACGACGTACAATTGGCAGACTTCGATCGCTCGTTCTACAAACTGGGTTAAGAGTAGAAATTTTAGAAGGTTGGGCAGAAAATAGACCTACTGATCTTATAGCAATGCGACAACGAGAATCACGTCAAAAAAGAGAGAAGAATAAAGAAGCTTTAAAGAACCTTCAACTTCACGAATTTAGTATTGAAAAGCTTAGTTGCTATGAAGAGGAGCAACGAAAGCAACGAGAAGGTAAAAATTTAAATTCAAATCTAGAAAAATTTATCTAAAATATCTTAATTTAAATATAAATTTATATTAAAAATTTAAATTATTTTAGAAGCTGAAGCTAATGACCGACATAGTGCTTATTAAAATGATATTAGTGCGAAAATTCAACACAATTTGGAACAACGAAGACAGCGGCCCGGCCTTCGGCCGGGCCAGAAACTTTTTTAAAAATTTTTTTTCTATTCATTATATATATAATGTAATTATTATTTTATTATTATCTCCATTCATCTCAGACATTCCCCAACATTCATTCGCTAGTTGTTGAAAAAAATGGTAGTGGGTAAGAAATATGAGAATATGATAAACTATATTTTGTTAGATGAATTAGGAGATATAAATATATGGCAAATTAAAAATATAAAATTGATTTTTATAAATTTACGCTACACTTATTATTTCTCTTGCCTTTATTTTTTGTATAAGATAACAATCTAAAAAATAATTTATTATCATTATTTATATATGTGATTATAACAAAATTATAACAAAATATGATATGTTCCCAGAGATAAATAAAGGATTAGACATAAACTAATTTTATTTTCTAGTTATATTTATAAAAGGACTGAAAGGAAGTATGCCCACCCGCATATAATTTCTACAGAAATTGTGGCATTTCTGTTTAATTTTATATGTTGGTTCGAGCATATTGACTTTGTAGCTTTGTAAGTCTGCAGGATATATATGTTTGTGGGCTTTGTTTATGAGTCTGCAGGATATTTTAGAGCAATGATATTTTATCCATACTTTATGAAGGAGAAAAGTTATGAAGGAGAAAAGGTCAAAATTGTAATAATTTAGTAAAATTTTAGTAAAAAAACAAATATGTATTTCTTTTTCAAAATCTACAATATAAAAAATTTGTCTAACAGTGTCGAAAACAAAATTATTACTTAAATTGTTAATTATATGTAGTACTTTAGGCAAAATTATCTTATATTACATTTCATTGTTTTAAATTTAAAGTGCCAGAATTTCACCAGACGTATGCCACACACATTCTGACAATTTTTACATGAAACAATATTTTTCCCGTCCAAATGCCAAACAAACTTTAACAAAAAGGAAACGTAGAATATTTTTACGTCCGAAAATTTTACCACACACATTTTGACCAGAAAGAAAAATGTCGGACATGCCATTCTCAGGAGAATGGGGAATTTGTAAATATTTTATTTGAACATTTAATACTACAAATTTTTACTTATATAACTGTGCACATATATAAACAATTTATTAAATTATAAATACATATATTCTCCTCATATGTTGACTTCAAACCCCTTTATTTTACATTCGTTTCAGGTAAAAATTGTGAGCGAAATACATAACCTAAATGATTAACGAATACGTATGATATATTAAAAATACTATACAGTTAATTAAATAATTAATTTAAGATTGTTGAATAATTAGAATTTAAATTTTTTTTTCTACATATATTAATAACAATTTAACATTAATGATAAGATGAAAAAGAGAAATAAAAGAGATATTTTAGATATACAAAGCAATTTTTAAAGAATTCAATCTTAATTGTAACAAAATTTGGCGACAAATATGTCGAACAACTAGCCATTTACAAATTCGACAAACCTTTATTTTTTCCAAGGATGACATTAAATGAAACTTTGCAAAAATATCATTATTTGATTATCAAGTGTGTTTGTTGAAAACAATATTCCTGTTAATGATTATTGCAAAATCGTTTATTCAATGATCCTTAAATTAAACCTTCCTCGCCTAATCAAAAATACTATGAAATTTTATATGAACATTTATTTTCACCATAATTTTAGCAACTCCTTGAAGTAACAAAACTTTTTTAGAAAACTTTAGCTAACTTTCCCCCTCGTCTACCAAAATCAAAATAAATTAAATTATTATTATATAAAAAACTACTTTAAATGAGTAGTTTTAAATATTTAATTTAAGTAAACAATCTCATAAAACGTGCTTTAAAAAAAGGAATAGATATGGAACTAATAAATTGTTCTTTTATGCATGATAATTCTTTTCTGATGGTTCTGTTAAGCAAAAAGATAAAAAAATAATAAGAATAATAAATTAGACAAAAATAATAAGATTATGAAATAAAAAAAAGAATTAATAGATTTAAAAATCTTTGTTATTAGATTTGCAACATACAAAATTTAAATTTAAAATCAACTCATAATGTATAACATATTAAAATAAAAAAATTTATAACAGAATTTTAAACGTGAAAATTAATGTTAAGAAAATAAATTAAGTTTTTAAGAAGAATGTCCACTTAATTTCCGGTTGATAGTAAGACAAAAATATGTAGTATTGCTAATGTGTAGTATTCAATTATTAAGATAAAGTATTTTTTAATTTAAAAAATTTATTCCATAATAATTATTCCATAATACCTTTATTCCATAATAGTTTAAACTCTTTCTATTTTAATCTATAGATGCTATGAAACGAGTGGTTCGTTTTGAAGATCAACGTTATAAACCTTATCGTTTTGCCCATACTTTTAATCATTCAAAAATTGAAAACAGAGTTCCGACTGTAAGAATTGTACGGTTTAATTTATCAAAATAATTAACAACTATGTAAGATCAAATAAATCAAATCAATTAAACAACTATGTAAGAAACAAACAAAATTACAGATTGAGAGTCACTTACATTTATTGCCTGCGGCACAGAAATCATCGGCATTTTTACACTAAGAATAATTAAAAAATATATCTTAAATAATAAAGTAATGCTAATAAACTTTTGGGAGTGTTGTGGGGAGTGTTTCTAAAAATGGGGAGTGTTGTGGATTATACAGAAAATTTAATTAAGGTTTTGCCCGTCAAGGAAATGAAGGTGCCTGTCAAGGACACGGAAGAAAAGCCGGAAGAAATATAACTTGAGAAAATAAACACGAGAAAGAAAAAAGATGGTAATGAAATCTTATCGGCCAATACATTAATAATTTCAATAAATAATGTTTTATGCTTTTTCCAACTTTTAACTTTTACACTTTCATATACATATTTTTTAAATAAAATAAAATTTTTTCTTTCTTTTAAAATAAATAAAATTATTTTATAATAATTAATAATGGAGCAAGGTAGAGATTTAAATCGCCCAGTCCACGGCCCTTTTCAATCTTTAAATTATAAAGACCAATTAAGTGATATTTAAGCGAATTGTTCATTCTAAAAATAATGTAATTATGTTTTAAAAAGATAAAATATTAATTAAAATAACAATATTAATTTCATTATTATCAGCATCTACAAGTAAAACACATCTTGCATTTTGCGAATCCCTTAATTAATCATTTTGCAGATCCTTACAACAAAAATTAAATAAAATCTGTTAAATAAAAAATAAACAAGAATGTAAATATTTTAAAAAGATAAAATAACAATTAAAATAATAATAATAATTTTATTCATAATTACTATAAAACACATAATAAAAAAATAATTCAGTAATCGTGAGGAATGCGATTACCAAAAAAAATCAAAGAAATTGGTCACATTGTATTTTATTAGCTTGAAAGCCACTAACAGAAAATAATAATTAAAAAATTTATGATAGTTGGAATAATAGCAATCACCAAACAGTCTTTAGAACCAAACAGTCTTTAGAATCACCAAACAGTCTTTAGAAACAATAAATAAATGGTAAGAGTAAAATTTAAATCATAAAAAAATAAGAAAAATTAAGATATTTTTACATTACTACAACATAGTTAAATAAAACTTAATTTATTTACGATGATTTATATCGATGAGTCACACTATCGTTGAATACTGCCAGAAATTTACAAAATATTTTGACAAATTATCTATTATTTAAAATGTTTAATATGAAAATAACATAAAAATTTAGCCTTTTATTTCTATAATATAGAAAAATTAATGTACTAATTTATACATAAAAAAGGAAAAAATGTCTGTATAGACCAATCGAGATTTCTGGGAGTCAAACTGCAGACGAGGTAGCCATGGTTGCTTCATTGTGGGCTATTGGACACAGGGCAACCAAATGCCAGCAAGAGGATCATGGATAGAAATATGAGGGGACGTATGAGAAAGTTTAGTGGCTAAATAATCAAAGAAAGGCTAACTAATCCAAAATAGTTCCAATGTTCTATATAGTTTAAAACTTCTAAACAAATTTGCATTTGATAATTTGATTAGGCTTTAATAACTAAAATAAAAATTTTTGTAATTTATAAAGATTTATTATATATTCTTGCCTTAAAACTTTTTACTAAAAAGGGTGAAAGAAAAATTATGCATTGTCATTTGTGCCGTAATTTTTAGATTAAAAAAGACGAATACACCCCTATAAAATACAAAAGAATTCAAAATTAGAAATTGAGAGATTATATTTTTAAATAAAATGAGTTATTGTAAAAATTTGAAATATAAAATATAAAAATATAATTAAATTAGATTTGAAATCTAAGACTGAAATTTACTAAGATTAAAGGTATTTAACTAATTGAATTATAATTATTATATTTTTCCTGCTTTTTCTGTCATGGATTGGATTATCTTATATATTTATATAATAAATAGATTATGAAGATATTGTAAATATAATTAATAATTTTGTAATAGCAATATTTTTTTGACTATTAAATTTAATATTTAAAAATGTAATTTTTTTGTACTAAAAAGCAAAGAGAAACTATATTACCCGTTATATGTTCGTCTCCAGTTCCATTTCTAATTGGTGTTGCTTCACTCAAATGCGAAAAAATTATTAAATAAAGGATTAAAATTGTTTTATAATACATTTTAGAATTTAATTATTAGCTAAATTATTTTATTTGTTTACTTTACTAATTGCTAAATTTCTTGTCAAACCTAATATATTTTTATATCATTTAGTATTAAAGCACTCGATTAAGAAGATTCAAGACATAGTCTGTACTTCTAACAACGACTTAAAACTATAAAATCCTAGACCAGTATTTAAACATAGAAATAATTGAATTCTATTTGATTTTGTAAAGTTTATTTTTATGTAACGATAATTTATGTATTTTTGCCGTAAGCTTAAAACAGCTATTTTAGATTAATGTAATTTATAAAATAAATTAATTAGGATAAAATATTGAAAAATAAATAGATTTTAAAATTCTGATTCATTTAATCAAAAAATAATAAATTGTAAATGTATGTATTAAACTAAATGAAAAATAAAAAAATGGTGACTGTTTGTGAATATTTTTATATAAATATATTTTTACATATTTTAGAATATAAAATTTTAACTTATGATTAATAATTTAATGAATTTAGTAAATTTACAAAGTAATTTCAATATATAATCTAGCTTAGAGTAATTTCATTTTGATAATATGCACCATATATTTTCTATTTTAATTTTAATAAATCATATAAATAAAGGCGTTTTTAGTACTTATAAATAGAAATACTTATAATTAATTTAAAATTTTAAAGCAATAATTTCATCATTTTTGGAACAAACCTAAAAAAGAATTTTGTTCCAATTTTTCCATCATTTTTGGACAAAACTAAAAAAGTTTTGTTCCATTATTTCCATCATATTTGGAACAAAACTAAAAAAGTTTTGTTCCTATATTTCCATCAATTTTGGAACAAACCTAAAAAAGATTTTGTTCCAATATTTCCATCATTTTTGGACAAAACTAAAAAAGTTTTGTTCCATTATTTCCATCATATTTGGAACAAAACTAAAAAAGTTTTGTTCCTATATTTCCATCATTTTTGGAACAAACATAAGCACTGGTTAATAATAGTTGAAAGTTGTTGTGTAGGTGAATCAATAAGAAAGTGTTGCTTGACCTTCTAGTTTAGTGGTAGTAAAAAGAAAGGGAAAGAAAAAATTCTTGGTTTAAGACCAAGAATGTCTACATCGATCGATCCTGAAAGGTTTTATGATGTTTTATACAAGCGGCATAAACTTATGCATCTCACTGTATTCTATAAATATTAGGAAAAAATATACCTCCCAAACATTTAGCAAAAAAAAACTGGCAAAATCAATTTGGAAACCCCCTAAACCCCTGGGTTGGGCCAAACAGTCAAAAAGAAGCATTGCGCGAAAAATTGTTAATCACTCATCAATCAATTATTAATGATAATTAATCACACATCAATTAATCAAAACCCCTCAGGAAATCAAATGGAAAACCCTCCTAAACCCTTTGGTTGCGCCAAATGTCATTAATTGTGCCGCTAAAAAGTGGTATGGTTTACTACTACAAAGATAAAATAGCCTGAAGGTCTGTCAGGTCAAAATGATTTTTTATGAGAAGAAAATGTTCTAAAAGATGAAAAACTAACCCAAAATAGCCATAATAAAAAATTTAACTGCATATAATTCAAATAATCAACAACAACAAAAATTTTCAAATAATGATTTAATTAATTAACAAAATAATAAAAATAATTTAATTTGTTTAAAGAAATAACATTTAAAAATAATTGTTAACACGTTTTAAAATAATTAAAACTAATAAAAAAAATTGAGTTTACTTATATTTCATAATTTTATAAAGGATAGATAAATATCCTTGATATAACTTTCATTAATATAAAATTTAATAATATTACAGAAAATTTCAGTAAACTTAGAAAATAATTCCCAATTCAGAAGAGGAAAAAATAGTGTAAATATATTTTAAAAAATCAAATTTGTCTATTTAGTTTTATTTGGTCGCAAGAGAATGTTTGTACGCAAAAAGATCGTCAAGGATAATTTATGCGACGATAAGATTAATGATTATTACGCAGCTCAGATAATGGGATTCGAGAAAATTTTAATTTATAATGGAATTTTTAACTTAATATATTTTCATTTTAGTTCATAAATAATATGCAATATAAATAGATGCAATCGGGGGTAATGAAAATATTTATTTAAATTGATATATTTTGCCTTTAAATTGATATATTTTGATTTATTGTTACTAATTGAAAATTTGAGCAAGTGTTCAACATTTATTGACATATTATATAAAATAAAATTTATAATTATATATTATATAAAAACTCTATAATATTATAAAAAACTATTTTAATAATTTTTACAAATAAATTAGCCTTACATATTTAAATCTTTAAATATGATCTTAATTTTAATTAAAATAAAAATTAAAAGTATTTTAAAAGTTATTGATAAATTTGAGTTCATCGTAATAGCAACATGACGGGATTTACAATATAATTGAATTTGCATTAAAACTAAAAAAAGTGAATCATTAAGGTGAGACCAATACGTGAAATAAATATGAATTTAAAATTCTTAGCGTCCGTTAAATATAACTTTTGAAAAATATTATGTTATTTTTCAGATTACAACTATAGAAATCAAAAAATTAAATATATTATCATAAATTATTGGTATATTTTGAAAAATATTATACATAAATTTTTTTAGAAACATCAATTTTTGTTAGAAATTTTTAAATACTACATATATGGAAACTAGCGAAATAGACTGCTTTGAAAAATTTCTGGAGTGTTAATTCATTATCCAAAGCTACTTTAATATCGTCCATTCTTTAGAATATAATCATGATGTTTTCTTATATTTTCAAGATGTTATTTTGAATTAGGAATTTGTGAAATTAACAAGTAAATTTAAATTCGAATTAAATATTGATATTACTTTACCAAAGAATATATCACGGTTGAGACATAATTCTTAATTTCCTCTAAAGGATGTAACAATAAAGAATTTGTCGCAATTCATATAGAGCAGGAGCTCTAATGAATAACATTTTTAAAACATCTAATTTTAAAAATAACTTTATCTAAAATATTTTTAGAAAAGACAACAACAATAAAAACTTGATCGAAGCTGCTTAAAATAGAATTTAAATAAATTTTGAGGACGAATAATGAAAGTATAAAATTAATATGAAAATCCGAACACTAATAAAAAATAAGCGAATAAATTTATATTGAATAAATTTAAATCGAACGGAAAATAAGCTTTGTTGATTATAATTATACATTTATATCTCATTATACTACACAAGATATATAAAAATAATTGATTAGTAATTTAAATATATCGAACAGTTTTGCATGGAGGATATAAGATGTATTTTTGGAAATGTTAAAATAGAAATCTTCAATGGCAAAATAGCTTGCCCGAATAATTAAATTCCAAATATCTTCAGATACTGAAAATACATATCCATACTTAATAAACACTTAAAAATGTTGACTGATTATTGATTTGGTAGCAATACTAATAAGGCAGAAAAAATTATGATTAAAAGTCAAAAACTTTGAAAATTAAAAAATTATTTAAAAATACGTTTGCAACAGAATTAAATTAAAAACATTTGTATAATCTGCTTTTAAATATATTAATCAAATTAAAAAAACGCATTTAACTTTTATTTTATAAGTTTACAATAATCATTTTTCCATTTATTATATAGTATTATATTTTCAAGAATACTCATATTTCCTAATCTGGGTTATTCCTAGTTGAAGCAAATAGCAGAGATTTATATTGGGGATCCGGATTCAATATTGGACCGAGAGAATTGTTAGATTGATAGATAAATTAATAAAAATATTTAGTAACATCCTATAATAATATTAAAAATAAATATAAACTAAATTTAATTTGGTCATTAAAAATAAATATAACCAAGAATACTAAAGAAAAATATATAAAATGGTTTGAATACACATTTTAAAAATAACACAAACATTAAAAATAATATAAATGGTTATACTTAATAATTTTATAAGTTTTCTTAACAATAATTTTAATTTTATTTGTTAAGAAGGTTTTTTTCATTTTGTCATTTTGTTACTTCGTAGATCTGTATATTTGGGACATTTGTAATTACCAAAAATTTTTGTCGTTTTCTTTCAGTTTCTTCGTAGATCTGTTGGTGGAATTGATAGTAGTCTTCAATTTGTTTAGACAAGGTGTCGACTTGATTTCCTATAATAGCGGCTGAAATATATTTTGGGACATATGTACCTGGACATCTGTACTTATTAACTAATATCTGATGCAACAATTAATTTTATTTGTTAAGAAAGTTTTTTTCATTTTGTTATTTTTAATTACTAATTTGTAGTTATAATCTTACAGTAAAGCTCAATTTATGTCATAATGTGTTTCGATGAATTGTAATTTTCCAGATAATCCTTTTTTGAAAAAATTAAATGATTAAATTCTAACATATTTTTTTATTTTTTAAATTTTTGTAGTAATATTTTTGTAGTCTAATTTTATTGAATCAAATCATGAATATTAAGTTTCTTATCTAAATATATTATAAAACACAAAATATATTATGCGAAAGTGACGACGTTTATTTTGGAAATTGTTTATTAACTTGAGTGCATAATAAAAATATAAACAAAAATAAAAAGTTTCTATATTCTGATTATTTAGGTAAAATTTTAATCAAATTATTGATAATTTACTCAAATTATTAATTTTTAATAAAGTAAAGATTATTTTTCCACAATGTCACCAATATATTCTTAGTGGTGTTAAATAATATTGTAAGTCTTTTGCTTTATCCATATGTATTTTTGTCATTTTATTTTTATTTATTTCGCTAATTGTTAAAACTGGGGATTAATTTATATAATTCTATATGGACCACTCCATTTTGATTCAAATTTATACGATTATTCCATTTGTAAGTGTTCAATTTTCAATAGTACTAGATCTTGACTTTTAAATTATGTTCTTTTTTATCCTTATCTGCGTTAACTTTTTGAGTTTTTTGTGCCTTTTTAACAGATATCTTTACTGGCTTCCAATTTTTTTTATTCCTTTTAACTTTTCCTCCTTCAAATTGCTAAGTCTTAAATCTAATTGGGAACAAAATAACATTCGGGGATTATTTTGTGCTTACCTGACACTCTAAACAAAACCTTTGCATTTTAAAAAAATTGTATGATTTTATTTATATACAATTTATTATTATACATACTTCCCTTCATTTTCTTTATTATTAGTTTTATTTATTATTAGTAAAATTTTTTTTTTAAATTTTTTTATTATTTTTAATATTTTTTACAATAGTAAGTTCATTTTAATATACATTTTAGTGACAGTATTTTTTGCTGATTGTACTTAGTAATAAAATGTGCGTATATTTTTTTGTTTATTTGTAGCTTTATAATAAAATAACTAATTTTTAATACAACCCAGGTGGAATGAGCGTCCCATATGGAATCAATTTAAATTTATATATAATTATATCAAAATTTTCATTTGGATTTTATTAAATTTCATTTGACGTCATTTAATGTTGTGTAGATTTTCAGATTTACCAGTCGAGAGTGGAGATTACTCATATTTGCATCCTTGTCTCCATATTGGTCCTTTAGAAATGGAGAGCTTCCTTGTAGTTCTTCGCTTATAAGCGAAATCCGGCAATTAACTTGCGCGGTTCGCCGTCAACGAGGTTGCGAAGTAATGTGAGTTTTTCGATCTACTATATAATAAATTTTATTAAATATTTTTCTGTATTACTTTCGATGCAACATTTCTTTTTAAATGCATATAATAATCATATTTATACTTTGTATTACGCAATTATTGTATTAATTGTTATTAGAATTTTGTATTAATAGTATTAATTTTATAACTATTTGTAATTTTTTTGTAAATTAAATTTTTTGCAAAAACTTGTGGAGATATTTGATTTATTTATTTAATTTTTGTAATTTATGCAAAATAATTTTCATGTTATAATTTGTTACAAGTTAAAAAAACAAAATGTATTTACTTCTTATGTATATTTTTATGGTTAATTTAATTTATTCTCTGCATTTCAATCTTATTTTTTATTATTTGATAAATTTAATTACTTATTTTATATTTAACTAATGCTTGATTTTGTTAAGACTAATTATCAAATCATCAAAAGATTATGGACCTTTAACCCAAGATTAATAGGTATATCGAGTGATAACGGGGGGTTTAGGATATTAAAAAGGAATGGGTCATGGCAGCAAGCAATTACGGATTGCGAGTTTCCCGCAATTATATGTCATGTGCTCACCATAAATAGAAAAAATCTGGCACTTGAAAAATGCCACCGCTAATATTGGGGGCGGGATTAAGGTGGATTAAAGTGGAAATCAAGTCTAAATTATCAGAATAGATTTTGTTCATATAAAGCAAAAATTGTCATATCTGAAATGAAATGCTATTATTTAAAAAAGAAGAAATCATGTCTAAATGATCAGAATAGATTTTGTTCATATAAAGCAAAAATTGTCATATCTGAAATGAAATGATATTATTTAGAAAAGAAGAAATCATGTCTAAATGATCAGAATAGATTCTGTTCATATAAAGCAAAAATGTCACATCTGAAATTATTTAGAAAATTATTTAGAAAAGTGGAAATCAAGTCTAAATTATCAGAATAGATTCTGTTCATATAAAGCAAAAATTGTCATATCTGAAATGAAATGCTATTATTTAGAAAAGAAGAAATCATGTCTAAATGATCAGAATAGATTCTGTTCATATAAAGCAAAAATGTCACATCTGAAATTATTTAGAAAATTATTTAGAAAAGTGGAAATCAAGTCTAAATTATCAAAATAGATTTTGTTCATTGATTGGTAATCTTCACATTCTGGAACAAAAGAAGGGATGGAAAGAATTTTTGGCTGAGGCAAAACAAAAAACGATTATTGTTGGCCAAGACTAACTGGACGTCATCAGAATTGAAGGTGCTCAACACAACCAGGAAGGTGAACTCATGGATGCAACAGGTAAGTCAGTGCGCTCTATACCATACTATGCTGAAGAAGGACGTCGCAATGTAAGTCGGGGAGGATTTTGCTTTATATGAACAGAATCTATTTTGATAATTTAGACTTGATTTCCACTTTTCTAAATAATTTTCTAAATAATTTCAGATGTGACATTTTTGCTTTATATGAACAGAATCTATTCTGATCATTTAGACATGATTTCTTCTTTTCTAAATAATAGCATTTCATTTCAGATATGACAATTTTTGCTTTATATGAACAGAATCTATTCCGATAATTTAGACTTGATTTCCACTTTTCTAAATAATTTTCTAAATAATTTCAGATGTGACATTTTTGCTTTATATGAACAGAATATATTCTGATCATTTAGACATGATTTCTTCTTTTCTAAATAATAGCATTTCATTTCAGATATGACAATTTTTGCTTTATATGAACAAAATCTATTTTGATAATTTAGACTTGATTTCCACTTTTCTAAATAATTTTCTAAATAATTTCAGATGTGACATTTTTGCTTTATATGAACAGAATCTATTCTGATCATTTAGACATGATTTCTTCTTTTCTAAATAATAGCATTTCATTTCAGATATGACAATTTTTGCTTTATATGAACAAAATCTATTCTTATAATTTAGACTTGATTTCCACTTTTCTAAATAATTTTCTAAATAATTAGATTCTGTTCATATATATTTTCTGTTCATATATAGATTCTGTTCATATAAAGCAAAAATTGTCATATCTGAAATGAAATGCTATTATTTAGAAAAGAAGAAATCATGTCTAAATGATCAGAATAGATTCTGTTCATATAAAGCAAAAATGTCACATCTGAAATTATTTAGAAAATTATTTAGAAAAGTGGAAATCAAGTCTAAATTATCAGAATAGATTCTGTTCTTATAAAGCAAATATTGTCATATCTGAAATGAAATGCTATTATTTAGAAAAGAAGAAATCATGTCTAAATGATCAGAATAGATTCTGTTCATATAAAGCAAAAATTGTCATATCTGAAATTATTTAGAAAATTATTTAGAAAAGTGGAAATCAAGTCTAAATTATCGGAATAGATTCTGTTCATATAAAGCAAAAATTGTCTTATCCGAAATGAAATGCTATTATTTAGAAAAGAAGAAATCATGTCTAAATGATCAGAATAGATTCTGTTCATATAAAGCAAAAATGTCACATCTGAAATTATTTAGAAAATTATTTAGAAAAGTGGAAATCAAGTCTAAATTATCAGAATAGATTCTGTTCTTATAAAGCAAATATTGTCATATCTGAAATGAAATGCTATTATTTAGAAAAGAAGAAATCATGTCTAAATGATCAGAATAGATTCTGTTCATATAAAGCAAAAATTGTCATATCTGAAATTATTTAGAAAATTATTTAGAAAAGTGGAAATCAAGTCTAAATTATCAGAATAGATTCTGTTCATATAAAGCAAAAATTGTCATATCCGAAATGAAATGCTATTATTTAGAAAAGAAGAAATCATGTCTAAATGATCAGAATAGATTTTGTTCATATAAAGCAAAAATGTCACATCTGAAATTATTTAGAAAATTATTTAGAAAAGTGGAAATCAAGTCTAAATTATCGGAATAGATTCTGTTCATATAAAGCAAAAATTGTCTTATCCGAAATGAAATGCTATTATTTAGAAAAGAAGAAATCATGTCTAAATGATCAGAATAGATTCTGTTCATATAAAGCAAAAATTGTCATATCTGAAATGAAATGCTATTATTTAGAAAAGAAGAAATCATGTCTAAATGATCAGAATAGATTCTTTTCATATAAAGCAAAAATGTCACATCTGAAATTATTTAGAAAATTATTTAGAAAAATGGAAATCAAGTCTAAATTATCAGAATAGATTCTGTTCTTATAAAGCAAATATTGTCATATCTGAAATGAAATGCTATTATTTAGAAAAGAAGAAATCATGTCTAAATGATCATTTAATTATTTAATATTAATTAAATTTGAAATATTTAGTAAATTTCTTAACTAAATTATACGTGATACGTGTATGCCACAGAGGTTCCTTTTATGTATTTATCAAAAAAATAATATTTATATTTGTTTTATTTTTCTTTTTCTGAATAAATTTCTTTTTCTGAATTATAATTAGTTTCGACCCACTTTTAGCCCATCGATTTCATAGTTTTGCAATCTTTATAATAGAAAATTTTTGTATAGAACTTTTATAATTAGTTTCGACCCACTTTTAGCCCATCGATTTCATAGTTTTGCAATCTTTATAATAGAAAATTTTTGTATAGAACTTTTATAATTAGTTTCGACCCACTTTTAGCCCATCGATTTCATAGTTTTGCAATCTTTATAATAGAAAATTTTTGTATAGAACTTTTATAATTAGTTTCGATTTTGTTCATATAAAGCAAAAATTGTCATATCTGAAATGAAATGCTATTATTTAGAAAAGAAGAAATCATGTCTAAATGATCAGAATAGATTCTGTTCATATAAAGCAAAAATGTCACATCTGAAATTATTTAGAAAATTATTTAGAAAAGTGGAAATCAAGTCTAAATTATCAGAATAGATTCTGTTCATATAAAGCAAAAATTGTCTTATCCGAAATGAAATGCTATTATTTAGAAAAGAAGAAATCATGTCTAAATGATCAGAATAGATTCTGTTCATATAAAGCAAAAATTGTCATATCTGAAATGAAATGCTATTATTTAGAAAAGAAGAAATCATGTCTAAATGATCAGAATAGATTCTGTTCATATAAAGCAAAAATGTCACATCTGAAATTATTTAGAAAATTATTTAGAAAAGTGGAAATCAAGTCTAAATTATCAGAATAGATTCTGTTCATATAAAGCAAAAATTGTCTTATCCGAAATGAAATGCTATTATTTAGAAAAGAAGAAATCATGTCTAAATGATCAGAATAGATTCTGTTCATATAAAGCAAAAATTGTCATATCTGAAATGAAATGCTATTATTTAGAAAAGAAGAAATCATGTCTAAATGATCAGAATAGATTCTGTTCATATAAAGCAAAAATGTCACATCTGAAATTATTTAGAAAATTATTTAGAAAAGTGGAAATCAAGTCTAAATTATCAGAATAGATTTTGTTCATATAAAGCAAAAATTGTCATATCTGAAATGAAATGCTATTATTTAGAAAAGAAGAAATCATGTCTAAATGATCAGAATAGATTCTGTTCATATAAAGCAAAAATGTCACATCTGAAATTATTTAGAAAATTATTTAGAAAAGTGGAAATCAAGTATAAATTATCAGAATAGATTTTGTTCATATAAAGCAAAAATTGTCATATCCGAAATGAAATCTATTATTTAGAAAAGAAGAAATCATGCCTAAATGATCAGAATAGATTCTGTTCATATAATGCAAAAATTGTCATATCTGAAATGAAATGCTATTATTTAGAAAAGAAAAAATCATGTTTAAATGATATGAATAGATTCTGTTCATATAAAGCAAAAATGTCTGAAATTATTTAGAAAATTATTTAGAAGAGTGGAAATCAAGTCTAAATTATCAGAATAGATTCTGTTCTTATAAAGCAAATATTGTCATATCTGAAATGAAATGCTATTATTTAGAAAAGAAGAAATCATGTCTAAATGATCAGAATAGATTCTGTTCATATAAAGCAAAAATTGTCATATCTGAAATGAAATGCTATTATTTAGAAAAGAAGAAATCATGTTTAAATGATATGAATAGATTCTGTTCATATAAAGCAAAAATGTCTGAAATTATTTAGAAAATTATTTAGAAGAGTGGAAATCAAGTCTAAATTATCAGAATAGATTCTGTTCTTATAAAGCAAATATTGTCATATCTGAAATGAAATGCTATTATTTAGAAAAGAAGAAATCATGTCTAAATGATCAGAATAGATTCTGTTCATATAAAGCAAAAATTGTCATATCTGAAATGAAATGCTATTATTTAGAAAAGAAGAAATCATGTCTAAATGATCAGAATAGATTCTGTTCATATAAAGCAAAAATGTCACATCTGAAATTATTTAGAAAATTATTTAGAAAAGTGGAAATCAAGTCTAAATTATCAGAATAGATTCTGTTCATATAAAGCAAAAATTGTCTTATCCGAAATGAAATGCTATTATTTAGAAAAGAAGAAATCATGTCTAAATGATCAGAATAGATTCTGTTCATATAAAGCAAAAATTGTCATATCTGAAATTATTTAGAAAATTATTTAGAAAAGTGGAAATCAAGTATAAATTATCAGAATAGATTTTGTTCATATAAAGCAAAAATTGTCATATCCGAAATGAAATCTATTATTTAGAAAAGAAGAAATCATGCCTAAATGATCAGAATAGATTCTGTTCTTATAAAGCAAATATTGTCATATCTGAAATGAAATGCTATTATTTAGAAAAGAAGAAATCATGTCTAAATGATCAGAATAGATTCTGTTCATATAAAGCAAAAATGTCACATCTGAAATTATTTAAAAAATTATTTAGAAAAGTGGAAATCAAGTCTAAATTATCAGAATAGATTCTGTTCATATAAAGCAAAAATTGTCATATCTGAAATGAAATGCTATTATTTAGAAAAGAAGAAATCATGTCTAAATGATCAGAATAGATTCTGTTCATATAAAGCAAAAATTGTCATATCTCAAATGAAATGCTATTATTTAGAAAAGAAGAAATCATGTTTAAATGATATGAATAGATTCTGTTCATATAAAGCAAAAATGTCTGAAATTATTTAGAAAATTATTTAGAAGAGTGGAAATCAAGTCTAAATTATCAGAATAGATTCTGTTCTTATAAAGCAAATATTGTCATATCTGAAATGAAATGCTATTATTTAGAAAAGAAGAAATCATGTCTAAATGATCAGAATAGATTCTGTTCATATAAAGCAAAAATGTCACATCTGAAATTATTTAGAAAATTATTTAGAAAAGTGGAAATCAAGTCTAAATTATCAGAATAGATTCTGTTCATATAAAGCAAAAATTGTCATATCCGAAATGAAATCTATTATTTAGAAAAGAAGAAATCATGCCTAAATGATCAGAATAGATTCTGTTCATATAATGCAAAAATTGTCATATCTGAAATGAAATTTAGAAAAGAAGAAATCATGTCTAAATGATCAGAATAGATTCTGTTCATATAAAGCAAAAATGTCACATCTGAAATTATTTAGAAAATTATTTAGAAAAGTGGAAATCAAGTATAAATTATCAGAATAGATTCTGTTCATATAAAGCAAAAATTGTCATGTCTGAAATGAAATGCTATTATTTAGAAAAGAAGAAATCATGTCTAAATGATCAGAATAGATTCTGTTCATATAAAGCAAAAACTGTCATATCTGAAATGAAATGCTATTATTTAGAAAAGTGGAAATCAAGTCTAAATTATCAGAATAGTTTCTGTTCATATAAAGCAAAAACTGTCATATCTGAAATGAAATGCTATTATTTAGAAAAGAAGAAATCATGTCTAAATGATATGAATAGATTCTGTTCATATAAAGCAAAAATGTCACATCTGAAATTATTTAAAAAATTATTTAGAAAAGTGGAAATCAAGTCTAAATTATCAGAATAGATTCTGTTCTTATAAAGCAAATATTGTCATATCTGAAATGAAATGCTATTATTTAGAAAAGAAGAAATCATGTCTAAATGATCAGAATAGATTCTGTTCATATAAAGCAAAAATGTCACATCTGAAATTATTTAAAAAATTATTTAGAAAAGTGGAAATCAAGTCTAAATTATCAGAATAGATTCTGTTCATATAAAGCAAAAATTGTCATATCTGAAATGAAATGCTATTATTTAGAAAAGAAGAAATCATGTCTAAATGATCAGAATAGATTCTGTTCATATAAAGCAAAAATTGTCATATCTGAAATGAAATGCTATTATTTAGAAAAGAAGAAATCATGTTTAAATGATATGAATAGATTCTGTTCATATAAAGCAAAAATGTCTGAAATTATTTAGAAAATTATTTAGAAGAGTGGAAATCAAGTCTAAATTATCAGAATAGATTCTGTTCTTATAAAGCAAATATTGTCATATCTGAAATGAAATGCTATTATTTAGAAAAGAAGAAATCATGTCTAAATGATCAGAATAGATTCTGTTCATATAAAGCAAAAATGTCACATCTGAAATTATTTAGAAAATTATTTAGAAAAGTGGAAATCAAGTCTAAATTATCAGAATAGATTCTGTTCTTATAAAGCAAATATTGTCATATCTGAAATGAAATGCTATTATTTAGAAAAGAAGAAATCATGTCTAAATGATCATTTAATTATTTAATATTAATTAAATTTGAAATATTTAGTAAATTTCTTAACTAAATTATACGTGATACGTGTATGCCACAGAGGTTCCTTTTATGTATTTATCAAAAAAATAATATTTATATTTGTTTTATTTTTCTTTTTCTGAATAAATTTCTTTTTCTGAATTATAATTAGTTTCGACCCACTTTTAGCCCATCGATTTCATAGTTTTGCAATCTTTATAATAGAAAATTTTTGTATAGAACTTTTATAATTAGTTTCGACCCACTTTTAGCCCATCGATTTCATAGTTTTGCAATCTTTATAATAGAAAATTTTTGTATAGAACTTTTATAATTAGTTTCGACCCACTTTTAGCCCATCGATTTCATAGTTTTGCAATCTTTATAATAGAAAATTTTTGTATAGAACTTTTATAATTAGTTTCGATTTTGTTCATATAAAGCAAAAATTGTCATATCTGAAATGAAATGCTATTATTTAGAAAAGAAGAAATCATGTCTAAATGATCAGAATAGATTTTGTTCATATAAAGCAAAAATTGTCATATCTGAAATGAAATGATATTATTTAGAAAAGAAGAAATCATGTCTAAATGATCAGAATAGATTCTGTTCATATAAAGCAAAAATGTCACATCTGAAATTATTTAGAAAATTATTTAGAAAAGTGGAAATCAAGTCTAAATTATCAGAATAGATTTTGTTCATATAAAGCAAAAATTGTCATATCTGAAATGAAATGCTATTATTTAAAAAAGAAGAAATCATGTCTAAATGATCAGAATAGATTTTGTTCATATAAAGCAAAAATTGTCATATCTGAAATGAAATGATATTATTTAGAAAAGAAGAAATCATGTCTAAATGATCAGAATAGATTCTGTTCATATAAAGCAAAAATGTCACATCTGAAATTATTTAGAAAATTATTTAGAAAAGTGGAAATCAAGTCTAAATTATCAGAATAGATTCTGTTCATATAAAGCAAAAATTGTCATATCTGAAATGAAATGCTATTATTTAGATAAGAAGAAATCATGTCTAAATGATCAGAATAGATTCTGTTCATATAAAGCAAAAATGTCACATCTGAAATTATTTAGAAAATTATTTAGAAAAGTGGAAATCAAGTCTAAATTATCAAAATAGATTTTGTTCATTGATTGGTAATCTTCACATTCTGGAACAAAAGAAGGGATGGAAAGAATTTTTGGCTGAGGCAAAACAAAAAACGATTATTGTTGGCCAAGACTAACTGGACGTCATCAGAATTGAAGGTGCTCAACACAACCAGGAAGGTGAACTCATGGATGCAACAGGTAAGTCAGTGCGCTCTATACCATACTATGCTGAAGAAGGACGTCGCAATGTAAGTCGGGGAGGGTACCATCGTTATAACCCTTATTTTTATAGAAACGAAGAATTCCCTCAACTTGGTGCTGGCCCATCGAAAAGAAGCGGAAGAAAATAAACCAGTGAAGAATTGAAGCTTTGGAAACGAAGGAGAAGAGTTTTGAAAAATGTAAATAAAAATTTAAATTTTAAATATTTTTTTATAAGGGGATTTGGGAACTTATATGGTTTAGGTACACTTTTTTTAGCCACGCCACTTTTTTCCTTTTCCATCATTATTCTTTTACTCTTTTTTCACTCTCAACCATCAATCAATTGAGTTGAGGTCAATTTTTTGTTTAAGATAGAGCTGACTCGGATGATATCATCGAGCTGGGATGAGACGAATGGCAATAAAATCTGTCCGTGAGATCTCTGAGCTGAATTACAGGGTCCAAAAATTTCTAAAAAGGGGTAAATACGGTCAGCATTTTGTAAAAAAATATGATTTTAAACACGCAAACTGGAAAACACAATAAAATACCGGACCATTAGTTCTAAAACGCAGACCTGGGATACTTATTGCTAATTAAATAAAAGAAATAGTTAAAAATAGGAATATTGATTCAAATGTTAATTCTATTTTGGTGGCATTGGAAAGGAAAATTAATCTTTTCCTTGTTAATGTCTCTCACTGAAAATGCCACAGGAAAAGTTAAGTGAAATCGAGGAAGAAAGAAAGGCTGACCATTCTGTCCATATTAAGGTTGATTGATGATGGAAAAGGAAAAAAGGGCGTGGCTAAAAAAAGTGTACCTAAACCATATAAGTTCCGGGATTTGTTGTTCTAAAAATAATAATTTTCCTTTAAATTCACTCACCATTAGGTCTCCTCAGCTCTCCCATCTCTTTTAATCCTCTTTAATCTTCATCCTCTATCATCTCTCCAATTTGGCAAAGTAAGGGAATGAATCCGGGGGACAAACACATGAGAGACCTATGCCTTCAATTCTGAGCGGACTGAAAGGGCATTTCGATTAGGAGATGCGCGGAGGACTGCCAGAACGTCAGTGGACAGCACCCACCAGTCGTTCCGGTTTACCTACACTCCCAGTTCGCAAAACGAGTTGACGCACTTGGCCGTTGATTTCGGAAAGTCAGGTACGGTCTCAAGTAATGTTGTCAAAGGAGGAAGCCCTAAAATGCCAAACTCATCTAGTTCAAATTTCCTTTTATTTTCTTTTCATTTTAAGATCGTGGACGATCTTATCAAAGGGGGGAGCTGTAAGGAAGACTTAAATGGCCTAATATCAAATTCCCTTTACTCTAGAACAACAAGTCATATCCCCTCTCATAACTAATCCCGCCTATTTTAATCACTTATAAATAAATTGTATTCCCACTAGTCAGTCGATTGAATTTCTATTTTATTATTGTTAACTTTAAATTGTATTTTGAAATGTGAAATAAATATTAACGACAGTCAAGTTTTATTTATGATCATATACATTTATGTCTTTCGGCAACGAAGAATAGTAGAGTTAATCTGATAAATTGATAAGTGCGCTGGCCACGCACGAGCATCCCTCTGCCCAACACACTTCCAACTTTACTTAATACTGTTTCATAAAATCTAAGACCTCTTATTTATTTTAAATCGATCGAATAGAACATAATGGTCTTCAAACGGTTATTCCCTATTAGTGAAATTTAAGAGGGACTTATTTCTTTTTTATGATTATTTATCGTTATTCGACCCTATAAGCTGACCGAATTGAACCTATCAATCTAATACTGTTACATAAAATCTAAGACGTGTATAGTTCTTATTTATTTTAAATCGACAAAAGAGGACTGAGAGAGAATAAAGATATTATTGTATGTGACAATTACTTAACTAAATATTAAAAATAACTTAATATCTATTTAATACTACATAACAACTATAAAATTTATCGTGAAACAATATATTTGTGTTCTATTACTCCCACTCCTTTAAAAAATATATTCTTTTATATAATTTTTAAAAAAGTCAATTCCTAGGTGTGATATATGCATCCTTAGCTTTTTATGCATCCTAAATAATACAATGCATCCATAATATTATTGTGCATCCTTAATATTACTAATTACAGCTCAGAATGCCGAGAACGCCGAAAACGAAAATTAAGAAAAATGGGATCAACGTATTATGTAGAATTTACTATGAAACATTTAAGCAAAAAGCTGCTTATGACAATAAAATATAAAAATAAATTTTAATAATTTTCACTATGTTGACCCCAATCTCCTTCATAGTTATTTCCAGCTTTGTATTTTCTTGCGCTTTACTTTTTTCCATTTTATCCTTTTTTGTCTTTTTATATATATCTCACACCAGAACGTCTATCTGTTGACATAGAATATTTAAAATTTTTAAAATTTTAAATATTTTAAAATTATATTTAAAATATTTAAAATTAATATTTTAATATTATATTAGCGTTTTAAAACATCTAGCGACGAATTCACTGAGCTGTAGCGGAAACAGATGAAAAGATTAAAGAAAAAATAGATAAATCTTCAGCAACAATTAGAGAAGAAAAGTTACATACTTCATATTATATAAAGTAAACCGAAAGTATAAAAACGATATTAAACAATAGCTTGACATAAATTACATTTCTAGCTAAATTTATTTTCATATTTTCTTATATTGTCATTGTCAATTATAATAGTTCATTTTGCAGGGCTCACAACAGAATACAACGTGTGATTGCTGATGAAATTATATACCAATATTATATAAAAGATATAATTTTAAGCATTAATAAAATTAAATATTACTAGGAATATTTATCAAATAATTTATTAAAAAAAGTTTTCTGATAAATAATTTTAATAATATATTAGATTAAATTTCGATTAAAATGCTAATTTGATTAAAATGCTAATTCTTGCCCATCGTTAGCAGAACTCTGCGACGATGCCAAACACTTTGAAAATCAATCGGCATGCTTGTTCTTAGAAAGGCAAATTAAAATGAATAAATAGAGTAATACTTTAAATTGATGTTATTCAACTTTATGAGTTAATACAAAACGAGTAATCAAGTAAAAATTTAGAAAATAAAACTAGAAATAATATTAAAATTATAAGGTGTATATTAGATGTATATAATGTGGTATCATCCCCAATTTCTTGTTAGCGGAAAATATCTGTGTAATTTTTAATTTTAATTAGTTTTAAATTGAATTAACAAATTGACTAATATTTTCTTAAATTTTTGATTTTATTTAATAAAAATGAACATTAATATTATTAAAACGGAATAGTTATTAAAACATTGGTTTATTTGTTAAATAAAATATAAACGAGGAGACATATCAAAATATAAAGGTTAAAACATTCAAAGCTAAACGAATTCCTTTATTAATAATGTGCATAATTTTATATATCTTAGTATTAAACAATTTATTTAATGACTAAATAAATAGACGACATGTGTAAATGTGTAATTCAGCTTAATTTATAAAAAGTTTAAATAACATTAAAAATCGTAATAATAAAAATATATGTAAAAATAGTTGAAACAAATTTTTAAAAAAGATAACATAGTCTAAAAAATAACATAGTCTAAAATTTTATAACAAAAAATATTCAAAGAAAATTATTGATATAAAATATGCATTATAAATGCGCTCGGTTGTTTTTGTTGGTTTTTGATCCAAAGGCTCAAATTCACCTGCGCAATAACAAGGATGAGCTTATTCCTGTCACTTTAAATTTTTATTATTATTAAAATAATTTTTATGTTTGTTATATGAATATTTTTTGTATATCTTTATGATAATTTTTCCTTTATCAACAAACTAAAAATCTTATTTTTTTCGTGTAAAACTGGTGTAAAAACTGTTGCTTGAAAGTATTTAAAAATGTGACAACCTTAATAATTTCTAAAAATTTAACTATAACCCAAATTTTTATTGTTATAAAATATTCAATAAATGAAAATAATTATATAAATCTTAGAATGGATAAATTTAATATAAAAATCGAAAACTAAAAATGTTTGTGATAAAGGATTAATTGCAATAAAGGTTTAATGCTCAAAAACTGTTTGATCATGCAAGAATGCACCAAGATTTTT
Source organism: Meloidogyne arenaria (assembly GCA_036172955.1). Taxonomy (NCBI): domain Eukaryota; kingdom Metazoa; phylum Nematoda; class Chromadorea; order Rhabditida; family Meloidogynidae; genus Meloidogyne; species Meloidogyne arenaria. The sequence goes on along the minus strand of JARQAB010000015.1, from coordinate 3,675,816 downwards.
AATCTGAAAAGCGAATTAACAGAATTTTGAGGAAATTATTATTAATTCAACAAAGATAATATAGTTAACGAGAGTTATTCAAAACGACAAAAAAGGAATTGGTGAAATAATTGCCAAATTAGTAATCAAAAGCTTAATTAAAAACAAATACTACATCAGTTGAAATTTGTCTCATGATAATCTAAAAATTTAATTTTAAAATAACGCGTTTTATTAATTTTTACATATAACAAATATGAATTTATTAATTATCTGAATTTATTAGTAAATTAAACTATTGCTACATAATGGGGCTCAGTAAGCCTGAACGAACAAAACAAATTTCTAGTGAAAGAATTAAGACGCCTTTACTTGATTAAAATTTATAAAATACGACTACAAACAAGCTACGCCTAGCGAAGTTAAAACACACATTAATTAAATTTTGTATAAATATTCATAATTAAAATAAGATTAGATAAGTGATATTTAGAAAATTTATACCATTTATGGTTGTTTAAAAAATCTACATATAAGTTTTGCGTTATTCGTTTTTTAAGAGCGATAAAATTATAGTTAATAATATAATTCGCTAGAAAAAGCGAGAAAGTTATATCGAAGTTAAAGGAAGAATTGTAAAAATAGTATGTAGATTGTTAGTAAACAAAGTAAATTAACAAATACAAGATAATACTTAATGCAATAATTCATATTAAAATTTATATTAATTTTTGGAAAAATATTTAATTAAATAATTTCTATTTAAAATTAAGTTAAAATTGATAAAATGGTCTATAAGTTTATTAGAGCAGTCTTGAAATAAGAATATAATAACCTTCCATCAATTGCATACTTAGAAATAACACATGGTTCTAAATTCCTAACCCTAAGAGGATGGAAGTTAAGCAAAATAAATAAAATACTGGCAAAAGTTATAATGATTAAAATTATAACTTTAAAATATGGTTGTATAATATAGTAAATATTCAGATTGAGGAACTCCGATAAAATTTTATATCGCATGAAAATGCACAGATTTATTGTATGCTATAGAGTCAATAGATTTAGAACGTGTTATTGCTGCCCTAAACTCACGTGAAACAAAGCAGATAGTACAATCAGTATAGCAACCGGCTTCATTAAGAACAAAATGAGATATCCATTATTTGCAAACTTGTGAAATTTCTCTTTCTGCGGAAGGTTAATAATTAATAATTGAATACATTTTAATTTACGACAGTCACACAGTCATACAAACACTACTAATAAATAATATATTTTCTCTTAATAATATAAACAAGGTTAGTTTATTCATAAAACTACTATAATATTTTAAAATGAACAAAAATGGAAATGCAAAGAAAACAAATGGAAATGTTAAAAAATTTGGAAGGAGTGCGGGAATGAAAAAGCTGAAAAACAGGTTATTTATTGTTAATAACGAAAACTTAAATACGCCTAAAATTGACAACAATAAAAAAGTTATTTCTAAAAAATAAAAAGAACATCAATTATAACCGTAAATTCAATAGGATATATAAAAATCATTTAGATGACAACAGAAAACCATAAACTAATGATTTATCGTCTTAAATAATAAAACACAAATTAAAGTAAATGAAGATCAAATAATATTGCCTTCTAATTTGAAAAATATTGAGATTTCGTATGGATGATAAAAAAAGTGTAAAGTAGAAGAATTTTGGAAATTAAAATAAATTTTTAAATTAAAAATTAATTTTTAAATTAGATTTATGTAAAATAATACATATTTTTGTCGTTTGATAAATTGTAAAGATGAAAATAATTTAAAACAAAAATGTGTTTGACCAAAAAATATTTTGCAAGTGATATAAAAACAATAATTTAAAGTCAATAATTAAGTAAATAAAAACGAGCAGAAAATGTAAACGCAAAATTTGAAAAGAAATAATTTCTTAAGGTCACACACAAAGAGCTTAAATCAAATTATTTATAACACTAGAATATGGAGATGGTAAAACACTTGAAACATGTAATTAAATACCATATAAAAATAAGGAACCATTTAATTTTTAATTTCTAAAATTCATTATATAAGCAACTTTTATTTTTAATTATGATTTTTAAACAATCACAAAATTTATTTAAATTTTATAACGTTTTTATTCCTATTACAGATAATGACTAAAAATTTTTTGTTGCATTAGTTACATTTTATTCAGAAGCATTTATTTTTATTCATTCACTTAAATCTATAGACTCTTTAAATAGCTACATTCTGCTTTATTGTTAAAAAATGTTATAAAAGTTTAAATGTTATATAAATATTTTAAGATAAAATCCCTTTTGCCGTAAAATATAAAGATAAATATAAATAATAAACTTGCAAATATTAGTAGATTACAGAATGAGGGAGAAAACAAGTAGAAAGATATAATGAAACTAACAACAAAGAGAAATTAGGCTTTTAAAAGATCGAGAAAATAAAAAAATTATGTTACAAAAAAATATTTTTTGTAATATTATCGCTGATTTTATATAAAATATTGAAATAAAAATGACAAAAGTGTAAAAAAATATGTAATAAGTAGGTACACCGGACCCTTTGTAAATCCAGTACTTCTTTACTATATTATGTAAATGTAGTCCTTTCTGGACGACTGGAATTAAAATTCCAAATTTATATTATTAAATCAATTTAAAAATATTCCACAAATATTACTTAAATCCACGACTAATTTATACAAAATATATTATTTTGGGAAAAAATTTTTTCAAAAAGCAATACAACAAAATTGCTGACACCAAAATTGAAAAACAAAAAGGAATTAGTATTTAATATACCTTCTATCTATTTTTTTCTTTTATCCAACGGTTAGATCTTTTTATTTTGTTTTGAATTAATTTAAATATATTTATTTTTCTTTATTTTAATTAATAGTCTTTGTCTAAATACTGGCAATACATTTATACATTTTATTGTGATGTCTTATGATTTGAGATTATAATGGAGAGTAGTAGGTTACAAATATCAATTTATCACTGAAGATTCCATTGCTCTTCCAAATAATTAGAAAGATCTTCCCGTGGAGACAAACGTTAGAGCTTCCTAAGTTTTCCTTATTTTGAGTATATCAGAATCAATTTTTGAGTATATCAGAAATAAATTCCTCTGATGTGATTTTGTCCATGGCACTATTAATTTATATTTGTATTACTCACACACCATAGAGTGCTTTAAAAATATTTTATAACTTCAATGAAGTCTAGCCGACTAAATTGTTCGTCTAACGGTCCAAATGTACGATCCGAGTAATCTTATTTAAATTTTATATTTTTTCTCTATCTAGTTTAGGTCTTTAATAAATTAATTTTTAAAATATTAAGTTTAAGTTTAATTTGAATTCAATATAAATTGAAGTTGGGGAAAGGTTTTAGATTATATATGGGGCAATTGGGGATCTAATTTTCATTATGTATAAATCAAATTACTAATCCCAAATTTTTTCTGTCATACGACAAAGTACTAAATTTTATATCAAGTTTTCTATAATTATTATGTAAATTTACGGTCCTTGTCATTCCAAGGAAGTACACAAAAACCAACTTTTTTATTTAAGAATTGTCTATATTAATATTTATGATTTAAATAAATCTATTTACATATTAAATCAAACTAAAATTGAACGACAAATAAAATATAAAATGCTACAAAAATATATACTGGCAATTTTGAGGGTGCAAAAAATTTTAGCCCCGTGCCACATATTTAATTTAAGCTATCTTTATCGGATTTTTATTTAAAATTATAAATCTTTTTAAAATAAATAAAATAATTTTGATAATTATCCCAAGGTTTGATAACACCAGGATTTCATTCGGCTTGGTCTAATTATAATTTCGATGAAGGGATTTTAGAGGAGACCCTCCGCAGATTTGAAAACCCCTCCGCAGGTTGAAATGGGAGGACCTGTAGAGTTGGAACTTCCTGAACCTTTACTTTTAGTTGAAGAATTGTTTAGGCTTTTCCTATGACCGTCGCTGATATATGGGTCGGAGTTTCGGTAACCCATGACATCTCTATTGTGAATAAGGTTTAAATAATATTAAAATATGTAGAATACTTGCAAAAAATGTAATAAATACTTAGATTTAGAAATTGCATTTGTGGCTAAATAACTAAAGCTGTTGCTCAAATTGAAGTTAAATTAGTTTATAATTAATATTTTTTGAATAATTTAATTTTTTGAATGAAATTATGTGCTGATAATTAAGATCATTAAATTATATTATTTATGAATATGAATAGACAGCAAAATTTCTTAACTATTCTTATAATTTTTCTCAAAAAATTCTTAAAACGGGTAGAGTTAATCAGGCCATATTTGCTCATTCTCGGGAATATTGAAGACGAGTTCAAAACGTCAGATTTCATTTAATAAAACATTTTTTAAGCTCAAAAAGTTAAAAATAAACAAACATATTTATGTATTTAGATAAAACCCTGAAATGGAAATAGTATATTATGAATTTGCCAATTGCCATTACATTTAAAAAAAGAAAGTAATATTTTGTTGTATATTAATAAAAATTATAAGAAGTGAACATTAAGTCTGCCACAGAATAATCAAATTTATTAATAAATAGTATAGTACATATAATTATTATTTTCATGACCTTAAAACCGTTAAGGTTAAGTTCAAATTGCCATAGCTGTGCATACGATCATAAAAATTAAATTGATTGAAGCAATGTTTATTAATTGAAGCAATGTAAAAATCTAATAAACTAATTTTTTTATTTATAAACTAAATTTAATTATTATATAAACGGAACTATCATGTAAATAACAAACAGACTGACTGATCGTACATAAATGGGTATAATCAATCGGATTCTTTAAAGAATCATATTAAATAATATAATTTATCAATAAATAGTATAGTATAATAAATAGTTAGTAGTCGAGATCATTATTATATATGTGACTTCAAAAATTTATAAATATTATTGAAAATTAAATATAAAATAATTAATAATTGGGAAGGTGATGATTTTTCCCAATCCGGTGTAAATATTTATTAAAAAAATAATGGATAGAAATGATAATGAAGAATTTAGTCTAATGAACTGTTACATAATGATAGTCGGCATGATATTCCGAGAATTCCTGAATATAATTTAAATAGTACAGGGTGCGGCAAATTTGTCGTACTTTTTCTTTTTGTTATAACTTTCTTCAAAATTAATGAAAATTGATAATTCTTTTTTTGTTATATTCCCAACACTTTAGGAAACTTGTTGATACCAAATATTAAAAATTTAGTTCTCTATTGGCAAAGATAATCGAGTTCGAACGTAGGGAAAATTTAAAAACATTTTTTATTCCAAAGTTTAATTGATCATAACTTCGTTCAAAATCGTTCAATACCAATAATTTTGGTATTAAACGACTCATCTCTTTCAGGAGCATCAAAATATCTTATAATCTTATTTTTGAAAATTTTACCTAAAAATTTTATTTTTACCAAGATTATTTTAATTTATCATTCAGAGGACCGTATCTCATTCGATTTTTGTCGTAGCCCCCTGATTTTGATGTCATTCGAGTCAAAATAAAGAGCTGGTTCGAATGATATAAACATTTCCAATATCAAAATCTCAGCCTTGAATCTAGGCCAATTTTTATCCAAAAAATTTTGCTAAAATTTTGAGGGAAGTTTACTCAGAGTAATCTTAAAATTTAAAAGCAATTTTGGTATCAGCAAGTTTCCTAAAGTGTTGGGAATATAACAAAAAAAGAATTATCAATTTTCATTAATTTTGAAGAAAGTTATAACAAAAAGAAAAAGTACGATAAATTTGCCGCACCCTGTATATTTATATGTTAATATACTTTACACAAGTCGTTAAATATTAAAGAGTTTAAGATATTATAAAGAAGTACATCATGGAAACCAAGCGATTAATCATGAAAGTTGGCAAAAAAATTATTAAAATATCAAATTGATACATAATAAATTTGTTGAGAAGCCATATATTAGATATCGCACATTACACCTGTTTGCAAGAGCATTCACATCGAAAATAAATTGTACAGTAATCCCATGTCAATTAATAAAAAAAATAAATAATTATATTAAACAAAGATGGTGAACAAAAGATGATTTTTTATTTTAAACTTTTTTACAAATAAAGTTTAATGAAATAATTAATAATTTTAATAATTAATATTAATTGAATTTCTATGAATTAACTGTAACTTGATATTTCATGCAATCTAAATTTGAACGATATGAATTTACCTTAATTATAGCACCTTAAATAATTTTAAAAATTATTTCAATTTTAGGTAATAGTTTGGTGACCATCCCCCTTTTTCTTTCTATTTTTTACAATTTTTTCTCACATTTTATGGCAAATTATATAACATTTGCAAGAGCTCTTCGACTAAGTCGAATCATACCAATATCAACAAAATCTGACTTAAATGAACGAAGGTATAACCAGTTGTTTTAATCACTTGCGGCGGCACAAAAAGCTTTTCCAACGAGGATTTAGCTTCATAATTTTAGTAAGAATCATCAGATCCAGCCGATCTTGGTATCATTCGACCAAGCTCGAAGAGCTCTTTCTATACAATAAATTATATATCAAATAAAGAAAGCTCGAAATGGTCAGTAAAACGTGAAAAAAGGGGGATGGTCAGCCAAACTATTACCCAATTTTATAAATAATTCTAACTAAGAATACACATTAAATTAGGTCAAATATAAATTATGAAGTTTTTTATTCAAGTGAAAATGATTTCTGCTCTTTCCTCCCAAATATATGTTGAATCAAACATTTATTATTAAAATGATTGAATAATTATTATTATTCTTATAAATTAATTTAAATTATATATAAATTAAGTATATAATTTTTTTTTGATTTTGGTGTCATTCGACACAGCTCGACGAGTTCTATAACATAAGACTGACTGACCATTTTTTAATACTTTGTGAAAGGAAAAAGGAGTGGGGGGTACGAACCGAAGAATTACCAAAATTATTTTTATTCTTTTTGCTTCGTCAGTCTTTTGAATCTTATATAACACTTTATATAAAACATATTATTTTATTATATTGTTTTTATTTTATACCTAAATCTATAACTAAAATGGCTAAATTTATTAATTTAATTTTTATATTAATGAATTAATTTTTTTTAATTTATTAAAATTTCGGTTTTTATTCATATAAATCGTAATGAATTCTGATACAATAAAGGTTTTGATTTTTATTTTTGATTTCAAAACATTTTTTAAAGAAATTTCAAAAAAATTAAAAAAGATCTTTGATTAGTTCAATTATGCCAATACGGTTGTTGTTATTTCTGCTGCGCATTTTTTGTTATGAATTGTCAATTTTTAATCAAATCCTTAATTTCTTAACATAATTTTGAATTGTCGGTTTTCTCAGAGAATAGTGAAATTCTACATAACGCTCTTTGGATTTCTTTTACCTTTTCCTATAAGTCTATCTTCATAGTAATTAACTCTAAATTATATTTTATTCATTAACCCATCAACAGAGAGAGTTTTTTTAGGTTTTTCTCTATTTTTTTTACGAACTAGTTTTGATGAGATATGCACAAAAAACACTGTTTTGGGTCGAAATAATGAGTCTATATTGGACCTATTCGAACCTAAAAAACCTATTTCGGCCTTTTTGGACCTAAAACCTATTTGCAACCTATTTTGGACTTTTTTGAACCTATTTTAGGTTTTTTGAAAAAAAATTTAAAAATCGCCTTTATTTTTACAAATTTGGCGTAATGATTTGAAAAAATAGTGAATGCTAGATTGTTAAAGTTATTTTTTAAATAAATATCTTATTTTTAAGTATTTTTTGAATTTTACTTTTCTGTATTTTCGTTAACATTTAAACAATTGTCTAAAAAAATTGTCTAAAAATGGGAAAAATAAAAAAAAGTAGGTCTGCATTAATCAAAGAATGGATTTCAACCTTTCCAAAAGGCACCTATATTTTTATACACCATCTAGCATATATTAAATCAAATTTTTCAATAATTTCGAAGTCGATTATTGAGTTACAAGACAATTCATTAACCATAATGCGAGTTTTCGAGATTTTGAGCGAAATTAGAGGTTTTTTTACAAACTTCAGATAGCATGTATTTTTTTAGAAACATTGTCATTGGCTGAAGGAGATGTTGGATTAAATGTCCAAAACAAATTTAATTCAATTTTACAAAAAAACCCTGGACTTAATCGTTTGAAAGAGGTTTCAAGAATTTTGTCAGGAAAACAATCGGATCTGGTCATGGCACCAGATATGGCTGCTGCATTGCGATATGCTCCGATGACTAGCTGTGACGTCGAGAGATCGTTCTCAGTTTATAAAAATATTTTAACTGATAGAAGAACTAACTTTACTGAAGATAATCTTGAGATGTATATTGTTTGTAATTGTGAGCCTAGAGAGTAAATTTGGCACATTTATTTAATTTTTTATTCGAATAAATATATGGTTTAAATTTTTACTCTAAAAATTTAAAACTATTTGTTAAAAATTCCTACCTATTTTGCCACTTTTTGCATTTTTTTCAACCTATTTAAGCCTTATTTTCAAACCTTTTAGGTACCTATTATCAGGTTTTTTGAACCTAAAAAAACTCTCTCTGCCCATCAATAACTTTCATGAATATAAATTTAGCTGTAATCTTAATTAAATTTAATTATTTTACTTTCTTATTATAATTTTTAATTCAATTGATTACTTGAGATTTGTTGTTGTTTTTTTATTTTTTAACAACATTTTGGAATAGTTTATTATTTAGCAATATAATTAGACGTTCTGCTAATTTCAAAAATAAATTACAGTAATGAAATGCTACACTAAATTACAAGCCATTTTTCACATTTATTCATAATGTTTTTCACATTTATTCATAATTTTCACATTTATTCACATTTATTCATAACGTTAAATGAAATATATTAAATATATCTTTAAAAAATTAGTTTTATGAGAAAAAATGTAAAGAATTTGTTAAATAATAATTAAAGAAATTATTCAATTACGAAAATGTTTACCATGTTAATATATTTAAATTCTATTAATATGACGCTCTATTATAAGCAGACGCATTTGAATTAAATAAGTAGTAAAACTCTTATTTGCACGTCCAGGACAGCAAAACTATAAAAATAGAAACTATAAAAATAATCAGAAAAAACAAAATTAAGATCCAAAAATTAGAATTAAAAATAAAAACTAAATGCATCGTGTCATCAAAAGATGACGAGAATTTAAAAATAAAGAAAAGTTGGTGATAGTCGGTTTCGTATACCCCCTCCTTTTTCCTTCCTAAAAGTATTAAAAAATGGTCAGTCAGTCTTAGGTCATATAACAAGTCGAGCTGTGTCGAATGACACCAAAATCAACGTATTTGAACAAGATTTGACAGAGTTATGACGTAAAGTAATCCTATTGTATTCGATGCGACGCTTTTGCAAATCAGTTCGCTTTGTGCAGGATTTTTGTCTGTATCTCGGCCCAAAGTTAAGACCGGGGGTTGATTTTGGTGTTATTCGACACAGCTCGACTTGTTATATAACCTAAGACTGACTGACCATTTTTAATACTTTTAGAAAGGAAAAAGGAGGGGGTATACGAAACCGACTATTAACGAAAAGTTAAAATATAAATTTAAAAAGATGAATCATTTAGTCGAATAAAAGTGAAGAATTTTAAAGAAATATTCACTCTTTCTTCTAGTTTTTGCTTTCTCTTTCTAAAAATAAATAAATTTTTCTTTCTTTTGAAATAAATAAATAAATAAATAAATAAAATATATTGGGAAATTTAAGTTTGATTTTAAAGTGATTTGAATTTGATTTGATCTTCCCTACAAGAGGTAGGAAGGTGAAAAAATATCTTAGTGATGATATTTTTCACACATCGATGTTAAAATAATCTAAAACAAAACAAATTTAAATTTTAATGCTGAAAGAAGATTTGACAAAAAATACAAAGATAAGTTGCCGAAAAAATGGCAAGACATAAAATTTTTCCAAATTTCCAAAACCACTGTTATCACTCTTAATCTCCAGGGGTTATATCGGGTCTCTCTATCTTCAGCCTGTCCTTTCCCTTTAAATCAGGGTTGCGATCGACAAAATGCCAATCAAAAGTACAAAAATCTCGATTTAAAAGTACATAGGGACTAAATTTCCAAATAAAAAGTACACTCCAAATTAAAACGCCGCATGCGAAAATTTTGGGAAATTTCGTGGTCCTTAAGACAGATTTCTTCCATTTTCAGCGCCGCGCAGACGAAAATTTTGGAAATTTCGGGGTCCTTAAGACAGATAACTTTCATTTCAGCGCCGCAGCGAAAATTTTAAGGTTAAATTCAATTTTTTAACAGAATGTTGATTTAAAAGTACATACTTTCAAAAAAGTACATTAATCGAAAAAAGCGACACTAATTATGACCCGACCTAATAATTTTTGTAAAAAACTCAATTTAAAATATTATGTTTGTGTTAAAATTTATATTGTTTTTTCAATTTTTCAGCCATAAAAAACAACTGGAAGCATCAATAACGAATTATTGTTGTTTTCAGTTAGGATAAATGCTAATAATCGTTATTTATTTTCAAATATTTTTTTATAAATTTTATAAATATTTAGATTTCTTGGGAGTGAAAGTTATAAGTTGAGAACAGTTTAAAATGACCCTAATTTATTTCTAAGTTTTAAATATTAGTCGCTGTGTCGGATTCTTATATAAATCCATCGATGCCTATTTAATTTTTCTTTAAAATTAAATTCATTTTCCATTTAAAATTCTTATTTTCTCAAATGTTTTAATTTCCCTTAAAGCAGGTTGCGTGGGACCTCCATTTTTTATGAATAATCTATTTTTATATAATAAATTTATATAATTTATTTAAAAAATTTAGAATATTTTATTTTAAAACTTTATACATCTATCATTAGGCTTAATGTTTTAAAATTTAAAAAAAAAGCATTTTAATTTAAATTTATTTTAAAGTAATTATACTATAAAAGTATATAAAAGAAACACGAAAGAAATTATATAAAATACATTAAAATTGTATTAATTTTCTTATGGAGCATCTGACAACAATATAACAATCGAGATCTGGGAGAATCAATGAAAAAATAAATTGAAAGGGACGCCAAGCCGCTGGCTTTGCCTTGGTTAACATTTCTGTTTTCTATTCTCCTATTGACTATTTTGACTTTTGGGTATGTGAGATGAAAATTTCTGTATTTGAAGTCTTTAATGAAGTTAAAAAAGACTATTTCTTTAATTTAGTGTGCTTTTGTGTCCAGGAAAAAATAAACGATATTAAGAGTTATAATTCAATATATTATTATAAATTTATAATCGACATGAAAAATTTTAATATAAAGTATTTTAAAAAGACAAGATATTTTTCAAATACTTAATTAACTTAACTTAAACGCGTGATTTTAAATATACCTTTCAATGTATAACCCAATTCAAATGAATTTGGATAATTTTTCCTAAAATTTATCTGTTAATTTATATTATAAACATTCTTATACTATGCTTTTTTATAATTTTTAATAATTCTTCCACTATAGATTTTTCAATAATTATTCTACTATTATATTATGGTAAAAATTTTAATTTTTGCCCATTTTTTTATCAATAACAATAAACTTTTTTTTGTTTTTTGTTTACATGATGTTTACCATTAAAAATATATTTTTTATACATTTTAATATAAAATATTTTCCTAAAATTATTTATAAAACTCAAAAAGTATTTTAATAAATCTTATTGAAATAAATTTAAAATTATGCTAAATAACTAATTATACGAAAATTTAATTAAATTGCTATAATAAGTCTTTTGGTACATTTTCTTTATTTCTAACTTCATAATCATTGAGGAAAAAAGCTTTTGCATTTAAAGCTTTTGCCTTAAAAATTAAGGTTTATTAATAAAATAAATTGAAAGCGAATATTTCTTGTATTAAATATTTCGTATTTAATAATATATACATATAGTGGCATAATAATAGTTTGAATAAAGATAAAATATTTATTTTTGCTTATTGTAAATTTAATTTTTTATAAATATTTATTATAAATTTAATAAAAATAGGCTTAATTTGTGCCAAAAAGGCTGAACGAAAATTTTCAATGGTTTGCAACATTTTATTATTAAATTAAAATTTTCCATAATTAATATTCTCATTTATTTCTTTTTTAAATCATAACTTCTTTTTTTTTATTTTTAAATTTAAAAATACAGCTTAAATTATCCATTTTAAATTAAATATTAATATTATCCTTAATCATATATAAAATATATCCATTTTTGCTCGCGTCTTTTTGCTTAATAAATGGCATGCATGCCTATAGTTTTTTCCAAATATTAAACTTCCATATTTGGAACTTTTTATATTTTATTTTTTCTCTTAGATTACTGTAGTTCATTAAAATTTATTTGAAATTTAAAAAACATTAATTATTTATTACCTAATTTATTATTTAACAGTCGAATAATTTGGCATTTTTATAGCTTCTGTCGCTACTGTCTTTAAGTTACTTTATAAGATTTTTTGATGATAAAGTATTATCAGTAAAATAAATTCTCAAGGCGGCTTTCACCTTTATAGAACAATTCTTTACGTAAGACATTAGTTAATTATTAATTTATAATTTAATAACTTAACTTTAATATTTTAAGAAATTATTTATGACTCATTCTTTAATTCTTCTACACTTCTTCGTTCATAGTTGCGGCGGCGGCACTTACAAAGCTTGGTCGAAGTGACAATAAAGATTTCTTATAAATCTTTATCATATTTCATTCTATGATTTTATATGCCGGAAAACGGCGATCTTATAACAAAAGATAGATAATTAAAAATAAAATTATAATTTATTAATTCATTTAAATTTATTTATTTAATCATAAATTTCTTGACCAAATATTTTTAAGGTAAATTGACCTTAACATGAAAATTGTTGACTTTGGCCATAAAATTTAATTTTAAAACTAATAATCAAAATTTCCAATAGAACAATTTTACATATTTTGAATTCATAAATTAATATAAAATCAATATTTGTTAAAATAATAATAAACTTTTTATTCACACAAATTAATAAATTATACATTATAAGTTTAATACGTGAAACATACCTTATTAAATAATAAATTAAATTTTAAAAATCTAACAAATAAATTTAATCTTGTAATTTAAATTTTTTTAACACGATTAAACTTTAATTTAATTTCCTTCCTTTCGTCATAATAAAAACTACTCCCTGTTTAAGAGGAAGGAGTTTTCAAATGCAAAAAAAAAGTTTTCAAAAACTGCTCAGAAATGGTAATTATATGTGATTTAATATAAAATTCTGAAATACTTAAAGTTTATTATATTTTCAAAAAATTATTTTAAATATTTTTTGTTTCTTTTAATTTTATTTTTCCTTCAAGTTCTTCTCTTTATTTACCTCTCTAATTTTATTGATTTCTTTCTCATCATGTGTTTGATTTTGGGAAAAATTTAAAAAGATTTGGACATTCAAGTAAATTATTTATATAAATAAATAATTTAGAATTTTTTCATGAAACTATATGTGAAATGAAAGAAAAACCGCAATTATAAAAGATACACTTCGGAAAATAAATATCTAGGGATATAAAAATTTATTTTCCAGCTTTTGATTAATAGATTTTAATTAATAGAGTAGAATTGTAAATATATAATTTATGATAATTTTTACTTTGATATCGTTTCCTATATTTATTCAATTGAAAAATTACTTTACTGAATCTTGATCGAATAAAATCAGCTCATTTAGTTAAGTATGTAACAGAATTGGACAAAATTAATTTAAATTTTTCGTGTTATATATAAATATATAATAAAATATAAAATGAATAAATAAAATTATTTTAATTTTAATATTAATTTTCTGAAGCTCGTTATTTGTTTGTGGATCAAATCCCGGTTAATAATAATAAGTTCATTGTGATTAAACTATTAAATAGATTCTTGGAAATCCGTTTTTAATGTGTTTAATTATGATTACTTATTCACTCTAAATTTAAAAAAAAACTAATTATTGTGTATTTAATTCAATTTTTTAAAAAATCTATAAATTTACTTTTAAAAGATTTTTAAAAATTATAAATGAATTTTTAAAAATTTTCTAAAAATTGAAAAATTTTTTCAGATTTAAAATAATAATCACTCGAAAAGATGATTGTTTCGCCAGCCAGCAAAATTGTAGTTCGAGGAAGTAAATATGTAATGTTGTTGAATCAATATTTTGAACTAACCTTGCTGTTGCTGGTGTGTCTTCATATTTCACTTTCATTAATATTAAATAAATATATTTAGTATTTTGTTTTACATTTTAATTTTATAAACTTTTATACCAACTTCGAATTTTTTTTAATGTGTCATGATTCATAGTTCTAACTTTTCTATCTCAAGAAATGTTTTGAATAATAGGACCAATAAATATTTTTACACAATCAGCACATTTCTAATTTCTTTAAATAAATTTATATATGTCACATATATGTCACAATACTTATATATTTTTTATTTACTGTGTTTATTTATGTTTATATATTTATTCCTTCGCTATATTCTGCTATTATATTACATTTATTGTTAAAATTGAAATACGCTTAAAATACTAATAGAAAATTTGTAACTTATTTTATGTATTATTAATTTATAATGAAATACATGGTTAAAATTAAATTCCTATCTAATTTCGAAAAAATCTACATAATTAATTATTATGAATTTGATATTATTATTTGTTATATACATACACTCCCGCTCAAAAGTATTGCCCAAGCTGGTGGAAAGTTTTCTTTTTCAAATAACTCCCTCATTTTCAAAATAATTTTGAATTTGTTTTCTCCCAAATAGTCCTCTATTAATTAGCTTTAAAATAAGTACAAAAAGTTTGCTTAATTAGAAAAATTTAAAAAGACATGCGATAATAAATAAAACTAGTTGATTTTCAAGGGTGACAAAAGTATTGCCCCAAAAATTTATTATCATAATTTTCACTCAAGAATATAGTATAAACAAGCCTTTAAAAGCATATTTTGTTATTCAAATTAAATAATTAATCATATGTGATGTGAAAAATTACGAAAAAACAAAGTAAAAGTCAAAATCTGGAAATTCGAAAATCAACGTAAAACAGGGGTATGCAACTTCAAAAAATATTTTGACCCAATTAAGGCTTACTGTAAAATTTTCTTTATGCTTGCCTGAAAGCCCTTAAAATTTGCTAGAAAATACATTCGGTCGCATATTTGTAAAAAAATTATAATAGGAGTTAAGGAGAAACGAATTACTGAGGAATTAAAAATGAGCATTTTATAGGGTAATTTGAGGGATTTTGACAACATTGTGAATTCGTTGCTCCTTAACTCCTATATAAATTTTTTTTAATATTTGGGACCAAATATATTTTGTAGCTTATTTTAAGGGCTTTCAAGCAAGCATAAAATAAAATTTCATTATAATCCTTAGGTGGGTCAAAATATTTTTTAAATTTGCTTACCCCTATTTCCGTTGTTTTTCGGCTTTCCAGATTTTGACATTTTTCACGTCTCCTTTTCATGTTTAACTTCTATAACGATAAATTGTTTAATTTTAATAAGCAATATGCTTTTTCGGATATACATATTTACTCATTATCAACGAGACTTATGAATTTATACATTTTTGGGGCAATAATTTTGACCACCTTGAAAACCAACTACTTTCATTTATTATCCCAGATCTTTTTTTAGTATTCACGATTAGACAAACATTTTATGCTTATTTTGAAGCTAATGAATAGAGGATTATTTGGGAAAAAGGGAATTGGAAATTATTTTGAAAATTAAATGGTTATTGGCAAAAGAAAATTTCAACAGCTTGGGGCAATACTTTTGAGCGGGAGTTTAAGTATTTGAATAGAATTTCATTATATTTATCGTGGATTTTGTTGTTACGCTTTAATCTACAAAATTTTTTAAACTTATTAATTTCGTCAATACTCATACGAATAGATTTATTAACTTCATCTGTTTAACAATATGGCAAAATTTTCTTTTTGTAATTATAATATTCATTTTATTAGATTTGTTTTTGTATTAGGGATATTGATTTGTGATCCATTGATAAAATTATTTTGATTAACCTATATTTTTTCTAGTTGGTTATTTTAAACAAAAACATTTTGTTAAATTTTTTTGAAAAATAGACTGAAAAGGAGGTTTGTTCTTTTGTTTAAGATTCTTTATATTTTTAGATTTCAATAGATACATGTTTCATAAGCCTGAATTTGAGTTAAATATAAACCGAAATTCACAAAAAATATACAAATATCTATCTTTGGTCTTTTTTTACATATAAATAACATTTATTCATTATTTATGCCAGCCAAAGATAGATTTTGTAAAGAAGAGAGATCTTTTTCACGTTTATTTCAAAACATAAAGTGTTACTTTTTAAAAAAAGTTAGAAAAAATTGAATAAATGTCTTTTTTGTGTTTTGAATGAATAATTGCTAATAGAAAATTGCTGTACCTTAAACTAATTTTGGCTAAAAACCTTAAACTAAAAAAAATAGCATATATGTATATCTTTATTTAACAAAAATAAAGATATAAAAAAAATTTCTTTAGAGCGTCAACAACCTTATTAGAAAAATAGCCTTCATTCAATAAAATTTATTAAATACATATTCATATAAACTTATCATTTTTTATTTTATAAAAAATTAAATACTCCTAGTATGTAAATTTATTATAAATTATTATTTTTAATTTCATACAATTTGTTTATTTTGATTATTAAAAATGAAAATAATTTTACTCGAACTTTTTATTCAATTATTTTTTGTTTTTTTAATTTAAAGATTTCTCCTCCCTCTTCGGGGCTTGGTCTAAAATATTCAGCGAGTTTATTATATAAGATAGTTATTTCATTAAAATGTTATACACCTTTATTGTTAATATAAGTCAATCTAAAATTTGTAAAAGTTTGATAAATTGCTGCTAAATTGTGTTAATTAAAATCCTTAATAGTAATCGAATATACTTTTAATGGAATATATAATTGTTGTTTTTATAACATATACTCAATTTAAATTACTGTAGAGTAGTATGATTAAATAGACATTTTAACAAAGATTTATTAATTGGAGGGAAAATGGAAAAATAAATGGATTTTAACTATTGTGTGCAGTAATGTTGAGCGTCAACGAAATTTATTATAAAATTTACTTAAGTAACTGTGCATAATCCATGAGTTCATAACATAATGTTGTTTATTATAAGGATATCATTTATAAAAAGTATTATCCAATTAATTAATAAATAATATTAATAAATATTATTATTTAATTAATAAATAATAATATTAATAAATATTATTATCCAATTAATAAATAATAATAAATATTATTATTTATTTATTGTCTTTTATAAAAAGTATTATGTATGTAGTTTTTTAATATTAGTTGTCTGTGTTTCTTTTATACTTTTATTTCATAAATTTGTTTAATGTTATTATTTTATTTTTAAACATTACTTAATATTAAACTATTATACTTAAATTTTATTCATAATAATTATTTTAAGTTTTTAATCAAGCCTTTCTTTTTAATTCCAATTTGTTAATTTTATATAAAAATTTAAACTCTTATCCATAAAATTTATTTCTTACTTTGTTTCTACAAAGTAATTCACAAATAACATCAATAATACATATCATCAATATTCCAGTAAGGTTGGTTGTTTTCCACATATTTGGGTAAAACTATTACATAAAAATTTTATGTAACATTATTATAATAAATAAAAAATAACTTTTATAATTTTAATAATTCAATTATTAAATATAAAAAATTAAAAAAAATATCAAAATTATAAAGAGAAAGAATAGAAAATATCTGTTTTGCAATAAATTTAAATTTACAATTAAAAATATTTTCTTTATTTCATTAAAATAATTTTAGAATTTTAAAAGAAAATTAAAACTTATTTTAAAAGAAAAATATTTTTTTTAATTAATTCTTCTCCAATTTAACTAATGTAAAAAATTCCTAATTAATAAAGGATATAATTTAATTTAATAAATTTTAATCGACTAAACATAAATTACCTTAAATCTAATAGTGTTCTTTGAGAATTGTGACTCCCATTAAATTTCCTTATGGCCAAAATATGTTTTTTCTACTCCAATTTTTTGTGATACAATCACACCCGTTAAACTTAATTGATATACATATAGATAATTCAAGAATATAAAAATATTTATAAACGAGTCCTTTGTTGTGTCTGAAGTCCAGTTTAAACTTATAAAGTTGATTGTTTTTTTAATAATTTCTGTATTAATTACAATTTTAATAAACGATATGGAATATTTAATAGCCAAAATTTTCAAAACTTGTCAGAACGTATGAAAAACTTTTATTTAGTAATTTCATTATTAATTATAATTAATAAAAACAAAAAATTCTAATTTATGCTTTTAAATATTACTTTACTTAAATTTATTAATAGTGCTTAATGCTGTGAAATTAATGCTATATTAAATATTCCCGTATTTTGCTGCTGCGAATTTTATATTCATTTCTTCTAATTTCTTTTATTATTATTTTTTCTTTTTCTGTTTCATTCTTAGAATTCCTCATAATTTAAAATAAAAAATTTCCTTGCTGGTTTAAAGAAAATTAAGAATCTCACGATTATCCCCCTTAATTACCCAGAATGTCACGATTATCCCCCTTAATTACTCTAAATGCAACTATATCCCCTTTAATCCCTCCAAATCCTAAAAAGAAATGCGGGGACTCAAACGTCCCCCTTTTGGGTGGGACTCAACCGGCGGGACTCAAACGGCGGGACTCAATGATCACCTACCGGTTTTCATAACATTCTACATAATGTTATATACCAACTTTAATCGAAGAAGAAATTAATCCTTTCTTTGATAATGCCTCTTATTTTGAGAAGAATGTCTGATTTGAACTTGTCAAGGGGAACTAGAGTGAAATTGAGGAAGAAAGAATAAATGAGCTCGAAAGTATTAATAATCTAATAAATGAGCTCGAAAGTATTAATCATGATTTTTTTATTTTAAAAAGATTTAATTTTAATTAATTCGTTGAATTGATTACTTTAAAAATATAATAAAATAGAAAAGATGAAATGCCATTAGTGGCAGATATCCCGAATATTCAGAAATATGTAATTAAATTTTCTCGTGAATATTGTTAAACATACTATATGATAAATAAATTAAAATATTTAATATTTTTAGTTTAAATACTTTTTAAAATTTAAAAAATCTAATGCTGAACATTGTTTTGAAAGATCATATTAATTTAAATTTATAAACTTACATAATCGAATAGTTTTGCTTATGCAATACTCTAACATAAATATAATAACGCAAAAAATACTGAAAACGCTAAAACTACTATTTCTCAACGTTTTTTAATCGTTATACAAATCTTAATAGATTGAATTACCAATGAAAAAGAAAAATCACTTCTATTTGGATATTATAAATAAAAATTGAAAATTATTGAAAATATTCTAAAATTTAATGAATTGTGTTGTGGAATAAGAAGAATAATAATAAAATTTAGAAATATAATAAACTAATAAATTTGTGTTTTAATCCCTATTTATTTATTATTTTTATATTTAAGAGAAATTTGAAAATTTTTTTAAATTCTACTAAAATTGCTAACATTTGTGACATTTCTGTCCACTTAAACTTGTAATATTTTTATTTATTAAATATCATCGTTTAAAGACGTTTAATATCTATTCTCAACTATTGAGCCGGAAGTTTTAAAATTAGAAGGTGGATTTAATAATTTGCATAACTAACCATTCCTGATCCTGACTACGCTTGTACCTTTTTTTCTGACTACGAGGGGCTATGGTTTACCTCTTACTGGTATTTTTGGGGCAACAACTATCGTGGCACAAACATAAATTAAGAAAAAATTTTCATATCCAATAATTTTTGGTTAAAATTATGAAAATATCAAAATAAAGATTGTATGTGAAAATAGCTATAATTCTTAAACTGTATCCCTGATAAACAAGATAATAATAGTTTATGAATGGTCTAAATAATTCGCATGTAAAAATTTAATTTATTTTATGAACTTCTAAAATGAATAAAAAGTATTAAATTATATTTCAGTTATTTAAAATGCGCGATATTAATTTTAAGACATAAATTTAAATCTTTAAAAATTGATAAATAATATAATTATTAAGGTTAAAAATTTAAATATTTATATTGTCCAAAAAATATTGAAAAAATTAAAAAATAATTCTGCGATCTAGTTTTGCAAAATATTTTTAAACAACGCTACGTTTGAATAAATTGTTAAGAGGTTTATGCTGATCAAATAAATTTTCAATAAATCTTATTTAAATATCAATGACTCAACACACTACGGCTAAGATCACATTAGAAAAAGCTTATTTAAATATGCATCATGTAATCATTTAGTGAATATTTCAACTTAATACACAACTAATAATAGTATATATATTATAACCAAAATTAAATTTTGCTATACAATGTGAATATTAATTGATGTGAAATTGATTTATCAGGCTAACATATTTTTTTAATGATATAATAAATGATTTAATATTTTATAAGAAGTTTGTTATTTTATAAGATTTAATATTTTATAAGAAACTTTCTTTTTTATTGATAAGTAGCCGAAACTACATGAGTAATCGCAGCTATGATTAGCTTACTAGAATAATTGACTAAAATTTATTACAATTAATCAGATTTGATAATTTATACCAACATTCAACATACAATTGACAAATTATAATTTGTAAATCTATTTAAAAATTTTTTTATCATTTCTCTAAAGAAATTATAGTAGTTATGATGTCTTTGCATGATAGAGAGTGGTCCAATAATAAGAAAGTTTAGAGTTTGATTAATAGTAGAATTCACGTTTTTAATCTTAATTCAAGTTTTCAGTTTTATTTGCCATTTTGTTTCTTGAAATTTTTTTAAATTTTAAAAATTGTAATAAATGCATTTTATATTGAAAAAAGTATACTATAATAAAAACTCAGTTAAATAATTATACAATTTTTCATATTTTCATTGTTAATTCTGAAAAAATCTGATATTTTATTCAATGCTAGATCGTTTCTAATAATGTAATTTAAATTTTACTTGTATCCAAATTGTTCAAGATATTGAAAATATGCTGGATAACTTCTTGTAAAATTTTGTTTTGTCTCATAAGTAGATTACATTTCGTTTCTACCTCTTTTAAAATAATTTTTTCTCAGTAAAAATTTTTCCTTATTTGATAATAAACTTTCCTACAATAGAATGTTGTTTTCTAGAGATTTTCTTTAGTTCATTTAAACGAAGACATTTTTTCAAAATTTTATTTATTATAGTATTTACTTAAAAAATTACAAAAAAAATTTTTTTAAATCATTACTGTTTATGTAGTTTAAATTTATTTGAATGTTTTTGTAAATATATTTTATTACA
Source organism: Meloidogyne arenaria (assembly GCA_036172955.1). Taxonomy (NCBI): domain Eukaryota; kingdom Metazoa; phylum Nematoda; class Chromadorea; order Rhabditida; family Meloidogynidae; genus Meloidogyne; species Meloidogyne arenaria. The sequence goes on along the minus strand of JARQAB010000015.1, from coordinate 3,654,242 downwards.
AATGCTTCGAACATCCAGAGCTATTTTTTAACGCCAAAAATATCATCTGAAATTTTATAATTTAAATAGAAAATATTCTTTTTTAAGTAAAAATTAATATTTTATAAAATTTAAATTTAATACTTTTTTGAAAAAGATTTTTTTATAATTTTCGTCTTTGAAATTGCAATTGTAATTTTGGTTTTTTTGGAGTCATTAGCTTAAATTAATTAAAATTCCCCGGTAATTAAATAAATTATTTGAACAAAAACTAATTAAATTTTTAAAAATTAAAAAATATATAAATATGTAAATAAGAAGATGTGAATTAAAGATAAAAAACGAAAGATAATAATAAAAATCATAGGAAATATAATAGAATTATTTAATTTATAGAATTTAAGTTTTATATTAATTTTATATTAAATAATCGATTTTTCAAGAAATTAATTAAAATAAATGAAAGTCAATCTAAAAATAAAAAAAATTCTAATAAATAAGTAGAAAAAAAAATTTTTAAATTTTATTGTATTTATGTATAGTGTTTAATAACTATAGAAAAAATATATACAATATAAAGAAAAAAAATAAAAATAATAGAAAATATAAATAATATTTTTTTCTTTTTCAGATATAATAATGAAAGAAGTGTATATTTCCGATGGGGATATAAAATTTATTTTCCTGCCTTTGGTACGCATTTGTCTAATATATGCACGCGAACAAATTTCTAGTTTTATGATCCGAAAAAGATGATCTTTCTTATTTTTGAGAAAAAGATGATAATCATTTAATAAAAAGGATAAACTTGTTTATTAAATTAATAAAATTAAAATTCATGTATATTTTTTGTCTTATTTATTCTCCTATTTCTAATTGCATTCTTAATTTTTTAATTTCTTTAACCTTTTTCCATGCCATAACAGTTCTTTCTTTCGCATGTTTTAAACAATAAACTTGATGGCAGTAAAAAAATTTATTTCTTAAAGTATTATTTATGAAAATTATTAATCACAAGAATTTTCTATTTGTAATGAATTGTTTTGTTTTTGTTAATAAAATACAACTGTACACATTCCATATTCCGAGACATGAGTTTATATTATTGGAAGTTTTGATATATTTTGATTTTAAATCTTTGTGGCATATCGTTAGTAAGTTCCCTAATAAAGTTTTACTGTATAGATATTTTTTAATTTTAATGCATTTGTTAATAGAACATGAACCAATCCCTCCCACTCAACGCAACAATAAAGTGCATAACACATTTAATAGAACATATGTTGAAAAGCCTAAATTTTTGTTGTTTTTTAAAAACAAAACATTTAAAATCTATTATAAACTATTAATTGAATAAAATTTTTAGAAAATGTAGAATTCAAAAAAAAAATTTACCCTTTTTACGAAAGTCATAATAATTTGAGCTGGGAATGGCAATTTGTTGAAAACCTGTGTGGGGGGGCCCAATTGCTTTGAACTAAAATGAATTAAAATCTTACCTTCCGTTTTCTTCAACTTCAATTGATGGAGCTGGATTTTTAATTCAAAATTGAAAAATAAACAAATAAACATCTTTTGTTCTTTGCCGCGAATCCTTTCTGGGTTTGTTGAAGACGTTTTTATTTTTTTAACACAGTAGTTGATGATTTATAAGTATAGAATATCATTTATAATCTAATTTTCTAGAAAACATTTCCATCATTGTAGTTTGAAAGTATTATTACAATTATAAAACTACTAATGTGGAAGAAATTATATAAAATTATTTAAAATTTAGAAATGATATTTTCTATTTTCAAAAATTGCTACATTTTTGAAGATTAAAAAAATTTTAAATTTATATATTTTGTTTTTTTAAGTTTTTAATTCAAAGTCCTCTGCGAATTCGCTCCCTAGTGTTTATTTGTTCTGACGGATCGAGCTCTATAACTTTTGCAGATCTAATACACCAATTAAATCTGAAGAGGATCTTATCTTTTTTCTTATTAATGTCATTCATTAAATTTTAATTAAAATGAAATATCTCTCAATAAAAGACCGCTTTTAGTAATTTTGGTACAAATTCGATTGTATTTTGTTTTTACTACTGTTAATTAAATAGAGATTATAATAAATTATTTTTAATTATTTTTTAATATTAATTATATTTTTATATCCAATATAACTTTATATTTTGATCTATTTTATAATCTTGAACATATAGTCATGAAAAAAATTTTTTTATTGACACTTTTTACAGAGATCTTATCGATTTTTATCACAATAAATTAAATTTTTATATTTATTTAAAAGTATTCCAATTAAAATTTTTGTTTAATTATTTTTCAATAAATAAATTAATTAAACAACTAAAAGCAATTGCTTTAGACAAAATTTATTTAGGAGGTTAAGGAAAATTGTCAAGCTTGTTTAAACTATATGCTTAAATGCAGCTGAAAATAATACAATTACATTATTTACATGTATATATTTCGAGCGTTATTTTATTTTTAAAATAAATTTATGCTTAAATATGTGTTTCATAATATTTCCCATTAATTTTCCATTAATCTCATAATTGCAAATTATAGTTTGTTTGCCTAGTTTGTTTGCCTTATAATTATTCTGACAGCAATTATTTCGATTTCTTCTTTTAATGAATTATGTAGATAGACTTACTATTTAAACTCCCTCCGGGAGTTTAAATAGTTATTTAAACTCCCTCCGGGAGTTTAAATATTTTGTCATATAAATTACGAAGTCAAAGTTTAATGCTATATTTTTCTAGTTTCATTAAAAGCATTATTATACTACTCATATAATAAAATTTATATAAATTATTACTAACATATTTATTTATAAAAATTATTCATTTTTAATAATTTTCTATTTTTATTGAATTGTTTTTTGTTTTGCTAAAAAATATTTTGTCATATAAATACATACATAGAAAAGAATAAATTATTATAAATAAGTTAAAACATTAATTAACCAAAATAAACCTATTATTGAAAAGTAAACAGGTTATTTCTTACAAATTACATTCCCATCTCTTTTTCATTATTATAACTTTACTTTTCATATAATTTCTTTATAATACATGTATTTTAATTAACCTCTTTGCTAATTAATCAATTATTATTTAAATAAATCCTAACGTAGTGAAAATTAAGAATATACATTAGTAGTTAAGAACTGTCTAACTTTAAACTCCCATCTATGGGTAATTTTGTAGGTATTTTTAAAATTGTTTTACATCAAAATTATTTTCAACCTCCCAGGACGGGTCTCGGAGATTTATATCAACCATACTTGCATGTTTACGTATTATATTAAAAATTTGATCTATTTATTGTACCTAATTTTAGTACGAGTTAATTCTGTTAAAAATTAAATGATTTTCACTTTTACGTTTATTAATTTATTTAAGGAAAATATAAAGATGAATTACTCCAGGTTATTTAATTCATTTAATTCATTTTAGCTTAATTTTTATATTTTATTAAATTTTAAATTTAAGAAAAAATAATTCTTAAATTTTGCATAATTATAAATTTTTTTGATAAAACTAATGGATTTACTAAAGGTTAAATGTTATTCTTTTATATATCTAAAATTGATAAATTAAAATTCAATTTTCTCTTCTTTTACTTTTGCATGTTTATAGATTTATAAGCGATAGAGAAATAAGAGATAGCATGTATAAAAGATAGAATATTAGAACAATTTAATTTATAAGCAACATTAAAGTATTAAACAAAAAATAGGTACATTTAAAATTAAATTAAATAAGTATAATACATTTTCAAATAATTTAGTTTTATTTATGATATAAATTTTACTTTAATTTTAATTAAAAGTTAACGAGATTTGATTCAGATAGTTTTAATTTTGATATAAAAAATTATTGATTGAATTAAAAATGTTATAAAAAATTTTTGAATCTAGTTTTAGAAGAAATAGGGGGAAGAAGTACAATATCCGCAGATACTATCATGACTTCAAAGGAAAATTTAAATTTCCCGTAAACCCAAGATGAGTTATGGACGTGTAATATCGCGCAATTTTGATGAACTTGACATAGATATGTAGAATTAAACAATAGAAATTAAACAATTAACAATAGAAAATTAATAGAAATAAACAATTAATAAAAATTAGCTTTGGCAAGAAACAATGATACTCACATACATCAATCAGCTACTTTAAATCTCAACCGATCAAAAATAAAAACAATAATATTTGACGATTAAATGCACTGAAAACAATTCTTGGCTGTATTTTCCTACCAATAAGTTTTTATTTCTATATATATTGATTTAATTCCTTTTTTAGATAAAAGTTGATTTTATATTTCTGATTTACATATATTTTTTATTTTGAAAACAATCATATCTTTTTAATTGTTATATTTAAAATTTTTTAACATATAATGAAAAAAAATAATTGTTATTTAATTGTTATTAATGGATAAAACTTTTCTAAAAATGAATGATTACATCAAAAATAAACTTTTATGAGAGTTTTGTTATAGCAGTTGTTTAAAACATTTTAAATTTAATTTTTAAGATATTTTTAAAAGAAAACCATATACCAGTTATTTGGAGTTTAATAGCCCTTTGCAAAACAGGCACCAGATTCTTACTCATGTAGATAAATTTTGAAAAATCCGATTTCGATCTAATTTCGATTTAAATATTATTTAGCATAAAAATTGTTTGGTACATGCAATTTGTAAATAAAATCTTAGAAATAAGTAAACTTAACTGTCAAGTGGTAGGGAATTTCAGAAATTTTCTCTTCTTTTAGTATGTAAATCTATTAACTTACCGTTAAAAATACTTAGTATGAGTGTTTTCGTTTATATTTAAGATATAATGTAATATAAATTTATTGCCGAAGTAAATTAATTTCATCTTTGTCCTAGGGCATCAAAAATTCTGTTACAGCTCCGAGAAAAAGGTCTATTACAACATCACTTAACTCAATTAATAGCAAGCATTAGTTTTGGAATATTATTCTTTTAACTAAATAATTTTTATATTATTAATAGTTTACTAACAGAATTTTAATCTCTATCTATTTATCCTTTGTTAATCTTTTTCTTCAAAAATAGAAAATTGCATGCAGCTGAGGAAAAACAAAATACCTTTTCCCAAATTACGCATATTAAACAAATTAAAATAATGAATTTATTATAATAAATTATGTTAGATATAAAAAATATAAAGATAATCTGCAATTTATAATAATAAATTAATATTTAATATATAAAATTTACAATTAAGTATTTTTAATTAAATAATATAAATATAAAATTTTTAAAAATATATGTATTAGCCGCAAGAAAATTAATATTTTATATTGATTTTGATATTTAAATTGATTTTCTAGTAATCTTTAATTTGTATTATGTATTATCTTAATTGTATGTTGATATTTTTTATAGAAAGTATCCTCATAATTATGAATTGGTAAAAATGATATTTTTATCTTTATATAAATTTTATCAAACTTTATAATATTTATCAAAAATTTTCTATTATACTTTGTAGATTTAGTGAATATTTGTAATGATTGTATATATAAATGGATATAAAATAAATAAAATTTATAAAATAAAATATAAAATTTTATAGAATTCGCTTTATAGAAATGATGTCGGTATTGTGTATAGAAAGTCTCATGCATAATTAAGAATGATTTGGGTATATCATGATTGGGATAATCTCATAATTACCTATTTTGTACGTTTTTCAATTATAACCAAAGTTTAATGACAGTTAATCATAACAACCAAAAAGCTGAGTTTGCTGAGTTAATCATAACAACCATGAATTTTATAATAATAGAAATAAAAAATTAATTTTTTATTTTAAAATAAAATTAATTTAGTAAAAATTAATTTTTGTTCCTTATTTTAATTCGTGTATAGTTTTTCTAAGAAATCTTAAACCATTTTACAAATTTAATCTAAAAATAAATATAAAATTTATAAAGAAATTCTAAAAAAGCAAAATTTAAGGAAATTTTAAGGAAATTTTAAGGAAATTTATTTAAAAAAATTTATTAATTTTAAGGAAATTTATTTTAATTGCTGTAAATGATGAATCGACATTTTATTGATTTACAGAAAAATAAATTTTTCTATTTAAAAAAATTTACAAATAATATTAATGTAGAAAATCAAGATAATCTGAATTTAAACCACCTTGAATCTGAATTTAAATCACATAAGTGTAATTATGTATTTCTGTATGGATGGACAAAAGTTCACTACACAGGAAGATGTAATGCGCTAACCAGGCGCACTAAGCGCCTAGTTAATGATTTAGTAAAACAAATTTTTTAAATTAAATCGTAAAAAAATAAATTGTAATTATTAAATTGTAAGTATTGTAATTTAAATTAAATGAAATCTAGAATAAATGCTTAATATGAATAAAGTTGAAAATTTTTAACTATTATTATAAAATTGCTATTGTTCGGTAAAGTTTGTTTAAAATGAATTTACAACATAATTTATTTTTTTAACCATAAAAGAGAAAATTTATTAATTTACAAAGAAATTTCGAGGATTAAATATCTTGTGGCATATACGCACAACGATTATAAATAATTTAAGAAGTCGGTTAAAAATTTAACATTAATAAAAATTCATAGGATAATTTAATACTAAAAAAGTCAGAAATCTAGAATATAATATCTAACTTTAAAAAAAATAGATTTTAATATTTAACAAATATTTTTAGTAATGGAAAAACAAAACCTCTATCTACACAGCAATGTAGAATTTCCGCTCTTGTGCGGCAATTTCTTTTAATCTGCAAAAAATTATTTTAGAAATTTTTAAATAGTTTTAAATATAATATTATATCTTAAATTAAATATATAATAACGAAATTAAATATATAATAATACAACTAATAATCTTATTATAATAATAGTAATAATATTATAATAATCCAAACTTGTAGAATGTAGATTGTAAAAAATCGAAAATTGTAATTAAAATAAATAAAAATTAAAAATAATTTACAAATGGACTGAACAAGCATTTATTTAATAAACAAATACACATCTAATGAATTTAAAAAAAATTAATAAGAGTTTAATAAAACTATACAAATACAAAAACACAAAAAAATACAAAAACACAAAAATACAATTACTCACCAAAATCTTTGGCTAAATTAAAACACAAAGTCCAATAATTTGGGGGCCTCTTACTAATCTATTTTAATATTACAAATAGATCCTGCTAAAAATAGCAAGGTTAAAATAGGAAGACATGTGATCACGTGAGTTGATCACATATCCTCTCATTAATCGGCCGATGATGTTTGGATCACGTTAGAAATACCAAAAAGGAAAAAACTAAATGGGATTTATGGGGGAGCGTAGAAAAAGAAAGAATTATAAATTAAACTAAAATTGTAACACCCTTATTCTTTTAATTAGTGGCTAATTCTGTTAATTGGATTTTAAATTAGCAAACTACAACTGTGAATTTTAAACAAATTTAAGTTGTATTTGGGAAAAGGAAATAAAATTATACAACAATAAATATCATCAGCAATTACTATAATTAAACTACATTAATATAATATCATTTCAACAACTAATACAATTAACAACGATAATATGATTTTATTAAAATATTTTAAATAATTTATTAACAACAGATAATTTGATATTTAAACAACTATTAAATCTGGAAACCGAGGAGGATCTTTTTACTGCTGACGAAGGCAAGCACATTCCCCAATACGCAGGAGAAGTCGACAACAGACAATGTAAGGTATTAAAAGAAAAATTTCCAAGTACAAAAAAGAAATTGTTAAAATGGGAATTAATTTGAATGGATTACCTTTACATGAATATTATTCTTCTATGTGAATGTCGAAATAGTAATGTAAAATAAGGAACGTTAAATCTGGAAACCGAGGAGGATCCAGTCGACAACAGACAATGGAATTATTTTAACGTGAATTATTTTTTAACGTGAATTATTTTTTAAAAACCAAAAAATTATATTAACACACATAATTTGATACCTGAACATGGGTTTCCACATTAATATTATTATTGCTATTATTATTGTTTAATTCATACAGCAGCACACCCATCATAAGCATAAAAGGCAATGTATTGAATTTTTGCTTTGTTAAAATTAAAAATTTGAGTTTTGTTATAAATTATCTAAATAATAATTAAATTATTATAAAACAATTTCAACATTTAAATTTTTGTTTCTTAATTATCCCAGCTTACTATCTAAACAATCAAGAGCTTTAGCTGGTTACTTTTAACTTTTATATATTAAGTTAGTTTTAATTTACATATGTATATTATATTGTAAAAGCGTGAGAAAATACAGCCTTCTTTGTTTAGACTCTTTCATATTATATTTATATTGTTTACCACAAATATTTCTGAATTTTTCTGTGTTTGAACAAATGTTTATTTGTATTATATATTATTTTTAAATCAAAGCACGTTCAAACTACAATCTTAATATAAAATTATTTATAATATATATCATTTTAGCTTTGATACCCTTTTACTCGACTTCGTCAATTATAATATCTGGAGTATAAGTGTTGGTTTGAACATTTTCGATAAATATAAATTTAATTATTATCAAAAATGATATTCTAAATTAAACCTATCAAAATTATTAATTATAACTTTCCATCTATTTGCAACATTTTTATTATCAAAATTATTATTATATATCAAATTAATAGGTTTGATCAATTATTTTATTTTTAACATAAATGCATAAGGCAGCCAATACTACCTTTCTATAATTAAATACTCCCTCAACTATAAATGCAATTCCTATGGTCAGAACCGTTAATTCCTATGGTCAGAACCGTTGATATTATATTTATGTGGTATAATTTATTTAAATTTTATATTCATAGTTTGCTAGCAAAAATGAAAAAATAGCCACCATTATGTTTCCATTGCCTTTTCACAAAACAACGTGTGGATGTGCACGAAATTTAAATAAATATCATGTTAGATTGTTTGATGAGTTTGTGTTTGCTTATTGTTTTATATTTGCACCTGAATGTTTCAAAGAAAGTTGAGTGATGGGATTTTTGTTAAATTATCGGTATCGGTATTCCCCCTCCTTTTTTCTGACCATTTTTTCATTTTTCCTTCCCTTTCTCACTTATTTTTCATGAGGCAAGTATCTAAAAGGATTTATGAGAAACATTTATTTCTTTTCTTCAAGGGATAAAAAAGAGAAACATGATACTAAATATTATAAAAAACTTGAGAAATATCACCAAATCATTTTCGCCACAGAAATTCAGGAAAATATTTCGGTACGTAAATATATGTTGATATTGTTACCTGCATATTTTACCATAAAGAAGTCCAATTTTTTGAAAACCTGGGGGTTGTATTGACGAGGAACAGCTTTGGACCATACTTCCATGCGGGAGTCCTATATTCATTAGAAAATTTGAAATAATTAAAATAAAAAGCCTCAGCAACAATTCGCACGGACAGATCAAAGAATCCTTAGAATAATAATAATAGCTTTAATAAAATGTTAAAAATATAAAAAAAAATATATAAAAAAAAAAAAAAAAAGTTGAGATAAATATTTATGAAGAAATTAATCTAAAAAAATTTTTCACCAAATTTTTAAAAACATTAAAAATATGAAATATTAATATTACATTTTTTTATAAAGTTTAAAAAATCTGGAAAAATTAATAAAAATGACGTTAAAAAATTTTTATATACCTACATATTATTTATTTATGCAATCAATCGAAGGGGAGAAGAAAAGTACACTGAGTACAATTTAAAATTACAAAGTTTTTAAAACGATAGTGTTAAAAAATCGGCAATTGATTACAAATTTTATCATACAACCATTGGTTACTATTAATTAAGTTTATAATATTGATATAAATATTACGTCTGGGAGCGGTAAAATGCTGAAAGATAAAATTTGCCTGTTAAGGCATTTTATAAGAAATAAAAATAGCAATTGTATTTAAATGCCTATTTTACATTAAAAATTTTATTTAATGATTTTAATGACTGTAAAATAATAATGTATTTAGAACTGCTTTTTTGTTGTTTAAATGTATAGTAACTGAAAAATATTTTATTTTATTGAGTATAGATTATTACAATAATTTAAATGTCCGTAGAAATACAAATAATAAGAAATATTTGATTATATATAATAATTATATATATATATAATAATTTTATTTTAAATAAATGTAATTAAACTGCTAAAGTTTGCTTTTGTGTGAACGTTTTAATGTTATCAGTTCTCTAAATTCTGTTTTATAAATTTTTAAATAGTTTTATCAGGTAATAAATTATTTTTCAGATGTTTTATTAGTTTTAATATGTTTTATTAGTTTAGTAGTAATTTTTTCAGGTGTTTAAATTAGAAACCGCCGGTGTTTGCTCTAATTTACTTATTATTCAAAAAAATCTGAAGATTTGTATTTAATTAAAAAAATCTTTACAATCTAGTACGGAATTAGTAACTAAAGCCATATTAAGGTTTCTCTTAGAAAATATAATTTTTCTTAATGTTATTGGTAGTTTTATATTAAATTTTCATTTTATAAAAATTTTCAAAAAATATGATAATATTATTGCTAATATAAATTACTAATAAATCTTTTTAACGTATCTATAAACTTTATTAGTTTTATGTATTATTATTATAGATGGTATTATTATCAAACTATTTAGTTAGTGTTTTTTCATTTTGTGATATAATAATGGAAACTATAAATAAAGTTTTGAAAATAAATATTAATTAAAAAGAGTTAAAACCTGATTCAGCAAGTTAGGTTTGCCTTCACACTTGCCAAAATTTTTTACATTATTTTTTACATTATACCCTTCTTTATGCTTAAATTTTTGTCCATTTTTCAATTTTGATAAATAAAAGGTTATTTATTTTTTCCTATTAAAAGAAAGGTTTTTTTAAATTTATTTAAAATATAGAAAATTATATAATTTACTTTCTGTTGTAATGATGCGGCCGGAAAAATTTTATTTAGATATTATAAACTATCGGGAACCCTCACAGACCCTAAAGTCTGAGCCCATCTTAGTCTGGTCCCTGTAAGCAAAACGTTTTATATTTAATTTAAATGATAATTCTTTTCGATTTTTTCTAAAAATACAAATGAATATAAACTTTGTTTTCTTTAAAATTTTTTAATAACTTTATATTTGAATGTACCTAAATTTTTAATTATTTCATTTTAACTTTGACTCTATTTAAACATTTTATTCGTAGTAATATTTTTCAATTTAATTCCAAAGAATTACATAATTATTTTATATGATTATTTCTTTGATAAAATTTTAAAAATATTTTTATTGTTATCAGTGAGAAAATACTAGTTGTTGATTATCAATGGCAAAAAATTTTAATAGAATTAAATTTGCTAAAAATTATAATTTTTATTGTCATAGAAATATCATAGTATATTACTATCGTACTTATTATATATCGTACTTACTATCATAGTACGATGTTTTGATCTTGATTTTCGTATTGCAAGAGACTGAAAATTCGTTAAAACAGCCATCAATATCTAATTAAATAAAAGGCTATCAATAATATTATTTATATAGTTCAAACTTTATTATAAATTGAAAAATATAAAATTGTAAATTTTCAATCTGGGGAAATTATGCCTATTTTGGCGTTTTGCAACCTAAAATAGGTTGTAAACTATTCTGGATATTTTTGTGATATTTCACTTTTTTGTCACCTATTTTGGACTTTTTTCATAAAATTTTGATTTTTAATAAAAATTTTCGAAAATTTTTGAAAAAAATTCAATTTTTTAAAATTTTGTCAATTTTTTTATCGGCTCAAAAATTTTTTTCGATTTTTTGAAAAATATTATCCTCAAAAATCAAAAAATTTTCAAAAATGGAATTTTATTAACATTTTTGCATTGGGGCTGAAATTTATGAACTAAAATAAAATTATTCGGCATTTTTGACTTTTTTGCCCATTATGTCGACCTTTTTTTTGCAACCTATTTCTTTATTTTTACAACCTATCTGCCTATTTTTCTCACCTATTTTAGCATTTTATACAACCTATTTAGGTACCTATTTTAAGGTTTTTACGACCTAAAAATCCGATCCCTAATAATAATAGTTAAATAATTTTATTTAAATAGCGTCAAATTCAGATCATGTATAGCTTTAATAACTTCATAATCATTTGGACACATTAGAAAATTTTTAAAAAGTTTTATTTTTTGATAGACTTTCAATTTCCTTAATTTTAAATAATTTTAGTTTAATTCGCATCCGACATGAGTATCTTTTCGGCAAATTGATTTTTTTAGATAAACACGATACTTAAATTTTTGTCTCAATTTTTGAAATAACTTTTTAAGTTTAAAATAATAATAGTCAGTAAAGTAAACATAAATAATTAAAAAAATTATTTTTTAATCCATTTTACTTTAATCATTATTATTAAAGTAAAGTTAAAAAGATCCCTCTATAAATCTTGTCATATATAGTTTTCCATAATTTTATTCACATAATAAATATAGTTAAACTATATTAAACTAATACATTGTTTTAAATAAATTATACTTAATTTTTCATGTCTAACAAAATATTTTAACATTGATTTAATTTTTATATTAGGGGTTATAAATAGTATCTTTATAAATACTTTTTATTTTTTAATTTTGAATTTATTTATAAGTATTCTATAAAAATCCAAGGTAATTTTCTATGTTTATTTTTTCAGCAATTGTTTAATTAGATTATTAAATTAATCTATTTAGAATAATTTACTTGTGTAATTTATTTATATAAAATTTATATATAGATTATCTCTTCCCTATTTTATTTTTTTAATTCTGCTGTTTTTAAATAAAAATTACAAAATATGGAAATTGCATTTCTTTTCATCATACTAAAAATTTTTTCTTGTTTATTTATTCTATTAGCGTAATTATGTAATAATGAAATAGATATCATTAAATATTTATACGGATTAAAAATTCGTTCTGCTCGGAAAATTTTTTTAGCCTTTTCAAGTTTTATGCAAGAATTTTGGTACCATGCGACATGTGTCAGTCCGACAATGTTTCGCCATTGACATTTTTCGTCTTTAAATACTGATTTCGGTCTTTTTTCATATTAGATTTTTTCACTTTCAGAGAATACGACCCACTACCATGAATAGGATTATTGTTAAATTTCCTTGCTAAATTTCCTCCCTTTATTCTAATTCGGTATCTGCTATTTTTAAGTAAAAAACATGAATGATATAAACATATGAATGATTATTTCATTATTTAAGGTTTTTATAATTTTTGCGTCTTAATTAAATAAATAAGATTATCATTTTTTAAATTTAGTTTTTAGAATGGATTATTTGTTCAAAAACATATAATTTATGTATATTTTTTGATAATTGGGATCACTACTAAATTTTACATTATGAAATTTCTCATAAGTATTATTGAATTTTTATTGCTATTATTAAAGAATCTATTTATATTATGAAATTTTATCTTGAAAAACAGATTTAAAAAATATTTTATTATTGTCTTCATATTTTTTTATTTTCAATTTTAGTTATATAAATTTTGTTTTTAAAAGTTGAACATTACTTTTTAAAACTAAATATCGACCATTAACTTTTATAATAATTGATTGTAAAATTTATGAAATATGATTTCTATTAAAAATAAAATTTTTAAAATATGAACTGCCTCTTTTACGAAAAAACTGATCATTTTAAAAAGTGTCTCTCCTGTAATAATTCTATGCCGTAATCGGATAAAGATTACTAAATTTTTAATAAATTAGAAGTCTTTTACCTTTAGTTGTGAATAAACGATTCAATTTTAATTTATTGAGTATATTTTGCTTTTGATGGTATATATCCATTTTCAATGTTGAAGTGAATATTTGACTATGAGGTGGAGCATGACGTAGTGGTTTTGCATAAAAAAAAATAAATATTTTTTTTAAAACCTGGGTAACTTTTAACAATTTCTCAAAATTTTATAAGCTTTAGATCAACACGTCATAACTTTTCTGGATAGTACTGATTTATTACTTATTGAATATTAATCATACAAATTCTGTTTATTATATTTTCACACAATTAATAACTAAACTAATACAAAGTTGGAAACCATAATAAATGAAAATTATATAATTGCAGTTTTAAACATAAGCACTTTGAATTTAGGATTAAACTTAGAATCTAATTGTTTAAAAATTATATTATTCTTATTTTTTATAGACTTGATGTCATTCTTTTAAATGACATATAAGGGTCTGTCTTAGCTTTTAAATATTAAATTCTTTAAATTGCTATTATTTAAAACAGATGTAGTTGCCATAATTTTAGTCTTATTATAATTGCTTTAAACTTTTTAAATTTTCTTATTTGTAGATAAATTTTTAATTATAAAATTTCTAATCATCTATTTGATCGCTGATTTAATTTAATAGTCAATTTTATAAAATACAGATTTGAATGGGACTAATTTTTTAAAGAAATTTTCATGTGTTTTCACATTTTTTTTGATTATTTCGATATTTTTTAAATTGTATTGTATAAAAATCCAGTTTTTACAATATTAAAAATTCCTTATGACTGCAAAGTTTGGTAGTTAATTTTTATAATTGAACGGCCACCTTTTTAATAATTTTTATTCGTGTTTGTATGACTAACATATTACTTATAGTGATGTGCATTTCATTGCTAAACTTTATTTTTAATTTTGTTTTTTTCATATTTTTCACTTCCACTTGCTTTTATTTTAACAAATATTCATAACTTTGTTATATGGTGTTGTCATAATTTTTTCTTCCTTTTGCAATTAAACGCTCGCTTTTCGCATTTTATGCATTTGTAGCCTCAATTGATCTCATTTTGTATTTGGAAAGATTTATTGACTAATTAGGTAGCAGATCGTTCAGCTCTAGTCAATTTATTTTGTATTTAGAAATATTTTTTTAATGAAAAAAACCTTCAAAAATCTGAATAGCTAAATTATAATATTTTACTTTTAAATAAATTTATAATAGTTTTTAATAATTTGTAAAGTTTTAGATTTTTTTCATATTTTGAAATGAACTATCAGTAAGGTTTAACTATCATTTAAATTAAATTATCATTTAAATTAAGTTTAACTATCATTTAAATTAAATTATCATTTAAATTAAGTTTAACTATCATTTAAATTAAATTATCATTTAAATTAAGTTTAACTATCATTTAAATTAAATTATCATTTAAATTAAGTTTAACTATCATTTAAATTAAATTATCATTTAAATTAAGTTTAACTATCATTTAAATTAAATATAAAACATATGGAGAGAAAGTAGGTCAATGTTATAAATAAGAAGAAAAAACCATAAGAAGGAATACAAAATGTGCACGTGCTCAATCTCAAAGGCAAATAACAATGATTCTCTGGCTTCAATAGACTCAACATTCGGAAAACCTCTGCGACAATATATAAAATAAAATGAAAAATGCATGGAAAGATGTTTAATTACCAACCAAATTAATAAATATTTAAATACAAGTAAAATTTTAATAATCAAATTGTATCTATGTATATTAATTATGTATTAATGATAAATGTATATTGTGATCTTATTGAAGATTTGCTGAACACAGTATTAAAGGTGTAGAATTGGGACAACAAGTTCTTGAAAGATCTTTGTCAGAGAAAATTGCTAGGAACTTCAATAAAACAAAATTTGTAAAATGCAAAAATCGTTCAATATTATTGACCAATTTTCAAAAAGTATTATTAAAATTTATGTAAAATTATTAAATATTACATTTAATTAAATAGAACACTGTTGTTTTAATCATTGAGTTAAATGGTAAAAGAAAATGAGCGAATTAATAAGACAAAACCTGGGTACTACATTCATGAGAGTATTAAAGAATCAAAACTCTTTAAAATAAAATAACTGACTAAAGTTCGATTTAATAATTGAACTCGAGCGCCTTGCATTAGACATGAAAATAATATTATAAGATTAAGTGATAATAATTTGAATATTTTTCGAATATTGAATATAATTTGAATATTCATTAACAAGATACGGTGGTTTTGACGAAAATGTTGATGGAGAAAATTGGTGATGAAATTGGAAAGAAACTCATATATTTATTATATTTTACATTATTTTATATTTTAATATTTGAATTTTTTCTAAACACAAAACTATAAAGATAATATAAAAATAGGATAATTTTATATTTCTTGAAGGATATTATTCAAAATTTTTTAATTCAAAAATCGTACTATAATTTATTTTTAACCGATAAGAAATTTACAATTTTAGCTACTGTAAAAATAATATTTAAATTTGCGCTATAAATTTTATTTGCTAGTTTTGAACAAACGGACAAAGCCAACCTGTCTAGATCCGTATCGAAAAAACAAAGTACACGATTGTCTTATGAGTCGAAATGAACTGATCGAGGAATAGTTTAAATTATATTTACTTTAAGAAGGTGAAGATCAGCACTGGGAAATAATAGAATTGGTAATTTAGAAATATAAAGATATCCTTAAGGCTTGGAATGTAAAAGGTTACTCTCCCTGTTTGATTCATTTATGGGAACAATTACCTCATGTAAAGCGAAATAATAGAAATAAAATATTAGAACAACCTGAAATAAATTAAAAATATTGAAAACAGAAAATACAAAAAGTGATAGTATAAATATAAGAATTTTTTCTTAATGAATAAATAATTTTTTATTACATTTTTAAAAAATAAATAAGATAATCAGTCAAAATATTCAAATCAAAAATGAAATAAAAAATAATAACAAAATTATTTAGCAATTCGCTATCGACGGGAACATCAACTAATTACAATATTAGTCAATCAAATATATTTCTAATAATTTACTGTGGGATACATAATGCCTCAGAGACTCATTGTTGCTATAATGCCCCGATTTCAGCATGATAAATACAAATATTATAAATCAGTAGCAAAATTTTTCAGCAAAAAGTAGCAAAATTTTTCAGTAGCAAAATTTTTTTTGGTAATTGATGTTATCCAATGAGCAGAACGAGCAGACCTGTAAAAATTTGATATAGAATAAAATCTTTTCTTACTATGAAGCTCAACTCATATTTGGCACCAGATTTTTGAATGAAAATATCCGATGCCATTGCTTTCTGATGTTCAGTGCATTGCGAACACTCAAATTAAATTATTGATTATTATAAAAGGGATTATTATCTATTATTATCTATTATCTATTTATCTATTAATTATTATCTATTGATTATTATCTATTGATTATTTATGTATTTATTGATTATTATCTATTTTGATTATTATCTATTATTGCTTTTATTTTAGTAGAATAACTTTACCGAAGAAAATTGAAATTTAGATTTAGATATAAGAAGTTTTCGACAATATTTTTCTTTTTCACATTTTTCTATTATTGCTTTAATTTTAGTAAAATAACTATACCGAAGAAAATTGAAATTTAGATTTAGAAATTATTCTAAACTTTAAATTTTTATATAAATTAACGTGTTTTTAGTTATAAATTTTAAACTAATTCAATATTAATATAAATTTTGTAATTTAGTAAATCAAATAAAAATTTTTCTAAACTTTTAAATTTTTATATAAGTTAATTTTCTTTTAAATTATAAAGTTTAAAGTAATTCAATAATTTATTTGAATTTAGTAAAGCTTTAAAAAATGTCTACAACTAATAATAATAATAATAAAAAGAGAAAAACTACAACTTCATCCTCACCTCCGAAAAGACAAAATTTAATGCAACAGTCTCCAATCCCATACACACTTTATAGAGAACCGAATCCAGCTAATTTTTAGTTATTATTATTATATAATTATTATTATATAATCCAGCTAATCCAACTAATTACAACAACTTATTTCACAAAATACATTTCCAATGCCACAATAATCATAATAAATAATTTTTCTTTAAGTTCATGCGATTGACCAACATGATAGTTGTCCCTGAAGAGATTGGAAAAAGAGAAACATGGAATGGAACGTAGAATTTAAATTAAAATTTACAAGCTCAACTTTAACAATTGTAGAACAAGGGCAAATTGCGGCGTCTCAGCAGAATACAAATATGATAGGTAGTTTAAAATTTTAAGTTTTTCTTAAAAAATCTGAGTGAAATTTTATAGTAATCGAAAATTTTATTTAAGTAATCGAAAATTGTATTTAAATTTTTATTTTAAGAAATATTATTTAGAGGAAGGTCCTTCAACATCTGCAGCAATTCAAAATTCGCATGTTGGTAATGTTCAGAACTATTCCTTCTGTAAATATTTATATATATTTTAAAAAACTTCCATTATTATTTATACATAATACATATATATTATTCAGCGATAAAATATTTATTCAATTTTTAATAATAAATTTTTATAATCATCTTTATAGGATTGATAGAAATATCTAAATTAAAAATCATTTGGGGATTTTAATATGTTAACTGTGAAAATCTGATTTATTCAAATAATAATTAATTATTATCTCGATAATAATTAATTACTAATCCGATGCAAAATTCTAATTCGAACATTTTATTTTTGATAATTAATCAATCTCTAATTTAATAATATCTAATAATATATTTAATAATTTTTAAATTGTTTATTTGAATAAAATTCAGAACTAAACTAAAAAATATATTTTATCCAAATAACTGAAAAATTTAAATTTAGCAATAAAAAACAAACAAAGTTATTTTTTATCGTTGAACAAAGTCATTTTTAATTGTTAAAAAATGAGGCCAATTTTGTTTCTTGTAGATAAAACATTTAATGGGAATTTTCAATTGACAATTTTTAATAATGTTAAAAATTATTAATTTTAACGAAGATCGATTTATAAATTTGTTTATCAATGATAATTAAATTAATGTTTTAATAAATATAATAGATTATTTTCTAAAACTAATAGTTATTTTTACTACGATTTTTTAAATCTTGTTTAGTCATACTTGTTGAGGTTTATCATATTCAGGCTAGATCCGCTGAAGCATATTAGATTGTAGTACATTTCACTTAAAAATTTACTTTTATTAATTTATACTAGCGGAGAGACTCGCCCTTCGGGCGAGTCTCTCCGCTAGCCTAAAACTATTTCTTTTGTTCAACTATTTATCTATTGCCTGAACCATTTTCTCAAACCATTTCAAGAACTTCTATCTACTAAATGCTAGAATCATTATCAAGACACTGCCAATAATCTTATCACCGTGTCCCCGAACTCTAATCTCCCCATTTGTTTGAACACTTATCTACTCAGTATCTGGAATTTTAACGACACATTGTCTGCATCTTATCTACCCGTTGGCAAAACTCTTAGCTACCCATTGTCTGAACCAATGTTTGAACTTTTATATGACCAGTGTCTGTGCTTTTATCTGCCTATTGTCTAGATCTTAGCTACCCATTGTCTTGGCTCTTAGTTACCCAGTGTTGAGTTCAGTGTTGAGTTTACCCAGTGTTGAGTTTAGTTCTTATCTACCTATGGCAAGAATCTTATCTTCCCACTTGTCTTAACTCTTATCTACCTAATGCTTGCACTCTTATTTACCCAGTGTTTGAACTCATATCTACCAAGTGTTTGTGCTTTTATCTACACGCTGCCTAAACAATTAAAAACACATTGGTACAGCTCTTAGCTCCCCATTGTTTGTACTCTTATCTACCCATTTCCGGTAATTACCACTTATCTACCCGTGTGTCTGAACTCTTATCCACCCAGTGTTTGAACTCTTATCTACCCAGTGTCTGATCTTTTATCTGCACATTGACTGGATCTTTTCTTCCCACAGACAAAACTCATATCTACCCATTGACAAAACTCTTATCTGGTCATCGTCTGGTCTCTTATCTACCCAGTGTTTGAAATCTTATCAATCCAGTCTGAGCTTTTATCTACACTTTGTCTATATCTTATCTACCCTTTGGCTCAACACTTTTCTTCCCTTTGTCTGAACTCTTATCTATCCAGTGTTTGAACTCTTAACTAATCAGAGTCTGAGCTTTTACCTAATGCTTGAACTCTTATTTACCCAGTGTTTGAACTCATATTTACCAAGTGTTTGTGCTTTTATCTGCACACTGCCTAAACAATTAAAAACACATTGGTAAAACTCTTAGCTCCCCATTGTTTGAACTCTTATCTACCCATTTCAGGTAATTAACACTTATCTACCCGCGTGTCTTAACTCTTATCCACCCAGTGTTTGAACTCTTATCTACCCAGTGTCTGATCTTTTATCTACACATTGTCTGGTTCTTATCTTCCTAAAGATAAAACTCATATCTACCCATTCTTTCCTGGCCATCGTCTGGTCTCTTATCTACCCAGTGTTTGAATTCTTATCAATCCTGTCTGAGCTTTTATCTTCACATTGCTATATCTTATCTACCCATTGACACAACACTTTTCTTCCCTTTGTCTGAACTCTTATCACCCAGTGCTTGAACTCTTACCTAACCAGAGTCTGAGCTTTTATCTACTCACTGTCTAGACCTTGGCCACACACTTATCAACCCAGTGTTTGAACTCTTAACTAACCAGAGTCCGAGCTTTTATCTACACATTGTATAGATTTTGGTCACACAGTGTCTGGGCTCTAATCTACGACCTTGGCCACAGTGTCTGGACTCTTATCTACTTACCTACTCAGTATCTGAAATTTTAACAACTCATTGTCTGGATAATCTACCCAGTGCCAAAACCCTTATCCACCCAGTGTTTGAACTCTTATTTACCCAAACAAATCGTATTTGCCCATTGCCAAAACTGTTTTCTACACCTTATCTGGCTCTTACTGGGTTTTATTTACCCATTGTTTGAACTCTTATCTACCCATTGTGTACACTCTTATCTACTCTTTGTTTGAACTCTTATCTACCCATTGGCTAAACTCGTTTTTTTCACTGCCAGAACTCTTTTACCCATACAAAACGTATTTGCCCATTGCCAAAACTGTTATCTACACATTATCTGGCTCTTATTGGATTTTATGAACCCAAGATGGGAAAAAATTCAAGTATAAATTTAAAAAAAGCAAATGTATGTGTTGGAAGTAAATTTGTTTAACTGGGATGAAAAACTTGCACAAGCACAAAGTATAAATCAAAAGTACTCTTTTCCATTAATAATGTAAATTTTAATTCTATGCCTACTTTCATCATATTTGACCTTTCCTTTCTAGTAAACAAAGAAAAAAATCTTTCTTTTTGTTTTGTTTTTTTCTGAATTTTTTTTCTCCTTTTTTAGTTTTTTTGCTTTTCTTAGTAAACACGCCCCTTTCTTGCATTTTCTTTTGTTACGCCAAACTGTGCTTGCGCCGGCAAAACCGGACAGACGCACAAAACTTCTAAAATTATATATAGGATTTATCATTTAAAAATAATATATATACTTCCGTGTCCTTATATACTAAATTCTTTTTATGATATCCTGTATATTTCTTTGAAAAAATTTTTATGACGTTTAAGATGTGTTTGAAAGATTTATTTTTTTGAAAATTTTAAAATTAATATATATTTCATATTGTGGTTGACTATCGGGACCAGATCTTTATCTTAAATTTTCTATTATTATCTATATTTTACGATTTTATATATTCTTTATATATTATATTTTAATATAGCCTTCTTTATAATAATTTACAGAAAATATCAAACATAAAGCTGATTTTTATTTTACTTGTCAAAATTTTAATTAAAAAATATGTACATCTTTTTTATATTTCAGCTAAATATAAAAATTTCATTCATATTTAGAAAATATGTTTTTTTAATTTTATTTTCATTTTTGTTTAAGACAAATTACAATTTTTTATTGTTATATTTTAAGTGTCTTCAACTTTAGTATAAAATACTTTGTTTAATATAAAAAACTTTAAAATAATTATTTTATAAACGTATTAATAATTTTACAATTTTATTTATAATTATTAAGTGCGGCACGTGTCTCGCGGGGAGTCAAAGGTCGCTGGGGTCTGCACCAGTAACACAAACTTATCTATTCCTATCTTCGCACGATGGACATACATGCCTTCCTCTCAGCAAAAACATCCGCGTAGACCATAGGTAAGGAAGGAGTTCTCTCCTTTTTTCCTTGTGACAAACATCAACACACATCAACTACTCGGAAAATTAACCAAAGGAAAAAATGAAGGAAAAAACGATTCGACCCTTATTTGCGTGAAGGGCCGTATATTCTCCACATCCTTATCAGTAGGGACTCACAAAATATGCACGGAAAATCGCAAAATATGCGCATATATATGCACCGAAAAAGTCCCAAATATGCACTGAAATATGCAAAATTTCCCAAAATATGCACTAAATATGCATCAAAAAATAGTGGAAAATTGCTTTAAAAATCAATATTTTAACTAAAAAACACTAATTTAGCCTTAAATTTTGCATTTCAAGAGCACCTATAAAAGATTCTATAGATTTAAAATTTCTAATAAAATTTTTTGAAAAAATATTTTTCCGAAAAAAATTTTTTGAAAAAATTTTTTCGAAAAATTTTTATAAAAAAATTTTATTGACCAAAAATTTCCAAAATTTTAAAAATTTTGCCCAATTTTACTAATATTTGCCAAAAAATGATGAAATATGGACCAAAATATGCAAAATTTCCCACAATATGCACAAATATGCAGATATGCACGAGGGCCAAAATATGCAAATATATGCATTAAGAACCGGGTCCTAAAGTGCTCGGACCAATGTAAAAGCACCATTTTTGGGCTTCCCAGCTCACGGCATATCCGCATACAAAACATGCATTTGCATGTTTTGTGAGTCCCTACTTATCAGATTAATAATCTTCAGTTCCAGAATTCACTGTATTGAAATCAGTAATATTAACTATGAAAACCTTTTTAAACATTAAAAGAAATTATAAAATTTGTCAGACATTCCAATTTGATGATCCCACTGAGATTTTCATCTCAGACAATTCTAAAGTCAAAAATAAGAAATGTATTTTGTTATATATAGGGATATAAGTTGCTCAAATTATAATTTAAATTTTATCAAAAATAATAACGGAAAATTTTTTAGCATTTAAGTAAATACAATTGAACTTTAGCATTTAAATAAACTATTGGTCGATATGAAATAGATTTTATTAATTGTGAATATCAAATTTACCATTTTTATTTTTTAAATTTTACTAACATAGATTAAAAAAATTTTTTAATAAAAATTAAAATAAATAAATTTACTTCCAAAATTTTTTTGATTATTTAATTTATAAATAACTTTTTGAAAATTTTAATTCAAAATAAAGCTATCAGGAATTTTTACAATTGCCATTCTAAAATTGCCTGAGTGACGAGCTGTGAATCCAGGTTAATTAGAGTTTATTTGTAAGTACTTTAATTATTTAAAAATTTGTAAAGCTTTTATTTTGATTTTTAAATAATATTTAATAGAACAAAGAAATTTTGTTGAATTCTATTTGTTGAATACTCATCTAGACGCTTGCCGTACTCATCGAGAAAAAAGATATAAATTTTAAATGTAAAAATTTCAATTCATTCTCAATCAGTTATTCTGAACTCAAAATTATAAGTTTTATTTTTGAAAACCTACATCCGCAAAACTAACTAACTTTCATATTCAATTAAAGCTAAAATCATCGAACTTGTTAACGAAAGTTATTTTTTATTTTCATTTCTAATTTTAATTTTAAATTTTAATTTAAATCTCTTAATTTAAAATTGGTTTACAATTTTTATTATTAATATTTTAGTTTACAATTAATAGCGTATCGTTTATCTAAACAAATTGTGTGAAAATGATCAGCACTTTATAATTAATTAAAACTTTAATATTTGTTAACCCCCGCCGCCTCAAACCACATTTGGGTCTGGAAATCATTCCATCTAATCAATACTTCAATAAGCCTAAATATATAAAATTTTTAAATTAAATAATTGGAATTTTTTAATAAAATTTTTATTTTCTGAGTTAAAGTTTTCCGATTTAAAGTTTTAGATGATTTTTTATTTACCACATGTTGACCTGGATTAACATAAAAATTAAAAAGTTGATGACATTAAAAAATTCATTGATTTCATTGAAATGTTTTGACCTATTGTTCGAATTATAAAAACTCGTAATGGTACTTGTTATGTTGCTTGTTAGTAATAGAATTCATGTGTAATTTAATGTTAAAATTTGTTTTAAGTTTTAATTCTGATAGATTTATGTGTTCTAATTTAATTTTATATTATTAACACTAACTGCTTTCGCACAAGTACCCAGATCTAAAATTCAAGTAAAAGTATTTTTATTATTATGGTAATTTTATTGATAAATCTATAATTTCTATTATTATTTATGCATTTATTATTTAAATACTAATTAGGGTAATACTAATTTGGGAATACTAATTAGGGAATTATTTAAATACTATTCTAAGAATTTGCAATTTTTGCTTTAATTTAAGTATGCTGAGCAAGCTGATTTAATTTAATAATACAAAATTTTTTGATGTTTAATTTTCAACGTCTGACCTGATATACACATTTTTGCATTCAACCTGCATTAACTGTACATTTATATTTAACCCATTTACGTTTAAACTATTTGTAAATAATCTGCTTTTGTAACTAAGCCATAGTACTCTCCTAAAAAAGATTTGCTTGCTCGACTAGTAATCTATTTTATCATTTTTTAGAAAAAGAGTGTTGACAGAATTTAAGGGTCTAGTTTAGGACATGCGTCTCAAAAAATATATGCTCCCATACAGTGTATGCGTCCCAAAAAAAAAGTGTAAGCGTCCCAAAAAAGGTATATGCGTCCCAAAAGCTGTAAACGTTTCTAATTTTTATGAATATTTTAAACTGATGGCTCTTTCTATTGTGAACTAACATGTTTTGTTAGTTCCATGAAGAAAAGAGCCCTCCCCCACATGTTGCTTCGATGGCCTGTGAATGTACCATTGGATTATTTGCGTTGACAAAATTCACATTATGATTAAACCAATGGTGGTTGTATTGTTGTTGGAGGTTATGTATCCCACCATATGCTCTCCAACCATCATTAACTATAATAGATCCAGGTTCAACATTTGCCGTTATAATGGGTAAAAGAGTTTCAGCTGTTCTATAGGCTACATGGAAGAACCGAACTCTATTTGTATCACCTTTGTTTCATGCAAAATATAACCACCTCTGGTCATGCAAAATATAACATATCACCTGTTATATTTTGTTTGAAACAGTCTTGATTCATCTATTTCAATTACTCGTCCTAGACCATCTAAACGTCCATTCACTTGAATTCGTTGAGTCCAGGGTTGACACAGATCTCTAAAAAGGTATTTTCAGATGGGACGCTTACACTTTTTTTGGGACGCATACACTTTTTTGGGACGCTGACACTTTTTTTGGGACGCATACACTTCCATGGCACGCATGTCCTAAACTAGAGCCGAATTTAATAATAATCTTATTAGATTTGCCAGTAGATAAATTATTATTTCTTGCATACCCCCATTTAAATTTTAAAAGTTAAATTAATTTTATTATTGTTATTATCTCAGAACCGAATCTGCCAATAAATAATAAGCAATTTTTGTTGTGTAGCTATGGTTCCAGGAGAAGGAGTATCTGAAGCAGATTCATTGTTACCTCAGTTCTAATGACTTTGCTAAATAAAAAAATAAATTTTATTAAAAAAATACAAAAAACTCTTTTACCTTCTTTAAAAACTTTAAAAACTTCATTTTGACATAGTCGCAGCAAAATGTTAATTAGGTTAATAATTTATATAGTCAGTCTTGGGTTTTTACAGGACTTTATAAATTTAAGCGCCACGAGAGCTATTATATCTAATCATTTTAATATTCAATAATATTTAAATTAAAAAGTGCTCTTGAATGTAAATTAATAAATGATCGAAATATTAAATTTATTAATATTTATTAATTTTTAAATTCTTTATTCAATTCATTAATTCCAATTACTGAGAAATAAGGTTTAAAAAATGTTTCGTTGTTGAATGGATTGTATACTTTCAAAAACCAAAGCCAAACAAATCATCGAAAGTAAGCACTATTAGTGTTACATTAATCAGGTAATATATTTAGTTTAAGTTATATCGTTTTTTAGTAAAAATGGCATATTTCGTATATTTTTTCGTATATTTCGTATTATAGAAATTGATTAAATATAATGCATAAATTATTAAAAATCCCTTTAAATTTTTAGAAAATGCGAATTTGTCGCTATGTAGCGATTTTTAGACTAATGATTATTGTATAAACCAAATTTTTATTTATTTCTCAAGGGACGAACAAAAGGCTCGTGTTTAATATGAGTTCTTTGGTGGTTGTTGTTCTATATAAAAACTAATTCTATATGAAACATTTAAATTTTTCTATAGGGCAAATAATATAAATAATTATTAAAATTTTCGAAAACATTTGTCACAATTTTTCTCTTTTTATCAACTTTCGATAAAATTTTTTTGGCTTTATTAGTAAATACTAGCATAATAATGTTTAATACGACCCATATACGCTCCAAAGCGTATTTGCCACATACATATATTAAATAATAAATAAAATAGATAATAATATAACAACTTTAATTTTTATTTATTAATTATACTACAACTTTTATTTATCAATTATACTATTAAATTATACTATTAAATTCCAAATTTTTGTGTGTGGTATAGGATTTGAAAAGTAACACAAAACAAAATCTGTTTGAAAATCTGTTAATCATAGCACTTTTCACTGTAAAATTTCATAGGATGTTTAAAAAAACTTTATAACAGAAATATAGATTTATTAAATATAAATATATTAACATATTAAATATATATATTAACATATTCCAATTTATAACTACTTTATAATTTAAACAGGATCACATTATTTTCTAATATATGTATATTATTTAAATTTTTTAATTTCATAGTTAATCTTTTAATGTTTAGATTCATTTAAAATAAAGTTCATTATTATTATAATCTCAAACTATAAAATTTATTTATTTTAGTATTGATTTATACATATATACTTCTATAATAGTGCTATTTTTATGTTTACCACTGATTTCTGTTCAATAGTGAAGGATTATTTTTATGGAATATTCAAATTTATGGATGTTTCTTTTTTTACATTCTATTCTATTTTATCTAATGGAATCCTTTTCTTTTATTCGATAGTGTGTTAATATATTGGACTTATATGAAAATAAAAGAACATTAAATTTATTACTCTGAATGGAACTCTCACTTCCATTTAGGAATTTTTTTTATTATTTTAAAATCGTCTATTTTCACCTCTCCTGCATAGGCTGGCTATCTACAAAAATAAAATGTTAAATAATGTTTAAATAGGAGAAAAGCATTTGTCCTAGACAGAACAGTGATTTTTTTCACTGACCGCATGGCGCGGCATAATTAATTTAATATAATATATATTAACATAAATTAATAAATAAATTCATTTTAATCTGGTCTTAATAAATTTATTTTATTATTTATTTTCATTATTTTAATTAATCCTCAAAATTCATGTCTTCTAGTACATAATACTTTTAATAATTATTTAATAAATTATTTAATATCTTATTTTTTATTTTTGTCTACATTGAAATACTTGCAAAACGAAGCCATGAGGCATGCAATGAACATTTTGCATATCGAAACTTTATTCTTTATTTAAGATCATTTCATTAAACGCTTTGCGGATTCTTAAATAGTAATAATTAATTACACCTTACTTTTATACGATATACCAATAATTCATCCATTTGATATGTGTTTTTTTCAAAATTCTTGACTATCTTGTTAAATTTTTTGGAGCTAAAGGCGTTTTTGGTTCAGTTTTTTATGTTCATAAGTAGTTAACCACCTCACTTTGTTTCCCCGTTTACCGCACATTCCTAAAGGTGTGGGAGGGGTCCGCAAAATTTCCAAAAGGATTTGAAGGGGTTGGGGGCGGAGTCAGTGGATTTTAGGGGACATTCCAAAAGGATTTGAAGGGGTTGGGAGCGGAGTCAGTGGATTTTAGGGGACATTCCAAAAGGATTTGAAGGGGTCCCTTTGATCTTGCCGCTTTCCCGCAATCTCAAATTGTTTACCTTTTGATCTTGCCGACAAAATCCAAAATTGTTTCCCCTTTGATCTAGCCGAAGTGCTAAAATTCCAAATTGTTTCCCCTTTGATCTTGCCGCTTTCCCGCAATCCCAAATTGTTTCCCCTTTGATCTTTCCGACAATCCTCAAGGTGTGAAAATTCACTTTTTTATTTCTTTGATCTAGCCGACAAAACCAATTTGTTCCAAGGTGTCAGGGAGGGGTCCGAATAATTCAAATTTGACAATCTTAAAGTGTGAAATTCACACCTTTTTGTTTCTTTGATCTTGCCGACAAAACCAATTTGTTCCAAGGTGTCGGGGGAAGGGTCCGATGAAGCCAAATTTGACAAGTTTAAGGTGATAATTTTCACCTTTTTTTCTTTGATCTTGCCGACAAAACCAATTTGTTCCAAGGTGTGGGGGGAAGGGTCCATTTCTTATCGAACTAGGAGTGCGGTAAATCGTCAATGTGTGAAATTTCACACCTTTTTTCCTTTGATCTTGCCGACAAAACCAGTTTGTTCCAAGGTGTGGGGAAGGGGTCCGACGAAACCAAATTTGACAATCTTAAGGTGTTAATTTTCACACCTTTAAGTTTTTTGATCATTCAAGGTGTGAAAGTTCACACCTCAAAATCTATTTTTGATGTAATTAAATTTGTGAAGATTACACATTTTTTCAGTTGATTAAACTCTTAACTCGCTGAAAATAATTTTAAATTTGAATATTTTTAACCTTTAAAACATTAAAAATTATCCCTGAACATGATCGAACCGTGATAACTAATGAATATTCAAAAACAAAACCGCTACCTACTAAGCTCTTTTTTAAAAGAGCGTCGCTTCATTTTTAATTGATTGAGTATAAATACCCGAATAAAACTTAAATCTTAAATTGAAAAAATGATTTTCAAAATAATTTTAATAGTATATATGATTTATAGTGTTACTAGCGAAAATAAAAGTTTATCTGATTTTAAAAGATGGCAGTGTGAGAGAGCTATAACTTTATTTCGAAGAAAACCTCCTTCTATAAAATTCAAAGATGTTTTAAACATAGGCGTACCTAAAGACTTGGAGTATAAAGAAATATGGACCCCATACGGTCATCATTGGTGGGTTTGGGATGAGAAAGAAAAAGCTATTATACCAATCTATTATGGACCTCCGCCAAAACCTAAACCAGAAAAAGATGGTATATTATATTCTGGATGGTTAACTATAAAAGAAACTTGTTTATCAGTTATTGATTTTTTCAAATCGATATTCAGTCCATTAGCAGAACTAAAATTCCAAAGAGGTGTGTTTAGAAGGTAGTCTTCAAATCATTTTTCGATTACTTTAACTAATCAGAAGGGGCGTGGTCGAATTATGGAGTATAAAAACTGAGCAGATGTATGATTTTAATTTACTTTTGCTCATTTTTAAAAATTTTGTTAAGATGAACAATAATAAAAATCTAACTCGTCAAGTTTTGCCTGAAGTAGAAATTAGCATTAATTTGAATGGAATAACGATTTCAAGTGAACGTCTAACCCCTTCTCGTTTTGTACCATATGATATAGCTGGCAAATGTCGTGAATGTAAAAGTACGGAAGTTGAAGTGGATTTTATTGTCACCAAAGATGGCGTTACTATCTTTTGCACACGTATTTCAGGAACTCGTTATGTACCATTTGATTCAACTTATGATTTACCGGGAATATGCTTCTTTCGGGTAGGTATTTTTTAGTCTTTATCTATTATATTTTATAAATTAAGATTAAGAACAAAGGCCGCGTATTCAATATCCCATATGGCACTGTAAAACCACAGCCACTGCTTCCAACTCAACAACCGACACAACCAACAACTCTAAGCCAAAATACAATGTCAGAAAAACAGAATAAACCAAAGCAATCTATTAGTACACAAAAATCTACAAAACATACTATTGAAAATATCCTCAAAGATAAAAGCAAAGAAAATAATGAAAATGTTTTGCTTAATGAATTTTTTGATAGTCTCGATGCAGCAACAACTGGAATTCCATCACAGATTGATAAGATGAATAATTTGAAGAAACAGGCTACAAAGATTGAGGAGGAGGAGATGGCTGCTATCGAAGCATTATATAACATACCTCGTTAATTTTTCTTATATAAACCTAAAATTATTTAATTTTTCAATTAATTAAAATGGAAACTTTAACATTCTCAGATAAAGATTTGAAATTTAAAATTCCTTTTGGTATGATAATTTCTGGACCTAGTTCCAGCGGAAAGAGTACATTATTATTAAAATTTATTTCCGAAACTTCAGATTTAATTGAACCTAAACCTAAAAGTATACTTTACTGTTTTGGCGAAATGAGTAATATTGTACCTATACTTCAGAAATCAGGTGTCAGTGTTTATTCTGGTGTTCCTTCCGAGGATTTGATTAAAAAATATCAAAAACCTTTACTACTTATCCTCGACGACTTGCTTATGTCAATTGATGAAAAATATTTGTCCGAGTTATTTACGAAAAAATCTCATCATCAAAATTTTGCTATTGTCTTTGTTACTCAGAATTTATTCGAACGCAAAATTAAAGTTGCGCGACAAAATGCTCAATATATTATTATAATGCGTTCTCCTAATTCGGTATTATCTGTACGTAATATAGGTGTTCAACTATTTCCTCAAAAACTTGAATATTTCCTCGATGCATATAGACAAGCAACAAACAACCCCTTTGGTTATCTAGTTATTGATATGCATGCTTCATCTGATCCAGGACTGAGACTACGCACAAGTATATTTAAAGAAGATGAAGAAAAAATTATTTTTATTCCGAAAAATAGAATATAAATAATAACATGGGTAGTCAGCTTATCAAGGAAAATTCATATTTTTTACAACTTCTTGCAAAAACAAAATCGCATCGAAAATTGCAACAACTGTTAAGACTCTCAAATACAAACCAATTATTAGCTATAACCGAAATTTGTCTGAATATTATAAAGGCTAGACTCAAACTTACACCTCGGCAAAAGAAACGACTGATTCCATATGCTGACTTTGTTCGTAAAATGAGTAGGATAAGAAGTGAACATGGTGCTAGAAAAATTCTAAATCAAAGAGGAGAGGGTGTGGGCATGTTTGCAGCGTTATTGACACCGGTTCTTATAGAATTAGCAAGATCTCTAGGAAATTCTATAAAAAGCAAGGATTAAACAAATAAACAACATACCTAAAATTATGGCTAACAAATTTATTCTTGTTCCTGAGGAAATTTATAAAGGTCTAACTACATTTGATACCGGAGAACCTAATCTCGATTTAATCAGAAATGATCTTGAAAGAATTAGAAGGAAGAAAGATACTCCAAGTGCAAAGAATGTAAAATATAACCAAGAACTTAGGCGGTATTTGCAACTGAGAAATGAGCAACAGAATAGACCTGTCAAAGTAGAAATGGTTGCAACACCTAAGGGAGCAATAATGAGTACAAATTCTACACGTCCATCATCTAATATAGTCGAAGATGATGAGGAAATATTTACAACTGATGATATTTCTCTCCCATCTTTTCCTCAATCTACTAAAGATGTTAAATCGATAATTAATTTCAAACCCCAAAAATTACCTCGTCCTCCATCTTTATCATCATCATCCACATCAGTTAAAAAACGGTTTAAGAAATTGAGAGGAAGCTTACCACCACCTCCTCCACTACCTCCAACTACAAATCTTAAAATAATAAAGAAGGAAATTGTGTCTGAGCCAAATAAAAAATTTTCAAGACGCAGAAATACAAAATATTCAAAAACAGGGAGTACGAAGCAAGACTCTATTATTTTATCCCAAGATTTGCCAATAATATCCACTCATGTCTCACCACAACAACGAATTATTAAAAGGGAATTAGAGCAGGGTGAATTTGATAGTATAAAGAGGAAAAAACTATATGACAACAGAAGGGAACAAGAAATAAAACAAAAAGAGAATAAATTGAAGGAAATCGATAAGAAACGTTATGAAAAAAGGCAACAATTATTAGCAAGACGACGAAGGTCGCAGAAACTTAAGGTTCCAATAGACCCTTATGTTATTCAACAAGTACGTAATAAAGAAAAAAGTGTGGCATCAAAAGGTTCAAGAAGGGTTTTAAGAGAGGGAAGGTCACCTTCCCCGCCATTGAGCCGTCAAAAAATAAAACGAAAAGCAGAGTGGTCGCAAGGAGACGGACATACAATTGCTAAAGTCCAGAGAAAAGTTAACAAAAAACAATCACAAAGAGCTTCAAGATTATGGGTTAAAAATCTCAAGAAGAGAAATGTAGAATTTCGCTCATATAAAACAAAAAATAAATGGGCAACAAGAAAACCGACACAAAAGGATATAAACAGATTTAAACCGTCTCTTTGGTAAGATAAGATGGCAGATTATACTAAATTTCTTGATGATCTATACAATAATCCAGAATCACCTGCAGCTTTTTCAGGAATTGATCGTCTTTGGTATGAAGCGCGTAAAGTTCTCAAACATATACCAAGAAAAGCTGTTCAACATTACTTAGAAGGACATAGAACATACACACTTATGCGACCCAAACGTATTCGTTTTAAAAGATCAAAAACTGTAGCCGCTGGATTTATGACAGATGTTCAAGTTGATTTGGCAGATTTCCAACAGCTATCTCGACATAATAAAGGAAATCGTTACTTGCTTCTAGGTATTGATGTTCTATCTAAACGTGTCTTTGGTGTTCCTGTAAAGTCTAAAAAGACTGAAGAAATGATAGAAGCTTTCAAAAATTTAATTTCACAAATGCCAATGAAACCTCAGCGAATTTTTTCAGATAAAGGTAC
Organism: Meloidogyne arenaria; assembly: GCA_036172955.1. Lineage (NCBI taxonomy): Eukaryota > Metazoa > Nematoda > Chromadorea > Rhabditida > Meloidogynidae > Meloidogyne > Meloidogyne arenaria. The sequence goes on along the minus strand of JARQAB010000015.1, from coordinate 3,621,251 downwards.
AGAATTTAAAAATAAACAAATGAAGGAATTTTTTGAAAAAGAGGGGATAGAAAAACACGAGCCAACACATTCTATCGTCAAAGCTTCCGTTGCGGAAAGAGCAATTCGCAACGTTAAACAACGACTTTACCGAAATTTTGCTCAAAAGAAAACATTAAATTGGATTGATGTCCTTGAAAAAATTTTAGAAGGAATAAATAAAGCAAAGAGTAGAATCCATGGTATGCGACCGATAGATGTCAATTTTGATAATGCTCAAAAGGTATGGAAACGAATCTATGGAAACATATTTTCTTCAAATAATAATAAGATAAAACCAAAACTCAAAAAAAATGATTTTGTACGAATGAGTGTAAATAAAGGTGCTTTTGAAAATGGATACATACCAAATTGGGGAGATGAAATATTACAAGTGGACAAAATAAAGGAGACCCCATTACCAATTCAATACAAAGTACGTGATGATAAAGGCGAAAAATTTAAGGGTTCATTCTACAATGAAGAGTTAACTCGTGTAAGAAAAGATGCCGATACAGAATATAGAATTGAAAAAGTTGTTAAAAAAAGAAAGAGACCAGACGGAACTTTTGATGTTCTTGTTAAGTTTATAGGATACCCAGAACGAGAATGGATTCATGAGTCACAATTAGTATAAAAGAAAACAATTTTTCATTATTGTAAAAATTTTTTTGTGATAAAAATATGTCAAACAGCTTTTTTGTCTTCCTCCCTAGTAATATTCCCGATTATCCTGATAATCGACCAAATAAATTTAGAGTTCATTTACCTAAACCACTCTATTTTTCTGGCAACTGGGTGTGCGGTTTACACAGTATAAATTATCCATATTCTTGGGCAGCAACTATTGGTACACTAGATGATCAATGGATTGATATACATTTCAAAGATAATCTTGGAATGGCTAAAGTTTTAAGAGTCCCCGTTCCAAAGGCATCGCATACAACTGTTGAAAAATTACATGAATTTTTAATTTCTACACTTCAACATCAAAGCGAAACTTATGGAGCATCGCCTTTGGAAAAACCAGAAGATTTAGTCGATTTGCCCTCACTTAAAAGTCAAAGAAATAAACGATCATTAGAAGAATTAAGGCAGATTAGAGTGGGAATTATTCCAAAAGTTGATGAAGTGTTCATAGATTATCCTGATCAATATTGGGACCAACTAAAAATTTTAAAAGATAAACTCGTAGAAGATTCAAAATCTTTAGATGAATTTAAATTAAGAACAGATCAGCAACAGGATGAGACAATTAAAAGTGAAATGACAACAACATTTTGGAATCTCAGTTACAAAAAAAGTGCTTTAGAGTCTCGGATTAGAAAATTAGAAGAAGAAGCAAAAAGGAGAGATTTTGAAAAGAATAATTCAGATGTCAACATTGTTGTCGATTTTTTCGAAACTTATCCTGAAAATTACAATGAAATATTAATTATAGACCATCTCAAACTAATAGCTCTCTTCATAGAAGACAAAAAGGAAACACCCTTACAATTAGAGGGGTTTTTACCAAGATTCAAGAAAGAAATTGAAAAAATGACTAAGAGAGTAAATTTACTTGATGCTGCAGTACTGAGAAGGGACAAACAAAAAACTGTTAAACAATATAATAGAGAGAACTATATAACCCATAAAGGCTATGTTGATAAATTTTTCAGTGATAACCCTGATTATTGGCCAGCAATACGAAGTAATTTCTACGGGTTGATCGCTACATATCAGGAAATTTCTAATACAAAAACTTTGTATGATGAGGAAACAGATGAAGATCGAAGGAAGGAATTAAATACTAAAATTGATGGACTAAAAAGGCTTGTCAATTATAGAATGGATAGATTTAGGGCACTTGAGTTTGAAGGAATTGCTAGAGATAGAGAGACAGCAGATGAACCTTACAGGCCCCCACCTCTACCAACGTACACAGACATACACCCTCCAACAACAACACCATCGACCCCTCCCCCAATGCCGACTCAAAAAGCTTCGCCTTTAAAGTCTCTACCAGGCTATACATCTCCAACAAAACCTGTCTCACAAGATCAACAAAAAGGAGGCATTTCAGAACAACCTCCTCTTCCACCTGTTATAATTGAGCCTCCTAAACCTGTAGATATTTCAAAACCTTCCCTTTCGACACCCAAAACAACAACTCCTGTTCAACCTTCACGACCTGAACCAACTACTGAGGATCTTTCAAAACTTCCTCTCCTTCCAACCCCTGAAGAAACATTCAGTGATCCATTATGGACCGAAGAAATGGAACAAATATTAACGAAAATACTAGGTAGAACACCCACTCGCCAAGCCAGAATAAATTATTTACCGAATATGCCCGCTCTTTTACGGCAGTATGGACGATTAAAGAAGGATAAAGTTGATGCTTCAGTCCAAAAACAAATAATTGATTCTATCGAAATATTGTATCACAAGGATTTTGAACGTTTTAAAGTACAATTTACTCATACCAGCATTAAATATCTATCTTTTTCTCCTCAACTTGGATATGTTTTGGGTTTTGAAAATACAAATATGGTCCAAAATAGAGAAATTGCAAAGTATGGATGTGATTTAAGAGGCGGTTTTTCAAGTTTTGCTGTGTATACAAAGGGACTAACAGAAAATATGATTATTGGTAATAGCCTAAGTTCACTTCTACGCGTAGTCTCTGTGGCCGGTGCAAAACCTGGAGAATATAATGAAAACATTTATGATTCACCAATATATGCTCGTGTTTTACCAAAGGAAGTTAACGAAATTGAGATTGAAATAAGAACGATGGATAATGGCAGATTAGTACCATTTTCCTTTGGTACAGTACTCATTGTCTTGATCTTTAAAAAAGTGATCAATTTTTAATTTTCTTTCAAAGTGTATATAAATAGTAGTTGTAATTATTTAAATCTAAAATAAATTTTATTTATTAAAAAATGGTGCATGTTATCTTTGATACAAGTACAGTAGGCTATGACGATTTTGTCCATAAAAATCCTAATGAAATGTCAGGTGGTGGAGAAATATCATATGATTATTTTCGAGGGTCTTCACCCTTCCAAAGAGGATATGGTATTCAAAAGGGAGCTGGTGTAGGAGATGTTATGCGCGGACTATGGCGTTTCTTTCTTCCTGTTCTTCGAAATGTTGGAAATACTGTAAAGTCAGAAGCAATTAACACAGGACAACGCGTTCTTGAAAGAGTTAGTCAGGGAGAACCAATCAAAGAGGCTTTCATCAGTGAAGGAAAGAAAGGGGTAGATACTGTACTGGAGAAGGGAGGCCTGCCTAAACAATTTGGTTCAGGATTTGCAAGAAAAAGGGGTATAAAAGGGAGAAAATTACCAAGTTATCAAACATTAATTGGTAAACCGATTAAGAAACGAGTGAAATCAGACGTTTTTGGTCTTTACTAAAATGGCATTTCATAAAATTGACAATGATAGTATCAACTCAATTACCAATGCTTTAGACTTTTTTCAAATTCCACCTACAAATGTAAGTATTTCGTCATCAAAAGTTTTTGAAATTCTGCCAAGCAATCCGCTCACCGATACACCTTACCATTTTAAAATCCACGCAAGTCAAAATTATATTGATTTGACTAAATGTTATTTATTTACTGAATTTCGAATTCGAAAAGAAAATGAAAGTGGGCAACTTGTAAATCTTACTGTCGCAGACAATGTTTCTCCAATACAGCTTATAGGACAGACATTTATTAATAATATGCGAGTAAGTGTTAATGGAAGAGAAGTTTTCAATTCAAATTCCCTTTATGCTTACAAAACCTATTTTTCACATGAGCTCTCATATTCACAAAACGCAAAGAGTTCACATTTAAATGCAGCAGGATATTTTTACAATAATACTTCAACTCAAGAAGGTGGTTTAGATACAATCGAAAGGAGAAGATTATTTGAAAATAGTAAAACTGCACAATTCATTGCTAAACTTGATGCAGATATTTTCAATCAACCACTTTATTTGATAAATCACTGTGAAGTTGATATCGAAATTATACCAAACGATTCCCGATTTGTTCTTATGACATTTGGACTACAAAATGCTATGGATGTACCAACACGATATTTGTTTGAAGTAGTAAATATGAAACTTTATGTTAAAAAAGTAGATTTAATGGACGGATTGGCTTTGGACATTGCAAAAAGACTTGAAACTAAACCTGCTCGCTACTCGATAAGAAAAACTATGATGAAGCCATTGTTTATTAGTCAGGGTCGATATGAGTTTAATGCCAATCTATTTATGGACCAAATTCCCAGACGTATTACATTGGGACTCGTTTCAAATTCAGATTATGTAGGAGATATTAAACGTAGCCCTTTTAACTTTCATCATTTTAATGTTCGAGAGATTAGTATTATTGCCAATGGAAGAAATTATCCACAAGCCCCGTATGATTTTGATTATGAGAATGGAAAATATATTCGTGCTTTCAATGATATGAATGAGGCAGTTGGTTTAGCAAATTCAATGGAGAGCAATGGAATAACTTTACAGCAATATGGAAAAACACATTGTATCTATGTTTTCAATCTAACAAATAGCGGAGAAGATCAAGGAGGAACTTTTGATTTAATTAAAAATGGAACAACGGCTGTAAATATAAAGTTTAGTAAACCTGTACCTGAAGGAGGAATAATGCTTATAGTAATGGGAGAAGCAGATTCACTTATAATGTTGGATAAAAATAGAACAATCGCGAGTGATACCACAATATAAATTTGAAATTTTTTATTGTAATTATTTTAAAACAGATAAACCTGATAACTTTTAAAATTTATTTTTGATACAAGTAAAACATTAACCCATATTTTTAAAATTTTTCAAACAAAAAAAGTATAAATATTAAAAAATTTTTAGAGAAATCATTTAATAATGAAAAATCTTTTGAAAATAGGTTTTCTAATTAGAATATTTGTTCCATTAGTTGAAGCGTTATCTACAGATGGTACTATAAAATTAGATAATTTACCAGAATATTCTGAACTTGTTAAATATTACAGAGGTGAAAATATTTCAGGAAACCCTTAATTACCTGCAAAAGAAAAAATTGTTGCCCCGGTACCAAATTTTATTAATTTCGATAATCTGCCATCACTCTGCAAAGAAAGTCCAAAAGACAACAATTTTTATGGACATGTATTCTGTTGGGGAATGATATGTTTATATGCAATGTTGTTAGCTAGTCTAGTTATTTATCAACTCCGATCAGTTCTTTGGTTCAAATTCAATTTTAACAACAACAGCAACAATGTACGCAAGTCAAATTACTCAAATTCTGAGGACAAATCCTCAAACGTCGCTAATCTTCCTAGGATGTTTCCCGTGTAATCGACTACCTAATCCTATATCAACAAAAGGAAAAATATTAATTGTTAATTTGGATCCTTTTGGGTTTGAAGGTTCACATTGGATTGCTGTCTACATAAATCAAAGGAATGAAGCAATTTATTTCGATAGTTTAGCTCTGCCTACTAGTATATGCATAATAAATTCGTTTCTAAGAAATTTTCCAAAAATTATAAGAAATCTAAAACCCTATCAAGCACCTTTCGCTAGAACATGTGCCCATCATTGTATATCTTTTACATATTTTTATTCAAAAAATTATAATTTTGAGCAATATCTTGAGTTTTTAGACAAACAATCTAATCCTGATTTATTTGTTTTTAATATTGTGAATAAAATGATTACATAAAGTTTTTGTAATTTAGATTTTTAAATTTCTCAATTAAGATTTTTTGAGATTTGCTTTCTTTTGATTTATTTTTTATGCATGAATAATTATAATGCTTGAAATTTCTTTTATGTTATGCACGCATATTTAATAAATTTTTGAATTTAACTTGTTTTGATCTCTTTTTACGACATGCTTGCATATTTAATTAAAATTTTTGAATTTTAGTTTCCTGATTTTTTATGACATGCATGCATATTTAATTAAGATTTTTGGATTTCATTTTCCTTTGATTTTTTTATAAATTGCGTGCATATTTAATTAATATTTTGAATTTTAGTTTCCTTTGATCTTTTTATGACACGCATGCATATTTAATTAGGATTTTTGAACTATATTTTCTTTTGATCTTTTTATTATCTGCGTGCATATTTAATCAGGATTTTTGAAATATAGTTTCTTTTGATCTTTCTATTATTTGCGTGCATATTTAATTAATATGGCACCGGACTATAAATAGTTGCTTTTTTATCTTTAAAAATCTTAAAACTAAATAAAAATATTTTATAGACAAAAGTAACAATAATAGTTTTATTCACAATGGAACAAACTTTTGCCAATTTTTTGAATATTAATGATATTAAACAAGAGGATATTAAACAAGAGCTATTGAACAAAATACCGGGCAAAGTTGACGAACAGAATGTTTTTGAGGTAACTATTCAAAAAATCAAATTTATAATAAAATATTTAGGGGATTGCCGAATTTTGGGATTGTTCCTGGCATCCTCAAACAAAAGAGCTCAATCAAATGATTAAAAATGGGGAGAAATTGGATGCCTCTACTTTTTTCATATTTTTGGACCATAACTATGAGACATCGACATGGTGTGATCAATGTCGCAAAACTTTAATTGAAATGAAGCAAGAAGAAATTCTAGAAGTCGGAGAAGGAAATACATACAAATATAAATTTTTTGTATGTACTGATTGTGCTCAGATAATAAAATATGCAACTTTTTATTATTAAATTGATTAATATTATTTCCTTATTATAAAAATTGTAATATTAAATAATATATTATGTATTATTGTTTTAACATCATGTCTACTTGATTAAAAATTGTTACAATAATAATATTAATTTATCTTTGGCGTGTATGGTGATAAAATATCAGTGGATTTGCAATTCTTTTTAAAACATGATTCACACATTTCAAATTTAACTTCAATCTTATCTTCTTTTCGAGCCGCTTTGTCACTCTTCTTAAAAACATTGTCACGACATTCTGAAATTTTAAATATTTTAATAAAAATAAATGATATTAACCTGCACAAAGTGAAAATGTCATAAGAAATTTTCCTCTAAATAATTTCCAGAAAGGTTCACTAGCAGTTTTGGTTTTAGAAATATTTGTGGGGGCAGTTTCGCTGTTAATTGTTTCCATTTAAAAAATTTTTTGTTGTGAATGAGCTTAAAGATTTAATTTCGCTGTATTTATATTGTCAATTTAGGGGCGGAGCCTAAAATTAGAAAAAAATAGAGTATATAAACTCTAATTAATATTAATGATTAATTTCACTTAAAATATTTTAAAATGGTCCTCGTTATTGATGAGTGTGCTAATATTTTATGCTGCACTGTTAAATCACTAAGATGTTATCTTAATCATCCTGAAAGTAAAAAATTAATTCTAAAAAAGCTTCAAGATCGTAAGGTTGAAACGACATATACAGATAAAAACGGAATGAAAAGAAGTTTTATTATTGGTGGATTATCAAAGGAGGGTGCAAATGTTATACCAGCATATGGTAGGCTTTCAAAACCCTTCAACATTTCTGTGACTGCACATTATTATGCTAAACATCGTATCCGTCTTCAAAATCCTTATCTTCATTGCATTATTGAACATTTCCCAAACAAAACTGGATCATTTAAAGAAAATCGATATTACCCTTTGGAATTGCTTGAGCTTGTTAAAGAGGAAGAAAGAGAAGAAAAAACTCCCAATTTATGTGAAAGTTTCAAAGTTACTGAAAGAGTGCCTTCACCAGAAGATAAATTAATAATTGTGGATGAAGAAGAGGAAGAAAATTTTGATCAGGATATATTGAAACCAAGTTATTACTGTAACGGATGGTGATTTAAAAATTAAAATTATACTTGCATTCAAAATATTTTATAAATACAATTAAATAAAGATAACAATAAAATTAATTAAATAACACAACAAATACAATTAAATATGTCCAAAATCTAATACAGATAAATCGGAAGGTCTTATAATTCCCTTCCCGATGAAAGGTCTAGAAATTTTATGACGGGATAGAGTTGAAACATTTAAGTTTTTTATTGAGGGGCATAAAAACGATGGGTACAATATTTTAATCGGTTCATTAGTTCCTGTTTTTGCATATTTGATTACCTGTCTTTTAAAAGTTTCATATCTTAATCCTTGGTTGTTGATGACATCGTGGTTTAAAGTTATTCCTCTTACTTTTAAAATATATTCATATTCATTTTGCTGTTTTATTTGATTACTTTTCTTTTTCATTTTTAAACCATATTGCTTTGCTCCACCAGAAACATATTCTATGATATCATGCTTTGGATACTCATCGGTAAATTGACCAAGATGAGGCCCAAGATTCAAAGGGTTGACTCCTTCAACATGTGCAAATATTAAGGAGTCAGTGTCTAATATTTAAAAATTTATCAGGGACTAATTATAAAAAATTTACCCGTGTAAAGAAGTTTACACCCTTTAGTACGGACAACTTGTTGCATTGCACGAAGTAAATGGATTCTTGCTGCTGATGTTGTCCAAAGTGAAATAACTAAATATAATTAAATTAAAATAAAATTTTTACTAAAATATACCAATGTTAGAACACTCATGTTCTTCGATCCATTCTTTTTTCTTCATATATGCAATCATTAAAATTTCTGGGGATAATTCATCAATACTTGTTATTTGAATTGATTTGTCGTTTACGAATTTTTGGTACTGTTCCGGGTCATCTGTTATTATACATTGCGAAAGGCCAAAATTGCGCAATGAAAATCGTCCCCAAAGATTATTTAACATAAGTTTGGCCTGGGTCCTCCGACCTTTGTTGGGGTTCATTTTACTTCGTTCAATTTTAATGCCAAATTTTTCGATACATTCTTCAATAAACTTGTCTTCTGCTTCCATGTTGTCTTTGATGTTACTGTCAAAACCTGATGAATGTATTTTTTCAGCCATAAACTCTGAGATATAAGGTTGGAACAATTCAGAGTCCGATTTGTTGTACTCTAGTACTCGGAAGAGTTTTGTTACAGTATACCCTTCTTCTAGAGCAACATTTAATTCAATTGAAGTGCAAGTTGATACCCATCCTCTTTCTTCGTCATTGTGTTTACATCGATACTTTTCTAATACGCCACCTTCAGGATACATTTTTCTAAAAGAAAAAATATTTTTAAATAAAAATATTTATCTTACGCGCATTTTGCACACAGAGGAAAAAGAAGACGGGCATCATTTTCTAATTTCATTGGCAGAACGGGAACATCGACTTTTCTGGGAGGAATTATAAAAACTTTTAATATTGCAAGATTGTAGGTGTTGTCAATGGCTTTTGTCCAATTTACATTTTGATTGATGATGTGCACTTTAGGATGTCCAACTGGATATTTTGTAGTGACGTTGATAAACGGATACAAAGAAGTCACGTCAAAATATGATATTCGTTCTCCATCTTTGATTTTATGATGGAGTTTTAATGGTCCAGTTCTTCCTCCATAGAAGCAACTTCTTATATCAATTGGTCCATCATCAATATAGCTGTAAAACATTTCTCTCATTTCTCGATCTTTTGCCAACATTTGATGTATTTCACACTCCCAGTAAATGTCAACACGGGCAATTTGAGTGAGTATAAATTCCAATCTAAATTTTTTTATTAAAAAATATATATACATAATTTTTACCTGTTCTTGTCATGTTCCCTCAAATATCCAGCAGTTTTTCCATTGGGCATTAAATCATTATCATGTGGGAAACATTTAGGGCACCCATGCCAAACACATCCATTAACTTCTATACCATAATTCTCCTCCACAACCCAGCCGTCAAGTTGATAGTTACCAATTTTCTTCTCTCCACCGTCTGAGTTGACATTTTGGACGGTTACACCAAATTTTTCAGAGTACCATTTGAAAAATCGGAGGGCAAGAAGGCTTTGATTACCATCTACTTTATCATAACCGCGTTCGGGTACGAGTGCCAAATGTTGTTCTTTGAGATGGTTTGTTCTGAAATGACGCATGCAAGCCGAAGCGATAGTCATTGCCTCACGTAAAACGTCAATTCCTCCATGTGCTTTATTTGATGCTGCTCTCTCTCCAATATTGCGTTTCGTCACCTCAAAAAATTCTTTTCGAAAGGCAATAAGCGCTGCCATTAATATTTCAACATCGTTTGTACAATAACTAGCCAAAGCTTCATCAAGGAGGAAAGGTGTATTTTTATGTTGTTCATACCAAAGATCAAATATTTTCCTCTTTTCGGGCATCATTCCATTGGCGAGGTAGTCTGCCTTTGTTGGATATATTTCTTTACCGTAGTTTTCAGGACGATTGGCCATATGAGGGAAAAATGGTTTGTCTTCAACTTTTAAATCAAATGATCGTACAAGTGAAGCAAGTGGCATTGGCAATAGATTATAGGTGTCACGAAGATGATACTATTCTTTTTATTTTTCATTTTCATTTCATAAAATTTATAAAATTTAAAACCCTACTCTTAGACATTTAATTTGAGCTTTTGGCAATCTTCCGAATAGAAATTTTTTGAATAGAACTTTTATAAAATTTAAAACCCTACTCTTAGACACTTAATTTGAGCTTTTGACAATCTTCCGAATAGAAATTTTTTGGATAGAACTTTTATAAAATTTAAAACCCTACTCTTAGACACTTAATTTGAGCTTTTGACAATCTTCCGAATAGAAATTTTTTGGATAGAACTTTTATAAAATTTAAAACCCTACTCTTAGACACTTAATTTGAGCTTTTGGCAATCTTCCGAATAGAAATTTTTTGAATAGAACTTTTATAAAATTTAAAACCCTACTCTTAGACACTTAATTTGAGCTTTTGGCAATCTTCCGAATAGAAATTTTTTGGATAGAACTTTTATAAAATTTAAAACCCTACTCTTAGACACTTAATTTGAGCTTTTGGCAATCTTCCGAATAGAAATTTTTTGAATAGAACTTTTATAAAATTTAAAACCCTACTCTTAGACACTTAATTTGAGCTTTTGGCAATCTTCAGAATAGAAATTTTTGGATAGAACTTTTATAAAATTTAAAACCCTACTCTTAGACACTTAATTTGAGCTTTTGGCAATCTTCCGAATAGAAATTTTTTGAATAGAACTTTTATAAAATTTAAAACCCTACTCTTAGACACTTAATTTGAGCTTTTGACAATCTTCCGAATAGAAATTTTTTGGATAGAACTTTTATAAAATTTAAAACCCTACTCTTAGACACTTAATTTGAGCTTTTGACAATCTTCCGAATAGAAATTTTTTGGATAGAACTTTTATAAAATTTAAAACCCTACTCTTAGACATTTAATTTGAGCTTTTGGCAATCTTCCGAATAGAAATTTTTGAATAGAACTTTTATAAAATTTAAAACCCTACTCTTAGACATTTAATTTGAGCTTTTGGCAATCTTCCGAATAGAAATTTTTTGGATAGAACTTTTATAAAATTTAAAACCCTACTCTTAGACATTTAATTTGAGCTTTTGGCAATCTTCCGAATAGAAATTTTTTGAATAGAACTTTTATAAAATTTAAAACCCTACTCTTAGACATTTAATTTGAGCTTTTGGCAATCTTCCGAATAGAAATTTTTTGGATAGAACTTTTATAAAATTTAAAACCCTACTCGTAGACACTTAATTTGAGCTTTTGGAAATCTTCCGAATAGAAATTTTTTGAATAGAACTTTTATAAAATTTAAAACCCTACTCTTAGACATTTAATTTGAGCTTTTGGCAATCTTCCGAATAGAAATTTTTTGAATAGAACTTTTATAAAATTTAAAACCCTACTCTTAGACACTTAATTTGAGCTTTTGACAATCTTCCGAATAGAAATTTTTTGGATAGAACTTTTATAAAATTTAAAACCCTACTCTTAGACACTTAATTTGAGCTTTTGACAATCTTCCGAATAGAAATTTTTTGGATAGAACTTTTATAAAATTTAAAACCCTACTCTTAGACACTTAATTTGAGCTTTTGGCAATCTTCCGAATAGAAATTTTTTGAATAGAACTTTTATAAAATTTAAAACCCTACTCTTAGACATTTAATTTGAGCTTTTGGCAATCTTCCGAATAGAAATTTTTTGGATAGAACTTTTATAAAATTTAAAACCCTACTCTTAGACATTTAATTTGAGCTTTTGACAATCTTCCGAATAGAAATTTTTTGGATAGAACTTTTATAAAATTTAAAACCCTACTCTTAGACACTTAATTTGAGCTTTTGACAATCTTCCGAATAGAAATTTTTTGAATAGAACTTTTATAAAATTTAAAACCCTACTCTTAGACATTTAATTTGAGCTTTTGGCAATCTTCCGAATAGAAATTTTTTGAATAGAACTTTTATAAAATTTAAAACCCTACTCTTAGACATTTAATTTGAGCTTTTGGCAATCTTCCGAATAGAAATTTTTTGGATAGAACTTTTATAAAATTTAAAACCCTACTCTTAGACATTTAATTTGAGCTTTTGGCAATCTTCCGAATAGAAATTTTTTGAATAGAACTTTTATAAAATTTAAAACCCTACTCTTAGACATTTAATTTGAGCTTTTGGCAATCTTCCGAATAGAAATTTTTTGAATAGAACTTTTATAAAATTTAAAACCCTACTCTTAGACACTTAATTTGAGCTTTTGACAATCTTCCGAATAGAAATTTTTTGGATAGAACTTTTATAAAATTTAAAACCCTACTCTTAGACACTTAATTTGAGCTTTTGGCAATCTTCCGAATAGAAATTTTTTGAATAGAACTTTTATAAAATTTAAAACCCTACTCTTAGACACTTAATTTGAGCTTTTGGCAATCTTCCGAATAGAAATTTTTTGGATAGAACTTTTATAAAATTTAAAACCCTACTCTTAGACACTTAATTTGAGCTTTTGGCAATCTTCCGAATAGAAATTTTTTGAATAGAACTTTTATAAAATTTAAAACCCTACTCTTAGACACTTAATTTGAGCTTTTGGCAATCTTCAGAATAGAAATTTTTTGGATAGAACTTTTATAAAATTTAAAACCCTACTCTTAGACACTTAATTTGAGCTTTTGGCAATCTTCCGAATAGAAATTTTTTGAATAGAACTTTTATAAAATTTAAAACCCTACTCTTAGACACTTAATTTGAGCTTTTGACAATCTTCCGAATAGAAATTTTTTGGATAGAACTTTTATAAAATTTAAAACCCTACTCTTAGACACTTAATTTGAGCTTTTGACAATCTTCCGAATAGAAATTTTTTGGATAGAACTTTTATAAAATTTAAAACCCTACTCTTAGACATTTAATTTGAGCTTTTGGCAATCTTCCGAATAGAAATTTTTTGAATAGAACTTTTATAAAATTTAAAACCCTACTCTTAGACATTTAATTTGAGCTTTTGGCAATCTTCCGAATAGAAATTTTTTGGATAGAACTTTTATAAAATTTAAAACCCTACTCTTAGACATTTAATTTGAGCTTTTGGCAATCTTCCGAATAGAAATTTTTTGAATAGAACTTTTATAAAATTTAAAACCCTACTCTTAGACATTTAATTTGAGCTTTTGGCAATCTTCCGAATAGAAATTTTTTGAATAGAACTTTTATAAAATTTAAAACCCTACTCTTAGACACTTAATTTGAGCTTTTGACAATCTTCCGAATAGAAATTTTTTGGATAGAACTTTTATAAAATTTAAAACCCTACTCGTAGACACTTAATTTGAGCTTTTGGAAATCTTCCGAATAGAAATTTTTTGAATAGAACTTTTATAAAATTTAAAACCCTACTCTTAGACATTTAATTTGAGCTTTTGGCAATCTTCCGAATAGAAATTTTTTGTATAGAACTTTTATAAAATTTAAAACCCTACTCGTAGACACTTAATTTGAGCTTTTGGAAATCTTCCGAATAGAAATTTTTTGAATAGAACTTTTATAAAATTTAAAACCCTACTCTTAGACATTTAATTTGAGCTTTTGGCAATCTTCCGAATAGAAATTTTTTGAATAGAACTTTTATAAAATTTAAAACCCTACTCTTAGACACTTAATTTGAGCTTTTGACAATCTTCCGAATAGAAATTTTTTGGATAGAACTTTTATAAAATTTAAAACCCTACTCTTAGACACTTAATTTGAGCTTTTGGCAATCTTCCGAATAGAAATTTTTTGAATAGAACTTTTATAAAATTTAAAACCCTACTCTTAGACACTTAATTTGAGCTTTTGACAATCTTCCGAATAGAAATTTTTTGGATAGAACTTTTATAAAATTTAAAACCCTACTCTTAGACACTTAATTTGAGCTTTTGACAATCTTCCGAATAGAAATTTTTTGGATAGAACTTTTATAAAATTTAAAACCCTACTCTTAGACATTTAATTTGAGCTTTTGGCAATCTTCCGAATAGAAATTTTTTGAATAGAACTTTTATAAAATTTAAAACCCTACTCTTAGACATTTAATTTGAGCTTTTGGCAATCTTCCGAATAGAAATTTTTTGGATAGAACTTTTATAAAATTTAAAACCCTACTCTTAGACATTTAATTTGAGCTTTTGGCAATCTTCCGAATAGAAATTTTTTGAATAGAACTTTTATAAAATTTAAAACCCTACTCTTAGACATTTAATTTGAGCTTTTGGCAATCTTCCGAATAGAAATTTTTTGAATAGAACTTTTATAAAATTTAAAACCCTACTCTTAGACACTTAATTTGAGCTTTTGACAATCTTCCGAATAGAAATTTTTTGGATAGAACTTTTATAAAATTTAAAACCCTACTCGTAGACACTTAATTTGAGCTTTTGGAAATCTTCCGAATAGAAATTTTTTGAATAGAACTTTTATAAAATTTAAAACCCTACTCTTAGACATTTAATTTGAGCTTTTGGCAATCTTCCGAATAGAAATTTTTTGGATAGAACTTTTATAAAATTTAAAACCCTACTCGTAGACACTTAATTTGAGCTTTTGGAAATCTTCCGAATAGAAATTTTTTGAATAGAACTTTTATAAAATTTAAAACCCTACTCTTAGACATTTAATTTGAGCTTTTGGCAATCTTCCGAATAGAAATTTTTTGAATAGAACTTTTATAAAATTTAAAACCCTACTCTTAGACACTTAATTTGAGCTTTTGACAATCTTCCGAATAGAAATTTTTTGGATAGAACTTTTATAAAATTTAAAACCCTACTCTTAGACACTTAATTTGAGCTTTTGACAATCTTCCGAATAGAAATTTTTTGGATAGAACTTTTATAAAATTTAAAACCCTACTCTTAGACACTTAATTTGAGCTTTTGGCAATCTTCCGAATAGAAATTTTTTGAATAGAACTTTTATAAAATTTAAAACCCTACTCTTAGACACTTAATTTGAGCTTTTGGCAATCTTCCGAATAGAAATTTTTTGGATAGAACTTTTATAAAATTTAAAACCCTACTCTTAGACACTTAATTTGAGCTTTTGGCAATCTTCCGAATAGAAATTTTTTGAATAGAACTTTTATAAAATTTAAAACCCTACTCTTAGACACTTAATTTGAGCTTTTGGCAATCTTCCGAATAGAAATTTTTTGGATAGAACTTTTATAAAATTTAAAACCCTACTCTTAGACACTTAATTTGAGCTTTTGGCAATCTTCCGAATAGAAATTTTTTGAATAGAACTTTTATAAAATTTAAAACCCTACTCTTAGACACTTAATTTGAGCTTTTGGCAATCTTCCGAATAGAAATTTTTTGGATAGAACTTTTATAAAATTTAAAACCCTACTCTTAGACACTTAATTTGAGCTTTTGGCAATCTTCCGAATAGAAATTTTTTGAATAGAACTTTTATAAAATTTAAAACCCTACTCTTAGACACTTAATTTGAGCTTTTGGCAATCTTCCGAATAGAAATTTTTTGAATAGAACTTTTATAAAATTTAAAACCCTACTCTTAGACACTTAATTTGAGCTTTTGACAATCTTCCGAATAGAAATTTTTTGGATAGAACTTTTATAAAATTTAAAACCCTACTCGTAGACACTTAATTTGAGCTTTTGGAAATCTTCCGAATAGAAATTTTTTGAATAGAACTTTTATAAAATTTAAAACCCTACTCTTAGACATTTAATTTGAGCTTTTGGCAATCTTCCGAATAGAAATTTTTTGGATAGAACTTTTATAAAATTTAAAACCCTACTCTTAGACACTTAATTTGAGCTTTTGGCAATCTTCCGAATAGAAATTTTTTGAATAGAACTTTTATAAAATTTAAAACCCTACTCTTAGAGATTTAATTTGAGCTTTTGGCAATCTTCCGAATAGAAATTTTTTGAATAGAACTTTTATAAAATTTAAAACCCTACTCTTAGACACTTAATTTGAGCTTTTGGCAATCTTCCGAATAGAAATTTTTTGGATAGAACTTTTATAAAATTTAAAACCCTACTCTTAGACATTTAATTTGAGCTTTTGGCAATCTTCCGAATAGAAATTTTTTGGATAGAACTTTTATAAAATTTAAAACCCTACTCTTAGACATTTAATTTGAGCTTTTGGCAATCTTCCGAATAGAAATTTTTTGAATAGAACTTTTATAAAATTTAAAACCCTACTCTTAGACACTTAATTTGAGCTTTTGGCAATCTTCCGAATAGAAATTTTTTGAATAGAACTTTTATAAAATTTAAAACCCTACTCTTAGAGATTTAATTTGAGCTTTTGGCAATCTTCCGAATAGAAATTTTTTGAATAGAACTTTTATAAAATTTAAAACCCTACTCTTAGACACTTAATTTGAGCTTTTGGCAATCTTCCGAATAGAAATTTTTTGAATAGAACTTTTATAAAATTTAAAACCCTACTCTTAGACATTAATTTGAGCTTTTGGCAATCTTCCGAATAGAAATTTTTTGGATAGAACTTTTATAAAATTTAAAACCCTACTCTTAGACATTTAATTTGAGCTTTTGGCAATCTTCCGAATAGAAATTTTTTGAATAGAACTTTTATAAAATTTAAAACCCTACTCTTAGACATTTAATTTGAGCTTTTGGCAATCTTCCGAATAGAAATTTTTTGGATAGAACTTTTATAAAATTTAAAACCCTACTCTTAGACACTTAATTTGAGCTTTTGGCAATCTTCCGAATAGAAATTTTTTGAATAGAACTTTTATAAAATTTAAAACCCTACTCTTAGAGATTTAATTTGAGCTTTTGGCAATCTTCCGAATAGAAATTTTTTGAATAGAACTTTTATAAAATTTAAAACCCTACTCTTAGACACTTAATTTGAGCTTTTGGCAATCTTCCGAATAGAAATTTTTTGAATAGAACTTTTATAAAATTTAAAACCCTACTCTTAGACACTTAATTTGAGCTTTTGACAATCTTCCGAATAGAAATTTTTTGGATAGAACTTTTATAAAATTTAAAACCCTACTCTTAGACACTTAATTTGAGCTTTTGGCAATCTTCCGAATAGAAATTTTTTGAATAGAACTTTTATAAAATTTAAAACCCTACTCTTAGACACTTAATTTGAGCTTTTGGCAATCTTCCGAATAGAAATTTTTTGGATAGAACTTTTATAAAATTTAAAACCCTACTCTTAGACACTTAATTTGAGCTTTTGGCAATCTTCCGAATAGAAATTTTTTGGATAGAACTTTTATAAAATTTAAAACCCTACTCTTAGACACTTAATTTGAGCTTTTGGCAATCTTCCGAATAGAAATTTTTTGAATAGAACTTTTATAAAATTTAAAACCCTACTCTTAGACACTTAATTTGAGCTTTTGGCAATCTTCCGAATAGAAATTTTTTGAATAGAACTTTTATAAAATTTAAAACCCTACTCTTAGACACTTAATTTGAGCTTTTGACAATCTTCCGAATAGAAATTTTTTGGATAGAACTTTTATAAAATTTAAAACCCTACTCTTAGACACTTAATTTGAGCTTTTGGCAATCTTCCGAATAGAAATTTTTTGGATAGAACTTTTATAAAATTTAAAACCCTACTCTTAGAGATTTAATTTGAGCTTTTGGCAATCTTCCGAATAGAAATTTTTTGAATAGAACTTTTATAAAATTTAAAACCCTACTCTTAGACACTTAATTTGAGCTTTTGGCAATCTTCCGAATAGAAATTTTTTGAATAGAACTTTTATAAAATTTAAAACCCTACTCTTAGACACTTAATTTGAGCTTTTGACAATCTTCCGAATAGAAATTTTTTGGATAGAACTTTTATAAAATTTAAAACCCTACTCTTAGACACTTAATTTGAGCTTTTGGCAATCTTCCGAATAGAAATTTTTTGAATAGAACTTTTATAAAATTTAAAACCCTACTCTTAGACACTTAATTTGAGCTTTTGGCAATCTTCCGAATAGAAATTTTTTGGATAGAACTTTTATAAAATTTAAAACCCTACTCTTAGACACTTAATTTGAGCTTTTGGCAATCTTCCGAATAGAAATTTTTTGGATAGAACTTTTATAAAATTTAAAACCCTACTCTTAGACACTTAATTTGAGCTTTTGGCAATCTTCCGAATAGAAATTTTTTGAATAGAACTTTTATAAAATTTAAAACCCTACTCTTAGACACTTAATTTGAGCTTTTGGCAATCTTCCGAATAGAAATTTTTTGAATAGAACTTTTATAAAATTTAAAACCCTACTCTTAGACACTTAATTTGAGCTTTTGACAATCTTCCGAATAGAAATTTTTTGGATAGAACTTTTATAAAATTTAAAACCCTACTCTTAGACACTTAATTTGAGCTTTTGGCAATCTTCCGAATAGAAATTTTTTGGATAGAACTTTTATAAAATTTAAAACCCTACTCTTAGACACTTAATTTGAGCTTTTGGCAATCTTCCGAATAGAAATTTTTTGAATAGAACTTTTATAAAATTTAAAACCCTACTCTTAGACACTTAATTTGAGCTTTTGGCAATCTTCCGAATAGAAATTTTTTGGATAGAACTTTTATAAAATTTAAAACCCTACTCTTAGACACTTAATTTGAGCTTTTGGCAATCTTCCGAATAGAAATTTTTTGGATAGAACTTTTATAAAATTTAAAACCCTACTCTTAGACACTTAATTTGAGCTTTTGGCAATCTTCCGAATAGAAATTTTTTGATAGAACTTTTATAAAATTTAAAACCCTACTCTTAGACACTTAATTTGAGCTTTTGGCAATCTTCCGAATAGAAATTTTTTGGATAGAACTTTTATAAAATTTAAAACCCTACTCTTAGACACTTAATTTGAGCTTTTGACAATCTTCCGAATAGAAATTTTTTGGATAGAACTTTTATAAAATTTAAAACCCTACTCTTAGACACTTAATTTGAGCTTTTGGCAATCTTCCGAATAGAAATTTTTTGAATAGAACTTTTATAAAATTTAAAACCCTACTCTTAGACACTTAATTTGAGCTTTTGGCAATCTTCCGAATAGAAATTTTTTGGATAGAACTTTTATAAAATTTAAAACCCTACTCTTAGACACTTAATTTGAGCTTTTGGCAATCTTCCGAATAGAAATTTTTTGGATAGAACTTTTATAAAATTTAAAACCCTACTCTTAGACACTTAATTTGAGCTTTTGGCAATCTTCCGAATAGAAATTTTTTGAATAGAACTTTTATAAAATTTAAAACCCTACTCTTAGACACTTAATTTGAGCTTTTGGCAATCTTCCGAATAGAAATTTTTTGAATAGAACTTTTATAAAATTTAAAACCCTACTCTTAGACACTTAATTTGAGCTTTTGACAATCTTCCGAATAGAAATTTTTTGGATAGAACTTTTATAAAATTTAAAACCCTACTCTTAGACACTTAATTTGAGCTTTTGGCAATCTTCCGAATAGAAATTTTTTGGATAGAACTTTTATAAAATTTAAAACCCTACTCTTAGACACTTAATTTGAGCTTTTGGCAATCTTCCGAATAGAAATTTTTTGAATAGAACTTTTATAAAATTTAAAACCCTACTCTTAGACACTTAATTTGAGCTTTTGGCAATCTTCCGAATAGAAATTTTTTGGATAGAACTTTTATAAAATTTAAAACCCTACTCTTAGACACTTAATTTGAGCTTTTGGCAATCTTCCGAATAGAAATTTTTTGAATAGAACTTTTATAAAATTTAAAACCCTACTCTTAGACACTTAATTTGAGCTTTTGGCAATCTTCCGAATAGAAATTTTTTGGATAGAACTTTTATAAAATTTAAAACCCTACTCTTAGACACTTAATTTGAGCTTTTGGCAATCTTCCGAATAGAAATTTTTTGAATAGAACTTTTATAAAATTTAAAACCCTACTCTTAGACACTTAATTTGAGCTTTTGACAATCTTCCGAATAGAAATTTTTTGGATAGAACTTTTATAAAATTTAAAACCCTACTCTTAGACACTTAATTTGAGCTTTTGGCAATCTTCCGAATAGAAATTTTTTGGATAGAACTTTTATAAAATTTAAAACCCTACTCTTAGACACTTAATTTGAGCTTTTGGCAATCTTCCGAATAGAAATTTTTTGAATAGAACTTTTATAAAATTTAAAACCCTACTCTTAGACACTTAATTTGAGCTTTTGGCAATCTTCCGAATAGAAATTTTTTGGATAGAACTTTTATAAAATTTAAAACCCTACTCTTAGACACTTAATTTGAGCTTTTGGCAATCTTCCGAATAGAAATTTTTTGAATAGAACTTTTATAAAATTTAAAACCCTACTCTTAGACACTTAATTTGAGCTTTTGGCAATCTTCCGAATAGAAATTTTTTGGATAGAACTTTTATAAAATTTAAAACCCTACTCTTAGACACTTAATTTGAGCTTTTGGCAATCTTCCGAATAGAAATTTTTTGAATAGAACTTTTATAAAATTTAAAACCCTACTCTTAGACACTTAATTTGAGCTTTTGAAAATCTTCCGAATAGAAATTTTTTGGATAGAACTTTTATAAAATTTAAAACCCTACTCTTAGACATTTAATTTGAGCTTTTGGCAATCTTCCGAATAGAAATTTTTTGAATAGAACTTTTATAAAATTTAAAACCCTACTCTTAGACATTTAATTTGAGCACTGGTCAATCTTCCGAATAGAAATTTTTTGGATAGAACTTTTATAAAATTTAAAACCCTACTCTTAGACATTTAATTTGAGCTTTTGGCAATCTTCCGAATAGAAATTTTTTGGATAGAACTTTTATAAAATTTAAAACCCTACTCTTAGACACTTAATTTGAGCTTTTGGCAATCTTCCGAATAGAAATTTTTTGAATAGAACTTTTATAAAATTTAAAACCCTACTCTTAGACACTTAATTTGAGCTTTTGACAATCTTCCGAATAGAAATTTTTTGGATAGAACTTTTATAAAATTTAAAACCCTACTCTTAGACACTTAATTTGAGCTTTTGACAATCTTCCGAATAGAAATTTTTTGGATAGAACTTTTATAAAATTTAAAACCCTACTCTTAGACACTTAATTTGAGCTTTTGGCAATCTTCCGAATAGAAATTTTTTGGATAGAACTTAAAAACACTACTCTTAGACACTTAATTTGAGCTTTTGGCAATCTTCCAAATAGAAATTTTTTGGATAGAACTTTTATAAAATTTAAAACCCTACTCTTAGACACTTAATTTGAGCTTTTGACAATCTTCCGAATAGAAATTTTTTGGATAGAACTTTTATAAAATTTAAAACCCTACTCTTAGACATTTAATTTGAGCTTTTGGCAATCTTCCGAATAGAAATTTTTTGAATAGAACTTTTATAAAATTTAAAACCCTACTCTTAGACATTTAATTTGAGCTTTTGGCAATCTTCCGAATAGAAATTTTTTGGATAGAACTTTTATAAAATTTAAAACCCTACTCTTAGACATTTAATTTGAGCTTTTGGCAATCTTCCGAATAGAAATTTTTTGAATAGAACTTAGACCCTACTTATACCTATATATTATACTTATACTATATATACCCTACTTATACCTATATATTACCCTACTTATACCTATATACTTATACCCTACTCTTAGACCCTACTCTTAGACACTTAATTTGAGCTTTTGGCAATCTTCCGAATAGAAATTTTTTGAATAGAACTTTTATAAAATTTAAAACCCTACTCTTAGACACTTAATTTGAGCTTTTGACAATCTTCCGAATAGAAATTTTTTGGATAGAACTTTTATAAAATTTAAAACCCTACTCTTAGACATTTAATTTGAGCTTTTGGCAATCTTCCGAATAGAAATTTTTTGAATAGAACTTTTATAAAATTTAAAACCCTACTCTTAGACATTTAATTTGAGCTTTTGGCAATCTTCCGAATAGAAATTTTTTGGATAGAACTTTTATAAAATTTAAAACCCTACTCTTAGACATTTAATTTGAGCTTTTGGCAATCTTCCGAATAGAAATTTTTTGGATAGAACTTTTATAAAATTTAAAACCCTACTCTTAGACACTTAATTTGAGCTTTTGGCAATCTTCCGAATAGAAATTTTTTGAATAGAACTTTTATAAAATTTAAAACCCTACTCTTAGACACTTAATTTGAGCTTTTGACAATCTTCCGAATAGAAATTTTTTGGATAGAACTTTTATAAAATTTAAAACCCTACTCTTAGACACTTAATTTGAGCTTTTGACAATCTTCCGAATAGAAATTTTTTGGATAGAACTTTTATAAAATTTAAAACCCTACTCTTAGACACTTAATTTGAGCTTTTGGCAATCTTCCGAATAGAAATTTTTTGGATAGAACTTAAAAACACTACTCTTAGACACTTAATTTGAGCTTTTGGCAATCTTCCAAATAGAAATTTTTTGGATAGAACTTTTATAAAATTTAAAACCCTACTCTTAGACACTTAATTTGAGCTTTTGACAATCTTCCGAATAGAAATTTTTTGGATAGAACTTTTATAAAATTTAAAACCCTACTCTTAGACATTTAATTTGAGCTTTTGGCAATCTTCCGAATAGAAATTTTTTGAATAGAACTTTTATAAAATTTAAAACCCTACTCTTAGACATTTAATTTGAGCTTTTGACAATCTTCCGAATAGAAATTTTTTGGATAGAACTTTTATAAAATTTAAAACCCTACTCGTAGACACTTAATTTGAGCTTTTGGCAATCTTCCGAATAGAAATTTTTTGAATAGAACTTTTATAAAATTTAAAACCCTACTCTTACACTTAATTTGAGCTTTTGGCAATCTTCCGAATAGAAATTTTTTGGATAGAACTTTTATAAAATTTAAAACCCTACTCTTAGACACTTAATTTGAGCTTTTGGCAATCTTCCGAATAGAAATTTTTTGAATAGAACTTTTATAAAATTTAAAACCCTACTCTTAGACATTTAATTTGAGCTTTTGGCAATCTTCCGAATAGAAATTTTTTGAATAGAACTTTTATAAAATTTAAAACCCTACTCTTAGACATTTAATTTGAGCTTTTGGCAATCTTCCGAATAGAAATTTTTTGGATAGAACTTTTATAAAATTTAAAACCCTACTCTTACACTTAATTTGAGCTTTTGGCAATCTTCCGAATAGAAATTTTTTGGATAGAACTTTTATAAAATTTAAAACCCTACTCTTAGACACTTAATTTGAGCTTTTGGCAATCTTCCGAATAGAAATTTTTTGGATAGAACTTTTATAAAATTTAAAACCCTACTCTTAGACATTTAATTTGAGCTTTTGGCAATCTTCCGAATAGAAATTTTTTGGATAGAACTTTTATAAAATTTAAAACCCTACTCTTAGACATTTAATTTGAGCTTTTGGCAATCTTCCGAATAGAAATTTTTTGAATAGAACTTTTATAAAATTTAAAACCCTACTCTTAGACACTTAATTTGAGCTTTTGGCAATCTTCCGAATAGAAATTTTTTGAATAGAACTTTTATAAAATTTAAAACCCTACTCTTAGAGATTTAATTTGAGCTTTTGGCAATCTTCCGAATAGAAATTTTTTGAATAGAACTTTTATAAAATTTAAAACCCTACTCTTAGACACTTAATTTGAGCTTTTGGCAATCTTCCGAATAGAAATTTTTTGAATAGAACTTTTATAAAATTTAAAACCCTACTCTTAGACATTTAATTTGAGCTTTTGGCAATCTTCCGAATAGAAATTTTTTGGATAGAACTTTTATAAAATTTAAAACCCTACTCTTAGACATTTAATTTGAGCTTTTGGCAATCTTCCGAATAGAAATTTTTTGAATAGAACTTTTATAAAATTTAAAACCCTACTCTTAGACATTTAATTTGAGCTTTTGGCAATCTTCCGAATAGAAATTTTTTGGATAGAACTTCTATAAAATTTAAAACCCTACTCTTAGACACTTAATTTGAGCTTTTGGCAATCTTCCGAATAGAAATTTTTTGAATAGAACTTTTATAAAATTTAAAACCCTACTCTTAGAGATTTAATTTGAGCTTTTGGCAATCTTCCGAATAGAAATTTTTTGAATAGAACTTTTATAAAATTTAAAACCCTACTCTTAGACACTTAATTTGAGCTTTTGGCAATCTTCCGAATAGAAATTTTTTGGATAGAACTTTTATAAAATTTAAAACCCTACTCTTAGACATTTAATTTGAGCTTTTGGCAATCTTCCGAATAGAAATTTTTTGAATAGAACTTTTATAAAATTTAAAACCCTACTCTTAGACATTTAATTTGAGCTTTTGGCAATCTTCCGAATAGAAATTTTTTGGATAGAACTTTTATAAAATTTAAAACCCTACTCTTAGACACTTAATTTGAGCTTTTGGCAATCTTCCGAATAGAAATTTTTTGAATAGAACTTTTATAAAATTTAAAACCCTACTCTTACACTTAATTTGAGCTTTTGGCAATCTTCCGAATAGAAATTTTTTGGATAGAACTTTTATAAAATTTAAAACCCTACTCTTAGACACTTAATTTGAGCTTTTGGCAATCTTCCGAATAGAAATTTTTTGAATAGAACTTTTATAAAATTTAAAACCCTACTCTTAGACATTTAATTTGAGCTTTTGGCAATCTTCCGAATAGAAATTTTTTGAATTGAACTTTTATAAAATTTAAAACCCTACTCTTAGACACTTAATTTGAGCTTTTGGCAATCTTCCGAATAGAAATTTTTTGGATAGAACTTTTATAAAATTTAAAACCCTACTCTTAGACATTTAATTTGAGCTTTTGGCAATCTTCCGAATAGAAAATTTTTTGATAGAACTTTTATAAAATTTAAAACCCTACTCTTAGACATTTAATTTGAGCTTTTGGCAATCTTCCGAATAGAAATTTTTTGGATAGAACTTTTATAAAATTTAAAACCCTACTCTTACACTTAATTTGAGCTTTTGGCAATCTTCCGAATAGAAATTTTTTGGATAGAACTTTTATAAAATTTAAAACCCTACTCTTAGACACTTAATTTGAGCTTTTGGCAATCTTCCGAATAGAAATTTTTTGGATAGAACTTTTATAAAATTTAAAACCCTACTCTTAGACATTTAATTTGAGCTTTTGGCAATCTTCCGAATAGAAATTTTTTGGATAGAACTTTTATAAAATTTAAAACCCTACTCTTAGACACTTAATTTGAGCTTTTGGCAATCTTCCGAATAGAAATTTTTTGGATAGAACTTTTATAAAATTTAAAACCCTACTCTTAGACATTTAATTTGAGCTTTTGGCAATCTTCCGAATAGAAATTTTTTGAATAGAACTTTTATAAAATTTAAAACCCTACTCTTAGACATTTAATTTGAGCTTTTGGCAATCTTCCGAATAGAAATTTTTTGGATAGAACTTTTATAAAATTTAAAACCCTACTCTTAGACACTTAATTTGAGCTTTTGGCAATCTTCCGAATAGAAATTTTTTGGATAGAACTTTTATAAAATTTAAAACCCTACTCTTAGACATTTAATTTGAGCTTTTGGCAATCTTCCGAATAGAAATTTTTTGGATAGAACTTTTATAAAATTTAAAACCCTACTCTTAGACACTTAATTTGAGCTTTTGGCAATCTTCCGAATAGAAATTTTTTGGATAGAACTTTTATAAAATTTAAAACCCTACTCTTAGACATTTAATTTGAGCTTTTGGCAATCTTCCGAATAGAAATTTTTTGAATAGAACTTTTATAAAATTTAAAACCCTACTCTTAGACATTTAATTTGAGCTTTTGGCAATCTTCCGAATAGAAATTTTTTGGATAGAACTTTTATAAAATTTAAAACCCTACTCTTAGACATTTAATTTGAGCTTTTGGCAATCTTCCGAATAGAAATTTTTTGAATAGAACTTTTATAAAATTTAAAACCCTACTCT
The DNA here is from genome assembly GCA_036172955.1 of Meloidogyne arenaria. NCBI lineage: Eukaryota > Metazoa > Nematoda > Chromadorea > Rhabditida > Meloidogynidae > Meloidogyne > Meloidogyne arenaria. Next base: position 3,594,836 of record JARQAB010000015.1, on the reverse strand, counting down.
TAGACATTTAATTTGAGCTTTTGGCAATCTTCCGAATAGAAATTTTTTGGATAGAACTTTTATAAAATTTAAAACCCTACTCTTACACTTAATTTGAGCTTTTGGCAATCTTCCGAATAGAAATTTTTTGGATAGAACTTTTATAAAATTTAAAACCCTACTCTTAGACACTTAATTTGAGCTTTTGGCAATCTTCCGAATAGAAATTTTTTGAATAGAACTTTTATAAAATTTAAAACCCTACTCTTAGACATTTAATTTGAGCTTTTGGCAATCTTCCGAATAGAAATTTTTTGAATTGAACTTTTATAAAATTTAAAACCCTACTCTTAGACACTTAATTTGAGCTTTTGGCAATCTTCCGAATAGAAATTTTTTGGATAGAACTTTTATAAAATTTAAAACCCTACTCTTAGACATTTAATTTGAGCTTTTGGCAATCTTCCGAATAGAAATTTTTTGAATAGAACTTTTATAAAATTTAAAACCCTACTCTTAGACATTTAATTTGAGCTTTTGGCAATCTTCCGAATAGAAATTTTTTGGATAGAACTTTTATAAAATTTAAAACCCTACTCTTACACTTAATTTGAGCTTTTGGCAATCTTCCGAATAGAAATTTTTTGGATAGAACTTTTATAAAATTTAAAACCCTACTCTTAGACACTTAATTTGAGCTTTTGGCAATCTTCCGAATAGAAATTTTTTGGATAGAACTTTTATAAAATTTAAAACCCTACTCTTAGACATTTAATTTGAGCTTTTGGCAATCTTCCGAATAGAAATTTTTTGGATAGAACTTTTATAAAATTTAAAACCCTACTCTTAGACACTTAATTTGAGCTTTTGGCAATCTTCCGAATAGAAATTTTTTGGATAGAACTTTTATAAAATTTAAAACCCTACTCTTAGACATTTAATTTGAGCTTTTGGCAATCTTCCGAATAGAAATTTTTTGAATAGAACTTTTATAAAATTTAAAACCCTACTCTTAGACATTTAATTTGAGCTTTTGGCAATCTTCCGAATAGAAATTTTTTGGATAGAACTTTTATAAAATTTAAAACCCTACTCTTAGACATTTAATTTGAGCTTTTGGCAATCTTCCGAATAGAAATTTTTTGAATAGAACTTTTATAAAATTTAAAACCCTACTCTTAGACATTTAATTTGAGCTTTTGGCAATCTTCCGAATAGAAATTTTTTGGATAGAACTTTTATAAAATTTAAAACCCTACTCTTAGACACTTAATTTGAGCTTTTGGCAATCTTCCGAATAGAAATTTTTTGAATAGAACTTTTATAAAATTTAAAACCCTACTCTTAGACATTTAATTTGAGCTTTTGGCAATCTTCCGAATAGAAATTTTTTGAATAGAACTTTTATAAAATTTAAAACCCTACTCTTAGACACTTAATTTGAGCTTTTGGCAATCTTCCGAATAGAAATTTTTTGGATAGAACTTTTATAAAATTTAAAACCCTACTCTTAGACATTTAATTTGAGCTTTTGGCAATCTTCCGAATAGAAATTTTTTGGATAGAACTTTTATAAAATTTAAAACCCTACTCTTAGACACTTAATTTGAGCTTTTGGCAATCTTCCGAATAGAAATTTTTTGAATAGAACTTTTATAAAATTTAAAACCCTACTCTTAGACATTTAATTTGAGCTTTTGGCAATCTTCCGAATAGAAATTTTTTGAATAGAACTTTTATAAAATTTAAAACCCTACTCTTAGACACTTAATTTGAGCTTTTGGCAATCTTCCGAATAGAAATTTTTTGGATAGAACTTTTATAAAATTTAAAACCCTACTCTTGGACATTTAATTTGAGCTTTTGGCAATCTTCCGAATAGAAATTTTTTGAATAGAACTTTTATAAAATTTAAAACCCTACTCTTAGACATTTAATTTGAGCTTTTGGCAATCTTCCGAATAGAAATTTTTTGGATAGAACTTTTATAAAATTTAAAACCCTACTCTTAGACACTTAATTTGAGCTTTTGGCAATCTTCCGAATAGAAATTTTTTGAATAGAACTTTTATAAAATTTAAAACCCTACTCTTACACTTAATTTGAGCTTTTGGCAATCTTCCGAATAGAAATTTTTTGGATAGAACTTTTATAAAATTTAAAACCCTACTCTTAGACACTTAATTTGAGCTTTTGGCAATCTTCCGAATAGAAATTTTTTGAATAGAACTTTTATAAAATTTAAAACCCTACTCTTAGACATTTAATTTGAGCTTTTGGCAATCTTCCGAATAGAAATTTTTTGAATAGAACTTTTATAAAATTTAAAACCCTACTCTTAGACACTTAATTTGAGCTTTTGGCAATCTTCCGAATAGAAATTTTTTGGATAGAACTTTTATAAAATTTAAAACCCTACTCTTAGACATTTAATTTGAGCTTTTGGCAATCTTCCGAATAGAAATTTTTTGAATAGAACTTTTATAAAATTTAAAACCCTACTCTTAGACATTTAATTTGAGCTTTTGGCAATCTTCCGAATAGAAATTTTTTGGATAGAACTTTTATAAAATTTAAAACCCTACTCTTACACTTAATTTGAGCTTTTGGCAATCTTCCGAATAGAAATTTTTTGGATAGAACTTTTATAAAATTTAAAACCCTACTCTTAGACACTTAATTTGAGCTTTTGGCAATCTTCCGAATAGAAATTTTTTGGATAGAACTTTTATAAAATTTAAAACCCTACTCTTAGACATTTAATTTGAGCTTTTGGCAATCTTCCGAATAGAAATTTTTTGGATAGAACTTTTATAAAATTTAAAACCCTACTCTTAGACACTTAATTTGAGCTTTTGGCAATCTTCCGAATAGAAATTTTTTGGATAGAACTTTTATAAAATTTAAAACCCTACTCTTACACTTAATTTGAGCTTTTGGCAATCTTCCGAATAGAAATTTTTTGAATTGAACTTTTATAAAATTTAAAACCCTACTCTTAGACACTTAATTTGAGCTTTTGGCAATCTTCCGAATAGAAATTTTTTGGATAGAACTTTTATAAAATTTAAAACCCTACTCTTAGACACTTAATTTGAGCTTTTGGCAATCTTCCGAATAGAAATTTTTTGGATAGAACTTTTATAAAATTTAAAACCCTACTCTTACACTTAATTTGAGCTTTTGGCAATCTTCCGAATAGAAATTTTTTGGATAGAACTTTTATAAAATTTAAAACCCTACTCTTAGACACTTAATTTGAGCTTTTGGCAATCTTCCGAATAGAAATTTTTTGAATAGAACTTTTATAAAATTTAAAACCCTACTCTTAGACACTTAATTTGAGCTTTTGGCAATCTTCCGAATAGAAATTTTTTGGATAGAACTTTTATAAAATTTAAAACCCTACTCTTAGACACTTAATTTGAGCTTTTGGCAATCTTCCGAATAGAAATTTTTTGGATAGAACTTTTATAAAATTTAAAACCCTACTCTTAGACATTTAATTTGAGCTTTTGGCAATCTTCCGAATAGAAATTTTTTGAATAGAACTTTTATAAAATTTAAAACCCTACTCTTAGACATTTAATTTGAGCTTTTGGCAATCTTCCGAATAGAAATTTTTTGGATAGAACTTTTATAAAATTTAAAACCCTACTCTTACACTTAATTTGAGCTTTTGGCAATCTTCCGAATAGAAATTTTTTGGATAGAACTTTTATAAAATTTAAAACCCTACTCTTAGACACTTAATTTGAGCTTTTGGCAATCTTCCGAATAGAAATTTTTGGATAGAACTTTTATAAAATTTAAAACCCTACTCTTAGACATTTAATTTGAGCTTTTGGCAATCTTCCGAATAGAAATTTTTTGGATAGAACTTTTATAAAATTTAAAACCCTACTCTTAGACACTTAATTTGAGCTTTTGGCAATCTTCCGAATAGAAATTTTTTGGATAGAACTTTTATAAAATTTAAAACTCTACTCTTAGACATTTAATTTGAGCTTTTGGCAATCTTCCGAATAGAAATTTTTTGAATAGAACTTTTATAAAATTTAAAACTCTACTCTTAGACATTTAATTTGAGCTTTTGGCAATCTTCCGAATAGAAATTTTTTGGATAGAACTTTTATAAAATTTAAAACTCTACTCTTAGACATTTAATTTGAGCTTTTGGCAATCTTCCGAATAGAAATTTTTTGAATAGAACTTTTATAAAATTTAAAACCCTACTCTTAGACATTTAATTTGAGCTTTTGGCAATCTTCCGAATAGAAATTTTTTGGATAGAACTTTTATAAAATTTAAAACCCTACTCTTAGACACTTAATTTGAGCTTTTGGCAATCTTCCGAATAGAAATTTTTTGGATAGAACTTTTATAAAATTTAAAACCCTACTCTTAGACACTTAATTTGAGCTTTTGGCAATCTTCCGAATAGAAATTTTTTGGATAGAACTTTTATAAAATTTAAAACCCTACTCTTAGACACTTAATTTGAGCTTTTGGCAATCTTCCGAATAGAAATTTTTTGGATAGAACTTTTATAAAATTTAAAACCCTACTCTTAGACACTTAATTTGAGCTTTTGGCAATCTTCCGAATAGAAATTTTTTGGATAGAACTTTTATAAAATTTAAAACCCTACTCTTAGACACTTAATTTGAGCTTTTGGCAATCTTCCGAATAGAAATTTTTTGGATAGAACTTTTATAAAATTTAAAACCCTACTCTTAGACACTTAATTTGAGCTTTTGGCAATCTTCCGAATAGAAATTTTTTGGATAGAACTTTTATAAAATTTAAAACCCTACTCTTAGACACTTAATTTGAGCTTTTGGCAATCTTCCGAATAGAAATTTTTTGGATAGAACTTTTATAAAATTTAAAACCCTACTCTTAGACACTTAATTTGAGCTTTTGGCAATCTTCCGAATAGAAATTTTTTGGATAGAACTTTTATAAAATTTAAAACCCTACTCTTAGACACTTAATTTGAGCTTTTGGCAATCTTCCGAATAGAAATTTTTTGGATAGAACTTTTATAAAATTTAAAACCCTACTCTTAGACACTTAATTTGAGCTTTTGGCAATCTTCCGAATAGAAATTTTTTGGATAGAACTTTTATAAAATTTAAAACCCTACTCTTAGACACTTAATTTGAGCTTTTGGCAATCTTCCGAATAGAAATTTTTTGGATAGAACTTTTATAAAATTTAAAACCCTACTCTTAGACACTTAATTTGAGCTTTTGGCAATCTTCCGAATAGAAATTTTTTGAATAGAACTTTTATAAAATTTAAAACCCTACTCTTAGACACTTAATTTGAGCTTTTGGCAATCTTCCGAATAGAAATTTTTTGAATAGAACTTTTATAAAATTTAAAACCCTACTCTTAGACATTTAATTTGAGCTTTTGGCAATCTTCCGAATAGAAATTTTTTGGATAGAACTTTTATAAAATTTAAAACCCTACTCTTAGACACTTAATTTGAGCTTTTGGCAATCTTCCGAATAGAAATTTTTTGGATAGAACTTTTATAAAATTTAAAACCCTACTCTTAGACACTTAATTTGAGCTTTTGGCAATCTTCCGAATAGAAATTTTTTGAATAGAACTTTTATAAAATTTAAAACCCTACTCTTAGACATTTAATTTGAGCTTTTGGCAATCTTCCGAATAGAAATTTTTTGAATAGAACTTTTATAAAATTTAAAACCCTACTCTTAGACACTTAATTTGAGCTTTTGGCAATCTTCCGAATAGAAATTTTTTGGATAGAACTTTTATAAAATTTAAAACCCTACTCTTAGATATTTAATTTGAGCTTTTGGCAATCTTCCGAATAGAAATTTTTTGAATAGAACTTTTATAAAATTTAAAACCCTACTCTTAGACATTTAATTTGAGCTTTTGGCAATCTTCCGAATAGAAATTTTTTGGATAGAACTTTTATAAAATTTAAAACCCTACTCTTAGACACTTAATTTGAGCTTTGGCAATCTTCCGAATAGAAATTTTTTGAATAGAACTTTTATAAAATTTAAAACCCTACTCTTACACTTAATTTGAGCTTTTGGCAATCTTCCGAATAGAAATTTTTTGGATAGAACTTTTATAAAATTTAAAACCCTACTCTTAGACACTTAATTTGAGCTTTTGGCAATCTTCCGAATAGAAATTTTTTGGATAGAACTTTTATAAAATTTAAAACCCTACTCTTAGACATTTAATTTGAGCTTTTGGCAATCTTCCGAATAGAAATTTTTTGAATAGAACTTTTATAAAATTTAAAACCCTACTCTTAGACACTTAATTTGAGCTTTTGGCAATCTTCCGAATAGAAATTTTTTGGATAGAACTTTTATAAAATTTAAAACCCTACTCTTAGACATTTAATTTGAGCTTTTGGCAATCTTCCGAATAGAAATTTTTTGAATAGAACTTTTATAAAATTTAAAACCCTACTCTTAGACATTTAATTTGAGCTTTTGGCAATCTTCCGAATAGAAATTTTTTGGATAGAACTTTTATAAAATTTAAAACCCTACTCGTAGACACTTAATTTGAGCTTTTGGCAATCTTCCGAATAGAAATTTTTTGAATAGAACTTTTATAAAATTTAAAACCCTACTCTTAGACATTTAATTTGAGCTTTTGGCAATCTTCCGAATAGAAATTTTTTGAATAGAACTTTTATAAAATTTAAAACCCTACTCTTAGACACTTAATTTGAGCTTTTGGCAATCTTCCGAATAGAAATTTTTTGGATAGAACTTTTATAAAATTTAAAACCCTACTCTTAGACATTTAATTTGAGCTTTTGGCAATCTTCCGAATAGAAATTTTTTGAATAGAACTTTTATAAAATTTAAAACCCTACTCTTAGACATTTAATTTGAGCTTTTGGCAATCTTCCGAATAGAAATTTTTTGGATAGAACTTTTATAAAATTTAAAACCCTACTCTTAGACATTTAATTTGAGCTTTTGGCAATCTTCCGAATAGAAATTTTTTGGATAGAACTTTTATAAAATTTAAAACCCTACTCTTAGACACTTAATTTGAGCTTTTGGCAATCTTCCGAATAGAAATTTTTTGGATAGAACTTTTATAAAATTTAAAACCCTACTCTTAGACACTTAATTTGAGCTTTTGGCAATCTTCCGAATAGAAATTTTTTGAATAGAACTTTTATAAAATTTAAAACCCTACTCTTAGACATTTAATTTGAGCTTTTGGCAATCTTCCGAATAGAAATTTTTTGAATAGAACTTTTATAAAATTTAAAACCCTACTCTTAGACACTTAATTTGAGCTTTTGGCAATCTTCCGAATAGAAATTTTTTGGATAGAACTTTTATAAAATTTAAAACCCTACTCTTAGACATTTAATTTGAGCTTTTGGCAATCTTCCGAATAGAAATTTTTTGAATAGAACTTTTATAAAATTTAAAACCCTACTCTTAGACATTTAATTTGAGCTTTTGGCAATCTTCCGAATAGAAATTTTTGGATAGAACTTTTATAAAATTTAAAACCCTACTCTTACACTTAATTTGAGCTTTTGGCAATCTTCCGAATAGAAATTTTTTGGATAGAACTTTTATAAAATTTAAAACCCTACTCTTAGACACTTAATTTGAGCTTTTGGCAATCTTCCGAATAGAAATTTTTTGAATAGAACTTTTATAAAATTTAAAACCCTACTCTTAGACACTTAATTTGAGCTTTTGGCAATCTTCCGAATAGAAATTTTTTGGATAGAACTTTTATAAAATTTAAAACCCTACTCTTAGACATTTAATTTGAGCTTTTGGCAATCTTCCGAATAGAAATTTTTTGAATAGAACTTTTATAAAATTTAAAACCCTACTCTTAGACACTTAATTTGAGCTTTTGGCAATCTTCCGAATAGAAATTTTTTGGATAGAACTTTTATAAAATTTAAAACCCTACTCTTACACTTAATTTGAGCTTTTGGCAATCTTCCGAATAGAAATTTTTTGGATAGAACTTTTATAAAATTTAAAACCCTACTCTTAGACATTTAATTTGAGCTTTTGGCAATCTTCCGAATAGAAATTTTTTGGATAGAACTTTTATAAAATTTAAAACCCTACTCTTAGACACTTAATTTGAGCTTTTGGCAATCTTCCGAATAGAAATTTTTTGAATAGAACTTTTATAAAATTTAAAACCCTACTCTTAGACATTTAATTTGAGCTTTTGGCAATCTTCCGAATAGAAATTTTTTGAATAGAACTTTTATAAAATTTAAAACCCTACTCTTAGACACTTAATTTGAGCTTTTGGCAATCTTCCGAATAGAAATTTTTTGGATAGAACTTTTATAAAATTTAAAACCCTACTCTTAGACATTTAATTTGAGCTTTTGGCAATCTTCCGAATAGAAATTTTTTGAATAGAACTTTTATAAAATTTAAAACCCTACTCTTAGACATTTAATTTGAGCTTTTGGCAATCTTCCGAATAGAAATTTTTTGAATAGAACTTTTATAAAATTTAAAACCCTACTCTTAGACACTTAATTTGAGCTTTTGGCAATCTTCCGAATAGAAATTTTTTGGATAGAACTTTTATAAAATTTAAAACCCTACTCTTAGACACTTAATTTGAGCTTTTGGCAATCTTCCGAATAGAAATTTTTTGAATAGAACTTTTATAAAATTTAAAACCCTACTCTTAGACATTTAATTTGAGCTTTTGGCAATCTTCCGAATAGAAATTTTTTGAATAGAACTTTTATAAAATTTAAAACCCTACTCTTAGACACTTAATTTGAGCTTTTGGCAATCTTCCGAATAGAAATTTTTTGGATAGAACTTTTATAAAATTTAAAACCCTACTCTTAGACATTTAATTTGAGCTTTTGGCAATCTTCCGAATAGAAATTTTTTGGATAGAACTTTTATAAAATTTAAAACCCTACTCTTACACTTAATTTGAGCTTTTGGCAATCTTCCGAATAGAAATTTTTTGGATAGAACTTTTATAAAATTTAAAACCCTACTCTTAGACACTTAATTGAGCTTTTGGCAATCTTCCGAATAGAAATTTTTTGGATAGAACTTTTATAAAATTTAAAACCCTACTCTTAGACATTTAATTTGAGCTTTTGGCAATCTTCCGAATAGAAATTTTTTGGATAGAACTTTTATAAAATTTAAAACCCTACTCTTAGACACTTAATTTGAGCTTTTGGCAATCTTCCGAATAGAAATTTTTTGGATAGAACTTTTATAAAATTTAAAACCCTACTCTTAGACATTTAATTTGAGCTTTTGGCAATCTTCCGAATAGAAATTTTTTGAATAGAACTTTTATAAAATTTAAAACCCTACTCTTAGACATTTAATTTGAGCTTTTGGCAATCTTCCGAATAGAAATTTTTTGAATAGAACTTTTATAAAATTTAAAACCCTACTCTTAGACATTTAATTTGAGCTTTTGGCAATCTTCCGAATAGAAATTTTTTGGATAGAACTTTTATAAAATTTAAAACCCTACTCTTAGACACTTAATTTGAGCTTTTGGCAATCTTCCGAATAGAAATTTTTTGAATAGAACTTTTATAAAATTTAAAACCCTACTCTTAGACACTTAATTTGAGCTTTTGGCAATCTTCCGAATAGAAATTTTTTGAATAGAACTTTTATAAAATTTAAAACCCTACTCTTAGACATTTAATTTGAGCTTTTGGCAATCTTCCGAATAGAAATTTTTTGAATAGAACTTTTATAAAATTTAAAACCCTACTCTTAGACACTTAATTTGAGCTTTTGGCAATCTTCCGAATAGAAATTTTTTGGATAGAACTTTTATAAAATTTAAAACCCTACTCTTAGACATTTAATTTGAGCTTTTGGCAATCTTCCGAATAGAAATTTTTTGAATAGAACTTTTATAAAATTTAAAACCCTACTCTTAGACATTTAATTTGAGCTTTTGGCAATCTTCCGAATAGAAATTTTTTGGATAGAACTTTTATAAAATTTAAAACCCTACTCTTAGACACTTAATTTGAGCTTTTGGCAATCTTCCGAATAGAAATTTTTTGGATAGAACTTTTATAAAATTTAAAACTATACTCTTAGACACTTAATTTGAGCTTTTGGCAATCTTCCGAATAGAAATTTTTTGGATAGAACTTTTATAAAATTTAAAACCCTACTCTTAGACATTTAATTTGAGCTTTTGGCAATCTTCCGAATAGAAATATATGTAATACAACCTATATAAAATTTAAAACCCTACTCTTAGACATTTAATTTGAGCTTTTGGCAATCTTCCGAATAGAAATTTTTTGGATAGAACTTTTATAAAATTTAAAACCCTACTCTTAGACAATTAATTTGAGCTTTTGGCAATCTTCCGAATAGAAATTTTTTGAATAGAACTTTTATAAAATTTAAAACCCTACTCTTAGACATTTAATTTGAGCTTTTGGCAATCTTCCGAATAGAAATTTTTTGGATAGAACTTTTATAAAATTTAAAACCCTACTCTTAGACACTTAATTTGAGCTTTTGGCAATCTTCCGAATAGAAATTTTTTGAATAGAACTTTTATAAAATTTAAAACCCTACTCTTAGACATTTAATTTGAGCTTTTGGCAATCTTCCGAATAGAAATTTTTTGAATAGAACTTTTATAAAATTTAAAACCCTACTCTTAGACACTTAATTTGAGCTTTTGGCAATCTTCCGAATAGAAATTTTTTGGATAGAACTTTTATAAAATTTAAAACCCTACTCTTAGACATTTAATTTGAGCTTTTGGCAATCTTCCGAATAGAAATTTTTTGAATAGAACTTTTATAAAATTTAAAACCCTACTCTTAGACATTTAATTTGAGCTTTTGGCAATCTTCCGAATAGAAATTTTTTGGATAGAACTTTTATAAAATTTAAAACCCTACTCTTAGACACTTAATTTGAGCTTTTGGCAATCTTCCGAATAGAAATTTTTTGAATAAAACTTTTATAAAATTTAAAACCCTACTCTTACACTTAATTTGAGCTTTTGGCAATCTTCCGAATAGAAATTTTTTGGATAGAACTTTTATAAAATTTAAAACCCTACTCTTAGACACTTAATTTGAGCTTTTGGCAATCTTCCGAATAGAAATTTTTTGGATAGAACTTTTATAAAATTTAAAACCCTACTCTTAGACATTTAATTTGAGCTTTTGGCAATCTTCCGAATAGAAATTTTTTGAATAGAACTTTTATAAAATTTAAAACTCTACTCTTAGACATTTAATTTGAGCTTTTGGCAATCTTCCGAATAGAAATTTTTTGAATAGAACTTTTATAAAATTTAAAACCCTACTCTTACACTTAATTTGAGCTTTTGGCAATCTTCCGAATAGAAATTTTTTGGATAGAACTTTTATAAAATTTAAAACCCTACTCTTAGACACTTAATTTGAGCTTTTGGCAATCTTCCGAATAGAAATTTTTTGGATAGAACTTTTATAAAATTTAAAACCCTACTCTTAGACACTTAATTTGAGCTTTTGGCAATCTTCCGAATAGAAATTTTTTGAATAGAACTTTTATAAAATTTAAAACCCTACTCTTACACTTAATTTGAGCTTTTGGCAATCTTCCGAATAGAAATTTTTTGGATAGAACTTTTATAAAATTTAAAACCCTACTCTTAGATTGATTGCTTTTGGATTGCTTTTGGCAATCTTCCGAATAGAAATTTTTTGGATAGAACTTTTATAAAATTTAAAACCCTACTCTTAGACATTTAATTTGAGCTTTTGGCAATCTTCCGAATAGAAATTTTTTGGATAGAACTTTTATAAAATTTAAAACCCTACTCTTAGACACTTAATTTGAGCTTTTGGCAATCTTCCGAATAGAAATTTTTTGGATAGAACTTTTATAAAATTTAAAACCCTACTCTTACACTTAATTTGAGCTTTTGGCAATCTTCCGAATAGAAATTTTTTGGATAGAACTTTTATAAAATTTAAAACCCTATTCTTAGACATTTAATTTGAGCTTTTGGCAATCTTCCGAATAGAAATTTTTTGGATAGAACTTTTATAAAATTTAAAACCCTACTCTTAGACATTTAATTACCCTACTCTTAGACACTTAATTTGAGCTTTTGGCAATCTTCCGAATAGAAATTTTTTGGATAGAACTTTTATAAAATTTAAAACCCTACTCTTAGACACTTAATTTGAGCTTTTGGCAATTTTCCGAATAGAAATTTTTTGGATAGAACTTTTATAAAATTTAAAACACTACTCTTAGACACTTAATTTGAGCTTTTGGCAATCTTCCGAATAGAAATTTTTTGGATAGAACTTTTATAAAATTTAAAACACTACTCTTAGACACTTAATTTGAGCTTTTGGCAATCTTCCGAATAGAAATTTTTTGGATAGAACTTTTATAAAATTTAAAACCCTACTCTTAGACACTTAATTTGAGCTTTTGGCAATCTTCCGAATAGAAATTTTTTGGATAGAACTTTTATAAAATTTAAAACCCTACTCTTAGACACTTAATTTGAGCTTTTGGCAATCTTCCGAATAGAAATTTTTTGGATAGAACTTTTATAAAATTTAAAACCCTACTCTTAGACACTTAATTTGAGCTTTTGGCAATCTTCCGAATAGAAATTTTTTGGATAGAACTTTTATAAAATTTAAAACCCTACTCTTACACTTAATTTGAGCTTTTGGCAATCTTCCGAATAGAAATTTTTTGGATAGAACTTTTATAAAATTTAAAACCCTACTCTTAGACACTTAATTTGAGCTTTTGGCAATCTTCCGAATAGAAATTTTTTGGATAGAACTTTTATAAAATTTAAAACCCTACTCTTAGACATTTAATTTGAGCTTTTGGCAATCTTCCGAATAGAAATTTTTTGAATAGAACTTTTATAAAATTTAAAACTCTACTCTTAGACATTTAATTTGAGCTTTTGGCAATCTTCCGAATAGAAATTTTTTGAATAGAACTTTTATAAAATTTAAAACCCTACTCTTACACTTAATTTGAGCTTTTGGCAATCTTCCGAATAGAAATTTTTTGGATAGAACTTTTATAAAATTTAAAACCCTACTCTTAGACACTTAATTTGAGCTTTTGGCAATCTTCCGAATAGAAATTTTTTGGATAGAACTTTTATAAAATTTAAAACCCTACTCTTAGACACTTAATTTGAGCTTTTGGCAATCTTCCGAATAGAAATTTTTTGAATAGAACTTTTATAAAATTTAAAACCCTACTCTTACACTTAATTTGAGCTTTTGGCAATCTTCCGAATAGAAATTTTTTGGATAGAACTTTTATAAAATTTAAAACCCTACTCTTAGATTGATTGCTTTTGGATTGCTTTTGGCAATCTTCCGAATAGAAATTTTTTGGATAGTAATAATAAAATTTATTTGTTTAATAAATAAAAAGTCCAAACAATTTTAAATAAAATCCAAATAAGAATAATTTTGAGAAATAAATTATTTTATTTTCTTTTAACAAAATTATATGAATGAATGTCTTTTGGGGAGCGGGTAAAGAATATAAAGAGAAAAAAAAAGGGAGGGATTCAAAACGGAACGCCAAAAATAATTAAAATTAAACAAATTTAAACTAAATTAATAAAAATGTATCACATCCCCAGGGTCTCAAAAGATGGCGTCCTCGACATCTGAAATTCCAAGCTGTTCCGATAAGGTTTTGGGTGGTGAGTCAAATCAACGACGACGAGAGTATTTGTGTCTGGGTGAGGTAGAGGGTCGTCGGCTCGAATAATGTGACGTGGAGCTGTTGTGGCGGTATGGACTACGTCGAAACGAGATCCGGTCACCGAGACCGCCCCCGCTAGTCCTTTCATGTCGTTTATCCGGAATGACAATTTGAGAGTTTATTGTTGGTGGGAGACGTCCGATTTGTTGATCTCCAGGGAAATCAGGCACTTGTGTAAAAAGCCAAGAACGGACTAAACACAAGCCAATATTAGTTATTTGCCCCGTGATGGTAACATTGTTGTCGTTAAATGTGGTGCCTTTCCGGAATATTTCAACAATACTTCTTCCATTCTCCGTCACCGAGACGAAATTAATGGAATTCTTCTCCGTTATCTTCTTTATCAGAAAATAAAGTTCATTGAATTCTTCACTTTTCCGGTGCACGTATGGTGGAGCCATTACAAAAATACGAACATGTTTAAAATCCTTGATCAACGTGATCAAACGATTTATTTGTTCGGCAATACTTTCTGCTGTCTCACCATTTAGTAAACTGTCTCTTCCTACAATAATTAAAGCTCCTTTAACTTTGCTGGATAAGACTGTTCCGTTAAGTGCTCTAATGATTTCAGAAATATTTCCTTCTTTTCCCACAATTTCTGACCCAGGCATTGCATTAAAGAGTTGTTCGGCAGTGGAATCACCAATTAATAGACGAGGCTTTTCAACAAACTTCTTTGCCTCAAAAACAATTTTTGCCCTAACTTTTTCTAAAACCCAACTAGTCTTCTTAATTAAACTCTTCCACTCTTCTTTTTCAGCATTTGGAAGACCTTCAATTGATTTTGGGGTTTCAACTAAAATTTCTTCATATTTTCCTTTTTCCAACTTCATTTTCAAAACTTTACAAGAATTGACCCATTTTTCTAGAGCCCCGAAAATGTCTTTTTCATTTGGCATTTTTCCTGTTGTTACTAGATCTCCTCTTTTTCCAGAAAATAGAATTAATTCAAAGCCAGGATCTCCTTTTAATATTGTTGAAAGTAAGGCTTTAGCAGCAGTTAAAGAATTCGTTGTTTCTTTTTTCAACAAAAATATTGTAAAGAGAGCTTGAAGGCCCGTTTTTATTTCTAATTTTCCAATTTTAGTTGTCTCGTCTAAAACAGGGTCGAGGTCTGAAGCATGTAAAATTTTACATTCACTATGTTCTTCGTTTTTAGAGCAAAATTTTGTCCAGTCAAACTTTATCGCCTCCACACCTAAAAGAAAAATCGTCCCATGATTTTTTTCTTCAATATTAATTTTCATAGTCATTAAATTTATAATATTTTTGTAAGGGTTCTTTCCAGTTGGGAGAGAAGCAATGTTAGGCACGCCAGGAGGTACTTTAGTTAATCGCTCAATTGGGACAGTTATTGATTTTGCTTTAAGATTGTCAGTTGGAATGCATTCAGCTGAGGCTTTTCCCATTGAAATAATTTTGTAAGGTCCGAAATTATTCCACAACAGCTTCTTATGTTCATTTCGAATATTTTTCCCGGGAAAATTAACCATCACGCGATCGCCGATTTTGTATTTATTTCCAGAAACATTCTTTTTCGCGTTATACCAGGACGCAATCTTTTCTCTTGACTTTTCCAAATTTTTGTTTGCTTCAACAATCAATTGTGCTAAATTTTCTCGAAAAAGTTGGAGGTAAGTGTCTTCGTCAATAGTATAAGCAGGATTTACTGGAAAATGAATTGATTCGCTTGAGGGAAAATTAACAGTTCGCCCAAACATTAGGTGGTATGGAGAATATCCTGTTGATTCGGACGGAGTTATGTTGATAGCAAAAACACAGAATGGTAAACGCAAGTCCCATTCCCATACAGACCCAGTGTTTCTTTTCAACATTCCCAAAATAATTTGGTTTATTCGCTCAACAAGACCGTTCGCGTTGGGATCATAGCCTAGTGTGGTTGTTTTTGATATCTTTAGAATTTTAGAAATCTCTTCCAAAGTTTTGTTTACAAATTCTTTTCCTTGGTCTGAGTGAATTTGTTTGGGTGTTCCATGGATTAAAACAAATTTTTCAACAAAAACGCGAGCAATTGTTTCTGAAGATCTGTCAGGAATTGGTTCGGCAACAACCCATTTAGTAAAGTGATCGACAATAACGAGAACATAACGGTTTGAGGCATTGCTTTTCCCAATTTCTAGCACATCTAGACAAACAAGTTCAAGCGGTTCGCTAGTTTTTCGCATTTGTAATTCGGGTTGGTTTACTCTGGCTTTTCTTGCGTGAGAACAAATTCGACAATTTAAAGCAATTGTATTACACTCTGCTCGCATATTTGGCCAAAAGTATCGTTCATTAAGTTGGCGAAAAAGCTTTTTTCCGCTTTGATGTCCAGCACAAACGCCTTCATGTCTCTCTTCAAGTAATTCCTTTCTAAATTCTCGAGGAACAAAAAGTTTCAATTCCCCTTCCTTATCAACAAAATAAAGTAAGCCCTCATTGAGAATTACGTTTTGGCAACGCGCTATAATGCTTTGGCTTTCATTTTGGTCATTTGGAAGAACTCTCTTTTCTTAAAACTCATACAGTCCCTTAAATTCACTTTCACGCGTCTTTTCAATCCAATCGATTTTTCTTCCCATTTCCACTCCTAAACAATTTTCAATCTCCTTTTCATTCGCCTCTTTGTCAATTTGGAGTAATTGAATAGTTTTGCTTTCAGGTGGAGGAATTCTCGACAGTAGGTCAGCTACGGTGTTGGATTTTCCTGGATTGTATTCGACTTTCAAAATAAAACGCGCATTTAATTCCATAATCCAGCGATCAACCCTAGAATTCCCCGTTTCATTTTTGCTCTTAAACATAGGAACAAGTGCTTTGTGGTCAGTTAGAACACGTGTGGGTATCATAGTTATAAACTGCGCAAATTTCTTAGCTCCAAAACGAACTGCTAGCGCCTCTAATTCAGTTGGACAATAGCGCTCTTCGTGTTTATTACATTGTCTTGATGCAAAGTAAATGGGTCTAATCCTATCATTTTCATCAGGTTGACAAAGAACTGCAGAAAGACCTATCTTGCTTGCATCTGTCATTATAATAAACGCTCTTTTTGGATTTTTCACAGCACTTTCAAAATCTGGGAAGTAAAGCAAAACATCCTTAATTATTTTCTCTTTCAATGTTTGGATAGCCTCTTTCTCTTTTTCCCCAATTTTAAAAACTGCATCTTCTCTTACTAATTGAAAAAGTGGTTTTGCAATTGCGCCGAAAGAATAAATAAATTTTCTGTAATAGGTCATAAATCCTAGCAAAGATCGAAGTTCCTTCTTTGTTTTAGGAATTGGAAGATTTATTACTGGCTTAATCTTTTCAGCATCTTTCTTTATTCCTTCAGGGGTTAAGGTGTGGCCGAGGAAGGGAATTTCTTCAGCAGCAAATTTGCATTTAGAAATTTTTAATTTTAAGCCAGCCATTCTGATTCTTTCAAAGACCATTTTTAAATGTTTCTTGTGTTCGTCGAATGAGTTCGATGCTATTAGAATGTCATCGATATAAACAAAAACAAAATCATTTATCAGGTCCTCAAAAAGAATTGACATAAATCGCTGAAATGTGGCAACTGCATTAGCTAAACCAAAAGGCATTACTAAGAACTCATGTAACCCAAATTCAGTAATAAATGCAGTTTTATTGATCGAATCCTCTTCCATTTTGATTTGCCAATAGCCCGACATAAAATCAAGAGTGGAAAAAATTCTTTTATTTCCCAGCATTAGAAGGGTATTGTCAATATTCGGTAATGGAAATGCATCTTTTTCGGTTACCGAGTTTATCCCTCTATAGTCAACACAAAATCTCAAACTTCCATCCTTTTTTGGCACAATTACAATTGGACTTGCATAAGGAGAGTGAGACGGTCGCACAATTCCACGCCCTAAATAATCTTGCAACATTGCGGCTATCTTTTCTCTATATGCGAAAGGAACTGGACGAAGTCTAGATCTAATCGGTTGATTGTTTTCGAGGTGTATTTCGTGCTTTACTAGATTTGTTTGCGTGAGCTCTTCATCTCTTAAAGCAAAAATTCCTTCAAACTCATTAACAATCTCAATTAATTCAGAATATTGATTTTCTTTCAATTTTCCTGTATTCTTTTCTAATTGCAACTTAATTTCGTCCTCTCTTTCTTTGCTTTCGGCACTTAAGTCTAAAGTTGTACCGCCCACAAAATTTACTTTAACACCATTAAAATCCCAATCAAAATAAAGAAAATTTTCAGCCTCGCCGTATTGATTTACAGTTTCAACTTTTCCAATACTTTCATTTTCTTTCAACTTTATAGGGAGTTCTGATGTATTTGTAACCGGCACTACAACCTTTCCTTTTTCGCCGCACCCTAGCGTTGGTTCTATTCTTATTTCGCTTTCCTCCTCTTGCGCTATAAGAATTTCCTTTCCTTCGAATTCTTTTTCAATTCGTGTTTCGACTAATTTAGTAGAACGAGGTGGTATGGTTGTGTGAAAAATTATTTTAATGGCTCCAGATTTTTGTCGCTCTGCTTCTTGAAAATTAATCATTTCATCATTTGGCTCGTCATAAAGTTTGAAGCCTAGGTCTTTTAAACAATTAGTTCCAAACAAAAGTTCGTAACCAAACGGTGCCTTAGTGATGTGTGCTCGGATGTAAGTTTCATCCATACCATTTCTTTTTATTGGTAAATTAACAACACCGAGAGAATTCACTTTATTTCCATTAACGTCCAAAACTTGTTCAGCCGATTTAGAAAATTTTAAAGCCCTATCATTCAATTTAATTTCATTTGACTTAAGTAAATTCACAAGAAAGCCAGCATTTACGAGAGAAATTTGGGCACCAGGGTCAACAATGGAAAGTGCTTCTTTTCCTAGGACATTTACTCGAAGTGCAATAATTTTTCCAACCAAGCCGCTTTTATCTTCAACTGACTTTTCTTCAACGTCCATATTATCTTTTTCGAAAAATTCGGAAATCTCAGCAGTGTGTACGGCATTTACGTGGGGAGTATTGACTTCGTCAAATTGCTCAACTTTAAGCATGTTTTGTTTCAGTTGGTTACGGAATGGCTGTTTATTGTTAAAATGATCTCGACTGCCCTTTAGTTCAACACTATTAGAATTAGTCGCAAAATTTCTATTAGCGCTTGAATTTTGATGTGGTACTAAAGCTTGAACATTATTTTGGGTAGGTGGTTGCCATTTGTTTCTACAATCACTCGAATAATGCCCTACTTTCCCACAACTATAACACTTAATTTCCTTCTGTCTACTTGTCCCTTGGTCATAGAATTGCGTTCTTTGTGGCGAATATTGATTAGAGAAATTTTGTTTGTTCTCAAAACGGCTATATCGCCTAGAAATTACGCGTTGAGTTGCTTCAGCTCTCGCTGCAAGTGCAATGAATTCGTCAAGCGACATAGCATTTCTGCGCGATAATTCAAGATTGAGCGCTAATTCTGGACTGTCTATGCTCCTTATTAAGTGTTTAATAGAATATTCGTCATGTAGGTGTGCTGGAAGACCAGGATATGCCCGACGAACTAATCCAGAAATCTTTTCACCTAATTCATCTATAGTTTCATTTCGATTACGATGAACGCCTCTCATAAGTGTGTCAAAAGCTTCCATTCCTTTCGAGTCTGTCTCTTCAAGTTGGTTAATAATAAAACGTCGAATCGAGTCGTAACGATAGGGTTCTGAATTTACAGCAGCGTTAAAAGCTCGCTCTGCTCTACCACAAAGTTTAGACTCCAGTAACGTAATACGCTTCTTTTCTGACCAACTTTCTGAAGCGACGTCAAACTTCTTAAAGAATTTCCTTATCCCATCACTTCCCTCATTTCCTTTCAAGTCTGGTATCTTATCTAATACAAGTGCCTGCGTTAAACTTTCAAAAGCATTTATCTGAGGTGCCGGATTTGGTTGCATATTAGGTGGGTACTGATAGAAAGGCATATACATCATTGCTTGCTGTTGTGGATTAATCGGGTATCCAGGAAAGCAAGGTGGGAAACCAGCTTGAACTGGCGGAACCTGACCAAATTGCGCGTATTGATTGTTTGCAATAGGCGTGCTTGCCATATTTGGTTGGAAATGGGCTTGAGTATTTTGTCCTTTCTTTTCATTCCCCATTTTATTGATTTTAGTTTTAGTTTGTTTTTGTCTACCTTTCTTTTCTTCCAAAAGCTGATCCACTGCTTGTTCATCCAAACTAACAACATCATCTTCTTCACCATTACCACTTATTAGACTTTCTTCTAAGTTGTTTAATTGTTGAGACATGTCTAAAGTGGTGATGGGAATTTTATTTTTGCTTTTAATCGATTTTTTTGGGAAGGCAGTTTGATTGTTTTCCAAATTTTCTGTGTTCTCTTCACCCTCCTCTTCTAAATTTGGGTCTAAAATCTGTTTCCCATCTTTGTCGAGTAAAATTCCCATTTCTTTTGTTTGTTGCCTTGTCATGTGTACTTTGGCCATTAGAAGAATCGATTCTACTCAAGTTTTCCTATCCCACCGAGAGATAACGAAAACTACGAAGTCAACCAAAAATTTTCCTAACCCACCGGGGGATAGCGAAAATGAAAGTCGAAAACGAAAATTTTCCTATACCACAGGGGTATAGCGAAAAAAAAATCGAAGAGTTTTTCCTATCCCACAGAGGGATAACGAAAAAAAATTTGTTGAGTGAAGACCACAGAAAATTCTTCACCAGAAAAAATTTTTACCCACCGGGGCGTAAAAATTTCAAAATTTACTTTGTCGTTGAATTGACTCGTCGCAGGAGCGCCAAGTAATAATAAAATTTATTTGTTTAATAAATAAAAAGTCCAAACAATTTTAAATAAAATCCAAATAAGAATAATTTTGAGAAATAAATTATTTTATTTTCTTTTAACAAAATTATATGAATGAATGTCTTTTGGGGAGCGGGTAAAGAATATAAAGAGAAAAAAAAAGGGAGGGATTCAAAACGGAACGCCAAAAATAATTAAAATTAAACAAATTTAAACTAAATTAATAAAAATGTATCACAGGATAGAACTTTTATAAAATTTAAAACCCTACTCTTAGACATTTAATTTGAGCTTTTGGCAATCTTCCGAATAGAAATTTTTTGGATAGAACTTTTATAAAATTTAAAACCCTACTCTTAGACACTTAATTTGAGCTTTTGGCAATCTTCCGAATAGAAATTTTTTGGATAGAACTTTTATAAAATTTAAAACCCTACTCTTACACTTAATTTGAGCTTTTGGCAATCTTCCGAATAGAAATTTTTTGGATAGAACTTTTATAAAATTTAAAACCCTATTCTTAGACATTTAATTTGAGCTTTTGGCAATCTTCCGAATAGAAATTTTTTGGATAGAACTTTTATAAAATTTAAAACCCTACTCTTAGACATTTAATTACCCTACTCTTAGACACTTAATTTGAGCTTTTGGCAATCTTCCGAATAGAAATTTTTTGGATAGAACTTTTATAAAATTTAAAACCCTACTCTTAGACACTTAATTTGAGCTTTTGGCAATTTTCCGAATAGAAATTTTTTGGATAGAACTTTTATAAAATTTAAAACACTACTCTTAGACACTTAATTTGAGCTTTTGGCAATCTTCCGAATAGAAATTTTTTGGATAGAACTTTTATAAAATTTAAAACACTACTCTTAGACACTTAATTTGAGCTTTTGGCAATCTTCCGAATAGAAATTTTTTGGATAGAACTTTTATAAAATTTAAAACCCTACTCTTAGACACTTAATTTGAGCTTTTGGCAATCTTCCGAATAGAAATTTTTTGGATAGAACTTTTATAAAATTTAAAACCCTACTCTTACACTTAATTTGAGCTTTTGGCAATCTTCCGAATAGAAATTTTTTGGATAGAACTTTTATAAAATTTAAAACCCTACTCTTAGACACTTAATTTGAGCTTTTGGCAATCTTCCGAATAGAAATTTTTTGGATAGAACTTTTATAAAATTTAAAACCCTACTCTTACACTTAATTTGAGCTTTTGGCAATCTTCCGAATAGAAATTTTTTGGATAGAACTTTTATAAAATTTAAAACCCTATTCTTAGACATTTAATTTGAGCTTTTGGCAATCTTCCGAATAGAAATTTTTTGGATAGAACTTTTATAAAATTTAAAACCCTACTCTTAGACACTTAATTTGAGCTTTTGGCAATCTTCCGAATAGAAATTTTTTGGATAGAACTTTTATAAAATTTAAAACCCTACTCTTAGACACTTAATTTGAGCTTTTGGCAATCTTCCGAATAGAAATTTTTTGGATAGAACTTTTATAAAATTTAAAACCCTATTCTTAGACATTTAATTTGAGCTTTTGGCAATCTTCCGAATAGAAATTTTTTGGATAGAACTTTTATAAAATTTAAAACCCTACTCTTAGACATTTAATTTGAGCTTTTGGCAATCTTCCGAATAGAAATTTTTTGGATAGAACTTTTATAAAATTTAAAACACTACTCTTAGACACTTAATTTGAGCTTTTGGCAATCTTCCGAATAGAAATTTTTTGGATAGAACTTTTATAAAATTTAAAACCCTACTCTTAGACATTTAATTTGAGCTTTTGGCAATCTTCCGAATAGAAATTTTTTGGATAGAACTTTTATAAAATTTAAAACCCTACTCTTACACTTAATTTGAGCTTTTGGCAATCTTCCGAATAGAAATTTTTTGGATAGAACTTTTATAAAATTTAAAACCCTATTCTTAGACATTTAATTTGAGCTTTTGGCAATCTTCCGAATAGAAATTTTTGGATAGAACTTTTATAAAATTTAAAACCCTACTCTTAGACACTTAATTTGAGCTTTTGGCAATCTTCCGAATAGAAATTTTTTGGATAGAACTTTTATAAAATTTAAAACCCTACTCTTAGACACTTAATTTGAGCTTTTGGCAATCTTCCGAATAGAAATTTTTTGGATAGAACTTTTATAAAATTTAAAACCCTACTCTTAGACACTTAATTTGAGCTTTTGGCAATCTTCCGAATAGAAATTTTTTGGATAGAACTTTTATAAAATTTAAAACCCTACTCTTACACTTAATTTGAGCTTTTGGCAATCTTCCGAATAGAAATTTTTTGGATAGAACTTTTATAAAATTTAAAACCCTACTCTTAGACACTTAATTTGAGCTTTTGGCAATCTTCCGAATAGAAATTTTTTGGATAGAACTTTTATAAAATTTAAAACCCTACTCTTACACTTAATTTGAGCTTTTGGCAATCTTCCGAATAGAAATTTTTTGGATAGAACTTTTATAAAATTTAAAACCCTATTCTTAGACATTTAATTTGAGCTTTTGGCAATCTTCCGAATAGAAATTTTTTGGATAGAACTTTTATAAAATTTAAAACCCTACTCTTAGACATTTAATTTGAGCTTTTGGCAATCTTCCGAATAGAAATTTTTTGGATAGAACTTTTATAAAATTTAAAACCCTACTCTTAGACACTTAATTTGAGCTTTTGGCAATTTTCCGAATAGAAATTTTTTGGATAGAACTTTTATAAAATTTAAAACACTACTCTTAGACACTTAATTTGAGCTTTTGGCAATCTTCCGAATAGAAATTTTTTGGATAGAACTTTTATAAAATTTAAAACACTACTCTTAGACACTTAATTTGAGCTTTTGGCAATCTTCCGAATAGAAATTTTTTGGATAGAACTTTTATAAAATTTAAAACCCTACTCTTAGACATTTAATTTGAGCTTTTGGCAATCTTCCGAATAGAAATTTTTTGGATAGAACTTTTATAAAATTTAAAACCCTACTCTTAGACACTTAATTTGAGCTTTTGGCAATCTTCCGAATAGAAATTTTTTGAATAGAACTTTTATAAAATTTAAAACCCTACTCTTAGACACTTAATTTGAGCTTTTGGCAATCTTCCGAATAGAAATTTTTTGGATAGAACTTTTATAAAATTTAAAACCCTACTCTTAGACACTTAATTTGAGCTTTTGGCAATCTTCCGAATAGAAATTTTTTGAATAGAACTTTTATAAAATTTAAAACCCTACTCTTAGACACTTAATTTGAGCTTTTGGCAATCTTCCGAATAGAAATTTTTGGATAGAACTTTTATAAAATTTAAAACCCTACTCTTAGACACTTAATTTGAGCTTTTGGCAATTTTCCGAATAGAAATTTTTTGGATAGAACTTTTATAAAATTTAAAACACTACTCTTAGACACTTAATTTGAGCTTTTGGCAATCTTCCGAATAGAAATTTTTTGGATAGAACTTTTATAAAATTTAAAACACTACTCTTAGACACTTAATTTGAGCTTTTGGCAATCTTCTGAATAGAAATTTTTTGGATAGAACTTTTATAAAATTTAAAACCCTACTCTTAGACACTTAATTTGAGCTTTTGGCAATCTTCCGAATAGAAATTTTTTGGATAGAACTTTTATAAAATTTAAAACCCTACTCTTAGACATTTAATTTGAGCTTTTGGCAATCTTCCGAATAGAAATTTTTTGGATAGAACTTTTATAAAATTTAAAACCCTAATCTTAGACACTTAATTTGAGCTTTTGGCAATCTTCCGAATAGAAATTTTTTGGATAGAACTTTTATAAAATTTAAAACCCTACTCTTAGACACTTAATTTGAGCTTTTGGCAATCTTCCGAATAGAAATTTTTTGGATAGAACTTTTATAAAATTTAAAACCCTACTCTTAGACACTTAATTTGAGCTTTTGGCAATTTTCCGAATAGAAATTTTTTGGATAGAACTTTTATAAAATTTAAAACACTACTCTTAGACACTTAATTTGAGCTTTTGGCAATCTTCCGAATAGAAATTTTTTGGATAGAACTTTTATAAAATTTAAAACACTACTCTTAGACACTTAATTTGAGCTTTTGGCAATCTTCCGAATAGAAATTTTTTGGATAGAACTTTTATAAAATTTAAAACCCTACTCTTAGACATTTAATTTGAGCTTTTGGCAATCTTCCGAATAGAAATTTTTTGGATAGAACTTTTATAAAATTTAAAACCCTACTCTTAGACACTTAATTTGAGCTTTTGGCAATCTTCCGAATAGAAATTTTTTGGATAGAACTTTTATAAAATTTAAAACCCTACTCTTAGACATTTAATTTGAGCTTTTGGCAATCTTCCGAATAGAAATTTTTTGGATAGAACTTTTATAAAATTTAAAACCCTACTCTTAGACACTTAATTTGAGCTTTTGGCAATCTTCCGAATAGAAATTTTTTGAATAGAACTTTTATAAAATTTAAAACCCTACTCTTAGACACTTAATTTGAGCTTTTGGCAATCTTCCGAATAGAAATTTTTTGGATAGAACTTTTATAAAATTTAAAACCCTACTCTTAGACACTTAATTTGAGCTTTTGGCAATTTTCCGAATAGAAATTTTTTGGATAGAACTTTTATAAAATTTAAAACACTACTCTTAGACACTTAATTTGAGCTTTTGGCAATCTTCCGAATAGAAATTTTTTGGATAGAACTTTTATAAAATTTAAAACACTACTCTTAGACACTTAATTTGAGCTTTTGGCAATCTTCCGAATAGAAATTTTTGGATAGAACTTTTATAAAATTTAAAACCCTACTCTTAGACACTTAATTTGAGCTTTTGGCAATCTTCCGAATAGAAATTTTTTGGATAGAACTTTTATAAAATTTAAAACCCTACTCTTAGACATTTAATTTGAGCTTTTGGCAATCTTCCGAATAGAAATTTTTTGGATAGAACTTTTATAAAATTTAAAACCCTACTCTTAGACACTTAATTTGAGCTTTTGGCAATCTTCCGAATAGAAATTTTTGGATAGAACTTTTATAAAATTTAAAACCCTACTCTTAGACACTTAATTTGAGCTTTTGGCAATCTTCCGAATAGAAATTTTTTGGATAGAACTTTTATAAAATTTAAAACCCTACTCTTACACTTAATTTGAGCTTTTGGCAATCTTCCGAATAGAAATTTTTTGGATAGAACTTTTATAAAATTTAAAACCCTATTCTTAGACATTTAATTTGAGCTTTTGGCAATCTTCCGAATAGAAATTTTTTGGATAGAACTTTTATAAAATTTAAAACCCTACTCTTAGACATTTAATTTGAGCTTTTGGCAATCTTCCGAATAGAAATTTTTTGGATAGAACTTTTATAAAATTTAAAACCCTACTCTTAGACACTTAATTTGAGCTTTTGGCAATCTTCCGAATAGAAATTTTTTGGATAGAACTTTTATAAAATTTAAAACCCTACTCTTAGACATTTAATTACCCTACTCTTAGACACTTAATTTGAGCTTTTGGCAATCTTCCGAATAGAAATTTTTTGGATAGAACTTTTATAAAATTTAAAAACCTACTCTTAGACAATTAATTTGAGCTTTTGGCAATCTTCCGAATAGAAATTTTTTGGATAGAACTTTTATAAAATTTAAAACCCTACTCTTAGACATTTAATTTGAGCTTTTGGCAATCTTCCGAATAGAAATTTTTTGAATAGAACTTTTATAAAATTTAAAACTACTCTTAGACACTTAATTTGAGCTTTTGGCAATCTTCCGAATAGAAATTTTTTGGATAGAACTTTTATAAAATTTAAAACACTACTCTTAGACACTTAATTTGAGCTTTTGGCAATCTTCCGAATAGAAATTTTTTGGATAGAACTTTTATAAAATTTAAAACCCTACTCTTAGACATTTAATTTGAGCTTTTGGCAATCTTCCGAATAGAAATTTTTTGGATAGAACTTTTATAAAATTTAAAACCCTACTCTTAGACACTTAATTTGAGCTTTTGGCAATCTTCCGAATAGAAATTTTTTGGATAGAACTTTTATAAAATTTAAAACCCTACTCTTAGACACTTAATTTGAGCTTTTGGCAATCTTCCGAATAGAAATTTTTTGGATAGAACTTTTATAAAATTTAAAACCCTACTCTTAGACATTTAATTTGAGCTTTTGGCAATCTTCCGAATAGAAATTTTTTGGATAGAACTTTTATAAAATTTAAAACCCTACTCTTAGACACTTAATTTGAGCTTTTGGCAATCTTCCGAATAGAAATTTTTTGGATAGAACTTTTATAAAATTTAAAACCCTACTCTTAGACATTTAATTTGAGCTTTTGGCAATCTTCCGAATAGAAATTTTTTGGATAGAACTTTTATAAAATTTAAAACCCTACTCTTAGACACTTAATTTGAGCTTTTGGCAATCTTCCGAATAGAAATTTTTTGGATAGAACTTTTATAAAATTTAAAACCCTACTCTTAGACATTTAATTTGAGCTTTTGGCAATCTTCCGAATAGAAATTTTTTGGATAGAACTTTTATAAAATTTAAAACCCTACTCTTAGACACTTAATTTGAGCTTTTGGCAATCTTCCGAATAGAAATTTTTTGGATAGAACTTTTATAAAATTTAAAACCCTACTCTTAGACACTTAATTTGAGCTTTTGGCAATCTTCCGAATAGAAATTTTTTGGATAGAACTTTTATAAAATTTAAAACCCTACTCTTACACTTAATTTGAGCTTTTGGCAATCTTCCGAATAGAAATTTTTTGGATAGAACTTTTATAAAATTTAAAACCCTATTCTTAGACATTTAATTTGAGCTTTTGGCAATCTTCCGAATAGAAATTTTTTAGATAGAACTTTTATAAAATTTAAAACCCTACTCTTAGACATTTAATTACCCTACTCTTAGACACTTAATTTGAGCTTTTGGCAATCTTCCGAATAGAAATTTTTTGGATAGAACTTTTATAAAATTTAAAACCTTACTCTTAGACACTTAATTTGAGCTTTTGGCAATCTTCCGAATAGAAATTTTTTGGATAGAACTTTTATAAAATTTAAAACCCTACTCTTAGACATTTAATTTGAGCTTTTGGCAATCTTCCGAATAGAAATTTTTTGAATAGAACTTTTATAAAATTTAAAACACTACTCTTAGACACTTAATTTGAGCTTTTGGCAATCTTCCGAATAGAAATTTTTTGGATAGAATTTTATAAAATTTAAAACCCTACTCTTAGACACTTAATTTGAGCTTTTGGCAATCTTCCGAATAGAAATTTTTTGGATAGAACTTTTATAAAATTTAAAACCCTACTCTTAGACACTTAATTTGAGCTTTTGGCAATCTTCCGAATAGAAATTTTTTGGATAGAACTTTTATAAAATTTAAAACCCTACTCTTAGACACTTAATTTGAGCTTTTGGCAATCTTCCGAATAGAAATTTTTTGGATAGAACTTTTATAAAATTTAAAACCCTACTCTTACACTTAATTTGAGCTTTTGGCAATCTTCCGAATAGAAATTTTTTGGATAGAACTTTTATAAAATTTAAAACCCTATTCTTAGACATTTAATTTGAGCTTTTGGCAATCTTCCGAATAGAAATTTTTTGGATAGAACTTTTATAAAATTTAAAACCCTACTCTTAGACATTTAATTTGAGCTTTTGGCAATCTTCCGATTAGAAATTTTTGGATAGAACTTTTATAAAATTTAAAACCCTACTCTTAGACACTTAATTTGAGCTTTTGGCAATCTTCCGAATAGAAATTTTTTGGATAGAACTTTTATAAAATTTAAAACCCTACTCTTAGACATTTAATTACCCTACTCTTAGACACTTAATTTGAGCTTTTGGCAATCTTCCGAATAGAAATTTTTTGGATAGAACTTTTATAAAATTTAAAACCTTACTCTTAGACACTTAATTTGAGCTTTTGGCAATCTTCCGAATAGAAATTTTTTGGATAGAACTTTTATAAAATTTAAAACCCTACTCTTAGACATTTAATTTGAGCTTTTGGCAATCTTCCGAATAGAAATTTTTTGAATAGAACTTTTATAAAATTTAAAACACTACTCTTAGACACTTAATTTGAGCTTTTGGCAATCTTCCGAATAGAAATTTTTTGGATAGAACTTTTATAAAATTTAAAACACTACTCTTAGACACTTAATTTGAGCTTTTGGCAATCTTCCGAATAGAAATTTTTTGGATAGAACTTTTATAAAATTTAAAACCCTACTCTTAGACATTTAATTTGAGCTTTTGGCAATCTTCCGAATAGAAATTTTTTGGATAGAACTTTTATAAAATTTAAAACCCTACTCTTAGACACTTAATTTGAGCTTTTGGCAATCTTCCGAATAGAAATTTTTTGGATAGAACTTTTATAAAATTTAAAACCCTACTCTTAGACACTTAATTTGAGCTTTTGGCAATCTTCCGAATAGAAATTTTTTGGATAGAACTTTTATAAAATTTAAAACCCTACTCTTAGACATTTAATTTGAGCTTTTGGCAATCTTCCGAATAGAAATTTTTTGGATAGAACTTTTATAAAATTTAAAACCCTACTCTTAGACACTTAATTTGAGCTTTTGGCAATCTTCCGAATAGAAATTTTTTGGATAGAACTTTTATAAAATTTAAAACCCTACTCTTAGACATTTAATTTGAGCTTTTGGCAATCTTCCGAATAGAAATTTTTTGGATAGAACTTTTATAAAATTTAAAACCCTACTCTTAGACACTTAATTTGAGCTTTTGGCAATCTTCCGAATAGAAATTTTTTGGATAGAACTTTTATAAAATTTAAAACCCTACTCTTAGACATTTAATTTGAGCTTTTGGCAATCTTCCGAATAGAAATTTTTTGGATAGAACTTTTATAAAATTTAAAACCCTACTCTTAGACACTTAATTTGAGCTTTTGGCAATCTTCCGAATAGAAATTTTTTGGATAGAACTTTTATAAAATTTAAAACCCTACTCTTAGACACTTAATTTGAGCTTTTGGCAATCTTCCGAATAGAAATTTTTTGGATAGAACTTTTATAAAATTTAAAACCCTACTCTTACACTTAATTTGAGCTTTTGGCAATCTTCCGAATAGAAATTTTTTGGATAGAACTTTTATAAAATTTAAAACCCTATTCTTAGACATTTAATTTGAGCTTTTGGCAATCTTCCGAATAGAAATTTTTTGGATAGAACTTTTATAAAATTTAAAACCCTACTCTTAGACATTTAATTACCCTACTCTTAGACACTTAATTTGAGCTTTTGGCAATCTTCCGAATAGAAATTTTTTGGATAGAACTTTTATAAAATTTAAAACCTTACTCTTAGACACTTAATTTGAGCTTTTGGCAATCTTCCGAATAGAAATTTTTTGGATAGAACTTTTATAAAATTTAAAACCCTACTCTTAGACATTTAATTTGAGCTTTTGGCAATCTTCCGAATAGAAATTTTTTGAATAGAACTTTTATAAAATTTAAAACACTACTCTTAGACACTTAATTTGAGCTTTTGGCAATCTTCCGAATAGAAATTTTTTGGATAGAATTTTATAAAATTTAAAACCCTACTCTTAGACACTTAATTTGAGCTTTTGGCAATCTTCCGAATAGAAATTTTTTGGATAGAACTTTTATAAAATTTAAAACCCTACTCTTAGACACTTAATTTGAGCTTTTGGCAATCTTCCGAATAGAAATTTTTTGGATAGAACTTTTATAAAATTTAAAACCCTACTCTTAGACATTTAATTTGAGCTTTTGGCAATCTTCCGAATAGAAATTTTTTGGATAGAACTTTTATAAAATTTAAAACCCTACTCTTAGACACTTAATTTGAGCTTTTGGCAATCTTCCGAATAGAAATTTTTTGGATAGAACTTTTATAAAATTTAAAACCCTACTCTTAGACATTTAATTTGAGCTTTTGGCAATCTTCCGAATAGAAATTTTTTGGATAGAACTTTTATAAAATTTAAAACCCTACTCTTAGACACTTAATTTGAGCTTTTGGCAATCTTCCGAATAGAAATTTTTTGGATAGAACTTTTATAAAATTTAAAACCCTACTCTTAGACATTTAATTTGAGCTTTTGGCAATCTTCCGAATAGAAATTTTTTGAATAGAACTTTTATAAAATTTAAAACACTACTCTTAGACACTTAATTTGAGCTTTTGGCAATCTTCCGAATAGAAATTTTTTGGATAGAATTTTATAAAATTTAAAACCCTACTCTTAGACACTTAATTTGAGCTTTTGGCAATCTTCCGAATAGAAATTTTTTGGATAGAACTTTTATAAAATTTAAAACCCTACTCTTAGACACTTAATTTGAGCTTTTGGCAATCTTCCGAATAGAAATTTTTTGGATAGAACTTTTATAAAATTTAAAACCCTACTCTTAGACACTTAATTTGAGCTTTTGGCAATCTTCCGAATAGAAATTTTTTGGATAGAACTTTTATAAAATTTAAAACCCTACTCTTACACTTAATTTGAGCTTTTGGCAATCTTCCGAATAGAAATTTTTTGGATAGAACTTTTATAAAATTTAAAACCCTATTCTTAGACATTTAATTTGAGCTTTTGGCAATCTTCCGAATAGAAATTTTTTGGATAGAACTTTTATAAAATTTAAAACCCTACTCTTAGACATTTAATTTGAGCTTTTGGCAATCTTCCGAATAGAAATTTTTTGGATAGAACTTTTATAAAATTTAAAACCCTACTCTTAGACACTTAATTTGAGCTTTTGGCAATCTTCCGAATAGAAATTTTTTGGATAGAACTTTTATAAAATTTAAAACCCTACTCTTAGACATTTAATTACCCTACTCTTAGACACTTAATTTGAGCTTTTGGCAATCTTCCGAATAGAAATTTTTTGGATAGAACTTTTATAAAATTTAAAACCTTACTCTTAGACACTTAATTTGAGCTTTTGGCAATCTTCCGAATAGAAATTTTTTGGATAGAATTTTATAAAATTTAAAACCCTACTCTTAGACACTTAATTTGAGCTTTTGGCAATCTTCCGAATAGAAATTTTTTGGATAGAACTTTTATAAAATTTAAAACCCTACTCTTAGACACTTAATTTGAGCTTTTGGCAATCTTCCGAATAGAAATTTTTTGGATAGAACTTTTATAAAATTTAAAACCCTACTCTTAGACACTTAATTTGAGCTTTTGGCAATCTTCCGAATAGAAATTTTTTGGATAGAACTTTTATAAAATTTAAAACCCTACTCTTACACTTAATTTGAGCTTTTGGCAATCTTCCGAATAGAAATTTTTTGGATAGAACTTTTATAAAATTTAAAACCCTATTCTTAGACATTTAATTTGAGCTTTTGGCAATCTTCCGAATAGAAATTTTTTGGATAGAACTTTTATAAAATTTAAAACCCTACTCTTAGACATTTAATTTGAGCTTTTGGCAATCTTCCGAATAGAAATTTTTTGGATAGAACTTTTATAAAATTTAAAACCCTACTCTTAGACACTTAATTTGAGCTTTTGGCAATCTTCCGAATAGAAATTTTTTGGATAGAACTTTTATAAAATTTAAAACCCTACTCTTAGACATTTAATTACCCTACTCTTAGACACTTAATTTGAGCTTTTGGCAATCTTCCGAATAGAAATTTTTTGGATAGAACTTTTATAAAATTTAAAACCTTACTCTTAGACACTTAATTTGAGCTTTTGGCAATCTTCCGAATAGAAATTTTTTGGATAGAACTTTTATAAAATTTAAAACCCTACTCTTAGACATTTAATTTGAGCTTTTGGCAATCTTCCGAATAGAAATTTTTTGAATAGAACTTTTATAAAATTTAAAACACTACTCTTAGACACTTAATTTGAGCTTTTGGCAATCTTCCGAATAGAAATTTTTTGGATAGAACTTTTATAAAATTTAAAACACTACTCTTAGACACTTAATTTGAGCTTTTGGCAATCTTCCGAATAGAAATTTTTTGGATAGAACTTTTATAAAATTTAAAACCCTACTCTTAGACATTTAATTTGAGCTTTTGGCAATCTTCCGAATAGAAATTTTTTGGATAGAACTTTTATAAAATTTAAAACCCTACTCTTGACACTTAATTTGAGCTTTTGGCAATCTTCCGAATAGAAATTTTTTGGATAGAACTTTTATAAAATTTAAAACCCTACTCTTAGACACTTAATTTGAGCTTTTGGCAATCTTCCGAATAGAAATTTTTTGGATAGAACTTTTATAAAATTTAAAACCCTACTCTTAGACATTTAATTTGAGCTTTTGGCAATCTTCCGAATAGAAATTTTTTGGATAGAACTTTTATAAAATTTAAAACCCTACTCTTAGACACTTAATTTGAGCTTTTGGCAATCTTCCGAATAGAAATTTTTTGGATAGAACTTTTATAAAATTTAAAACCCTACTCTTAGACATTTAATTTGAGCTTTTGGCAATCTTCCGAATAGAAATTTTTTGGATAGAACTTTTATAAAATTTAAAACCCTACTCTTAGACACTTAATTTGAGCTTTTGGCAATCTTCCGAATAGAAATTTTTTGGATAGAACTTTTATAAAATTTAAAACCCTACTCTTAGACATTTAATTTGAGCTTTTGGCAATCTTCCGAATAGAAATTTTTTGGATAGAACTTTTATAAAATTTAAAACCCTACTCTTAGACACTTAATTTGAGCTTTTGGCAATCTTCCGAATAGAAATTTTTTGGATAGAACTTTTATAAAATTTAAAACCCTACTCTTAGACACTTAATTTGAGCTTTTGGCAATCTTCCGAATAGAAATTTTTTGGATAGAACTTTTATAAAATTTAAAACCCTACTCTTACACTTAATTTGAGCTTTTGGCAATCTTCCGAATAGAAATTTTTTGGATAGAACTTTTATAAAATTTAAAACCCTACTCTTAGACACTTAATTTGAGCTTTTGGCAATCTTCCGAATAGAAATTTTTTGGATAGAACTTTTATAAAATTTAAAACCCTACTCTTAGACATTTAATTTGAGCTTTTGGCAATCTTCCGAATAGAAATTTTTTGGATAGAACTTTTATAAAATTTAAAACCCTACTCTTAGACACTTAATTTGAGCTTTTGGCAATCTTCCGAATAGAAATTTTTTGGATAGAACTTTTATAAAATTTAAAACCCTACTCTTAGACACTTAATTTGAGCTTTTGGCAATCTTCCGAATAGAAATTTTTTGGATAGAACTTTTATAAAATTTAAAACCCTACTCTTAGACACTTAATTTGAGCTTTTGGCAATCTTCCGAATAGAAATTTTTTGGATAGAACTTTTATAAAATTTAAAACCCTACTCTTAGACACTTAATTTGAGCTTTTGGCAATCTTCCGAATAGAAATTTTTTGGATAGAACTTTTATAAAATTTAAAACCCTACTCTTAGACACTTAATTTGAGCTTTTGGCAATCTTCCGAATAGAAATTTTTTGGATAGAACTTTTATAAAATTTAAAACCCTACTCTTAGACACTTAATTTGAGCTTTTGGCAATCTTCCGAATAGAAATTTTTTGGATAGAACTTTTATAAAATTTAAAACCCTACTCTTAGACACTTAATTTGAGCTTTTGGCAATCTTCCGAATAGAAATTTTTTGGATAGAACTTTTATAAAATTTAAAACCCTACTCTTAGACATTTAATTTGAGCTTTTGGCAATCTTCCGAATAGAAATTTTTTGGATAGAACTTTTATAAAATTTAAAACCCTACTCTTAGACCAATAATTTGAGCTTTTGGCAATCTTCCGAATAGAAATTTTTTGGATAGAACTTTTATAAAATTTAAAACCCTACTCTTAGACATTTAATTTGAGCTTTTGGCAATCTTCCGAATAGAAATTTTTTGGATAGAACTTTTATAAAATTTAAAACCCTACTCTTAGACACTTAATTTGAGCTTTTGGCAATCTTCCGAATAGAAATTTTTTGGATAGAACTTTTATAAAATTTAAAACCCTACTCTTAGACATTTAATTTGAGCTTTTGGCAATCTTCCGAATAGAAATTTTTTGGATAGAACTTTTATAAAATTTAAAACCCTACTCTTAGACACTTAATTTGAGCTTTTGGCAATCTTCCGAATAGAAATTTTTTGGATAGAACTTTTATAAAATTTAAAACCCTACTCTTAGACATTTAATTTGAGCTTTTGGCAATCTTCCGAATAGAAATTTTTTGGATAGAACTTTTATAAAATTTAAAACCCTACTCTTAGACACTTAATTTGAGCTTTTGGCAATCTTCCGAATAGAAATTTTTTGGATAGAACTTTTATAAAATTTAAAACCCTACTCTTAGACATTTAATTTGAGCTTTTGGCAATCTTCCGAATAGAAATTTTTTGGATAGAACTTTTATAAAATTTAAAACCCTACTCTTAGACACTTAATTTGAGCTTTTGGCAATCTTCCGAATAGAAATTTTTTGGATAGAACTTTTATAAAATTTAAAACCCTACTCTTAGACATTTAATTTGAGCTTTTGGCAATCTTCCGAATAGAAATTTTTTGGATAGAACTTTTATAAAATTTAAAACCCTACTCTTAGACACTTAATTTGAGCTTTTGGCAATCTTCCGAATAGAAATTTTTTGGATAGAACTTTTATAAAATTTAAAACCCTACTCTTAGACATTTAATTTGAGCTTTTGGCAATCTTCCGAATAGAAATTTTTTGGATAGAACTTTTATAAAATTTAAAACCCTACTCTTAGACACTTAATTTGAGCTTTTGGCAATCTTCCGAATAGAAATTTTTTGGATAGAACTTTTATAAAATTTAAAACCCTACTCTTAGACACTTAATTTGAGCTTTTGGCAATCTTCCGAATAGAAATTTTTTGGATAGAACTTTTATAAAATTTAAAACCCTACTCTTACACTTAATTTGAGCTTTTGGCAATCTTCCGAATAGAAATTTTTTGGATAGAACTTTTATAAAATTTAAAACCCTATTCTTAGACATTTAATTTTACCCTACTCTTAGACACTTAATTTGAGCTTTTGGCAATCTTCCGAATAGAAATTTTTTGGATAGAACTTTTATAAAATTTAAAACCTTACTCTTAGACACTTAATTTGAGCTTTTGGCAATCTTCCGAATAGAAATTTTTTGGATAGAACTTTTATAAAATTTAAAACCCTACTCTTAGACATTTAATTTGAGCTTTGGCAATCTTCCGAATAGAAATTTTTTGAATAGAACTTTTATAAAATTTAAAACACTACTCTTAGACACTTAATTTGAGCTTTTGGCAATCTTCCGAATAGAAATTTTTTGGATAGAACTTTTATAAAATTTAAAACACTACTCTTAGACACTTAATTTGAGCTTTTGGCAATCTTCCGAATAGAAATTTTTTGGATAGAACTTTTATAAAATTTAAAACCCTACTCTTAGACATTTAATTTGAGCTTTTGGCAATCTTCCGAATAGAAATTTTTTGGATAGAACTTTTATAAAATTTAAAACCCTACTCTTAGACACTTAATTTGAGCTTTTGGCAATCTTCCGAATAGAAATTTTTTGGATAGAACTTTTATAAAATTTAAAACCCTACTCTTAGACACTTAATTTGAGCTTTTGGCAATCTTCCGAATAGAAATTTTTTGGATAGAACTTTTATAAAATTTAAAACCCTACTCTTAGACATTTAATTTGAGCTTTTGGCAATCTTCCGAATAGAAATTTTTATAGAAATTTTTCGAATAGAAATTTTTTGGATAGAACTTTTATAAAATTTAAAACCCTACTCTTAGACACTTAATTTGAGCTTTTGGCAATCTTCCGAATAGAAATTTTTTGGATAGAACTTTTATAAAATTTAAAACCCTACTCTTAGACACTTAATTTGAGCTTTTGGCAATCTTCCGAATAGAAATTTTTTGGATAGAACTTTTATAAAATTTAAAACCCTACTCTTAGACACTTAATTTGAGCTTTTGGCAATCTTCCGAATAGAAATTTTTTGGATAGAACTTTTATAAAATTTAAAACCCTACTCTTACACTTAATTTGAGCTTTTGGCAATCTTCCGAATAGAAATTTTTTGGATAGAACTTTTATAAAATTTAAAACCCTATTCTTAGACATTTAATTTGAGCTTTTGGCAATCTTCCGAATAGAAATTTTTTGGATAGAACTTTTATAAAATTTAAAACCCTACTCTTAGACATTTAATTACCCTACTCTTAGACACTTAATTTGAGCTTTTGGCAATCTTCCGAATAGAAATTTTTTGGATAGAACTTTTATAAAATTTAAAACCTTACTCTTAGACACTTAATTTGAGCTTTTGGCAATCTTCCGAATAGAAATTTTTTTGGATAGAACTTTTATAAAATTTAAAACCCTACTCTTAGACATTTAATTTGAGCTTTTGGCAATCTTCCGAATAGAAATTTTTTGAATAGAACTTTTATAAAATTTAAAACACTACTCTTAGACACTTAATTTGAGCTTTTGGCAATCTTCCGAATAGAAATTTTTTGGATAGAACTTTTATAAAATTTAAAACACTACTCTTAGACACTTAATTTGAGCTTTTGGCAATCTTCCGAATAGAAATTTTTTGGATAGAACTTTTATAAAATTTAAAACCCTACTCTTAGACATTTAATTTGAGCTTTTGGCAATCTTCCGAATAGAAATTTTTTGGATAGAACTTTTATAAAATTTAAAACCCTACTCTTAGACACTTAATTTGAGCTTTTGGCAATCTTCCGAATAGAAATTTTTTGGATAGAACTTTTATAAAATTTAAAACCCTACTCTTAGACACTTAATTTGAGCTTTTGGCAATCTTCCGAATAGAAATTTTTTGGATAGAACTTTTATAAAATTTAAAACCCTACTCTTAGACATTTAATTTGAGCTTTTGGCAATCTTCCGAATAGAAATTTTTTGGATAGAACTTTTATAAAATTTAAAACCCTACTCTTAGACACTTAATTTGAGCTTTTGGCAATCTTCCGAATAGAAATTTTTTGGATAGAACTTTTATAAAATTTAAAACCCTACTCTTAGACATTTAATTTGAGCTTTTGGCAATCTTCCGAATAGAAATTTTTTGGATAGAACTTTTATAAAATTTAAAACCCTACTCTTAGACACTTAATTTGAGCTTTTGGCAATCTTCCGAATAGAAATTTTTTGGATAGAACTTTTATAAAATTTAAAACCCTACTCTTAGACACTTAATTGAGCTTTTGGCAATCTTCCGAATAGAAATTTTTTGGATAGAACTTTTATAAAATTTAAAACCCTACTCTTAGACACTTAATTTGAGCTTTTGGCAATCTTCCGAATAGAAATTTTTTGGATAGAACTTTTATAAAATTTAAAACCCTACTCTTAGACACTTAATTTGAGCTTTTGGCAATCTTCCGAATAGAAATTTTTTGGATAGAACTTTTATAAAATTTAAAACCCTACTCTTACACTTAATTTGAGCTTTTGGCAATCTTCCGAATAGAAATTTTTTGGATAGAACTTTTATAAAATTTAAAACCCTATTCTTAGACATTTAATTTGAGCTTTTGGCAATCTTCCGAATAGAAATTTTTTGGATAGAACTTTTATAAAATTTAAAACCCTACTCTTAGACATTTAATTACCCTACTCTTAGACACTTAATTTGAGCTTTTGGCAATCTTCCGAATAGAAATTTTTTGGATAGAACTTTTATAAAATTTAAAACCTTACTCTTAGACACTTAATTTGAGCTTTTGGCAATCTTCCGAATAGAAATTTTTTGGATAGAACTTTTATAAAATTTAAAACCCTACTCTTAGACATTTAATTTGAGCTTTTGGCAATCTTCCGAATAGAAATTTTTTGGATAGAACTTTTATAAAATTTAAAACCCTACTCTTAGACATTTAATTTGAGCTTTTGGCAATCTTCCGAATAGAAATTTTTTGGATAGA
The DNA here is from genome assembly GCA_036172955.1 of Meloidogyne arenaria. Lineage (NCBI taxonomy): Eukaryota > Metazoa > Nematoda > Chromadorea > Rhabditida > Meloidogynidae > Meloidogyne > Meloidogyne arenaria. The sequence continues at coordinate 3,556,224 of JARQAB010000015.1, read as the reverse complement.
ACTTTTATAAAATTTAAAACCCTACTCTTAGACACTTAATTTGAGCTTTTGGCAATCTTCCGAATAGAAATTTTTTGGATAGAACTTTTATAAAATTTAAAACCCTACTCTTAGACACTTAATTTGAGCTTTTGGCAATCTTCCGAATAGAAATTTTTTGGATAGAACTTTTATAAAATTTAAAACCCTACTCTTAGACATTTAATTTGAGCTTTTGGCAATCTTCCGAATAGAAATTTTTATAGAAATTTTTCGAATAGAAATTTTTTGGATAGAACTTTTATAAAATTTAAAACCCTACTCTTAGACACTTAATTTGAGCTTTTGGCAATCTTCCGAATAGAAATTTTTTGGATAGAACTTTTATAAAATTTAAAACCCTACTCTTAGACACTTAATTTGAGCTTTTGGCAATCTTCCGAATAGAAATTTTTTGGATAGAACTTTTATAAAATTTAAAACCCTACTCTTAGACACTTAATTTGAGCTTTTGGCAATCTTCCGAATAGAAATTTTTTGGATAGAACTTTTATAAAATTTAAAACCCTACTCTTAGACACTTAATTTGAGCTTTTGGCAATCTTCCGAATAGAAATTTTTTGGATAGAACTTTTATAAAATTTAAAACCCTACTCTTAGACACTTAATTTGAGCTTTTGGCAATCTTCCGAATAGAAATTTTTTGGATAGAACTTTTATAAAATTTAAAACCCTACTCTTAGACACTTAATTTGAGCTTTTGGCAATCTTCCGAATAGAAATTTTTTGGATAGAACTTTTATAAAATTTAAAACCCTACTCTTACACTTAATTTGAGCTTTTGGCAATCTTCCGAATAGAAATTTTTTGGATAGAACTTTTATAAAATTTAAAACCCTATTCTTAGACATTTAATTTGAGCTTTTGGCAATCTTCCGAATAGAAATTTTTTGGATAGAACTTTTATAAAATTAAAACCCTACTCTTAGACATTTAATTACCCTACTCTTAGACACTTAATTTGAGCTTTTGGCAATCTTCCGAATAGAAATTTTTTGGATAGAACTTTTATAAAATTTAAAACCTTACTCTTAGACACTTAATTTGAGCTTTTGGCAATCTTCCGAATAGAAATTTTTTGGATAGAACTTTTATAAAATTTAAAACCCTACTCTTAGACATTTAATTTGAGCTTTTGGCAATCTTCCGAATAGAAATTTTTTGAATAGAACTTTTATAAAATTTAAAACACTACTCTTAGACACTTAATTTGAGCTTTTGGCAATCTTCCGAATAGAAATTTTTTGGATAGAACTTTTATAAAATTTAAAACACTACTCTTAGACACTTAATTTGAGCTTTTGGCAATCTTCCGAATAGAAATTTTTTGGATAGAACTTTTATAAAATTTAAAACCCTACTCTTAGACATTTAATTTGAGCTTTTGGCAATCTTCCGAATAGAAATTTTTTGGATAGAACTTTTATAAAATTTAAAACCCTACTCTTAGACACTTAATTTGAGCTTTTGGCAATCTTCCGAATAGAAATTTTTTGGATAGAACTTTTATAAAATTTAAAACCCTACTCTTAGACATTTAATTTGAGCTTTTGGCAATCTTCCGAATAGAAATTTTTTGGATAGAACTTTTATAAAATTTAAAACCCTACTCTTAGACACTTAATTTGAGCTTTTGGCAATCTTCCGAATAGAAATTTTTTGGATAGAACTTTTATAAAATTTAAAACCCTACTCTTAGACATTTAATTTGAGCTTTTGGCAATCTTCCGAATAGAAATTTTTTGGATAGAACTTTTATAAAATTTAAAACCCTACTCTTAGACACTTAATTTGAGCTTTTGGCAATCTTCCGAATAGAAATTTTTTGGATAGAACTTTTATAAAATTTAAAACCCTACTCTTAGACATTTAATTTGAGCTTTTGGCAATCTTCCGAATAGAAATTTTTTGAATAGAACTTTTATAAAATTTAAAACACTACTCTTAGACACTTAATTTGAGCTTTTGGCAATCTTCCGAATAGAAATTTTTTGGATAGAACTTTTATAAAATTTAAAACCCTACTCTTAGACATTTAATTTGAGCTTTTGGCAATCTTCCGAATAGAAATTTTTTGGATAGAACTTTTATAAAATTTAAAACATTACTCTTAGACACTTAATTTGAGCTTTTGGCAATCTTCCGAATAGAAATTTTTTGGATAGAACTTTTATAAAATTTAAAACCCTACTCTTAGACATTTAATTTGAGCTTTTGGCAATCTTCCGAATAGAAATTTTTTGGATAGAACTTTTATAAAATTTAAAACCCTACTCTTAGACACTTAATTTGAGCTTTTGGCAATCTTCCGAATAGAAATTTTTTGGATAGAACTTTTATAAAATTTAAAACCCTACTCTTAGACACTTAATTTGAGCTTTTGGCAATCTTCCGAATAGAAATTTTTTGGATAGAACTTTTATAAAATTTAAAACCCTACTCTTAGACATTTAATTTGAGCTTTTGGCAATCTTCCGAATAGAAATTTTTTGGATAGAACTTTTATAAAATTTAAAACCCTACTCTTAGACACTTAATTTGAGCTTTTGGCAATCTTCCGAATAGAAATTTTTTGGATAGAACTTTTATAAAATTTAAAACCCTACTCTTAGACACTTAATTTGAGCTTTTGGCAATCTTCCGAATAGAAATTTTTTGGATAGAACTTTTATAAAATTTAAAACCCTACTCTTACACTTAATTTGAGCTTTTGGCAATCTTCCGAATAGAAATTTTTTGGATAGAACTTTTATAAAATTTAAAACCCTATTCTTAGACATTTAATTTGAGCTTTTGGCAATCTTCCGAATAGAAATTTTTTGGATAGAACTTTTATAAAATTTAAAACCCTACTCTTAGACATTTAAAACCTTACTCTTAGACACTTAATTTGAGCTTTTGGCAATCTTCCGAATAGAAATTTTTTGGATAGAACTTTTATAAAATTTAAAACCTTACTCTTAGACACTTAATTTGAGCTTTTGGCAATCTTCCGAATAGAAATTTTTTGGATAGAACTTTTATAAAATTTAAAACCCTACTCTTAGACATTTAATTTGAGCTTTTGGCAATCTTCCGAATAGAAATTTTTTGAATAGAACTTTTATAAAATTTAAAACACTACTCTTAGACACTTAATTTGAGCTTTTGGCAATCTTCCGAATAGAAATTTTTTGGATAGAACTTTTATAAAATTTAAAACACTACTCTTAGACACTTAATTTGAGCTTTTGGCAATCTTCCGAATAGAAATTTTTTGGATAGAACTTTTATAAAATTTAAAACCCTACTCTTAGACATTTAATTTGAGCTTTTGGCAATCTTCCGAATAGAAATTTTTTGGATAGAACTTTTATAAAATTTAAAACCCTACTCTTAGACACTTAATTTGAGCTTTTGGCAATCTTCCGAATAGAAATTTTTTGGATAGAACTTTTATAAAATTTAAAACCCTACTCTTAGACACTTAATTTGAGCTTTTGGCAATCTTCCGAATAGAAATTTTTTGGATAGAACTTTTATAAAATTTAAAACCCTACTCTTAGACATTTAATTTGAGCTTTTGGCAATCTTCCGAATAGAAATTTTTATAGAAATTTTTCGAATAGAAATTTTTTGGATAGAACTTTTATAAAATTTAAAACCCTACTCTTAGACACTTAATTTGAGCTTTTGGCAATCTTCCGAATAGAAATTTTTTGGATAGAACTTTTATAAAATTTAAAACCCTACTCTTAGACACTTAATTTGAGCTTTTGGCAATCTTCCGAATAGAAATTTTTTGGATAGAACTTTTATAAAATTTAAAACCCTACTCTTAGACACTTAATTTGAGCTTTTGGCAATCTTCCGAATAGAAATTTTTTGGATAGAACTTTTATAAAATTTAAAACCCTACTCTTAGACACTTAATTTGAGCTTTTGGCAATCTTCCGAATAGAAATTTTTTGGATAGAACTTTTATAAAATTTAAAACCCTACTCTTAGACACTTAATTTGAGCTTTTGGCAATCTTCCGAATAGAAATTTTTTGGATAGAACTTTTATAAAATTTAAAACCCTACTCTTAGACACTTAATTTGAGCTTTTGGCAATCTTCCGAATAGAAATTTTTTGGATAGAACTTTTATAAAATTTAAAACCCTACTCTTACACTTAATTTGAGCTTTTGGCAATCTTCCGAATAGAAATTTTTTGGATAGAACTTTTATAAAATTTAAAACCCTATTCTTAGACATTTAATTTGAGCTTTTGGCAATCTTCCGAATAGAAATTTTTTGGATAGAACTTTTATAAAATTTAAAACCCTACTCTTAGACATTTAATTACCCTACTCTTAGACACTTAATTTGAGCTTTTGGCAATCTTCCGAATAGAAATTTTTTGGATAGAACTTTTATAAAATTTAAAACCTTACTCTTAGACACTTAATTTGAGCTTTTGGCAATCTTCCGAATAGAAATTTTTTGGATAGAACTTTTATAAAATTTAAAACCCTACTCTTAGACATTTAATTTGAGCTTTTGGCAATCTTCCGAATAGAAATTTTTTGGATAGAACTTTTATAAAATTTAAAACCCTACTCTTAGACACTTAATTTGAGCTTTTGGCAATCTTCCGAATAGAAATTTTTTGGATAGAACTTTTATAAAATTTAAAACCCTACTCTTAGACACTTAATTTGAGCTTTTGGCAATCTTCCGAATAGAAATTTTTTGGATAGAACTTTTATAAAATTTAAAACCCTACTCTTAGACACTTAATTTGAGCTTTTGGCAATCTTCCGAATAGAAATTTTTTGGATAGAACTTTTATAAAATTTAAAACCCTACTCTTAGACACTTAATTTGAGCTTTTGGCAATCTTCCGAATAGAAATTTTTTGGATAGAACTTTTATAAAATTTAAAACCCTACTCTTAGACACTTAATTTGAGCTTTTGGCAATCTTCCGAATAGAAATTTTTTGGATAGAACTTTTATAAAATTTAAAACCCTACTCTTACACTTAATTTGAGCTTTTGGCAATCTTCCGAATAGAAATTTTTTGGATAGAACTTTTATAAAATTTAAAACCCTATTCTTAGACATTTAATTTGAGCTTTTGGCAATCTTCCGAATAGAAATTTTTTGGATAGAACTTTTATAAAATTTAAAACCCTACTCTTAGACATTTAATTACCCTACTCTTAGACACTTAATTTGAGCTTTTGGCAATCTTCCGAATAGAAATTTTTTGGATAGAACTTTTATAAAATTTAAAACCTTACTCTTAGACACTTAATTTGAGCTTTTGGCAATCTTCCGAATAGAAATTTTTTGGATAGAACTTTTATAAAATTTAAAACACTACTCTTAGACACTTAATTTGAGCTTTTGGCAATCTTCCGAATAGAAATTTTTTGGATAGAACTTTTATAAAATTTAAAACACTACTCTTAGACACTTAATTTGAGCTTTTGGCAATCTTCCGAATAGAAATTTTTTGGATAGAACTTTTATAAAATTTAAAACCCTACTCTTAGACATTTAATTTGAGCTTTTGGCAATCTTCCGAATAGAAATTTTTTGGATAGAACTTTTATAAAATTTAAAACCCTACTCTTAGACACTTAATTTGAGCTTTTGGCAATCTTCCGAATAGAAATTTTTTGGATAGAACTTTTATAAAATTTAAAACCCTACTCTTAGACACTTAATTTGAGCTTTTGGCAATCTTCCGAATAGAAATTTTTTGGATAGAACTTTTATAAAATTTAAAACCCTACTCTTAGACATTTAATTTGAGCTTTTGGCAATCTTCCGAATAGAAATTTTTATAGAAATTTTTCGAATAGAAATTTTTTGGATAGAACTTTTATAAAATTTAAAACCCTACTCTTAGACACTTAATTTGAGCTTTTGGCAATCTTCCGAATAGAAATTTTTTGGATAGAACTTTTATAAAATTTAAAACCCTACTCTTAGACACTTAATTTGAGCTTTTGGCAATCTTCCGAATAGAAATTTTTTGGATAGAACTTTTATAAAATTTAAAACCCTACTCTTAGACACTTAATTTGAGCTTTTGGCAATCTTCCGAATAGAAATTTTTTGGATAGAACTTTTATAAAATTTAAAACCCTACTCTTAGACACTTAATTTGAGCTTTTGGCAATCTTCCGAATAGAAATTTTTTGGATAGAACTTTTATAAAATTTAAAACCCTACTCTTAGACACTTAATTTGAGCTTTTGGCAATCTTCCGAATAGAAATTTTTTGGATAGAACTTTTATAAAATTTAAAACCCTACTCTTAGACACTTAATTTGAGCTTTTGGCAATCTTCCGAATAGAAATTTTTTGGATAGAACTTTTATAAAATTTAAAACCCTACTCTTACACTTAATTTGAGCTTTTGGCAATCTTCCGAATAGAAATTTTTTGGATAGAACTTTTATAAAATTTAAAACCCTATTCTTAGACATTTAATTTGAGCTTTTGGCAATCTTCCGAATAGAAATTTTTTGGATAGAACTTTTATAAAATTTAAAACCCTACTCTTAGACATTTAATTACCCTACTCTTAGACACTTAATTTGAGCTTTTGGCAATCTTCCGAATAGAAATTTTTTGGATAGAACTTTTATAAAATTTAAAACCTTACTCTTAGACACTTAATTTGAGCTTTTGGCAATCTTCCGAATAGAAATTTTTTGGATAGAACTTTTATAAAATTTAAAACCCTACTCTTAGACATTTAATTTGAGCTTTTGGCAATCTTCCGAATAGAAATTTTTTGGATAGAACTTTTATAAAATTTAAAACCCTACTCTTAGACACTTAATTTGAGCTTTTGGCAATCTTCCGAATAGAAATTTTTTGGATAGAACTTTTATAAAATTTAAAACCCTACTCTTAGACACTTAATTTGAGCTTTTGGCAATCTTCCGAATAGAAATTTTTTGGATAGAACTTTTATAAAATTTAAAACCCTACTCTTAGACACTTAATTTGAGCTTTTGGCAATCTTCCGAATAGAAATTTTTTGGATAGAACTTTTATAAAATTTAAAACCCTACTCTTAGACACTTAATTTGAGCTTTTGGCAATCTTCCGAATAGAAATTTTTTGGATAGAACTTTTATAAAATTTAAAACCCTACTCTTAGACACTTAATTTGAGCTTTTGGCAATCTTCCGAATAGAAATTTTTTGGATAGAACTTTTATAAAATTTAAAACCCTACTCTTACACTTAATTTGAGCTTTTGGCAATCTTCCGAATAGAAATTTTTTGGATAGAACTTTTATAAAATTTAAAACCCTACTCTTACACTTAATTTGAGCTTTTGGCAATCTTCCGAATAGAAATTTTTTGGATAGAACTTTTAAAAATTTAAAACCCTATTCTTAGACATTTAATTTGAGCTTTTGGCAATCTTCCGAATAGAAATTTTTTGGATAGAACTTTTATAAAATTTAAAACCCTACTCTTAGACATTTAATTACCCTACTCTTAGACACTTAATTTGAGCTTTTGGCAATCTTCCGAATAGAAATTTTTTGGATAGAACTTTTATAAAATTTAAAACCTTACTCTTAGACACTTAATTTGAGCTTTTGGCAATCTTCCGAATAGAAATTTTTTGGATAGAACTTTTATAAAATTTAAAACCCTACTCTTAGACATTTAATTTGAGCTTTTGGCAATCTTCCGAATAGAAATTTTTTGGATAGAACTTTTATAAAATTTAAAACCCTACTCTTAGACACTTAATTTGAGCTTTTGGCAATCTTCCGAATAGAAATTTTTTGGATAGAACTTTTATAAAATTTAAAACCCTACTCTTAGACACTTAATTTGAGCTTTTGGCAATCTTCCGAATAGAAATTTTTTGGATAGAACTTTTATAAAATTTAAAACCCTACTCTTAGAGTAGGGTTTAAATTTGAGCTTTTGGCAATCTTCCGAATAGAAATTTTTTGGATAGAACTTTTATAAAATTTAAAACCCTACTCTTAGACACTTAATTTGAGCTTTTGGCAATCTTCCGAATAGAAATTTTTTGGATAGAACTTTTATAAAATTTAAAACCCTACTCTTAGACATTTAATTTGAGCTTTTGGCAATCTTCCGAATAGAAATTTTTTGGATAGAACTTTTATAAAATTTAAAACCCTACTCTTAGACACTTAATTTGAGCTTTTGGCAATCTTCCGAATAGAAATTTTTTGGATAGAACTTTTATAAAATTTAAAACCCTACTCTTAGACACTTAATTTGAGCTTTTGGCAATCTTCCGAATAGAAATTTTTTGGATAGAACTTTTATAAAATTTAAAACCCTACTCTTAGACACTTAATTTGAGCTTTTGGCAATCTTCCGAATAGAAATTTTTTGGATAGAACTTTTATAAAATTTAAAACCCTACTCTTAGACACTTAATTTGAGCTTTTGGCAATCTTCCGAATAGAAATTTTTTGGATAGAACTTTTATAAAATTTAAAACCCTACTCTTACACTTAATTTGAGCTTTTGGCAATCTTCCGAATAGAAATTTTTGGATAGAACTTTTATAAAATTTAAAACCCTATTCTTAGACATTTAATTTGAGCTTTTGGCAATCTTCCGAATAGAAATTTTTTGGATAGAACTTTTATAAAATTTAAAACCCTACTCTTAGACATTTAATTACCCTACTCTTAGACACTTAATTTGAGCTTTTGGCAATCTTCCGAATAGAAATTTTTTGGATAGAACTTTTATAAAATTTAAAACCTTACTCTTAGACACTTAATTTGAGCTTTTGGCAATCTTCCGAATAGAAATTTTTTGGATAGAACTTTTATAAAATTTAAAACCCTACTCTTAGACATTTAATTTGAGCTTTTGGCAATCTTCCGAATAGAAATTTTTTGGATAGAACTTTTATAAAATTTAAAACCCTACTCTTAGACACTTAATTTGAGCTTTTGGCAATCTTCCGAATAGAAATTTTTTGGATAGAACTTTTATAAAATTTAAAACCCTACTCTTAGACACTTAATTTGAGCTTTTGGCAATCTTCCGAATAGAAATTTTTTGGATAGAACTTTTATAAAATTTAAAACCCTACTCTTAGACACTTAATTTGAGCTTTTGGCAATCTTCCGAATAGAAATTTTTTGGATAGAACTTTTATAAAATTTAAAACCCTACTCTTAGACACTTAATTTGAGCTTTTGGCAATCTTCCGAATAGAAATTTTTTGGATAGAACTTTTATAAAATTTAAAACCCTACTCTTAGACACTTAATTTGAGCTTTTGGCAATCTTCCGAATAGAAATTTTTTGGATAGAACTTTTATAAAATTTAAAACCCTACTCTTACACTTAATTTGAGCTTTTGGCAATCTTCCGAATAGAAATTTTTTGGATAGAACTTTTATAAAATTTAAAACCCTACTCTTACACTTAATTTGAGCTTTTGGCAATCTTCCGAATAGAAATTTTTTGGATAGAACTTTTATAAAATTTAAAACCCTATTCTTAGACATTTAATTTGAGCTTTTGGCAATCTTCCGAATAGAAATTTTTTGGATAGAACTTTTATAAAATTTAAAACCCTACTCTTAGACATTTAATTACCCTACTCTTAGACACTTAATTTGAGCTTTTGGCAATCTTCCGAATAGAAATTTTTTGGATAGAACTTTTATAAAATTTAAAACCTTACTCTTAGACACTTAATTTGAGCTTTTGGCAATCTTCCGAATAGAAATTTTTTGGATAGAACTTTTATAAAATTTAAAACCCTACTCTTAGACATTTAATTTGAGCTTTTGGCAATCTTCCGAATAGAAATTTTTTGGATAGAACTTTTATAAAATTTAAAACCCTACTCTTAGACACTTAATTTGAGCTTTTGGCAATCTTCCGAATAGAAATTTTTTGGATAGAACTTTTATAAAATTTAAAACCCTACTCTTAGACACTTAATTTGAGCTTTTGGCAATCTTCCGAATAGAAATTTTTTGGATAGAACTTTTATAAAATTTAAAACCCTACTCTTAGACACTTAATTTGAGCTTTTGGCAATCTTCCGAATAGAAATTTTTTGGATAGAACTTTTATAAAATTTAAAACCCTACTCTTAGACACTTAATTTGAGCTTTTGGCAATCTTCCGAATAGAAATTTTTTGGATAGAACTTTTATAAAATTTAAAACCCTACTCTTAGACACTTAATTTGAGCTTTTGGCAATCTTCCGAATAGAAATTTTTTGGATAGAACTTTTATAAAATTTAAAACCCTACTCTTACACTTAATTTGAGCTTTTGGCAATCTTCCGAATAGAAATTTTTTGGATAGAACTTTTATAAAATTTAAAACCCTATTCTTAGACATTTAATTTGAGCTTTTGGCAATCTTCCGAATAGAAATTTTTTGGATAGAACTTTTATAAAATTTAAAACCCTACTCTTAGACATTTAATTACCCTACTCTTAGACACTTAATTTGAGCTTTTGGCAATCTTCCGAATAGAAATTTTTTGGATAGAACTTTTATAAAATTTAAAACCTTACTCTTAGACACTTAATTTGAGCTTTTGGCAATCTTCCGAATAGAAATTTTTTGGATAGAACTTTTATAAAATTTAAAACCCTACTCTTAGACATTTAATTTGAGCTTTTGGCAATCTTCCGAATAGAAATTTTTTGAATAGAACTTTTATAAAATTTAAAACACTACTCTTAGACACTTAATTTGAGCTTTTGGCAATCTTCCGAATAGAAATTTTTTGGATAGAACTTTTATAAAATTTAAAACACTACTCTTAGACACTTAATTTGAGCTTTTGGCAATCTTCCGAATAGAAATTTTTTGGATAGAACTTTTATAAAATTTAAAACCCTACTCTTAGACATTTAATTTGAGCTTTTGGCAATCTTCCGAATAGAAATTTTTTGGATAGAACTTTTATAAAATTTAAAACCCTACTCTTAGACACTTAATTTGAGCTTTTGGCAATCTTCCGAATAGAAATTTTTTGGATAGAACTTTTATAAAATTTAAAACCCTACTCTTAGACATTTAATTTGAGCTTTTGGCAATCTTCCGAATAGAAATTTTTTGGATAGAACTTTTATAAAATTTAAAACCCTACTCTTAGACACTTAATTTGAGCTTTTGGCAATCTTCCGAATAGAAATTTTTTGGATAGAACTTTTATAAAATTTAAAACCCTACTCTTAGACATTTAATTTGAGCTTTTGGCAATCTTCCGAATAGAAATTTTTTGGATAGAACTTTTATAAAATTTAAAACCCTACTCTTAGACACTTAATTTGAGCTTTTGGCAATCTTCCGAATAGAAATTTTTTGGATAGAACTTTTATAAAATTTAAAACCCTACTCTTAGACATTTAATTTGAGCTTTTGGCAATCTTCCGAATAGAAATTTTTTGAATAGAACTTTTATAAAATTTAAAACACTACTCTTAGACACTTAATTTGAGCTTTTGGCAATCTTCCGAATAGAAATTTTTTGGATAGAACTTTTATAAAATTTAAAACCCTACTCTTAGACATTTAATTTGAGCTTTTGGCAATCTTCCGAATAGAAATTTTTTGGATAGAACTTTTATAAAATTTAAAACATTACTCTTAGACACTTAATTTGAGCTTTTGGCAATCTTCCGAATAGAAATTTTTTGGATAGAACTTTTATAAAATTTAAAACCCTACTCTTAGACATTTAATTTGAGCTTTTGGCAATCTTCCGAATAGAAATTTTTTGGATAGAACTTTTATAAAATTTAAAACCCTACTCTTAGACACTTAATTTGAGCTTTTGGCAATCTTCCGAATAGAAATTTTTTGGATAGAACTTTTATAAAATTTAAAACCCTACTCTTAGACACTTAATTTGAGCTTTTGGCAATCTTCCGAATAGAAATTTTTGGATAGAACTTTTATAAAATTTAAAACCCTACTCTTAGACATTTAATTTGAGCTTTTGGCAATCTTCCGAATAGAAATTTTTTGGATAGAACTTTTATAAAATTTAAAACCCTACTCTTAGACATTTAATTTGAGCTTTTGGCAATCTTCCGAATAGAAATTTTTTGGATAGAACTTTTATAAAATTTAAAACCCTACTCTTAGACACTTAATTTGAGCTTTTGGCAATCTTCCGAATAGAAATTTTTTGGATAGAACTTTTATAAAATTTAAAACCCTACTCTTAGACATTTAATTTGAGCTTTTGGCAATCTTCCGAATAGAAATTTTTATAGAAATTTTTCGAATAGAAATTTTTTGGATAGAACTTTTATAAAATTTAAAACCCTACTCTTAGACACTTAATTTGAGCTTTTGGGTTTTTGGTTTTGAGCTTTTGGCAATCTTCCGAATAGAAATTTTTTGAATAGAACTTTTATAAAATTTAAAACACTACTCTTGGCAATCTTCCGAATAGAAATCTTCCGAATAGAAATTTTTTGGATAGAACTTTTATAAAATTTAAAACCCTACTCTTACACTTAATTTGAGCTTTTGGCAATCTTCCGAATAGAAATTTTTTGGATAGAACTTTTATAAAATTTAAAACCCTACTCTTAGACACTTAATTTGAGCTTTTGGCAATCTTCCGAATAGAAATTTTTTGGATAGAACTTTTATAAAATTTAAAACCCTACTCTTAGACATTTAATTTGAGTTTTTGGCAATCTTCCGAATAGAAATTTTTTGGATAGAACTTTTATAAAATTTAAAACCCTACTCTTAGACATTTAATTTGAGCTTTTGGCAATCTTCCGAATAGAAATTTTTTGGATAGAACTTTTATAAAATTTAAAACCCTACTCTTAGACACTTAATTTGAGCTTTTGGCAATCTTCCGAATAGAAATTTTTTGGATAGAACTTTTATAAAATTTAAAACCCTACTCTTAGACATTTAATTTGAGCTTTTGGCAATCTTCCGAATAGAAATTTTTTGAATAGAACTTTTATAAAATTTAAAACACTACTCTTAGACACTTAATTTGAGCTTTTGGCAATCTTCCGAATAGAAATTTTTTGGATAGAACTTTTATAAAATTTAAAACCCTACTCTTAGACATTTAATTTGAGCTTTTGGCAATCTTCCGAATAGAAATTTTTTGGATAGAACTTTTATAAAATTTAAAACCCTACTCTTAGACACTTAATTTGAGCTTTTGGCAATCTTCCGAATAGAAATTTTTTGGATAGAACTTTTATAAAATTTAAAACCCTACTCTTAGACATTTAATTTGAGCTTTTGGCAATCTTCCGAATAGAAATTTTTGGATAGAACTTTTATAAAATTTAAAACCCTACTCTTAGACACTTAATTTGAGCTTTTGGCAATCTTCCGAATAGAAATTTTTTGGATAGAACTTTTATAAAATTTAAAACCCTACTCTTAGACATTTAATTTGAGCTTTTGGCAATCTTCCGAATAGAAATTTTTTGAATAGAACTTTTATAAAATTTAAAACACTACTCTTAGACACTTAATTTGAGCTTTTGGCAATCTTCCGAATAGAAATTTTTTGGATAGAACTTTTATAAAATTTAAAACCCTACTCTTAGACATTTAATTTGAGCTTTTGGCAATCTTCCGAATAGAAATTTTTGGATAGAACTTTTATAAAATTTAAAACATTACTCTTAGACACTTAATTTGAGCTTTTGGCAATCTTCCGAATAGAAATTTTTTGGATAGAACTTTTATAAAATTTAAAACCCTACTCTTAGACATTTAATTTGAGCTTTTGGCAATCTTCCGAATAGAAATTTATGTGATAGAACTTTTATAAAATTTAAAACCCTACTCTTAGACACTTAATTTGAGCTTTTGGCAATCTTCCGAATAGAAATTTTTTGGATAGAACTTTTATAAAATTTAAAACCCTACTCTTAGACACTTAATTTGAGCTTTTGGCAATCTTCCGAATAGAAATTTTTTGGATAGAACTTTTATAAAATTTAAAACCCTACTCTTAGACATTTAATTTGAGCTTTTGGCAATCTTCCGAATAGAAATTTTTTGGATAGAACTTTTATAAAATTTAAAACCCTACTCTTAGACATTTAATTTGAGCTTTTGGCAATCTTCCGAATAGAAATTTTTTGGATAGAACTTTTATAAAATTTAAAACCCTACTCTTAGACACTTAATTTGAGCTTTTGGCAATCTTCCGAATAGAAATTTTTTGGATAGAACTTTTATAAAATTTAAAACCCTACTCTTAGACATTTAATTTGAGCTTTTGGCAATCTTCCGAATAGAAATTTTTATAGAAATTTTTCGAATAGAAATTTTTTGGATAGAACTTTTATAAAATTTAAAACCCTACTCTTAGACACTTAATTTGAGCTTTTGGGTTTTTGGTTTTGAGCTTTTGGCAATCTTCCGAATAGAAATTTTTTGAATAGAACTTTTATAAAATTTAAAACACTACTCTTGGCAATCTTCCGAATAGAAATCTTCCGAATAGAAATTTTTTGGATAGAACTTTTATAAAATTTAAAACCCTACTCTTACACTTAATTTGAGCTTTTGGCAATCTTCCGAATAGAAATTTTTTGGATAGAACTTTTATAAAATTTAAAACCCTACTCTTAGACACTTAATTTGAGCTTTTGGCAATCTTCCGAATAGAAATTTTTTGGATAGAACTTTTATAAAATTTAAAACCCTACTCTTAGACATTTAATTTGAGTTTTTGGCAATCTTCCGAATAGAAATTTTTTGGATAGAACTTTTATAAAATTTAAAACCCTACTCTTAGACACTTAATTTGAGCTTTTGGCAATCTTCCGAATAGAAATTTTTTGGATAGAACTTTTATAAAATTTAAAACCCTACTCTTAGACATTTAATTTGAGCTTTTGGCAATCTTCCGAATAGAAATTTTTTGGATAGAACTTTTATAAAATTTAAAACCCTACTCTTAGACACTTAATTTGAGCTTTTGGCAATCTTCCGAATAGAAATTTTTTGGATAGAACTTTTATAAAATTTAAAACCCTACTCTTAGACACTTAATTTGAGCTTTTGGCAATCTTCCGAATAGAAATTTTTTGGATAGAACTTTTATAAAATTTAAAACCCTACTCTTAGAGTAGGGTTTAAATTTGAGCTTTTGGCAATCTTCCGAATAGAAATTTTTTGGATAGAACTTTTATAAAATTTAAAACCCTACTCTAAGACACTTAATTTGAGCTTTTGGCAATCTTCCGAATAGAAATTTTTTGGATAGAACTTTTATAAAATTTAAAACCCTACTCTTAGACATTTAATTTGAGCTTTTGGCAATCTTCCGAATAGAAATTTTTTGGATAGAACTTTTATAAAATTTAAAACCCTACTCTTAGACACTTAATTTGAGCTTTTGGCAATCTTCCGAATAGAAATTTTTTGGATAGAACTTTTATAAAATTTAAAACCCTACTCTTAGACACTTAATTTGAGCTTTTGGCAATCTTCCGAATAGAAATTTTTTGGATAGAACTTTTATAAAATTTAAAACCCTACTCTTAGACATTTAATTTGAGCTTTTGGCAATCTTCCGAATAGAAATTTTTTGAATAGAACTTTTATAAAATTTAAAACACTACTCTTAGACACTTAATTTGAGCTTTTGGCAATCTTCCGAATAGAAATTTTTTGGATAGAACTTTTATAAAATTTAAAACACTACTCTTAGACACTTAATTTGAGCTTTTGGCAATCTTCCGAATAGAAATTTTTTGGATAGAACTTTTATAAAATTTAAAACCCTACTCTTAGACATTTAATTTGAGCTTTTGGCAATCTTCCGAATAGAAATTTTTTGGATAGAACTTTTATAAAATTTAAAACCCTACTCTTAGACACTTAATTTGAGCTTTTGGCAATCTTCCGAATAGAAATTTTTTGGATAGAACTTTTATAAAATTTAAAACCCTACTCTTAGACACTTAATTTGAGCTTTTGGCAATCTTCCGAATAGAAATTTTTTGGATAGAACTTTTATAAAATTTAAAACCCTACTCTTAGACATTTAATTTGAGCTTTTGGCAATCTTCCGAATAGAAATTTTTTGGATAGAACTTTTATAAAATTTAAAACCCTACTCTTAGACACTTAATTTGAGCTTTTGGCAATCTTCCGAATAGAAATTTTTTGGATAGAACTTTTATAAAATTTAAAACCCTACTCTTAGACATTTAATTTGAGCTTTTGGCAATCTTCCGAATAGAAATTTTTTGGATAGAACTTTTATAAAATTTAAAACCCTACTCTTAGACACTTAATTTGAGCTTTTGGCAATCTTCCGAATAGAAATTTTTTGGATAGAACTTTTATAAAATTTAAAACCCTACTCTTAGACATTTAATTTGAGCTTTTGGCAATCTTCCGAATAGAAATTTTTTGGATAGAACTTTTATAAAATTTAAAACCCTACTCTTAGACACTTAATTTGAGCTTTTGGCAATCTTCCGAATAGAAATTTTTTGGATAGAGCTTTTATAAAATTTAAAACCCTACTCTTAGACACTTAATTTGAGCTTTTGGCAATCTTCCGAATAGAAATTTTTTGGATAGAACTTTTATAAAATTTAAAACCCTACTCTTACACTTAATTTGAGCTTTTGGCAATCTTCCGAATAGAAATTTTTTGGATAGAACTTTTATAAAATTTAAAACCCTATTCTTAGACATTTAATTTGAGCTTTTGGCAATCTTCCGAATAGAAATTTTTTGGATAGAACTTTTATAAAATTTAAAACCCTACTCTTAGACATTTAATTACCCTACTCTTAGACACTTAATTTGAGCTTTTGGCAATCTTCCGAATAGAAATTTTTTGGATAGAACTTTTATAAAATTTAAAACCTTACTCTTAGACACTTAATTTGAGCTTTTGGCAATCTTCCGAATAGAAATTTTTTGGATAGAACTTTTATAAAATTTAAAACCCTACTCTTAGACATTTAATTTGAGCTTTTGGCAATCTTCCGAATAGAAATTTTTTGAATAGAACTTTTATAAAATTTAAAACACTACTCTTAGACACTTAATTTGAGCTTTTGGCAATCTTCCGAATAGAAATTTTTTGGATAGAACTTTTATAAAATTTAAAACCCTACTCTTAGACACTTAATTTGAGCTTTTGGCAATCTTCCGAATAGAAATTTTTTGGATAGAACTTTTATAAAATTTAAAACCCTACTCTTAGACATTTAATTTGAGCTTTTGGCAATCTTCCGAATAGAAATTTTTTGGATAGAACTTTTATAAAATTTAAAACCCTACTCTTAGACACTTAATTTGAGCTTTTGGCAATCTTCCGAATAGAAATTTTTTGGATAGAACTTTTATAAAATTTAAAACCCTACTCTTAGACACTTAATTTGAGCTTTTGGCAATCTTCCGAATAGAAATTTTTTGGATAGAACTTTTATAAAATTTAAAACCCTACTCTTAGACATTTAATTTGAGCTTTTGGCAATCTTCCGAATAGAAATTTTTATAGAAATTTTTCGAATAGAAATTTTTTGGATAGAACTTTTATAAAATTTAAAACCCTACTCTTAGACACTTAATTTGAGCTTTTGGCAATCTTCCGATTAGATAATTTTTGGATAGAACTTTTATAAAATTTAAAACCCTACTCTTAGACACTTAATTTGAGCTTTTGGCAATCTTCCGAATAGAAATTTTTTGGATAGAACTTTTATAAAATTTAAAACCCTACTCTTAGACACTTAATTTGAGCTTTTGGCAATCTTCCGAATAGAAATTTTTTGGATAGAACTTTTATAAAATTTAAAACCCTACTCTTAGACACTTAATTTGAGCTTTTGGCAATCTTCCGAATAGAAATTTTTTGGATAGAACTTTTATAAAATTTAAAACCCTACTCTTAGACACTTAATTTGAGCTTTTGGCAATCTTCCGAATAGAAATTTTTTGGATAGAACTTTTATAAAATTTAAAACCCTACTCTTAGACACTTAATTTGAGCTTTTGGCAATCTTCCGAATAGAAATTTTTTGGATAGAACTTTTATAAAATTTAAAACCCTACTTTTAGACACTTTATTTGAGCGTTTTGCAATCTTCCGAATAGAAATTTTTTGGATAGAACTTTTATAAAATTTAAAACCTTACTCTTAGACACTTAATTTGAGCTTTTGGCAATCTTCCGAATAGAAATTTTTTGGATAGAACTTTTATAAAATTTAAAACCCTACTCTTAGACATTTAATTTGAGCTTTTGGCAATCTTCCGAATAGAAATTTTTTGAATAGAACTTTTATAAAATTTAAAACACTACTTTTAGACACTTAATTTGAGCTTTTGGCAATCTTCCGAATAGAAATTTTTTGGATAGAACTTTTATAAAATTTAAAACACTACTCTTAGACACTTAATTTGAGCTTTTGGCAATCTTCCGAATAGAAATTTTTTGGATAGAACTTTTATAAAATTTAAAACACTACTCTTAGACACTTAATTTGAGCTTTTGGCAATCTTCCAAATAGAAATTTTTTGGATAGAACTTTTATAAAATTTAAAACCCTACTCTTAGACACTTAATTTGAGCTTTTGGCAATCTTCCGAATAGAAATTTTTTGGATAGAACTTGTAATTTAAATTTTTTTAACACGATTAAACTTTAATTTTATTTCCTTCCTTTCGTAATAATAAAAACTTCTCCCTGTTTAAGAGGAAGGAGTTTTCAAATGCAAAAAAAGTTTTCAAAAACTGCTCAGAAATGGTAATTATATGTATTTGAATATAAAATTCTGAAATACTTAAAGTTTATTATATTTTCAAAAAATTATTTTAAATATTTTTTGTTTCTTTTAATTTTATTTTTCCTTCAAGTTCTTCTCTTTATTTACCTCTCTAATTTTATTGATTTCTTTCTCATCATGTGTTTGATTTTGGGAAAAATTTAAAAAGATTTGGACATTCAAGTAAATTATTTATATAAATAAATAATTTAAAATTTTTTTATGAAACTATATGTGAAATGAAAGAAAAACCGCAATTATAAAAGATACACTTCGGAAAATAAATATCTAGGGATATAAAAATTTATTTTCCAGCTTTTGATTAATAGATTTTAATTAATAGAGTAGAATTGTAAATATATAATTTATGATAATTTTTACTTTGATATCGTTTCCTATATTTATTCAATTGAAAAATTACTTTACTGAATCTTGATCGAATAAAATCAGCTCATTTAGTTAAGTATGTAACAGAATTGGACAAAATTAATTTAAATTTTTCGTGTTATATATAAATATATAATATTATAAAATATAAATACATAAATAAAATTATTTTTATTTTAATATTAATTTTCTGGAGCTCGTTATTTGTTTGTGGATCGAATCCACGATAATAATAATAAGGTCATTGTCATTAAACTATTAAATACATTCTTGGAAATCCGTTTTTAATGTGTTTATTTATGATTATTTATTCAATCTAAATTAAAAAATACTAATTGTTGTGTATTTAAATTAATTTTTTATATAATTTATAAATTTACTTTTAAAAGATTTTTTAAAATTCTAAATTAATTTTAAAATTTTCTAAAAATTCAACAAATTTATTTCAAATTAAAAATAATAATCACTCGAAATGATTATTGTTTCGCTAGCCAGCAAAAATGTTGTTCGAACAAGTTAATAATGTTGTTGAAAAATATTTTGAATTAACCGTGCTGTTGCTGGTGTGGATATAGCATTGGCCCTTTGTCTTTCTCCCGCTATGATTGATGCAATCTGAAAAATAGACCTTTTTATTTATAGACCCTTTTACATATTTAAACTTCGTTTATTGCTTTTTTATGCAATCAATTAATTTATCAATAATTAACGTTTAGGTTGAGAAATTTATTTTCTTAATTAGAAACCATTTTTTGTTTTTCTTTCCTTTTTAACAATATACATATTTCGAATGATATTTTTAATATCAATTATTATTTTCATTCATAAGTCTTTAAATAACCTCTTTTAAATGAAAATTCAGGCCACGCACTAGATTTGACTCCGCTAGATACCGCTATAATTTTTGGTATAGAAAAATGATTATAAACTTATTTGAGTATTTGCCCCTAGTAGATATAATAAATTTTAAATGCGTCGCCGCGATTTTGGTTTCATGGAAATAAAAGGCGTTATTTAGATTGATTCTGACATATCCATATATAATTTCGTGGAAAAAATTTAGATCTTTTTTTAAGCGTCTGAGTTGGAGTGAATCATTTGGAAAATTTCTAATGATTCTTAGTAAGGGGTAGCTAATATTGGATGAGATCTTTTGAAAATAATTGTTAAAAATGTTTTCTGTACGGTTTCTATATGTTCTATATCTTTCTTTAAATATGGATTGAATATAGGGGAAGCGAATTCTAAGATTGGTCGGATATATATTTTGTAAAAATTTAATAATATATTTGGATTGTTAGTTTTGAGGGATTTAATTATTGTAAACATTACTTTTTTAGCTCTGGAAACAATGATATTTATGTGGGAATCCCATTTTAAATCAGACTGAAAATAAACACTATTTTTATAATGTAATCTTTCAAATCAGTATTTGTTCTAAATATATAGTTTTAAAATATAAAAGACAAATATTATATTATTTAAAACGAAAAATTAACTTATATAATTAATAGATTTTATATGAACAGAATTATTAAATAATTTGAATTGAAGCTTTTAATATTAGAATAAAACAGAAAATCAAACAGAGAAAATCATATGTAAAAACAATTCTTCAATATTCTACGAAATATATTTTATAATTCTTGTTGATTGTTAAATTATAAAAATTAATAACAACTTGTGGATATAAGGATAAGGATATTAATTAAACTTATAAATGTGGGTAATATGTAGCAAACTTATTGTTTAGAAAGCTTGATGTACAAATAAGTTAATATAAAATTATTTCGGAGAATGTAGACAATAATTATAAAAGTTTAGTAATAATTTAAGAAATAAACTATGTTAATATTAAATCGAAATAGATGCTTGGGAGTCTATCCTTTTAAGTCATTAAATAATTTGAAAACTTTTTTACTAATACCTTATCTATTGATGACAATTTAGATGAGGTAGTTTTTTAATGAAAGTTGGGGAAGATAAATAAATATTTTTGATTAGGGTAGAAATTGGACCATCCTTCTGATTTACAAATAAGTTTTACTATATTAAAGTTTTAAATTAATTATTTTTGTCATATATATTAGAAAATCAACTTATTTGTTAGAGTAAATCATCTGAAATTGAATAAAAAATTATAACCGTGTTAATAGATGACATTTAAAAATAATTAAAAATAATAATAAACGATAATTGAGTTTTTTATATTTCATAATTTTATAAAAAATAAATACTTATAATATCCTTGATTATTTATTATTATAACAACCGGGAACCACAACATACCTGTGATCAAATGCACTTTCAAACATGGATGCTTGAGAACGAAATTTCTTCTTTTTAAATTAAATTTTTAAAATTGCCTTAAAATTATTTTCCTAGAACAAAACAAATTGCTTTTATATTCTTTATAAAATTGAATTTAAAAACGACCCTGGAACATTTATCCAAATTGCTTAATGAAAAAATTATGAACAGCTGTAATTTTGAACAGCTGTTACTTTATCCATAGATAACCTAATATAAGGGTTGGCCAACCCCAACAAAAATCCACCTTAGACTTTCTAACCTTACTTTTCCTTCTTCCTGTTTTAATTGATAAATAAATAAAGAAATAAATACATATACATATTTATATTTAATTTTAAAATTAAATATAAAGGGACGGACCCGACCAATGCCATGGGGCAACGATGAATCGGAACCGTTTTATTACATATATAAAATTGTAATAAAAACATCACAATAATTATTAGGTAAATAAGAACGTAGTGTCTTTGGTGAAGAGAATACTATGGTGTGTTAAGAAATTATATGAACACTCATATTTTTCTAGTTTCTCTGGGTTCCTGAAGGTTTATCGAGTTGTAATTTTTACACTAGTTATTAAATGTAATTTATACAATATATCCAAAATATCTTAAGTTTATTTTGCCGAGAAAATTTTTTATTCGAATCTTTCATAAAAATAGGTGTTAAGAAATTATATGAACACTTTTTTAAAATTTTATTTTTCATATAGAAATCCTTGAAAAATTTTGCAAAAATTTCTGTGAGCATTTTCATTGATATTGAGTAGAAAGGCAAAAAGAACGAAGTCTTTAAATGATTTTTTCATCGAGATCTCAAATCTCAAAAATCAACGGGAAATGGGGGTACAGTACTTAAAAAAATATTTTCACAAACCTAACCTGTGCACAAAATTATTTCTTAAAGCTCATCTGAAAGCCTGAAAAATTCTCTACAAGATTCTTTTAATCTTATTTCTCAAAAAAATTCCCTTTAGATAGACAGTCATAAAAAGTTTAAATACCTCAAACTGCCCTAAAAATGCACATTTTTATCCACTTCAAATTTAATCTTCGTTTACTTTAAGGAAAATTTTTTCTAGAGAATGAGATTAAGAGCATCATGTAGCAAATTTTATGGGCTTTCAAATAGACCTAAAAGAAAATTTTTACATTTACTCTAAATGTGATGAAATATTTTTTGAGTACTGTACCCCCATTTTCCGTTGATTTTTGAGATTTGAGATCTCGATGAAAAAGTCATTTAAAGACTTCGTTCTTTTTGCCTTTCTACTCAATATCAATGAAAATGCTCACAGAAATTTTTGCAAAATTTTTCAAGGATTTCTATATGAAAAATAAAATTTTAAAAAAGTGTTCATATAATTTCTTAACACCTATTTTTATGAAAGATTCGAATAAAAAATTTCTCGGCAAAATAAACTTAAGATATTTTGGATATATTGTATAAATTACATTTAATAACTAGTGTAAAAATTACAACTCGATAAACCTTCAGGAACCCAGAGAAACTAGAAAAATATGAGTGTTCATATAATTTCTTAACACACCATATCGGTTTTTTATTTTAAATATAATTTTAAACATTTGCAAAACATTTAAATAATTTATCATAACATAAAAGGTAAAATTATTTTAAAATATAAATCATTTTATGATTTCCCTCCTTCAGAACAGTGTTTCATTCAAACACTGGGCTCATTATATATTTTTATTTATGAAGATGAAAGACAAAATCAACTAAATTCATGAGCTAAAAAATTTCGCGCGTGCTTTCTGGCCAATTGCTAGACGATTTTGATATGTCTCCAAATATAATATCACTATTCAAATTTGCTCCAGTCACGTCCGTTGATGTTGAACGTAGCCTTTCGATTTACAAGACAATACTTGCCGATAATCGTACTTCTTTTACCCCGGAAAATCTTGAAATGTATCTAATTTCCAATTACGAACAAAATATTACTGATTTATGAATATTTTTAAAGGAAAAATAAATTTTTTAATGTTTAAATTACTATTTTTCAATCCATATTTTGTCAATATTTAGGATTTTAGTCAATATTTCAATCAATATTTTGGGTTTTTTAGTCAATATTATATGCAATATTTCGTGTTCGATAGTCAATATAAATCCGGGCCCTATTAATGATATTCTTGGGCAGTAGACAATTTATTTAAATAATTTGAACCAAACTATTTTTTAATTGTTTAGCAAATTTAATTTATAAATAACGTGTAAAATCAAAGTAATTATATGTGATCCAACCATATGTAGAAATGATAAAATTTGAAAAGGTTTTTCAAACTAAAATTATATGATAAAAATAATTATAAATTACTATATAGATTTTATTAGGATGAATAATAAATATGTATGTATTGTACAAATAAATTGTTCATTTCATTAATCAATCTAGAATAACTTTTTAAAAGTAAGAAATTATTTACTCACAATTTATTCATAAATAATTTATGTAGAAATAAACTTGTCAGTATATTGGACGGTTGGACGGTATTTCTGAAAATTAGCATATTTTTTTAATTAATATTATAATTTAATTTTTATGTATTCACATTCAGCCAGACCTTAATAATGTATACGTCTACTTAGTTTTTAGTTATTATAAGCAGAGAGCATTTTCTTTTGAACATTTTTTTTGCAAATCGCGGATCAGTGGACACTGATTTTTCATCTTGTACAGATCTAGAAAATTATTAAATTCATAGCTTAATTTCAAAAATAATAGTTGATAGATTTTAAATTGTTACATTTAAAAATAAAGTTACTAATGAAATATAATCGATATTTAATTTTGAAGAGTATTCTGTAAAGCCGAGGAAATTTCCATGTTCTGCTCTACAACAGAACCAAAAACAAAACATTGTTTATAATCTATATTAATTTTAACTGTATTTTTATTTGATAAATTAGTTTTACATTGTTTAAAAGTTTAAACCTTTCATAAGCATTAATACTAAAAACCCACTTATTTCATGGAATAAATCTGAAATTTACCACCTTTCCGGAGATAAAAGCATGTTATAGACATAAAGTCTAAGTATATAATATTTTATTCTATTATAAAAAATTATCTTTAACTTGATTTTTTTGTGACTTGTTGCCAATTCAGGCTACGCACACAATTATTTAGTATTTTGTAGTCATACTGGAACCACGAAATAAAACTTCGTTGACTGACAAATTCCAATCGAAGTTTTTATATGTATTTTATAAATCTTTTTAAATAAATATTGCGTAATATAGATTTGACAAAATTCAATTTCTAAAATAATTATTTTAAATTTATAACTACTTATATTAATAATTTTTGCTTTAAATTAATTATAAATATAATAATAATTTAACTTATAAGTACAAAATAATCGAAAAAATAATTTCAGTGTCAATAATTTTCAGTATCACTAATTTTAAATAAAATTTATAAGAAACAATTTGACTTTACATTATATTAATATTTACAGAAATAATTTACCATGTGTTTTTTAGATTCTTTTATAGTTTCTAACCATATTACTCCTTCTTGCGTACAATTACTATTTTTACATTTTATTTAATAAAAAATTATAAATATTTGTTAAATTCAAAAAATATTTAATAATTTGACCAAACATCTCTTTATCATTGGATGGCAGAACGACAATATTTTTCTTTAAATTTTTTTAATTATAAAAAATAAAACAATTAAAATATTTAAGTGAGTTGATAATTGTTGATGGAGGTTTATATTCATTGATTTATTTTTTAATTTATAGTTTATGCTTTTAGTTTAACTAAAAGTTATCTTTTGACATTTATAAATTTATAGTTGAGCTGCTTTGCTTGTTCCGTATATTAATTCTCTGTTTTTACAAGTTAGGTTTAATTAAAAAGTTGGATGATTATTCATTTATATTTTGTAGTTTGAATAGCTAAGTTGGCTGAAATAAAATGTTTCACCATTTATTTCTAAAAAATTGGCTTTCACTTTCACTCGAGTAATTAGTAAGGTGCGGATTTATAGGCACGAAAAAACCGCTAACTGTCCATCGCTGACCACTGTTTTTTTGAGTTCAACTTATCACTCATCTATCAGACACGCAGAATTTATGAAGTAATTAGACAAAATTGGCGGGAAACTCCCATTTTTCCCTTGTTTTTAAGAAAGTTTCCCGCTAATTTTGACTAATTACTTCATAAATTCTGCGTGTCTGATATATGAGTGGTGAGTTGAACTCAAAAAGACAGTGGTCAGCGATCGTCAGTTAGGGTTTTTTCGTGCCTATAAATCCGCACCGTAGTAATTAGATTTATTATTAAAACTCTTGTGTGCTTTATGATGTTTAACGTACTTTTATAATAACTTTAATTAGTATATGAATGATTACTGAGTACATAATTTGGAAAAACCTTAAATTAATTAATATATTCTTTATTATAATTTGCTTCAATACTATTTATGCAAATTTTCAGACTTGATTTGCGTAAAATGCTTATTTAATGTTAATACATAAAAATATTTATAAAAATATTAAATTACGAAATTATTAAATAGGTATATTAATATAATTGTATATACTTAATAAAATATATAGTAAAATTTGATCCAATCAAGTGTGTTCCATCTTTCTTTTAAAAATGCATAGCAATTTTGTTAAAATTATATATAATATAATGTTATTACCCTTTTATTAAATAAGTTCATATATGTACATATTGTAAGGCCGGGTTCATCCTGAAATCACGTGAACAATAATGTCGCTCTAAACTTTGTGCTAAGTAACGGAAGTTCCCAGAGAAAAGGCAAAGAACGCTACAAACGGCCATTCCCAGAGAGTTATTAGCCGCCCATTATCTAAGCTAAACATCGCCACTAATTTATCCTTGGGAAAGCAATAGGGAAGTAAGCGGGTGTTTATAAGCTTTAATGGAATAGGCAAAGTCAGATCACTTCTTCATTCATTCAACAGAGTTGCCGGCCGGCCAATCCATCCTTGTAGGGAAGAGCGCTCTCCCTATATTCCCCCACTGCGAGCGATTCACCTATTTCTATACTCTGCGGAGTTCACACATGTCTGCAGCATGCGCGACTTCGCTTACAACATCAACTGAACAACGAGGCAGCTGGGATACGGGACCAACCGCTTTACTGGTAGCACCGGATGGTTCCTCACCTTTTGCCGAGAAAATTTAGAGGTAGGAATAGGTTGGGAAATTTTTAAAAAAAGATGGAATTTAGATTTATTATTTGGCCTCAAAATCCGCGGTTCGATTTTATTAAATAATTATTTTTTGAATGAATAAATTTTGCGCTCAAAATCCTAGGTCCCCCATTTTACATCAAATTATTTAATTTTTGAATGAAGATTTTAGAAAATATTAGGGGGAAATTTTAGGTGATCTATCCTCTGCGGAGGCCAATTATATTAAATTAAGTCTTAAAAGGAAATACAAAAAAAAATAAAGAAGAGAATCATAATAATGAAATAAAAAATATAAATTTTAGCAAATTATTTTATCTTCAGTAACCCATTTTTATAAATTAATTTTTGAATGAAGAATATTAGAAACTAAAAGGGGGTAATTTATGTGATCTAGCCTCTGAGGAGGCCATTCAAGTAAATAATTCTAGAAAATAAGAAATTAGTTAATAAAATCTCATAGAATTCTAAATAATATTATAAGTACTCGGGGTTTAAAAAAACGCTGCGGCGTTCGCGATTCTTTTTATGTTCAATTTCTTCATGATCTTATTTCCATTCTTATGTGTATATTGACCAAATGACAACAAACAAGCAAATGACAACAAACAGGATCAAAACAAATAACAGCAAACAAACTTTTGCCCAGTATCCCGCGGGATTTTCTAAACTTACTATTTACAACAAATGAGATGAGCGTCACAACATGGAAATTATTCTACTCACAAATGAGCTGAAACATACACCCTCAATTTATTAATTACAAAACCTTCAGCAGTGTTTTTAAAGTAGATTTTTATTTAAAAAATGGATTTTTACATCACTTTTCAAAGTTATTATTACAATTTCTTTCTTCTTCAAAATCTCTCATATTGATTTCCTTTCATTTTCTCAAAAAAATAACTCCTTTTAAAAATAATTAAACTTAAATGGCTTTAACATAAGCAAACCCTGCGGGGTTCATTCAGATAAATTACAGATTAAAAAACCAAAAATATAGAAATCACTTCATTTTTTTAAACATTTTTTTCTCATGTTATTTGTCATGAGAACACCTCAATTTACAAAAATCAGAGGTCAAAAAGAATCAAAAAAATTAATCTTAAATTTTCAAAAAGTTCAAAAACTATTAACATTTATTTCTTTTCTCTCATTAGAAATTGTAAAAATTAACATTCAGGAAAGAAATATTCATTTTCTTACAACTTTTTTTCCCACTTAGTCAAAAAATGTTTTTTCATTTTACAAATTCCACTTAATCAGTTGATGTAAAGTAGCAATTTCTCAATGTTACTCCTTTGTGAATTATTTATTACTAGCTGTTTTATATTTATTTTTCTTTTACTTCACCCCCGCGGGGTACAAAAATATGATTCATTAATTTTCAAAAAAATCTAATTTTTATCATTAATCTTCAAGAATCTACTAACCCCAATTTTAATAAATTAATTTTTGAATGAAAGTTTTTAGAAAATATGAAGTGATTATTTAAAGTGATCTATCCTCTGAGGAGGCCATTTGTGTTACAAATTAGTATAAAAAGGAAAGCCATAAGAATCAATAAATGAATTATCTGAATAAAATAAGAAAATAAGGAAGTTCCAATCCTCCGAGGAGGCCATTAAAATTAATTTCAAGGGAAAAACGATAAATTTAATATTAAAAAATCCTTAAAAAAGTTCCCCTCATGAAATTTAAACTACTCGGGGTGTGTTTTACTCCCATGTAAAAATGCCACGACATTCGATATCCTCTATTTTTATCATGTATATTTATTTTTTTATTACTGCTCTTTATCACTTTATTGCAAATGAGCATCTCAAGGATATAATCAAATTAAAACGACATATTTGACACCTTCAGCAAAACTATTTTGAATCCCGCGGGATATGGAGAAAATTGAATATGGAGAAAATTTTTTGTAACCAAAAAACGAAATACTTGGAAGAAAAGCGAAAGTACATTTAGAGCTGCGGTATTTTAAAAAAAAATTTTCAGTGAGAAAGGGTCAAAAAGCTTTTTTCTCTATCTATTAGTTTATCCTTTCGTAACCTCTGAGCTCTTTACATTAAGATTAAAATAAAATTAATTTAAATTTTCTCATTAAAGAAAATACTATTCATTCTTTTCCCAGTCAGAATTTTAGCAAACAGAACAGTCCATAAAATGGAAATGGAATGTATGAACTTCCTTATTTTTTCTCTTTTTGTTACAACTATATCCCTACTTTTTCAAAATCTTTTCCTTTTTTTATAAATAAAGCATTATTGATTATTGATAGATGGAAAGTACCATTTTCTCAAAATAAATTTTTTTAGTGATCTAAATTTTAATGCTCTATTTCCCAATATTTTCAATTTATCCCCGCGGGGTGCAAATAAAAAAAATTTTTTTAATGTTCCTTTAATCATACATGATTATAATTTCAAAATTCAAAACTTCTCTTCTTTAACACATATCTTTTCCTACTTTTACAAATCTCATCTATTCAAATAGCATAGTATATTACATATTTAATCCACATATAAGTCCTAACTCTAAAGTTTAAGGCTCTAAAATTAATGAGATCGGAGAATTGAGATAATATAAAACTTTGCATTAATTAAACTTTCTAAATATCGTAATTATACGAAAAATCTGGAATATGGAATGATTGTAATTTTCAAAAAGTAAAGGTCTGAGAAGTTTTTTCTAATTATCCAAAAACAATATAATTTTGTATTTATCCTTATTTTTTATAAAATATGTGTTTGAAACGGTTATTTTCGATCAGAAAATTTTTTTTTCTTTTCCAAATATTTTATCCAATCTTAAATAAAACATTTTCATTTCTGAAATAAATATTAATTGTAAAAAAACTTTTTAATCATATTTTTTTCCGTCTCTTTCTTATGAAATTTTATTTGATTTCTTTAATCTGAATTTAGATTTACGTTTTTATTTAAATGATGAAAGAGACGAATTCATTCTTTATGTTAGTTTGAAACGTATATTTATATACGTTTCAAACTATTTATACTTTATTATTATTATTTATATATTTATTTTATTATACTTCTTATTATACTTATTTATACTTCCCCGCGGGGCCCAAAAATCAAACAGAAAAAAAGACATTTTCTATATTTCTTACTATCTAGATATTAACCTTATACCTATTTGTTTGTGACTTTTTCAAAATTTTCTAACAATAAGCAAAAATTTCATTCGTTTCTTAATAATTTAATGGAAAATTTTTTTTTAATTAGAAATTCGCCAAAAGAGATTTTATACATGAGTATTTTTTAAAATTAATTCTCGTCTGCCAGTTAAAAAAAGGAGATATCTATAACCTCTGCGGAGGCGATTAAAATTTAACAAAAAAGACAGAACTTACGTAAATCCTTAAATCCAATCAAGTAAAATTTTTAAGTCCTGCTCTTTTATTTTAGGTTTTTAGTCTTCTAACCCGCGGGTAGCTTCAACAGATTTCGGGAAAATTTGCGAACACATTTGTAGATTAAACTTGCCGAAGGTATTAAGTTGGTCTAGATTTTTTTGAGTACTATAGGTTTATTTGCGAATATTTCCAATTAAAAAAAAATATTTTTATCGATCTAAAATTATTGATCTAAAATTGTAACATTTTATAACGATTTCTTCCACATGTAACAAAAAAAAACGAATGCTTCACAAAAAATCAAATCCTGAGGGATTCATTCATGTAATATAAAACAAAACAAAAAGAGGACCAGGGACGGTCCATTGGAAGGTTAGAGGTGTAGAGGATGGTCAAATCTTAACGACCAGGGACGGTCTATTGGAAGGTTAGAGGTGTAAGGCCGGGTTCATCCTGAAATCACGTGAACAATAATGTCGCTCTAAACTTTGTGCTAAGTAACGGAAGTTCCCAGAGAAAAGGCAAAGAACGCTACAAACGGCCATTCCCAGAGAGTTATTAGCCGCCCATTATCTAAGCTAAACATCGCCACTAATTTATCCTTGGGAAAGCAATAGGGAAGTAAGCGGGTGTTTATAAGCTTTAATGGAATAGGCAAAGTCAGATCACTTCTTCATTCATTCAACAGAGTTGCCGGCCGGCCAATCCATCCTTGTAGGGAAGAGCGCTCTCCCTATATTCCCCCACTGCGAGCGATTCACCTATTTCTATACTCTGCGGAGTTCACACATGTCTGCAGCATGCGCGACTTCGCTTACAACATCAACTGAACAACGAGGCAGCTGGGATACGGGACCAACCGCTTTACTGGTAGCACCGGATGGTTCCTCACCTTTTGCCGAGAAAATTTAGAGGTAGGAATAGGTTGGGAAATTTTTAAAAAAAGATGGAATTTAGATTTATTATTTGGCCTCAAAATCCGCGGTTCGATTTTATTAAATAATTATTTTTTGAATGAATAAATTTTGCGCTCAAAATCCTAGGTCCCCCATTTTACATCAAATTATTTAATTTTTGAATGAAGATTTTAGAAAATATTAGGGGGAAATTTTAGGTGATCTATCCTCTGCGGAGGCCAATTATATTAAATTAAGTCTTAAAAGGAAATACAAAAAAAATAAAGAAGAGAATCATAATAATGAAATAAAAAATATAAATTTTAGCAAATTATTTTATCTTCAGTAACCCATTTTTATAAATTAATTTTTGAATGAAGAATATTAGAAACTAAAAGGGGGTAATTTATGTGATCTAGCCTCTGAGGAGGCCATTCAAGTAAATAATTCTAGAAAATAAGAAATTAGTTAATAAAATCTCATAGAATTCTAAATAATATTATAAGTACTCGGGGTTTAAAAAAACGCTGCGGCGTTCGCGATTCTTTTTATGTTCAATTTCTTCATGATCTTATTTCCATTCTTATGTGTATATTGACCAAATGACAACAAACAAGCAAATGACAACAAACAGGATCAAAACAAATAACAGCAAACAAACTTTTGCCCAGTATCCCGCGGGATTTTCTAAACTTACTATTTACAACAAATGAGATGAGCGTCACAACATGGAAATTATTCTACTCACAAATGAGCTGAAACATACACCCTCAATTTATTAATTACAAAACCTTCAGCAGTGTTTTTAAAGTAGATTTTTATTTAAAAAATGGATTTTTACATCACTTTTCAAAGTTATTATTACAATTTCTTTCTTCTTCAAAATCTCTCATATTGATTTCCTTTCATTTTCTCAAAAAAATAACTCCTTTTAAAAATAATTAAACTTAAATGGCTTTAACATAAGCAAACCCTGCGGGGTTCATTCAGATAAATTACAGATTAAAAAACCAAAAATATAGAAATCACTTCATTTTTTTAAACATTTTTTTCTCATGTTATTTGTCATGAGAACACCTCAATTTACAAAAATCAGAGGTCAAAAAGAATCAAAAAAATTAATCTTAAATTTTCAAAAAGTTCAAAAACTATTAACATTTATTTCTTTTCTCTCATTAGAAATTGTAAAAATTAACATTCAGGAAAGAAATATTCATTTTCTTACAACTTTTTTTCCCACTTAGTCAAAAAATGTTTTTTCATTTTACAAATTGCACTTAATCAGTTGATGTAAAGTAGCAATTTCTCAATGTTACTCCTTTGTGAATTATTTATTACTAGCTGTTTTATATTTATTTTATTAATTAATATATTAATTTAATATACCTTTAATTAATTAATATATTCTTTATTATAATTTGCTTCAATACTATTTATGCAAATTTTCAGACTTGATTTGCGTAAAATGCTTATTTAATGTTAATACATAAAAATATTTATAAAAATATTAAATTACGAAATTATTAAATAGGTATATTAATATAATTGTATATACTTAATAAAATATATAGTAAAATTTGATCCAATCAAGTGTGTTCCATCTTTCTTTTAAAAATGCATAGCAATTTTGTTAAAATTATATATAATATAATGTTATTACCCTTTTATTAAATAAGTTCATATATGTACATATTGTAAGGCCGGGTTCATCCTGAAATCACGTGAACAATAATGTCGCTCTAAACTTTGTGCTAAGTAACGGAAGTTCCCAGAGAAAAGGCAAAGAACGCTACAAACGGCCATTCCCAGAGAGTTATTAGCCGCCCATTATCTAAGCTAAACATCGCCACTAATTTATCCTTGGGAAAGCAATAGGGAAGTAAGCGGGTGTTTATAAGCTTTAATGGAATAGGCAAAGTCAGATCACTTCTTCATTCATTCAACAGAGTTGCCGGCCGGCCAATCCATCCTTGTAGGGAAGAGCGCTCTCCCTATATTCCCCCACTGCGAGCGATTCACCTATTTCTATACTCTGCGGAGTTCACACATGTCTGCAGCATGCGCGACTTCGCTTACAACATCAACTGAACAACGAGGCAGCTGGGATACGGGACCAACCGCTTTACTGGTAGCACCGGATGGTTCCTCACCTTTTGCCGAGAAAATTTAGAGGTAGGAATAGGTTGGGAAATTTTTAAAAAAAGATGGAATTTAGATTTATTATTTGGCCTCAAAATCCGCGGTTCGATTTTATTAAATAATTATTTTTTGAATGAATAAATTTTGCGCTCAAAATCCTAGGTCCCCCATTTTACATCAAATTATTTAATTTTTGAATGAAGATTTTAGAAAATATTAGGGGGAAATTTTAGGTGATCTATCCTCTGCGGAGGCCAATTATATTAAATTAAGTCTTAAAAGGAAATACAAAAAAAAATAAAGAAGAGAATCATAATAATGAAATAAAAAATATAAATTTTAGCAAATTATTTTATCTTCAGTAACCCATTTTTATAAATTAATTTTTGAATGAAGAATATTAGAAACTAAAAGGGGGTAATTTATGTGATCTAGCCTCTGAGGAGGCCATTCAAGTAAATAATTCTAGAAAATAAGAAATTAGTTAATAAAATCTCATAGAATTCTAAATAATATTATAAGTACTCGGGGTTTAAAAAAACGCTGCGGCGTTCGCGATTCTTTTTATGTTCAATTTCTTCATGATCTTATTTCCATTCTTATGTGTATATTGACCAAATGACAACAAACAAGCAAATGACAACAAACAGGATCAAAACAAATAACAGCAAACAAACTTTTGCCCAGTATCCCGCGGGATTTTCTAAACTTACTATTTACAACAAATGAGATGAGCGTCACAACATGGAAATTATTCTACTCACAAATGAGCTGAAACATACACCCTCAATTTATTAATTACAAAACCTTCAGCAGTGTTTTTAAAGTAGATTTTTATTTAAAAAATGGATTTTTACATCACTTTTCAAAGTTATTATTACAATTTCTTTCTTCTTCAAAATCTCTCATATTGATTTCCTTTCATTTTCTCAAAAAAATAACTCCTTTTAAAAATAATTAAACTTAAATGGCTTTAACATAAGCAAACCCTGCGGGGTTCATTCAGATAAATTACAGATTAAAAAACCAAAAATATAGAAATCACTTCATTTTTTTAAACATTTTTTTCTCATGTTATTTGTCATGAGAACACCTCAATTTACAAAAATCAGAGGTCAAAAAGAATCAAAAAAATTAATCTTAAATTTTCAAAAAGTTCAAAAACTATTAACATTTATTTCTTTTCTCTCATTAGAAATTGTAAAAATTAACATTCAGGAAAGAAATATTCATTTTCTTACAACTTTTTTTCCCACTTAGTCAAAAAATGTTTTTTCATTTTACAAATTCCACTTAATCAGTTGATGTAAAGTAGCAATTTCTCAATGTTACTCCTTTGTGAATTATTTATTACTAGCTGTTTTATATTTATTTTTCTTTTACTTCACCCCCGCGGGGTACAAAAATATGATTCATTAATTTTCAAAAAAATCTAATTTTTATCATTAATCTTCAAGAATCTACTAACCCCAATTTTAATAAATTAATTTTTGAATGAAAGTTTTTAGAAAATATGAAGTGATTATTTAAAGTGATCTATCCTCTGAGGAGGCCATTTGTGTTACAAATTAGTATAAAAAGGAAAGCCATAAGAATCAATAAATGAATTATCTGAATAAAATAAGAAAATAAGGAAGTTCCAATCCTCCGAGGAGGCCATTAAAATTAATTTCAAGGGAAAAACGATAAATTTAATATTAAAAAATCCTTAAAAAAGTTCCCCTCATGAAATTTAAACTACTCGGGGTGTGTTTTACTCCCATGTAAAAATGCCACGACATTCGATATCCTCTATTTTTATCATGTATATTTATTTTTTTATTACTGCTCTTTATCACTTTATTGCAAATGAGCATCTCAAGGATATAATCAAATTAAAACGACATATTTGACACCTTCAGCAAAACTATTTTGAATCCCGCGGGATATGGAGAAAATTGAATATGGAGAAAATTTTTTGTAACCAAAAAACGAAATACTTGGAAGAAAAGCGAAAGTACATTTAGAGCTGCGGTATTTTAAAAAAAATTTTCAGTGAGAAAGGGTCAAAAAGCTTTTTTCTCTATCTATTAGTTTATCCTTTCGTAACCTCTGAGCTCTTTACATTAAGATTAAAATAAAATTAATTTAAATTTTCTCATTAAAGAAAATACTATTCATTCTTTTCCCAGTCAGAATTTTAGCAAACAGAACAGTCCATAAAATGGAAATGGAATGTATGAACTTCCTTATTTTTTCTCTTTTTGTTACAACTATATCCCTACTTTTTCAAAATCTTTTCCTTTTTTTATAAATAAAGCATTATTGATTATTGATAGATGGAAAGTACCATTTTCTCAAAATAAATTTTTTTAGTGATCTAAATTTTAATGCTCTATTTCCCAATATTTTCAATTTATCCCCGCGGGGTGCAAATAAAAAAATTTTTTTAATGTTCCTTTAATCATACATGATTATAATTTCAAAATTCAAAACTTCTCTTCTTTAACACATATCTTTTCCTACTTTTACAAATCTCATCTATTCAAATAGCATAGTATATTACATATTTAATCCACATATAAGTCCTAACTCTAAAGTTTAAGGCTCTAAAATTAATGAGATCGGAGAATTGAGATAATATAAAACTTTGCATTAATTAAACTTTCTAAATATCGTAATTATACGAAAAATCTGGAATATGGAATGATTGTAATTTTCAAAAAGTAAAGGTCTGAGAAGTTTTTTCTAATTATCCAAAAACAATATAATTTTGTATTTATCCTTATTTTTTATAAAATATGTGTTTGAAACGGTTATTTTCGATCAGAAAATTTTTTTTTCTTTTCCAAATATTTTATCCAATCTTAAATAAAACATTTTCATTTCTGAAATAAATATTAATTGTAAAAAAACTTTTTAATCATATTTTTTTCCGTCTCTTTCTTATGAAATTTTATTTGATTTCTTTAATCTGAATTTAGATTTACGTTTTTATTTAAATGATGAAAGAGACGAATTCATTCTTTATGTTAGTTTGAAACGTATATTTATATACGTTTCAAACTATTTATACTTTATTATTATTATTTATATATTTATTTTATTATACTTCTTATTATACTTATTTATACTTCCCCGCGGGGCCCAAAAATCAAACAGAAAAAAAGACATTTTCTATATTTCTTACTATCTAGATATTAACCTTATACCTATTTGTTTGTGACTTTTTCAAAATTTTCTAACAATAAGCAAAAATTTCATTCGTTTCTTAATAATTTAATGGAAAATTTTTTTTTAATTAGAAATTCGCCAAAAGAGATTTTATACATGAGTATTTTTTAAAATTAATTCTCGTCTGCCAGTTAAAAAAAGGAGATATCTATAACCTCTGCGGAGGCGATTAAAATTTAACAAAAAAGACAGAACTTACGTAAATCCTTAAATCCAATCAAGTAAAATTTTTAAGTCCTGCTCTTTTATTTTAGGTTTTTAGTCTTCTAACCCGCGGGTAGCTTCAACAGATTTCGGGAAAATTTGCGAACACATTTG
Organism: Meloidogyne arenaria; assembly: GCA_036172955.1. Lineage (NCBI taxonomy): Eukaryota > Metazoa > Nematoda > Chromadorea > Rhabditida > Meloidogynidae > Meloidogyne > Meloidogyne arenaria. The sequence continues at coordinate 3,519,563 of JARQAB010000015.1, read as the reverse complement.
TAGATTAAACTTGCCGAAGGTATTAAGTTGGTCTAGATTTTTTTGAGTACTATAGGTTTATTTGCGAATATTTCCAATTAAAAAAAAATATTTTTATCGATCTAAAATTATTGATCTAAAATTGTAACATTTTATAACGATTTCTTCCACATGTAACAAAAAAAAACGAATGCTTCACAAAAAATCAAATCCTGAGGGATTCATTCATGTAATATAAAACAAAACAAAAAGAGGACCAGGGACGGTCCATTGGAAGGTTAGAGGTGTAGAGGATGGTCAAATCTTAACGACCAGGGACGGTCTATTGGAAGGTTAGAGGTGTAAGGCCGGGTTCATCCTGAAATCACGTGAACAATAATGTCGCTCTAAACTTTGTGCTAAGTAACGGAAGTTCCCAGAGAAAAGGCAAAGAACGCTACAAACGGCCATTCCCAGAGAGTTATTAGCCGCCCATTATCTAAGCTAAACATCGCCACTAATTTATCCTTGGGAAAGCAATAGGGAAGTAAGCGGGTGTTTATAAGCTTTAATGGAATAGGCAAAGTCAGATCACTTCTTCATTCATTCAACAGAGTTGCCGGCCGGCCAATCCATCCTTGTAGGGAAGAGCGCTCTCCCTATATTCCCCCACTGCGAGCGATTCACCTATTTCTATACTCTGCGGAGTTCACACATGTCTGCAGCATGCGCGACTTCGCTTACAACATCAACTGAACAACGAGGCAGCTGGGATACGGGACCAACCGCTTTACTGGTAGCACCGGATGGTTCCTCACCTTTTGCCGAGAAAATTTAGAGGTAGGAATAGGTTGGGAAATTTTTAAAAAAAGATGGAATTTAGATTTATTATTTGGCCTCAAAATCCGCGGTTCGATTTTATTAAATAATTATTTTTTGAATGAATAAATTTTGCGCTCAAAATCCTAGGTCCCCCATTTTACATCAAATTATTTAATTTTTGAATGAAGATTTTAGAAAATATTAGGGGGAAATTTTAGGTGATCTATCCTCTGCGGAGGCCAATTATATTAAATTAAGTCTTAAAAGGAAATACAAAAAAAATAAAGAAGAGAATCATAATAATGAAATAAAAAATATAAATTTTAGCAAATTATTTTATCTTCAGTAACCCATTTTTATAAATTAATTTTTGAATGAAGAATATTAGAAACTAAAAGGGGGTAATTTATGTGATCTAGCCTCTGAGGAGGCCATTCAAGTAAATAATTCTAGAAAATAAGAAATTAGTTAATAAAATCTCATAGAATTCTAAATAATATTATAAGTACTCGGGGTTTAAAAAAACGCTGCGGCGTTCGCGATTCTTTTTATGTTCAATTTCTTCATGATCTTATTTCCATTCTTATGTGTATATTGACCAAATGACAACAAACAAGCAAATGACAACAAACAGGATCAAAACAAATAACAGCAAACAAACTTTTGCCCAGTATCCCGCGGGATTTTCTAAACTTACTATTTACAACAAATGAGATGAGCGTCACAACATGGAAATTATTCTACTCACAAATGAGCTGAAACATACACCCTCAATTTATTAATTACAAAACCTTCAGCAGTGTTTTTAAAGTAGATTTTTATTTAAAAAATGGATTTTTACATCACTTTTCAAAGTTATTATTACAATTTCTTTCTTCTTCAAAATCTCTCATATTGATTTCCTTTCATTTTCTCAAAAAAATAACTCCTTTTAAAAATAATTAAACTTAAATGGCTTTAACATAAGCAAACCCTGCGGGGTTCATTCAGATAAATTACAGATTAAAAAACCAAAAATATAGAAATCACTTCATTTTTTTAAACATTTTTTTCTCATGTTATTTGTCATGAGAACACCTCAATTTACAAAAATCAGAGGTCAAAAAGAATCAAAAAAATTAATCTTAAATTTTCAAAAAGTTCAAAAACTATTAACATTTATTTCTTTTCTCTCATTAGAAATTGTAAAAATTAACATTCAGGAAAGAAATATTCATTTTCTTACAACTTTTTTTCCCACTTAGTCAAAAAATGTTTTTTCATTTTACAAATTGCACTTAATCAGTTGATGTAAAGTAGCAATTTCTCAATGTTACTCCTTTGTGAATTATTTATTACTAGCTGTTTTATATTTATTTTATTAATTAATATATTAATTTAATATACCTTTAATTAATTAATATATTCTTTATTATAATTTGCTTCAATACTATTTATGCAAATTTTCAGACTTGATTTGCGTAAAATGCTTATTTAATGTTAATACATAAAAATATTTATAAAAATATTAAATTACGAAATTATTAAATAGGTATATTAATATAATTGTATATACTTAATAAAATATATAGTAAAATTTGATCCAATCAAGTGTGTTCTATCTTTCTTTTAAAAATGCATAGCAATTTTGTTAAAATTATATATAATATAATGTTATTACCCTTTTATTAAATAAGTTCATATATGTACTTATATAAATAAATTCAATTTGACTTTTTAGTAGAAACTAAAATCATTCGCATTTATAGAAAGATTCATGGAAAATTATTATTTATTAAATATTTTTTATAATTTTAGCTGGTTTGATTGTTGCAGGCTGACATCAGCTTTAACAAGCAAAATTTTCCTTAATTTATTTAATCATATTTATTTATTTAAAATAGTTATTATCAAATAATATTTGTAAAATAATATTTAACATTTTCTATAAATTTTTTCAAATTTATTTTTGAAAACAAAATAGTTTATTATTAATTGATTAATTCTTCAAATATGAATGCAACATTATTTTTTATTAAATTTGTTATTCTTTATAAATTTTATTATGAGTATTTAAAAATAAATTTAATAATTTGCTATTTTTTAATATTCCTCGATGGTATTTGATGTAGATAATAAATTCTGTATTATCGATAAAATATTTTTTACTATACATGTTTTTTTCTGTAATTTTTAATTAAAAATATTTTTATTATATTAATAATAGATTCGAATTAAACTCAATAAAGTTTTTTAATATATCTATAATTTTATTAATCATTTAATGAAAATATAATTGAATTTATCTGTGATTTATTTTAATTTTTAGCTAGAAATTTATCAATTTATTTATAAAAATATGTTATTTAATAAAATTTTTTAGTAAACGAAATTTTACAGAATTGAGGACATTGAATTGTATAATATTATCACATTAAATACCTACATTCATACAAAACAATAATGTTCATATTTTACAAATTATCGTTAATAGTTTTGTTACTATTCTTAATAATTATTTTTGTATTTATTTTCTTAAATTAGATCTGAAATATATAAATATGTAATATTATATAGAATACAGTATCCATACTTTATTTTTCAATAACATATTTGTATTTTCGCTTAACAACTACAGTCTCATCAATTTCAACAAACCATCTAAAAAGGAAATCTTATTATTTCATTTAATGCTTTAACAGGTCCTTTATGCTTTTTTCTCCGTTATCTTTATCCTATTATATCATAGCACGATTCAGTTGAAAATCTCCATATATTTTTTCTTTAGTTAATAAGATTTATTAGTATTTGTTGGTTGTCTTTGATTTGAAAAATTTAATTGTACTAATTTTTTAATAATTTTACAATACTAAACTGTAATTAAAACCCTGAACAATATATATAAAATAACTTTAGATGACTTTCTTAATTTGACAAATTATATATATTTTAATTAGATTATCTAGTCAATTAATCATTTTTTACTCTATTTAAAATATAAAATATATACCATATGCATAAAAACTTTCATAAATAATAATTATTATTGTTCATTTTTTGTTATTCTCTTAGATATTTTTCATTCCATTATTTATTTTTAAGGCTTTTTTCTCATTTTTATTTGTTCTCGTTCATTGAGAAGATAACCAAAAATTAAAAATTTTTGGTTACATTATATATATAATAAATAGAAAAATTTTTTTAGAAAAAAAAATATCGGCCGGCCGAAGGCCGGCCGCTTCCCCGAAGCCTGACATCCTGGGGCAACTTTTGACGGGGCATTCAGGAAAACTATTGAAAAAATTTTAGGGGGGTCGTAAGAGTCTCAAACTGAAACTGAGGTTTCCGTATCTCGAAAAAGTTCAATAGAAAGGTGGTTTGGGCCTGGGGCGAGGGCACTCCGCCATTGATAGTAGATAATGATAGAAAAAAAATCGGGTCGAAAAAGTTAAGTCTTAAGGTAGAAAACCCCGTGAGACTGAAATGTCCGCCCCGTACTCAAATGGTTTTTTGAGTGTAACTTTTTTTTGTAGGGGCGTAGCGGGATGGGACCTGTGGCGTTCCATAGGGTATCTGAATGCGCATTTAACAATATATAATTTGTGGGGGTCACTTGAGTCTGTGGGTGGGATATTTGAGTCTGAGGGGGGAAAATGGTTATATCTCAAAAGTCTTGCTGGGGAATGATTCTGGAAGTAGTTTGGGGGGCCGAAGGCCCCCCAAACGCCCCGAATCAACCCACAACAGCTACCAAAAGGCACAGTATCCGTCTAAACGTTGCGTTTGGGGGGCCGAAGGCCCCCCAAACGCCCCGAGTCAACCCACCACAGCTGCCGAAAGGCAAAGTATCCTTCTAAACGCTGGGTTTGGGGGGCCGAAGGCCCCCCAAACGCCCCGAATCAACCCACCACAGCTACCAAAAGGCAAAGTATCCAATAAACGCTGGTCCAATAAACGAGCGGAAAACTTCTGCTTGGAGGGCACTCCGCCGCGATGAGTAGATAACGAATAAAAAAAAAATTTTGAAAAAATTTTAACCCCCGGGGTACTTATGGCCGCGTGACCCTTATTAAATTGTGCGCAAATGTCGCGCCATAGGGTAGCGGTCTTTTGTACTATTTCCATATCTCGCGAACCGCGCCGTAGATTGAGATGGGACCTGCGGGGTATTAGGTAAACGGCCATGAGAAATTTTTTGGGATAGGCCGTTTTGGTGCCGCACTTGAGTGTGGCACCGAAACGGCCAAAAGTCATAAAAACACCAAGGCCGAAGGCCGAGGAGTTGGCGGGCCTAAGGTCCGCCTTAGGCGAGGGTCGAATTCCCGAGCCTTTTTGGTGCCGCATTCAAATGTGGCACTCAAACGGCCAAAAGTCAAAAAAACACCGAGGCCGAAGGCCGAGGAGTTGGCGGGCCGAAGGCCCGCCGTTTAGCGAGGGCCGAAGGCCCGAGACGGTTTGGTGCCGCACTCAAATGTGGCACCAAATAGGCCAAAAGTCATAAAAACACCGAGGCCGAAGGCCGAGGAGTTTGGCGGGCCGAAGGCCCGCTGTAGGCGAGGACCGAAGGCCCGAGACGGTTTGGTGCCGCACTCAAATGTGGTACTCAAACGGCCAAAAGTCATAAAATCACCGAGGCCGAAGGCCGAGGAGTTTGGCGGGCCGAAGGCACGAGCATTCATTACATCTAAAACTCGGAGCAATAGTCAAAGGCAGAGTATAGATTTTCCGAGGCCGAAGGCCGAGGAGGCGAGGGCCGAAGGCCCGAGCATTCATTACATCTAAAAGGCAGAGCAATTGTCAAAGGCAGAGCTTTGAACCTCCGAGGCCGAAGGCCGAGGAGTTGGCGGGCCGAAGGCCCGAGCATTCATTACATCTAAAAGGCAAAGCAATAGTCAAAGGCAGAGCATAGATTTTCCGAGGCCGAAGGCCGAGGAGGCGAGGGCCGAAGGCCCGAGCATTCATTACATCTAAAAGGCAAAGCAAAAGTCAAAGGCAGAGCATAGATTTTCCGAGGCCGAAGGCCGAGGAGGCGAGGGCCGAAGGCCCGAGCATTCATTACATCTAAAACGCGGAGCAATAGTCAAAGGCAGAGTATAGATTTTCCGAGGCCGAAGGCCGAGGAGGCGAGGGCAATCAATTTTTGTTTATTCAATCAATTTTTGTTATTTTCGCAATCAATTTTTGTTTATTTTATTGGTGGAACGGGGCCTTGAATAATATTGTTTTCTTTTTTTTTAAATAAATGTTCTAGCTAGTGTGATTAATGTAACTTAATTTTACATTGACAGCATTTAACAGACTTTCATGTGAATTAGGTAAAATCTCTTTATTCTGTCATATTTTAATTCTGGTTTTGTCTAAGTTAAATCTAAGTTTGAACTAGAATTCTGATTTCTTAAGCTTGCTAGAATATGTTTTAAGTTTAAGCTATATTGAGTTTTAATTATAATTCTGATTTCTTAAGTTTATAATATGATTCTTAGGTTTTAAGTTTATGCTATAATTCTGATTTTTTCAAGTTTACGTTTTAATTCTGATTTTTAAAGTTTACGCTAGCTTTTATTTTCTTTTTAGAGTTTATTTTTAAGTTTAAAATTAAAGTGCATTTGTTTTCTCAAGTTTTAAGCCAGAATTCTGTTTTTAAGTTTGCTTGTGTGGTAAGGAAATGTTTTTTGCCCATTAAAAGCTTTTAGTGATATCAAGTCTAATATTTTTCCTATTTTAGAAAAAATATTTTAGAAAAGAAGAGTAAAGGAAAAAAAGGGGATTTACGCAATTTTCGAAAAAAGTTATTCATAGAAACTATAAAGAAACGATTTAAGTTTATATATCTCTCGATAGGTAAACAAAAATTCTCTAATAATAATAATAAAACTGATAGGAAAACGAATTTGTTTAGTTTTTAGAAATTGAAAAATTGGAAAATATGCGCGAGAATTTTTTGAGGAAATAAAAAAATATATTTATTAAAAATGCGCAATAAGTAAAAAAATAAATTTACCACTTTCTCTCCCTTTCGCTTTTTAACATGTCCTCATATAACAGAAATGAGCAACAAATATATTTTTGTAATTTTTTTATTTGATTTTTTTACTGTTTTTTTTCTTTTTAATCATTAGCCAGCCGCTTTTTCCTCCTCTCCCTTTTTTTTATTGTTACATTGGTGGGTGGTTGGTGGTTGTATTTGCGCATTATTTGTGTTTATATTTACGTGTGTTTGTGTATTTAAAAGCTTTATGTTCTTTGAGAAAAGTAAACAGAAACAAAAAAACTGGTCAAAATAAAGGTTAATTAATTGTTTATTGTATTTAACCTTTATCATCATCATTATAAGGAAGGAAAAATTATAAATTAGGTATGTCACTAAAATTTTCTGTCAGTTGTTTAACTTTTCACGCCGCGATTTGCATTTTAAATTTTATTTTTTATTTTTTTTGTATACATTAGAGACCGAAAAAACTTGAAATTTTATTTCCAAAATTCTTAAATTTCAAAAGAAAATTTTAAGTTTCTTTTTTGGATTTTCCACATCCCTTCACATTCCTTCTATATCCTCTTTAGATTTATCGCCCAAAATTCTTATTAAAACCCCCAAAAAATTTTTATTGCCAGCCTTCTCTTTCTCACTAATCTTATATGAGGAACGTTTATAATATTCAATTTTTTTGGTTCACTTTTCTCGTAAAATAATTTTTTATTGTTATTATTAAATTTTATTTGTTAAACATTTCAAAATATTTTTGGGGGATGTATGTATATTTTTGACACGTATTTATGTTTATTTAAACAAAATTGAAATTAAAAATTTTTTTCAAGTGATTAAATAAAAAAAATGGGGAAAATTAAAAAATTATTCAAGTGATTCTTTAAATTAAGTAAAGAAAAAAAACTTTTTTTGAGAGATTTTAAAATTAAATTATTTGATGAATTGTTGTTCTCCAATCTTTTAATTACTATATACCTATAATAATTAGAAAAAATTTTTTTAAAAACTATTATCGGCCGGCCGAAGGCCGGCACGGTTTTGAGAGTTGCACATCTTGGGGGGTACTTTTAATGGGCTTTTCAGGAAAAATACGAACTCGGCGCCACGACTTTTCCTTTGCGCCGAAACGACCCCATAGGTTTTGCTATCTCGTGAACCAGAACCTGGAGCAAAAAATTTCTGCTGTGAGGAAACTAAGTTAGAACATGTAGATATATGCAGGAAAAAACCCGGACCCGAAATGTGAACTTGGAGGGTACTTATGGGTGCGCAAAAATTTACCGATTGACGGTGAATTGTCGAATTTTGTCGGACAATACGTGGTATCTCTGGAATGGCTGGGGGGATTCGAATGTGACCTGGGGGGTTATAGGTAATCGACCATGGGGAATTTTTTAGGATAGGTCGTTTTGGTGCCACACTCAAATGTGGCACTCAAACGGCCAAAAGTCAAAAAAACACCGAGGCCGAAGGCCGAGGAGTTGGCGGGCCGAAGGCCCGCCGTTTAGCGAGGGCCGAAGGCCCGAGACGGTTTGGTGCCGCACTCAAATGTGGCACCAAATAGGCCAAAAGTCATAAAAACACCGAGGCCGAAGGCCGAGGAGTTTGGCGGGCCGAAGGCCCGCTGTAGGCGAGGACCGAAGGCCCGAGTCGGTTTGGTGCCGCACTCAAATGTGGCACCAAATAGGCCAAAAGTCATAAAAACACCGAGGCCGAAGGCCGAGGAGTTTGGCGGGCCGAAGGCCCGCCGTTTGGCGAGGACCGAAGGCCCGAGCATTCATTACATCTAAAACGCGGAGCAATAGTCAAAGGCAGAGTATAGATTTTCCGAGGCCGAAGGCCGAGGAGGCGAGGGCCGAAGGCCCGAGCATTCATTACATCTAAAAGGCAGAGCAATTGTCAAAGGCAGAGCTTTGAACCTCCGAGGCCGAAGGCCGAGGAGTTGGCGGGCCGAAGGCCCGAGCATTCATTACATCTAAAACGCGGAGCAATAGTCAAAGGCAGAGTATAGATTTTCCGAGGCCGAGGAGGCGAGGGCCGAAGGCCCGAGCATTCATTACATCTAAAACGCGGAGCAATAGTCAAAGGCAGAGTATAGATTTTCCGAGGCCGAGGAGTTTGGAGGCGAGGGCCGAAAACCCGCGCTTTCAACCCATCTAAAAGGCAGAGCAATTGTCCACCGAGGCCGAAGGCCGAGGAGTTTGGAGGCGAGGGCCGAAGGCCCGAGCTTTCAACCCATCTAAAAGGCAGAGCAATTGTCCACCGAGGCCGAAGGCCGAGGAGTTTGGAGGCGAGGGCCGAAGGCCCGAGCTTTCAACCCATCTAAAAGGCAGAGCAATTGTCCACCGAGGCCGAAGGCCGAGGAGTTTGGAGGCGAGGGCCGAAAACCCGCGCTTTCAACCCATCTAAAAGGCAGAGCAATTGTCCACCGAGGCCGAAGGCCGAGGAGTTTGGAGGCGAGGGCCGAAGGCCCGAGCTTTCAACCCATCTAAAAGGCAGAGCAATTGTCCACCGAGGCCGAAGGCCGAGGAGTTTGGAGGCGAGGGCCGAAGGCCCGAGCTTTCAACCCATCTAAAAGGCAGAGAAATTGTCCAACCGAGGCCGAAGGCCGAGGAGTTTGGAGGCGAGGGCCGAAGGCCCGAAGCAATCAAAAGGCAGGGCTAAACTAAACCGGCGAGGGCCGGAGGCCCGAAGCGATGAAAATGCAGGGCTAAATTTTATCGGCGAGGGCCGAAGGCCCGAAGCAATGAAAAGGCAGGGCAAAATATACCGTTTCTAGCAGCGCGCGAAGCGCGCCCCAAAGCCGTTAGGCTTTCCAACGGGCACCCCAAAATTTTACCGCCAGAGTGCTACAAAACGCATTGCATACGCACAACGCCGCCATCGCATACGTAACCACAACTAGTTATCTTTTAAAATTATATATACTAAATTATTAATTTAATTAATTTGTAAGGTTAATTTAATTTTTTAACTTTATGCTTTGCATCTCTATTAAAATCTTTTTCTTTATTATTTTATTTATTTTGTAAAATATTTTAATCTAAAATTAGTAAAAAATTGAATTTTTTGTTAACTAGTAAATATGATGACCATTTTTATATCAAAATTCTAAACAAAGTTTATTTAATTTCGCTAAAAGAATTACGGTATCTTTTTCATTTGCTTGTTTATTTTGTAGCAAATTGGTTCTAATCATTTTTTCTACTAATTATTTACATTATTAGATCAAACAATTCTACTTTTTTATTAAAGGTTTTAGTAGGTAGGTTTTAGTAAGTAGGATATTAAGGTTTTTAAGAGGAATTTGAAGATAAAAATTCAAAAAACTTTCCTTCCAGTTTTTCTCATTGTCTTTGCTAATAGACTTTTTGCTATGAGACCTGTTTTGTTTTATTTTTTTAACAAAAATAAATGATTATTGTAATTAAATCAAAATTTTAAAATTTTAAGTTATTTTTAAATGTTATCAAACATAAAAAATAATTCTAATATTTTTGTATTCCTGTATTTCCTGTATAAAATCACTTTCCAGAATATAATATTCATTCTACCCCTTCACTGTAGTTAATATTTAAAAATATATTTTATTTTAAAATAATATTTTACAATAAAATTCAATAATTTTTATCTTCGAAGTACATAGTATTTATATGATAGTAGAAAGCAGAGAAAGGAAAACAAAAGCCTAGTTTTTTAAATAAAATACAAAAATAATTATTATTGTTCGTTTTTGTCTATTTCATTCTCGATATATTCAAATATATTGCAATCTTTTCTCGTCTATTGCGTCATAGAGAAAAAATGCCAATAGAAAAACAAGCCAAAAAACTAATATAAAAAGAGCATCCTCATTTATTTATTTATTTTTGGCTTTCTTTTTGGCATTTTATTATGTTATTTTCATTTTATTTATTTTATTTATTTTATTATTTACTTTTTTAATTTTTTTAAAATTTAAAAAATAAATAAAAATTATTTTTTACTTTTCTATCTAAATAATAAATTTAATTTCTACATATTTATGAACAATTTGTTTTTATCATAACATGAGTTATTCGCTGGTGTAGTGGTACCTCTGCATTTAGGTTTTTCCCTTAAGTTCGAATCCTGACTTGGAGAATTAATTTAGTTTATCATAATTTTACTCTTTTTTAATTCTGTGATTTTTATCCGTATATTTTATAGCCAAAAAATTTTTAAAAAACTTTTTTAACATCTTTAAATATTTATTTCTTCCCTTCTAAAGCCTTCGACTTTTTCATTTCTTGTGTTTACAAAAACTGAAGTCAGGGAAAGCTTGATATGGTTCGTTCAGCTCGTCGAGGCTCATTGAACCATATCAAGGCGTCTCGAATTCAGTAACATATAAAATAGTTATATCTCGTTGGGTGTACTCGAAATCAGGGTGTACCCGAAAAAGCAAGTGTGGTTAATCCTTACTTTGAAAAGTGTTTTCAACAAATTTTACAAAATTAAAAAAAAATTTTAATATGAAAAAATTATAAAAAAGCGAAAATTAAGTTAAAATAAATTAATTTTCCTAGTCACTTTGTAATTAAATTAAAATAATTGGCACCTTAAAAATTATAAAAGTAGCACAGGTGAGAATAGAGCGGTAAAGAAAAGGAGGAGAAAGTTTATTTATTTCATTGCCATTGGCCCAGCTCTTCCTTGCTGGTTAAGTTGCTGCATACTACGATAGAATTTCAAAATATTCATGTCTCTTGAAATAATTACAGTTCTTTTTCATTCATAATTTTAGTTAAATATTTTATTTTAACTTTTTTTTTTAATTTTTAGTTTTGAATTTTAATTAATATTTTGAAATTTTTTAATCAAATTAAATAAATGGCGCCTCCAAGAATACGCAGAGTCCGATCCAGAGGTAAATTAATTCATTAATACATAATTTGAAAATATTAAAATAACTACTTATCGTTGCTTCCATTAGAATGCCACCCCCCTAATAGAATGCCACCCTCTACTATTTTTACAAAAAAATAATCAGGTACCCAAATATAAACAATCAACCTTTGTCATACTTTAATAGAAATTATATTTTTGTGGTTAGAGCACTTTTTAAGTAAAAATAGATAAAAAGACCAACAAGGAAACCTTCCGAACTGTCAGTAAAAATTTTTAAATAAAAATTATACCATAGTGTAGAGTGAGGTTGATAACCTATTGCTTATTTTTGACTCAATCAAAAAGCTATAGAGCTTCAAAATTTTCGACTTTTGGAGCGGTCGAGTCTTCCATCATTTTTCTTATTACAGCAGAGATTTTCCTTTTATTAAGGAAAAAATTGAGACTCTCATCCTCCTTTTTTCCTTTTCTTATTTTTGCCATTATTAGTTAAAGAAAAAGAAAAAGAGGAGAGAAAAGATGAGGAAAAGTAAACACTGCCTTGTTTTTTCATTTTCGATCCTCACTATGTGAGGAGGCAGTGTTGACTTTTCCTCTTCTTTTTTTCCCCTCTTTTTCTTTAACTATGTAATAATGGAAAAGGTTAGAAAAGGAAAAAAGGAGGACGAGAGTCTCAATTTTTTCCTTAATAAGAGGAAAATCTCTGATGTAATATGATAAATGAGATAAGACATGGTAGCTCCAAAAGTCGAAAACTTTGAAGATCTATAACTTTTCGATTTGGGGGTCGAGTCAAAAATAAGCAATAGTTTATCAACCTCACTCTACACTATGGTATAATTTCTAAAGTTCGGAAGGTTCCCTTGCAAGGATTTATGTGCAAAATATTTGCCGCGCAAACTCACAGGCAAAAAGTCGATATATCTCGAAAAAAGGAGGAGTTAAATTAAAATATTATTTAAGTGTAGGTCTTGTATTTATAATAACGAAAAAAAACCGTATTTCCTCTATTCGAATACCATGACATTCTATTTTTCAATCACCTTCAAAGAAGCATTCTAAAGATGGCATTCTATTATATTATTATAGATGGTCGATTTTTTCCCTTTACACTCCCTATGGTTTTTAGATGTTCGGACACACAAATAATGTTGTGTGCTACCCTTTTCGATTTTTTGTGATTATGTTGTGGAAGTCTCGAGCAAAGATTTGGAAATTTATATAATATCGATATCTCGTTTATTCTCGAGGCTTTGATTCTTGATAGCCTATATTTTTCTAGAAATTTCGTCCCGGTCCGGGCTTTAAATAAAACCTATCAAAAAATTTCTAATGTGCTTTAATTAATTAACTTATTGAAATAATATATTTCCAGAAGCGCCATATTTGCCAAGCTATATAGTTCCAGGGCAAAAGTGCTCTGTCTGCGGCGATCTTTCTACTGGACTACACTACCGGTTAAAATTACTTATCAAATATTGAATAATTTTTAAATAAAAATTAATTTAAATAAATTCTTGAAATTATAACCAAAATAAAAAAAATTTGTAAGTAAATCATTATAATGATTAGAGTCCGACATTTAGGCTTTTTCTATGAATTTATGAATAATCAGAGAAAATTGGCGGGAAACCTGTTTAATTTTTCCCTCAAAGTTTCCCTCCAACATTGTCTGATGAATGAGTGATGATTAGCCACATTTTAGGCTTAAATCCATTTCCATATTTTGGGATTTTTACTGCATATTATATGTCCATATTTCTCGATTGGTAGTCCATATAAATTCCCTAGTATTGAGGTCAGTGAATTTAAGTTTATATTTTAAATAAATTGTTAAATTATTCCAAACGTTAAAAGAATAATTTTTTAATTAGTTAATTCTTCCCTCAAAGTTTCCCTGATTTTATAAAAATACCCGATTTCATGGCTAGAGGCCCGGAAAACCCGGTCTCAGCACGGGTTTGAATTCTACTCATAATAATTTGCGTAATAAATTTTTAGTAAAAAATTTTCATTTTTGGTTTTTAAATTTTCAATTAAGCTTGGTGATTTTTGGCAAAAATATAAAATTTTTTGGTTATAAAATGCACTGATAGTTGAATTTAAAAATAAATTCTCTATCAATTATAACTTTATGATATTAATTTTATTTAAGAGCAATTACTTGTGAGGGTTGTAAAGGGTTTTTTCGTCGTGTGTACCAGCGTGAACCACGTTTTGTGTGCAAAAGTAAACTTCCCAATCAAAAATGCCCTATTAGCAAGACCACAAGAAATGATTGCCAAAGATGTCGCTTAGAAAAATGTTTAGACGCGGGAATGGATCCTCAATGTTTGAATTTAAAAAATTATTTAAAATTGATTCCTTAATGAGTCAAATGAGATTTTTTCAACTTTGAATGAAAAGATTATGAGTCAATAGAAAATCTATGAGTACAATTAAAAGTTTATGCGTCTAACGAAAAATTATGAGTACAGGGTGGGGCAAAAGTTCGGCGACAAATTTTATTTTACTCTTTCTTAAAATTTATTTTATATTTTGCTTTTTCTTTATTTTTCCAATATTTTATGATTCGCGCTCTACAAATTTTATCTTGAAAATTTTTTCCTATCTCTTAAAGTAAAAATTTTACAGAATGTCAAATAATCGTGATTCTATTATTTCTTTGTATTTGAAAAATGTTCGACAATGTGACATCGCAAGACGGCTCGATATCTGTCGTAAGTTAGTTTCCAAAACAATAAAACGCTATCAGGAGCCTTTTTCCTCGATCGGTAATGGTTTGGGGCGGCATCTGCGCAACCGGTAAAACACCACTTGTCTTTATTGAAAGAAACGTAAAAATTAATGCTACAGTCTATCAGAATGACATTCTGAGGGGGGTAGTTCATCCATGGACACGGGAGCATTTCGGTGAAAACCAATTCTCGCTTCAGCAGGATTGGGCACCCGCGCATGGAGCCAAAACAACAATCCAGCTCTGTGAGGAGCTGTTTCCTGGCTTTTGGGGGAAAGACATTTGGCCTTCTAACTCACCGGATTTAAATCCGATGGATTATTCTATTTGGTCAATTCTGGAGCAAAAAGTGTGCCGAAAACGATACGCCACAACAGAGCAACTGAAAGTTGTTTTGGAGCGGGCTTGGAACGAAATAACCGACAAACAATGCGCGACCATTGTGAATAACTTCCATAAGCGTTTGAATGCGTGTATTTCATTCAGGGGTGGTCATTTTGAGCAATTACTTAAATAAGATGATTATTATATTCTATTGATTGTATTTTATTATTTGTTTGTTAAATAAATTCTTTTTTTTAAATAAATTTCATTAAAAACATTTGTCGCCGAACTTTTGCCCCACCCTGTATATCTGTGGACCAGGGGTGAGCGCATTGCGTTTTGCGTTTTGCGTTATTTGCGTTAAATTTTGGCCTTGCGTTGCGTTTTGCGTTTTGCGTAAATTTGGCTTAAATTAACGCAAAAAAACGCAAGAAATATACCCAATCTGAGGGAAAAATTGAAAGAAATCTGGCTCCTTGGCCTTCCATTCTTTCCAAAATTTTCGCCTGCGGCGCTCAAAGTAGAGTTCAGATCTTCCGGTATCCCGCCAAATACCCTGATATCCCCGGTATCAATCTAAATGCACACATTATACTCTACTTGATCCCTTCAAATTCCACGATAAACTCGTAATCCCCCACTATTTCTCTAAACCCCTTTGATCCAGGGTGACCCTTTCCAAAACACTAAAATAGGGAAAGGCATCTCAAAAATAAAGAAAAATTTATCCATCCTCCCACTAAATCCTCATATATCATTCATAATTCCCTTGTATCCCCGATATTACTCAAATCATCATCCATCCAAACACTTTTATATATCACAAAAGAAAGTAAGACTGCTAACACTTATGCTGGTAAAAACAATGCTAACTATCTGCAGATAAATCATTAGCTGCAGATAAATCCGTAATAACAATGCTAAGAATTAAAATCCGTAAAACTATCTGCAGCTAAAGTAGAAAAAACGAAACGAATCCACTAACCACTATACCAAATGACAACTTTTGTGCGCAAAAAATTTTAATAATTATACTTTCCCCTTATTTTACCTAGCTGCAGCTAGGTATCTGCAGATAAAAATATCCGTAGCTGCAGCTACATATCCTTAGCATTGTTGTTACGGATTTTATCTGCAGATTTTTTTATCTGCAGCTACCCTATCTGCAGATATGTCGCTACGGATAAAAATCCTTAGCATTGTTTTTACCAGCATTAGTGACACTTCAATTTTTAATTGGAAAATGGCTAATACATACTTGATAAAAAAATTTTCCCATTTTTGCGCTCTTGCGTTTTGCGTTTTGCGTTTTGCGTTTTTTGCGTTTTGCGTTGATTTTTGGCCTTGCGTTGCGTTTTGCGTTTTTGGAAATTGTCTCTTGCGCTCACCCCTGCTGTGGACCAGGGGATCAAGATCTTCTTTGGAACCATGATTTTTCATCAGACGCATACATTTTCATTGGACGCATAAACTTGACCAGCGCCAAATAAAATAGTCCCCGAATATTTTTCAAATAACAAGCCAGTTTTGCTCCCTCTTAATTAAACTTTTTTGTCATAAAAGTTAATCTTATGAAATGAAAATTAAGAGATTAAATTTCTTCCAACTGGATGGATCATGTCAAATGTGATCCTTTTATCCTAATTATAGAGGATTTTTCCTTTTTTTGCCACTACTAACTGTCCACTATTAAATTATCGATTGATTAATCGCTAATTTAATAGTGGAACAGTAGGGGAGGGGTCCGCCCCCTCCTCCGCCCCCCCCCCCAACCCAACCCAAAAGCCAAAGACTAGTTCCCGCGGCGGTAGACAAAAGATCACCATTTCAAAACGTCAACTGTCAAAATGTCAACTTTTTCGAAATACCAAATTTCAAAATGTTCAAATTTAAAAATGGTCAATGGACAAAACGCCAAACGGGCAAATCTAAACCTATTGAGTAGATTTTTTTGCTTGAAAAATTATTTACCCTATATGAGTATCGAACAAACAAATTTTTTCCGAGGCGGAAGCCTTACCAACTAAACCACCGAGGACACTACTAACTAGTTGATAAATTTAAATATAATGCAGCTCCTTTTGTTTCTCTCCCTCCCGCCCCCACCTGTCAGCGACAGAGTAAAAGCGAAAAAATGATCAAGCGGAAAAAATGGTCAATTAAAAAATGGTCAAGTTTTTTAGATCCTAGCAATTTGGGTAAATCTTTGAATATCGCGAAGTGGGGTCTGAGCAAGTTCATCGGCTTGTACTTGTGTAATATAACCATGTCTTCGTAAAAAACGAAGCATAAAAACCCAACAAACAATAATTATTGGTAATAAAAGGGTGTATTGCATTAATAAAATTAATAATCCATATGTAATATTATTCTTAGGGGCGTTAACATATTCCTTATTTTCACGTAAATAAGCATACGAGTTATTGGAGAAAGAATAAAGTTGAGATAAATTCTGCATTTTAAACAGAAGTAATAGTATAGCCTTCCTATGTATTTAACCTAAATTTGAATCAGAAACTATATGCCGATTGTAGTCAATCATTAACATTTGGTCAAATTCACCCAAAACAATCATTTCAACACCCCCGGCTGGAATTGGGGTATTAAATTCTAGGCGAATACTAGTGGTACCGCTCTTTAAAAGTTCAAACCCGCACGAATCATCAAGCGTGGAGGTTAGTGGAATCACAAAAAATGTCCAACCACTTTTAAATTTTTCCATCGAAATATCGATTGATCTATCTGAATTGGCCACGCCCAATGCTTCGTACAAGTCCACAAATGCGCGAACAAAAAGGTTATTCTTAAATTTTAATTTATACGCGACCAAAGGATAGATATGCCCTCCAGTATGAACAGAAATATCCCTCAAATCATATGGTTGAAAATTAAACGGGGACAAGCCAAAGTCTCCATTGAAAGCTTTATTAGAAATTAAAGCAACAGTAATTCGGCGCGGAATGCTGGCGCTGAAAGCATTATATTCAATTTCAGTGCGCCCGGCAGTAAGAAATGTCGATTTTATTTCGGTTTTACGCACTGCATATGTGGCTGGTTTTGATTCTAAAGTTTTGTAAATATTCATGTTAAGGGAAGGCTGGACCTCAATCATTTTTACGAATAACTTCACGTCATGGACATAAAGTCTATATTGACCTTCGTCTGTAGCATTCAACCTTTGTAAGGCAAATGAATTTTTTGATCGATAAATATTAAAGTTAACATCTAAATTATTAAGTAAAAACAATTCTTGGTTTCCCAAATCAAAATCTAAGCGCGATAGGAATTGTGTATGTTTCCCATTTGCAAATAGAGCACATCTTTTTTGGAATCCGGAGTCAGTGCTATCATCATGTTTATCACACTTATAATATCCAATGGAAGCGAGGAAATTAGATTTGACATTGTCTGGGAATGAAAGTTCGTTTGTAATGTAGGCCTTAAAAGGATAAAGAGTTCCACTGTCATAAACTTCAGTATTACCAACAGTCACTTTTAACTGCTGAACAAACGTTTGACCGATACCTTGAATCGGGGCAATGCTAGTATCTGTCGCAACTATTGGACTCCACTTATTATCTGCGCCAAGTTTTTCAATAGAAAGTTCAAGGTACAGATACGTTCGCGATAAATCAGTCCATAAATTATCACTAAATAAACGAAATAGATACGGAGAATCTTGGGTAATTGTACTAAGGGGAAGAATTTCTCTAAAAAAAGACCGAACGACAGAAACATTTGTAGGTGGAACACTGAATATACTAAGGGCGCTATTAAGAGCTAAAGGACTATTTTCATTAATTTTTTTGGTGCAGCTCATTTTAGTAAGTACCTAATGTGTCTACGCGAATTCTCTTTTTAATAGATTTTTTGCGCGTTCTTTGTAAAGATTTTGGAATGAAATTAGGAGGACCAATCGTAGAAAAAGGTCTCTTATTTATACTTTTCAAATGAACGGTTTGCTCTTCAGTATTCATCTGGCCAATAGCGGGATTCTTTTTTATATTTTTATAACGCTTAAAATCAAAACCAGTTCCTTTCTGTTTTTGAATATTGTCTGCGGCCTTTTGAAGCAACTTTTGTAATCCAGCTTTTCCCTCGTCGACAAGTGAGTCTTTAAGATAAAAAAAATCTTCATAGGTTAAGGATTGTCTTAGAGGTGGAAGAACCGAACCCTTTAAACTTCATCACATTTGTAAATCTGATGAAGAGATCATCTACATCGATATAGTATTTTCATAGGTTAATTTTTTAAACTTTTTACAAATTCAAGGTAAGCCTATACCCATATGTGATGAAGGCGAGGGAATTCCCAGTTGGATATCCTGTTGTTTTGACAAGAGAGACTCTTACACAATCGCCTAATTATCAACTACCATGGACTCATCCTCAGCATAACATCTACAAGGGGCTGTTATTAGTCCGTGTGCTTCCACCAACATCAATGAACGGGCTTCCTCCACTACTTGGTTATAGAACACTCGATGGTAGACTCACATTCCCTCTCTGTGCTTTGTGTGCAGACAACAAACAACAAAAAGAATGTCGTCATCCAATGAAGAAAAGATCCTGGATAAGTGGTTACACACATGTGGAGTTGAATAAATCGCTTGAACTTGGTTATAAAATTTTGGATATTTACGAGGTCAATTTTTTAAAATTAATTTCAACAATATTTTTAAATACTCTAGGTGTGGAATTATGATCGCTGGGACCCGCAACTTTTTACAGGATATGTAAATACATTTGTGGGACTTAAACAACAAGCCAGTGGTTGGCCCCAAAATTGCGATTCACAAGAGGCACGTGAACATTACATTAAAGAATTTGATCGTGTTGAAGGAATTAGAATGGATCCAGATAAGGTGGAAGTAAATCCTGGACTGAGAATGATTGCGGTGTGGTTTATTTAATCTTAATATGAAAAATAGTCAAAAAAATATTAAAACATTTTGTTTATTTTGTAATTTAGGCTTTAAAATTATATTTTATAAAAAAATTACGTTGTAAAAGATAGTTAACAGCAAAAAAACAATTTTTCGAATATGAAAATGCTTAAAAACTTATTCATTTTTTAGAAAATATTAGCCAATTCGTTGTGGGGAAAATTGGCCCAACGTGTTGGCGGTACTGCAGTAAAGTATGTAAAGACGCCAGAAGAATTTCACCAGTTATTGAATGACCCAACGCTTGAAACACTTGATTTTGAACATGTGAGCGAACATATGGACCGTTGTGTTGTACGCAAAAAGGAAGAGTTCGCCAAACCACCCGAAACTAATTGTCTTCACGTAGCTGCTTTTGTAACATCATACGCACGACTACATCTATATAAATATATGGAGGAAGTTAAGCAAATTAATGGACAACTTTTGTACTGTGACACCGACTCCATATTCTATGTCAAAAAATGTGGGGGCAATTTTGTCGGTGAAGGGGAAGCTTTGGGTCAAATGAAGCGAGAACATCTTGGAAGGAAAATACTTGAATTTGTTTCTGGCGGTCCAAAAAATTATGGATTTCGACATGTTGATGAGGCCACTGGGAGGGATGAAAGGGCCGAACTAAAAATAAGATCTTTTCCGCTTTCTTATGCAACACACCAACTGCTAAATTTTCAAACAATGAAAGACCTTGTTATATGTCAATTCAATATTGATGGGGAAATGTAATTTATAAATTTAAACAAGAATAATAAAATAAATTTTAGTGACGATATGGCTTCTGAAAATTGTATATTGGATTCTAACAACATAATTAGTGTAGAATTTCCTCAAATTGGACGAACAACACGTTCGGATCTTTATACAATAATGGCTAGGAAAGACTATAGAGTTTGCTTTGAAAAAGGAAGGATTCGGCCAAATATGGAAACGCTACCATTTGGGCACGGAAATATTTTGGAACAACAACAAGAGGTTATTAAATTTACTTTAAAAAAAAAAATAAATTTGATATTTTTATTAAAAATATAAAAATTTCTATAAAATTATGTTTAGGATCAAATAATTCAGCAACAACATGTTCAAATTCAACAACAGCAATACCAACAACATCCCATTTTGGATTTAGAAGACATTCCTGGTTCTTCGAATTGGACGGATGTAGATTATTTAAGACGATATAGATAAATTTTTATTTTTTTAAATTTTATTTCCATTGATATTTTATTAGAATTTGTTTTTTCAATATAAATATTTTTTATTACAATCTTGG
Source organism: Meloidogyne arenaria (assembly GCA_036172955.1). NCBI lineage: Eukaryota > Metazoa > Nematoda > Chromadorea > Rhabditida > Meloidogynidae > Meloidogyne > Meloidogyne arenaria. The sequence continues at coordinate 3,498,672 of JARQAB010000015.1, read as the reverse complement.
AAATTTTACAAGTAGGGGTAAAATTATGTTATCGAATAAATATTCGACCTGTTTAGTAGAATTTATTCCGGTTAATATAACACGCCCAGAAATATAGATAAGACATGAAGATTCTCTTTTAAACTTGTCATCATTCATCTTGAATCTCAAAGCTGGAAATATTGTGGGATCATAGGAAACTTTTGTTATTTTTTCAAATAATTTGTCATATTTATGTCGCCTTCTGAATTCCTGATATATCAATTCAATCGCAACTCGGTTCATACTTCGATATGAGCTGACAATGTTTGTAACTTTAAGGCTTATGATTCCAAGCTCAGAAAATTTTTGTATTTTTGCTTCTTTTATAGAAAATTCTATTCTTTTTAGCACTATTGAAGCTATTTTTCTAGCTAACCTAATGTTGGGAACACCTGTTAGCACTACTTTACTAGATTGAAAAATTAATGCAGCTGTTGTTCTGTTACGTTTATGTCGAATACGCATTATTATTGAATGGAATCGTTTAGGATTATATTCAGTATTTATGCCGCATCTAGCTATTTTGAGAAAATTTTCTGATGAAAATCTTTGAATGCCTGGCAAAAGCTTAAAAACACATGTACAATTTTCGATATTCATATTTACTTTCTAAAATAAAAATAAAATATAAGAATTATAATAAGAATACAAAATATACTTAAAATAAAATTTCTATAAAAAATATTTTATTATTATTCAGCATTTTTTCATCGGTTTACTTTTCTTAGAAACACAAATAACTTCGAGCGGGTAGTAAGAACGATGGTGTCCTCCTCCAAATTCAATCAAGCATGGCAAGTATGGGTGGTGCAATTTGATGCCATGTTTTACATAGTAGTACCCACGTACCTTAATTTAACATTTTATTTTTTGAATTTTTAAAATATTACCGTTATATTCAAATATCCGCCCATCGCAGGAACAATACTTGCTGGTTGGACAGTAAAATCGTTGCACCGAATAACAAAATTTTTATAAGGAAGTAAATGTGATGTACGTAGTTGAACTTGATTTTGTAAGTGTAAAATTATTTCTCGGCGTTTTTCGATGTTATAGAAAAGTACATGAAGCTCTTTGAATGCACAGTTGTGTAGTTGACATAGATAATCAATTAAAGGCACTGAGCGACGTTTCAAAATTGATAATGGTAACGGGTTTTCTATTTCGACCGGTTTTGGCTCTATAAAAGGGTTTTCCTCCTTTTCAACGTCTTTTTCCTTTTCTTCCTTTTTTTCTGGTAAATTTGTTGGATCAATACTTTCTTTTTCATTATCTTCATCGCTTTCAAGTACTATCTCGAGTATTTTCTCATCGTTATTCTTCAAAACATCCTCCTTGTTTTTATTTTTACCAATTTCGTTAACCAGAGAGGTTAATCCAAGTGAGGTGACCAAGAGATCGATTTCATTCTAAATAGAAATTATAGTTGACAAAGATTAAAATAAATTACATTTTCCATTTCATTATTTTTTGAAGTAAGTTCATGCGATTCTGTTACTTGTTGCTGTAATTCACGTTGTTGTTGTTCCTTCTCCTGTTGTTCGCGTATTTGCTTCTCTTCATGGGTTTCGAATACACCCCAATTGCCGAATGTGTTGAAGGAATTAAAATTCATTTTGTGTAAAAAGAATAAAAGAAAATGTAATAATTATATATATATAATGAAGAATATTAGAATCTAAATTTTTTAAATTTACTATAGCGAAATAAAATGGAAGGATTCGAGAAAATTGATTATTTACATACACGATACAAGCACCCTTTTACAATGATAGTTTCAGGGAGTACTGGGTCTGGTAAATCAGAATGGGTTAAAAAATTTTTAGACAGTTTAACAGAGTTGATTAATTCTGATACAAATATTTCGCTTGTTTTCTATTGTTATTTTTATATTTTTAATAAAAATATCAAATTTATTTTTTTTTTTAAAGTAAATTTAATAACCTCTTGTTGTTGTTCCAAAATATTTCCGTGCCCAAATGGTAGCGTTTCCATATTTGGCCGAATCCTTCCTTTTTCAAAGCAAACTCTATAGTCTTTCCTAGCCATTATTGTATAAAGATCCGAACGTGTTGTTCGTCCAATTTGAGGAAATTCTACACTAATTATGTTGTTAGAATCCAATATACAATTTTCAGAAGCCATATCGTCACTAAAATTTATTTTATTATTCTTGTTTAAATTTATAAATTACATTTCCCCATCAATATTGAATTGACATATAACAAGGTCTTTCATTGTTTGAAAATTTAGCAGTTGGTGTGTTGCATAAGAAAGCGGAAAAGATCTTATTTTTAGTTCGGCCCTTTCATCCCTCCCAGTGGCCTCATCAACATGTCGAAATCCATAATTTTTTGGACCGCCAGAAACAAATTCAAGTATTTTCCTTCCAAGATGTTCTCGCTTCATTTGACCCAAAGCTTCCCCTTCACCGACAAAATTGCCCCCACATTTTTTGACATAGAATATGGAGTCGGTGTCACAGTACAAAAGTTGTCCATTAATTTGCTTAACTTCCTCCATATATTTATATAGATGTAGTCGTGCGTATGATGTTACAAAAGCAGCTACGTGAAGACAATTAGTTTCGGGTGGTTTGGCGAACTCTTCCTTTTTGCGTACAACACAACGGTCCATATGTTCGCTCACATGTTCAAAATCAAGTGTTTCAAGCGTTGGGTCATTCAATAACTGGTGAAATTCTTCTGGCGTCTTTACATACTTTACTGCAGTACCGCCAACACGTTGGGCCAATTTTCCCCACAACGAATTGGCTAATATTTTCTAAAAAATGAATAAGTTTTTAAGCATTTTCATATTCGAAAAATTGTTTTTTTGCTGTTAACTATCTTTTACAACGTAATTTTTTTATAAATATAATTTTAAAGCCTAAATTACAAAATAAACAAAATGTTTTAATATTTTTTTGACTATTTTTCATATTAAGATTAAATAAACCACACCGCAATCATTCTCAGTCCAGGATTTACTTCCACCTTATCTGGATCCATTCTAATTCCTTCAACACGATCAAATTCTTTAATGTAATGTTCACGTGCCTCTTGTGAATCGCAATTTTGGGGCCAACCACTGGCTTGTTGTTTAAGTCCCACAAATGTATTTACATATCCTGTAAAAAGTTGCGGGTCCCAGCGATCATAATTCCACACCTAGAGTATTTAAAAATATTGTTGAAATTAATTTTAAAAAATTGACCTCGTAAATATCCAAAATTTTATAACCAAGTTCAAGCGATTTATTCAACTCCACATGTGTGTAACCACTTATCCAGGATCTTTTCTTCATTGGATGACGACATTCTTTTTGTTGTTTGTTGTCTGCACACAAAGCACAGAGAGGGAATGTGAGTCTACCATCGAGTGTTCTATAACCAAGTAGTGGAGGAAGCCCGTTCATTGATGTTGGTGGAAGCACACGGACTAATAACAGCCCCTTGTAGATGTTATGCTGAGGATGAGTCCATGGTAGTTGATAATTAGGCGATTGTGTAAGAGTCTCTCTTGTCAAAACAACAGGATATCCAACTGGGAATTCCCTCGCCTTCATCACATATGGGTATAGGCTTACCTTGAATTTGTAAAAAGTTTAAAAAATTAACCTATGAAAATACTATATCGATGTAGATGATCTCTTCATCAGATTTACAAATGTGATGAAGTTTAAAGGGTTCGGTTCTTCCACCTCTAAGACAATCCTTCCTGGGATCCATTGGGCGTACTACATCAATTTCATTCCATGTTTGCTTTAGTTGTTGATTAAAGCGGAGCCTTTCTTCATGCCCCCAGACGACATGTAAAGAATATCCCTGTTGTTCAAGTTCACAAAGGCGCGACTGTGTGCGTTCGTATAATTCTTCAGCAGTACGACCCCCGGCCAGGCGCTGGTCTCGTACTGGAAAGCATTGCGGACAGCCTGTGAAAGAATTTTTATTAAAAAGTTCAGTTAATGATAAACTTATATTACCATGGTAAAAACACCCATTGAATTCGATTGCCAGGGGTTTCAGTGGAGGAGGTCTATACCAAAGACCATCCAATCGGTAACCGCAGTCTTCAACGTTGGCTTCTCCAATAGACCATTGTGCGCAAGTAGTATATGTTACACTTTTACATCAAAAAATATTTTTTTCGATGTAAAACCGTCACAAAAATTCTTTACAATTATTTTTCAATAGGTTTAGGGGGAATTTAAAAATTAAATCAGCGTAGCTTAACTTACCAGATCGGACGGGTGGGCACCTTTACAAAGCAGTACGGACATTGTTACGTATGTGTAAAAATTTTAATATAAATAGAAGATTAAAAGCAATTTTTGTGTAATAAAACGAAATAATAAAAAATACTATTTATTAATTTAAAAAAGTGTAATTAATAATATCAAATACGATTTCTAAAAATTGGATATTATTGGCTATACAACGGAGCCTTGTGCGTGAGAGCGAATGTGCGTGTAAATAAGATTTTATTTAAAAGTTGGCCTTTTATTTTGAAAAAGTTAGTTCATTCTTAGTGTAGTAGATAAAAATCATTATTAATTCCACCAATAAGAGATTCCTTATACCTCCAAGAGACCCCTATTTTTTCGAATAAACGAGATTTTCATTGAATTCCTTCTTTATCCCTTTTATATTTTTTCATCCCTTTGACGTTGTTAAATCCATGCCAACGTCTTTCGAGCGTTTTGGTGAAAAAATAATTTTTACAAAAGAAAAGTGTATTGAAATGGGAAAGGGGATTTTTAATAAAATATGCAAGCAATCTGTTCTAAAAAAGTGCAGTGTATCCTTTTAAAAATTAAAAATTCCCCACACTTGGAAATGGTTAAATAGGATTTTTAACGGAAGAAAATTTGAATAGAGGCATGGGCAACACAAAAATTTGTACAAAGAACAATCAAATAATTTTAACGAAACGATAAAAAACCAAAACAATATTATCACAAAATAAACCCAAAGTACCAAAGCCTTCACAATCTACGGCTTTCTCTTTCAACTTGCATCATAACAGGAATACATTTTTTAAAAATAAAAATTTTTCTTTTTCTAAAAATCTCGAAAAAACCGTATTAATCATCGTTTGCCAAAGCAATTGTAAATAATGGATAATCTCCTCCAACTCCTGTTTTAATACAAATTTTTGAATGCCATTCCCCCCGTTTTAATTGTATAATTTTTAGAAACCTGTAAATAACTCAGGGCCAATATTAAATCGAATTTAAATGTGAACAACAATAACAAAAGAACTTGTTTATTTTTCCTCAACATTTTAACAACGTGTTCACAAGGCAGAGGGAAAATTCTCTAACAAAATTTTTAAAATAAAAATTTTCTTAAAAAGTATAGACATACTTCAACTATTTTCGGACCCTAGGAGCGCAAAATATTCCTTGTAAGTCTAAATTCAACAATCTCGGGTACACGTATATGTTTTTCCCTTTGCAAAAACGCATTCCTGAACCCCGAACTATTTCCAGTATATAAATTAATCAAAACATAGGCGTGAGACGCACGCCAAGGCCTAAAAAATAAAAATTCGTTTAAAAATAAGTTTAAAAGAATTGCTCAATCCTTGAAGCAACCAGACAAATATATCATAAATTTCATTTTTGATATATTTGCATAATATTCATTTTTACAAATTATATTTTAAGACAATGGGAAAATGTGAATTAATTCAAACCTGTTGTAAGTATTAGTCGAGGGTAGAAGATTTTTATTAAAAGTTTAATTAGATTTTATTAAATAAAATTAATGTTTAAATTAATAAAATTAATTTAATTAACAAATTAATTTTGTAATAAAATTAAATAAAAATTTTTATTTAATTAAAAAATTAATTTAATTAATAAAAGTAATTTAATTAATAAAATAAAACTAAAATTATAAATAAGGAAAAAATAAATAAAAATCTAAAAATTTTATTTTAAAAAAGAAAAAAAAGAGGTAGGAAAATAAAAGCAGAGGAATTTATTATTCCTTTTGGAAAAGAAAAAGAAGGGGATAGGCATTAATATTTTTGCTAAAAAAGAGTAAGAGAGAACACAAAAAGAAATTCTCGCCTATCTCTCATTGGAATAGTGTATAGAAGAAGAGTTTTTGAAAGAAAGATTGAATATTAATTACATTTAGTCCTTTAAGTAACTACTTAAAGAATATTTTCTGACAATTTTTCATTTTTCTTTAAAAAGTTTTATAAACAATTTTATATAACAATTTATAAACAATGCACACAATGCAATTAATGAAAGGACTAAATGTAACTAATTGTTTTATTTTTTCTTTCAATAAAAAACAGAAAATATTTTAGAGGAAGTCAAAAAAATGCTTTAATTAATCTAATAATTAAAAATATTTCTAATAAAATAAAATATTTACTTCTTTATTTGTTAAGCAATTATCGTATTTATTCTAATCGTATTTATTCTAATTTTAATTTATTCTAATTAGAATAAATTCGGTATTATGTATGTATTGTTTTTGTTGATAAAAGAAGAAAGGATAAATATTTAGTAGAAATTATTGGAAAAGGTAAATTTGTAATATTTAAAGAAAATTTAAAAATGTTAAATTTAATTCTTTTATATTGTTAGTTATTTTCAAAGAAAAATCATTTTTTACATTTTACAAAAATGTAAAAGGAAGTTTTAAAAAAGTTTTTGAAAAGAAATGTAAAAATAAAAAATTTTAAGTTTTACAAAATAATTTTTTAAAAAGTGTGTTAGAGTTATCTATCCGTCAAAAGAGCTCCTCGCGCCTGTTAGAATGATAACACGATTAGCTAGATCTAATGATACTCACCAAAAGTATGAAGTTATTGAACACGATTAGCTAGATCCAAGGTTTTCTTTTTTATCTTTTAAAAGAATTTGGATACTTTTCGGCTTTGTGGCTTCTTAAAATTGTCCAAAAACTTCTCAAGTATCTCTAGAAACGAAAATTTAAAAAAACGCAGGGTTCTACTAGAGGGCTTTGACTTTGAATGAATGATAATTCAAGGAGCACTAGAAATTCTTTGATCTTGACTCTGAATTCAGGAAAGATCAAAGTCTCTATCCCCCTCCCGGCTTTTTTCTAGGCATATCATTATCTAATCAGGTCAAATTTCATGGGGTTTTAGTGTCAATAAAGTTGTTCACAGCGCAATAAGTTGCCCATAAAAAATATAAATTTTACGACCATTTTCAGTGGACCCGAAGCCGACAAGTTTCCAAAATTAATTTTACTAAAATTCTATTGAATACCTGCTTTCCCAGATACTTTCCCTGAACTCATTCGGATGCTTATTATCGACATTACTGGAAATTTATTCTATAATTAGAAAGCTTTGAGGTTTTAGTTTTATTTTGTCCTTTTTAAGGTTTTTGCGTTTATCTATGGGGTAGTTGGCTATTCTACTAGAGCAACTAATTATTGTTGAGGGCCCGGAGGTGTATATTGTAAGCAGCGAATCGTTTTTCAACAATCAAGGGATAGGGTTTTAGACGAAAAAAGTTTATTTTGGTATCGGATAACCCCTGTCTAAATCAAGAGGCAGAATCTTCGAAATCTGCAAAAAATATTTCTTCGAAATAAAAAGGTGTGATTGCATTCGAATAAAGGAATCTTGTTCTAAGGTAATTTTTGGAAATAGGGAAAAATATACATGAAATCAAGGGCCTTATGTTTTAATTATAATATCTTTAAAATCTCTCTAATTACTGTTTTTTATTTAAAATATTATTAAAATTTTTATTTTTCTTATAAATTAAATTTTAAAGGTGTGTGTTTGTAAACAAATATGCAAAAATAAAGAACTCCAAAAAGAACAATTAAAATAAATAAACCAACACAATGGCATGTATAATTTAATTTAAAAAATACTTATTTTTAAAAAATATTTAAAGTTGTTAATGTGCTAAAGGAAAGGCACAATGTGACAAAAAAGAATGAAGAGGAGTTTGGAAATAGAAATTCAAGAGAAATCAAAGAAAATAAACATTTTGTGAATGGATGCATGAAATTTAAAGGTTAAGGATTTTAATTGCTATTATATGCATGAAATATTTAAAGTATTGTTCATTAGCGGACGTTTTACTTGTAACCACACACTTAGATCTTCAAATATTTATTTAATGTCTATTTTTGGAGTACAATTAAATATTTTTTAAATATTAAAAATAACGAATAATGTTAAAAATAATTTTAAAAATTTCAAAAATTTTCTTTCTCTTCTTTCCATAGAACACATTCAAGCAGGTCTGTATTCCTCACCGGCTTTATGAAGCTTCGCGGCTAAAAATATTATATTATTTTAACTTTTAATCTAACATTTACCCCAGCGCATCGAGCTTTTTTGTGTCTCCTTTTCAAGAAGTTCAGAAACAAGGTCGAAATGCCTTCGTTTCAGGCCAAAGATATCCTTTAGTAGTGTATTTTATTAAATTCTGTATTTTATCACTTACTCCAATTGTTGGTGCATGGACGGGATCTTTATATAATTCTCGAAAACACACTTTTATTATTTCTTTAATTACAGATAAATGCCTCCAGCGATTGTCATAAATTTCTCCGCCCTCACCCTTGTGCTCCTGCTTCAGGTGTGCCGCTATAAATTCTTTCTGGTTGCTTCCCTGTAATTGCAAAACAGAATTTTGAAAAAATTAAGTATTTACTGTTTCGCAGATATTACACTTAAATAAAGGTTTATTGATATGGTTGTATACATGTTGCAAATGGTGTGATCTGACTTTGATACCACAGTAGCCGCAGTGATGCTTTCTTTTCCCACCCATTGTTAGAAATGCACAGCCACTCGAATATTGGTGAAGTTTTCTTTTGTAGTCAAATTGTGCTTTTTTGAGGGCCGTCATCTTCTTTCTGGTTTTTTAAAAATTTTTTGAAAAAAAAGGAAAATAGAAACCTTTTACCAAAAAGTTTCACCATTATAATAGAAAAATTAAAGATTTAAGATTTTTATATTTTTAATTGAAATAAGATGTTTTGGCAATATTTTGTGGGGTTTATATAGGTTTATATGATCTTCACACTTTCTCATTTAACCAAATATTTTTTAATTCCATTCTCAATAAATATTAATTACTACAAGCCCGTTTTTGAATATTGTTTATACATTTTTTGTCAGCAATTAGTTAGAAGGCATTTTTTCAACTTTTAGCTCGACTTTTAGTCTTGCAAGTAGTTTTTCCTCAAAATTTCCAATTATTTTTTATCTTCTATTTACAATTAATCTTTTCAAATAAATAGCCCGCTTTTGATTACTGTTTATACATTTTTGTCAGAGATTAGTCAGAAGGCATATTTCCCATTTTTCTCACTTTTTTCTGTGATTTATTAGTTTTCCTATTATATGTTTATATTTGCCAGTTCCTCTAAAAATAGTCTTTTCTAGTTATTTTTTGTTTAGTGATTTCTTTAATTTTTATTTTGTCATTCCTTACATTACATAGACGTGGTTACAATGTATAAAATATACGTTAATCTAACAAGCTTAAGCCCTAACGAGTTGTTTATTCAAAATTCTATGCCTAATATTTGTCATTGGAATAATTTTTCTTTTATGTATATAGGTATTTTTCTTTTCATAAATAAAATTTGTCCGCAAAAAGTCAACAAAAGGCCGTAAGGATAACGGAAAAGAGTAAACAATATTGAAGCGAAATAAAATAAGTAATTTTTAGGAAAGAAAAAGCACAAAAATAAATAAAAAAGAAATTATTTTTAATGTTCTCTCTTCTCTTAATTTTAAATTTTATTGTCCAAATATTTATTTAGCCAAAATTCAACAAAAAATGGGAGGAAAATTAAAAGAATTAAATAATCAAAAAATATCTTCAAATAAATTATTTCAATAACAACAACAATCTTTAAATCAAGATGATTTTAATTTAATGGGAAAGAGGGCATAGAGTAAAATAATTTTTTAATTTTTAAAAAGTTTTGTGAATTGATTGCTTTAAAAATTTGATATAATTAATTTAGGTTTATGGTTAAATACACAAACACAACAAATTGTTTTATCTATATGGAATAATAATTTTAATAATACAAATACTTCTTGTTCTTTGCTTGTAATTGTGGGTTTTTATTTAAAGGGGTTTTAAGTTTTAATTGAATAATTATTTCTGTTTTTTAGCAATTTTTAAAAATCAATCCTTTTCTGAAATTTTTATTGAAGAAACCAATTTTTGACGAAAATATCAAGTAATTTGGGAGTATCTCCCCTCATGTCCACAACTTTTCTTTCCTTCTCTCATAGAATTAAAAAACAGTCAAGGAGGATTAATAATTGTTAATGAATAATTTGATATAAGGCACTCAAAATAAGAAAAGCATCTTTTTTAATTAAATTTGTGTTTTAAATTAGTTTAATTTTTATTGAAGAAACACGAAAATATCAAAAAATACTGTTTATACCTCCTAAATACTGTTTTTTATTTTGCATGCCGCATTCCATTTGTTGTTACTGACATTCCATTTGTGGTCATGCGGGGGAGATACTCCCAAGTTGCCCAAAATTGTGTCATTTAATTTTAAATTTGTGTGTATTTTAGACTCTTTTTATTAAAAGAGATTTTTGGCGATTAGATAACTGAATTAAATTTATGTTTTCGAATTTAAACTTTTAATCATCAAATTAATTTATTTAAAAAGGTTCTTCTTCTTCTTCAACATTAGAAGAGCAAACCGAAATAAATAGTCGGTTTTATTACAACAATTCCTTTAAAATACTCAACAGAAACAACTTCAACTCGTTCATATTCCTCAACTTCTTCATTTTCTTTAAAAACCCAAACACTCTATTTAAGATTAATTAAGGATGTCCGGGTTTTTAAAATTAAAATAATTAGTTATTTTTAACAATTAAGTAGGTTTTGTCACAAATAGGGACAACAATGCAAATAACAGAAAAAGGGAGGAGAGATTCTGCTTTACGGAATTTTGATAAAATACCGTTTAGTGTATCAGTTGAGGTGTTACTCTTATTCTAAATATTTGGCTTATTTTATGTAAGAGAGAAATAAAACGGATTTTTCTTAAATTTATTTTTAAAGCTGATAATAAAGAATTGTGTAATTTGTGGTGCCAAGTTCTTCGGTAATTATGTTCAGAACACCCAAATGCTTCTCATCATTAATCGTTGAACGATGGTTAAGAAAACAAGCAAACAAATAATTTAAATAAATATTCTTTTTTTATTTTCACTCAACTCTTAGTAAAAAATTAATTTAAAGGGCCTCTCCAACAGGGATGTGTAGGGTGTCTTTTGGCGCGCCAAAACGCCAAAATTATGCACCCCTAATGATGGGAATTTTCCAAATAAATGGGGGAAGTGTTTTCAAACAATGAAATTTCTTGAATGCATCCTTCCAAACTTTTCAAAATTTTCGCATGCGACGCACAAAAAAGAAAGAAATCTACTTATTAGCCTTGGCCCGACTTGATCTCCCTCTTCCTGTTCTCACTGATAGATGTCCAAACTTAATGCGCTTTTCTTCAATCCTCCAATATCCATCAAATCATATTAATCTACCAAAGTCAACTAATGTCCTCCTTAATCCTTTCTAATTCCCTTACTTCGGGAGGTCAAAGAAAATATCTGGACATCTAAACCCTTCGATATCCTACAATTCGGGGGTTGTGATTTTCCATTTTTCTTGCAATGTTTACAAAAAGTAGGATTTCTGCTCTTGTTCTTAACAAATTTCCATAATTTTGGGTGTAGGCGCTAAAAAAGGAGAATTTTGGCTTCAGGAAGTCGTGAAACTTCAAAATTTTTCGCCTGCTGCGCTAAAAAAAGATAAACACTTGTCTTTCGGGCCTTAGTAGAATAAAAATTTTGGCGTTCTGGCGTTTGGCGTGATTTGAAAATTCTAAAAATTGGCGTTGGCGCGCCACGCGAGAATTTTGGCGCACAGCCCTGCTCTCCAAAAATTTTCTTTCTTAATATTTAAAAGCAAATATTTTTTCAGTTTTATCTAGAGTAGCACGAGGTCGAGGCCTCGCCGAGGCCGAGGCCGAGGTCCTCGGCCATTTTCAAACATCGACCTCGATTTTGCTGACCTCGGGCCTCGGAACCTCGTCTCGGTCCTCGGCCCGAACCTCGGCCGAGGACCGAGGCTAAATATACACCCCTAATAATTGCTTTTTTGTAAAATATGGAAGTAATATGTTGACTTACCTTCCAAAATTCTCAAAATTTTCGCCTGCGGCGCAGGAAAAGGAAGATTTTTGGCTTCATAGCCTTCCAAAATTCTTAAAATTTTCGCCTGCGGCGCAGGTTACTCTTGGTACCATTGGATAGTGCATTAAATAGGCTACAACATACCAAAAAATCAAGATTCCTGACCGATTGTTGTTATAAGGTTATGATGGATAAAGTGCCGAAAAATCGTATTTTTTTAAAAAAGTTAATTTTCAAATCATAAGTTTTTTTATCAATCGGTCAAAAATTCTGATTTTTTCTCTATCCAATGATATCAAGAACATGAAAAAATGACCATTACTTGCTAAGTTATAGGGCCGGGACTCAATTGAGCAGGGACCGTCTATCCGGGACCCCATATCCGTCTATCCGTCTTTTCGGTTCAATTTATCGGTTCAAATCCCTTTATCCGTTATTAATAAACTAATATCTATTAGAACCCCCTTAATCAATTCGACCCTTTTTATCACCCGTTATCAATCACTCAAATCCACTTTTTTTCAATCACTCAAATCCTTATCTCAATAGATCTCCTTAATCTTTGACAAATTTTCGGTTCAGTTCGGTTAATCGAAAATTTCGGCTCGGTTGGCCAGTTCACTTTCATGCTAATCAAATTTAAAATACAGTGTTTGAAAAAAGCTGATCAAAGCTTTGAAATTATTTGATCAAAGATTTTAGCTTTCATATCTATAATGGTCATCTCCATTATATTAATTTGTAATCATTTAGTGAAATTTTGATAAAATTTAGTAAATTTAATTGGATTTTGAAAATCTATGGAGGTTTTTAAAAACCTCGGTTTTCCTCGGTCCTCGACCTCGGTCTCGGGTCAAAATTTGCCCCTCGATTTCGATCTCGGCTTTTCCAGTCTCGGTGATCCTCGGCCTCGGTTTTTTCGAAAAACCTCGACCTCGTGCTACTCTAGTTTTATCTTTACTTGTTTCATTCAACAGACACTGCGTGTATTTCAATAAAACATATGAACCTTTTTGTTCAACAAAGATTACAATGTAAAATTAGTGGAGAACAATTACAAGAAATTATTGAAGTTTTTTAAAAATATTTGTTTTAAAATTTTAAAAATTTATAGAATGAAAGGGTCTTTGAACGTTTTTGTTTTTTGCACATAATTGGTTATTAAATTTTTATTCTTTATTTATGTCAATGTTTCTGACTTTGTGCATCCTCAAAATGAACAAAGAATGGCTTTTAGAAAATTTGTTGATTTTCCTAAAAATGTAAAAAATGTGAGGAGGAAGTTAAAAATTTTTGAACTTTTTTAAAAATTAGGATGAATTAGGTAAAAGTCATGAATTGGCTTCTGATTATTTAAGATCTTATTTTTGAGATGTTGACACAGACAGAGATATTGTCGAGCCTTGGCTTAGTATGCCTGAATTTATTGATTATTTATTTTCTTGTAATAATTGTTAGTTTTTTAAAAATTCAATTTAAAATTTTTAAAGCTTTATTGGATCCAGTAAATAATGAAGCTGTTCATGCTATGACTAAAGTAAAGGAATTAATTTAACAAAAAATATTTCTTTTTAATTAAAGCTATAAACTCATTATTGAATATTTTCTCACAACCCTTATTTAACCGGAGATCAACTTAAAAGCGGATCTTCTTTAGATGCGTATGCCCGGTCTTTATTATTTGGATGCATGTATTTGTTTTTCTTAATTTAAATATTTTGGAAAGGATTCTTTTAGAGGTGTAGAGTTAGATTGTTGGGAGGGGGCCTCAAAGACGGGGTGAAACAATAACGCCTTCTGACCTTTCGAAATAAAATTATTATCAAGCACAAAAAATTAAGAGAAAAAACAACAAGAAAATGATAATTTAAATAATAATTCTTTTTTATTAGAAGATGAATTAGATCAGGATATTTTAAGTAGACAATGTATTAAAAATGTGTTTAGTGGCTAAAGAATGATGTTTCTAATGCTAATAATAACGGAGTAACCGGTATTTTTTGTTTGTAAAAGGAGGGAAGGGGACTAAGAGAAGAAGAGAAATGTTTTACCTGAATAGTAAAAAATTATGAGAAATTTTAGAAATTTTTGAAGAAGTTTTGTTGTTTTTTAAGAATCATTTAGGAGAAAAGACATTTTTGTTTTATTGCGTGATCGTTTATTTTATTACATCCAACCAATTGATAATGAAAGAAAATAAATAATAAATTAAATAATGTTATTAGAGAGAAAAGTTTTGGAAGTCAAAACGATGAAAATTTTAATGAAGGAAATAATGGACATAGAAATATAAATAAAGGGAAATTAAATATTGACTGTTAACGAACTTTTAAATCACTCCTGGGACCTTTAGAGTTTTTAATTCTTATTCTAAAAGTTTGTAATTTTTAAAGCGTTATTGACTAAATGTCATTAATTTATTAATGACATTTAGTTTTAATTTATTAATGACATTAAGTCATTAATTTATTGTTGCTAGTCGTTGGACGTATATCCATTCGCTGTCTGATATAACCGTTTGTGCAATTCTTTAATTAAGGTTCTAAAACCAATTCTTCTCAAATAAACAAAAATTACTTTATTGTTCCCGTTCTTTTCTTTCCAAAAAGCCTTTAGAAAGCCTGCAAGTTCCTTTTTAATCCTGCCCTATATCTTTGAACCTTAACAATCTAAAAAGAGATTTTCTTATTCTGTCTTGTCAGTTTTTCATTTGCAAATTTTGATTTTAGGAAGGAGAAACAGAAGCGAAAAAGGGAAGAACTTTTATTATTCATATTTACATTATTGAACACCTTAAGCCCGTTATTTTGTTTATAATCATCTTACTTAATTTTATCCTTTTATTGGTTATGTTGTCGTCAATAATTAAGTTTTGTCCCCAAGTATCTCTCGACCCGTTACTTAATCACACTCAGTAATATTTATTGCATACACGCGTCGATTAATCCCTTTTATTAACAAAAATTGTAAATATTTTTAAATAGCTTGTGGATTTAATATTGTAAATTATAATGCCATCATTAGTCTCCCAGCCGTGGCATGGAACTAAAAAAGGGATTGTTTTGCGAATTGAAATAAATTTTATTATTTATGTCTGGTCACCATCTCATCCAATGAATGAGCTAAAGTTTATTTACCAAGATCAACAACCTCGTGTAAATTAATATTTCTAAAAATCAAATATTTTGTATATTTATTCCAGCCTGGCGATTTTATTAGTTTCAAACTCAATGCCCCGTTGGAACATCTTCAAACAGGCGATTCTCTTACTAAAATACCTCCTCCTCGAACTGTAACAGTTATATATCGTGATCCGGCACCTATAAACGTGCGTTTCAAATTAAACAACTTAAATTAATTGACTTGTATGTATAGGAGGAGAGAAAGGGGTTTGTGATTAGGTTCTCCTCTCTCCTTGAAATTCTCTAAAATAGATATTTCTTCGTTATGGTTCTAAAATAGTTTTATTTGGCATATTTCAAAAAACTTGAAAATTTGAAAATCTTTGATTATAAGAATTAATGGAAGATGAAAATTTTGTCACAATTGTTTTTTTTAAATTTCATTATCTTTTTTTGTATTTTTAGATTTTAGTTCAAATTGGTTTTCCTCCTCGTGATTATAACTATTTTTATAAGGATTTAATTGATACTTTGGATTATGGTGTTGCTTTTTATTGTTACTGTCCTGAATTTGGAAAGGTGGCATCGTTTGATCTCCTCACTTCGGAACCCGGACATTTTTATAATGCATGTATTGAACGGTTTTTTCAATTTATTTTTTAAAATCACGCATATAAACGTTTTTTAGTATTCCGTTACAAAGCGCTTGGGCAATTAATAAGTTGGGAACAATGTTTATTTTGGTTAATCAGCCACTTACTATTATCGAAAATGAAACAGCGATTGCGCGTCTTAATTCTCTTATGGTTTTTAAAAAACATTTTTATTTATTTTTAAAATTAAATAGCCTTGGAATCGTTCATCGTCATCCACGTTTTCTCACTGTCAAACAACACAAGAATCACATAATGGTTATCAACCAAAAAATGGAAATTCTTATGGGGAGGGAGTACGTGCTTTACTTGATATTTGAGCTCCGATGAGGGTTAAAATCTTACCCGCATCTTTTTAAAAATTTTAAAAATCCAAAGGAGACCTAAAAATTCAAATTAAATATTTTTAAATAGATTAGAGTTTGCTTTATTTTTTATATGATTTTAAAAATTTTCGTTGAAAAATAAATTTGCTAAAATCTATCGTGTAAAGTAACCCGTTTTTGAGCGAAAAATGTACTCTTTCTCTCCAATAGGCGTTTTTTATTTGTTATTTATTTTTAAAAAACAAACTACAAACCGCTTTTTGATTCTTTCAATCAAGCACCTTTTAAATTTTGTAACTCATAGGAAAGTTAAGCTAAAATTCTTATTTTTAATTATAGTATATAAAACACTCTCCTCTATCTATTGGTATAAAAAGTGGAGGGATTAAAGGGATATCAGTGGATTAAAGGGCTCTTGGCGAATTTAAGGGATCTCAATGGATTTGGAGGGCTTGGTTTGGATTAAATTAAAATGATTAAGGGTCGTCAAGGGCAATAAAGTAGGATTTAGGGATTAAGGGAATATCGAAGGATTTAGAGTAGTAAAAGGAAAAATTCAATATTAAACTAGTCTGAAAGAATTTTTAATAGATTTAAAAGAAAAAGATTTTTAAAGATTTATAAAAAGATTTATTCAGAACCGGAAACGAAATCTTTATTTTTAAAATTGTTGCATGCGGTGCTGAAAACTGAATCCCAATACCAATTAATTCTTTATTTTTAAAATTGTTGCATGCGGTGCTGAAAACTGAATCCCAATACCAATTAATAATGAATTTGGGATACTTATCTAAGAATATCCTCTTAAAGTCCACGATAACTTTGTTAATCTTTTAAATAATGGCCAATTTTAATTATAAATACCGGGTGCGGCAAATTAGGCGTACGCTTTGTTTTTGCCATTTTAATATTTTTAGAATTTAAAAAATCAAGAAATCAAGGCTAACTTTACTTGATTCTAGACTCAAAATCCTGTCATGGTACTCAACGAAAATTATGTCTCAGGGTCAGAAATATTTTTAAATTTCCGATCTTTAATTACGTAATTTCTTTCATTTTAGAATTTCATTATTTATTTTTAATTCAATTTTAACCTATAAATGAACCTTTAAAATTATAATATTTATCCTATCAAAAGAAAAACTTTAACTTTCAAAATCTTTTTAAATTTTGAAAATCACTTAGAATTGACTGAAGAATAATATCCAACCTTTAAAAAAGGTTTTTTATTTTAAATCGTAAATATTTCGGTGATATACATAAAAGAGAGTTGCGGGTTAGTTTACCCGAGATGCGGGTAAGCATCGAGTTCTGGGGCGATTTTTGAATAAGGGCTAACCCTCAACTAAGAGGGCTATTACCTGCGTAAGAGAACCTAATAAATTTACCAGCTTCTCCAACCCGCTTTTTGAATACCTCCCCGGGAGTACCATTTCAGGTAATACGGTATTTTTTAAAATTCAGTTTTTTAAAATATTTTTTTTAATTTTCATTTTTACTAATTTTATAATTTATATTTTATAATTTTTATAAAATTATTTTTGAATTTTAAATTTTTAGTTTTATTAAAATTTTAAATTGACAATTATTGTTCCTAAATAACTTGATTTTACATAAAAACCGGGCTCTGCGGGTAATAAACCTTTAATAAGATTGTTTCAATTATTATGGATAACTGCTAAAATCTCTGATTTATTTCTGGAAATTTATGTCAAAAAGAGGCCCCTTAACTTCGAGAAATTTCTTTTATAATTTTTAGTTAATTCTCGAGTAATTGTTGTAACCCCAGAATTGTTTCCATATTTAGAACCCGTCAGTTATATATTGAAGATCCAAACCAAAACAGAATTTAATACACTAAAAATTGAATTGAAAAAGTGTTTATTCGGGAGAATTAACTCTCTTCGGCCCTCTCCTCTTGGAATTGTCGTATTTTTGTTGCTACAAAATCTGAACAAGAATTAAACAATGAAGTTCAACAATTCTGTTTTGATTGAACGGTAAATTCTTTGATTTTTAATTGGATATGCAGATTTCTCTCGGATAATCACCCTCCCTTAACCCCCCTTCTCCGTCGAAAGATAGGGACAATAATTAATAAGGGTAATTATTTTTAAAACATTGTTCTCATAGCTACAATATAAGGACAGTGATTGATAAGATCAATCCATGCTTTTTATTCTTCTCTCCAAAAGCTCTAAAATCCCTTCATTATCTAAACAAACATTTTTCTTTTACTTCTTTTGCTTTAAAAGTATGTTCTACCAAAATTCGAAGTATCTATAAACATACGAACATTGTATGTATATCAGAGGTGTTTCGAAACAAAAATCTTCGAAAATCGGAAATCGAAAATCGAAAGAAATCCAAAAATATCGAAATCGAAACTATTTTTCAAAATCTTCGAAATCGAAAATCGAAAATATCACAACATTTCGAAAGTCGAAAATCGAAAGGAAATAAACCTCGAAAATCGAAAATCGACGGTCGAAAATCGAAATTTCGAAACAGCTCTGATGTATATAACAATAAACGAGTCATTAGATGTAACATTAATAGCTAAATATACCTCCAGAAAGGGGTTTGCCGGGAAAGTCAAAATTCCTTTTTTTTAAATTACCATTTCCTCGCTGGTCAATTCATTCCCTACACCCCCCCCCCCTAAAATTAAAACATGGAAAACACTGTTTTTTAAGTTTTTTGTATTATCAATAATATTTCATTTATTTTTTTCGTTTTAAATCATTTCTTATGATGCAATCTTTTTAGATGAATAACTATGTGATATTTGATCGTTTAATCACTTATAATCGGGCAAACTTATAGCAAATATACAAACCAAAATTTTCAATAAAAATATATCGGGGTCTGTAATTAATTAAAGAATAAATAAATAAAGGATGCGGATTTTTAATTTATTGCTGGTAAAAATTAACAATTTTCCTTTGTGCCTATGGAATATTCTTGTTTTATCGTTTAAAAAGTGTTTAATAAACAACTTTTGATATAAAATTTACTAGCGATTTAGCTTTAAAATAATTTCATCACCTTGTAATATTCGAAAAACGCCATATTCAAAATTTTAAAATTCCGCTAGGAAAATTTTTGGGAAAATTTTCTAAAAGGTATTTAGGCTACGTCAAAAATCCTTGATTATTCTTGTTCCTTATTTATTTCTCTATCACATAGCTTTTATTTGACCTTGTTATATTTAATTCTAATAAAGCTATGGCATAACCCATGACTTTTTGGTCACCCTGTAGTTTTATTTTTTGGATCTAACTTTTTCATAATAATTTTAATAAATATGCATACCATCCCCTTCGATGCTCAAATAGATATACTAAAATATCTCAATTTTATTCAATTATTATCTGTTCAACAAACAAATATTTATTTCAAAAATTTAATTAATAAATATGAAAAACACCTGCCACACAAACTATTTAGCGATATTCACTTAGTTTATAAAATTGCTTTTCCATTAGACGCTTTTAATTTATAGACTTATTTCTGTGGAAGCTGTTTAAATGGTTACACTTTGTTTGATAAGGAACCTAAACTTTATAATTTTGAACTGAGTAAACAGCTTTTGGCAAAGGTTTTAAAAATAATGCATATTTTAAAATAATTTTAGTGGAAATGTGCAATTATTGAGTCAGTTTCGTTGTTTTTAATTGATGCTGATGCTATTAAAAACAGCATGATTGCTGTTAAATTGAATAAAAGCAGCGAGGGGAAAGAGGGTTTTTAATTTTAAATTATATAATTACACTCTTATTAGAGGGTATCCGAATACTATTTCCAAATACACCAAAAAATATCAAAGAAATGAAAATTGCGCGTTATTTATTTGAACAACTTTTTACTTCCTCTTTTATATTTTGTGATTTCGATAGAATTATATTTAATCCAAAGATGATTGAATTATTATTTGATGAAAATAAAACAGAAATTCCATTAACAATTCACGCAAAAGTATTATATCTATTTGTTAATACAAATAATTATCCAATGGATATATTATTGAAATGTATATTGTGGCATTTACATTCAAAAAAATTAATTGTTAGTTTTTTTATTAATGAAGAGCAAACTTTAAATATTTTACTTGAAATTTTGATCCAAGGAGGAACTAATTTTAATACGGTTTATTGTAATCATCAAGCCCTTACAATTCTTAAGAATCTTATTATAAAGGTAATTTAATGTATTCTTATACAATTACGGATATACGTATATTCTAGTTGTGTTCGAATCGAAAAGAAAACCTAGATTTGCTTTATGAGGTCTTGTTTTCTAGGATTTTATAGGGCTTAACATGTCTATAATTTTTGATGTAATAATGGGTGTTTTGAGATTTTATGTGCATATTTACTTTGCGAAATTTCTTTGGTACAATTTTAGAATAACATTAAAAAATAATTATTTATCATATTTACTCTGATAGAACCTATGTACCTTTATTTTTGTGCCCTCCCCCCCCTTTCAAGGGTACTATAATTCAGACTAGGGCTTTATTATTGCACATCATTTAATTTAATTTTAGCTTAAAGAAACATCCAAAGACGTTTCAAAATTCGTTAAACATGTTATCTATGGGGTTGCACCCGAAAATATTTTAAGCAAAAGAATTGCGAACCTGAAATTCAATGTTAAAGAAAGATAAAAATAACAATTTAAACTTTATAAATAATATTAACTTATAAATAAAGATAATACATGAACACAGCATTTTAATCTTGAAATTAAGAGATAAATAAAGAGGATTTTGACATTTTCCATTGATTTATTTTTGTTTTTCATAATAACTTATTACTTAGATAATTAAATTATTATTAATTATTTTAATAATATTAATTTCTTTATTTGTTGCACATTTGCAATGTGATCATGTTTCATGCAAACTGCAGTACAATTCTTTTTAAAAAGATTTTTAATTTAAGTCATGTAAGTTCATAATGAATCGGGCGATCCTATAAGCACATAAGGAGCGAAACACCTTTATTCCTTCATTTTTCCTTACTTCCTCTCTTAATTTTCCTTAATATGTAGTTGAGTTTGTTGATAAAATTAAATAAATAATTAAAGACTATTTTTTATTTTTTTACAAACGCATTAGAAATTGATTATTTATTCGACCTTGCCTTTTGTCTCAAAAAGCTTTTATCAATTAAGAACCAGTTAAAAACATGGATTTTTAAAAGCTCATTTACCAAAAAACAAAACGCAAAAAACAAGTATTTTTTTGATTTTTAAATTTATTAATCTTTTTTACATCCTCGCTCATTTGGGTTTGCCACATGCAAATTAACTGTAAGTGAATGAGGAAGGAAAAGTCTGTACAAAATATTCTGTACAACATCAAGTCTGTAAAAATATTTCTAAGTTTGTACAAAATAAAATCTCCAACTTCGATCTTATACTTCGATCCTACTTCCACGATTCTCATGGCGAAACACCTTTATGTTTATTTTTACAAACTAAATAAAATTAATTTAAAAATAATTTATACCTGTTGCTTTTTAATTGGTTTGTTTTTCAAATAAAATTAATTGAAGACCCGCTCGAAAATGGATGTTTCTGTCCGGGAAGATCCTGGACGTTTTGTAAAGTTTGTTTTAGTTGGAAAGATATGCTCAATTTTCAATCAAAACAGAAGAAAAATTAACAAAGATTCAATGAGATTAAATAATGATAAAATTACATAAAAATTCACTAAAGAAACAAAAACAAATCTGAGTAATAGAAGAAAACACCTCTCTAAACATAGAAGAGATGATTGCTCGTTGGATAAGAACCAATTGGGAAGGGCTAAAAAGCTTATTTTGAAAAATTTTTGGAATTTTATTAAGTTTATCAATTATTTTCAATAAAGGAACCTGCGTTTTAGAACTTTCCCTTTTTGTTAATAAATTTTATTTACCTAAAATTCAGTAAGTATTTATGTGGCACAATTTTAGGCGTAAACTAGAAGAAAATAAACTAGATAAACAACAAGCAAATCCAAATAATGCACCAAACTGTGGAGGGCTTATTGATTTATTTCAATAACAAAAATTATGTAACGCCCAAGTTATCTCCTACCCCCTTCAACCGAACCGGCGCGTCCAATTGAGCATTTCTTTAATAAATTGAGGGCTATATGTGCGGAAAATGTTTTTTTATTATTTTATAAATATTTTCATTAATCTTAAATGCCTGCGAGGGCCTCCTAAACTTGTGAGGCGTGTACTTCATCATTTGATAGATTAAACACCAAGAGATATACTTTCTAGGTTAAAATTCTTAAGATTCTAATTTTTCGACTAATAAATTTTTGTAAATAAATATGGATGCATTCTGCGTCCTCGTCTGCATATTGGGAACGAACTAATGATTTTGCGCGTACTACTGCTGTTGCCTCAAGGATTGGAGATCTTTAGCAATTCTTTTAAACTTATTTTTAAACGAATTTTTATTTTTTAGGCCTTGGCGTGCGTCTCACGCCTATGTTTTGATTAATTTATATACTGGAAATAGTTCGGGGTTCAGGAATGCGTTTTTGCAAAGGGAAAAACATATACGTGTACCCGAGATTGTTGAATTTAGACTTACAAGGAATATTTTGCGCTCCTAGGGTCCGAAAATAGTTGAAGTATGTCTATACTTTTTAAGAAAATTTTTATTTTAAAAATTTTGTTAGAGAATTTTCCCTCTGCCTTGTGAACACGTTGTTAAAATGTTGAGGAAAAATAAACAAGTTCTTTTGTTATTGTTGTTCACATTTAAATTCGATTTAATATTGGCCCTGAGTTATTTACAGGTTTCTAAAAATTATACAATTAAAACGGGGGGAATGGCATTCAAAAATTTGTATTAAAACAGGAGTTGGAGGAGATTATCCATTATTTACAATTGCTTTGGCAAACGATGATTAATACGGTTTTTTCGAGATTTTTAGAAAAAGAAAAATTTTTATTTTTAAAAAATGTATTCCTGTTATGATGCAAGTTGAAAGAGAAAGCCGTAGATTGTGAAGGCTTTGGTACTTTGGGTTTATTTTGTGATAATATTGTTTTGGTTTTTTATCGTTTCGTTAAAATTATTTGATTGTTCTTTGTACAAATTTTTGTGTTGCCCATGCCTCTATTCAAATTTTCTTCCGTTAAAAATCCTATTTAACCATTTCCAAGTGTGGGGAATTTTTAATTTTTAAAAGGATACACTGCACTTTTTTAGAACAGATTGCTTGCATATTTTATTAAAAATCCCCTTTCCCATTTCAATACACTTTTCTTTTGTAAAAATTATTTTTTCACCAAAACGCTCGAAAGACGTTGGCATGGATTTAACAACGTCAAAGGGATGAAAAAATATAAAAGGGATAAAGAAGGAATTCAATGAAAATCTCGTTTATTCGAAAAAATAGGGGTCTCTTGGAGGTATAAGGAATCTCTTATTGGTGGAATTAATAATGATTTTTATCTACTACACTAAGAATGAACTAACTTTTTCAAAATAAAAGGCCAACTTTTAAATAAAATCTTATTTACACGCACATTCGCTCTCACGCACAAGGCTCCGTTGTATAGCCAATAATATCCAATTTTTAGAAATCGTATTTGATATTATTAATTACACTTTTTTAAATTAATAAATAGTATTTTTTATTATTTCGTTTTATTACACAAAAATTGCTTTTAATCTTCTATTTATATTAAAATTTTTACACATACGTAACAATGTCCGTACTGCTTTGTAAAGGTGCCCACCCGTCCGATCTGGTAAGTTAAGCTACGCTGATTTAATTTTTAAATTCCCCCTAAACCTATTGAAAAATAATTGTAAAGAATTTTTGTGACGGTTTTACATCGAAAAAAATATTTTTTGATGTAAAAGTGTAACATATACTACTTGCGCACTGAACTTTTCCTTCTGCTTCTTTATTTTCCAGTTCAAATAATTTAATATAGCGCTGCGAATCGGCAGAAGCTCTTCTTCCACGCAGAAAGCCACCTTCTGGAGAATGCACAAGCCAATTTTCAGGCAAAAAACACCGACGCATTGTAGACAGAGCGAGACCTGCTGCGGTGGAAGCAGCTAAGAATGGATCAAGTCCCCCGGTGTTTTCGGCAATGAGACGGCGAAATCGTAAAACACTCTCACGAAGGATGGCTACGTCGTTTGCGCAGTATAGCAGAAGCTGCTCCCGTAGCTGAAAATTTGTTGTTGGAATATTTAGTTGTTGTCGATGCCATTCAAGTAGTTTGGCTCTTTTATCAGGTTTTTTGAATTCCGGTTGATAATAATCAAGTGCAGGCAAACCTTGAATTCTCAAATGCAGGTGTTGTCGCTTTATATAAAGATATGGAAAGAATGGTTTTGATGTAGCAATATCTTCAGGCAAAGAAAATACTTTAGTAAGAGCGTCAAGCTCGCAGATGAAAAAATTGAGCGAGTCCTTAAAAAGTATTTTCCTTTGATGATTTCCACCAAGTCTCAAAGAGTATATTTTTAGACCAGTTGTACAAAGGCTGGTTGGAGGTAGATTTCGCCTATGAAGTGCCTCAAGAATTAGGTGGAAGTCATACTTGCCTCCATTATGGGCTATACAAACAGTTAGCATTTGTTGAGGACCATACTGTAATAAAAATGTTTAAATTTTAAAAAATAATTTTAAACAAATTACAGATAGAAGATAATCCAAAAATTGATCGACAGGGTTTTCTTCCGCATTATCAAAACTATGGAAGTACATGCGGCGAGGATTATAGAAAAGTGTCTCTGGCGAGCGAGTATTGTCGTATGGAGCATTTTTAAATGGTGGTGAGCACCATCTTTGCCATCTTTCACCTCTAGGTTTACCACAGAAACATCCACTTGCTCTTTGGCCAATATCTTCAATTCCAATTCCAGCAATAATACATTTTTCACACAGAATCTCAGCAATCAATAGCAATGGTGTATGTTTATACCCAGTGCTGCTCGCTCCAAGAGCCATTTGATGTTCTTGGGAAGTTTCTGCGTCGAAAAAACAGAACCTCAACGGTAATTTTGTTTTCTTACGCCTATGTGAATTTTGTTGGTGTTGTTGTTGATGATGGTTTTGTTCATTTTCTTTAATAGAATTTTAAAAATTAATTTTCATAAAAAGAAAATACCAATAGAATCCTCATGCAAATTTTCTTCTTCAGAAATAATAGTATGTTCAGTAGATTTAAGAGGCTGAATATAACATGGGTGTTCAAATAGATGAGCCCCTCTACATTTACCACAATCAATAGATTGCCCATTTGACTGTTGTTGTTGCTGTCGACGTTGTTGTTGTTGCTCTGCAACACAGTCATGAAGTTGAAGTTCTTGTTGACCAAATATAATGTGATTACACCTGGAACAAATTCGTCGTGATTGACATATTGATGCAAAATTAGTTGTTCTTGGGCCAGACATTTCTTCAGGCACTTGGTTATTTAAGTGATTTTCATAACATGAGCGCTGCGGAAAAACAAAGCCACAGTCAATGCATGGAATCCTTTCAATCAATTGACAAGGAAAATTCGGCCCATAACGCATACACAATCGGCAAACTACTTTACAACCCGCCCAATGACGTGACCTTGTAACGCTTTTTTCACAATCGATGCAGAATCGATGGGCTCGGAAAAGTTGTTCAGGTCTTGCAAGGTAGCTATAATGACCATTTTCGAGCAAAATACAAAGGTTGAACCGGGCAGCACGGCCCTCGCCTAAAAACAATGTAAAAAGTAAAATTATTCAATAATACCTTTAAAAACAATTTGATATTGTTGTTCCTTTTTAAAAACAACAATTCTTATCTGTTCTTCAACAACCACATTTTCATTAACAAAACGTTGCAAAGCAGCAGCGTGACTGAGAGAATATTCTTCTAAATCAAGAGGGAGACCAGCATTTTGCATTAATTCAACTACTGAATTTAGATGTTGTTCCTGTTGTTGACAAAAAACTCGAAATTGCTGCTTCTGTTGTTGAGGTGTTAGTCTTCTTACATTTAAATCCATCAAATTAATTTTTGTAAGACCAATAAACACCGAGCGAGCGAGACAAAAACGGTCATTTGGATTAATAACTCTGACAATTGATCTGCACTGATTGGTAATAACATGCTCTAGATCAACATTGCAGGCACCTTGAATAACAGAACTGCCTTACATAATTATAAAAATGTAAAAACAATGCTGTTACTCACCAGTATTTGCATCAGGATCTGATGAGCGATGAGAATTGAGAGGCCAAACAGCTATAACCTTAGTAGTAGTCGTCCCCTGTAGGAGATCAATACCGGCTTGGCTCATTTCATTCAGCCTTTCAATAGCAGCAGCCAAGGCAGCAGCATTATTTTGTGCGGGAGGTCGTAGCGGTACTGTGAACGGGTTGTGGAATGCCGGTGGGTGAAGCTGCAGGCCAATAAGACGTGGCTCCGGCCGATCCACCAAAACCCTCTCCAAAAGATTAGCAATAAGTGTTGTTAAAGTTAAATCGGGTCGAGGTTGCTCTTCAAGAGGAGTGAATCTCACAGTACAAACCTCACCCTTCGTATTTCTAGAACGCGAATTAATTTGTTGTACGGATTCAATTATAAACTGAGGATTATTCATTAAAATTTGTTGTTGTTGTTGCTGTTGCGCGTGATTAACCATCTTAAAAACAATATTATTAGTAAATATCTTTGCGTTTCTATATAGGCGAAAACAAGAAGTTATTCTCACAAAGCAAAAGGTGGCACACAAATAAAGGAAAGCAAATAAACCGAAAAATAGTAATTTGCGGTTACGGGGTCCAGTTTGCGTTATTATTTAAAATAACTTTCTATATTATGAAAAATATTTTATTTTTTGTCGTGTAAAATAATTTTACTCGAAATGGTCAAATTTATGAGGGGATTTTTGGAATGAAAAATTTGAATAATGCAAATAAAAGCTCGATCGCAAGGGCTCGACGAGCTGAGTTGAATGACACCAAAATATTCGAAATCCGACTTGATTTGGCAAAGTTATGACCGTTTTTTTAGCCCTTACACAAAGTTTTCGCGGAAAAAAGTTTTTTAGCTGCGGAAGAAGCCGAACATGTCAAGCGGAGAAGCCGAACATGTCGAGCGGATCCCTGATAGGCCCCTATCAGGGACCCGCTCGACACAAATAAAGGAAAGCAAATAAACCGAAAAATAGTAATTTACGGTTACAGGGATTTACGGTTACGGGGATCCCTGATAGGCCCCTAACGGTCATAACTTTGTCAAATCACAGCCATCGTGTAGCAAAGACTGCCAACCTACCGTCCGTATCAGCACAAAAAGTTTTTCCAGCCTTTATTTTGATGGTCATAACTTTGTCCAATCAAGTCAGATTTCGAATATTTTTGTGTCATTCAACTCAGCTCGTCGAGCCCTTTCGATCAAGCTACTATTTGCATTATTCAAATTTTTCATTCCAAAAATTCCCACATAATTTTGACCATTTCGAGCCCTATATCACGGCCCATTTATGAGTAAAATTATTTTACATGACAAAAAAATAAAATATTTTACATAATCTAAAAAATTATTTTAGATAATAACGCAAATCCGGACCACGATAACCGTAAAGTACCAAAATTTTCCCTGATTATTCATTTTTTTTTGTACATACTGGAATAATAGAAATTTTTTTAAATAATTTATTCACCAACTAATTATAAAAAAAAATAAGGCAAAATGTTACGACACAAAATAATATTAAAAAATTTAAGGCAAAAAATAATTTTTTTTAAGTTAAGTAAGCAAAATTATTTCATTTTTGGAGGATGTCATTTTTAATTAAAAAGAATTTTTTACAACTACAATGTTTTTTGAATAATAAATTCTTATAATGACATTTCCCAATTATATAATAAAAGGCCGATTTCTTTCCCTACTATAAAATCAACTCTCCCATCCCGCCTAGGGATCCCCCAATTTAGTTAGATGTTAAAATTTAATGAAAAGTAAAAAATTTTTTGGGGATCCCTGATAGGCCTCTAACGGGTCTGCCCTAATGTGCCGCGAATTAAATCGCGACGACATGTAGGGCATACCCGGTAGGTTCGCGAGAGATTTTCAAAACAATCCCAACATAATTTGTGTGTACAAACTGGAATCACTACCAAAGTATCCTCCTGGAACGGGCCAAGGCACACCCCACATGTTCCTTCGCCGTCTTGTTGGTGTTCTTGCAGTGACTGAATATATGTCGGGGATAGTGTATCTGCAGATGCCACAAATTTCTCAATTTCCTCTTGACGAAGCCCTTGTCCAGGAACGAAAGGGTTCGGTTCCCACACCTCACCCCGCACTTCATTTACAAACACTACATCCACATCTTGTGTCTCTTCTTCCTCTTCAGAAGAATCTTCTTCTTCATTTTCGTCATACCGAACTAAAAAATATTATAAATTTAAACAAATTTTCACTCCAAAAAATTTTTATTATGAAATTAGTTCATCCCTCCCTACACCCTCCCTCCTACAGAAATCAGTCTTTTTTCCCTCTCTTATAATGTTTGTAAAACTACCATCTTCAGGATTCAGCCAATTCGATGGACCCGGCGGTGGAGTTCTCCCTGGCCGCCCCCTAAGGCGGGGTGAGAACGGCCGCCCTCGAATTGCAGTCTGCCGTCGTTGCTGCCGTGGTGGCTCCTCCACTGCCCCGAGCAAGGCGTTTGTCTGGAAATAAACACGTTAGAAGAGTTAGAATTTACATAGATAACTCCTTAAAAATTAATTTAAATCATTTTCCAAAAGATCCAACAAAATTTTATTAAATTTAATTTTATGTGCAATAAAGAGTATTAAAAATTAATTTATTAAAAGTTATTCATTTTAACTTTATAACATTACAGAAAAAGTCATAATATTAATTAAGTAAACGTATTTTTATTAAATTTACTTTAATTTGCAATAGAGAGAGTATTAAAGATTAATTTGAAAACTTGTATTTATTTAACTTATATAAAAATTACTAACATATCATTTATATCTTAAATTAAATCATGCAAATCATTTTATTTAATTTAATTTGCAATAAAAAGTAGTAAAACTTAACTTAATAATTGTTATTTATTTAAATTATATAACATTACTGAAAAAATCATTTTATAAATTAAAATAATTCAAACAAAATTTTATTAAATTTAATTTAATTTGCAATAAAGAGACTAAAAAACTTAATAAATTTAGTTGAGTTAAATTAAATAAAACAAAATCTTTTATTAATCAAATTACTCAAACAAAATTTTATTAATTAAATTTAGTTTGCAACAAAGAGAGTAATAAAAATTGATTTAGTAACTTAAATTAATTTAAATTATATAACAATACTAAAAAATCATTTTTAAATTAGTCTAACAAATTTTATTTAGTTTAATTTGCAATAAAGAGAGTTATAAAAATTAATTTCATAACTTTACTTAATTTAAATTATATAACATTACTGAAAAAATCATTTTATAATTACTTCAAAAAATTTTATCAGATTTAATTTAATTTGCAATAAAAGAGAGTGATAAAAATTACGTTAATTACTTTTATGCATTTAAATTATATAACATTACTGAAAAATCATTTTATAAATTAAATTAATCAAACAAAATTTTAATAAATTAGATTTAATTTGCAATAAAGAGAGTAATAAAAATAGATTTAACAACTTTAATTAAGTTAAATTGTATAACATTACTAAAAAAATCATTTTATAAATTAAATTAAGTCAAGCAGAAAAAAATTAATTTAATAAAATTTATTTGGTCAAATTATATACCATAATTGAAAAAATCATTCTATATATTAAATTAAATCAGAAAAAATTTTATTAAATTTAATTTTATTTGCAATAAAAAGAGTAATAAGAAATTTATTTAATAAGATTTGTGGAATTACAAGTATAAAACTTATCAAATTAAATATATTTAGAAAAATTAATGTTATTATTCAAAATTTAATTCAAAATTTCTTTACTTTTCTTCAAAAAAATTAAACAGTTTTTCCCTTTTTTTAAAAAAACACTCAAACCTCAAATGACAAATAATAAAATTTCAGTATATTAAACAAACAAAATTACCCCATTTGTCGACACTTGATTTGAATTACTACTTCCAACAATCTAAAAATTAATGGGGGGTTTTTTTTTGTTTATTAGTATAAAAAATCACTCGTGAAGTTCCAGTAGGCCCTTGCATAGTAGGAAGATTCTTTGAAAAATTTATATTGAATATAATTATTAATAAATTAAAATTTATACCCCACGCGAATAAGCAGGGCCATTTCCGCGACCACTCTGATCTCCACTTGGATTTTGAGTATTGTAGACTCCAGTAGTATTATTAAGAATCGCCTCGTTTCTGTTGGTGTTTGCATGTTGAATTAAAGCAGTATTGGTTAAAGGAGAATTTATGAGTTGCCATGTGCTGGACTTTTTGTATTGTAAAATATATGGTAAACTTCCGGTCCACTTAGATCTATCCCCACTTTGTTCGATAACGGCAAGAACAGAAATTTTTACTACCTTAAATAAAAAAATATTTAGATTACTAATTTATTATCAACGCCTTACATCATTTACTTTAATGTTTGATAATGCTGCCGCGCACTCATCATACCCAAAAATTCCCACCGTTTGTAAATCATCGGGCGAGCCTACCTCTAATCGAACATCGGCCCGATCGAAACTCCTTCTACTTGTAAGTCCTCTAAATGAGTAGATCACCCTTCCAGTAATGTTACTAAATAACGTTTAAAGACATCAAGTAAAAAGCATACTCAAAAGTGTGTTCCTTTCTCCAACCAATAAACAAGTAATCGCTCGAAGTAAACATGGTAGTCAAATCGAGATTCGCCACTTGCAATGCCGCCGGAGGAACTGACAAGCTATTTGCCCTTGCTCGCTCAGCTCTGATAATACTCTGGACCTTTATTAAAAGTTTTTTACAGAGTAACTTATTTATTGAAAAATAGTTAATTTTTGTATTTATTTCCCCTTTATATCAGTTTTTAATTCTCTGGCAAAAAAAACGAAGTTGACGGGATTTTTCGATATTTTAAGGTTTGCCAGTAGGTTTAAAATAAGTAATATTTGAAACGTCAACCTTATCATACTCGAGTAATTAATTGCAAACCTCTACAATATCGAAAAATCACGACTTCCTTTTTGAAGGGAAATGAAACACTGATAAAATAGGGACACACAAACACAACTATTAACGAAAATTTGTATAATTTTAATTTTCAAACAATTTTATTATTAATAAAATAAATTTATTTTTAATTTACGTCTATTTCGCTCCCGCTTGAATTGTTTACATTATTTGCACTTTCCGATATAATTCGTTGTCGCTGAACTGGTGGCGCACCCTCTTGAGGACTTGGTGCAGCTCGACGGCGATTATTATTCATTTTTAAGAAAATATTTTGTTGACAATTTAATAATTTGTTGAAACCACTTAAATTTCTTTAAGAAAAAACTAAATATAAAAAAATAAATAGTAAACACAGATAAAAGCTTAATGCGAAATAAAATAGTAGGAAAATTTATTTCTGATTGAAAATGATTTAAGTAAATTTAATGATGGGCAAAGACGTTTTTTAACCTACTAACAAACTAAACAAAAAGAAAAAATGCCTAGTTCTGCCCATAGATTACAATCAGTCACAT
Source organism: Meloidogyne arenaria (assembly GCA_036172955.1). Classification (NCBI taxonomy): domain Eukaryota; kingdom Metazoa; phylum Nematoda; class Chromadorea; order Rhabditida; family Meloidogynidae; genus Meloidogyne; species Meloidogyne arenaria. Next base: position 3,466,668 of record JARQAB010000015.1, on the reverse strand, counting down.
AGTTTTACTTTCAAAATTTGCAAAAAAAAACATCTTTTTTAATTAGTGATCTTTAGCTCCAATAAAGTTGGCAGGAAACTTACCCAGACTTACTTACATTTTATTTTTATATTTACTAACAAAACAAACCAAAAAGATTGCTAATAGTAGATTTTAACCAAAAAAAGATATTTCTTTTACAACTTTTTGTTGTATTTTTAATGTAGTTAAAGCTGGACAAAATAAAAGAAAAAATGAACTTTAAAAAAAAAGTGTTTTGCTTCTTTTTAAATTAAATTGATTGTTTGTGTTGAAAATAATTGCATAATTTTCAATTAATTTTGTTTAGTTTTTCTGTAAAAGCAAATCAAATTTATCCAGGGAATTAAAATTTGGCCTAGTTGAAACCAAAATTTATAATTACTTAAAAGTAATTCACTATAACTCCTTATTAGTAGTCTCACGATAATATTGATTATATAATAAAACTCATTTTTTATTTGGATTTAACATTGAACTTTATCTTTACTCTTTTTTGTTATTCTTTTCCTGAATTGTTTTTTATAAAAAAAAATTAAAAAGAAAGAACAAATAAAAACTTAGAAGTCAAACAAAGTTAGTTTCTACATATGGGGTAAATGGCAGTTTTAACTTATTATTTCGACATCTCTAAAGGTAGTAAGTTATAGAGCAAGGAGTGATTTAAATGTTTAAAAAATTATTAAGTATTGAAAAAATTTTCTGGCTCAAGTTTTTTAAATTTTTGGTCAAAACTTCAATTTATTTCACAAAAAAATATTTATTACCAGATCAGATTTAGATTTATCATTGATTAATTTCTCTTCCAATTTTTTCCGTTTTCTATAATTTATTAAAGTTGATTGTAAGTCGGCAGAACCATCAATGAAACAATTTTTGGATTTAGTAGTTGCAGCATTCATTTTTAATGTACAAATCGAATACGGTTCGATCCAATATTTATTAAATTTAGACATATAATTTGCCTGTATTTATTAATAATTGAAAGTTAACAAGTAAAACGTATAAATTTAACCGATTAATGTCAATATGAGAAATAAAATAAATAAAAATCACAAGCGAATAAGAAATACTAGAATACACAGTTTTTACATCACCTGCTCGTTACTATTTTTTAACTGTAAAAATTGCAAAGACAAAAAATTGATTGTGGTTGGAGATGGCGAAAATCTCGGTTTATGGGCAAATAGACGCCTAAGGCAGACAGAAGACAAAAAGAAAAGGAAATATACTTTACATTCTTCCTTAAGGCAGAGAGAATTGGAGTGTCCGAGTATTTTCTTAAAGCTAGAAAAGAAAAGAATTCCCGCACGAAATAATTTGGCCCATCTCTGCTACACTATTTGTGGGCCTTTTAGCGAATAAAGCTTAGGGTTGAAAGTGTTAAATAAACAAAAATCAATTCCTTATGGATTTTAGATTTATTATCCAGTGACAATTTTAAGTCACGGCATTTTTTACTTTTGTCATTTTCTTTTTTACCATTTAGAATCGTTGGTAGATTTACTCAATTTGATTGGATTTGAAAGAATTGACCATTTTTTTAATTGACCATTTTTTCCGCTTGATCATTTTTTCGCTTTTACTCTGTCGCTGACAGGTGGGGGCGGGAGGGAGAGAAACAAAAGGAGCTGCATTATATTTAAATTTATCAACTAGTTAGTAGTGTCCTCGGTGGTTTAGTTGGTAAGGCTTCCGCCTCGGAAAAAATTTGTTTGTTCGATACTCATATAGGGTAAATAATTTTTCAAGCAAAAAAATCTACTCAATAGGTTTAGATTTGCCCGTTTGGCGTTTTGTCCATTGACCATTTTTAAATTTGAACATTTTGAAATTTGGTATTTCGAAAAAGTTGACATTTTGACAGTTGACGTTTTGAAATGGTGATCTTTTGTCTACCGCCGCGGGAACTAGTCTTTGGCTTTTGGGTTGGGTTGGGGGGGGGGGGCGGAGGAGGGGGCGGACCCCTCCCCTACTGTTCCACTATTAAATTAGCGATTAATCAATCGATAATTTAATAGTGGACAGTTAGTAGTTTTGCCTTTTCTTATTTTCCCTTGTTTTCTACATTTGCCCTATTTTCCTTACTTTTACCAGTTTTCTAATATTTTTAAAATGTTTGGTATATGTAAATTAGGTGGAAAAATGAGGATTTCTTGCTACTTGGCTTTCCAAAATTACAAAAATTTGGTCTGCGGCGCCAATTTTATTTTAATTAATTTGGATTAGAGGTCGGCGCGGGACGGGATCCCGAGCCTTTTCCGGGATCCCGATCCCGAAATCCCGGATTTTTTTGATTTTCGGGATCATTCGGGATTTTTTCGGGATTTATCCCTCGGGATCCCGTCCCGGCATCGGTCAAAAAATAAAATCCCGACTCGGGATCCCGGATATTTTTTATAATTTTCGGGATTTTTATAATTTTCAAAATTTTCGCCTGCGGCGCTGAAAAAAGAAGAAATCTGGCTTCTTGTCCTCCCAAAATTCTCAAATTTTTCGCCTGCGGCGCTGAAATAGGAAGTCCGTCGAGTTCCTATTGTCCGTCGAACTCCCAATGGAGATTGTAAGACTGCTTTGATTTACAACAAAGCTTTGATATGACAGATCTTTAGACCTTTCAGATCATATCGGGGGACTTATACGACTATCTTCGATATAGTATTGCTCCTAAGACCGGAGATATGTTGATATTTTTAAACAGAGCCATTCAAATTATAAAAGATTATTGATATTTTTACAAATTTAATTTTATTTACATATAAATTGCAGTATTTTATGCACTTTATTCATAAAATGTTTAAATTTTTTATTTTGAAAAAAATCCCGAATCCCGGGCGGGATCCCGGATAATTTTTCTCGGGATTTTTGAAATTCGGGATTTTTTCGGGATTTCTCCCTCGGGATCCCGTCCCGGCATCGGTCAAGAAAAAAAATCCCGACTCGGGATCCCGGAAATGCGATTTTGCCGACCTCTAATTTGGATTATCTATTTTTCCCTAGATTTGCGAGGCTGTTCCCTATTTTAGTGTTTTGGAAAGGGTCAACCTGATTATGTCTGATAAAACATTGAAAAGTTGTAATCTTACAAATGTATAATAAACGCCAAATAATGTACATATCAAATCTTGACTTTTAATGAGTGATTAGACTTGTCCATCCAGTTTGAAAAAGATACGTCCAATGGCTTTCGAATGGCTTAGGATTTATTCACTCCACACCCTTTTTATGCCCCTTGGAGGGATTAATTTAAAAATCTACTCTATAAAAATATTTAAAATAAATAAAATTTTAGTAGTTTTGGATGAAGTGCATCGACGCGCCAAGCGTAGTTTGATTGAGAAAAATAGGTATTAAGATAATTAATCTCAAATCCAATACTTTAAAATATAATTTTTAGACATTCGTTATGTCAAATTTAATAAACTTTTAACACCTAAATTTAATTTTAAAGGTCACGCAAACAGTTGATCGGAAAGTTAATCAGCATTAAAAAGGCACAATTTCGAGGAGTCTCTCCTAAATTAGTATTGCCAAATTTCTCAAAGGTTTAGTTATAACGTATATGCTCTAATAATTACCTCAATCAAATGATTGCTCCCCTCGATTAATTACTCCTTCTAGCGAGAAATTTAAAAAATCCAGAGTAATTATTTGAGCTTACACGATATTTAAAAATATTCTTATAATATGAAAATTTTTTTAAAAATTTTGGTTGTTTTAAAATGAAATTTTAATTATAAGTATTTTCATGAAAAAAGAAATAATTTTAAATGGGTTTTAAATTTAAATGGCTAAAAATTTTATACAATAAATTTTTACGTGTACACCTCAACTCAGTCCCGGACCCTATAACTTTGGAAGGGATAGTCACTTCTCTCGATTTTGGTACCATTAGATAGAGCATTAAATAGTCTACAATATACCAAAAAATCAAAATTGTTGACAGAATAGTAAAAAAGTTATGATTGATAATTTTATAAAGGTTAGTTTTTAGATCATAGCTTTTTTTCAATCAGTCAAGAATTTTTATTTTTTTTGTAAATTATAGCAAATTTAATGCTCTATCAATTATTTCCAAGATCATTAAAAATTATCCACTCTTTTATGAGTTATAGGCAGTGATTTAGTTGAGTCGGGAACTTGGCTGATTTTTATTTAGTGATCATAGGGGAATCCAGCCAGATTAATCCATCAGAAAGATAAAATAATAAATTAAATTTCAGCTTCATTCAGAATCCAACTTTAAATATAATTTGAGACCAGTTTTGCTGCTTTTAATGGTTTTAAATATTGAGGAGAATTTTGAAGGGAAGTTTGGGGGAATTACTTTTAACATTAAAATTATTAAGGGGGGTTGGACTCTAAAAAACATAAACTTTAAAAATAAAAGGGAAATTAAAAAAGAATTTAATAAGGATTTTTATTTTATTAGCCAGAAATTTGTTGAGTTGGAACTGACTGACGATCAGATTTCTTTGATGTCTATTTTATTAATGCTAAAAACAGAGGTAATAATTTGAAATTTAAAATAATATTGAGTACAATAACTTAATAATTTCCAATTCCTTAAAATTTTAAAATACGCCATTCCTTTTAAAAATACGCCAAGACTTTTTGCATTTTTATAATAATGTCGATTTCACACTCTTAGCCTGCAAAAATTGCCAGAATTTTACGCCTGCGGCACTAAAAAGGATAAATTTGGTTTTTTAGCGTTTATAAGAACTTTAAAAATTGCGGGTTTTTGTTCATTTCTGAATGAATTTTGGCGTTTTAGTATTGGTGTGTTTTTTTATAGGATTGGTGTGTGTTAGCTAAGAGGTTTTATCATCTATTTGAGGTTGATTTGTAATGAATCAATCGTTATCCGTCGAAAATTTTTAGACTTTGTAAAGCCAAGAATGACTTTGTAAGGTCCTTTTACAGCGCTGCAGGCAAAAATTTTGATAGTATTAAAAGGATAAAGAGGACAGTGAATACACCGAGCTGTGAATAACACTAGTAAATATATTGTAAGGCCGGGATCATCCTGAAATCACGTGAACAATAATGTTGCTCTAAACTTTACGCTTAGTAGCGGAAGTTCACAGAGAGAAGGCAAAGAACGCCTCAAACAGCCATTCCCAGAGAGTTATTAGCCGCCCATTATCTAAGCTAAACATCGCCACTAACTTATCCTTGGGAAAGCAATAAGGAAGTAGGCTAGTGCATATAAGCTCTAATGGAATAGGCAAAGGCAGATCACTTCTTCATTCATTCAACAGAGTTGCCGGCCGGCCAATCCATCCTTAAAGGGAGAGACGTCTCCTTATATTCCCCCACTGCGTGCGATTCACCTATTTCTATACTCTGCGGAGTTCACACATGATTGCAACATGCGCGTCTCTGCTATAACATCAACTAAACAACAAGGCACTGGGAAACGGGACCAACCGCTTTACTGGTAGCACCGGATGGTTCCTCACCTTTTGCCGAGAAATTTAGAGTTAGGAATAGGTTGGGGAATTTTAAAAAAAAAAGATGGATTTTATTTTTATTAATTGGCCTCAAAATACGCGGTTCAATTTTATTAAATGATTAATTTTTGAATGAATATTTTTATTTTGCGCTCAAAATCCTAGGTCCCCCATTTTACATTAAATTATTTAATTTTTGAATGAAGATTTTAGAAAATATTAGGGGGTAATTTAAAAAGTGATCTATCCTCTGTGGAGGCCAATTATATTAAATTAAATTTTAAAAGGAAATCCAATAAGAAATAAATAAGTGAATTATAATAATGAAATAGAAAATATAGATCTTAACAAATTATTTTATCCTCAGTAAACCCCTATTTTAATGATAAATTAAATTTTGAATGAAGACTTTAGAAAATATAAGGGGTTAATTTAAGTGATCCAACCTCTGCGGAGGCCATTAATGTAAACTAAAAAACCTAAAAGAATAATTAATAGAGAATTAATTCAAATTAAATAAAAAATATATAAACTATAAAAAGTATTCAATCTTCCGAGGAGGCCACTCAGATAATTTTAAAAAAATCGAGAAATTAGTTCATAACACTTTAAATAATATAATAATTCCCGGGGGTTTTAATTATCATTCATTTTGAAAATAAACGCTGTGGCGTTCACAATACTATCTGATGTCCATCATTATAAATTGCTTTAAATCAAAAGGCAACAGATAAGCAAATAACAAGAAACAAACTTGCTCTACACCCCGCGGGGTACCAAAATTCATTATTTTTACTACATATGTCTCAAAGTGGAAATTTTCCTTTGGAATTTCAAGACTCAACAAAGACAATAAAGTCAAGTAAAATTTTAGATAATTTAAAACAATTGATTCTGACACAATTAGAATTTAAGCAAAAAATATAAATAAAACATATTTTCTATATATAATTTTTTTTTCTGAAAACCGTCTAAAAAATTAAAAAGTCATTTTTTTAGTACATCAATCTTTAACTTTTCTCCTATATTGGTCTCCTTTTATTCTCAAAAAAAATAAAATATTTACTCAATTAATGATTATAAATTTTAAGTTTTTAGTATGTAGAAAACCCTGAGGGGTTCACTTATGCTAAAAATAATGTTAATTACATATATCTGCGAGAAAGTATAAAAAAAAAACTAATTTTTCCCATTAATTTTTTTTCAAAATATCTGAGGGGCCCTTAAAATATCTCATTAAAAGGAAAAATCTATTGTTTCTTTTCTCATTCCTTTTTTATAAATAAAGCCTTATTAATCATCGATCAATTAAAGTAGGCTTTTCTCAAAATTAATTTTCTTAGTGAATTAACTATATAATGCTCTATTCCAAAAATTTTCAACCTATCCCCGCGGGGGACAAAAAAATATAATTTGTGGTTGTTTTATCAAACATGCTTATAATTTCTAATTTATAAATTTCATTTCCTTAAAAATGACGCGAAAACTTCCTATATTATTTAATTATGAATTTCCTTTAGTAATAAAACAGGATTCAACTTACACCAGAAAAATGTTCTTTAGGCCAGAATGGAAAGTATAAATTAGGATTTATAGAAATTATACAAATTAACCCTTTCTTCCGGTTAAAAACAAACTTTTCTAAAATACCATTATTAAAGCATAATTAAAGAATTTTTAACGACCTCCTTCAGAATTCTTTTTATCAATACTTTTAAATTATCTTGAATTTCCCGGTTTTTTTGAAAAAAGTTCAATCTCCGCGGGATTTACCAAAATTTAAGATTATTCGTGACAAGGAACTTGGAGAAATTTTTTAATAATTCTCATTTCTTTCTATTAATCTTCAATTTTTTTCAGTTTGTGTGTAATAATAGATCTAGAGAAATTAATATCTTTCTAGCTATACTAAAGCGACCCCATTTTTCTTTAATAATAAATATATTTATAATAAATGGGTAAAAATTAGTGTTCGGCACGAGACGATATATCGACGAAATTTTTCGAGATATCGCGAGATTTTTTCGAGATTATCTCGATCTCGTCTCGATCAATTTTTGAAAAAATCGAGATTTTTCAATATCGAGATTTTTCGAGGGAAATTCAGGATTTAATTTAGAATAAAAGACGTCATAAAAATAAACAGTCATTAGCCCAAAAATAAGGTATGTAATAAAAATGTCAATCTAAAATGTAAATCTAATAAATTCTAGTAATTTCGAAAATCAGGTCTCTTAATTTCTAAATTCTCTGCGGGGAAAAAAGCTTGATTAAAATGTCGGAAGATTTCTTAATCTCATTCTTCTCTATAAATTCAATTATTTTTATAATTAATAAATTCTTAACGATTTCTTTCGGAAAATATTTCTTAAATTCGTTTTAAATACATTTTTCAATAGTATATTTCTTTAGTTTTGAATCATTTTATAGTTAAATTACATATTGATTACTTTTTATTCTATTAAAATATATTTAATTATTTATTCAGTAATCATTAAAACCCTGAGGGGTACAATTATGTTAAAAAAAATTTTTTTTATTTTATTCATTTTTTTGCAAAAGAATTTCTCTTCATAAAAATAATCTGACATTATAAATTTACAAACAAAAACCTATGTGCCAAAATTAGGTAGTATTTGTCCTTCAATAAAAAAAAAGCGTACACAATAGAACCTCTGCGGAGGCCAATCAAGATTAAAATTTTTTAGATATTGTTGTTGTTTAAAATGTTATTATGGTCTAAAAAGAGGAAAATCCCCCAAAAAAAACATAAAAATTTCCGATGATCTCGAGTTATGACTTTAACTTATAATTCCAAGAAAATCAAACACATCTAGCTTAATTAATAACTTCTAATTCTAAGAATATTCTAAACTAATGTTCTTAGTATTTGTCTCTATGCTTCATAAATAATCTCTTTACTTTCGTTCTGAGTTTTCGATTTATCATTTACTAAATTTTAAACTCTCATTTTTTTAAGCAATATGTAATAATCTCATGAATGTTGAAATTCAAAAAAATTTTTTTATGAGATTCGAAACTTGACAAAAAAAGGGGAAAAAAAAGGGGCTACGCAAATTATTAATTTATGTCTCAAAAATATGAGTCCTACGGGACTCTCACATGTAACAAAAAAACAAATGTTTTTACAAAAAATTAAATCCTGAGGGATTCATTCATGTAATATAAAACAAAAAGAAGTGGACCAGGGACGGTCCATTGGAAGGTTAGAGGTGTAGAGGATGGTCAAATCTTAACGACCAGGGACGGTCTATTGGAAGGTTAGAGGTGTAAGGCCGGGATCATCCTGAAATCACGTGAACAATAATGTTGCTCTAAACTTTACGCTTAGTAGCGGAAGTTCACAGAGAGAAGGCAAAGAACGCCACAAACAGCCATTCCCAGAGAGTTATTAGCCGCCCATTATCTAAGCTAAACATCGCCACTAACTTATCCTTGGGAAAGCAATAAGGAAGTAGGCTAGTGCATATAAGCTCTAATGGAATAGGCAAAGGCAGATCACTTCTTCATTCATTCAACAGAGTTGCCGGCCGGCCAATCCATCCTTAAAGGGAGAGACGTCTCCTTATATTCCCCCACTGCGTGCGATTCACCTATTTCTATACTCTGCGGAGTTCACACATGATTGCAACATGCGCGTCTCTGCTATAACATCAACTAAACAACAAGGCACTGGGAAACGGGACCAACCGCTTTACTATATATATCTGGGGATTAAGAACGATATTAAACACGGACAGAAAATTTTTTTGTCCGTGTTTAAACACGGACAGAAAAAATTATTTTACATTTTCTTCTCTGTCCGTGTTTTGACTACCGTATATTGATTCATTACAAATATAGATACTCACATGTTATCGCCTATATACTTTCAACACCCTATATTTGAATCTATGGATATTGTTATGACCCCGCTTCCGAAGAGATCAGAACAAAACGTTTATCGCACAACGAAATACAGAGCAGGTGAAGTAGGTAGAAGAACTAAAACTGGGAGAGCGAACTAACTATTGGCTGGGCTTTTATACTAATCACTTCAAGGGCTAACGCCCATACACAACACCTCCCCCCTTGAAAAAAAGGTTCGGCTTCACTTAAAGCCGAAGCTTTACAATAACTCAACACTTTGCCAGCCAAACAAACAAACAACAACAAAAAAAATACATACAAAAATTTTGGGGGAATAAGGACAATGGGAACAACAAATAAATACAACATTACAAAAAAATACAACAATAATATTATCACAAAATTTTATTTATTTATTTATTTAACACATCTACGTCTCCATATTTTTATTATCATCTTCAACATCTTTCATCTTGGACTTGTTCCAATTTGTTTCTTTCATCTTTGACTTGATCTTCTTTGAGGTGTCCACACTGCTATCACTCGAAGAAGTCACACTACTTTCACTCACAATTGTTTCTTCACTTATGTTCATCCTTTTGATGTCTTCATTCAGCAACTTCTTTTTATTACTCCACTCATCACGCCGAATTTCTTCAAACGACCGGGTTACAATACTCTTTAGCACTGACACTTTGACTTTCCAGGCGTTTTCGATTTTGCGCAAAATTTCACCCTTGAGCCACTCAATTTTACCACTTCTTTTATTGGTGTTCTTCACTTTCACTTTTGTCCCGTTCGGAAACGCATTTTTCTGTATCTTGAAATTTGCCTTCTTTTCACTCCACTTTTTGTATTTTGGCTTTTGATTTTGCACTGACACTTCTTTCAAGCCCGGCAAACCCAAGATACACACTTCACTATTCACTACATGGAAGTCCATAAAGACGTCTTTGTCTTTCATTCTCACTTTACTTTTGAACTTTCCTTCAATTTCCACTTTGTTGTCACCCAGTCCGATACCACTATAATTCACTTTTTCAATTTTGGGTTGACCAATACTCTTCCACACTTCTTTATTGACAACATTTATCTGCGAAGCAGTGTCGACAATCATTTCAATATCCAATTCTCCAAACTTCACTTTTTGTTTTATCCATTCTTCTTTTTCTACACTTTGCATTGGATCGCATATATCCAGAATTGCACAATGTGGAGACCCTGAATGATTATTATTATCACTCCACTGCCTTTTAGGCTGATATTGTTTATCATTCAAGAACTTACAATGCATCCGCCAGTGACCAAAACGTCCACAATGACTACACTTTTTCTCAATCACATTTTGTTGATACTTGACGTTTGGCTTGGTCCACTTTGGTTTGCACTCGAATCTATTTTCACTTTCACTCTTTTCATAACACTTCACTTTTTGCACTGTATTGACTTCAGGCACTTCTTTCTTCATTTCACTATTCTCCTTGACAATATACATCGCTTCACTTTTGTTGGCCAAATATGCCCGACACTCTTCAATCACTTCTTTTAAGGTCACTGCATGCCCCTTTTCACTTTTATTTTCAACACTTTTCATGGCAACTTGTCGCACTGAGGTAGCATCACTGGGCATACCTGAAATAAAAATAAGAATTTTTAATTCTTCAATTGACAAGGCCATTTCTGCACGCTCACATTGAGCATTCACTACATTCCCAAACTCAACAATATCTTGAAGGGCACTACACTTAACATTTAAGGCCTCGAACCTTTTCAACAATTTAGACCTATGGTCACTAAACTCTTTCACTAATTCACTACAGAGTTCGTCAAACTTCATCTCACTCAATTTGGTTGGCAGCATCTTCCTTTCAATTTGGGCATACTCTTCTGGCCCCAATTTACTCAACAACAATCTTACTTTAGAGGATTCTGGCAGGGTTTTACCCTCCTCCTCAAAATAGGATCGATGCCTGCTCAACCATGACTCAAAAGTCATACCACTGGACAAATCGAAACTAAACTCACCGATCATGCCCACCAATTTGCTATATAATTCGGTGTCGTTCATCTCACTCGGCTTTAACAGCCTCACTAACATTTTCTCGAAATGCTCTTGTTGAGCTTTCAGCAATTTCTCCAACACTTTTGCATCCATGTTCACTCACTAAAATACAATTTTTTTTTATCACTACACTAACACTACAATTTTCACTAACCTTTTCGGTTTTCAACACTACAATTGTCCACACAGATTTTCTTTCCTGAATTGCACACAGCTTACGTTGACGAGCCTCACTGAAGTTGACGAACTTGTTTGACGAGACCAGGTTCTTTTTTACTCGACCGCGCCACTGTTATGACCCCGCTTCCGAAGAGATCAGAACAAAACGTTTATCGCACAACGAAATACAGAGCAGGTGAAGTAGGTAGAAGAACTAAAACTGGGAGAGCGAACTAACTATTGGCTGGGCTTTTATACTAATCACTTCAAGGGCTAACGCCCATACACAACAGATATCACCAAATCTCATAATATCTAAATCATTTTAATCCATGCAAATCCACCGGTATCTTTATCAATCTATTGATTCATTACAAATATAGATTTACAAATGTTATTTACTTACTATGTTAATTATTCCTTTTATAATAAAATTTAATTACAACATTTTTAATAGATTTGATATTTGATCAAATATTCGCCATTTTTTATCCGTTTTCCAAAAATTAAACTATTTAATTTATTTTGCCATTTGTCAGATCTGATTTACCTCCTCTTCTAAGAAAACCCTCTGAAAACCTGCGAGTAGGCATTTTAGATTCTAGCTAGCTAGATTCTGCTCCTTCCTTAATTTACTCTAATGCTTAAAAAATAATAAAATTAAAAATTTCTAACTTTTTCGTTATCAAAAGATTAATTTACCTAAATAAATTTTTAAGCAATCTGATGATGTTTTGAAAGAAGTTCGGCAACAAATTTTCCGTTTGTTGCTTTATGCAACAAACGGTAATGTAGCCATAGGTGAGTCTGAGGATCATCGCCTACTGGAGCATTGGCCTGTTGTTTTGCTTCGTCTTTTACAATTGGAGAAAATGGCTGAAAAGTATGGAGAAATTTTGGATTCCATGGGAATAAGTGGCGAGTTTAATCTTTTACATTAAAAATTCTTTAGAAGTATAAGTAAAAAAATGTAGAATAGTTTTTAGTTATTTATTAAACGTTTTTAGTCGGTACCCTCACATTATCTACACCCATATTTAATTTATTCGCCTTCATTTTTCATTTCTCCTAAAATTGGCGATGGCTAAGGGCGTCTGAGACTAAATTAGAAAGGAGGTAAATTGTCTAGTTCTAGGCAGACATTAGCCCAGGTAATTATTACTAGGGGCTTTGCTGTACTTTATCGTGAGATACCAAAGCACTGGTTCTCTTTTGGTTAGATGTTCCGAATAGAGGTTTTAAATTCTAGCAAGATGAATCTCCCTTTAGAATTGTTTCGAAACAAAAAATCTTCGGAAATCGAAATAAATCTAGAAGCATCGAAATCGAAAATATTTTTCAGAATCTTCAAAATTTAAAGAAAAATAACCTCGAAAACCGAAAAAATTGAAAAATTTTTATTAAGTTAGCGAATTTTCGCCGATAGAACAATCCTCTTAAGTGCACCGGCGAAACCCTGAATTTTTGAGAGCAAAGATATAATCGAAAATCCAAAGAAAAACCCTCGAAAATCGAAAATTGACGGTCGAAAATCGCAAATTCGAAACAACTCTACTCCCTTCTTTCAATTTAAAAATGAGCGAGACTCAGGACCTGACTTTCCTGGCATGATTACTTGGAAACGGGTTTTTAAATAAATCTGTTTCTTCAGATTTCATTGTTCATCTAAGGCCGAGAAGGTAAAAAATTGGGGTAGATAATGTTATGGTATTTCCCGTATTTATTCTAATTAAATAGCCCCTTCATCTGATGGTACTAATTGAATGGCCCTTTTTGAGGTATCGGAATTATTGATTTATTGAATGCCGCTTTGGTATAATTTCGGAATACTGAACAGAAAGCAAATGTGTCAAATTATATGTCATTCGAAAGAGCTCGTCGAGTTGAGTCGAAATGTGAAAAAATTTTCGTGCGGACTCATACAGGGGCTGAGATATAGGCCCCCGAAAATCGAAAAACCATAGGGGGGACCAAGCACTTTTTTGGGGTGAAAAATTCGAAAATGCAAATTATACCTCATTCGAAAGAGCTCGTCGAGCTGAGTCGAATGACACCAAAATCAACGAAATCCGACTTGATTGGACAAAGTTATGATATTTTCTTTTAGCTCCTTACCTATGGCATCTGTGGAGATTTTTGCTGCTACGGAGGCCCCAAATACGTCCAGAGCAAGGGAGATAGGAATAGGTTTATGTTACGAGCCCAGACCCAGCGCCCGTAGACTCCCCGCGAGGCGCGTGCCGCAAAACCCCGCGCGAAGCGCGGGGTTTTGCACAAGCGCCTCGCCGACGACCCATAGGTTTAGGTTTTTTGTGTTGTAACTTTGTCTAATCTTGTCCAATCACGGTGATTTTGGTGTCATTCAACTCAGCTCGTCGAGCCCTTTCGAATGAGCTATTATTCGCATATTCGAATTTTTTGACCCCAAAAATTTTAAAATTTCGGGGGCTGTAACTCGGCCATATGAGGTCGGATTTCGTTGATTTTGGTGTCATTCGACTCAGCTCGATGAGCTCTTTCGAATGATGTATAATTTGCATTTTCGAATTTTTCACCCCAAAAAAGTGCTTGGTCCCCCCTATGGTTTTTCGATTTTCGGGGGCCTATATCTCAGCCCCTGTATGAGTCCGCACGAAAATTTTTTCACATTTCGACTCAACTCGACGAGCTCTTTCGATTGACATATGTTTTGACCCATTTGCTTTCTGTTCAGTATTCCGAAATTTTTCCGCCGCTTTAATTAATGATCACTTCACCTGAGTGACACTTCTATCGACAAAATTATATTCGTAGGATCAAAATTAATTTGAGGAATTGTTAAAAATATCATTATTTTTTAAATAATATATTTTGATATTTTTAAGTGATATTATTTGGCTAAAATATCATGTTTTTTAAAAATACTAATATTTTAATTTATTTACATGAAAGTTATTGAGCAAAAATTACATAGCTTCGAAAATAAATTTAAAGAATTTTTGTATTTTAATTATGTTACATCTTCATACTAATTTAAATAATTTTCCAGCAAATCAAGAAAATTTAATATATAAAAAATTAAAAAATTATTATTTTTCATCAATTATTGAATTTATTTTTAGTAAAAGATTATTATGAAACAGAATTAATGAAAAAATTTAAATCATAAATAACTTAAATCATTTTTAAATAATATCAATCTTTAAAATTCAATTTTCTATATACATCATTGCACTAATTGCCGACGAATTGCACTTTGAAATGCATGGCTTTAGGCCTGTGGTGGGAAAAAAGCAAAGGGAGGGCCAAATTTTATGACCAAATTATTAATAAATTTAAAATTAAAAAAATTATTTATGTATTTAGGGTTCAGTCAGTTCAGTCTGGCTTAGTACAGTCGCGCACCCTGTATCTTTTTAGTAATTAGAAAAAAATACCAAAAAATCAGAATTATCGGATAAATCTGAAAAAATTGATTTTTAGATGATACCTTTTTCATCACACGATCAAAAATTCTGATCTTCTGATATGTTGTAGAGCTTTTGAGTCTCTATCCAAAGGTACAAATAAAATAAAGAAACGACCATCCCTTCATAAGTTATAGGGTCCAGACTGAACAGTTCCAGACTAAACTGACTATTCTAATTGAATAGCCGCCATTCTATTCTTCTATGCAAAAATAAAAAAGTCATTGGAATTCTCAGAATTCTTATCTGGGGTGTATGTAAACAAATCCACAATTCCTCAAATTAATTTTGATCCTACGAATATAATTTTGTCGATAGAAGTGTCACTCAGGTGAAGTGATCATTAATTAAAGCGTCATTTGAAAGATTGAAATTCAATTTTCTATATACATCATTGCACTAATTGCCGACGAATTGCACTTTGAAATGCATGGCTTTAGGCCTGTGGTGGGAAAAAAGCAAAGGGAGGGCCAAATTTTATGACCAAATTATTAATAAATTTAAAATTAAAAAAATTATTTATGTATTTAGGGTTCAGTCAGTTCAGTCTGGCTTAGTACAGTCGCGCACCCTGTATCTTTTTAGTAATTAGAAAAAAATACCAAAAAATCAGAATTATCGGATAAATCTGAAAAAATTGATTTTTAGATGATACCTTTTTCATCACACGATCAAAAATTCTGATCTTCTGATATGTTGTAGAGCTTTTGAGTCTCTATCCAAAGGTACAAATAAAATAAAGAAACGACCATCCCTTCATAAGTTATAGGGTCCAGACTGAACAGTTCCAGACTAAACTGACTATTCTAATTGAATAGCCGCCATTCTATTCTTCTATGCAAAAATAAAAAAGTCATTGGAATTCTCAGAATTCTTATCTGGGGTGTATGTAAACAAATCCACAATTCCTCAAATTAATTTTGATCCTACGAATATAATTTTGTCGATAGAAGTGTCACTCAGGTGAAGTGATCATTAATTAAAGCGTCATTTGAAAGATTGAAAGAAAGAGTCATTTGAAAGAGCTCGGCGAGCTGAGTCGAATGACACTAAAATTAGGTCCCGGTCTCACCCAGGGACCGAGATATAGGGCTCGAAATGGTCAAAAATTATAGGGGGGAGTAAGCTCAATTTTGGGGTAAAAAATTTGAATATGCAAATAATAGCTCATTCGAAAGAGATCGACGAGCTGAGTCGAATGACACCAGAATCACCGTAATTGAACAAGATTAGACAAAGTTATGACACAAAACAAAAGACCCAAACCTATGGAGCGTCGGCGAGGCGCTTGTGCAAAACCCCGCGCTTCGCGCGGGGTTAATCATGTTTATGCAAATTTTTTATTTTAAGAATAATTTCAAAAATTATTTAAATTAGTATGTAATTTTTTAGCCAACATTTTTTTAAATTAGATAACTAATTAAAAATGTAATGTATGCCTGTTGCAGTATCTCTGTATACGGTGCATTTAACTCTTAATTACACTCCGTTTCATAATTATAACACCACCTAACATTTCGGTGTTAATCAATTTACAATGGAACAATCAAGCTTTCTGGAGGGCTTAAAAGAAAATTTTTATTTAAGCTCTAAGGGGGTTAAAATATTTTTTGAAGTACTGTAACCAGGTTTTCCGTTGATTTTGGGGTTTTGAGATCTCAATGAAGAAAGTAGTTGTGGACTTCGATCTTTTTGCTTTTCCACTCTATATCGATAGAGATGTTCACAGGAATTTTTGATGAATTTTTCTAATGTTCCCAGTATGGAAACCTGAAGTGGTATTATAATTATGAAATTTTTTGAAAAAATTTTTTTGAAAAAAAACCTAATTTTTTGAAAAAAAATCATAAAAAAATTAAACTGCAAAGAGAACCTTTGAAACTCTCTCATTCCTAATTTTTATGTTATATCTAATTTTGGGAAAAAATTTGTCTCGATTGTCCCATTGTAAATATGATTAACACCAAAATGTTAGGTGGTGTTATAATTATGAAACGGAGTATATGTGTTTCTAAAATTTTATTGTCTATAAATATTTATTTTTCTTAAATTTTCTTATTTTTCTTTTTGTTATTTTCAGACACATTTGCTAATGTTGCATTTAGCAATGCTCTAAGATTTTTCTTCGAAAATATTTTAAAATAGGTACTTATTTAGTGATTAAACTTAATCAATTAAATGAAGTTTTGAATAATTATTAATATTAATATCTTTTAAATTTCTCTATATATGAAATAATATAATTAATTAATGACAATTAAATTTGATTTTGTTATTTAACTAATTATTTTTTTACATTTTTTAAATTTCTATTATATTTTAACAACTATAAATTTTTCATTAACTTATTTCCATTAGAGATTTTTACTATCATATGTTTTTAATAAAATATTTCAATAATCGATGAAAAATTAATTTTTTTTAATTTTAAAATCTTCTTATTTTCAAGAAGTTAATCCATCTAGCTTAGCATTTTTTGCGCCGCAGGCGAAAATTTTTTCTTTTATGAATGTTAAAGGACTTAGAGTTGGCAAAAAAGTACGAAATTTATTTAAAATTTACTCAAATTGAACCCGGGTCGGGCCCGGGTTTTTCAGATGCGACCCGTGCCGGGCTTCGGAGCTCGAAAAACCGGATTTTATCAAAATACCCGGTTTCCGGGCTACCGGGCCCGGAAAACCCGGTCCTAAGCCCGGCCCGGGTTCGAACTCTAATAATAATTTTTAAATTATTTGAAATATAAACCATTGTTCTTGTAGATATGTTACCTAATGTTTCATTAAGAAACCGTGAAAGAGTTTTTGGTGAGAATATTTTAAAATAATTTTATAATGATAGAACTTAATAAATTAAAAGAGTTTTTAGTATTAATAATTTTTTTTTAAATTTCAGTAGTTGACAAAAAATAATTAGTAAATGCCAGTTAAATTTGTTTTTAGGTTATTTAATTATTTTTTACGTATTTATATTTTTTAATTTTTTATTTCATTTTTAGATTTGAAAATTTTTCATTAAATTATTTTCATAAAAGTTTTTAAAAATAATTTAGTTCCGGTTAATTCGCCAAAAATACTGGTTAACGGTTCCGGTTCGGTTAACCGTCTGCCAACAACCCTAATTTTTATGTTTAAATTAAATAAAATAAATTTCAATTATCATTTAAATATGTTATTGAATAATTTTTTGTAGAATATACATATGTAAATACTCACCTCTACTCCAGTTTATGCGTCCAATCGACTTCTATGCGTCCAATGAAAGTTTATGCGTCCAATGAAGGTTTATGCGTCCAATAAAAGAAAATTGGATTTTTCTTGGCCGTCTAAAATTCATAAAATTTCTCGTTTGACAGAAAATTGTTAATTTTTTTCGCCCATGGCCTTACGAAATTTTCACAAATTTCGCCTGCGGACTGAAAAAAGAAGAAATCTGGTAGCTTATTCTTCCAAAATTCTTTAAAATTTTCGCTTGCGGCCCTAAAAAAGAAATTTGTATGTTATACATATAGGAGAATTTGGATGATTAAGGTGCATTTTGTTTTATATCGTGTGATTTCAAGGGGCTAATATCGTTTTATCTTTACTTATCCGCATAAAACTTATATCCCTCCTTAACCACTAATTTTCTAAAATCCCTCTTACAATTCCGAATCTTTATATATCCCGATATCAAACACGTATATCCGATAAATCCGTTTATACACCACTCTTTAATCCCCATATGTATACCACTTAATCGCCGACAAATTTTCGGTTCTGTTTCGGTTAACCAAAGAATTTGGTGAAACCGACAATCCTACTTAAAAAAAAGCAAATTTTTAAAAATTTGCTAGCAAACGTTTTTAAAATTTCGGTTCCGGTTCCGGTTCCGGGCCGGAACTTAGAAAAGTTCCGAACACGAACAAATGCTTTGGAACTATACCTCAACTTTGCAACACCAAGAAAAATCCAATTTTTTGTTGATTGGACGCATAAAAGTTCATGAGACGCATGTCCTAAGATAGAGCCAACTAAATTGTGATTACTTGGTGTGGTAAAAGTGGATTTGAGTGATATAAAAGGATTTATATTGAGTGATAAAATGGGTTCTGAATTTATCAATGAAGATTTAAAAGATATCATTGGAGTAAGGTTGGATAAAGTAATTTGTGGAAATAATTAAGGATGTCATATTAGGTATTTTTATAGATCAATAGTGATTAAGATATAACATCTAATCCAGAAATCACCCACTGTCCCCTAAATCCCATTAAACCTAAATTCCACTATCCCCTAAATCCCAAAATATTAATTGATAATTCTTTTATTTCCTTCAAACGCCAAGACATCCAACTTTATCCCCCCAAATCTTTCGCTATCGCTTTTAAGACTCAAATCCCCTGACATCCCTACTACTTCCCCAATTGTCGATATGCTATTTATCCCTATAAATTTTTCGACCTCCCTCTTAATCACTTAAAATCCCCTTATATCTCTCGATATAACTCCTAATCCACTGATATCTTTCCTGATATCCCCCAATAACGTTTATTTTAAGTCACCTGTATTTAAATGTCCTGCCATTTGCTCAATTTTATACTAATTTGGATATATTTTGTATTTTTTATAAAGAAATTTTTTGAAAATCCAGATCCAAAGCCGGCATTTTTTCAATAACAAACTCAAATTGATTTAAACATAAAGAATGTTGTAATAAATTTTCGTATGATAAATCATGGAAGGTGAAAAATAGTACTCCCTCTTGAATTAGCACTCCCCCATTAAATAATACGTCCCTTTGGATAAGGGTTGAAAAATAATACTCCCGGGAGTACTATTATATGAATTAACATATTAAATTTAGTATAAAATTATATACTATATACGTAAACCCTCCCCCCTCGATTGGTCACATCCTTCCACTTAGAATCAAATTGGGCTTCGGCCCTCGTCCCCAATTTAATTGGCGCTAAAAATGGAAGAAATCTGTTTTTTTCTTCCCTAATTCAGTCTGGATACAATAGGTTAACCAAACCAGATCGGAAACGAAAACCATGGATGACCTAATTCTATGTGGGTGGCCGAATTTTTATAGAATAAAGGAATTGTTAAACAAAATTAGAGCGTTTTAATATTTAACAAATTTTTAGTATTTTACAAAGTATTTACAAATTTATATTCTTTAAAATTTTATTTAAGTATTAGTACATAAACGCTTTTTCATTACTTAAGCCAAGGCAGATGCTTTGGCGTCTGCCAAACATTAAATCTAAATTAAAAATCATAGAAATTTATTCAGGATTGTCTGTAAAATTTCTTCAAGAATTAATTTAAACTAAAAATTAATTAAAAAATATACCGCGGTCAACAGGATTCGAACCTTTGCAGGCAGAGCCCAATTGATTTCGAGTAAATCTTTTTATCCATTCGGACACGACCGCACACTTTTGTAATTCGAAAAAGTCTCTTGAAAGACGAAAGATTTTTATTTTCTTCAAAATACGTGAGGGATGAGGTTACCTGTGAGGTTTTCTATTTTCTATTAAAAAATCTACTTTTTCTGTCGACCGCAAATCGACAGAAAATTTTCTGTCGATCGCAAAATATTTTTATTTAATTTTAAGTTTATAAATTGATTTTTAAATCTTTTACTGAAAATTTAAATTAAACATCCCTTAATCAGGAGCGAGCGATATCAAGGATTTAGATGGATTAAGAAGATTAAAAAGATCTAAGATTTCTATTATTTTTATTTTACAAAAAATAAGCTAATCTTTATTCAAAGTCTTCTCGTTAGAGACATTTGTGGTTTTAGAAACTGTTTAGATACTACATATGTATATACAAGTTAGAAAAAATAATATTTAAATGAATTTTGATTCAAATAAAAATTTCAAAAATTCTAACATAATTTATTTTTGAAAATAAAAATATTAAAATATAGATAATTTAATTAAAATTACATTAAGGCTATACATTATTAGAAGCTCATATTTACACAATATAAGCCAATCAAAAATTAAATTTCATTTCTCTAAAAAATTTACCTCAAATTTGCGAAATTTGAAAGAATTTAAAATTAATGTCACACTCCCAAATTATATATGTATAATTCAAAACAAACTAAATAAAAACTACTCATATTTTTATCAAGATAATTGAACAAAAATTGTCAAATATAAGCCCTGGGCTTTAATTATTTCAAAATTCTTTTTTTAAAGAAATATATTTATTTTAATTAATACATAAAAAATTTTTTTGAACAAACAAATGTGAATAATACTATATTCTCAAATTTTTAATTTACATAAAAGAGATTCAAATATTAAAAAAGATTTTTTTATTTAGTGAAAAGTTTTACCAATGGGGGAGTTGAGCTTCGTCCAAATCGGATAACATTTGATTGTTGCCGGCAGAAAGAACAAAACTGATGAATTTCGGTTAGGTGAACGGGTATCGCGATTGAACCTAAAAATGTTTTACTTTTATAATTTTTTTCAGCGACTTTTCTTTTGAAAGTAATTGTTGAATTATTGTAAAGCCAGTGGATACAGTCACAAAACAACCAGACAAGAGACAAAATATTAGATAATTTTTAAACCTTTATTTTATGATTTTAATAATAATAAGCAATATATCTAATTATTATTGTACTATAATATTTATTTAATAAATGGAAATATACTGAGTTAAGACTAAATTTAAGAAAATATAAAAGATTAGAAAAGACAACTAATGAAAAATTTGGATTTATTACATGAGTGGATTTATTAAATTTTTAATTAGATGTAAAAAATATGTCTAAAAACTCAAAAAATAATTTAGGATTACGGATTAATTTTTCAATTTGGACGGGTTCAATTTGGAAATTTTTTTATAAAGCATAATAAATTAACATGCCCGAGAAACGTACACTAAAATATTAAACATAGATTTTATTTCAAAATATAATAAATATGTCAGCTAAAAACTATAATTACATAATAGGACGTCTATTCAGTAATATAAAAATATTGTTCTACTGAATCTATATACCTGTTACTTAAATATTCTATTTCAATTCTTTGAAAATTATTTAAAATTAGTAAAATTTAAAAATTATTATATCATTAAAAGAATAAATTAAAATTTTTTAATAACTACGTTTTATTTATTTTATTTAGTGTAGGTTGAGGTTTTTTGAAAGAACCGAGGAAGGGGATTACCGAGGCTGGAAAAGGCGTGATCGATGCCGAGGGGTTCATTTTGGCCAAGGAAATACATTTTCAAAAATACACTAAATCGTTATTAAAGTCATCTTTTTAAACTTATCAAATTCAGTAGGTGCCTAAGCGTCAGTTTAAATGCGGGTCTTATGGAAATTCTCATAAAAACCTCAAGTTTGTTTAAATCAGTTCCGCAAGCGAAAATTTTAAATTCAAAGAGTTAACACAGAGAAAACTAACTCAATCCTAAACCAAAAGGATTAAGAGTATATGAAGTATGGATCGAGAGATATGAGTGAAATAATAATAATTTTAAAATAAAAACTATTATAATTATAATATCAAATTATTATAACAGTTAAAATATAACTAAATATAAAAATTAAGTTTTTGCAAGAATTCAAATATTTTCTTCTGTTGAAATTCTTGAATATTGTCTTTGACGTTAAAATTAATTACGAATAATAAAGGATTATAATTATAAATTTTTAAAAAATAACATAAAGTATTCAAGTTCATCCGTAAATATATGCTAACAATCAGCAAACGAATTTTTATGGGTTAGATTTTCCTTGAACTTTACAAACAATGAGAATTATAAATCCGTATTATTTTTTATTTTATTAAATAATTTTAAATTTTTAGAAATTAAATTTTAAAAATATATGCCTTTTTTATTCCACATGCACACACGAGAAATACTTTTTAAAGTAAAATCCTCTCAGTAAATATATTCCCTCAATTTTCTATTTCTTTCCAAAACAATTCCCAAATAGCAAAAATATCGACTGGCAATAAGTAGGTGGTCATTTTGCTTTTTGAAAGAAAAACAATTTTCTAAAAAAAATTGACAAAATTTACTTTAAATTTCTTTAAATAAATTTAATTTTTAAATAAATATTATTTTTTAATATTTATAAAAGAAATGTTTTATTATTTCAATTATTTTTTATTAAAATTTGACCAAATTTTTCAAATTATAAAAACTACAAAATATAATGAAAATGCTCGTCCTTTCAATAATTTCATTTATTAATTTATTATTTATTTTACAAAGTATTTATTTAATTCTTTTCTTTATTTCCAAATTATCTTATTATAAAAGAACTCAACAAATTAATATTTTACTCATTAATAAAGAAAATAAAAATAAATTGTAAGAAAAAAGAGATAAATTTTTAAAGGTATGAATTTATTAACAAATATATAATTTATATTTTTTAATATTAAAATAAATTATTTAAATTATTTAATAATGAAATTACTAAAATTATTTTATTTTTTGCAACTGTTTCCAATCTAATAAAATTGTCATAGCAACCATTAAAAATATCCAAAAAAGAGAGAATATATATTAAATATTTTGTAACCTCGAATGCTCAAAATTATTTTATTTACAACTGCTGCCAAAAAAGGCACAAGAGGATGTTATTATTTACACCTTCTGTTGCAGCAACTTTTAGTTCTGTTTATCACATTAATAAAAGAAAACACGTTGGAAAAATAATACTTTTAAATATTTAATTTAATTTAGCACCAATTAAAAAATAAAATAACAATGTCTGTGCCTAGTCTTTTTTTTTCTGGCGAAGAAGATAATGAAGAATTTTCTTTATTAAATGAAATTCATCATAACCAAATTCAATCTTTAATTGATTTACATAAAATTCCCGATGAATTGTGGTTAACCCGTAAAAGAATAGAAGCAGGAGTTTTAGAACAAAAAAAGCAAAGAGAAATGCTTACAAATATTCAGGAAAGATTAGCACAATGTCGATTAGAACGAACAAGAAATTTAAAAAGAATAATTGAAAGACCACGTAGTCAATCACCTCCTTCTGAAAGATTGTTTGTTTATTTTAATTTAACTTTTAAAAATATTAATTAGAGTTCCAACAATTATTTTACCTGAAAGACCAAGTACTTCACAATATAGGAAGCAACAAAATATAAATAATATTGAAGATGCATTGTTTATTACTAATAAAAATTTATGGGAGGAAGAAAAAGAAATACATCAAACAGAAAATCAATTTAGGCATTTTTTTATTTTAAATTTTATTAAAAAATTTTAAAAAAAGGAATCGTCTAAATGCATTAGAACAGCAAATGAAACGTTTAAATTTATTTACAGCTCAAACTATTTCTTCTTCAAATATTGGAACAAATTATTCTAATAAAATTAAAGAAGAAATTAAACAAAAAAAAATAAAAGAAATAATTCAAGAATTTTATGAATTAAAAAGAAATATTAATAAATTACGTGAAAATACTAAATTACAATTAAATGAAACTAATTCTTTATTAAATCAAAAAATGGGAATATTAACTAGACAATTAAAAAGAGAAATTATTTTAGTTTGTTCTGTAAATTATTAAAAATAAATATTTATTATTTTTTTAGAATCGTCGTATATCAATTGCTGAATTAGAAAAAATGAAAGAAAAAGAAATTAATATTTTTAGAATAGAAAATCAAAAGGTAAAAATAAGTATCCAAATATATATTTATTTTAATTATTATAAATTTAAAGCTAAGTTCTTTAAATGAAGAAAATGTAAATAAAGCTGAGTCAGCTGAAAATCGTTTAAAAGAAATAATTGAAAGAATTTGCTCATTACCTTTTGTAAATATTTCTTGTTCTTTTTCTGACAATTATGATTATTCTTCAATTAGTAATTTAATTATTTCCATTCGTTCTGCAATTGAACGATCAGTTTTAATTGAACGTAAAAAAGGAGAAGCTTCTCTTGAAGCATATAAGGTGCAAGCAAATGAAGAATTAGTTAATGAAAGATTAAATAATGAAAGAAAATTAAAAAATATTGAAATGTAAAAATATAATTAATTAAAATATTTAAAAAATTTTTTATTTATATAGAGAAAAAAGACTTTTATTTGAACAAGAAAAGGTAGAATGGATTGTTGAGAAGAATAAATTAATTAATGAATTAGAACAAATTAAGACAGATAAATCTGTTGAGATAGCTAAAATTGAGGCAAATATAAAGCTAATAGAAATGGATAAAATAAAAATGAGTAATCTGGAAGAGGTAAATTAATTATTTGAAAATTAAAAAAATTATAAAGTTGTAAATTTTAGAGGAAAAAGGATTTAATATTTTACATAAAGATATAATTAAATAATCCTATCTCCTTTTAAGTACCTATATATCCTTTTATAAATTTCTAACTAAAAATTAATATTTATATTTATAGCAAATAAACAGTTTAAGTACAGAATTAATCGATGAAAGGAATAAATTTACTAAAGAAATAAGCCAAAATAATGAAAAACATAAAATAGAAATTAATGAATATAAATTAAATCTAAATGATTTGAAAACAAAATTAGTAATAGAACAAAAAGAACACCAAAAATCTCAAATAATAGTTAATCAATTAGAAGAAATAAAATCCGTCAGAAATGAGTAAGTAATTTTTTAAAAACTCTTTTAATTATAATTTTAATTAGTTTTAAATATCTACATAGTATTAAATTTATATTTTTTATAATTAAAAAATATTTTTAGAGAATTAATTACAGCCTATAATCGTTTATCATCTGTTGAATCACAATTAGCTATTGCATGCAAAAATACAGAAGAAGCTACTATTAAACTCAAAAAGGAAAAACATGAGTTAGTTAATAAACTTGGAGAGTTTGAAACCGAAATTGAAACACTTAAAGGCAATTAAATTATTAACTTATATTAACTAAAGTATTTAGAACAATTAGAAGCATCTGAATTAAGATTAAAAAAAGAACGCGAAGATTGGCTTGCTGATGCAGAAAGTGCTGATAGAGATTGGAAAGCACAAAATAAATTGATAACAAAAGCAGAAACAAATAGAGTAGATATATTCATATATGTATTAATTGAAAATATATATTTAATTTTAGAAAGAACTTATAAAATCATTAGATTATGCTAATTCAAAATTAGCAGAATTAGAACGTAAATTAGATTCCCAAGTTCAAAAAGAACAGATATTACGTTCTGAATTATTAAAATTAAAGGAAGAATTAGCAGAAGAAAGAATTCAAACAGAAAATATTATTGAAGGAAAAGAAAAAGAATTTAAAAAAGAATGGGATAAGTGAATAATTAAATTAAAAATAAATTATAATAATTTAATAATTTTAGTTTAAAATTAAAATTATTAGAACGTTCAAATTCCTTAATATTATCAAATGAAAATGAAAGAGAATTAAGTTTTAAATTAGAAGTTGCAGAACATAAAGTTAAAAAGGCTGCAGAATTATGTCAGAAATTAAGTGCAGAACTTGATAAACTTAGGTAAAATGTATATAATTTTAAATAATTTTCAAATTATTTTAATTTTTAGTGAGAAAAGTTTTAATCAAAGTACTTCATCTGAAAAGTATTTCTTTTTTTAATTTAAATTTTTAATTATTTTTTAATTAAAAAGATTATTAGCTGATTTAGAGGAAACAAAAGGAGAATTATCAATATTCAGAGATTCTCTTGAAAATGAAAAACGTAAAAATGTTCAATTAGAGACAGAGATTAGACAAATGGAAAAGGGTAAAAGTTAAAATTAAATTAAATTATTTAATTTAAAAAGAACGTATTCGTATTGAAAATATTTTTGAAAGACGTATGAATTCAGAAAGTAAACAATTTAAATTAATTGAAGAAAAAAGAAAAGACAATAATTCAATTGAAATTTTAATTAAAAAATTGGAAGAAAGAATATTTGGAAAACACACTTTTGGAGAATTAACTAAAAGAATTAATATAATATTTAATTATTTATTAAAAATATCAGAAGAAAATAATCAAAGAATTAATGACTTAGAACAAGGTTTTGTTTTAGTTAAATTAATTAATTTAATTAATTATATTAAAAGAATTAATTAATAAACAACAACAAATAATTAACCAAAAAGAATCATTAAATGGTAGAAATGAAGAAAATAAATTATTAAAATTAAAACTGGACAAAACGAAAAATGAATTAAAAAATAAAATTAATGAAGATAATTTAGAAAAAGAATATTTACCGAAAAGAAAAACATTAGAAATAAGAATTGAACAATTAGAACAAATTTTAACTATTGAAAGAGCAGAAAATGCTAATGAAATTGAACGGGTAATCAAAAATATTTTTGTATAATTGTTTTTAATATTTTTTGTTGTGTATTTTAAGCACATTCTTTATAATTAATTAATCATTTTTTAAATTTTAAAAATTTCTGTAACAGAACTTTCCCACTTCTTTTATTCATAAAACAACATATTTTCCTAGTTAATTTTATTCAAAAATATTTAAATAAAATCAAAAAATTAAAACAACAGTTGAATTAATTAATGTAAATAATGTTTATATTAATGTATATACTTGTAATGTTTATATTAATGTTTATATTTCTAATGTTTCTATTAATTAATGTAAATATTTTATTTTAAATGGTGATTGTTTTGAGTTATTTTATTTTTGTTTGTTTACATAAAGCACTAATTAAATTATTTTTATTTCATTTAAAATAATAATTTCCAGATAAGGAAAGAATTAAAAGAAGAACGAAATCATAGTAAAATTATAGAAAATGAATTATTAACAATAAAATTAAAAACAAAGGCAACAATGACTGAAGAAGTTTTAGAAAATAAAAAAACAACAGAAAAAGAGTATCAATTAAAAGAAAAATTAGAACAGACTAAAATTGAAAATATTTCATTAATTAAAAGAATAGAAATTGCTGAAAAGGTAAAAATAAAATTTATTATTATTAAAAATAATTTAATTAATTTAAGAGAGAATTAGAATCAAAAATATTAGAAACAAAATTAAGTTCAGAATTACACGAACTTCGTTTACAACGAAGAGAGACTGTAAAAGAATTAGAAAACTTACAAAGAGAATTACGTGAAACTAAAATTACTAATCAAGAAATTGAAATACAATTAAAACGTTTTGTAAGGGAAAAAGCTAAATTTGAAGGAAAGATTGAAGCCGTAATGAATTATTTTAAATTTAAACTTTTTAATTATTACAATAAATAATATTTTATAATATCTATTATTTATAGATAATATTTACCAATAATATTTCTTAGTTAGAAATGGATCGTCGTCGTGTATCTGCAATTATGAAACAAACAACTTTAGAAAAAAATGCCTTAAACAAATCATTAAATACAATGGAACGTGAAAATTCTGAATTGCAGAAACACTGCCGTTCTTTACAAGCACAGGTTGAACGTTTAGAGGAAAAATTATTAGTTTAGAGAGAGAATTAACTAAAATTGGAAAAAATACTAATTAATTATATTTTATACAAAAAATTATTTTATTAGCTGAAAATCATATTAAGAAAGAAATTAGTAAAGAACTAAATATGTCTTTTAGAAAATTCCTTTCTATTAATTTTACTTTATATTAATTTTAATTCCTTATTATTGCTTGCAATTTTTTTATCTATAAAAATTTTTAAAAGCTTAACATTAATTTTGTATATTAATTCTCGTTAGTTTGATTGAATATATTTATTTTATTTAATTGAATTGATAATTAGTTTAACTTTTTACATAAACATTTATTAATAATAAAACTTATAATAATGTTATAAAAATTTAGCATGACAAAATAGATAAAAAATATTTTACATAAACGATTTAAATTTAATATCTGTAAAATAAATTTAAAATAGAAATTTAAAAAATAAAAAATTAATTAATTAAAATAATTAGAAAATAATTTAAAATTTATGTCGAGGCGAGCCTCGACAAAACAGTTGATGTTATTGATGATGCCATTTTAGTGCATACTTCAAAAGGTTCAAGGAGTTGTAGAATTGTAATAATATTCTTGAAATTACGGGCGAAATCTTTATGTATTTTATAGATGTGCATGTTGTACACTCTTCTGTATATATAAATAAATTTTGTTGATGATAGTGAAGGGCTTCAGAAAGTAAATTGTTGAATTCCATCTTGTTTTTAATGACTTGATTTATTTAAAGTCAAATAAATTTTTTAATTGTGAACCATAACAAAAATTTTGAGATATTTCCATGAATTCGTTTAAAATTCATGGAAATATCTAACTTTTTCTTTTATTCTGTACCATTTCAACTTTTCTAAATTATATTATCGCATTAAATTTAAATTTTTCTTGGTCATTTAGCTGGTTGCTATGACAATTTTCAAATATATTTATTGCAAACAGTTGCAAAAAAATAAATAAAGTAAAAGTTTTGTATTTATTTTTAGTTATTTTTTGTTAAATTAATTAGAAAATAATAATGAAGAAGATTAAAGAGAATATAATATTTTAAATTGAAATGAGGAAAATGTCAAGATAATGTTTAAAAAATATTATTTAAATTAAAATATATAAGTAAATTCAACCTCAGTAAATTCAAACTCAACAAATTTCCTTTCTTTTTTTAATTTTTTGTTATTTTTTAAAATAATATTATTTACAATTTGTTGTTTATTTAATAAATTGTAAATTTTAATAAAAAAAAGAAAAGAATTAAAAGGATTTTCCAAAGAAGATAAAAAATTTGTAAAATAAAAAATAAATTAATTAAATTAATTAAAATATTATTTATTTTTGTCGAAAGAATTATTAAATGAATAAATGAAATAAAAAGCATTCTTGTTTGTTTTAAAAATTTTAATGATTAATTAAAAAATTACTGAAATTGTAGTAATACATTATTACCTTTAAATTAAAAATAAGTTTTTAATAAATTTATAATAAGGGTTGGAATTTTAAAGTTGGATTAATAAATGAAATAATTGTTTAAAGCAAAATATATTACTTAAAATTAAATATGTATATAAATATTTAAATTTAAATATATTCTCAAAAAACCAAAAAATATGTTTAATTACAGCAACTTTTGTAACATTGCGCAAACTTTAAATATTTTCTCTCCATTATTTTTTTAAAATTGTTTTCGCCTTTTTATTGGAAAAATAAAAAGCAAAAGGGTGGCAGCAATGACCAGAGCTGGGTCGATATTTTTGCCGGTTGGAAATTGTTTTGGATGGAGTTAGGGGGAAATACTAGAATTGAGGGAAAGGGATATGTTGAAAAGGGAATAAAATGCATGGAAAGGAATGATGGAAAAGTATTTTGTTGAAAAAAAAGATTTTAATAAATTTTTGTCAAACTTTGATTTTTAAATAAATATTTAAATAATTTCTTTAAAAAATAATGAGAAAGAATTTATCTGCTGAATTCAATAAATAATTAAGTGAATATTTTGTTAGTTAACAATTGTTTTTAACAATTATTTTAACAAATATATGTTAAAAACAATACATGTTAAAAACAATTGTTTTTAACATATATTTTTAACAATTATTTAAAACTTTTTCTTTCTCCTCTAAAATTATTCTTTCATTTTTTCGTTATTTATAATATATTTTTTATTTGCAACAGCAATTTTAAAAGATGAGGATGTAAATCTTGTTTTGTTTCTTTTAAAATCATTTCTTTTATTCTATCGCGGAAATTGCTTGAACATAAAGTATATAAAAGAGGATTTGCTGCGGAACAAGCTAATGTTAAAGCATTTAATAGAAGAACAAGTCCATAAGGGATGAAAAATGTTAAATTAAAGAGAGATCTTTTTTTAAAAATTATTTATTTTATTTTTAATTAATTTAAATTACTTTGCCAAGAAAATTTCTTGAATTGGTGAATAACAAAGTAACTTTAAAAATAAATAATTTATTTTTATTTATTTATTTTCAAATAATTATACCTGTACAGCAACACACCCAATTAACATTCTAACAACTCTCCTTCTTGCATAAATACGTTTATAAGTATTTTTGTCGAGTAAAAATACTTCTTTAGATAAACTTGAAAAAAGCCGGTTGTCGGGTTTTTTAACGTTAAAAATAATTGAGAATACAAAAAAACACAACAAATAGCTGGAGTAAAAAAAATAAAATAAATTCAGCCCATTTGTGAATAATCCAAGAACGGCGACTTGACCAAGGATTTATACAAATTGCTAAAAAAATTTTTTTTTGAATTTTTTAAAGGAATTAGTGAATATACTTAAATGTTCGCTATTATTATTATTTTCTGACAAATAAATAAATAAATTAATTCTTCTATTAAATAATATATTTGGAAGAGAAAATAACAAAACAAAAATCCAAATAATTATAAGTGAATAAATAGCCTTTTTATTTGATCATAATCTGCGAGCTTGAAGAAGATAACAAGTTGCAATAAATCTTTTTTTAATTAATTTTTAAATATTTTTTAAAAACCTTTCAATACAAACTTAATTGACTTAAAATTGACGCAAAAAGGAAAACACACTCAAAATATCTAACTAACGGGCAACCCCAACGCCAATTTATAGGCCAATTTGGACGACCAATCCAAAGAGTTGGGGCCCATTCTAACGAAGTTAAAGCTAAATTAAATAAATCAGCGAGAGCCTTTAAAAAATAAAATTATTTAAAAAAGTTTTTAATTAATAAACTAAATTAATTAGCATTAAATTCATTGCAGATTTACACATTTTTTTGTTTCCAATTACAGCACCAATAACTAAACTATTTCCGAATAAACCAACAAAAGATAACAAAATAAAGAAAAAAATAAAATTGGGCTTAACCATGTCGAGAATTTTTCGACAGAAAATAAAGAGGAAGACATTAAAAGTAAAAAATATTTTTTATATTAATAAAACTTTCTCTAAATAATATTGTAATTAAATAAAAATTTAGAAATTAAATTAATTTAAAGTATTTAAATGAAAAAGAGAAAATGTTTTTATAAAATAATAATAAAATAAAACAAATTTAATTTTCAAAAAATAAAAATATACACAAAATGATTAATTGAAATAACTCACGAACTCTAAAAAATACATACAAAGGATTTTTAAGAATTTACTAATTTAGAATGATAAAAAATATTTTTAAAAAATTATTTTTATTTAATTTTCAAAAATATTTAATATATCTAAATATTTTTAATAAAATAAAATTTAAAAATTATTCAACTATTTTTAGTGTTAATGCCATTTAATTTTTTTAAATGTCAAGAAATATTAAAAAATAAATAGAAAAATCATTGATGGGTAAAAATGAAAGAAATAATTTTGAAAAGAATAAATTTAAATTTTACAAATTTTGTTAGAATATTTTGAGAGAATATTTAAATATATAATTTAAATAAATAAGGAGGGAATTTATTTAAAAAAAAAGTAACGAAAATTAAATATTTTTTAAACTTTAAAAAAAATTTATAGGAGAAAAGTTAAATTAATTCGGAGTTAATTTAAAAAAATATTAATTTAATTTTAAAATAAAAATGAAAAGAAATTTAATTTAATAAAAAATAAAAAACTTTTTAATTAAAATATAAAAAATTGATTTAATAAATATTTTATTTGTTTAGCTAAAAATACAAAAAAATAATTTTATAAATATTTATTATAAAGGGGCAGATGATAATGAAGGGAATTAAAATAAGAAAAAGAAATAGAAGAACAATTAAAATACTTTATGTAAATATATTTTTTAAAATATTTTTTTAAATAACGAATAAATTTAAAGATTTAATAGATTTAGATAGATTAATAATAGATTATTAATAATAGATTTCAAAATGAGTATTTAAAAAAAGTAAAAGAATTCTTTAGTTTTAATTTATTCTCTGGAAGTTAAATATTGGTCTCGAGTTCTTGAAAGTTTTTGGTCCATCGTATATATTGGTACTATATTTATTGCACAAAAATAATGTCAGAAAATAATATCTCCCCTCAATTTCAATATAATAATAAAGAGCATATATAAGTAGTTTAATAAATTAATCCTGTAATAGAAAATGATTAAAACAATTAAAATTTGAATGATAAATTTAAAAAATTGATAAATTTAATAAAATGATAAATTTAAAAAATCTAATGTTATATAATTGTACACAGAAGCATATAGGTATATTAAAGACTGTTAGGTATATTAAAGACTGTTATTAAAGACTGTCACTCGCAGCCCCTCACTCGCAGCCCATTTTTCATCTTTGGGTCACTTCGGGCATCGGCCCTAGTCTCTCCCCCTCCCCACCGTTGGGACCCATTTTTCATCTTTGGGTCACTTCGGGCCTTCGGCCTCGTCTGCCCCCCCCCTCCCCACAGTTGGGACCCATTCTTCCACTTTGGTTCAGTTCGGGCCTTCGTGCCCTAGTCTCTCCCCCCTCCCCACCGTTGGGACCCATTGTTCATCTTTGGGTCACTTCGGGCCTTCGGCCCTCGTCCCCCCCCCCCCCCCCCCCAAAAAAGTTTGGGACTCATTTGGGCCACTTTGGCCTTCGGCCCTCGTCCCCCCAACTTTGGAATCATTTAGGTCACTTCGGGCCTTCGGCCCTCGTCCCCCCAAACTTGGGACTCATTTGGGTCACTTCGGGCCTTCGGCCCTCGTCTCACAGACCTCCCCACCGTTGGAACCCATTGTTCCACTTTGGGTCACTTCGGGCCTTCGGCCCTCGTCTCTCCCTCTCCCCACCGTTGGGACCCATTTTCATCTTTGGGTCACTTCGGGCCTTCGGCCCTCGTCCCCCCAACTTTGGGACTCATTTGGGTCACTTCGGGCCTTCGGCCCTCGTCCCCCCAACTTTGGAATCATTTAGGTCACTTCGGGCCTTCGGCCCTCGTCCCCCCAAACTTGGGACTCATTTGGGTCACTTCGGGCCTTCGGTCCTCGTCCCCCCAACTTTGGGACTCATTTGGGTCACTTCGGGCCTTCGGCCCTCGTTTGGGACTCTTTTGGGTCACATCGGGCTTTCGGCCCTCGTCCCCCCAACTTTGGGACTCATTTGGGTCACTTCGGGCCTTCGGCCCTCGTCCCCCCAACTTTGGGACCCATTTGGGTCACTTCCATTTGGGTCACCTTATTTTTCGATTTATTTATATTATAAAATTTTTTTCCTTTCGCTTAAGAAGATCTAATTGAAGTGTTAATTTTTATTCAGACAAATAAAATAAATATTTATCTATATCTAAGCAAAAAATCTTAAGAAAATTAAAAAGTATAGGATAAAATATAAGATTTTTCTTAATAGAAAAGTAAACAAATTACAATAAATGTAAAGCCAAAGCAGCTCTTGCAAATTTAACTACTAAATAAAAAGAGAAAATTTTTTTAGCAGCCTAGGCTCAAAAATCATTATAGTTTATTAATATGATTCTACTATTAATCTATAAATTTTATAAAAATGCATTAATGACAAAATTCATTCTCAATAAAAGAACTGTTCACAGCAAAAATCATGCTAGAAGAACGATGAGACTACTCGACCGATTCGCTGGGAATTGGGGATAGTAGTAGGTAATCGCCTTGTGGAATTTAGTGAGATAACATTATAACACTAATATTTCAAAATAATTTTGCTTTTCAAAAGAAAAACTTGTAAGTTTTTATAATTAATAAATTTTAATTATAATTCTTATTAATTTTTTAATAAATATAAATGTAATTTAAATCATAAATAAAATTCAAATCAAACATTTTAAAAATATTATGCAGCCTTTAAATCAAAATACATAGTATCTTATAATATAAGAATGAATTAACTTATTTTATCATTTATTTAAATATTTATGGCTTCAACCACAGACCAATGGATTTTATAAAAAATTTAATCAATGAACTTTTATTGGGCCAATTCATTGCAAAATGCTATCGGCGATTATGACCATCTGCTAATAGAACATTATAAGTGAGTGGATCATGTAAATTTTATCTAAATTAATACAGAAAATAAATTTTTTATCAGATATTATTTAAAAAAGCGAATTTTATCATTATATTTAAGTTGACAGGAAAAATAATTAAATTTAATATATGTAGTTCCACGTGAAGAAGGACTTAAAAACGGATAGAAATTTTTATAAGACTACATATATTGGATTACCACTAAATGTTTATTTCAAAAATATTAAATTATATCATTAAAATAAATTTTGAGCATGCCGAAAACTATATTGACTAATCATACCGCTATCATAATTAATGGTCAATTTAAATGTATGAACTTATCTATGCAGTTTTATTCAAAAATAAATGTAAAAACAGTAAAATACTTTTATTAAATGATCTATCACAATTGATGATTATGTATATACAAAGGAGATTATATCAAAAATACACATCCCGGTTATAAATTTTATCAAATATTTTAATATCTTATCTTGAACTACTGTAACAAATGTATTCAGAGGATGTTAGTGATTATGAAACTTAAGAACACTCCCAAAAATAAAATGCCTGTCATAATACATATCATAGAAAGAGAAGATGATAATATGCATATAAGAATATGAAATTAAATAAATTAAATTAAATATATTTAGTAAACAAATATTTTTATAATAAATTAGGAACTTATAAGATAATGTATGTATTAAAAACTCAATTTTTATATATTAGACCTAATTAACACGCTGATCGGAGGGCTTAAAGGTAAATTAGCTAATAAAAGCCAAACATAAGAAACTTGAATATCTGGCAGATACAAAGTTAAACATAAAATTAAATTAATAGTTGTATTTATTAATTTAAAATTTTAATTAATAATTTTAAATTCATAAAAAATAAATAATTTTAAGCTATTTAACAAAGTGTACATATGTAGAATGTACATATGTAGAACTGCATCATTAGAAGAGCTTTTTTAGAAATATGACCTTTATAAAATTCAGGATTTTCCTCTAAGTTTCTTTAATATTGTTGCAATATGTAGTTCATATTAAATTTATTTTAAAAATTTTTGACTGAAATTTATTGATGAATCTGAATACAAAAACATCATAATTTTCTGTGATTTGACTAAGTTTATTAAATTTTACAAAAATTTTAATTACTGATTTAAAATATTATAATATCAATAGAAAAAGGAACATCCGTTATATGAACCGTTAATCTGAATAGCTGCATAATAACTCAAAAAATGCCAGATTATAGTCATATTCATGCGAGAATTCCATTTCGTCCAGAAACACTCCAAAAGATGTTAACTTCATAGATTCCTAAAGATATTACTAAACAATACTATACTAATGTTTTTTCATTTAAATATTTTAAAAATTTAATGACAATAGTTGATAAATGATAGTTGATAATTGATTATATAGTTGATATTTAATAATATACTAGATAGCTTGAGATAAAATTTTAAAAAATAATTATATTATTATAATAATCTGTTCCTTCTTATATTTGTTAAGTTTAATAAAAATGTAAATATGAGTTTATAAGAATAAAATTTAAAAAATATTTAAAAACAAGGAAAAAGACAATTTAACAAAAGAAAGAAAAATGTTAAAAACTATCATATCATATAGTTATTTGTTGAATATTGAAAAATTTAAAAATATTGAAAAATTTCATTTTCAAAACAAAATTATTGTTAAATGAAAAAAGTGAAAATGAAAAAATGTTTACAAATTTTAGTGAAATTTGTTTTGATAATTGTTTTCTTGGTATAAAAAGTATGTTGGATCCTTGATTTGTTATTTTCAAATTGATTTAGATTTTTAAATTAAATATACTTTTTCTAATTTTGATTGACATTTATTCAAATATTTTTCATCCTTTCCAAATTTCCCCAACAAAATATTAAACTTTCTTTCTCATTAAAAATAACCTTTTCTTTGTGTATTTAGAAATAATCTTTCCTTTCCCTTTCATCAATTTAAACATTTACTTCTGGCTTATATTTAAATTAAAAGTAACTTTGTTTAATAATGTGTTTTATTACTTTCCCTTCTTTACCTATCTAAAATATACTTTTTACACAAATCGCCGCCCTTCTTTTCTTGACTATATAAAAACCCCTTACATTTACTCAATTACCTTCTTGTATTCAGAACGTATTAAACGTATCTAAAACTTAATAAACTTATTTCACTTGAATAAACTTATTTAAAAGACTTGTGTTGAAAATTAGATAAAAGTGACCTGAAAGTTCAGAGAAAACCCTAAGCTTAAAACCGGGTCAAACTAAGTAAAAGAGTCAAATCTTATAAAGTACATACATAAAATACTAAAATTAACATTATTAAGCAAATACGCGCAAATACACAAAAAGCTTTTATAAGATTAGCTGATTTAATAAATTATTGCCCTATACCTCCAACTATTTAAGTGAAAAAAATATTTAATTTAATAAAATGAGTGAAATATAAATTTTAGCAATTGATACCTAATGAGAGCCGGCTTTTTTCTCAGCAGCACAAGAAATCAATAAAATAAAATTTCTCCCTAAACTTTTGTATTATGTTAATTGCTTATATAAAAATAATTTTTTTTATCAGTAGTATAACTTTTTAAGAAAAAATTAAATAAAAGATACTTTAGAAATCTACTGCAAAAAGTAAATTTTAAAAAAATTAATTTAGATCAAGTTTTAAAGAAAATCTTTATCATTAAAATATGATAATGTAAAAAACCTTTATACCAATTATTATTTTAATTTTTAAAATAATATGATTCTCATCGACTAACTAATTTTTATCAACACAAGAAATCATCGACTAAAATTATTATTAATCAATTAGTAAAATTTATCTATATATAAGTAAACAAAATTAAAAATAAACTGCGTTCAAATAATTTGAAATTACTTATAAAATAAGAGAAATTGGACTTTATTCGGAAGTCATATACGTTCCGACAGCTCAGCCGGTGATTCAACCGTCTTTATTAACTAAAATGTCTGCTCATTTTGAAGACCACTTTTTCAGTTAAACACAGAGGCTTTAGAATCATTAAATGATAAAATGATTTCCAAACAAAAATAAAAGACACCCAATTTTATAAAAATTTATAAAGACAAATGTCAAAATATGCACAAATATAAACAATATGTTTAAGGTAATGTATAAACAATATGTTTTACATAAACAATGTGTTTTATAACAAGATGTATTTTTTTGAAAAATGATAACAAACATAGGAAAAAGTATTATTAAAATAAATAGTTCCAAAAAATCTTTAAAAAAGTATGTTAAATAACAATACGATGGTATGATTTGTGATGACACTTATAAATTCCAAAAAGATTTTTTGAAAACATATTTATTAGTTACAGATAAAAAATAAAACATTTCTCGGAAAAGTAAAATTATATATAATTCTTTATTTTTTATTAACTTAATTGACAATTTTAAAAATTAAGAAAAAAGTAGTTTTAAAGTTAATTAAGTTTATTTAAATTAAACTTCATTCCGCCTGATCAGTATATTAATTTAATTTATAAAATATTATTTAATTTATAAAAATATTATAATTATTACAAGATAGAAAATATTTTATATTCATTAAATAAGATAGTAAATTAATAATTATCCATGAAAAATAAAATTTAAATGTATTTTACAATTCAAATAATATTCTTCTGTTTAGTTCAATTTCACCATATTCAAAAGATTGTTTTTGAAATAGGGTTTAAGACTTTATGAGCTGTTAGTTGATATTCATTTTTAGGTTAGTTGATATTCATTTTTAGGTCATATTCTCGACTAGACAAGATTAAATTAATTTAATTAATAAATCAATAAACAAAATTAATACAGTTACAAAGATAATAAAAATTATTGATGTGCAAACTTGAAACAACGATTTTTATATAAATACCACAATTAAAATTTTTATTGGATCTCGATAATATTTTTTGAAATTACTTAATTTAATAATCTCAATAATAAAATTAATCTAACTTTTTAAGGTTAAATCGTGTAATATTAATTCAACTATTGATAAGGAAGCATAAGATTATCAGGAAATTCTTGTCAACACTTGTTTTTTAATAAATGATAACATAGATTTAAATAATGTTAATCACGAAGAAATAGTTGAGCAAGAAATTTTTTAGGTGGGAGACATTTATGTAATAGTTAAAATTGGAGATCGATTTATTATAAAATTTTCCTTAAAATAATAAATTATAGTTCGAGATGTCGAAAACACAGATGACTCCGACAAATGACTCGAAAAAATAATATTAAATAAATTGTTGATAAATTAAAAATAATAAAAGATTTAAAATTAGTAAACACAAATTATTTTACTTATATTTGATATTACCTTCTTTATGTTATATACCAATGGCTTAATCGATGTATGCACTATATCAATTTCGTCTTCTAAATTTTTAATTAAATTATATTTTTAAAATACATAATTAGTAGCAATTGAAATTATTTATTAACTTTCGATAAACTTTCAAGTAGGCTAAATCTAATAGGTTGAAGGAACTTTCAAAAAAAGTTCTTTCCTCACTTTTCGCCCCAAATAGGTGGCAATTCAATTTATTAATGGATTTTAAAAGTAAAAAGTTATTTTTAGAAATTTAAAAAGATTAAGAATATAAATATCATTAATTAGTAAAAAAGTTAAATATATTTATTTATTTAAGAAGAAAAAAAACAATTTCAACGAAAGGGGGTCCACTTACATCGTTGAAAACAATTATAAAAGTCTAAATTTGTGGTAAAATGACAGTATAAGGCTATAATTTTTTATTTATACTAAGAAATTTCTTTTTGTTATTTTCACCAATTCTTGAATTGATTGGTGAAATATTGGCAGAAGCCTGATTGCGCTTATTGCTGTTCATTTTACCCAAATGAAAATTAAAATTTGTCAAGAGGCTCTTAAATTAAAAATAAATTAAAAACAATTAAATCAAGTAAAAAAAAATGTGTTTTTAAAAAAAAACAACAATAAAAAGTATAAAGTCTCAATGCTCAATAAAAAAAAATCAATTTAGGGATACAATGTCTTTGCATAAAATATCAAAACGCCAAATAAAATATAAATTATTAAAAAAATGTTTAGGTATGGCAATTTGAGTAGGAGTAGAAAAAAATGGTTTTTGTAACTTTTACGAAAAACGATACATAATAAGGAAAACGCCATACCTAAAACATCTATTTCAAATATTTTTTGCGTGTATTTGCATCCATAGGTTGTGAGGTGTATATTTAAGTATAGGGAGGGTAGAGTGGGAAGGGTAGAGTGTAGAGATAGGGAGGGTAGAGTGTAGATAGGGAGGGTAGAGTGTAGAGGGAGGGTAGAGTGTATAGGGAGGGTAGAGGGAGGGTAGAGTGTAGAGGGTAACCAAGTTTAACTTATTGTACTAATATCGATTTTAATTTGTTTTTAAATAGGAAAGGGGTACTAGATAAGATAGTTTCCTTGTCAAGAACATTCCATGCTATAGCCGTACGGTTAACAAAGGATTTTGAACTAAATTTATTTTGTGTTTTAGAAATAATCCTGATTTTTGAATTGTTAGTTTCCCTATTTGAAATATTGAAAATTTTATTTGGAACATAGGTATAGCCATTGATAATTTTGTAGGCTAAAACTAAATCATAGGTTTTTCGACGATTTTCAAGTGTCGGTAGTTTAAAATATTCTAATCTTTCATGGTAATTAATATATGGGAGTCCACATTTGGTTAGTAAGATTTTAGTAAAATATTTTTGGCATTCTTCTAGTTTTTTTATGTCCGATATTTGAAGTGGGTTCCATGCTTCAGGAGCATAC
The DNA here is from genome assembly GCA_036172955.1 of Meloidogyne arenaria. Classification (NCBI taxonomy): domain Eukaryota; kingdom Metazoa; phylum Nematoda; class Chromadorea; order Rhabditida; family Meloidogynidae; genus Meloidogyne; species Meloidogyne arenaria. Next base: position 3,425,911 of record JARQAB010000015.1, on the reverse strand, counting down.
TCTAATAAAGGTCTTATATAGCTTTTATAGACATTTATCCATGTAATGGATGATCTTGATTTAATAACTTTAAAAAGAAATTGCATCCTGTAATATGCGTTTCTAATTATTTTATTTATATGTGTATCGAATTTTAATTTATTGTCAATTATAATACCTAAATCTCGAATTGATTCAACTTCGCTAATATTAGCGTCATTTATTCGATATTGGTCTTTTGGATTGTTTTTGCCTATATGAATGACAAATGTTTTATTAGGTGCAATACCAATTTTCCATGTTTTTGCCCATACTTCTATACTTTTAAGTGCAGTAGTTAACTGACTACGTTCTGTTTTAGTATTATGTACTACATAAACTTTTACATCATCTGCAAACATTCTAATTGATACTCCATTTGGAATAACGTCTGGTAAGTCATTGATGTAAATTAAAAACAATAATGGACCAAGTACGGAACCTTGTGGTACACCAGTTGTAATATTTCTTTTATAAGATAAATCTTCTCCTATTTTAACTTGAAAAGTTCTAAGAGTTAGGAATTCTGCAATCCATTTCAGGATTTTTCCTTGAATACCAATGTTAAAGAGTTTTTTTAGTAAAAGATCATGAGGAACAGAATCAAATGCTTTTTGGAAATCAATAAAGATACAGTCAGTATTTTTTCTGTTGAATATAGCATCGTACCAATCCTCAAGAGTTGAAACAAATTGGGATGTGGTAGATCTATTCTTAATAAAACCATATTGATATTTATTGATTAAATTATTTACAATGAGAAATTGTGTTATGTATTTTGATAGTATCTTTTCCATTATCCTGCACATACAGCAAGTAATGGAAATAGGTCTATAGTTTTCGGGATTGAATTTATCACCCTTTTTAAATATAGGAGTGATGATCGATGTTTTCCATATATTAGGTACTTTGCCTTCATCTAGGGAAATCCTAAATAGTTCTAGTAGGTAAGGTGCTAAAATATGTTTGGAATTTTTAATAACTTTATAATTAACGTTATCTGGGGATGTTCCTTTATTGGGAAGTTTATTTAGAATTTGGATAACATCTAAGATGTCAAAAGTAATGTCAGTTATACTTGGTTTATCGTTATTAATTTTTTCGTTATTTATACAGTAATTACATGTATTAGTATTATTGCTAAGACTTTTGCTGAATATTTCAGCAAAGATTTCAGCTTTATCAAGGGAATTATGAATAATTTTATTTTCGTAATAAATAGAAGGAATATCTCTATTTACTTGTTTATATTTGTTAATATATTTAAAAATGTTTTTAGGGTCTTTTTTTAAAATTTCATTTTGCCTTTTGGCAAAAAAATTTCTAGTCTGAATCCTAACATGGAGTGAAATACTTTTGTACAATTGTTCAAAGTTTTTGTTAGTTTTTTGAAGTTTATAAAGTCTTTTCTTTTCTTTGATACTAGCAAGAAGTGGAACTGGATATTTATGAGCTTTATCTTTTTTAGTTAGGACTTTTTCAGGCATATAGGTATCAAGACCTTTTAATAAAGAGTTAATTAAATTATTATATTTATCCTCTAAATAGAAATTTAGAGTATGTATTTTTGGTAAAATAGAGGATAAATATATATTTAATAAATTATTTTGTTTTATTGTATATGGTCTATATTTAATTATGGCGGAAATTTTTTTTATTTTGGGAAATTCAGTGTCAAATGTAATTAATTCATGATCAGATGAAAAGAGATTTTCATGAATTAGAATGTTAGATATTAATTCAGATCTATTTGTTAAACATAAATCTAGGAGTGCATTACCTCGAGTATTAGTATTAATTACAGAGCTAAGATTGCAGCGATTAAAGAAGTCAAGAAATATTTCTCCAAAATTAGATTTTGGAAGTGGAGTGGAATTTATCCAGGTAAGGTCTTTGTTTCCCAAATTAAAATCGCCTAGGAATATACAATTAAATGTTAAAAGATCATTAAGATAATTAAAGAGTTTTTTGGTGTTTTGAAAACTAGTGTTTGGAGGACGGTATACTAAGATGAAATTCAAACATTTGGAATTATTCATTTGGAAGTGTATAATTTCTGAATTGAATTTTGATTCAGAATGTTTTACCAGGTAGGGAAATTCTTTTTTTAAATGACTGCACAGCCTCCCCCTTTTCTTGCCCTATTAGAAACTATTGTATTATATTTTTCTAAAATATGTAAGTCTAAAAAATTTAATTCTTCGTCTTTATTAAGCCAAGTTTCCGTAATAAAGAGAAAATCTAAATTTAAGGTATCTAATGTCAACGAGACTTCATTAACTTTGTTTCTTATGGATCTAACATTTATCAACCCACCCTTAATAAAATTGATATTTTTAGACCTAGAGTTTCTGAAGTTTATGCAAGTGGACACCTCACCCTAATGGTGGCAAATACACTGGAAATTCCCAGGGTCCTGACGGAACCTGGGAATATCCTTGCGAGGCATGACATGCCCCGCAAAAATTACACAGTCACAATTCGGATCAGCTTTATACTGATCCTTACAAAGAGAAAACAAATTTTTTCTATCAATTAATTGCTGTTTCGTTAAAGACTCACGAACCTTTACATTTCCTTCAAATTTCTTCTTTGATCCCAAAAGTCGTTTTACATGCCATCGCGTTGGAAGTTCCACCTTGATCAGCCTTGGGAAATTTTGTTGAGAGGAGCCCATCCGATAAGTCTTTGTTGGAATACATTCCACTCCAGCGTTGTCTAAAATATTGTTGATTTGTTGTCTGTCTTCCAAAGCTCTAGCTGTTGGTGATGTTGCTTTTGATTCAGGCACGCCTGACACCACCACACAATGCTGCCTTTTGTCCTCCTCCAAAACTTCTTCCATACTAACCTGTTCACCAATTATTGATCCAGCCATTTGAAGTAGAGTTGTCATTTGGCGTAAAATTTGCTGAGCATATTCAGGAATATTTTTGTCGTTGTCAAAATTTGCAGAAAATTGATTCAAGTTGTTCAATTCTTGAAGAAATTTCTTTTTGTTATTTTCACCAATTCTTGAATTGATTGGTGAAATATTGGCAGAAGCCTGATTGCGCTTATTGCTGTTCATTTTACCCAAATGAAAATTAAAATTTGTCAAGAGGCTCTTAAATTAAAAATAAATTAAAAACAATTATATAAAACTCAACTTGGGACAAGTTGAGTCCAAATAAACTCAAGTTGAGTCCAAATAAACTCAACTTGGGACAACTAAAGGAAAATATAAAATGACTCAAAATTTAAATCAACAACAAATAATCGATATTGCAAAAGCCGTTGCTGAAATATTAAAGCCCACTATTACTGAAATTGTTAAAACAACAATATCAGAAATTTTTAAACAACAATCTAATCCACCTAATGACTCATCAACAATCAATACTCCTTGGGGCTGCCCTCCTCTTAATATCTACTCTTCCAACCTCTCCTCACAATGCCAAATAGCACAAACAATCAATAATGCTATTATCAATTCTGAAACAATCAAGGCAAAATCTTTGCGTGCTGTTATTGAAAAATTGCCCGAAGTAAATGATGAAGGTATGGTTAGAAGTTTAGTAAAAGAATGTGGACTTGAAGATAAGGTTGATTTTACTGGTATCCATAGACATCCACCACATGAAAATAACAAAAGCAATAAGCCGCGTATTCTCAAAATACCCTTTTCTGATACAAAATCTCGTGATATTTTTTTATATTCATTTCGTAAATGCGTCAAATCTCTTCCTAATGTTCCTAAAAACATAACAGCCAGACGTGATATGACCCAATATGAATTAAATATTCTTTATAACCTCCGTAAACAAGCTTATGACCTTAATGTTCGTGAAAATTTATTTAAATATTTTGTTGTTGATTTAGAAATTCGTAAAATGTCAAATCCAAAACCTCTTAAGGTAAAAAATGCTTCCGCATAGGGTAATTCGAGTAACCATACTGGTAATTTAAAAACAGCTTTAAACTCTAATGTATTATCCTGTTTGGCTTTTAATGCACGATCTATAAATAATAAAACCTTCGAACTGCAGGAACTTTTAGAAAATAACAAAAATAAAATAATATTAATAAATGAAACTTGGCTTAAAGAAAATAACATTATACATTCAGAATTCTCACTTCAAGGCCAGTTTAATCCAATATTTGCAAATAGAAAACAAGGTCTTGGCGGCGGCTGCCTAATACTAATTCCCTCCGAAATTCCATACAAATTAAAGTTTACGGGCACAAAATTTAAATGCGAAATCATACATATAAAATTACTTATTCAAAGAGGTATTGAAATTTTTTTTATATACCGACCACCAAAATGTTCATATGATGAAACAAAAAAATTATTGAAATATATTTCATCTATATTAAATCCTAATGTTTTAATCTATGGGGACTTTAACATTCCTAAAATCAATTGGGATTCTATGGATTCAAATAATGAATTAGGACAGTTACTTATTGATTTCTGTTCTCAAAATGAAATTCATCAACATGTTAAAGAAAATACAAGAGATAGTTCAATACTTGATTTAGTTTTTACAAAACCCAAAAATCTTATTGAAAACTATAATATTTCTGTTCCATTCTCAACATCTGATCATAATATGATCTCATTCATTCTAAACGTTAAATTCCATAGAGAATTAAAAAGTAAAAAATATATTAGAAGTTTTAGCCATAAAAACACAGAAAATCTTAGAAAATACATATCATCCATAAATTGGAAATACATACTGGAGACAAAATTCACAACTAATGATAAGTATAATAACATAACACAAAATTTAGTATCCGCCCTTAATTACGCTATCCCTTTACAGACATTAAATTTAATTATTAGGAATAGTTATCCTAAAAAGATTAAAATTTTACAGGCAAGAAAACTTGCTATACATCAAAGCTTAAGAAAGAATCCTATAAATAATAATTTAAAACTTCAATATCGATTTATCTCAAAGGAACTCAAAAAGAATATAGAATCATATAATGAAGAAAAGATAAGTCAAACTATAAATAAAGGAGGTAATGCCATTCATAAATTTATCCGGCAGAAATTTAAACTAAATAACAAAATACCAAATTTAATAAGTGATGATAACAGAATACATATAAATATAAAAGATAAATGTAAATTACTTGCTAACACATTTAGTAAATATTTTCAACTTAAGGAATTTGACAAAAACTTTACTCCTAGACAAACTACAAGAGAACGTTTAGAAGATATTGAATTCGATATTCTCACCGTTGAAAATATCCTAGAAAATCTTCCAAATAAAAACTCTAATTCACCTGATGATATTCCTTATATATTATTGAAATCATGTTCAAAAATACTTTCTCCGACCATAACAGAAATATTCAGAATCATACTAGATAATAGGACAATCCCAGAAATCTGGAGACAATCCTACATCATTCCTATATTTAAAAAGGGTGAAATAAATGACCCTGCTAATTATAGACCTATCTCTGTTACATGTACACTTTGCCGCGTATTCGAAAGAATTATCTCAACACAAATCATAAATTTTTTAAATAAAACTAAATTCTTCTCTGATGAACAATTTGGGTTTTTACAATATAGATCCACTACCACAAATCTTTTATCTATGTTAAATGATTTTTATAAGTCATTGGAAAAAAGAGAAAATATCGATGTTATTTACATTGATTTTGCTAAAGCATTTGACTCTGTTCCTATTGAGCTCTTATTACTCAAAATAAAAGCTTGTGGAATAAATGGAAAATTATATGATTTTATAGAAAACTTTTTAACAAAAAGAAGTTTTAAAGTTAAAATAGAAAAACAATTCTCTGAAAGCATACAAACAAAATCAGGAGTACCACAAGGAAGTGTATTAGGTCCATTACTATTTCTTATCTTCATAAATGACCTTCCAAACTATCTTCCTTCTGATGTAAAAATTAAAATATATGCTGACGATGTAAAATTATATGCATATCATCAAAATGACAATAAACGGGACATACTAAAAGAATCACTAATATTACTTAGTAAATGGGCAAAAATTAACGGTTTAGAAATCGCAGAAAATAAATGCTCTGTACTTTACGTTGGAAAAAATAACTCACAAGAAGAATATCATATATCTGAGAATTTAATTCCTAAACTACAGACAGTTAGAGATTTGGGTATCTTAATAGATTCCAAACTCTCTTTTTCCGATCATATTAATATAATTATCAAAAGAGCTTACTTAAGTATATATAGACTTTTTAAAGTTATAAGAACTAGAAAACTGGAACAATACATTAATATCTACAAGACATATATTCGGCCACAACTAGAATATGCAAGCGAGGTATGGAATCCTATGAAAAAAGCAAATTGCGAAAGGATTGAAAAAATTCAAAAATATTTTACAAAAATTGCATTTAAAAAATCTGGATTTATAAAAATAAAATATGAAGAAAGATTAAAAATATGTAACATAGAGAAATTAGACATACGAAGACAAATTAATGATCTTTGCATGATTCAAAAAATCCTTTATCAGAATACACACTTAAAACCTGAAAACTTCTTCGCGTTTGCAAAAAAAGCCAAAAGAAAACCCCTACTCCTTCAAAGCCAAAGATATAATTCGAAATCTAGAAATAATTTTTTTATAAGAAATGTAACAAATTGGAATAAACTACCTAATGAAATTATGGGTATAATGCATAAAAAGCCATTCAGGAAATACATTAAAAAATGGATATCAGATAACGGAAACATTTTTCCTTAAGTTTTAATTTATTAAATGTTTGGTGAAATAAAACAAATTTTTAACAAAATATACAACAAAACAATTATTTCACCAAACACTCCAAATACATAATTATATTAAATTAATTTATTTTACAAAAAAAATTTTTTTTTTTTTCTTTCTACATATATTTGTCCTTTTACATATATTTGTCTTTTTTACATATATTTGTCTTTTTTACATATATTTGTCTTTTTTACATATATTTGTCTTTTTCACCACTATTAGTGTATTTTTTTTATACCGTGTGGTTGCTCATAAATAAATAAATAAATAAATAAATTAAATCAAGTAAAAAAAAAATGTGTTTTTAAAAAAAAACAACAATAAAAAGTATAAAGTCTCAATGCTCAATAAAAAAAAAATCAATTTAGGGATACAATGTCTTTGCATAAAATATCAAAACGCCAAATAAAATATAAATTATTAAAAAAATGTTTAGGTATGGCAATTTGAGTAGGAGTAGAAAAAAATGGTTTTTGTAACTTTTACGAAAAACGATACATAATAAGGAAAACGCCATACCTAAAACATCTATTTCAAATATTTTTTGCGTGTATTTGCATCCATAGGTTGTGAGGTGTATATTTAAGTATAGGGAGGGTAGAGTGGGAAGGGTAGAGTGTAGGGAGGGTAGAGTGTAGAGATAGGGAGGGTAGAGTGTAGATAGGGAGGGTAGAGTGTAGAGGGAGGGTAGAGTGTATAGGGAGGGTAGAGGGAGGGTAGAGTGTAGAGGGTAACCAAGTTTAACTTATTGTACTAATATCGATTTTAATTTGTTTTTAAATAGGAAAGGGGTACTAGATAAGATAGTTTCCTTGTCAAGAACATTCCATGCTATAGCCGTACGGTTAACAAAGGATTTTGAACTAAATTTATTTTGTGTTTTAGAAATAATCCTGATTTTTGAATTGTTAGTTTCCCTATTTGAAATATTGAAAATTTTATTTGGAACATAGGTATAGCCATTGATAATTTTGTAGGCTAAAACTAAATCATAGGTTTTTCGACGATTTTCAAGTGTCGGTATGTTAGATCTTAATGTTAAACATGTCAACTGAGATAGAAATTAAGCTATTTTTTAACATTAAGATCTGCCAGATCGGATAAGATTAATATTTATATAAAACCCGAGCGGTGGAGTCGAGTGCTTGATTTGGATTTACTCTAACTTAAACAACAATTTGCCAACAGTTAATATTTACATATACAATGGCGACAATTTAGTTAAAAGGGTAAACTCGATCCGAGTATTATGATCCCGAGTTATGAGTCGAGTGGATTCGAGTAACGAGCGGTGGAGTCGAGTGCTATTTTTTATTGTCGCTAACTCGAACTTGCTCGGATCGGATTTACTCTAATTTAAACAATACGCTTAAATCTTCTTACTCAAGTTCGAATTATAGCTGCAGTTGCGGTTAATAATTCATATCTTTTGCTAGTAAATTTTTTATGCTTGTATTTATATCCAGCAATATATTCTACAATTTTAAGTCTATTTTTAACACAAAATCGTTTTATAATTAAAAAAGTAAAAAATTCTGCCTATTGAAACTTTTCGTGTCGCGATAAGAAATGCGCCGCGTTACTTATAGAAAATTAAAAAATTTTCTACGCTATAATTTCATAATAGCATATTGATTTAATTAATTAAAAATAATGCCAACAGTTAATATTTATATATACAGTGGCGGCAAGGTAAACTCGATGTAATTCCGTTCATCTTTATCCGATCTGGCAGATCTTAATGTTAAAAGGTTTTCGAAAATATTAGAATTTTGAAAAACGCTGAAACATGTCAACTGAGATAGAAATTAAGCTATTTTTTAACATTAAGATCTGCAGATAGGATAAAGATGAACGGAATTACATCGAGTTTACCCTTTTCTTAACTAAATTGCCGCCACTTTAAGCTACCTATCCCACTCTCTCTCTCCCGCACAGCACTTATTGCCAAATTTTTATTTATACCCCCCGCCACTCGTCGTCTCCTCTATCGCTTCTCCTGTAATTATAGAAAAATTTATTGAAAGACTCTATAATTGATCGCATATACAATATTTTTTATTATGGCATTTAAAATTAATTTAAGAGTGTCTTGCTATCTGCTGTTTGCGATTAAGGAGAATTTTTATTAAAAACTTATTTAATATGTTTTAAATTTATTTTATTAAATAGTTATTAAGATATTCTAAATGTAAAAAAATAATAATTTTAAATAGGTAATTTATCAAAGATTTGGGCTTTACTGAGAAAAATTTTATGAGGCCGTTGAATATTTTGTAACAAGTAGACTTTGGTAGAACGTTAAAAAGTTATTGTATTAAAAAAATGTGATTTAAGTTAGAAGAGCTTCTAAAATTTAAGCTTAACTAACGAAATGTGATAATTTAAAAAATCATTTCGCCTGTACGTTTTTGGTTTAAGTAAGTGTTTCGAGATGGAGATGTACGATTGAGAAAAAGTCGCATCCCTTTTTAATTTTTTATATAATTTTTAGTCTTTATATTTATATTTAAACAATGCGAAATAACATCTTAATATCATGTTTACTGTTCTTGATGTTCTGCCTATTTGATGTTCTTTCATCTCCTGGAGAAAGCTCAGGACAGGGAGAAGTATATTACTATTTTTTAATTCTAAACATTTTAATTAAGTTAATTCCCCCAAAAAAGCTTCATTCTTCTCTTGATAGCAATGGTGATCCTTATATGCACTTATTTGGAAAGGATATTTCTGTTAAAGGTATCATTATGCTTCTTTCTCTTATCAAAATTTTTTCAGTTACATTAATTTTACATTTCCACACTTTATCGTCCTTATAGAGGGAATAAAAGCAACTGTCTCTTTTTAGTAATTTTTAGTTAAATAGAAATTAAAACATCGGGTAATATTCAATTTTGTACCCCCCCCCTCTCTTTTTAATTTCTCAAGGTGTTAAAAATGGTCAGTTTTGCGAAGAATGTAGAGCCCAAAGAGCTGTGTCGAATGACACAGGAATCAAAAAAATCCGTCTTGATTGGACCGAGATACAGACCCCTGAAAATTGGAAAACCATAGGGGCGATTTTTTGAAATGAAAAAAGTTTATACAAATGATAGCTCCTCCGAAAGAGCTCGTCGAGCTGATTCGAATGACACCAAAATTAACGTAATCGGACGAGTTTTGACAAAGTTATGACATTATCTAGACCTACCGGAGTCGGCAACTTTATGTCATAATTTTGTCAAATCTGGTCCAATCACGTTGATTTTGGTGTCATTCGACTCAGCTCGACGAGCTCTTTCAAATGAGCTATTATTTGTAGAAACTCTCAACCCTATGGTTTTTCGCCCCTATGCTTTTCCAATTTTCAGGGGTCTGTATCTCGGTCCAATCAAGTCGGATTTTTTTGATTTTGTGTCATTCGATACAGCTCGTTAGGCTCTACATTCTTCCCAAGACTGACCATTTTTAACACCTTGAGAAATTAAAAAAAAAAGGGGGGGGAGTACGAAATTGAATATTACCAAACATCGTTGTTAAATTTATTTGACAACGATGTTAAGTGACTCCATCTTGTAGTATATCAATTAATTATGAAGAAATATTAAAAGGATAGACTTTAACTTACAAATTTAAGTGTTTTTTATTCATGGATAGTTGATAAATAAATACAAAGTAATTTTTCCAAGCAATATATTTCCAATCAACCTTTAGGTACTTTTCCGTTATCCCTACCCGTTCTTTGCGGACTTTTTTTGCGGACATTTATTTATAAAAAGAAAATATAGAGAGAAAAATATACATATAAAAGAAAAAATCATTCCAATCAGCAATATTTCCCCAAGCAAGCATACCACCCATTTTCCTCCAAATGAACTCGGCAAAACAACTATAAAAATGATGCCGTGCTGTTTTTGAGTATTACACCCAGTCTTTTGATCAATAAATAATAATATTGAACTTCGCGCCCCCCCCCCCATTTTTTTGCTCCAGAAAGTGGTACCCATCTATGTTTTTAAGAACCTGTGTCAACAGTGGGTGTGTTGTTGTGTTCCACAATGTTTCTTATTTTATTTGCATAATCTTTAAAGGGAATAAAGAAACTACTCATCCGGAGTTCTGGTACAAGTTCTGGTACAATACCGGACAAGTTCTGGTACAATACGGACAAGTTCTGGTACAATACCGGACCATTGGTTCTAAAAAGCAGAGCTGGGTACTTAATGCCATAAAGCAGTCACATATTTTAACAAGGACCATTTTTCCACTTTATGGAGTGAAATGGAATCTTTTTCGGTTGCTGGCAAGCCCCAAATTTTCATTATAAAATCAATAGCTAAAAAATGAAAAAAAGTTAGACTGTTCTGTTTCCATCATTTACTCATCTTTTATTCACTAAATTTAATCCTGTTTGATTGCTTGGCAAGGAAAGGGAGAAGGCAGTCTGACCTTTATGTACAGACTGCAGAAGGAAAAAAATGTCCGCAAAAAAAGTCCGCAAAAACGAGTAGGGATAACGGACGTGTCGGGCTAAAACGCGGAACGGACAAAACGCGGAACGACAGAACGAGGAACGACAAAACGAGGAATTACCAAAACACGGAACGACCAAAATACGGACCATACCAAAACGAGGAATAGACAAAACACGGTCTTACCAAAACACGGAACGGCCAAAAGGAGGAACGACCAAAATACGGTCCAGGGAAAAAATAAAATAAAAAAATAAATATATTGTAATTTAAAAAATAATGACAATTAAATACATAAAATCAATCAAAATGCACATAATTAACACATTGAGTAAGATAATCATCTTCATCACTATTGTGATAATTTTGTATTAAATTCAAGAGGCGTTCATTCGCTTGTCTATATTCAGTTAAAGAATTTTGATTTAAAAACGGTAATAATTCTTTATAATTTTAAAATATTTTAAATAGGTATTATCAAAAAAATATTTAAAATAATGGGGTTTTAAATCAGAAAGATTCTTAAAGTCAGAATTTTTTTAAAATCAAAATATTTCTTTAAATCTGAATTTTTAAATCAGAATATTCAGAATATTTCTTTCAATCGGAATTTTTTAAAGATCAGAATTTCTTTTAAATCAGAATATTTTTTAAAATCAAAATTCTTTAAAATAGAAATATTTTAAAAATTTATAAAAAAAATTCTGAAAAATTCTGATTTTTAAAAATATTTTGATTTAAAAAATCTTATCATTTTTGAATAATAATTTTTTTGATAATATTTAAAATATTCTAAAATTATAAAGAATTATTTTTTCCCTGGACCGTATTTTGGTCGTTCCGCCTTTTGGCCGTTCCGTGATTTGGTAAGACCGTGTTTTGTCTATTCCTCGTTTTGGTATGGTCCGTATTTTGGTCGTTCCGTGTTTTGGTAATTTCTCGTTTTGTCGTTCCTCGTTCTGTCTGTTCCGTGTTTTGGAATTCCTCGTTTTACCCTCACCCGGTTGAATGTACCGATTTTGATCGACTATAACTTTTTATAGCTTGATCAAATCCGAATAAATCATATTATTCGAAAGCCCTTGATGAGTCCAATCTTTATCCCAACTGGAGGATCAAGTCTTAATACCGTTTAAAAAGTTACAAGTTGATAAGTACAAGAAATCGTTGTTTTTCACACTTATCGGGTTATATCTTTTTAAAGAGCGATCAGACTTGATCCATAATAAGTATTCAGCCATAAATTCTAATAACCCCACTTAGAAACCCCAACAATTCTTCCAGGCATTTGTCTAGCCAAAGCTATATTAGCAACCGACATAAAACCAGCATGAGGTCCACCATACCCTAGAGGGAGACCAAAACGTTGAGCACTACTTACAGCTATATCTGCACCCAAATCTCCGGCAGAACGTAAAAGTGTGAGTAAAAGTAAATCGCAGACCATTATAACGAGAATCTAAAAGGGAATATACCGTATTTTATTATGTTTTATTAACCCCCGCTTCTGAATTAAAAGCCCCCTCTTCAATAAATCCCTCCTTTGGAAGATGGCTAAAAAATAAATCACCCCTCTCTGTTTTAGAACCCCCTTCTGAACGATTTAAAAATGGGTCCTTTTCCGTTATGTGCCCATAAACTGAGGGTAGCCGAATTCGATCGGCTATAACTTTTAGCTGTTTGATCCAATACAAATAAACTTTATAGCATTCAAAAGCCCTCGATAAGAGGCGACTTTCCTCCAACTTGATGGATCAGGTCTGATCACTCGTTAAAAATTTATAACCCGATAAATAACTGGTTTATCGGGTTATAACTTATTAAAGAGCGATCAGAAATGAATCACTTATCGAGGGCTTTCGAATGATTTAAAATCTATTTGTAAAAGATCAAGTAACAGAAAGATATAGACGATCAAATTCGGCTACCACTCAGTTTGAGGGCGTATAACAGAAAGGTATCAAAAAATGTTTTTACATTCTCTTTGTGTGCGTGTTGAATTAATAAATCCAAATCTTCATAAATTAACCCTTCTGTGTTTGGATATTGTAAAATAATTGCAGCAATATTTTCTCCATACTTTTTATTAATATTTAATTTATTAATATCCAAAGATTGAAAATTAATATCCATAGGTGCTGAACGTGTGGCCATGACACCAATATTTTGTGGATGTAATCCAATATCATAAAGGATTGCTTTAAATAAATTAATTAAGCCAGAAGGACATTATCGAGAGGTGAATTTCACGTTTTATCAGATCAGGGGCACGATTTTGGATCTGCTCTAGTTTATGCTTCAATGAAAAAGTTTTGAATATATCTGTAGATATATTCAAAAATAATAAAAGTTTTGAATATATCTACTAGAAATGGATTGAGAGTAAAATATGTTTTATTTATTTAGTAATTTTGAATTAATAGTAGTTAAAGTAATTATAATTAAGGGTAAAATAGTATAAATAATTTAAATAAGGATAAATTTATTTGCAATTTTAATAAGATACTATATCAATTTAAATAATAATAACAATAAATATCATAATTATAGCTGACCCTATTTATTTTATAAAATATTTTGATAATTCCCCCGAATTATTAGTTTTACATATTGAAATATAATAAAATTCAAAGTGATTAAGAAATTATAACTGAAATCAAATCCACAGAGTCTAGAAACTGAAAATCATAAAAAAATAATCCAATAAAATCTGCAATTAATTGCAGAAATAGATATATGCACTTGCATATGTATTAAAACCGAGATAATCAACGATCGTATCTTAGATTTTTTGCAACAACAAACAGATAGTTATCGCAAAAATAAAGATACATGTTTTTATTGGAATTATATTTCTTAATAATTTAATAGATAGAAGTATAAAATATAAATGAAACGCAAATGAAACTAAAGCATCTGATATAATCATGAAAATATGTAATAAAACAAATAAAAATAAATCATAGAAATTCGACAGTTTTGTACATTCTCTTGTAAATTTTCGGACTGATAGTGTTTTAGCAGCATTATTTAAAGCAAATTTTGTTTTAACAATATATTTTTGAATGAGTCAGAGTCGTGCTTATAATTTATATAAAGAACTGAAAATATAAATAAAAGTATTTTTTGAACTAAATTCAAAATTGATTTGCTTTTAATAATTAAAATTGTTAAATGTGTCAAGAGAGGAAAATTATATGTAGTTTATTCTTTGCAATTAAAGATATTAAAACTTAAAATATTTTTATGTATATTTAATAAGTGAAATAAAAACGATAGTAAAATATAAAAATAAATAGATAAAACCCAAAGAAGGATAATTGGGGAAATTAACTTTAAAGAGTATAAGGATAAACACAATTAAAATATTACATTATAAGAATTTAAAATTGAAAATTCTTTACAAAATAATTTTAAAAATTGAAAATGAAATAAAATATAAGCTCAACAAAACCAAAAGAAAATCAAACGAGAATGTATCTAGAAAACAAAAATAAAATATGGGATGCGCAACTCGGAGTGCATCTGCACAATCAAAATTCTTAGCATTTGACAATACTGATTCGGACCAGAGACTGTGCTAGAAAACAAAGGTTTTTTTAATTATTTCAACAACCAAATATTTTTCTTCAGAAGTTCTTCAAATTTCTTCAGAAAAATATTTTCCAACAGTTTTTAAATCTTTATTAATAACCATAAATAATAAGTAGGGATAAAGTAAAGTTTCATAATGTTGATTTTCAATTTCTTTTGATCGTTGCGATTTAAAATAGGAAATTAAATCTACATTCAAATTATTCCAATTATTAGCAGAATAATTATTTTAAACTTATTTGTGAATAAGAAGTTTGAGAGGAGATATTAAATTTCAAAAACAAAATCATTTAAGAAATTTGCTAAGAGTTTTTAAGTGAGTCGAAATAAATAAAAAAACAAGGAAG
The DNA here is from genome assembly GCA_036172955.1 of Meloidogyne arenaria. Lineage (NCBI taxonomy): Eukaryota > Metazoa > Nematoda > Chromadorea > Rhabditida > Meloidogynidae > Meloidogyne > Meloidogyne arenaria. The sequence goes on along the minus strand of JARQAB010000015.1, from coordinate 3,410,731 downwards.
TTATGCAGGACAAAGAAAAAGAAAAATATATACAGTATAAAAAGAAGGAAAAAAGAACCAAGAGAACTGTAAAGGAAGAGATGGATAACTGTTGTTAGATTTCTATATTCCTAGTTTTAATTTAATTACTGCTGGATAATATTCTATTTCATAATTATTCAAATATAGTTTTTTCGAATTAAATTAATACATTATCTTATTTATAAGATTTTTATGGTATTTTAAGGAATTTTTGCTTAGCTTGATTGATTTAATTTTAAATGGATTTATTTGATTGAATTTAATTATTTTTAATTTGGTAATTTTTAATAATATGTTTTTCAGTGTTTTTTTGTACAATAACTTCATAAAAAATTTCATAAATTAGATTCTTATATTATTCAGATATCATACTAATATAATATTAAAATATTATACATAATATAAGTATAATATTATAAGTATAAAAACTGATATAAAATTTAGTACTTTGTCGTATGACAGAAAAAATTTGGGATTAGTGATTTAATTTATACATAATGAAAATTAGATTCCCAATTGCCCCATATATAATTTAAAACCTTTTCGGCAACTTCAATTTATATTGAATTCAAATTAAACTTAAACTTAATATTTTAAAAATTAATTTATTAAAGACTTAAACTAGATAGAGAGAAAATAAATAAAATTTAAATAAGATATATAATATATATATCGTACATTTGGACCGTTAGACGAACAATTTAGTCGGCTAGACTTCATTGAAGTTAAAAAATTTTTTTAAAGTCACTCTATGGCGTGTGAGTAATACAATATAAATTAATAATGCCATGGACAAAAATCACAACAGGGGAGTTTATTTCTGATATACTCAAAAGTTGATTATTATTTTAGAATATTGTATAGTATACCGGAGGCGCGTGCCGCAAAACCCCGCGCTTCGCGCGGGGTTGTGTGCGCCGTGCTGTACATGTTAAACCGCTTAATGTTGACGGTGGTGAAGTAGGAGCAAAACATACAAGCTCAAGCGGAAAGTATCTTTCGCAAATTCCATCCTTTGTAATTGTTCTTGCGATAACACATTGATGAAACGGATATTGGAGTTTTATTTTGTGGTGAGCATAGAAATATGCCGCAACCGATATGTTGAATGGGTAAGCTAAGTCAAATATAACAATTTAGGATAAAAATTTAGAATCAAAAAATTTGTAATAAATAGTTAATTTAAAATAAATAGAAATAAATACGACAAAACGTGGCACTGAACGTAACGCAATTAAACCCTGGGACTAAGCTGTCCTTATCGCTACTAATCAAAGGTTTAGAGATAAATAAGTTAAATTAATAAATAAGTTTAATAAATAATGTTTAGCAGTGGCGGAATCGGTAGTATTTCAAATAATGTTCTGATTTGATAGGCTGTATAATGTTTTGATTAAATAAAGTTTTCACCACATGTTTTTGTGTAAAAATTTACTACAATATGTGAATTTTGGTATACTTTAATAATGTTTATAATTATAATTTCAAAAAAATTTTTTTATTAAATTTACTTTTCTATCGTATAATTCCAACAACTTTCATAGAGGGAAACATTATCACCGTTGTGCTGATACTTCATATGCAGCTCCAATATTTACTTGTCATTTTAACAATAATTAATGAAAAACTATACAATTAAAGGCAAAAATTTAGAATTATTAATAAAATAGAAAAATTTAAAGTAATTGACATAAAATAAATAGAAATTTTGAATAAAATTATTTATGCAAAATTAATCTAGTTTAACATTAAACTGAGTTTAATTTAGAAGCCAAGCACTTGGAGAGAAAGGTACAAAGTAAAAGTGGATTAAATAAGGCAAAAAATGATTGGAGATTAAAGATTTGATTGGTGATTTTTACCTATAACTATATAAAAATTTACATATTTTAATTTACATATAAATTTAAATTTAAGTTGTTAATAATATGAACTAAAACAAAATTTGACAAATTCCCATTATTTTGAAATCATAAATATTTTAAATGCCAATCTTTTAATATTACTGCTCACTTCTAGCATTGTAATTCATTTGATAGGAAAACAACTATAAGACAATAGAATCAAATAAAATTAGAAAAAAGATAAACCTTGAAACAATACTTAATAGGTGGTATTTTTATTAATCGAAAAAGTATATTCGAATTTAAAAATACAATAACAATATATGTAATAAAATTACTTTAAATTTCTAATTTAAAATGTAAAATACACTAAAATTATAAACAAAATGTAAACGATTGAAACTTTCTATATAGAATACAGTCGAGTAAACTTATCAAAAAATTTTCAAAATTTCAATTATCTAAATTATTTTGTTAAATTAATTCATCAGTCTTAATTTAATCAGAGTCTTAAATTTAATCTGTGTGAAAACACAATTTCTAAAAAAGTATTTGAAGTTTATTGTAATTACAATAAAATTTATATAATACTTTAATTATAATATTAAAAATCTATATTTTTTAGGAAAATATGTATATTTCGGTTTAATGATGATTATGTCTTGTCATTAACCACTTCAAAGAAATTGGTTATCGTACAGACATTATATTTTCTGAAAAATTTTTTAAATACCCGATTACAATATTTGACAATTCTAAATAATTTATATACAGGAACCTTTTAAACTTATGTTTATATGGGATGCGGTATACATATTAAAAAATTAAATTTTTGGTTATAAAATTTTATAGCTTAAAAAGCTCATTTTTAGTATTCTTCCACATTCACTAACATTTTAGGAGAATACTATTTGAAAATAAAATAAATAAAACGTCAATAAAATTACATGAAATTTGATTTGATAAGGATTTTGCTTTTGATGAGACAAATATTACAAATACTAAAGTTAGACTTAAAATAAACTTTAAATTTATGTATATTAATTATACCTACGCCATTTCACTTTCATAATCAAAAACTAATTTTCGGCATTTTGATAAATTTTAGACTATTTTAGACTTAATATTGATAAAATTTATAGTTTCAAAAAATTGTTTTGAAATGTTGAAAAATATACCATGTAATAATTCACCAGATTCTACTTCTAATCGGAATAGACTTCCTGAACATCAAAGAGATAGGAAATTATTTAAATAATGAACTTCGATAAATGATCAACTAATTTTACACAAATATAAAATTTGTCATTATTGATTTAAAAATATTTAATTAAAATATTTTTAATTTTTTTTCAACAGGACATAATTTTCTCAACAGGAAATAATAATTAAAATCAGTAAACCCCGGTAACTAAGACTTATAATTAGGACCTTCTAATATTGTATAAATAAAATAAATATTGATCTGTATCTATGCAAAAAATCTTAAGAAAATTAAAAAGTATATGATAGAATATAAGATTTTTCTTAAGAGAATAGCTCCTGAGCTACCTGAGCTACTGCTCTCCTAAGCTACTGCTGGAACCATACACAAACGGTTGGCTCTCGGTTGCCCGGTCTCAGATGGGTGCGCTCAGTTGGCTTCACTCGCCTAACCCTAACCGTCCTCAAAATTTTACATTTTCAGCGCCGCAGGCGAAAATTTTGAAAGGCCAAAATCGAAAAAAATTCACTTTCTTTGCTTTGTTTGCTAAAATTTTGAGATGGATATCCGCGGATTTCGAGCACCATATCCGTATCCGTCCGATTTTTAAAAAAACAGTATCCATGTCCGTCCGTATCCGGATATATTCGTGGATATCCGGATATAATTATACACAGGTCTGGTATAATTCAACCATGCTGGAAGAGCTCTTTCGAATGATCGATCATAAGATTATATGTAAAGAAAAACCCTCAAAATGGCAAGGGAGGAGGGGGCATAACTATTACCAAAATTCTTATTAAATTAATAAATAAAAATTAATATTAATTTTTAAATTAATTTATTTGCGTCAGAAAAATTCAAAAATTATTGAATTTAAACATTTTTAGAATATCTTTTCCATGGAAGTGTTTAAATTTGCCACGTTTAAGAAATAAAATTGGTAGATAAATTTTTAAAAATTTAATTCAGTAATAAAATTGAAGTTTAAAATCTATTGAGAATTTAAAAAAATTTTTTAAATTTATAAAAATTGCTAATATCTTTTAACACTCCTGCTATGAAGTTAAATTTTACATTATAAAACTTTTCTGCTGTTCACACAAAATTAAAGCAATGAAAATTTTTTATAATTTAATCCTGCGATATATTTAACGTCGTTAGTCTCCGATTATTAATATATTAACAGAGTGGATATTAAGGGAAGTATTCAATATTAATTAACGAATTCCAATAAAAAAGCCTCATATTTCTGTTCTAAAATTAACAGTAAACAAAATGCCAAACAATATTATATTCCTTATTTTTATCATTCATTTTGTATCTAAAATTTTGTATCAAATTGAAGCTCACCCAGCATTAGAGGACATGCCGGCTCCCGAGGGTCATCCATGCTATACTGATAAAGAAAAAGTTTGTTTTTCAGGACACCAAAACGGCGCGCGGCAAATAGGCGCAAAGCTTCAAGATTTGCTGATCTTATCAAATTTTGTATTTAACGATCCTCTCATTGAGCTAAAGAGATTGGTACCAAAATTGATAAGAGTCAAAAATTATCCAGCTAGTATATCCGTTATGGACTCGCACCGTTTTGGGTTGTACCATTGTTCTTCAAATTAAAGTTTATAACATTAAAAATATTATTTCCAGTTTGGATTTTTCAATCATTGCACAAACCAAGAAGGTATCAATATTTTGAAATCTAAATTAAAGTTTGGTATGTTTCAGGCTCCCTTATCAGCATGAAACATAAATCTGAAACACAGTTATCGTGTTATAAATTTTTAATTGGTGATTAAACCTAATCCATCTTGGAAAAAACTTAAAGCTTATCGAGGGCTTTCGAATCATATATAAGTAAAATTAAGTTGTATTGGATCAAGTATCAAAAAGTTATTTCAAATTCGGCTGGTACTTAGTTTGCGGTCGTATAACGGAAAAGTACCTAAATATAAAAAAATTTATGAGTCCAATCAAACTTTATGAGTCCAATCAACAAAAAATTGGATTTTTCTTGGTGTTGCAAAGTTGTGGTATGGTTCCAAAACATTTCTTCATGTTCGGGACCTAAGCCCACTGGGTCTGGGACCAATCCTTACCCTATCCCTCGAAATTTCTTAAAGTTATAGCCAATTGTTTAAAATTTCAGAAAAACGATTATAACTTTCAGAAATTTCGAGGGATAGGGTAAGGAATGGTCCCAGACCCAGTGGGCTTAGGTCCCGAACATGAAGAAATGTTTGGATCCATACCCCTACTTTGCAATACCAAGAAAAATCCAATTATTTTTTGATTGGACTCATAAAGTTTGATTGGACTCATAAAGTCAAGTAGAACCCATTTTACTACATCAACAGATTTTAATGATATTTGATAATTTAATGATATTTGAAAAACTCCATAAGGCTTTTTCAGACATAAAAATTATGTCTAAATTCGAACCCTACCCGAGATAATTCCGTACCCTACTGTTCTCTTTTCTCCTTTTTATTGCATGCTCATCACATGCATTCTTACTTCCTTTTATTTGCTGCGAGTGGCGATAGCACTATAGTAGACAATAAGCGATAAAGGGCACACGACTAATAGGCGCGGCCGAACAGGCGCCATTTTTTCAGCGCAGCATATTTTCGGCGTTTAGGGCAAAAAATTTAAAGTTTAAAAAAGCGAAGTAGCGGCCGTCGTTCCGCTCGACATGCCCGGCTTCCTCTGCAGCGGCAAAAACTTTTTTCCGCGGAGACTGATGGGGATGTGTTTTTGCACTAAACGCCGAAAATAGGCTGAGCCGACTAAATTTCGCCTATCGTCCGGGCAAAATTGAAATACAAGGTTAGGGTTCGGATTTATTCATAATTTTTCTGTCAAAAAAACCTTATAAACATAGATACAAATTACCAAATATCATTAAAATCGGTCAACGCAGTTAAAAGTTATTGATTTTTCAAAAAGGGCTGTTAAACACCATGTATAATATATAAATAATTATACATATTTTTTTACTTTTAAGCAAAATGCTCAGAAGAAAACTACTTGTAACATTGCAGGTAGAAACCTTTTTATTTGTACAGCTCTATAATTTTTAATAAATGGCAAGATGTAAAATTGGCGACACGACACTTGCGGACCGACACTTGCGGACCGACTTTTGCGGACCGACTTTTGCGGACCAGACATTTGCGGACCGACATTTGCGGACCGACTTTTGCGGACCGACACTAGAGTACCAACAAAACGAATAAAAAACAAAACAAAAATTTTACAAATTAGAAAAAACTTATTTTAAAATGTTTATCTCAAAATTTATTTCAACTAGAAAGATTTTCTTATTCTGCACACATGTGAAAATTCAATTTTCTATTTTGACCAGAGTAAAGTAAAAGAAGCCCCATAGTTCCTTCATTTTTACTAACTTTTCTTTCATTTCCATCATTATCTTAACAGTTGATTTACTAAAAATTAGTTGATGACTTACTGAAAAAGCATATATGATCAATTTGTTTTTTGTTTGTTTCAGTAGCTATTTTTTCGAAAAGATAATCTGCTTTGAAATCATCACTTCTTAATAAAAATTCAGAAGTACCAACAACAACAGTAATTGGAAAGAAGTCGTTAACATGCTCAGGTTTCTCAGTAAGGAGACTAATAATATGATCAATAAGGAACCCAATTGCAATTGTTGAACCAATATTGTAAGCTAGTGATATCATAGCAACCTTGGAATTTTTCAAATGGTTAAGGATTGTAATAATTCTTCCAGCAGCTAATATTACAGAAATTGGTGCTGGTAATTCTTGTTGAAATACAAGGATCAATATAAAAACTGTTGAAATATGCATTTTAGTTTAAGAAAAGTTTAAAAAGTTTAAGAAAAATAAAATAAATATGTATATGCCGTCTGTTTTTTCATTAGTGAAAAAAGCGGCTGTCACTTGTCCTTAGTGGCAGCCTTCCTTAGTTTAAGAAAAATAAAATAAATATGTATATGCCGTCTGTTTTTTCATTAGTTTTTGATTTAATTTGTAAATTTGATTTAATTTGTAAAATTTTGATTTAATTTGTAAAATTTTTGTTGGTACTCTAGTGTCGGTCCGCAAAAGTCGGTCCGCAAATGTCGGTCCGCAAATGTCTGGTCCGCAAAAGTCGGTCCGTAAGTGTCGGTCCGCAAGTGTCGGTCCGCAAGTGTCGCACCCCATTGAATCGTTCAGCATCTTAGTAATCCGGGTTGTGGTCTGTTGAGTACCAGCCGACTTTGATCATCAAACTTTTTGTTGCTTGATTAAATACTAATAACTTTTATATCATTCGAAAGCCCTCTACAAGCACTATTCTGGTCCAAGTATATGGATCAAGTCTGGTCAATCGATAAAAAGTTACAAGTCGATAAGTGTGAAAAACCGATTTCGAGCACTTGTCGACTTATAACTTTTTAATGGGCGATCAGACCTGAACCATCAATCAGAAAAAACATAGCGCTTAACGAAGGATTTAGAATGATATAGGTTCATTCGTATTGAATCAAGGAGTATAGAGTAATAGCCGATTAAATTAAGACGTATAAAAGTTTAATCAATCAAACATTTTAAATTATTCTCATCGCGAAAAAAATAGTATTATACCGAAATTGACTGAAATTTAAATAACTTTCAAGCAAATAGAAAATACCAAGTTCAATTTATGGGCTAAGTAGTCGATTGATTTTAACCCTAAATCATTGACGATAATGTTGTTGTTTTACAATATTTAAATTATTATTTTAATTATTCCTTTCAATTTAATTATTTTAATTATTTCTTTCATTTTTATTGTTTAAAAATACGATTTTTTTCCACACACAAATTCGACAAACTTATTAATTTATTTTTCATTTCTGGTGATCCCACATAACTTTGACGTTAATTTTTCAGCAAAATGAAAAACCTGAAAGTTTATCAACTAATTTATTTTTATCCTACATACATCAAACTATAAACATAAGAAGCTACATAACTAGCCCGCTTCGCGGGCTAGTTATGTAGCGTTTACGTATGCTCTATATTTAGCAGTACACGGTAGATTAAATGGATAAGCCTTGGCGGTAGTGTCCATTTCCCTATGGGCGTTGGAACCTAAGCCTTGCCCGTTAGGGCCTTCGGCCCAAACTTCGTCCGCTCCGCGGCCGAATGGGCGCTGCGCGCCCATGGAGGGTTTAGTTACGTTGCTTTGCCTTCCGGGGCTGCCTCTAGCCGCTTCGCGGGGTCCAAAATTTAAATTGCGTAAATTTTAAATTATCAGACTCAAGTGTCCGACTATAAAAATTTGTTTAAATTTGCTTTGCAAACACCCACATGCCCGCTCCGCGGTACCCCAAGCCCTAAAATATAATTTTCTCAAAAATTATTTCTCATACTCAAGTGACCCCCTCAAATATATTTCATTTAACTCTGCACTCGATTCCACGTCGATTGATATATCATTCGACCCATTTTACACATTTTCAAAATTTTCAGTCCCAGACTGAAAATTTGCACACTTGAGACTCAAGTGTACTTTTCTTGGAAATCCCTTTTAAAGCCTCCCTAACATCATCCTACGGCATCCCCCACCCTTCATAATCATTCCCACCGTCCCAGACTCAATTTGAAACCGCCAGACTCAAGTGACCCCTTCAAAAATATTTTCATTAAATTCCCCTTGTAACATTACCTATTCCCCTAAAAGTTTCAGCCAAATCGCCCAAGGCGTTCCCGAAATATCCCGAAATATAAAAAAACCACATTTGACCAACACCCAGTGGCGCGACAAAATGCCACCATTTAACTTGGGTTACGCTCAACATAACTCGACTCGAAATCATCCGATTTTCGAGATCTCAACGGTTTTGGATAGGTAATTCCGAGACGGAGGTACCCTCCAGCAAGACCGAAGCGATCAGACCTAAGGAAAGTCGAAATCGGCATTTTTCGACTTGTTCGAACTCGAATTTCGACCCCTTCCGACCCGAAAATATTTTTTTTCGGATTTTTGCCAAATACTACATCCACTCACAAATATTATGCAAAAGACCCGGATCCGATCCGACAATGCCTTCCGGTCAATCTTGATTCTTTAAAAATTCAAAGTTTCGAAGTCGAATTTCGACCTCTTAACGTCGGAATTTCCGACTTTTTATATTTTTTTCCAAGAGTAACCCATACTTCCGCTTTCGAATGGTACCACTCCCGAGTCTCTACGACTTCTGTACGAAGCGGTGGGCAAAACGGCGAAAAATGGACCCCCCTCTTTTTTTTATATATAATATAACATATATTTCACATTAATTTTTCATTAATGTTAAGTCAGCAATTTATTTTAAACAACAATTTATTTAATTTTTAACTTAATTAGCTTATACATTAATATCATTTATGATAATTTTTTCTAGTTTGAAATTTTAATTATTAAATTAATTTGATCGATTATATTTATATTTTATTATATTATTATTTATTATAATTATTTATTAGTTTTAAAATTAATTAAGATTTATTATATTAAAGATTTTATATATGTATTATTTAAATTCTCCAAAATATAAAAATCGCAAAATTAAGATTAATTAAAAAATTTGCAATTTTACAAATTATTATTTAAAATGTTCACAATTAAACTAAACTAAAAAAACAAAAATAAAAATATTTTTAATAAAGGCAAAATTCGACTAAAAATCGTTAAAAAACCAAAAAATATTTAATTTAACCAAAAAAACAAAATTGAACTTTATGCACTGATGGGAAAAATAACAATTTATTTATCCCAAATATAATGAGTTAAGTATTATTAATTGAGTACTATTTATTGAGTTAGTATTATTTATTATTATTTATTTGTTAACAAGGAACAATAGCGAACTGTCACCAAAAATTTTGTAATAATTTTTATACCATCGTGTAGAGCATAGTCGAAAACCTATTGCCAATTTTTGGCTTTTTTGGCCCTGACCCCCATTTCGAAAAGTTATAGGGCTTCAAAGTTTTCGACTTTTGGAACGGTTGAGTCGCCCTCACTTTTCTTATTATTTGTCTTCCTAAAGGAAAAATGAGACTCCTTTTCTCCATTTTTCCTTTCCTTTTCCTTTTTAATATTAGTTAGAGAAAGAGAAAAAGAGGAGAGAAAAGAAAAGGAAAAGAGGCATCTCTGCCATCTCCTCTTTCCTTTTTAATTGACATTAGCTGCAAGGCAGAGACGCCTCTTTTCCTTTTCTTTTCTCTCCTCCTTTTCTCTTTCTTTAACTAATAGTGGAAAAGAAAAGGAAAGGAAAAAAGGAGGATGGGAGTCTTATTTTTCTCCTTAACAAAAGAAAAATCTCTCTTCATGAGGGCGACTCAACCGTTCCAAAAGTCGAAAACTTTAAAGCCCTATAACTTTTCGAAATGGGGGTCAGGGCCAAAAAAGCCAAAAATTGGCAATAGGTTTTCGACTATGCTCTACACGATGGTATAAAAATTATTACAAAATTTTTGGTGACAGTTCGCTATTGTTCCTTGTAAGTATTATTTATTGACAACGAAATAACTCTAAACACAGCGAATATTGAAAAGAGGTTGACTTACCGGTCTAATAAAGCTCTAGATTTAGATAAAGTACGTATTTTGCACGAAGGAAGAAGTAAGATTGAAATAGTAAGTTCGATATTATACAAACGCTCAGAATATGATATGAAAGAAAAATGGTTTAGCAAAAATTACGAACAGGAAACTTTAAATGCAAAAAGATATATTTTACATTTCTCCTTTTCAAATGATAGTTTTTAAAAAGGTTGAAGATAAAGCTTATATTGTTTTAAAGTCGAAACGAGCGAAATTATTATGTGAATGTAAACCAAACTCAAATCAGAAAGCAGTACGAACTTGCTGTCTTCTATGTACTTAAGAATTAAAAATTATCATAGAATTAAAAATTAAAATCATTCTTTAAAATATTTAAAATTGAAACTTTTTGAGAAAATTACATATAAATTGAATCTTTGCTTACATTGCGAAAAAAAGGCCATGGAAATTAGAATAAAAATTAAACTACTGCTTATATGTATTAATCAAGAAAAATTTAGTTTTACTTATAAATAATGTTATTTTGAAATAATTTTTAATTGAGAACAACAAAAACTGAATTAATATAAATTTATATATACATATAAAATTTTATTATATGAATCTTAAAGGAATATATAAATTTACTGAACTTAAAGCCGATACAAAATGATATTTATTTATTTGTAAGGTAAAAATTCAAAGTAAACAATAATTTGAAATATTTGTAAAAGATTTTACTTATGTTATAGAAAATAATAATTTATAATCTTTAAATCAACAACACAAGTTAGGTTGATGTAGAAATTTAGTCTACAATATATATAAAAGAATTAAAATATAAAGAATATACAAAGAAAAAATGGCCATTGAAAGAAGGAGCATTTGAAAAAAAGGATATGACATTTGAAAATGGCATTTGAAAGAAGGATATTATTTTCATATATATTAAATTTTTTTCTTTAATTTTAATTCTTTAGATTATAAATAATTAAGAAATAATTCTAATAAAGAACCAGGCAAAATAATTAATCAGTTTTTTAGAAGTGTTATCAAACCCAAGTAAAATCATAAGATTATTAATTGTGGAAAAACCCTACAGATTATTTTTTCAAATATCGACAGATATAAAATGGAGTGCCGGCTCAAGATACACTTTAGCTTTAAAAGTTAATCCAATAAGCGAAGTTGAATAAATTTTAAAAAAATATTGAAATTAAATTTAAATTTTAGCAATTAATTACTAGGAGTTTTCTCTTCTTCATCATTACTATGTAAATATAATAAAAAAATTATCTGTTAAATCAAAATAAATATCTTTATGCAAAATAAAAAAAAATCAGAGAAATAATAAGTAAAGCGGAATCTGAAAAATTAAAAAAATATTAAAATAAGAAATTAAGATTAGAATTTAAAAAATACATTTAATTTCCTTTTCCAGTAAATTTGTATCTTTTTCATAACTGTAATATATTTATATCTTGATTTTACAATTAAAAATTTGAGTATACCGAATCCTATATGTGAGTTTTTATCCCTTTTTTATTGTATTTTTTTTATTTTGACAAATTGGTGCTACGTAAGAGGCTCGAGTTCAAAATTAATTTTTCGTGACGTGCCGAATAGTTCCTGCTTTTGTATATAATACTGCTGCCATAATAATTTATAATTTAATAAAGTGAACTATTTTACCAAGTGAACCCACATGATTCACAATATTAAACAAAATAATAATTGAAAGATTAAGTTTATTAAAAGAACTCTAACTGTAGTAAACATAGTTTAATTAATCTCTGAGTACGTATAATTTGATAGTTTAATAATTTTTTAAATTTATAATTTAATAAGGTATGAAGTTATCTATTGACAACGGTTGTCAATTGACGTAATCATTCTTCAATTTGAAATTATAGGTGAAAAAATTTATTAAATTTACTTAGTTGTTTTTAAAAATTATTTAAGAAAGGCAAATTCTCCAAAATTCACACCAAAAAGAAAAAGAGTTGTAATTCCCGAAGGCTTTGATATTTGAATTGAAGTTTCTGGGTAAAACTTATTTTTGTAAAAGTGATTTATTTAGCCAATATAATTTTTAAAAATATAATATTTTTATTTGCTTTTTAAAGATGCTAGATACTTTTAAAAGCATTAATTAAATTTATAATTAATATATTATTATAATTTATAAATTTCTTTGTTTAAAAATATATTTTAAAGACATTATTCTATTTATATAGATAAATAAATTTTCTGAATAACTTACTTTTTTCTTAAAACTTTTATTGATGAATCTGAAAAAGGCACGTTTAACAAATACAACAACCCCTCTTAGCCCCATAAAAATTCAAAAGAAAATTTTACGGAATAGAATACTTGCACGAATATAAAATCCTTTTCCCATCGCAGCATGAACACATCTGTTTTTGTAAGATTAGAAGATCAATAAAGTTAAATAGATTTAGATTTTTTGGATTAGTTAGCATTTTTCCCTATCTGAGAATAAAAATAATTAAAATATTCAATTTTTCAGTTTTTAATAAATTATTGCGGAATTTCTATGCCAAACATTTTATTAACAAATTTGTATGTATTTTATCCAATATTCATGTTCCATTCTGCTATATTTCTGTTGGCATTGAAAGACATTTTTATAAAGTTACTATCTTAAAATTATATAAAAAACTTAAATTTTAATAATGTTAATAAAATTAGAGAGATTTGAGTATTTGGTTTTACTTAAAAATAATTGTAGTAAATTTTTATAAATGAAAATTATTTTTTAAGTAATTTATTTTATTTTTTTAATATTTTCTCAAAAAAATAAATATATTCTTCTAAAGATACTATCTTAAATTGCAGACACATTTTTCGATTATCTATTCTTGATTAACTTTTATTACTTTTTAATTAATTTTTATTTATTGGTACATTTTTATTAAAAATTTTCTTATTTAAAAATACCACAGAAGCATTGATTATTTTAAATTTTCCGAAATAATCTTACATTTCGTTTTGACATGGTCATTATGTTGACATTTTCCAATGAACCTTTTAGAGAGACGCACTTTGTCATACAGCTACTTAAAATATTAGTATTTAGAATCAATTGCAAAATAATTTATTTTTTTCATACTTTTTATAACTTTTTCTTCGGTTTTGAAGAATTGTAAGTTTTTTATTTATTAACGTATGAATACCACAGAAGCATTTGATTCTCTATAATATTTTAACTTATTCTTAATCCTTTTATTAGTTATTGTGCTAATGAGTTATTATTACAAATTATACAAATTTGGCATTGGAATAGACTTAGAATCAGGGAGATATGAAATTAGCAGTGCTTTAAATAATTCACACTGTATTTTTCTATATTTCTATATGACTATTTATAGAGTCGTATAGAATATAAAGTTCAACCAATTTTATATACAATATATTATTTTTATATCTTCAACAAGATTGTTTGTTAAAAATTAGATCAGTTTAAATTAAATATAGTGAAGTGTTATTTATTTAAGAAAATGACGATTGAATATGCTCGCAAATGAATTGTGCCAATAATAATCTACTATATTATAATTTAGTAGAAAAATTTTACCTAAATTTTGTGTAATTATTTGCGACAATATCGTAAGAAATCTTGTTATTAAATTTACCAGAACATAAATATTAATAAATTAAATAAATTCAATAAAAAACTCATTTCTTAAATTATCTTTTTTCCCCGAAAATCCTCCCCTACTGACATTTATTATACTTCTGAGTAGTCAAACAATTAACAATTTATTAGTATAAAAAAACAATTTACTCAGTTATATTAAAGCGAAAAGGTTTTGAAATAAAAGGAATATAATATAAAATAATAAAAATTTATTTAACTCAAATAAATTTATTTAATCTATTTATTATCGTTTTTATTTAAATTATTAATTTATATAAATTTTCGTTGCAAGTTTAGTTATTGCAAGGTATTAGGGGAAAAAATCAAGTAATTTATATATTTAGTAATTTAGTTAAAAAAATAAATAATAAAATTTATCAATTTATTAAATAAAATTATTAAATTTGAAGATGTCTTTATGGCTTGTAAAGTCATTTTGTTGCCATTTTTGGATAGGTCTTACCAGGGTCTATTTGATATACAGCTCGTTTAACATCAATGCGTGTTAATAAATAATGTTTTTATGAATTTTTTATGAATTTTTAAAATTTTTTATGCATGTTTTTATGAATGCGTGTTTTTATATTTATCGTAAATATGACCAGTATCGTTTGTAATCTTTTAATTATAATTTTGGTCTATTGGGCAAAATACAATTTGAATTAATTGAACAAAACAATTTTCTGTTTTTAACATGGTTTAATTTATAAATAACTTTTCCAATATAAGTAATTATATGCGCTTCTACTCTGTATTGCATAAAAAAAATTTTTAAATAAAATTATATGATATATGTAAATATATTATAAATTACATACAGTGCTGGTCATAAGTTTAGACTCAAAATAAAATTATTTTTAAATTCTTAATTTTTTATTCAAAAATACGTTCTATATAGCAATCGAAAGATCTATTTGTATTTTAGTTGACATTTTTCTGCATTTTTGTGAAAATGAAAATTGGCCTAGATAATTCGGGTCAACCGGATATACCAGATCCCAGAACCTCGAAAAAATTTTTCGGAAAAAATTTAACAAACTCATTTGATAAAGCATATTTTTGTAAGTATGTACCACAAAACCGCTTAGAAATATCTTTTCCGGACCAGAGATATGATTTTTTGAATATGGCATTTTTCGTCTATTTTTACAAAAAATTCAATTTTTAAGGGAAAGATGCCATTTTCAAAAAATCATATCTCTGGTCGGAAAATTATTTTTAAGCGGTTTTGTGGTAAATACTCACAAAAATATGCTTTATCAAACGGGTTTGTTAAATTTTTTACGAAAAATTTTTCCGAGGATATGGGATTTGGTATATCCGGTATCTCGGCCAATTTTCATCTTCATGAAAAATGCAGAAACATGTCAACAAGTTACAGATATAGCTTTCGATTGCTATATAGAACTATTTATTGAAATTTATTTGTTGATCTATTTATCTATTTGATCTATTTATCTATTTATTGAAAGGTGATTGACTTTGCTTTTTCTCTAGCGTAAACTGTAAATATTTCATTAATAAAAATTTAAGTTAATGATCTAAATTTCTACATTTGACTAATTGTACATTTGAATAATCGTTTTTATATTTTAATTCAATTTATATAAAATTTTATGAATTTAAATAAAATATAATTGCTTCAATTTATATTGGAAAATACCGGAAGTAGCATTTGATGTTGAGGGAACAAAAGAAGGATCAGCAAAAAATTTTTTAACAAACATATTTTAGAATTTTGCTATTAATAATTAATAAGATAATTGGAATACCAGAAGAAAAGTGGAATGTTTAGGCAAAACTAATAAATAATAAATTAAGATACTCCTTAAGGCTAAGAGAGAAAATACAATTACCGACAAAATTTAGAAACGGTTAAATAAAAAAAATCACATACATGTAACAGCTCTACTAACAAAAAAGGGGAAGTAAGCTGAATAATGAAACTAATTTAAATCAATCAATTCCATTTTTTAAACGGAAACAAGAAACGAAAGTAATAATTCCGAGGCAAACGCGCTAAATCTTGAACAAGAGTAAAACTTAGGAAAATGAGATAGTATAACACAAAATAATTTCACAATATTCAATATCCAAAACAGAGTCAAAAAAGACTTTCCGGCTCTGTAGGCCATTAATGAGGTAGATTTTACTAAAAATGCGTCGTACGCGACGATAATCTTGAAAAAAGCTAATGAAGCAATATTGGCAAAATGAAAAATATATTTTTGTTTCGTTTTCGTTTCGTTGAGGCAAGTAGAAATGTTTGCTCATCTCTGGCCCGGAGGACCGGACCTGTTGGGGTGGGGCGTGTAAGGTAATGAGCAGAGTACAGATAAATTTAAAATTTAATTCCCAGCACGCCCACACTAATAAATGTAAAGCTTAGTCGCATAAAAGGAAAGGAAGCTACCACTGAAAGGACAGTGATAGTTATTCATTCAATCAAGCGCCCATTCACTTATTAATCCCTCTGAACATTTAATCCATGCATGAGACGTCAATAAACTAATTATTATTACCGCGGTTTCCCTCTTGTAATTCCCTCACTCCGACATCCATATTTCCTGCGGCAACAGTTATGGAATGACAACAACTACTCATTGCCCTGGCCAGGCACAGAAGAATTATTCCAACAGTCATTCACCCAACTACTCTGGCAGCGATCCACCGAATACCTCTGCTCGTCCCCTATATGCCCGCACTCTTACTCTACCTAATCTTATTTCCCTATTCCCTTTATTAACTAGTTTGATATCTACTGGTATATTGAAACTGGTATACTGAAAGCTTAAAACAATTATTTTAAGATTAAAGGATAAAAATAATTATAATAAACTATATAATTTGTAGTAGTAGTTTGTGGAGCATTAAGTATATTAGCAAAATAATGTAACAAAAATAGCAATATATAAAATTAATATTATTTTGTAATAGAAATATACGAGTACATATTTATTTTAATCTAATTTAATAAAAATGAAGTTTATAAATTAAGAAATCTATTATAATAGTATGAACTTTTATATATTTAAATAAAATATTAAAGTGAATAAACTAAATTATCAAATTTCTATTAGATGACGGATATTTTTGAGCTTATTAGTCATTTTTAGTCCTTTGTATGTAGGAGTATAATGGCTAGTGTATTAAGGCTTAACACTGGTGCTCTTAATGAGTCCGCGTCTAACCAACATATTCCGTTGGATGGAAAGTGTGGTTCTATACTAGACCTAACTTGGTATAGGTATAATTTAAAATTTAATAAAATTAAACAATAAATTTAGAAAAAGAAATCAATAAATAATAATTTAAGAAAATTTTTTTAATTTCAAATGTTTCAAAAAATTTTAACAAATTTAATATTTTACAAAATTTTCAACCATTTCGTTTTCGTCCATTAAAATACTTGAGTCAATGATGGATTAATTTAATATGATTTGAATTATATAATATAATTTAAATTGTTTTCAACTAAGTTAATTACAAATATAAAAAAATGTGTGAAACGAATAAAGTTAACATGCATCTGGTAAAACATTCAATTACTTGAAGATTTTACATAACCAATGTAAAATTAAAATTAGAAAGTAAAAAAAGATCGAAGAACTCAAAATCAACTCAAGAAATTAAACGACAAAATAAAATACTGCGGGGCGTGCTTCTCAAGGCCTGCATCAGATAGAATTTTCCCACTGGTTAACGCTAATTTTTAAAACCAACAATAATTTTTTTTTAATCAATAAAATATTCAGGCAGATAATAATGCTTTTAATATTGAAAATTTTTTATTAATAATCATTCTTATTTGTTCCTACTTATTAAAAACAAACAAATTTTTATTCAAAAATTTTTAACATTAAAATATTTACTTTAAAAAACAAAAAAATAGATTAATTTTTGCTAAAATAAATAATTACGAAAAAATATTTTTAATTATAATTTTTTAAATGAAATTAAAATTGCATTATATTTTTGGTTGATTATTTGTATTAATACGGAAATATTTTTTGGATAAATAATAATATTAGCTGAAAGAAAAAAACGCTAGCTCCATGAAATTAAAGGGTATAATAATATAAAAATTTTAATTCTGATTATTTTTTAACAATTAATTAAAGTAAAAATTATCAAGATTTAAGTTTTTTAACAAATCTATGCTTTAATCTAGCAAACACCACTCAACGCTTTATAATAGCTTCGATACAAAACGGCAAGATGCATGAATAATGATTATATAAATAATATGTCTCTAATTAATAAATTTATACGATAAATAAAATAATTATCTAATAATTTAGAAAAATATAAATTTGAAAGTATTCTGGAACTTGGTAGAAATAATTTTTTTAAACAGCAGCAAAAAAGCAGCTTTGTTTGCCCTTATTTTCAAAAAAATTTAAATTTTTTGTATAAGTCTTTCAACAGATAGAACTGGTTACTTTTAGTACAAAAATTTCGTTTTTAATAACTTTCTAAATTGTCTGGAAACAAGAGCATTGGACTCTGAAGGATCTGAGACACCCATAGAAGAGAATCTATTACAAAAGAGAATCTATTACAAAGACAATTACTTAAATAAATATTAAAAATAACTTTAATTTATTTAATACTACTTAATAAACTATAAAATTTATCGTGAATAATAGAGCTCGAACCCGGGCCGGGCCCGGACCGGTTTTTTCCGGGCCCGGTGGCCCCGAACCGGGTATTTTTGAGAAAATCCGGTTTTTCGGGGTTTCCGGGTTTTCGGGGTTTTTAGCCCCGAAGCCCGGCCCGGGTCGCATCTGAAAAACCCGGGCCCGGCCCGGGCCCAATTTTGAGCAAGTTTTAAAAAATATTCGATAAAATTAAAATTATTTATAAAATATTATTGACATTTTGTTAGTGGCAAAATATTTGTAGTTATTTAGTAAATTTCCTTATTTCATTTGTATTTTATTATATATTAATCATTTTTAGCCTATATTAAAACTGAATCGAAACTTAAACTGCATCGAAACTTATATTTTTGAACAAATCCCTCCCTCAGATAAATTACCGATATTAATATTTGTTTTATTTATTATGGCAATTTTTGTTAAATTTTTGATAATTTTCTATTCAAAATAAGAAAAAAATTGAGAAAAAATGCTTAAATTATAGATTTTTAAAATTTTTAAAAAACCGGGTCCGGGCCCGGGTGTAGAAAAATCCGGTTTTTCGGGGTTTCCGGGTTTTCGGGGTTTTTAGCCCGGAAGCCCGGCCCGGGTCCGATTGGAAGAAAAAAACCCGGATACCGGGCCCGGCAAAGTGAAAAGTTCGAGCTCTAGTGAATAATATGCATCCTTAATAATATCTTATTACAGCTCAGAATGCCGAGAACGACGTAAACACAAATTAAGAAAAATGGGATCAACGTATTAGAATTTATTATTAAACATTTAAGCAAAAAGCTGCTTATGACAATAAAAAATATAAAAATAAATTTTAATAATTTTCAGCTATGTTGACCCCAATCTCCTTCGTAGTTATGGTGTCATCCCCAATTTTTTGTAAGCGGAAAATATCTGTGTAATTTTTAATTTTAATTAGTTTTAAATTGAATTAACAAACTAGTTTAAATTTCACTTAAATGATGATTTTATTTAATAAAATGTAAATTATTAATTAGATAAATATCTTATAATCGGAATATTTATTAAAGCCTCGGTTTATTTTTGATAAAATATAAACAGGGAGACATATCAAAATAAAGAGGTTAAAACATTTAAAATCTAATCGAATTTTTCTATTAATGATGTGCAGTATTTTAATATCCTTAATATTAAACTATTTATTTAATGACTAGACGAGATTGCCGAGAGGTTTAAATGTGGCATCGGATATAGAACGTTTGAAATTTAAGCCTCCGATATGTAATTAATATAAAAACAAATATATTTGCGTAATTATTGATTTATTAAAATATAAATTCTCAGACAGAAGATAACATATAAAAAACAATAAGTTTTGCGGATAGTAAATGTAAAATAAAATCAAAAATACTAATATAAAATGAAACTTACTAGAGGTCGGACAAAAAACACCTGTTCGATATTTGTCTCTCCTATGCTTTTATGTTAGGTTACACACTCTCTCGTTCTGCGTCTATGCATTTTTCGATAAATATCGAAAAGAATGCACAGCGTTATAGAGAGAAGAAAACTGCGCATTTTACCGCGCTTCATTCTCTGGTGTTATTTATAACGCTGTGCATTCTTTTCGATATTTATCGAAAAATGCATAGACGCAGAACGAGAGAGTGTGTAACCTAACATATAAGCATAGGAGAAACAAATATCGAACAGGTGTTTTTTGTCCGACCTCTAGTTGAAACTGTTGGGTGAAATTTCTGCTGTCTCATATATTTATATAATAGGAAAAGCTTTTTTACACCTTTATTGTATAGGGAGTAAAATGCAACAACAATTATACATTTCTTCAAAGGTGTGTGGAAAAAGAGTATGTATAGTATTAGTGCAAAGAGTTAGAGAAGAATCTTTTAATCTTAATATTAAATAACATTAATTAAAAATTAAGATTAAAAAACCTACAATATAAAATACTAAGTTTCATAATAAAAATTAAAAATATAAATCACTATTAATAATTATAATTCTGATATTAAAAACGTATGTAATATAAGAATTTGACTAACTATATTAAAAAGTTAAATAATATCTTTTGAGATTTTCAGCACTAAAATAACAACAAATAATACATTAGCATTATCAAGAACTCTAAAGATGTAGCATCACAAAAGTGACGTAAACTTACGTAAAAAATATCTACTGCTGCACTGTTTCTATTGATAATTGATAAAAAAATATTTTTTGTAATAGAAAATAAAAATGAGGAGATAAAAAAATTTTTTTTAATATTTATTTGTTTTTTAAAAATTTTTTAATTAATTTTTTTGTTTAAATAAATAAAAACTTTTTGGTTTATTTCATTTTTTAATTAACACTAATTAGAAATGAAGTTTCTTAAAATATGTTTGTGAAAATTTATTAGAATTTTGTGGAAATTATTTAAACCAGTGATTTAAGGCGGAAAATATATTTAAATATATATAAATCTCGAAAACTTACAATCTAATTTAAAAATTTAAGGAAGTATTTATGTTTATTTGTTTTAACTAGAGTAAATAAAAACTAAAAAATTTATATTTTCATTTTTAATTTCGGCAAATGCAACACTCCAATTTATACTCAATTGCTTAGATTCTTGGTAATCCCATCACAGGCTCTCGTGTACATCTTTAAATCTAATTTAACATAATATAAAAATGCTAAAAATTCTATTTGTATGCATATCTTTGTGTCAGCTAACTTAACCCATTGCACATTAAAAAATTAATCAAAATCCAAGAAACCTGTGGTCTAAAAGGATTCATATAAAAAATATACCTAGATATCTTAAAGTAACCATATATTCAACAAGGAAATTAGTAAATTTATAAAAAACAAAGAAAATAGTACAAATCAGTTTGATAACAAAAGAAATCTAATTATGTAGGCCCATTTATAAGAACTAAAAATTCAAAAATAAACTCTTTAATCGATGAAAGTAATAAATTAACTTATAACAAAGGTCACCAGCCTCGACTTCTCAAGTAAGCCTTGTTGAAGAATCCCGAAATAATAATCAGTCTGTTAAGGTTCCTGGCACGCAACATCCTCTTCTCATGCGAAAATTCTGTCGGTTACCTATTTATAATTCAATTCTAGCATTTACGAATAAAATATATAAAAAACTCGAAGTAAAATCTAAGAAATAATTAACTAAGAACAAAGAAATATCAGGCCGTATAAATATATACATACCTAAATACAGTAAAGTTATATAATATAAAGAAAAATAATTTTATACAATCTTCTAATGTTTTTTCATGGAGAAGGAGGTTTGCCCACTCCCCCCCCCCCCCTCAAAAAAACGATTATTCTATCTAGGATTAAAAAGAAAACAACAACATATAATTATTTATTTTATATAAAATGATTTTTTTGATAAAATTATAAATATTTATATAAAATTAATTAAATGTTCAGCAACATAATATTTAAAATCTTTTGGAATGAATTTTTTAGACTTCTTTGTGTCAAAGTAACAATACTCTGAATTTGATGATATGTCTCGCTGAATATATATTACTATTTGTTATAAAATACTATTTGTTACGAAAAATTTAGAAAATAGGATTTATTAAAATAATTCTAGAATGATAATTGACTTTGAATTTATAAAATTTTATACAAGAAGTCTCAATAGAAGTATAGCAAATAATATTAAAATAGATCTAAAATGTTTATTTAAAATATGCTCATTTAATTTGTTTGCTATTTTGAAATATAATTGATAATTATTATTAAAAAGCATCTATAAATAAATAATTAGTATATTTAAACAATACATACAAGCATCACATATCTAAAAATGGGTAAGAAGGTAAAACCCCAGATGACAACGATTGTGCCATTTGTTTAAAACAGGGAACTTTTATTCTACGCTATTTGTGGCCAGAAGAGTGGCTGTTTTCGATGTGTGACCAATTGGTGCATAAATTAGATAAATAAACTTTCAAATTAGTTAAGCTTAATGTGCTTCATCTATTTTTAAGACCCTTTAAATTACTTTTTATTTCTAAAGTAAATATTATAATTGAATATATGTAGGCATAATATTGCTTTAAAATGTTTAAATTTCATAAATTCTGCTCTAATTATATCGTCGTCAGACATGTTTAATTAGATTTTAACTTTATAAAATTAAAAACCATGATGAAATGTAAGAATGATTTTTATTTTATAAACGATTTAGATTAATTTTACTTTAATAAATCACATTAAATTATAAACTTTAAAAAATTAAATTAATTGCTATGTTTTAATGATTTAATAAGGGATTAAATGAAATAAATAATGAAATATTCTATGAAAATTTAGGACGAAATAAATTCAGGGCAAATATTATTTTCTATTAAAGTTATTTATTTAAAATTTTAATTACATATTCGATGTAAAATTTAATTAATTAATTTTTTAAAGATGATCCTATTAGATAATTAAAAATAATCGAAAAATAAAGAATTAGAATTTTTAGTTTTTACATTCTTACCTTAGAACGTGCATCACAATTAAGAGAGGTAAAACAATTTCTGAACATGACGTTTCTTATTGTCTTTTTGGTGAATTGGCTTTGGTGAACTGTCCTGAAATTATTGTTTTTGATAATTTTTTCTCATTTTATGTTATTTAAAATCATGGGTATTTTTTAGCGCTTAAAAATTTTTTGAATTTACAACCAATCTAGAAAAATTTTTTTGTTTTTTTAAGATGGATCATTACGAAGTAGAAGAAATGGTGAAATATTTTATTTAGTTAAATGGAAAAATCGATGGGTTTTTTTCAATCATCAAAAATTTCAATCATCGATTTAATCGATCTTCCTCCTCCCCAACCAATTCCTTTAAAGAGTCTACCAGAGCATCGGCTTTACCAAGACCCTGTTGGAATTTAAATTCTTCTTCTTTAGTGTTGATTGTGCAATATAATTCATTATTGATAGCATTCTTTAATGTTGTTTTTACAGGACTTTCAAAATTTAATTCGTTTAATTTATTTATAATATTTTCATTCTTATACTTTATATCCTGTATAAAGTTTTGTTCGGTGGCGAATATTTGTCTAACTGAATGTTCATTATTTTTTTATTACTTTATCTGACTTGTTCTTTCTCAAATTTAAAATTTTTTAAAAACATTTTTATCACTTTGAATCTTTACGAGCCTCGTATATTTTACAATTTCATTTAGTTTTTCTGTTGTGGGCCCATGGGCGGAAATTCTACATATTCTGAGATTCAATTAAGTGTTTGATTTTCCATAACTTAAATAATTATGGTTAGTTATTGCAGTTTATTAAGTTAAAATATTATACATATTTTATATTTTTTATTTTTTTTTATTTTATAATTTTGTAAAACTATAGTTCACGTATATATCAGCTAATATTTATATGTTTTATAAAGCTGTATTAAATAAAAACTAATCAATATTCATATAAAGTATAATTGGAGCTCTATCAGCTATTTGATAATTATACATTTTCCTATTCATATCGTAAACAAGAATATTTATATTTTCAAGAATTAATGTTAAATTATAATATTTATTATATAAATTCATTTGGAAAATTAAATTTCCTAACGTTTCGTAACTAACAAATTTGCTATTTTTTCAACACTGCTAAATTTTACATGCCTTTTTGTTCTTATAATAAAGAAATTTTTGCACATTTATTTATAAATCATTTCACTGAATTCATTTTCGTTCAAAAAATTTCTCCAATTAGTTTCGAAAGTTCCAGCTTCTTTTAGACAAATTTTGTTGCTAATGATAGTAGTCTACATCCGCCTTTTGTCGTCGTCGTCGTTCCCGCACAAACCAAAAGGATGTGAAATGGTCGGAGGAAAAGTCAAAAGGATAAGAAGGGGTTGGAGGGAAAACCAAAAGGATAAGAGTGATTTTAACAGCTGTTTTAGGTAATCCTAAGGGTTAACAAGTGGTTGTGGGGGAACATGACTGTCGTCGCGAAAAATTAAAGGTATGAGTGTCGTCGTAATTAGTTAATTATCTCATAAATCAATGTCACATTTTGTCGTCAAATTAAAAGGATTAGGTTAATTATTAACAGTTGTTAAATTATTAACAGTTAATTATTTAACAGTTTTATGTTTTGTCGGAATTTGTCTTCAAAATAAATCAAACCCTTGGTTATTGTATTACACTTGTCGGTTTTAACAAAGGAATCAAATTGATGGAATTATAAACATTTGTTTAAAAAAAAGAAAAACATATAAATCTGTTCTTTTATTGTCGTTTTTGCTTTTGCAAATATAATCTTTGTTTTTCTTTAAATTTTGGCAAGAATTAGTACAATTGAAAGAATAAAATTATATAAACACGTGTTTAAAAATCGAATATATTAAAAAATATATATGCAAATTGGGTAAAAATGATTGCTAATCAAGATAATTATGGGTATATATATATGAATTCTCGCGCAAAATTACTAACAAAAATTTGAATAAATCTAAATATGTCCGTTATCTCTAATAATAATTTTTGGATCCGCGAATCCAACTGCTCATGCAATTTTGTCGACGGTCAATGCTGGAAACCTTTAAAATATTTGAAGCCTTTATTATGTGCCCACAAATCAATTGATAATATTGAAGACTTCCTTGAATTACTTAATTATGATTATGAACTCAAGAATGTTGAGAATTATTTAGACAATTATTACTTTTACAACGAGTTTATTTTCTATTTTTGGATTATATTAGGAATTTTGTTTACAATTTTATTTGTTCAGGCAATTTATTTAAACAATATATTTAATAGTATTTGTTTTTATTATACATTTTCAGTTGATTTATTTGTTTGTGTTATGTTTTGGCAAAAAAAAACAAGTAAATCGTGGCGACAATGGTAAAAAAAACTAGTTACAATCTGGCAAGTGATGATAGAGACCAGAAGGTAGAATTTGCGACTATTAAGCTGTAAATTGAAATGAAAGAAGAAGAAATGAAATAATAAAATAATTTTGAATAAACTTAAAATAATTTTGAAATATACTTAAAATAATTTCAAAATAAACAAAAATAATTAATGTTTTTTAATTCTTTAAACGTAAATAAATTTATTATTTTTCGCTTAATCTTTAAAAATATAAGTTAGTTATTTACAGTTTTCAATATATGAAGAAAAATATAAATAATTATTATCCAAGTTAAAATTTTAATATAGTTTTAATAAAGCCCTTAAATGATTTAAATTTATAAATTCATAATTTGGTATTTTTAAATAATTTGGTATTATTAAAAGCGAGAGATTTTAATATCGTAAAAAAGATTTATATTTACAAAACAAAGATTTGTTTATAATTTTTTATCGCATATGTCAGATTAAGAGATGTGGAAAAAACAAGGCAATAAATTTTGTGGCACAATTGTTGGCTTATTTTTTTGTCCTAACTATTGCATCTATCATTAAACATTTACATCTTAAATAAACATTTTTTTGTTTTTTAATAAAATTATAAATTTAGGAATTTTAGACAATATAAATTTTAAAAATCCATATAGTTGTCCTTCGAGATCGTCCACCACAAGATCAATTGTCAAATTCTCAAGCAACCAGCATTCTTAATCACTACCCTTCTGCTCCAGCAATTACATTTAAGGCGCTTTATTTTGAGCGTATTCGTGCTCGAAAAATAACAACTCAAGAAGCTTTTGCTTCTCTTGCCACGAGATGGGGGTTTCCTAACGTTTTAGTTTTACAAACTTTAATAGTAAAGAATAGAAAACTGCACGGATATAAGATTAATGGAAATATCTGGGGTTTTACCTCGCTAAAGACGAGGTAAAAACTAAGTTTTCTGAACAATACAAGTGATTAAAAATATGAGTTAAACTCTAGAAAAATTCATCATTTGGTAAATTATAGAAAATTGTTATAGAGGTAAAAAACTAGTAGACTATCGATGCTTTTCTAAATTAATATTGTAAGGCGTAGTCTAGCTGCAAAGGCTAAAGGGCACTTTGATTTATACTTCCGCTATTATTATTTTCCCAGTAAACATATTTGTAATAGTTAATGTATATTATTTATTCGCCCATTTAATATTTATTATATAACGATTTACAATCTTCCCATTAGATAGAGTTAGGCCTAACACTTATATTATTTCATCATTAATGTAATATTATATTTCCTATATGAATAAAGGCGCTTAAACAACTTAGCGGTAACAACATGCTTAGGCAAGCCTGAGGACCTGATCAACCCTCAGAGCTTAAGGTGAAAGGTATCCCGGACTCAAGTCTTACTAAATTCCCCAAATGGAAAGGCCCTCGCCAGCACGCTCCAATTGGCGTGCTGTGTTTCTATATTATAAAATAATAATCATAATAATCTATTTAATTCAACAGCTTTTAATATTAAAAAAGGTTTAGTTAACATATACCAATTAATTAATTTACTTACTTACTCTATTTTAAATTAAATTTTATTAAAATTAATTAAAATAAAATAAAAATAATTAAATAATGGTCCTAAATATAGTTTTAAAAACTTATTGCAAAGCATTAATATTATGATGCATTTCTTCATTTTTCGGTTAAAAAATTTAACTGCTATTTAATTGCTAAAAATTTGATGCAACAACTCCATGTGCTTCGGGAGATAAATAAGCATCTCTTGTTTCGCCTCGAAATGCTGGTGCGGTCATTTTTATTAGAATTTCAATAGAATATTCTTGCACTTGAGCATGGGTTTCTATGGCGTCCATAGGCGCGAAATTTTATTTCCGCTTTTTCGAGTCAGACCTCAAAATAAAAGACTTTACGATCAAAAAATTTTGCTTGTACACAAACTTGTTTGATAATTATCTAAATGTCCTGCTAGACTAAGGACGAAGCAGTCTGAAAGCGAGCAATTTCTTCATAACAAAAACCATTTTGAAAGAATGAATATCTTGGTAATAACATATTGTATGCGTTCTAGATATTGTATGCTTTCATAAAACATTAATAAAACTTGTTCAAATTATAATATTTTAATTGAATTTAAAATAAAGTTTTAGATTCAAGAATTCTCTATAACCATAGTAGCGATGAATAAATAGTTAAATTGAATAATAAATAGTATTACTATAATAATATTCATTAAATTAAATATTTATTTAAATTGATATTTGTCCAAAATATTTATTATGTATTCAATGACAAAATGATCAAATTATTATTCGATGAGGAAAAATTTCTACTTAAAATTCTTTGCCATTAAATTACGGCCTGAACATAATAAGTCTTTAGAGTGTTGTGAATTTGCTACAATTGTTAATTGTTATTAATTAATTAATTTAATTATTTTCAATTAATTACTCAAATATTATTAAACTTCAATTATTTGTTACTCAAAACCTAATTTGGGAATTCTAAAACAAGCTTCACAAAAATAAGCAAAATTATCACTTTTGGGGTAAATTGATGAAATAGCTAATGATCATGGTTAAATATTCTTAAATAAAATCAATTAAAATTACCAAAGTAATATTTTTAGTTCCAACAACTTTGTGAACAAAAACAAACAACAAATTCAAAGATCCTTTCTTCATTCATCTTGTAAAAATTTTAAGAATAAATATTGCAAATCTTACAAATAGACAAAGATGAAAAAAATTACGCAGATTATTAAAGAATAATAAATTTTATAAAAAAAATTTGTAGTAAATAATATTGAAATCAAAACATTAGATGATTTTACAATTTATATTATGATTTGAATGTAAAACTCATCCCTCAATAAAGAACCTAAAGCAAATTCTAAGTTTCATAACATAAAGTTGAGAAAAAAATTTTTGCTATAAATATTAAAAATTACGAGGACTAAATTTGCGCCATAAGCTCGCTTATATAACATACAGGTCCTAGCCAAATTTCATTTTTTGATGACAAAAAAATTTATATACGATATTAGTGAATTTAATGTGAGTTATATTTGTAGTGATATACTTATTGTAATATAGTGTTTTTAGCAATAGCAGTTAAAAAGTTTTAAAACCTAATGATTAAATAATCTTTAACTAAAAATCCTAAATTAAGACTCTTAATATCTTTTAAAGATAATTATTAGAGACATTAATTTCCCTTTATATTATAATTAAAATTATAATATATATATATTATAATTAAATAAATCAATAAATTTCTCTTTGTCAAAGAGAAATTTATTTTTATCAAAATAAATTTTTTCGTTTAAGGATAAAGCTATATTATCCTTATTTTTATCACACATTTTTATTTAAAAAAATTCTAATTTTAATTCAATATACTTTCCTAATTAGTGATTATGTTATTTGTTCTTCATTATATATTATTTCTTCTTCACTTTTTACGTATAAATTTGATGATAAAATTGATATTTTTCTATTAATTATTATTTTTTTAAATAATATTTTTTCAGTGACCAATAGAAATTCTATCATATGAAATTATAACAAACAAATTTATTTTAAAATAATTAATTATGAGAGTTCAATCTTTGCGCTTGCATATTCCATTTTTGGAAAATTAGCTATTTATTCTAATAATATAATAACTTTGACATAATTGCTTAGACCTTTTAAATTCTATTCTGTTTCATTCTATTTGCCATTTATTACAACAATCATCTTTTTCATCGAATAAATAATTAATTTTTAAATTTTCTTAATTTAATTTAAAAAATCTTGAATATTTATTTTTAAATTTAATTCATATAAATATGTAGTATATATTTTATAAATTAACTTTAAATCTTGTTATAGCTGCGTGACGAAGAATAGGACTCCAATTACATAAATAGATTAAAACGGATTAATAAAAATTATAAAAATTGCAATTTATATCTAAAGCAAAAAATTATGGCAAATTATGTTTTTATTATATTATAATTCAAATAAAGATTAAATTTTATATAATTGCAATATTAAGAATGAAAAATTGTGTTTTTAAAATGTTGGTTTTGGATTTGAGTGGGGAAAGTATAGATCTAGAAAAAGAAATTCTAAAATTGAAAAATATATAAAAATAAGAGAAAAATTAGGTGATAGTTTTTGGCCCAGAAGAAACAAAAAGAAATGCTTTCATGTGAAGAAAATAAACAAAAATATAGGGTAATTAAATATATCAATGGAAATTTTTTGAAAAAAAGGGAAATAAAAATAAAAAGTGAAATCCCAAAAAGGGAACTCTGTAGCATTATAAAGAAGAACTTCAAGTACGTGGAATAATTTTCGAAATTACGTAAAATATTAATACGTTGTAGAAATTTTATATAATTAAATTTATATTAATATTTTTAAAAAATAGCTAAATTATAAAATATGTTATTTTTAATCTTATTTGCTTGACATTTATTTTTCTAATCTTATAAAAAGTATTTTGTATTAATTATTCATAAGAAATTAAATTTTGTAAAATTATTTATAGAAAGTTTTAACATCATTTATATACTTCACCTAATTAAATGAGGACTGACCCCAAGCCCTAACTTCACTCATCTTCAGAGATTAAAAACACGCATATTTTTATTTTACAAATCTAATTTTTTCGTGATATTGAAGATGGATCATTTCAAAATTGAAAAAATATTAAAGCATAAATTTAAAAATCTCGAACTTGTTTGTAGTAAATTCGAGAAATTATTATCACAGAAATAATAGATGGGTGGCAGAGGGAAGCATGGTTTTTTAGTAAAGTAAATATGCTCTAAAGTAATTACGCGATGATTATTCAAATTCCATTTTTGGCATGGAATATAAAAAATTATAAAATTAACAATAAAAACGTCGTGAAATTTTATCAAAATTTTACAAGAGGTTGTCTTTTGATTAAATAAGAAAAAATATGTTCCTATACATTTGATTTTATAATGATACAACAAAAAATCTAATACACCACCAAAATTATGAAATTTGCACCTTTAGCCTTTGATCTTTATACAATTAAATAATATTTTAAGTCTATTGCATATTGTTATAAATACAAATCAAATATGTATTTTTATAAATTTCTAAATTCAATAAATTTCTAAATTCAATAAATTTCTAAAATTTTAAATTAATGTAATGTAATTAAATAAACATGTAAAATATAATTATAAATTTATATATGTTTATTGCGGTTGGTCATTAGTTATATTAAGTTATTTTTAAAAAATTACCACATTCTCTTTAAAAGGATTTGGAAGCTCTACAGATCTTGTGCTTTTACCAGAAATTTTAAAGCTTAGGAACAAATTTTTTTTAATTATTTTATGAATTGAATTAGTTTACAGTTATTAAAATATTATATAATAAAAATAACAATTTTGATAATACTATCTTCTACAAAGAAGGTAAGATTTGAAATTCAAGAAATACGAGCAATTGGTTACATTTTAACAATAATTTTATTTAAAGATTTTTAAAATTGTTTTATAATCCATGCAAACACTAGTCCATCCAAACACTTTTCTCGAGATATATTGTTTATAAAAATTTTGGCCAGTTTTAGTCAATTATTAAAAAAATTTTTAAAAACTACTCTTTAAGGCAAAAGATTTTTTGAAAAATATATTTAGCAATCTAATTTATAACGACAATTTGGTTTAACAATGTCATATAAAAGAAAGAAATTTATCAAAAAAACAATTCTAATTTCAACTAACAGAAACACTGTTTAAAAAAGGTCGTGCTTAAATAAAAAAAACATTGGTACGTAAAATAGTTAGCCTTGATAACCCATGGTAGTATACAAATGAAAGAATACGGAGAGAATAAATTTAAAAAAAAATAAAAAAAGGATTCCGACTTTAAAAAAATAAAGAAGCACATTTGATGTTTAACAAAATACATGTTATCTTTTGGACAAATCAGGGTGACACTTTCCTTGGGTACATGCTTTGCCCTATCTTTGACGTTTTCGCCCTATTTGCTCCCTTTTTTCTAATTTGCCATATTTTGTCCTATTTTTGATTTTTTAATTTTTTGGGACATTTTGTAAATAAAATGCTCAAAACAAATAAATTTAGCACTTGGCCTTCCAAATCTTTGAAAAAGCATTGTAAATTCATAAAAAATCTTTAAAAAATTATCTGGATCATTGTCCTTCCTACTTTCTCAAAATTCTCGCCTGCGGCGCTGCAAAGGAGAATATTGGCTTAATATTAGAATCAACGCGAAAAAGGAGCATGCATGAATTTTGAGTGGTTATCGGTTTCGAATACGGATATCCGAACTTTTGGTTCGACTTTCAAGTTCGGAGATTTTTAAACCTATTTTCAATTTCGATATTTTAGAAATTTTATCCATTTAAGATTTTCGAAAAATATTTTTATTTCGAAATGCTCTGATCCTTATTTGCTCAATTTAGTTAAAACTACTGAAAATTTCTCTGAATAAAGCGTTTTTGAAATTTTAATTAATTTTAGCATTTAAAATAATCCCCATTTTTTCTCTGTTTTGACCGATTTCGCCCAATTTTTGCCAGATTTTTGAGTGGCATCACCTATTTTAGTGTTTTGGAAAGAGTCACCCTGTTGCAAACCCATTAGATCCAAGTTGGACTAGAACATATGTCGTTAGGTTGTTCCCGAAATGTTTGGAAGTTTAAGAAAATTTTGTCATAAAGAGCGCAATGCAACCGAATAATAAATCACTCAAATTTTTTTTTCTTCCGCTATGAAAAAAAGTTGTATTCCATTTGATTAAACATTTAAAGGCGGTGGTGATGGAAAGAAAAGACTACTTGAAGGCGTTGTTGTTGCTGTTGTTTGTGACGGCGGGTCCACCCCAGAAGATCAAAACCCAGAAGATCAAGACCCAGAAGGTCAAGACCCAGGAGATCAAATAACCCAAAAGGTCAAAACCCAGGAGATCAAATGACTCAAAAGGTCAAATCCAAAATATCAACACTAAAAATTAAAGTATTGATTTGTTGTTATATTTTTATTCCGTTTGTTCTTTAATCTTTATTGTTCTAGTAAATTTTCTTCAATTTTTTTCATTAGTTTTAGATTACTCCTGGTGCTCAGCCAAATGTGATTGTAATCGATTTTGAGAAGGCAGCAGAACTTGCACTGCGAACCGTATTTCCAGCTGCAAACATCCACGGATGCTTCTTTCATTTTAAGGTTATCTTTATTTTATTCGATAAAAACTAAACTAAAGAATTAAGCAAGCCTTATGGAGAAAAATACAAGAACTTGGCTGGGCAGTTAAATATAAAGATGAGGAAGAGAATGAATTCACTTTATTTAAAAATGTTTGCAGCTTTAACATTTGCTGATACAGGTTTATTTGTGATTTAATTGAAAGTTTAAAATAATTTTTTAATTTAGTTGAAGTCCGAAACTGGTTTCGGCAATTAGCGCAAATTTTTCTTGAAGTTTATGATGACGGAGTCGTGGCATAACGCTTCTTGAATGTGCTCAGAGGAGATTGAGGAGTACGAAATCCTATTGAGTTTCTTACTGCGTGTTCCCATTATATCCACTTTTGATTTTATTTTTACTTCATTGACTACTTCGAAAAAACACTACTCATGATTTTTAACATAAGTGATTCGAGTTATTTTCTAGTTTCGTTTAAATTATTTTTCAGAGTTAACTATAAATTTTATTTTTCATCTTTGTTTAAAAATTTTCAGATTCTGTTCTACTACACATATTTTTTATTCATTTTGAAAATTTTAGTTTTTGAAAAATTTAGTGTTGATAATTTGGATTTGACCTTTTGGGTCATTTGACCTCCTGGGTCTTGATCTTCTGGGTCATTTGATCTCCTGGGTCTTGACCTTCTGGGCTTCTGGGCTCTTATCTAACAAATGTGATGAAAACTTTAAATATTCTGAGAAATCTAAAATTGTTTTCTATTCGGTTGGTTTATTTCAATAAAATATATCTAACAAATGTGATGAAAACTTTAAATATTCTGAGAAATCTAAAATTGTTTTCTATTCGGTTGGTTTATTTCAATAAAATATATCTAACAAATGTGATGAAAACTTTAAATATTCTGAGAAATCTAAAATTGTTTACTATTCGGTTGGTTTATTTCAATAAAATATATCTAACAAATGTGATGAAAACTTTAAATATTCTGAGAAATCTAAAATTGTTTACTATTCGGTTGGTTTATTTCAATAAAATATATCTAACAAATGTGATAAAAACTTTAAATATTCTGAGAAATCTAAAATTGTTTTCTATTCGGTTGGTTTATTTCAATAAAATATATCTAACAAATGTGATGAAAACTTTAAATATTCTGAGAAATCTAAAATTGTTTACTATTCGGTTGGTTTATTTCAATAAAATATATCTAACAAATGTGATGAAAACTTTAAATATTCTGAGAAATCTAAAATTGTTTTCTATTCGGTTGGTTTATTTCAATAAAATATATCTAACAAATGTGATGAAAACTTTAAATATTCTGAGAAATCTAAAATTGTTTTCTATTCGGTTGGTTTATTTCAATAAAATATATCTAACAAATGTGATGAAAACTTTAAATATTCTGAGAAATCTAAAATTGTTTTCTATTCGGTTGGTTTATTTCAATAAAATATATCTAACAAATGTGATGAAAACTTTAAATATTCTGAGAAATCTAAAATTGATTTCTATTCGGTTGGTTTATTTCAATAAAATATATCTAACAAATGTGATGAAAACTTTAAATATTCTGAGAAATCTAAAATTGTTTTCTATTCGGTTGGTTTATTTCAATAAAATATATCTAACAAATGTGATGAAAACTTTAAATATTCTGAGAAATCTAAAATTGTTTACTATTCGGTTGGTTTATTTCAATAAAATATATCTAACAAATGTGATGAAAACTTTAAATATTCTGAGAAATCTAAAATTGTTTACTATTCGGTTGGTTTATTTCAATAAAATATATCTAACAAATGTGATGAAAACTTTAAATATTCTGAGAAATCTAAAATTGTTTTCTATTCGGTTGGTTTATTTCAATAAAATATATCTAACAAATGTGATGAAAACTTTAAATATTCTGAGAAATCTAAAATTGTTTACTATTCGGTTGGTTTATTTCAATAAAATATATCTAACAAATGTGATGAAAACTTTAAATATTCTGAGAAATCTAAAATTGTTTACTATTCGGTTGGTTTATTTCAATAAAATATATCTAACAAATGTGATGAAAACTTTAAATATTCTGAGAAATCTAAAATTGTTTACTATTCGGTTGGTTTATTTCAATAAAATATATCTAACAAATGTGATGAAAACTTTAAATATTCTGAGAAATCTAAAATTGTTTACTATTCGGTTGGTTTATTTCAATAAAATATATCTAACAAATGTGATGAAAACTTTAAATATTCTGAGAAATCTAAAATTGTTTTCTATTCGGTTGGTTTATTTCAATAAAATATATCTAACAAATGTGATGAAAACTTTAAATATTCTGAGAAATCTAAAATTGTTTACTATTCGGTTGGTTTATTTCAATAAAATATATCTAACAAATGTGATAAAAACTTTAAATATTCTGAGAAATCTAAAATTGTTTTCTATTCGGTTGGTTTATTTCAATAAAATATATCTAACAAATGTGATGAAAACTTTAAATATTCTGATAAATCTAAAATTGTTTACTATTCGGTTGGTTTATTTCAATAAAATATATCTAACAAATGTGATGAAAACTTTAAATATTCTGAGAAATCTAAAATTGTTTTCTATTCGGTTGGTTTATTTCAATAAAATATATCTAACAAATGTGATGAAAACTTTAAATATTCTGAGAAATCTAAAATTGTTTTCTATTCGGTTGGTTTATTTCAATAAAATATATCTAACAAATGTGATGAAAACTTTAAATATTCTGAGAAATCTAAAATTGTTTTCTATTCGGTTGGTTTATTTCAATAAAATATATCTAACAAATGTGATGAAAACTTTAAATATTCTGAGAAATCTAAAATTGATTTCTATTCGGTTGGTTTATTTCAATAAAATATATCTAACAAATGTGATGAAAACTTTAAATATTCTGAGAAATCTAAAATTGTTTTCTATTCGGTTGGTTTATTTCAATAAAATATATCTAACAAATGTGATGAAAACTTTAAATATTCTGAGAAATCTAAAATTGTTTACTATTCGGTTGGTTTATTTCAATAAAATATATCTAACAAATGTGATGAAAACTTTAAATATTCTGAGAAATCTAAAATTGTTTACTATTCGGTTGGTTTATTTCAATAAAATATATCTAACAAATGTGATGAAAACTTTAAATATTCTGAGAAATCTAAAATTGTTTTCTATTCGGTTGGTTTATTTCAATAAAATATATCTAACAAATGTGATGAAAACTTTAAATATTCTGAGAAATCTAAAATTGTTTACTATTCGGTTGGTTTATTTCAATAAAATATATCTAACAAATGTGATGAAAACTTTAAATATTCTGAGAAATCTAAAATTGTTTTCTATTCGGTTGGTTTATTTTAATAAAATATATCTAACAAATGTGATGAAAACTTTAAATATTCTGAGAAATCTAAAATTGTTTTCTATTCGGTTGGTTTATTTCAATAAAATAGAAAACAATTTTAGATTTCTCAGAATATTTAAAGTTTTCATCACATTTGTTAGATATATTTTATTGAAATAAACCAACCGAATAGAAATCAATTTTAGATTTCTCAGAATATTTAAAGTTTTCATCACATTTGTTAGATATATTTTATTGAAATAAACCAACCGAATAGAAAACAATTTTAGATTTCTCAGAATATTTAAAGTTTTCATCACATTTGTTAGATATATTTTATTGAAATAAACCAACCGAATAGAAAACAATTTTAGATTTCTCAGA
This sequence comes from Meloidogyne arenaria, assembly GCA_036172955.1. Classification (NCBI taxonomy): domain Eukaryota; kingdom Metazoa; phylum Nematoda; class Chromadorea; order Rhabditida; family Meloidogynidae; genus Meloidogyne; species Meloidogyne arenaria. Next base: position 3,373,985 of record JARQAB010000015.1, on the reverse strand, counting down.
ATATTTAAAGTTTTCATCACATTTGTTAGATATATTTTATTGAAATAAACCAACCGAATAGAAAACAATTTTAGATTTCTCAGAATATTTAAAGTTTTCATCACATTTGTTAGATATATTTTATTGAAATAAACCAACCGAATAGTAAACAATTTTAGATTTCTCAGAATATTCAAAGTTTTCATCACATTTGTTAGATATATTTTATTAAAATAAAACAACCGAATAGAAAACAATTTTAGATTTCTCAGAATATTTAAAGTTTTCATCACATTTGTTAGATATATTTTATTGAAATAAACCAACCGAATAGAAAACAACTTTAGATTTCTCAGAATATTTAAAGTTTTCATCACATTTGTTAGATATATTTTATTGAAATAAACCAACCGAATAGTAAACAATTTTAGATTTCTCAGAATATTTAAAGTTTTCATCACATTTGTTAGATATATTTTATTGAAATAAACCAACCGAATAGAAAACAATTTTAGATTTCTCAGAATATTTAAAGTTTTTATCACATTTGTTAGATATATTTTATTGAAATAAACCAACCGAATAGTTTTAATTGAAAAATAAACCAACCGAATAGTTTTATTGAAATAAACCAACCGAATAACGATAAATAATCATAAAAAAGAAATAAGTCCCTCTTAAATTTTGGTAATAGGGAATAACCGTTTGTAGACCAATATTCTTTATTCGGTCTATTGAAAATAAATAAGAACTAATCCCGTCTTATTTTTTGGAACAGCTTTAGATTGATAGATTCAATTCGGTCAACTTATAGGGACGAATAACGATAAATAATCATAAAAAAGAAATAAGTCCCTCTTAAATTTTGGTAATAAAGAATAACCGTTTGTAGACCAATATTCTCTATTGGGTCTATTGAAAATAAATAAGAACTAATCCCGTCTTATTTTTTTGGAACAGCATTAGATTGATAGATTCAATTCGGTCAACTTATAGGGTCGAATAACGATAAATAATCATAAAAAAGAAATAAGTCCCTCTTAAATTTTGGTAATAGGGAATAACCGTTTGTAGACCAATATTCTCTATTCGGTCTATTGAAAATAAATAAGAACTAATCCCGTCTTATTTTTTTGGAACAGCATTAGATTGATAGATTCAATTCGGTCAACTTATAGGGTCGAATAACGATAAATAATCATAAAAAAGAAATAAGTCCCTCTTAAATTTTGGTAATAGGGAATAACCGTTTGTAGACCAATATTCTCTATTCAGTCTATTGAAAATAAATAAGAACTAATCCCGTCTTATTTTTTTGGAACAGCATTGATTGATAGATTCAATTCGGTCAACTTATAGGGTCGAATAACGATAAATAATCATAAAAAAGAAATAAGTCCCTCTTAAATTTTGGTAATAGGGAATAACCGTTTGTAGACCAATATTCTCTATTCGGTCTATTGAAAATAAATAAGAACTAATCCCGTCTTATTTTTTTGGAACAGCATTGATTGATAGATTCAATTCAGACAACTAATAGGGTCGAATAACGATAAATAATCATAAAAAAGAAATAAGTCCCTCTTAAATTTTGGTAATAGGGAATAGCCGTTTGTAGACCAATATTCTCTATTCGGTCTATTGAAAATAAATAAGAACTAATCCCGTCTTATTTTTTGGAACAGCTTTAGATTGATAGATTCAATTCGGTCAACTTATAGGGTCGAATAACGATAAATAATCATAAAAAAGAAATAAGTCCCTCTTAAATTTTGGTAATAAAGAATAACCGTTTGTAGACCAATATTCTCTATTGGGTCTATTGAAAATAAATAAGAACTAATCCCGTCTTATTTTTTTGGAACAGCATTAGATTGATAGATTCAATTCGGTCAACTTATAGGGTCGAATAACGATAAATAATCATAAAAAAGAGTCCCTCTTAAATTTTGGTAATAGGGAATAACCGTTTGTAGACCAATATTCTCTATTCGGTCTATTGAAAATAAATAAGAACTAATCCCGTCTTATTTTTTTGGAACAGCATTGATTGATAGATTCAATTCGGTCAACTTATAGGGTCGAATAACGATAAATAATCATAAAAAAGAAATAAGTCCCTCTTAAATTTTGGTAATAGGGAATAACCGTTTGTAGACCAATATTCTCTATTCGGTCTATTGAAAATAAATAAGATGATTATTTATCGTTATCGACCCTATAAGTTGACCGAATTGAATCTATCAATCTAATGCTGTTCTAAAAAAATAAGACGGGATTAGTTCTTATTTATTTTCAATAGACCGAATAGAGAATATTGGTCTACAAACGGTTATTCCCTATTACCAAAATTTAAGAGGGACTTATTTCTTTTTTATGATTATTTATCGTTATTCGGTTGGTTTATTTCAATAAAACTATTCGGTTGGTTTATTTTTCAATTAAAACTATTCGGTTGGTTTATTTCAATAAAATATCTCTAACAAATGTGATGAAAACTTTAAATATTCTGAGAAATCTAAAGTTGTTTTCTATTCGGTTGGTTTATTTCAATAAAATATATCTAACAAATGTGATGAAAACTTTAAATATTCTGAGAAATCTAAAATTGTTTTCTATTCGGTTGGTTTATTTCAATAAAATATATCTAACAAATGTGATGAAAACTTTAAATATTCTGAGAAATCTAAAATTGTTTACTATTCGGTTGGTTTATTTCAATAAAATATATCTAACAAATGTGATGAAAACTTTAAATATTCTGAGAAATCTAAAATTGTTTTCTATTCGGTTGTTTTATTTTAATAAAATATATCTAACAAATGTGATGAAAACTTTGAATATTCTGAGAAATCTAAAATTGTTTACTATTCGGTTGGTTTATTTCAATAAAATATATCTAACAAATGTGATGAAAACTTTAAATATTCTGAGAAATCTAAAGTTGTTTTCTATTCGGTTGGTTTATTTTAATAAAATATATCTAACAAATGTGATGAAAACTTTAAATATTCTGAGAAATCTAAAATTGTTTTCTATTCGGTTGGTTTATTTCAATAAAATATATCTAACAAATGTGATGAAAACTTTAAATATTCTGAGAAATCTAAAATTGTTTTCTATTCGGTTGGTTTATTTCAATAAAATATATCTAACAAATGTGATAAAAACTTTAAATATTCTGAGAAATCTAAAATTGTTTTCTATTCGGTTGGTTTATTTCAATAAAATATATCTAACAAATGTGATGAAAACTTTAAATATTCTGAGAAATCTAAAATTGTTTACTATTCGGTTGGTTTATTTCAATAAAATATATCTAACAAATGTGATGAAAACTTTAAATATTCTTAGAAATCTAAAGTTGTTTTCTATTCGGTTGGTTTATTTCAATAAAATATATCTAACAAATGTGATGAAAACTTTAAATATTCTGAGAAATCTAAAATTGTTTTCTATTCGGTTGTTTTATTTTAATAAAATATATCTAACAAATGTGATGAAAACTTTGAATATTCTGAGAAATCTAAAATTGTTTACTATTCGGTTGGTTTATTTCAATAAAATATATCTAACAAATGTGATGAAAACTTTAAATATTCTGAGAAATCTAAAATTGTTTTCTATTCGGTTGGTTTATTTCAATAAAATATATCTAACAAATGTGATGAAAACTTTAAATATTCTGAGAAATCTAAAATTGTTTTCTATTCGGTTGGTTTATTTCAATAAAATATATCTAACAAATGTGATGAAAACTTTAAATATTCTGAGAAATCTAAAATTGTTTTCTATTCGGTTGGTTTATTTCAATAAAATATATCTAACAAATGTGATGAAAACTTTAAATATTCTGAGAAATCTAAAATTGATTTCTATTCGGTTGGTTTATTTCAATAAAATATATCTAACAAATGTGATGAAAACTTTAAATATTCTGAGAAATCTAAAATTGTTTTCTATTTTATTGAAATAAACCAACCGAATAGAAAACAATTTTAGATTTCTCAGAATATTTAAAGTTTTCATCACATTTGTTAGATATATTTTATTAAAATAAACCAACCGAATAGAAAACAATTTTAGATTTCTCAGAATATTTAAAGTTTTCATCACATTTGTTAGATATATTTTATTGAAATAAACCAACCGAATAGTAAACAATTTTAGATTTCTCAGAATATTTAAAGTTTTCATCACATTTGTTAGATATATTTTATTGAAATAAACCAACCGAATAGAAAACAATTTTAGATTTCTCAGAATATTTAAAGTTTTCATCACATTTGTTAGATATATTTTATTGAAATAAACCAACCGAATAGTAAACAATTTTAGATTTCTCAGAATATTTAAAGTTTTCATCACATTTGTTAGATATATTTTATTGAAATAAACCAACCGAATAGTAAACAATTTTAGATTTCTCAGAATATTTAAAGTTTTCATCACATTTGTTAGATATATTTTATTGAAATAAACCAACCGAATAGTAAACAATTTTAGATTTCTCAGAATATTTAAAGTTTTCATCACATTTGTTAGATATATTTTATTGAAATAAACCAACCGAATAGTAAACAATTTTAGATTTCTCAGAATATTTAAAGTTTTCATCACATTTGTTAGATATATTTTATTGAAATAAACCAACCGAATAGAAAACAATTTTAGATTTCTCAGAATATTTAAAGTTTTCATCACATTTGTTAGATATATTTTATTGAAATAAACCAACCGAATAGAAAACAATTTTAGATTTCTCAGAATATTTAAAGTTTTCATCACATTTGTTAGATATATTTTATTGAAATAAACCAACCGAATAGAAAACAATTTTAGATTTCTCAGAATATTTAAAGTTTTCATCACATTTGTTAGATATATTTTATTGAAATAAACCAACCGAATAGAAAACAATTTTAGATTTCTCAGAATATTTAAAGTTTTCATCACATTTGTTAGATATATTTTATTGAAATAAACCAACCGAATAGAAAACAATTTTAGATTTCTCAGAATATTTAAAGTTTTCATCACATTTGTTAGATATATTTTATTGAAATAAACCAACCGAATAGTAAACAATTTTAGATTTCTCAGAATATTCAAAGTTTTCATCACATTTGTTAGATATATTTTATTAAAATAAAACAACCGAATAGAAAACAATTTTAGATTTCTCAGAATATTTAAAGTTTTCATCACATTTGTTAGATATATTTTATTGAAATAAACCAACCGAATAGAAAACAACTTTAGATTTCTCAGAATATTTAAAGTTTTCATCACATTTGTTAGATATATTTTATTGAAATAAACCAACCGAATAGTAAACAATTTTAGATTTCTCAGAATATTTAAAGTTTTCATCACATTTGTTAGATATATTTTATTGAAATAAACCAACCGAATAGAAAACAATTTTAGATTTCTCAGAATATTTAAAGTTTTTATCACATTTGTTAGATATATTTTATTGAAATAAACCAACCGAATAGAAAACAATTTTAGATTTCTCAGAATATTTAAAGTTTTCATCACATTTGTTAGATATATTTTATTGAAATAAACCAACCGAATAGAAAACAATTTTAGATTTCTCAGAATATTTAAAGTTTTCATCACATTTGTTAGATATATTTTATTAAAATAAACCAACCGAATAGAAAACAACTTTAGATTTCTCAGAATATTTAAAGTTTTCATCACATTTGTTAGATATATTTTATTGAAATAAACCAACCGAATAGAAAACAATTTTAGATTTCTCAGAATATTTAAAGTTTTCATCACATTTGTTAGATATATTTTATTGAAATAAACCAACCGAATAGAAAACAATTTTAGATTTCTCAGAATATTTAAAGTTTTCATCACATTTGTTAGATATATTTTATTGAAATAAACCAACCGAATAGAAAACAATTTTAGATTTCTCAGAATATTTAAAGTTTTCATCACATTTGTTAGATATATTTTATTGAAATAAACCAACCGAATAGAAAACAATTTTAGATTTCTCAGAATATTTAAAGTTTTCATCACATTTGTTAGATATATTTTATTGAAATAAACCAACCGAATAGAAAACAATTTTAGATTTCTCAGAATATTTAAAGTTTTCATCACATTTGTTAGATATATTTTATTGAAATAAACCAACCGAATAGAAAACAATTTTAGATTTCTCAGAATATTTAAAGTTTTCATCACATTTGTTAGATATATTTTATTGAAATAAACCAACCGAATAGTAAACAATTTTAGATTTCTCAGAATATTCAAAGTTTTCATCACATTTGTTAGATATATTTTATTAAAATAAAACAACCGAATAGAAAACAATTTTAGATTTCTCAGAATATTTAAAGTTTTCATCACATTTGTTAGATATATTTTATTGAAATAAACCAACCGAATAGAAAACAACTTTAGATTTCTCAGAATATTTAAAGTTTTCATCACATTTGTTAGATATATTTTATTGAAATAAACCAACCGAATAGTAAACAATTTTAGATTTCTCAGAATATTTAAAGTTTTCATCACATTTGTTAGATATATTTTATTGAAATAAACCAACCGAATAGAAAACAATTTTAGATTTCTCAGAATATTTAAAGTTTTTATCACATTTGTTAGATATATTTTATTGAAATAAACCAACCGAATAGAAAACAATTTGAGATTTCTCAGAATATTTAAAGTTTTCATCACATTTGTTAGATATATTTTATTGAAATAAACCAACCGAATAGAAAACAATTTTAGATTTCTCAGAATATTTAAAGTTTTCATCACATTTGTTAGATATATTTTATTAAAATAAACCAACCGAATAGAAAACAACTTTAGATTTCTCAGAATATTTAAAGTTTTCATCACATTTGTTAGATATATTTTATTGAAATAAACCAACCGAATAGAAAACAATTTTAGATTTCTCAGAATATTTAAAGTTTTCATCACATTTGTTAGATATATTTTATTGAAATAAACCAACCGAATAGAAAACAATTTTAGATTTCTCAGAATATTTAAAGTTTTCATCACATTTGTTAGATATATTTTATTGAAATAAACCAACCGAATAGAAAACAATTTTAGATTTCTCAGAATATTTAAAGTTTTCATCACATTTGTTAGATATATTTTATTAAAATAAACCAACCGAATAGTAAACAATTTTAGATTTCTCAGAATATTCAAAGTTTTCATCACATTTGTTAGATATATTTTATTAAAATAAACCAACCGAATAGAAAACAATTTTAGATTTCTCAGAATATTTAAAGTTTTCATCACATTTGTTAGATATATTTTATTGAAATAAACCAACCGAATAGAAAACAATTTTAGATTTCTCAGAATATTTAAAGTTTTCATCACATTTGTTAGATATATTTTATTAAAATAAACCAACCGAATAGAAAACAACTTTAGATTTCTCAGAATATTTAAAGTTTTCATCACATTTGTTAGATATATTTTATTGAAATAAACCAACCGAATAGAAAACAATTTTAGATTTCTCAGAATATTTAAAGTTTTCATCACATTTGTTAGATATATTTTATTGAAATAAACCAACCGAATAGAAAACAATTTTAGATTTCTCAGAATATTTAAAGTTTTCATCACATTTGTTAGATATATTTTATTGAAATAAACCAACCGAATAGTAAACAATTTTAGATTTCTCAGAATATTCAAAGTTTTCATCACATTTGTTAGATATATTTTATTAAAATAAAACAACCGAATAGAAAACAATTTTAGATTTCTCAGAATATTTAAAGTTTTCATCACATTTGTTAGATATATTTTATTGAAATAAACCAACCGAATAGAAAACAACTTTAGATTTCTCAGAATATTTAAAGTTTTTATCACATTTGTTAGATATATTTTATTGAAATAAACCAACCGAATAGAAAACAATTTTAGATTTCTCAGAATATTTAAAGTTTTCATCACATTTGTTAGATATATTTTATTAAAATAAACCAACCGAATAGAAAACAACTTTAGATTTCTCAGAATATTTAAAGTTTTCATCACATTTGTTAGATATATTTTATTGAAATAAACCAACCGAATAGTAAACAATTTTAGATTTCTCAGAATATTCAAAGTTTTCATCACATTTGTTAGATATATTTTATTAAAATAAAACAACCGAATAGAAAACAATTTTAGATTTCTCAGAATATTTAAAGTTTTCATCACATTTGTTAGATATATTTTATTGAAATAAACCAACCGAATAGAAAACAACTTTAGATTTCTCAGAATATTTAAAGTTTTCATCACATTTGTTAGATATATTTTATTGAAATAAACCAACCGAATAGTAAACAATTTTAGATTTCTCAGAATATTTAAAGTTTTCATCACATTTGTTAGATATATTTTATTGAAATAAACCAACCGAATAGAAAACAATTTTAGATTTCTCAGAATATTTAAAGTTTTTATCACATTTGTTAGATATATTTTATTGAAATAAACCAACCGAATAGAAAACAATTTTAGATTTCTCAGAATATTTAAAGTTTTCATCACATTTGTTAGATATATTTTATTGAAATAAACCAACCGAATAGAAAACAATTTTAGATTTCTCAGAATATTTAAAGTTTTCATCACATTTGTTAGATATATTTTATTAAAATAAACCAACCGAATAGAAAACAACTTTAGATTTCTCAGAATATTTAAAGTTTTCATCACATTTGTTAGATATATTTTATTGAAATAAACCAACCGAATAGAAAACAATTTTAGATTTCTCAGAATATTTAAAGTTTTCATCACATTTGTTAGATATATTTTATTGAAATAAACCAACCGAATAGAAAACAATTTTAGATTTCTCAGAATATTTAAAGTTTTCATCACATTTGTTAGATATATTTTATTGAAATAAACCAACCGAATAGAAAACAATTTTAGATTTCTCAGAATATTTAAAGTTTTCATCACATTTGTTAGATATATTTTATTAAAATAAACCAACCGAATAGTAAACAATTTTAGATTTCTCAGAATATTCAAAGTTTTCATCACATTTGTTAGATATATTTTATTAAAATAAACCAACCGAATAGAAAACAATTTTAGATTTCTCAGAATATTTAAAGTTTTCATCACATTTGTTAGATATATTTTATTGAAATAAACCAACCGAATAGAAAACAATTTTAGATTTCTCAGAATATTTAAAGTTTTCATCACATTTGTTAGATATATTTTATTGAAATAAACCAACCGAATAGAAAACAATTTTAGATTTCTCAGAATATTTAAAGTTTTCATCACATTTGTTAGATATATTTTATTAAAATAAACCAACCGAATAGAAAACAACTTTAGATTTCTCAGAATATTTAAAGTTTTCATCACATTTGTTAGATATATTTTATTGAAATAAACCAACCGAATAGAAAACAATTTTAGATTTCTCAGAATATTTAAAGTTTTCATCACATTTGTTAGATATATTTTATTGAAATAAACCAACCGAATAGAAAACAATTTTAGATTTCTCAGAATATTTAAAGTTTTCATCACATTTGTTAGATATATTTTATTGAAATAAACCAACCGAATAGAAAACAATTTTAGATTTCTCAGAATATTTAAAGTTTTCATCACATTTGTTAGATATATTTTATTAAAATAAACCAACCGAATAGTAAACAATTTTAGATTTCTCAGAATATTCAAAGTTTTCATCACATTTGTTAGATATATTTTATTAAAATAAACCAACCGAATAGAAAACAATTTTAGATTTCTCAGAATATTTAAAGTTTTCATCACATTTGTTAGATATATTTTATTGAAATAAACCAACCGAATAGAAAACAACTTTAGATTTCTCAGAATATTTAAAGTTTTCATCACATTTGTTAGAGATATTTTATTGAAATAAACCAACCGAATAGAAAACAATTTGAGATTTCTCAGAATATTTAAAGTTTTCATCACATTTGTTAGATATATTTTATTGAAATAAACCAACCGAATAGAAAACAATTTTAGATTTCTCAGAATATTTAAAGTTTTCATCACATTTGTTAGATATATTTTATTAAAATAAACCAACCGAATAGAAAACAACTTTAGATTTCTCAGAATATTTAAAGTTTTCATCACATTTGTTAGATATATTTTATTGAAATAAACCAACCGAATAGTAAACAATTTTAGATTTCTCAGAATATTTAAAGTTTTCATCACATTTGTTAGAGATATTTTATTGAAATAAACCAACCGAATAGTTTTAATTGAAAAATAAACAAAACGAAATTTTATTGAAATAAACCAACCGAATAGTAAACAATTTTAGATTTCTCAGAATATTCAAAGTTTTCATCACATTTGTTAGATATATTTTATTGAAATAAACCAACCGAATAGAAAACAATTTTAGATTTCTCAGAATATTTAAAGTTTTCATCACATTTGTTAGATATATTTTATTAAAATAAACCAACCGAATAGAAAACAACTTTAGATTTCTCAGAATATTTAAAGTTTTCATCACATTTGTTAGATATATTTTATTGAAATAAACCAACCGAATAGTAAACAATTTTAGATTTCTCAGAATATTCAAAGTTTTCATCACATTTGTTAGATATATTTTATTAAAATAAAACAACCGAATAGAAAACAATTTTAGATTTCTCAGAATATTTAAAGTTTTCATCACATTTGTTAGATATATTTTATTAAAATAAACCAACCGAATAGAAAACAACTTTAGATTTCTCAGAATATTTAAAGTTTTCATCACATTTGTTAGATATATTTTATTGAAATAAACCAACCGAATAGAAAACAATTTTAGATTTCTCAGAATATTTAAAGTTTTCATCACATTTGTTAGATATATTTTATTGAAATAAACCAACCGAATAGAAAACAATTTTAGATTTCTCAGAATATTTAAAGTTTTCATCACATTTGTTAGATATATTTTATTGAAATAAACCAACCGAATAGAAAACAATTTTAGATTTCTCAGAATATTTAAAGTTTTCATCACATTTGTTAGATATATTTTATTAAAATAAACCAACCGAATAGTAAACAATTTTAGATTTCTCAGAATATTCAAAGTTTTCATCACATTTGTTAGATATATTTTATTAAAATAAACCAACCGAATAGAAAACAATTTTAGATTTCTCAGAATATTTAAAGTTTTCATCACATTTGTTAGATATATTTTATTGAAATAAACCAACCGAATAGAAAAAAAATTTAGATTTCTCAGAATATTTAAAGTTTTCATCACATTTGTTAGAGATATTTTATTGAAATAAACCAACCGAATAGAAAACAATTTGAGATTTCTCAGAATATTTAAAGTTTTCATCACATTTGTTAGATATATTTTATTGAAATAAACCAACCGAATAGAAAACAATTTTAGATTTCTCAGAATATTTAAAGTTTTCATCACATTTGTTAGATATATTTTATTAAAATAAACCAACCGAATAGAAAACAACTTTAGATTTCTCAGAATATTTAAAGTTTTCATCACATTTGTTAGATATATTTTATTGAAATAAACCAACCGAATAGAAAACAATTTTAGATTTCTCAGAATATTTAAAGTTTTCATCACATTTGTTAGATATATTTTATTGAAATAAACCAACCGAATAGAAAACAATTTTAGATTTCTCAGAATATTTAAAGTTTTCATCACATTTGTTAGATATATTTTATTGAAATAAACCAACCGAATAGAAAACAATTTTAGATTTCTCAGAATATTTAAAGTTTTCATCACATTTGTTAGATATATTTTATTAAAATAAACCAACCGAATAGTAAACAATTTTAGATTTCTCAGAATATTCAAAGTTTTCATCACATTTGTTAGATATATTTTATTAAAATAAACCAACCGAATAGAAAACAATTTTAGATTTCTCAGAATATTTAAAGTTTTCATCACATTTGTTAGATATATTTTATTGAAATAAACCAACCGAATAGAAAACAACTTTAGATTTCTCAGAATATTTAAAGTTTTCATCACATTTGTTAGAGATATTTTATTGAAATAAACCAACCGAATAGAAAACAATTTGAGATTTCTCAGAATATTTAAAGTTTTCATCACATTTGTTAGATATATTTTATTGAAATAAACCAACCGAATAGAAAACAATTTTAGATTTCTCAGAATATTTAAAGTTTTCATCACATTTGTTAGATATATTTTATTAAAATAAACCAACCGAATAGAAAACAATTTTAGATTTCTCAGAATATTTAAAGTTTTCATCACATTTGTTAGATATATTTTATTGAAATAAACCAACCGAATAGTAAACAATTTTAGATTTCTCAGAATATTTAAAGTTTTCATCACATTTGTTAGAGATATTTTATTGAAATAAACCAACCGAATAGAAAACAATTTTAGATTTCTCAGAATATTTAAAGTTTTCATCACATTTGTTAGATATATTTTATTGAAATAAACCAACCGAATAGAAAACAATTTTAGATTTCTCAGAATATTTAAAGTTTTCATCACATTTGTTAGATATATTTTATTGAAATAAACCAACCGAATAGAAAACAATTTTAGATTTCTCAGAATATTTAAAGTTTTCATCACATTTGTTAGATATATTTTATTGAAATAAACCAACCGAATAGAAAACAATTTTAGATTTCTCAGAATATTTAAAGTTTTCATCACATTTGTTAGATATATTTTATTGAAATAAACCAACCGAATAGAAAACAATTTTAGATTTCTCAGAATATTTAAAGTTTTCATCACATTTGTTAGATATATTTTATTGAAATAAACCAACCGAATAGAAAACAATTTTAGATTTCTCAGAATATTTAAAGTTTTCATCACATTTGTTAGATATATTTTATTGAAATAAACCAACCGAATAGAAAACAATTTTAGATTTCTCAGAATATTTAAAGTTTTCATCACATTTGTTAGATATATTTTATTGAAATAAACCAACCGAATAGAAAACAATTTTAGATTTCTCAGAATATTTAAAGTTTTCATCACATTTGTTAGATATATTTTATTGAAATAAACCAACCGAATAGAAAACAATTTTAGATTTCTCAGAATATTTAAAGTTTTCATCACATTTGTTAGATATATTTTATTGAAATAAACCAACCGAATAGAAAACAATTTTAGATTTCTCAGAATATTTAAAGTTTTCATCACATTTGTTAGATATATTTTATTGAAATAAACCAACCGAATAGAAAACAATTTTAGATTTCTCAGAATATTTAAAGTTTTCATCACATTTGTTAGATATATTTTATTGAAATAAACCAACCGAATAGAAAACAATTTTAGATTTCTCAGAATATTTAAAGTTTTCATCACATTTGTTAGATATATTTTATTGAAATAAACCAACCGAATAGAAATTTTAGATTTCTCAGAATATTTAAAGTTTTCATCACATTTGTTAGATATATTTTATTGAAATAAACCAACCGAATAGAAAACAATTTTAGATTTCTCAGAATATTTAAAGTTTTCATCACATTTGTTAGATATATTTTATTGAAATAAACCAACCGAATAGAAAACAATTTTAGATTTCTCAGAATATTTAAAGTTTTCATCACATTTGTTAGATATATTTTATTAAAATAAACCAACCGAATAGAAAACAATTTTAGATTTCTCAGAATATTTAAAGTTTTCATCACATTTGTTAGATATATTTTATTGAAATAAACCAACCGAATAGAAAACAATTTTAGATTTCTCAGAATATTTAAAGTTTTCATCACATTTGTTAGATATATTTTATTGAAATAAACCAACCGAATAGAAAACAATTTTAGATTTCTCAGAATATTTAAAGTTTTCATCACATTTGTTAGATATATTTTATTGAAATAAACCAACCGAATAGAAAACAATTTTAGATTTCTCAGAATATTTAAAGTTTTCATCACATTTGTTAGATATATTTTATTGAAATAAACCAACCGAATAGTAAACAATTTTAGATTTCTCAGAATATTTAAAGTTTTCATCACATTTGTTAGATATATTTTATTGAAATAAACCAACCGAATAGAAAACAATTTTAGATTTCTCAGAATATTTAAAGTTTTCATCACATTTGTTAGATATATTTTATTGAAATAAACCAACCGAATAGAAAACAATTTTAGATTTCTCAGAATATTTAAAGTTTTCATCACATTTGTTAGATATATTTTATTGAAATAAACCAACCGAATAGTAAACAATTTTAGATTTCTCAGAATATTCAAAGTTTTCATCACATTTGTTAGATATATTTTATTAAAATAAACCAACCGAATAGAAAACAATTTTAGATTTCTCAGAATATTTAAAGTTTTCATCACATTTGTTAGATATATTTTATTGAAATAAACCAACCGAATAGAAAACAACTTTAGATTTCTCAGAATATTTAAAGTTTTCATCACATTTGTTAGATATATTTTATTGAAATAAACCAACCGAATAGAAAACAATTTTAGATTTCTCAGAATATTTAAAGTTTTCATCACATTTGTTAGATATATTTTATTGAAATAAACCAACCGAATAGAAAACAATTTTAGATTTCTCAGAATATTTAAAGTTTTCATCACATTTGTTAGATATATTTTATTGAAATAAACCAACCGAATAGAAAACAATTTTAGATTTCTCAGAATATTTAAAGTTTTCATCACATTTGTTAGATATATTTTATTAAAATAAACCAACCGAATAGAAAACAATTTTAGATTTCTCAGAATATTCAAAGTTTTCATCACATTTGTTAGATATATTTTATTGAAATAAACCAACCGAATAGAAAACAATTTTAGATTTCTCAGAATATTTAAAGTTTTCATCACATTTGTTAGATATATTTTATTGAAATAAACCAACCGAATAGAAAACAATTTTAGATTTCTCAGAATATTTAAAGTTTTCATCACATTTGTTAGATATATTTTATTGAAATAAACCAACCGAATAGAAAACAATTTTAGATTTCTCAGAATATTTAAAGTTTTCATCACATTTGTTAGATATATTTTATTGAAATAAACCAACCGAATAGAAAACAATTTTAGATTTCTCAGAATATTTAAAGTTTTCATCACATTTGTTAGATATATTTTATTGAAATAAACCAACCGAATAGAAAACAATTTTAGATTTCTCAGAATATTTAAAGTTTTCATCACATTTGTTAGATATATTTTATTGAAATAAACCAACCGAATAGAAAACAATTTTAGATTTCTCAGAATATTTAAAGTTTTCATCACATTTGTTAGATATAT
The DNA here is from genome assembly GCA_036172955.1 of Meloidogyne arenaria. Taxonomy (NCBI): domain Eukaryota; kingdom Metazoa; phylum Nematoda; class Chromadorea; order Rhabditida; family Meloidogynidae; genus Meloidogyne; species Meloidogyne arenaria. Next base: position 3,358,652 of record JARQAB010000015.1, on the reverse strand, counting down.
TTTATTGAAATAAACCAACCGAATAGAAAACAATTTTAGATTTCTCAGAATATTTAAAGTTTTCATCACATTTGTTAGATATATTTTATTAAAATAAACAACCGAATAGAAAACAATTTTAGATTTCTCAGAATATTTAAAGTTTTCATCACATTTGTTAGATATATTTTATTGAAATAAACCAACCGAATAGAAAACAATTTTAGATTTCTCAGAATATTTAAAGTTTTCATCACATTTGTTAGATATATTTTATTGAAATAAACCAACCGAATAGAAAACAATTTTAGATTTCTCAGAATATTTAAAGTTTTCATCACATTTGTTAGATATATTTTATTGAAATAAACCAACCGAATAGAAAACAATTTTAGATTTCTCAGAATATTTAAAGTTTTCATCACATTTGTTAGATATATTTTATTGAAATAAACCAACCGAATAGAAAACAATTTTAGATTTCTCAGAATATTTAAAGTTTTCATCACATTTGTTAGATATATTTTATTGAAATAAACCAACCGAATAGAAAACAATTTTAGATTTCTCAGAATATTTAAAGTTTTCATCACATTTGTTAGATATATTTTATTAAAATAAACCAACCGAATAGAAAACAATTTTAGATTTCTCAGAATATTTAAAGTTTTCATCACATTTGTTAGATATATTTTATTGAAATAAACCAACCGAATAGAAAACAATTTTAGATTTCTCAGAATATTTAAAGTTTTCATCACATTTGTTAGATATATTTTATTAAAATAAAACAACCGAATAGAAAACAATTTTAGATTTCTCAGAATATTTAAAGTTTTCATCACATTTGTTAGATATATTTTATTGAAATAAACCAACCGAATAGAAAACAATTTTAGATTTCTCAGAATATTTAAAGTTTTCATCACATTTGTTAGATATATTTTATTGAAATAAACCAACCGAATAGAAAACAATTTTAGATTTCTCAGAATATTTAAAGTTTTCATCACATTTGTTAGATATATTTTATTGAAATAAACCAACCGAATAGAAAACAATTTTAGATTTCTCAGAATATTTAAAGTTTTCATCACATTTGTTAGATATATTTTATTAAAATAAACCAACCGAATAGAAAACAATTTTAGATTTCTCAGAATATTTAAAGTTTTCATCACATTTGTTAGATATATTTTATTGAAATAAACCAACCGAATAGAAAACAATTTTAGATTTCTCAGAATATTTAAAGTTTTCATCACATTTGTTAGATATATTTTATTGAAATAAACCAACCGAAAAGAAACAATTTTAGATTTCTCAGAATATTTAAAGTTTTCATCACATTTGTTAGATATATTTTATTGAAATAAACCAACCGAATAGAAAACAATTTTAGATTTCTCAGAATATTTAAAGTTTTCATCACATTTGTTAGATATATTTTATTAAAATAAACCAACCGAATAGAAAACAATTTTAGATTTCTCAGAATATTTAAAGTTTTCATCACATTTGTTAGATATATTTTATTGAAATAAACCAACCGAATAGAAAACAATTTTAGATTTCTCAGAATATTTAAAGTTTTCATCACATTTGTTAGATATATTTTATTAAAATAAACCAACCGAATAGTAAACAATTTTAGATTTCTCAGAATATTCAAAGTTTTCATCACATTTGTTAGATATATTTTATTAAAATAAACCAACCGAATAGAAAACAATTTTAGATTTCTCAGAATATTCAAAGTTTTCATCACATTTGTTAGATATATTTTATTAAAATAAACCAACCGAATAGAAAACAATTTTAGATTTCTCAGAATATTTAAAGTTTTCATCACATTTGTTAGATATATTTTATTGAAATAAACCAACCGAATAGAAAACAATTTTAGATTTCTCAGAATATTTAAAGTTTTCATCACATTTGTTAGATATATTTTATTGAAATAAACCAACCGAATAGAAAACAATTTTAGATTTCTCAGAATATTTAAAGTTTTCATCACATTTGTTAGATATATTTTATTGAAATAAACCAACCGAATAGAAAACAATTTTAGATTTCTCAGAATATTTAAAGTTTTCATCACATTTGTTAGATATATTTTATTAAAATAAACCAACCGAATAGAAAACAACTTTAGATTTCTCAGAATATTTAAAGTTTTCATCACATTTGTTAGATATATTTTATTGAAATAAACCAACCGAATAGAAAACAATTTTAGATTTCTCAGAATATTTAAAGTTTTCATCACATTTGTTAGATATATTTTATTGAAATAAACCAACCGAATAGAAAACAATTTTAGATTTCTCAGAATATTTAAAGTTTTCATCACATTTGTTAGATATATTTTATTGAAATAAACCAACCGAATAGAAAACAATTTTAGATTTCTCAGAATATTTAAAGTTTTCATCACATTTGTTAGATATATTTTATTAAAATAAACCAACCGAATAGAAAACAATTTTAGATTTCTCAGAATATTCAAAGTTTTCATCACATTTGTTAGATATATATTAAGACTATAAACCAACCGAATAGAAAACAATTTTAGATTTCTCAGAATATTTAAAGTTTTCATCACATTTGTTAGATATATTTTATTGAAATAAACCAACCGAATAGAAAACAACTTTAGATTTCTCAGAATATTTAAAGTTTTCATCACATTTGTTAGATATATTTTATTGAAATAAACCAACCGAATAGAAAACAATTTTAGATTTCTCAGAATATTTAAAGTTTTCATCACATTTGTTAGATATATTTTATTGAAATAAACCAACCGAATAGAAAACAATTTTAGATTTCTCAGAATATTTAAAGTTTTCATCACATTTGTTAGATATATTTTATTGAAATAAACCAACCGAATAGAAAACAGTTTAGATTTCTCAGAATATTTAAAGTTTTCATCACATTTGTTAGATATATTTTATTGAAATAAACCAACCGAATAGTAAACAATTTTAGATTTCTCAGAATATTTAAAGTTTTCATCACATTTGTTAGATATATTTTATTGAAATAAACCAACCGAATAGAAAACAATTTTAGATTTCTCAGAATATTTAAAGTTTTCATCACATTTGTTAGATATATTTTATTGAAATAAACCAACCGAATAGAAAACAATTTTAGATTTCTCAGAATATTTAAAGTTTTCATCACATTTGTTAGATATATTTTATTGAAATAAACCAACCGAATAGAAAACAATTTTAGATTTCTCAGAATATTTAAAGTTTTCATCACATTTGTTAGATATATTTTATTGAAATAAACCAACCGAATAGAAAACAATTTTAGATTTCTCAGAATATTTAAAGTTTTCATCACATTTGTTAGATATATTTTATTGAAATAAACCAACCGAATAGAAAACAATTTTAGATTTCTCAGAATATTTAAAGTTTTCATCACATTTGTTAGATATATTTTATTGAAATAAACCAACCGAATAGAAAACAATTTTAGATTTCTCAGAATATTTAAAGTTTTCATCACATTTGTTAGATATATTTTATTGAAATAAACCAACCGAATAGAAAACAATTTTAGATTTCTCAGAATATTTAAAGTTTTCATCACATTTGTTAGATATATTTTATTGAAATAAACCAACCGAATAGAAAACAATTTTAGATTTCTCAGAATATTTAAAGTTTTCATCACATTTGTTAGATATATTTTATTGAAATAAACCAACCGAATAGAAAACAATTTTAGATTTCTCAGAATATTTAAAGTTTTCATCACATTTGTTAGATATATTTTATTGAAATAAACCAACCGAATAGAAAACAATTTTAGATTTCTCAGAATATTTAAAGTTTTCATCACATTTGTTAGATATATTTTATTGAAATAAACCAACCGAATAGAAAACAATTTTAGATTTCTCAGAATATTTAAAGTTTTCATCACATTTGTTAGATATATTTTATTGAAATAAACCAACCGAATAGAAAACAATTTTAGATTTCTCAGAATATTTAAAGTTTTCATCACATTTGTTAGATATATTTTATTGAAATAAACCAACCGAATAGAAAACAATTTTAGATTTCTCAGAATATTTAAAGTTTTCATCACATTTGTTAGATATATTTTATTGAAATAAACCAACCGAATAGAAAACAATTTTAGATTTCTCAGAATATTTAAAGTTTTCATCACATTTGTTAGATATATTTTATTGAAATAAACCAACCGAATAGAAAACAATTTTAGATTTCTCAGAATATTTAAAGTTTTCATCACATTTGTTAGATATATTTTATTGAAATAAACCAACCGAATAGAAAACAATTTTAGATTTCTCAGAATATTTAAAGTTTTCATCACATTTGTTAGATATATTTTATTAAAATAAACCAACGAATAGAAAACAATTTTAGATTTCTCAGAATATTTAAAGTTTTCATCACATTTGTTAGATATATATTATTGAAATAAACCAACCTAATAGAAAACAAATTTAGATTTCTCAGAATATTTAAAGTTTTCATCACATTTGTTAGATATATTTTATTGAAATAAACAAACCGAATAGAAAACAATTTTAGATTTCTCAGAATATTTAAAGTTTTCATCACATTGTTAGATATATTTTATTGAAATAAACCAACCGAATAGAAAACAACTTTAGATTTCTCAGAATATTTAAAGTTTTCATCACATTTGTTAGATATATTTTATTGAAATAAACCAACCGAATAGAAAACAATTTTAGATTTCTCAGAATATTTAAAGTTTTCATCACATTTGTTAGATATATTTTATTGAAATAAACCAACCGAATAGAAAACAATTTTAGATTTCTCAGAATATTTAAAGTTTTCATCACATTTGTTAGATATATTTTATTGAAATAAACCAACCGAATAGAAAACAATTTTAGATTTCTCAGAATATTTAAAGTTTTCATCACATTTGTTAGATATATTTTATTGAAATAAACCAACCGAATAGAAAACAATTTTAGATTTCTCAGAATATTTAAAGTTTTCATCACATTTGTTAGATATATTTTATTAAAATAAACCAACCGAATAGAAAACAATTTTAGATTTCTCAGAATATTTAAAGTTTTCATCACATTTGTTAGATATATTTTATTGAAATAAACCAACCGAATAGAAAACAATTTTAGATTTCTCAGAATATTTAAAGTTTTCATCACATTTGTTAGATATATTTTATTGAAATAAACCAACCGAATAGAAAACAATTTTAGATTTCTCAGAATATTTAAAGTTTTCATCACATTTGTTAGATATATTTTATTGAAATAAACCAACCGAATAGAAAACAATTTTAGATTTCTCAGAATATTTAAAGTTTTCATCACATTTGTTAGATATATTTTATTGAAATAAACCAACCGAATAGAAAACAATTTTAGATTTCTCAGAATATTTAAAGTTTTCATCACATTTGTTAGATATATTTTATTGAAATAAACCAACCGAATAGAAAACAATTTTAGATTTCTCAGAATATTTAAAGTTTTCATCACATTTGTTAGATATATTTTATTGAAATAAACCAACCGAATAGAAAACAATTTTAGATTTCTCAGAATATTTAAAGTTTTCATCACATTTGTTAGATATATTTTATTGAAATAAACCAACCGAATAGAAAACAATTTTAGATTTCTCAGAATATTTAAAGTTTTCATCACATTTGTTAGATATATTTTATTGAAATAAACCAACCGAATAGAAAACAATTTTAGATTTCTCAGAATATTTAAAGTTTTCATCACATTTGTTAGATATATTTTATTGAAATAAACCAACCGAATAGTAAACAATTTTAGATTTCTCAGAATATTTAAAGTTTCATCACATTTGTTAGATATATTTTATTAAAATAAACCAACCGAATAGAAAACAATTTTAGATTTCTCAGAATATTTAAAGTTTTCATCACATTTGTTAGATATATTTTATTGAAATAAACCAACCGAATAGAAAAACATTTTAGATTTCTCAGAATATTTAAAGTTTTCATCACATTTGTTAGATATATTTTATTGAAATAAACCAACCGAATAGAAAACAATTTTTAGATTTCTCAGAATATTTAAAGTTTTCATCACATTTGTTAGATATATTTTATTGAAATAAACCAACCGAATAGAAAACAATTTTAGATTTCTCAGAATATTTAAAGTTTTCATCACATTTGTTAGATATATTTATTAAATAAACCAACCGAATAGAAAACAATTTTAGATTTCTCAGAATATTTAAAGTTTTCATCACATTTGTTAGATATATTTTATTGAAATAAACCAACCGAATAGAAAACAATTTTAGATTTCTCAGAATATTTAAAGTTTTCATCACATTTGTTAGATATATTTTATTGAATAAACCAACCGAATAGAAAACAATTTTAGATTTCTCAGAATATTTAAAGTTTTCATCACATTTGTTAGATATATTTTATTGAAATAACCAACCGATAGAAAACAATTTTAGATTTCTCAGAATATTTAAAGTTTTCATCACATTTGTTAGATATATTTATTGAAATAAACCAACCGAATAGAAAAACATTTTTAGATTTCTCAGAATATTTAAAGTTTTCATCACATTTGTTAGATATATTTTATTGAAATAAACCAACCGAATAGAAAACAATTTTAGATTTCTCAGAATATTTAAAGTTTTCATCACATTGTTAGATATATTTTTATTGAAATAAACCAACCGAATAGAAAACAATTTTAGATTTCTCAGAATATTTAAAGTTTCATCACATTTGTAGATATATTTTATTGAATAAACCAACCGAATATTTATTAAAATAACCACCGAATAGAAACAATTTTAGATTTCTCAGAATATTTAAAGTTTTCATCACATTTGTTAGATATATTTTATTGAAATAAACCAACCCGAATAGAAAACAATTTTAGATTTCTCAGAATATTTAAAGTTTTCATCACATTTGTTAGATATATTTTTTATAAAATAAACAACCGAATAGAAACACAATTTTAGATTTCTCAGAATATTAAGTTTTCATCACATTTGTTAGATATATTTTATTGAAATAAACCAACCGAATAGAAAACATTTTAGATTTCTCAGAATATTTAAAGTTTTCATCACATTTGTTAGATATATTTTATTGAAATAAACCAACCGAATAGAAAACAATTTTAGATTTCTCAGAATATTTAAAGTTTTCATCACATTTGTTAGATATATTTTATTGAAATAAACCAACCGAATAGAAAACAATTTTAGATTTCTCAGAATATTTAAAGTTTTCATCACATTTGTTAGATATATTTTATTGAAATAAACCAACCGAATAGAAAACAATTTTAGATTTCTCAGAATATTTAAAGTTTTCATCACATTTGTTAGATATATTTTATTGAAATAAACCAACCGAATAGAAAACAATTTTAGATTTCTCAGAATATTTAAAGTTTTCATCACATTTGTTAGATATATTTTATTGAAATAAACCAACCGAATAGAAAACAATTTTAGATTTCTCAGAATATTTAAAGTTTTCATCACATTTGTTAGATATATTTTATTGAAATAAACCAACCGAATAGAAAACAATTTTAGATTTCTCAGAATATTTAAAGTTTTCATCACATTTGTTAGATATATTTTATTGAAATAAACCAACCGAATAGAAAACAATTTTAGATTTCTCAGAATATTTAAAGTTTTCATCACATTTGTTAGATATATTTTATTGAAATAAACCAACCGAATAGAAAACAATTTTAGATTTCTCAGAATATTTAAAGTTTTCATCACATTTGTTAGATATATTTTATTGAAATAAACCAACCGAATAGAAAACAATTTTAGATTTCTCAGAATATTTAAAGTTTTCATCACATTTGTTAGATATATTTTATTGAAATAAACCAACCGAATAGAAAACAATTTTAGATTTCTCAGAATATTTAAAGTTTTCATCACATTTGTTAGATATATTTTATTGAAATAAACCAACCGAATAGAAAACAATTTTAGATTTCTCAGAATATTTAAAGTTTTCATCACATTTGTTAGATATATTTTATTGAAATAAACCAACCGAATAGAAAACAATTTTAGATTTCTCAGAATATTTAAAGTTTTCATCACATTTGTTAGATATATTTTATTAAAATAAACCAACCGAATAGAAAACAACTTTAGATTTCTCAGAATATTTAAAGTTTTCATCACATTTGTTAGATATATTTTATTGAAATAAACCAACCGAATAGTAAACAATTTTAGATTTCTCAGAATATTTAAAGTTTTCATCACATTTGTTAGAGATATTTTATTGAAATAAACCAACCGAATAGTTTTAATTGAAAAATAAACCAACCGAATAGTTTTATTGAAATAAACCAACCGAATAGTAAACAATTTTAGATTTCTCAGAATATTCAAAGTTTTCATCACATTTGTTAGATATATTTTATTGAAATAAACCAACCGAATAGAAAACAATTTTAGATTTCTCAGAATATTTAAAGTTTTCATCACATTTGTTAGATATATTTTATTAAAATAAACCAACCGAATAGAAAACAACTTTAGATTTCTCAGAATATTTAAAGTTTTCATCACATTTGTTAGATATATTTTATTGAAATAAACCAACCGAATAGTAAACAATTTTAGATTTCTCAGAATATTCAAAGTTTTCATCACATTTGTTAGATATATTTTATTAAAATAAAACAACCGAATAGAAAACAATTTTAGATTTCTCAGAATATTTAAAGTTTTCATCACATTTGTTAGATATATTTTATTGAAATAAACCAACCGAATAGAAAACAACTTTAGATTTCTCAGAATATTTAAAGTTTTCATCACATTTGTTAGATATATTTTATTGAAATAAACCAACCGAATAGTAAACAATTTTAGATTTCTCAGAATATTTAAAGTTTTCATCACATTTGTTAGATATATTTTATTGAAATAAACCAACCGAATAGAAAACAATTTTAGATTTCTCAGAATATTTAAAGTTTTCATCACATTTGTTAGATATATTTTATTGAAATAAACCAACCGAATAGAAAACAATTTTAGATTTCTCAGAATATTTAAAGTTTTCATCACATTTGTTAGATATATTTTATTGAAATAAACCAACCGAATAGAAAACAATTTTAGATTTCTCAGAATATTTAAAGTTTTCATCACATTTGTTAGATATATTTTATTAAAATAAACCAACCGAATAGAAAACAATTTTAGATTTCTCAGAATATTTAAAGTTTTCATCACATTTGTTAGATATATTTTATTGAAATAAACCAACCGAATAGAAAACAATTTTAGATTTCTCAGAATATTTAAAGTTTTCATCACATTTGTTAGATATATTTTATTGAAATAAACCAACCGAATAGAAAACAATTTTAATTCTCAGAAAAATAAAGTTTCAACCATTGTTAGAATAGTTTTATTGAAATAAACCAACCGAATAGTAAACAATTTTAGATTTCTCAGAATATTCAAAGTTTTCATCACATTTGTTAGATATATTTTATTGAAATAAACCAACCGAATAGAAAACAATTTTAGATTTCTCAGAATATTTAAAGTTTTCATCACATTTGTTAGATATATTTTATTAAAATAAACCAACCGAATAGAAAACAACTTTAGATTTCTCAGAATATTTAAAGTTTTCATCACATTTGTTAGATATATTTTATTGAAATAAACCAACCGAATAGAAAACAATTTTAGATTTCTCAGAATATTTAAAGTTTTCATCACATTTGTTAGAAATATTATATAAAATAAATAAAACCGAATAGAAAACAATTTTAGATTTCTCAGAATATTTAAAGTTTTCATCACATTTGTTAGATATATTTTATTGAAATAAACCAACCGAATAGAAAACAATTTTAGATTTCTCAGAATATTTAAAGTTTTCATCACATTTGTTAGATATATTTTATTGAAATAAACCAACCGAATAGAAAACAATTTTAGATTTCTCAGAATATTTAAAGTTTTCATCACATTTGTTAGATATATTTTATTGAAATAAACCAACCGAATAGAAAACAATTTTAGATTTCTCAGAATATTTAAAGTTTTCATCACATTTGTTAGATATATTTTATTGAAATAAACCAACCGAATAGAAAACAATTTTAGATTTCTCAGAATATTTAAAGTTTTCATCACATTTGTTAGATATATTTTATTGAAATAAACCAACCGAATAGAAAACAATTTTAGATTTCTCAGAATATTTAAAGTTTTCATCACATTTGTTAGATATATTTTATTGAAATAAACCAACCGAATAGAAAACAATTTTAGATTTCTCAGAATATTTAAAGTTTTCATCACATTTGTTAGATATATTTTATTGAAATAAACCAACCGAATAGAAAACAATTTTAGATTTCTCAGAATATTTAAAGTTTTCATCACATTTGTTAGATATATTTTATTGAAATAAACCAACCGAATAGAAAACAATTTTAGATTTCTCAGAATATTTAAAGTTTTCATCACATTTGTTAGATATATTTTATTAAAATAAACCAACCGAATAGAAAACAATTTTAGATTTCTCAGAATATTTAAAGTTTTCATCACATTTGTTAGATATATTTTATTAAAATAAACCAACCGAATAGAAACAATTTTAGATTTCTCAGAATATTTAATGTATTCATCACATTTGTTAGAGATTTTCTATTAAAATAAACCAACCGAATAGAAAACAATTTTAGATTTCTCAGAATATTTAAAGTTTTCATCACATTTGTTAGATATATTTTATTGAAATAAACCAACCGAATAGAAAACAATTTTAGATTTCTCAGAATATTTAAAGTTTTCATCACATTTGTTAGATATATTTTATTGAAATAAACCAACCGAATAGAAAACAATTTTAGATTTCTCAGAATATTTAAAGTTTTCATCACATTTGTTAGATATATTTTATTGAAATAAACCAACCGAATAGAAAACAATTTTAGATTTCTCAGAATATTTAAAGTTTTCATCACATTTGTTAGATATATTTTATTGAAATAAACCAACCGAATAGAAAACAATTTTAGATTTCTCAGAATATTTAAAGTTTTCATCACATTTGTTAGATATATTTTATTGAAATAAACCAACCGAATAGAAAACAATTTTAGATTTCTCAGAATATTTAAAGTTTTCATCACATTTGTTAGATATATTTTATTGAAATAAACCAACCGAATAGAAAACAATTTTAGATTTCTCAGAATATTTAAAGTTTTCATCACATTTGTTAGATATATTTTATTGAAATAAACCAACCGAATAGAAAACAATTTTAGATTTCTCAGAATATTTAAAGTTTTCATCACATTTGTTAGATATATTTTATTGAAATAAACCAACCGAATAGAAAACAATTTTAGATTTCTCAGAATATTTAAAGTTTTCATCACATTTGTTAGATATATTTTATTGAAATAAACCAACCGAATAGAAAACAATTTTAGATTTCTCAGAATATTTAAAGTTTTCATCACATTTGTTAGATATATTTTATTGAAATAAACCAACCGAATAGAAAACAATTTTAGATTTCTCAGAATATTTAAAGTTTTCATCACATTTGTTAGATATATTTTATTGAAATAAACCAACCGAATAGAAAACAATTTTAGATTTCTCAGAATATTTAAAGTTTTCATCACATTTGTTAGATATATTTTATTGAAATAAACCAACCGAATAGAAAACAATTTTAGATTTCTCAGAATATTTAAAGTTTTCATCACATTTGTTAGATATATTTTATTGAAATAAACCAACCGAATAGAAAACAATTTTAGATTTCTCAGAATATTTAAAGTTTTCATCACATTTGTTAGATATATTTTATTGAAATAAACCAACCGAATAGAAAACAATTTTAGATTTCTCAGAATATTTAAAGTTTTCATCACATTTGTTAGATATATTTTATTGAAATAAACCAACCGAATAGAAAACAATTTTAGATTTCTCAGAATATTTAAAGTTTTCATCACATTTGTTAGATATATTTTATTGAAATAAACCAACCGAATAGAAAACAATTTTAGATTTCTCAGAATATTTAAAGTTTTCATCACATTTGTTAGATATATTTTATTGAAATAAACCAACCGAATAGAAAACAATTTTAGATTTCTCAGAATATTTAAAGTTTTCATCACATTTGTTAGATATATTTTATTGAAATAAACCAACCGAATAGAAAACAATTTTAGATTTCTCAGAATATTTAAAGTTTTCATCACATTTGTTAGATATATTTTATTGAAATAAACCAACCGAATAGAAAACAATTTTAGATTTCTCAGAATATTTAAAGTTTCATCACATTTGTTAGATATATTTTATTGAAATAAACCAACCGAATAGAAAACAATTTTAGATTTCTCAGAATATTTAAAGTTTTCATCACATTTGTTAGATATATTTTATGAAATAAACCAACCGAATAGAAACCAATTTTAGAGGTCTCACAATATTTAAAGTTTTCATCACAATTGTTAGATATATTCTAATGAAATAAACCAACCGAATAGAAAACAATTTTAGATTTCTCAGAATATTTAAAGTTTTCATCACATTTGTTAGATATATTTTATTGAAATAAACCAACCGAATAGAAAACAATTTTAGATTTCTCAGAATATTTAAAGTTTTCATCACATTTGTTAGATATATTTTATTGAAATAAACCAACCGAATAGAAAACAATTTTAGATTTCTCAGAATATTTAAAGTTTTCATCACATTTGTTAGATATATTTTATTGAAATAAACCAACCGAATAGAAAACAATTTTAGATTTCTCAGAATATTTAAAGTTTTCATCACATTTGTTAGATATATTTTATTGAAATAAACCAACCGAATAGAAAACAATTTTAGATTTCTCAGAATATTTAAAGTTTTCATCACATTTGTTAGATATATTTTATTGAAATAAACCAACCGAATAGAAAACAATTTTAGATTTCTCAGAATATTTAAAGTTTTCATCACATTTGTTAGATAATTTTATTGAAATAAACCAACCGAATAGAAAACAATTTTAGATTTCTCAGAATATTTAAAGTTTTCATCACATTTGTTAGATATATTTTATTGAAATAAACCAACCGAATAGAAAACAATTTTAGATTTCTCAGAATATTTAAAGTTTTCATCACATTTGTTAGATATATTTTATTGAAATAAACCAACCGAATAGAAAACAATTTTAGATTTCTCAGAATATTTAAGTTTTCATCACATTTGTTAGATATATTTTATTAAAATAAACCACCGAATAGAAACAATTTTAGATTTCTCAGAATATTTAAAGTTTTCATCACATTTGTTAGATATATTTTATTGAAATAAACCAACCGAATAGAAAACAATTTTAGATTTCTCAGAATAATTAAAAGTTTTTTCATCACATTTGTTAGATATATTTTATTGAAATAAACCAACCGAATAGAAAACAATTTTAGATTTCTCAGAATATTTAAAGTTTTCATCACATTTGTTAGATATATTTTATTGAAATAACCAACCGAATAGAAAACAATTTTAGATTTCTCAGAATATTTAAAGTTTTCATCACATTTGTTAGATATATTTTATTGAAATAAACCAACCGAATAGAAAACAATTTTAGATTTCTCAGAATATTTAAAGTTTTCATCACATTTGTTAGATATATTTTATTGAAATAAACCAACCGAATAGAAACAATTTTAGATTTCTCAGAATTTTAAAGTTTTCATCACATTTGTTAGATATATTTTATTGAAATAAACCAACCGAATAGAAAACAATTTTAGATTTCTCAGAATATTTAAAGTTTTCATCACATTTGTTAGATATATTTTATTGAAATAAACCAACCGAATAGAACACAATTTGAGATTTCTCGAAGAATATTTAAAGTTTTCATCACATTTGTTAGATATATTTTATTGAAATAACCAAGCCGAATAGAAAACAATTTTGATTTCTCAGAATATTTAAAGTTTGTTTCATCACATTGTATAGAAATATAATTTTTTAATTGAAAATAAACCAACCGAATAGAAAACAATTTTAGATTTCTCAGAATATTTAAAGTTTTTCATCACATTTTGTTAGATATATTTTATTGAAATAAACCAACCGAATAGAAAACAATTTAGATTTCCTTGCAGAATATTTAACAGTTTTCATCACATTTGTTAGATATATTTTATTTGAAATACACCAACCGAATAGTTTTAAATTGAAAAATAAACCAACCGATAGTTTTATTGAAATAAACCAACCGAATAGAAAACAATTTAGATTTCTCAGAATATTTAAAGTTTTTCATCACATTTGTTAGATATATTTTATTGAAATAAACCAACCGAATATAAAGAAACAATTTTAGATTTTCTCAAATATTTAAAGTTTTCATCACATTTGTTAGATATATTTTATTGAAATAAACCAACCGAATAGAAAACAATTTTAGATTTCTCAGAATATTTAAAAGTGTTTTCATCACATTTGTTAGATATATTTTATTGAAATAAACCAACCGAATATTAAACCAATTTTAGATTTCTCAAAAAAAAACAAGAAGGGGGAAAAAAAGGAATAGTTCACAGTGTTTCATCACATTTGTTAGATATATTTTATTAAAATAAACCAACCGTAATAGAAAACAGTTTTAGATTTCTCAGAAATATTTAAAAGTTTTTCATCACATTTTTAGATATAATTTTATTTGAAATAAACCAACCGAATAGAAAACAATTTTAGATTTCTCAGACATATTTAAAGTTTTCAATCACATTTGGTTAGATATATTTTATTGAAATAAACCAACCGGAATAGAAAACAATTTTAGATTTCTCAGAATATTTAAAGTTTTTTCATCACATTTGTTTAGATATATTTTTATTGAAATACAACCAACCGAATAGAAAACAACCTTTAGATTTCCTCCAGAATATTAAATTTTTTTATCACCTTTGTTAATCCACATTTGTAATCACACACATTGTTTTTTATCACTTTGGAAGTTTTTTATCACAATTTGTTAGATATATTTTATTGAAATAAACCAACCGAATAGAAAACTAGTTTTAGATTTCTCAGAATCTTTAAAGTGTTTCATCATAACACATTTGTTAGATAATATTTTATTGAAATAAACCAACCGAATAGAAAACAATTTTAGATTTCTCAGAAATTTCAAGTTTTCATCACAAAGTTTGTTAGATATATTTTATTGAAATAAACCAACCGAATAGAAAACATTTTATATTTCTCAGAATATTTTAAAGTTTTCATCACATTGTTAGATATTATTTTTATTAAATCAAACCAACCGAATAGAAAACATTTTAGATTTCTGCAGAATATTTAAAGTTTTCATCACATTTGTTTAGATATATTTTTATTGAAATACCCAACCGAATAGAAAACACTTTTAGATTTCTCAGAATATTTAAGTTTTCATCACCTTTGTTAGATGATATTTTATTGAAATAAACCAAACCGAATAGAAAACAATTTTTAGATTTTCTCAGAATATTTAAAGTTTTTTCATCACATTTGTTTAGAAGATATTTTATTGAAATAAACCAACCGAATAGAAAACAATTTTAGATTTCTTCAGATATTTAAAGTTAATTACATCACATTTTGTTAGATAATATTGTTTATTAAAATAAACCAACCGAATAGTAAAAATCAACTTTAGATTTCTCAGAATATTTAAAGTTTTCATCACATTTGTTAGATATCATTTTATTGAAATAAAACCAACCGAATAGAAACAATTTTTAGATTTCTCAAATATTTAAGTGTTGCACACATTTGTTTAGATATCTTTTATTGAATACAACCAACCGAATAGAAAACAATTTTAGATGTCTCAGAAGATTTAAAGTTTCATCACATTTGTTAGATATATTTATTGAAATAAACCAACCGAATAGTAAACAATTTAGAATTTCTCCTCAGAATATCCAAAGTTTTCATCACATTTTGTTAGATATATTTATTAAAATAAAACAACCGAATAGAAAAATAACTAAAAAAAAAACAAGTTTTTTTTTTTTTTTTTTTTTTTAGATTTTCAGAATATGTTAAAGTTTTCATCACACATTTGTTAGATCTATTTTATTGAAATAAAACCACCGAATAGAAACAATTTTAGATGTCTCAGAATATTTCCAGTTTTCATCAATTTGTTAGATATATTTTATTAAAATAAACCACCGAATAGTAACAATTTAGATTTCTTTCTCAAATAATTCACAGTTTTCATCACATGTGTTAGATATCTTTTATAAACTAAACCACCAATAGTAAACAATTTTAGATTTTCACATACAAAGTTTTCATCACATTTGTTAGACTATATTTTATTAAAATAACCAACCGAATAGAAACAATTTTAGATTTTCTCAGATATTTAAAGTTTTCAATCCCCTTTGTTAGATTATTTTATTAAAATAACCCACAGAATAGAAAACAATTTTTTAGATTTCCAGAATTTTTAAAGTTTTCATCAACATTGTTAGATATATTTTATGTGAAATAAAACCAAACCGAAATAGAAAACAATTTTAGATTTCTTCAGATATTTAAGTGTTCATCACCTTTGTTATAATATATTTTATTGAAATAAACCAACCGAATAGAAAACAATTTTATATGTCTCAGATCTTTAAAGTTTTCATCACATTGTTAGATATATTGTATTAAAATAACACCAACCGAATAGAAAACAAACTTTAGATTTCGCAGAATATTTAAAGTTTTCAATCACATTTGTTAGAATATATTTTATTGAAATAAACCAACCGAATGAAAACAATTTTAGATTTCTTCAGATATTTAAGTTTTCATCACATTTGTTTAGATATTTGTTATGAAAGAAACCAACCGAATAGAAACAATTTTAGATTTCTCAGAATATGTTAAAGTTTTCATCACATTTGTTAGATATATTTTATTGAATAAACCACCGAATGAAAACAATTTTAGATTTCTCAGAATATTTAAAGTTTTCATCACAGTTGTTAGATATATTTTATTAAATAAACCAACGAATAGTACACATTTTAGATTTCTCAGCATATCAAGTTTTCATCACATTTGTTAGATATATTTTATAAAATAAACCAACCGAATAGAAACAATTTTAGATTCTCAGAATATTCAAAGTTTTCAATCACAGTTGTTAGATATATTTTATTCAAATAACGCAACCGAATAGAAAACAATTTAGATTTTCTCAGAATTTTTAAAGTTTTCAATCACATTTGTTTAGATATATTTTTATTAAAATAACCACCGCCGAATAAAAACAATTTTAGTTTTCTCAGAATATTAAAGTTTTCATCACATTTTTTAGATTACTTTTTAAATGAAATAACCAACCGAATCTAAAAAAAATTTAGATTCTCAGAATTTTAAAGTTTTCATCAATTTGTTAGATATATTTTATTGAAATAAACCAACCGAATAGAAAACAATTTTAGATTTCTCAGAATATTTAAAGTTTTCATCACATTTGTTAGAATATTATTTTATTGAAATAAACCAACCGAATAGAAAACAATTTTAGATTTCTCAGAATATTTAAAGTTTTCATCACTTTGTTAGATATATTTTTATTGAAATAAAACCAACCGAAGTAGTAAAACAATTTTAGATTTCTCAGGAATATTTAAAGTTTTCATCACATTTGTTAGTATATATATTTATTGAAATAAACCAACCGAAATAGAAAACACAATTTTAGATCTTTCTCAGAATATTTAAAGTTTTTCATCACATTTGTTAGATATATTTTAATTGAATAAAACCAACCGAATAGAAACAATTTTAGATTTCTCAGAATAATTTAAAGTTTTCATCACATTTGTTAGATATATTTTATTGAAATAACCAACCGGTTGGTCGGAATAGAAAACAATTTTAGATTTCTCAGAATATTTAAAAGTTTTCATCACATTTGTTAGATATATTTCTATTGAAATAAACCCAACCGAATAGAAAAACAAACTTAGATTTCCCCAACCCAACACCAAACACCCCCCTCCCTCAGAATATTTAAAGTTTCATCACATTTGTTAGATATATTTTTATTTGAAATAAACCAACCGAATAGAAAACACACTTTAAGATTCTCAGAATATTTAAAGTTTATCATCACATTTTGTTAGATATAGTTTTATTGAAATAAACCAACCGAATAGAAAACAATTTTAGATTTCTCAAATATTTTAAAGTTTTCATCACATTTTGTTAGATATATTTGTTTAATTGAAATAAACCACCGAATAGAAAACAATTGTAGATTTCTCAGGGGGGGGGGGGGGGGGGGGCAAGTTTAAAGTTTGTCATCACATTTGTTAGATATATTTTTATTGAAATAACCACCGAATAGAAAACATTTTAGATTTTCTCAGAATATTTAAAGTTTTTCATCACATTTGTTAGATATATTGGTATTGAAATAAACCAACCGAATAGAAAACAATTTTAGATTTCTCAGAATATTTAAAGTTTTCATCACATTTGTTTAGATATATTTTATTGAATATAAACCAACCCCGAATAGAAAAAACATTTTAGATTTTCCTCAGCAATATTTAAAGTTTTCATCACATTTGTTAGATATATTTTATTGAAATACACCAACCGAATAGAAAACAATTTTAGATTTCCTCAGAATATTTAAAGTTTTCATCACATTTGTTAGTATATTATTTTATTGAAAATAAACCAACCGAATAGAAAACAATTTTAGATTTCTCAGAATATTTAAAGTTTTCATCACATTTGTTAGGATATATTTTATTGAAATAAACCAATCCGAATAGAAAACAATTTTAGATTTCTCAGAATATTTAAAGTTTTCTCACATTTGTTAGATATATTTTATTGAAATAAACCAACTCGAATAGAAAACAATTTTAGATTTCTCAGAATATTTAAAGTTTTCATCACATTTGTTAGATATATTTTATCTCAAATAAACCAACCGAATAGACAACAATTTTAGATTTCTCAGAATATTTAAAAGTTTTCATCACATTTGTTAGATATATTTATTGAAATAAACCAAGCCGAATAGAAAACAATTTTAGTATTTCTCAGAATATTTAAAGTTTTCATCACATTTGTTAGATATATTTTATTGAAATAAACCAACCGAATAGAAAACAATTTTAGATTTCTCAGAATATTTAAAGTTTTCATCACATTTGTTAGATATATTTTATTGAAATAAACCAACCGAATAGAAAACAACTTAGATTTCTCAGAATATTTAAAGTTTTCATCACATTTGTTAGATATATTTTATTGAAATAAACCAACCGAATAGAAAACAATTTTAGATTTCTCAGAATATTTAAAGTTTTCATCACATTTGTTAGATATATTTTATTGAAATAAACCAACCGAATAGAAAACAATTTTAGATTTCTCAGAATATTTAAAGTTTTCATCACATTTGTTAGATATATTTTATTAAAATAAACCAACCGAATAGAAAACAATTTTAGATTTCTCAGAATATTTAAAGTTTTCATCACATTTGTTAGATATATTTTATTGAAATAAACCAACCGAATAGAAAACAATTTTAGATTTCTCAGAATATTTAAAGTTTTCATCACATTTGTTAGATATATTTTATTGAAATAAACCAACCGAATAGAAAACAATTTTAGATTTCTCAGAATATTTAAAGTTTTCATCACATTTGTTAGATATATTTTATTGAATAAACCAACCGAATAGAAAACAATTTAGATTTCTCAGAATATTTAAAGTTTTCATCACATTGTTAGATATATTTTATTGAAATAAACCAACCGAATAGAAAACAATTTTAGATTTCTCAGAATATTTAAAGTTTTCATCACATTTGTTAGATATATTTTATTGAAATAAACCAACCGAATAGAAACAATTTTAGATTTCTCAGAATATTTAAAGTTTTCATCACATTTGTTAGATATATTTTATTGAAATAAACCAACCGAATAGAAAACAATTTAGATTTCTCAGAATATTTAAAGTTTTCATCACATTTGTTAGATATATTTTATTGAAATAAACCAACCGAATAGAAAACAATTTTAGATTTCTCAGAATATTTAAAGTTTTCATCACATTTGTTAGATATATTTTATTGAAATAAACCAACCGAATAGAAAACAATTTTAGATTTCTCAGAATATTTAAAGTTTTCATCACATTTGTTAGATATATTTTATTGAAATAAACCAACCGAATAGAAAACAATTTTAGATTTCTCAGAATATTTAAAGTTTTCATCACATTTGTTAGATATATTTTATTGAAATAAACCAACCGAATAGAAAACAATTTTAGATTTCTCAGAATATTTAAAGTTTTCATCACATTTGTTAGATATATTTTATTGAAATAAACCAACCGAATAGAAAACAATTTTAGATTTCTCAGAATATTTAAAGTTTTCATCACATTTGTTAGATATATTTTATTGAAATAAACCAACCGAATAGAAAACAATTTTAGATTTCTCAGAATATTTAAAGTTTTCATCACATTTGTTAGATATATTTTATTGAAATAAACCAACCGAATAGAAAACAATTTTAGATTTCTCAGAATATTTAAAGTTTTCATCACATTTGTTAGATATATTTTATTGAAATAAACCAACCGAATAGAAAACAATTTTAGATTTCTCAGAATATTTAAAGTTTTCATCACATTTGTTAGATATATTTTATTGAAATAAACCAACCGAATAGAAAACAATTTTAGATTTCTCAGAATATTTAAAGTTTTCATCACATTTGTTAGATATATTTTATTGAAATAAACCAACCGAATAGAAAACAATTTTAGATTTCTCAGAATATTTAAAGTTTTCATCACATTTGTTAGATATATTTTATTGAAATAAACCAACCGAATAGAAAACAATTTTAGATTTCTCAGAATATTTAAAGTTTTCATCACATTTGTTAGATATATTTTATTGAAATAAACCAACCGAATAGAAAACAATTTTAGATTTCTCAGAATATTTAAAGTTTTCATCACATTTGTTAGATATATTTTATTGAAATAAACCAACCGAATAGAAAACAATTTTAGATTTCTCAGAATATTTAAAGTTTTCATCACATTTGTTAGATATATTTTATTGAAATAAACTAACCGAATAGAAAACAATTTAGATTTCTCAGAATATTTAAAGTTTTCATCACATTTGTTAGATATATTTTATTGAAATAAACCAACCGAATAGAAAACAATTTTAGATTTCTCAGAATATTTAAAGTTTTCATCACATTTGTTAGATATATTTTATTGAAATAAACCAACCGAATAGAAAACAATTTTAGATTTCTCAGAATATTTAAAGTTTTCATCACATTTGTTAGATATATTTTATTGAAATAAACCAACCGAATAGAAACAATTTTAGATTTCTCAGAATATTTAAAGTTTTCATCACATTTGTTAGATATATTTTATTGAAATAAACCAACCGAATAGAAAACAATTTTAGATTTCTCAGAATATTTAAAGTTTTCATCACATTTGTTAGATATATTTTATTGAAATAAACCAACCGAATAGAAAACAATTTTAGATTTCTCAGAATATTTAAAGTTTTCATCACATTTGTTAGATATATTTTATTGAAATAAACCAACCGAATAGAAAACAATTTTAGATTTCTCAGAATATTTAAAGTTTTCATCACATTTGTTAGATATATTTTATTGAAATAAACCAACCGAATAGAAAACAATTTTAGATTTCTCAGAATATTTAAAGTTTTCATCACATTTGTTAGATATATTTTATTGAAATAAACCAACCGAATAGAAAACAATTTTAGATTTCTCAGAATATTTAAAGTTTTCATCACATTTGTTAGATATATTTTATTGAAATAAACCAACCGAATAGAAAACAATTTTAGATTTCTCAGAATATTTAAAGTTTTCATCACATTTGTTAGATATATTTTATTGAAATAAACCAACCGAATAGAAAACAATTTTAGATTTCTCAGAATATTTAAAGTTTTCATCACATTTGTTAGATATATTTTATTGAAATAAACCAACCGAATAGAAAACAATTTTAGATTTCTCAGAATATTTAAAGTTTTCATCACATTTGTTAGATATATTTTATTGAAATAAACCAACCGAATAGAAAACAATTTTAGATTTCTCAGAATATTTAAAGTTTTCATCACATTTGTTAGATATATTTTATTGAAATAAACCAACCGAATAGAAAACAATTTTAGATTTCTCAGAATATTTAAAGTTTTCATCACATTTGTTAGATATATTTTATTGAAATAAACCAACCGAATAGAAAACAATTTTAGATTTCTCAGAATATTTAAAGTTTTCATCACATTTGTTAGATATATTTTATTGAAATAAACCAACCGAATAGAAAACAATTTTAGATTTCTCAGAATATTTAAAGTTTTCATCACATTTGTTAGATATATTTTATTGAAATAAACCAACCGAATAGAAAACAATTTTAGATTTCTCAGAATATTTAAAGTTTTCATCACATTTGTTAGATATATTTTATTGAAATAAACCAACCGAATAGAAAACAATTTTAGATTTCTCAGAATATTTAAAGTTTTCATCACATTTGTTAGATATATTTTATTGAAATAAACCAACCGAATAGAAAACAATTTTAGATTTCTCAGAATATTTAAAGTTTTCATCACATTTGTTAGATATATTTTATTGAAATAAACCAACCGAATAGAAAACAATTTTAGATTTCTCAGAATATTTAAAGTTTTCATCACATTTGTTAGATATATTTTATTGAAATAAACCAACCGAATAGAAAACAATTTTAGATTTCTCAGAATATTTAAAGTTTTCATCACATTTGTTAGATATATTTTATTGAAATAAACCAACCGAATAGAAAACAATTTTAGATTTCTCAGAATATTTAAAGTTTTCATCACATTTGTTAGATATATTTTATTGAAATAAACCAACCGAATAGAAAACAATTTTAGATTTCTCAGAATATTTAAAGTTTTCATCACATTTGTTAGATATATTTTATTGAAATAAACCAACCGAATAGAAAACAATTTTAGATTTCTCAGAATATTTAAAGTTTTCATCACATTTGTTAGATATATTTTATTGAAATAAACCAACCGAATAGAAAACAATTTTAGATTTCTCAGAATATTTAAAGTTTTCATCACATTTGTTAGATATATTTTATTGAAATAAACCAACCGAATAGAAAACAATTTTAGATTTCTCAGAATATTTAAAGTTTTCATCACATTTGTTAGATATATTTTATTGAAATAAACCAACCGAATAGAAAACAATTTTAGATTTCTCAGAATATTTAAAGTTTTCATCACATTTGTTAGATATATTTTATTGAAATAAACCAACCGAATAGAAAACAATTTTAGATTTCTCAGAATATTTAAAGTTTTCATCACATTTGTTAGATATATTTTATTGAAATAAACCAACCGAATAGAAAACAATTTTAGATTTCTCAGAATATTTAAAGTTTTCATCACATTTGTTAGATATATTTTATTGAAATAAACCAACCGAATAGAAAACAATTTTAGATTTCTCAGAATATTTAAAGTTTTCATCACATTTGTTAGATATATTTTATTGAAATAAACCAACCGAATAGAAAACAATTTTAGATTTCTCAGAATATTTAAAGTTTTCATCACATTTGTTAGATATATTTTATTGAAATAAACCAACCGAATAGAAAACAATTTTAGATTTCTCAGAATATTTAAAGTTTTCATCACATTTGTTAGATATATTTTATTGAAATAAACCAACCGAATAGAAAACAATTTTAGATTTCTCAGAATATTTAAAGTTTTCATCACATTTGTTAGATATATTTTATTGAAATAAACCAACCGAATAGAAAACAACTTTAGATTTCTCAGAATATTTAAAGTTTTCATCACATTTGTTAGATATATTTTATTGAAATAAACCAACCGAATAGAAAACAATTTTAGATTTCTCAGAATATTTAAAGTTTTCATCACATTTGTTAGATATATTTTATTGAAATAAACCAACCGAATAGAAACAATAAAACACTTTAGATTTCTCAGAATATTTAAAGTTTTCATCACATTTGTTAGATAGTTTTATTGAAATAAACCAACCGAATAGTAAACAATTTTAGATTTCTCAGAATATTTAAAGTTTTCATCACATTTGTTAGATATATTTTATTGAAATAAACCAACCGAATAGAAAACAATTTTAGATTTCTCAGAATATTTAAAGTTTTCATCACATTTGTTAGATATATTTTATTGAAATAAAGCAACCGAATATAAAACAATATAAGATTTATCAGAATATTTAAATTTTTCATCACATTTGTTAGATATATTTTATTGAAATAAACCAACCGAATAGAAACAATTTTAGATTTCTCAGAATATTTAAAGTTTTCATCACATTTGTTAGATATATTTTATTGAAATAAACCAACCGAATAGAAAACAATTTTAGATTTCTCAGAATATTTAAAGTTTTCATCACATTTGTTAGATATATTTTATTGAAATAAACCAACCGAATAGAAAACAATTTTAGATTTCTCAGAATATTTAAAGTTTTCATCACATTTGTTAGATATATTTTATTGAAATAAACCAACCGAATAGAAAACAATTTTAGATTTCTCAGAATATTTAAAGTTTTCATCACATTTGTTAGATATATTTTATTGAAATAAACCAACCGAATAGAAAACAATTTTAGATTTCTCAGAATATTTAAAGTTTTCATCACATTTGTTAGATATATTTTATTGAAATAAACCAACCGAATAGAAAACAATTTTAGATTTCTCAGAATATTTAAAGTTTTCATCACATTTGTTAGATATATTTATTGAAATAAACCAACCGAATAGAAAACAATTTTAGATTTCTCAGAATATTTAAAGTTTTCATCACATTTGTTAGATATATTTTATTAAAAATAACCAACCGAATAGAAAACAATTTTAGATTTCTCAGAATATTTAAAGTTTTCATCACATTTGTTAGATATATTTTATTGAAATAAACCAACCGAATAGAAAACAATTTTAGATTTCTCAGAATATTTAAAGTTTTCATCACATTTGTTAGATATATTTTATTGAAATAACCAACCGAATTGAAATAAACCAACCGAATAGAAAACAATTTTAGATTTCTCAGAATATTTAAAGTTTCATCACATTTGTTAGATATATTTTATTGAAATAAACCAACCGAATAGAAAACAATTTAGATTTCTCAGAATATTTAAAGTTTTCATCACATTTGTTAGATATATTTTATTAAAATAAACCAACCGAATAGAAAACAATTTTAGATTTCTCAGAATATTTAAAGTTTTCATCACATTTGTTAGATATATTTATTGAAATAAACCAACCGAATAGAAACAATTTTAGATTTCAGAATATTTAAAGTTTTCATCACATTTGTTAGATATATTTTATTGAAATAAACCACCGAATAGAAAACAATTTTAGATTTCTCAGAATATTTAAAAGTTTTCATCACATTTGTTAGATATATTTTATTGAAATAAACCAACCGAATAGAAAACAATTTTAGATTTCTCAGAATTTAAAGTTTTCATCACATTTGTTAGATATATTTTATGAAATAAACCAACCGAATAGAAAACAATTTTAGATTTCTCAGAATATTTAAAGTTTTCATCACATTTGTTAGATATATTTTATTGAAATAAACCAACCGAATAGAAAACAATTTTAGATTTCTCAGAATATTTAAAGTTTTCATCACATTTGTTAGATATATTTATTGAAATAAACCAACCGAATAGAAAACAATTTTAGATTTCTCAGAATATTTAAAGTTTTCATCACATTTGTTAGATATATTTTATTGAAATAAACCAACCGAATAGAAAACAATTTTAGATTTCTCAGAATATTTAAAGTTTTCATCACATTTGTTAGATATATTTTATTAAAATAAACCAACCGAATAGAAAACAATTTTAGATTTCTCAGAATATTTAAAGTTTTCATCACATTTGTTAGATATATTTTATTGAAATAAACCAACCGAATAGAAACAATTTTAGATTTCTCAGAATATTTAAAGTTTTCATCACATTTGTTAGATATATTTTATTGAAATAAACCAACCGAATAGAAAACAATTTTAGATTTTTATTGAAATAAACCACCGAATAGAAAACAATTTTAGATTTCTCAGAATATTTAAAGTTTTCATCACATTTGTTAGATATATTTTATTGAAAATAACCAACCGAATAGAAAACAATTTAGATTTCTCAGAATATTTAAGTTTTCATCACATTTGTTAGATATATTTTATTAAAATAAACCAACCGAATAGAAAACAATTTTAGATTTCTCAGAATATTTAAAGTTTTCATCACATTTGTTAGATATATTTTATTGAAATAAACCAACCGAATAGAAAACAATTTTAGATTTCTCAGAATATTTAAAGTTTTCATCACATTTGTTAGATATATTTATTGAAATAAACCAACCGAATAGAAAACAATTTTAGATTTCTCAGAATATTTAAAGTTTTCATCACATTTGTTAGATATATTTTTATGAAATAAACCAACCGAATAGAAAACAATTTTAGATTTCTCAGAATATTTAAGTTTTTCATCACATTTGTTAGATATATTTATTGAAATAAACCAACCGAATAGAAAACATTTTAGATTTCTCAGAATATTTAAAGTTTTCATCACATTTGTTAGATATATTTTATTGAAATAAACCAACCGAATAGAAAACAATTTTAGATTTCTCAGAATATTTAAAGTTTTCATCACATTTGTTAGATATATTTTATTGAAATAAACCAACCGAATAGAAAACAATTTTAGATTTCTCAGAATATTTAAAGTTTTCATCACATTTGTTAGATATATTTTATTGAAATAAACCAACCGAATAGAAAACAATTTTAGATTTCTCAGAATATTTAAAGTTTTCATCACATTTGTTAGATATATTTTATTAAAATAAACCAACCGAATAGAAAACAATTTTAGATTTCTCAGAATATTTAAAGTTTTCATCACATTTGTTAGATATATTTTATTGAAATAAACCAACCGAATAGAAAACAATTTTAGATTTCTCAGAATATTTAAAGTTTTCATCACATTTGTTAGATATATTTTATTGAAATAAACCAACCGAATAGAAAACAATTTTAGATTTCTCAGAATATTTAAAGTTTTCATCACATTTGTTAGATATATTTTATTGAAATAAACCAACCGAATAGAAAACAGTTTTAGATTTCTCAGAATATTTAATTTTTCATCACATTTGTTAAAGATATTCTATTAAAATAAACCAACCGAATAGAAACAATTTTAGATTTCTCAGAATATTTAAAGTTTTCATCACATTTGTTAGATATATTTTATTGAAATAAACAACCGAATAGAAAACAATTTTAGATTTCTCAGAATATTTAAAGTTTTCATCACATTTGTTAGATATATTTTATTGAAATAAACCAACCGAATAGAAAACATTTTAGATTTCTCAGAATATTTAAAGTTTTCATCACATTTGTTAGATATATTTATTGAAATAAACCAACCTAAAAGAAAACAATTTTAGATTTCTCAGAATATTTTAAGTTTTCATCACATTTGTTAGATATATTTTATTGAAATAAACCAACCGAATAGAAAACAATTTTAGATTTCTCAGAATATTTAAAGTTTTCATCACATTTGTTAGATATATTTTTATTGAAATAAACCAACCGAATAGAAAACAATTTTAGATTTCTCAGAATATTTAAAGTTTTCATCACATTTGTTAGATATATTTTATTGAAATAAACCAACCGAATAGAAAACAATTTTAGATTTCTCAGAATATTTAAAGTTTTCATCACATTTGTTAGATATATTTTATTGAAATAAACCAACCGAATAGAAAACAATTTTAGATTTCTCAGAATATTTAAAGTTTTCATCACATTTGTTAGATATATTTTATTGAAATAAACCAACCGAATAGAAAACAATTTTAGATTTCTCAGAATATTTAAAGTTTTCATCACATTTGTTAGATATATTTTATTGAAATAAACCAACCGAATAGAAAACAATTTTAGATTTCTCAGAATATTTAAAGTTTTCATCACATTTGTTAGATATATTTTATTGAAATAAACCAACCGAATAGAAAACAATTTAGATTTCTCAGAATATTTAAAGTTTTCATCACATTTGTTAGATATATTTTATGAAATAAACCAACCGAATAGAAAACAATTTAGATTTCTCAGAATATTTAAAGTTTTCATCACATTTGTTAGATATATTTTATTGAAATAAACCAACCGAATAGAAACAATTTTAGATTTCTCAGAATATTTAAAGTTTCATCACATTTGTTAGATATATTTTATTGAAATAAACCAACCGAATAGAAACAATTTTAGATTTCTCAGAATATTTAAAGTTTTCATCACATTTGTTAGATATATTTTATTAAAATAAACCAACCGAATAGAAAACAATTTTAGATTTCTCAGAATATTTAAAGTTTTCATCACATTGTTAGATATATTTTATTAAAATAAACCAACCGAATAGAAAACAATTTTAGATTTCTCAGAATATTTAAAGTTTTCATCACATTTGTTAGATATATTTTATTGAAATAAACCAACCGAATAGAAAACAATTTTAGATTTCTCAGAATATTTAAAGTTTTCATCACATTTGTTAGATATATTTATTGAAATAAACCAACCGAATAGAAACAATTTTAGATTTCTCAGAATATTTAAAGTTTTCATCACATTTGTTAGATATATTTTATTGAAATAAACCAACCGAATAGAAAACAATTTTAGATTTCTCAGAATATTTAAAGTTTTCATCACATTTGTTAGATATATTTTATAAAATAAACCAACCGAATAGAAAACAATTTTAGATTTCTCAGAATATTTAAAGTTTTCATCACATTTGTTAGATATATTTATTAAAATAAACAACCGAATAGAAAACAATTTTAGATTTCTCAGAATATTTAAAGTTTTCATCACATTTGTTAGATATATTTTATTGAAATAAACCAACCGAATAGAAAACAATTTTAGATTTCTCAGAATATTTAAAGTTTTCATCACATTTGTTAGATATATTTTATTGAAATAAACCAACCGAATAGAAAACAATTTTAGATTTCTCAGAATATTTAAAGTTTTCATCACATTTGTTAGATATATTTTATTGAAATAAACCAACCGAATAGAAAACAATTTTAGATTTCTCAGAATATTTAAAGTTTTCATCACATTTGTTAGATATATTTTATTGAAAATAAACCAACCGAATAGAAAACAATTTTAGATTTCTCAGAATATTTAAAGTTTTCATCACATTTGTTAGATATATTTTATTGAAATAAACCAACCGAATAGAAAACAATTTTAGATTTCTCAGAATATTTAAAGTTTTCATCACATTTGTTAGATATATTTTATTGAAATAAACCAACCGAATAGAAAACAATTTTAGATTTCTCAGAATATTTAAAGTTTTCATCACATTTGTTAGATATATTTTATGAAATAAACCAACCGAATAGAAAACAATTTTAGATTTCTCAGAATATTTAAAGTTTTCATCACATTTGTTAGATATATTTTATTGAAATAAACCAACCGAATAGAAAACAATTTTAGATTTCTCAGAATATTTAAAGTTTCATCACATTTGTTAGATATATTTTATTGAAATAAACCAACCGAATAGAAAACAATTTAGATTTCTCAGAATATTTAAAGTTTTCATCACATTTGTTAGATATATTTTATTGAAATAAACCAACCGAATAGAAAACAATTTTAGATTTCTCAGAATATTTAAAGTTTTCATCACATTTGTTAGATATATTTTATTGAAATAAACCAACCGAATAGAAAACAATTTTAGATTTCTCAGAATATTTAAAGTTTTCATCACATTTGTTAGATATATTTTATTGAAATAAACCAACCGAATAGAAAACAATTTTAGATTTCTCAGAATATTTAAAGTTTTCATCACATTTGTTAGATATATTTTATTGAAATAAACCAACCGAATAGAAAACAATTTTAGATTTCTCAGAATATTTAAAGTTTTCATCACATTTGTTAGATATATTTTATTGAAATAAACCAACCGAATACAAAACACATTTAGATTTCTCAGAATATTTAAAGTTTTCATCACATTTGTTAGATATATTTTATTGAAATAAACCAACCGAATAGAAAACAATTTTAGATTTCTCAGAATATTTAAAGTTTTCATCACATTTGTTAGATATATTTTATTGAAATAAACCAACCGAATAGAAAACAATTTTAGATTTCTCAGAATATTTAAAGTTTTCATCACATTTGTTAGATAATTTATTGAAATAAACCAACCGAATAGAAAACAATTTTAGATTTCTCAGAATATTTAAAGTTTTCATCACATTTGTTAGATATATTTTATTGAAATAAACCAACCGAATAGAAAACAATTTTAGATTTCTCAGAATATTTAAAGTTTTCATCACATTTGTTAGATATATTTTATTGAAATAAACCAACCGAATAGAAAACAATTTTAGATTTCTCAGAATATTTAAAGTTTTCATCACATTTGTTAGATATATTTTATTGAAATAAACCAACCGAATAGAAAACAATTTTAGATTTCTCAGAATATTTAAAGTTTTCATCACATTTGTTAGATATATTTTATTGAAATAAACCAACCGAATAGAAAACAATTTTAGATTTCTCAGAATATTTAAAGTTTTCATCACATTTGTTAGATATATTTTATTGAAATAAACCAACCGAATAGAAAACAATTTTAGATTTCTCAGAATATTTAAAGTTTTCATCACATTTGTTAGATATATTTTATTGAAATAAACCAACCGAATAGAAAACAATTTTAGATTTCTCAGAATATTTAAAGTTTTCATCACATTTGTTAGATATATTTTATTGAAATAAACCAACCGAATAGAAAACAATTTTAGATTTCTCAGAATATTTAAAGTTTTCATCACATTTGTTAGATATATTTTATTGAAAATAAACCAACCGAATAGAAAACAATTTTAGATTTCTCAGAATATTTAAAGTTTTCATCACATTTGTTAGATATATTTTATTGAAATAAACCAACCGAATAGAAAACAATTTTAGATTTCTCAGAATATTTAAAGTTTTCATCACATTTGTTAGATATATTTTATTGAAATAAACCAACCGAATAGAAAACAATTTTAGATTTCTCAGAATATTTAAAGTTTTCATCACATTTGTTAGATATATTTTATTGAAATAAACCAACCGAATAGAAAACAATTTTAGATTTCTCAGAATATTTAAAGTTTTCATCACATTTGTTAGATATATTTTATTGAAATAAACCAACCGAATAGAAAACAATTTTAGATTTCTCAGAATATTTAAAGTTTTCATCACATTTGTTAGATATATTTTATTGAAATAAACCAACCGAATAGAAAACAATTTTAGATTTCTCAGAATATTTAAAGTTTTCATCACATTTGTTAGATATATTTTATTGAAATAAACCAACCGAATAGAAAACAATTTTAGATTTCTCAGAATATTTAAAGTTTCATCACATTTGTTAGATATATTTTATTGAAATAAACCAACCGAATAGAAAACAATTTTAGATTTCTCAGAATATTTAAAGTTTTCATCACATTTGTAGATATATTTTATTGAAATAAACCAACCGAATAGAAAACAATTTTAGATTTCTCAGAATATTTAAAGTTTTCATCACATTTGTTAGATATATTTTATTGAAATAAACCAACCGAATAGAAAACAATTTTAGATTTCTCAGAATATTTAAAGTTTTCATCACATTTGTTAGATATATTTTATTGAAATAAACCAACCGAATAGAAAACAATTTTAGATTTCTCAGAATATTTAAAGTTTTCATCACATTTGTTAGATATATTTTATTGAAATAAACCAACCGAATAGAAAACAATTTTAGATTTCTCAGAATATTTAAAGTTTTCATCACATTTGTTAGATATATTTTATTGAAATAAACCAACCGAATAGAAAACATTAGATTTCTCAGAATATTTAAAGTTTTCATCACATTTGTTAGATATATTTTATTGAAATAAACCAACCGAATAGAAAACAATTTTAGATATCTCAGAATATTAAAATATTTCATCACATTTGTTAGATATATTTTATTGAAATAAACCAACCGAATAGAAAACAATTTTAGATTTCTCATATTAGTTTTAGTTTTCATCACATTTGTTATATATATTTTATTGAAATAAACCAACCGAATAGAAAACAATTTTAGATTTCTCAGAATATTTAAAGTTTTCATCACATTTGTTAGATATATTTTATTGAAATAAACCAACCGAATAGAAAACAATTTTAGATTTCTCAGAATATTTAAAGTTTTCATCACATTTGTTAGATATATTTTATTGAAATAAACCAACCGAATAGAAAACAATTTTAGATTTCTCAGAATATTTAAAGTTTTCATCACATTTGTTAGATATATTTTATTGAAATAAACCAACCGAATAGAAAACAATTTTAGATTTCTCAGAATATTTAAAGTTTTCATCACATTTGTTAGATATATTTTATTGAAATAAACCAACCGAATAGAAAACAATTTTAGATTTCTCAGAATATTTAAAGTTTTCATCACATTTGTTAGATATATTTTATTGAAATAAACCAACCGAATAGAAAACAATTTTAGATTTCTCAGAATATTTAAAGTTTTCATCACATTTGTTAGATATATTTTATTGAAATAAACCAACCGAATAGAAAACAATTTTAGATTTCTCAGAATATTTAAAGTTTTCATCACATTTGTTAGATATATTTTATTGAAATAAACCAACCGAATAGAAAACAATTTTAGATTTCTCAGAATATTTAAAGTTTTCATCACATTTGTTAGATATATTTTATTGAAATAAACCAACCGAATAGAAAACAATTTTAGATTTCTCAGAATATTTAAAGTTTTCATCACATTTGTTAGATATATTTTATTGAAATAAACCAACCGAATAGAAAACAATTTTAGATTTCTCAGAATATTTAAAGTTTTCATCACATTTGTTAGATATATTTTATTGAAATAAACCAACCGAATAGAAAACAATTTTAGATTTCTCAGAATATTTAAAGTTTTCATCACATTTGTTAGATATATTTTATTGAAATAAACCAACCGAATAGAAAACAATTTTAGATTTCTCAGAATATTTAAAGTTTTCATCACATTTGTTAGATATATTTTATTGAAATAAACCAACCGAATAGTAAACAATTTTAGATTTCTCAGAATATTTAAAGTTTTCATCACATTTGTTAGATATATTTTATTGAAATAAACCAACCGAATAGAAAACAATTTTAGATTTCTCAGAATATTTAAAGTTTTCATCACATTTGTTAGATATATTTTATTGAAATAAACCAACCGAATAGAAAACAATTTTAGATTTCTCAGAATATTTAAAGTTTTCATCACATTTGTTAGATATATTTTATTGAAATAAACCAACCGAATAGAAAACAATTTTAGATTTCTCAGAATATTTAAAGTTTTCATCACATTTGTTAGATATATTTTATTGAAATAAACCAACCGAATAGAAAACAATTTTAGATTTCTCAGAATATTTAAAGTTTTCATCACATTTGTTAGATATATTTTATTGAAATAAACCAACCGAATAGAAAACAATTTTAGATTTCTCAGAATATTTAAAGTTTTCATCACATTTGTTAGATATATTTTATTGAAATAAACCAACCGAATAGAAAACAATTTTAGATTTCTCAGAATATTTAAAGTTTTCATCACATTTGTTAGATATATTTTATTGAAATAAACCAACCGAATAGAAAACAACTTTAGATTTCTCAGAATATTTAAAGTTTTCATCACATTTGTTAGATATATTTTATTGAAATAAACCAACCGAATAGAAAACAATTTTAGATTTCTCAGAATATTTAAAGTTTTCATCACATTTGTTAGATATATTTTATTGAAATAAACCAACCGAATAGAAAACAATTTTAGATTTCTCAGAATATTTAAAGTTTTCATCACATTTGTTAGATATATTTTATTGAAATAAACCAACCGAATAGAAAACAATTTTAGATTTCTCAGAATATTTAAAGTTTTCATCACATTTGTTAGATATATTTTATTGAAATAAACCAACCGAATAGAAAACAATTTTAGATTTCTCAGAATATTTAAAGTTTTCATCACATTTGTTAGATATATTTTATTGAAATAAACCAACCGAATAGAAAACAATTTTAGATTTCTCAGAATATTTAAAGTTTTCATCACATTTGTTAGATATATTTTATTGAAATAAACCAACCGAATAGAAAACAATTTTAGATTTCTCAGAATATTTAAAGTTTTCATCACATTTGTTAGATATATTTTATTGAAATAAACCAACCGAATAGAAAACAATTTTAGATTTCTCAGAATATTTAAAGTTTTCATCACATTTGTTAGATATATTTTATTGAAATAAACCAACCGAATAGAAAACAATTTTAGATTTCTCAGAATATTTAAAGTTTTCATCACATTTGTTAGATATATTTTATTGAAATAAACCAACCGAATAGAAAACAATTTTAGATTTCTCAGAATATTTAAAGTTTTCATCACATTTGTTAGATATATTTTATTGAAATAAACCAACCGAATAGAAAACAATTTTAGATTTCTCAGAATATTTAAAGTTTTCATCACATTTGTTAGATATATTTTATTGAAATAAACCAACCGAATAGAAAACAATTTTAGATTTCTCAGAATATTTAAAGTTTTCATCACATTTGTTAGATATATTTTATTGAAATAAACCAACCGAATAGAAAACAATTTTAGATTTCTCAGAATATTTAAAGTTTTCATCACATTTGTTAGATATATTTTATTGAAATAAACCAACCGAATAGAAAACAATTTTAGATTTCTCAGAATATTTAAAGTTTTCATCACATTTGTTAGATATATTTTATTGAAATAAACCAACCGAATAGAAAACAATTTTAGATTTCTCAGAATATTTAAAGTTTTCATCACATTTGTTAGATATATTTTATTGAAATAAACCAACCGAATAGAAAACAATTTTAGATTTCTCAGAATATTTAAAGTTTTCATCACATTTGTTAGATATATTTTATTGAAATAAACCAACCGAATAGAAAACAATTTTAGATTTCTCAGAATATTTAAAGTTTTCATCACATTTGTTAGATATATTTTATTGAAATAAACCAACCGAATAGAAAACAATTTTAGATTTCTCAGAATATTTAAAGTTTTCATCACATTTGTTAGATATATTTTATTGAAATAAACCAACCGAATAGAAAACAATTTTAGATTTCTCAGAATATTTAAAGTTTTCATCACATTTGTTAGATATATTTTATTGAAATAAACCAACCGAATAGAAAACAATTTTAGATTTCTCAGAATATTCAAAGTTTTCATCACATTTGTTAGATATATTTTATTGAAATAAACCAACCGAATAGAAAACAATTTTAGATTTCTCAGAATATTTAAAGTTTTCATCACATTTGTTAGATATATTTTATTAAAATAAACCAACCGAATAGAAAACAATTTTAGATTTCTCAGAATATTTAAAGTTTTCATCACATTTGTTAGATATATTTTATTGAAATAAACCAACCGAATAGAAAACAATTTTAGATTTCTCAGAATATTTAAAGTTTTCATCACATTTGTTAGATATATTTTATTGAAATAAACCAACCGAATAGAAAACAATTTTAGATTTCTCAGAATATTTAAAGTTTTCATCACATTTGTTAGATATATTTTATTGAAATAAACCAACCGAATAGAAAACAATTTTAGATTTCTCAGAATATTTAAAGTTTTCATCACATTTGTTAGATATATTTTATTGAAATAAACCAACCGAATAGAAAACAATTTTAGATTTCTCAGAATATTTAAAGTTTTCATCACATTTGTTAGATATATTTTATTGAAATAAACCAACCGAATAGAAAACAATTTTAGATTTCTCAGAATATTTAAAGTTTTCATCACATTTGTTAGATATATTTTATTGAAATAAACCAACCGAATAGAAAACAATTTTAGATTTCTCAGAATATTTAAAGTTTTCATCACATTTGTTAGATATATTTTATTGAAATAAACCAACCGAATAGAAAACAATTTTAGATTTCTCAGAATATTTAAAGTTTTCATCACATTTGTTAGATATATTTTATTGAAATAAACCAACCGAATAGAAAACAATTTTAGATTTCTCAGAATATTTAAAGTTTTCATCACATTTGTTAGATATATTTTATTGAAATAAACCAACCGAATAGAAAACAATTTTAGATTTCTCAGAATATTTAAAGTTTTCATCACATTTGTTAGATATATTTTATTGAAATAAACCAACCGAATAGAAAACAATTTTAGATTTCTCAGAATATTTAAAGTTTTCATCACATTTGTTAGATATATTTTATTGAAATAAACCAACCGAATAGAAAACAATTTTAGATTTCTCAGAATATTTAAAGTTTTCATCACATTTGTTAGATATATTTTATTGAAATAAACCAACCGAATAGAAAACAATTTTAGATTTCTCAGAATATTTAAAGTTTTCATCACATTTGTTAGATATATTTTATTGAAATAAACCAACCGAATAGAAAACAATTTTAGATTTCTCAGAATATTTAAAGTTTTCATCACATTTGTTAGATATATTTTATTGAAATAAACCAACCGAATAGTAAACAATTTAGATTTCTCAGAATATTTAAAGTTTTCATCACATTTGTTAGATATATTTTATTGAAATAAACCAACCGAATAGAAAACAATTTTAGATTTCTCAGAATATTTAAAGTTTTCATCACATTTGTTAGATATATTTTATTGAAATAAACCAACCGAATAGAAAACAATTTTAGATTTCTCAGAATATTTAAAGTTTTCATCACATTTGTTAGATATATTTTATTGAAATAAACCAACCGAATAGAAAACAATTTTAGATTTCTCAGAATATTTAAAGTTTTCATCACATTTGTTAGATATATTTTATTGAAATAAACCAACCGAATAGTAAACAATTTTAGATTTCTCAGAATATTCAAAGTTTTCATCACATTTGTTAGATATATTTTATTGAAATAAACCAACCGAATAGAAAACAATTTTAGATTTCTCAGAATATTTAAAGTTTTCATCACATTTGTTAGATATATTTTATTGAAATAAACCAACCGAATAGAAAACAATTTTAGATTTCTCAGAATATTTAAAGTTTTCATCACATTTGTTAGATATATTTTATTGAAATAAACCAACCGAATAGAAAACAATTTTAGATTTCTCAGAATATTTAAAGTTTTCATCACATTTGTTAGATATATTTTATTGAAATAAACCAACCGAATAGAAAACAATTTTAGATTTCTCAGAATATTTAAAGTTTTCATCACATTTGTTAGATATATTTTATTGAAATAAACCAACCGAATAGAAAACAATTTAGATTTCTCAGAATATTTAAAGTTTTCATCACATTTGTTAGATATATTTTATTGAAATAAACCAACCGAATAGAAAACAATTTTAGATTTCTCAGAATATTTAAAGTTTTCATCACATTTGTTAGATATATTTTATTAAAATAAACCAACCGAATAGAAAACAATTTTAGATTTCTCAGAATATTTAAAGTTTTCATCACATTTGTTAGATATATTTTATTGAAATAAACCAACCGAATAGAAAACAATTTTAGATTTCTCAGAATATTTAAAGTTTTCATCACATTTGTTAGATATATTTTATTGAAATAAACCAACCGAATAGAAAACAATTTTAGATTTCTCAGAATATTTAAAGTTTTCATCACATTTGTTAGATATATTTTATTGAAATAAACCAACCGAATAGAAAACAATTTTAGATTTCTCAGAATATTCAAAGTTTTCATCACATTTGTTAGATATATTTTATTGAAATAAACCAACCGAATAGAAAACAATTTTAGATTTCTCAGAATATTTAAAGTTTTCATCACATTTGTTAGATATATTTTATTAAAATAAACCAACCGAATAGAAAACAATTTTAGATTTCTCAGAATATTTAAAGTTTTCATCACATTTGTTAGATATATTTTATTGAAATAAACCAACCGAATAGTAAACAATTTTAGATTTCTCAGAATATTCAAAGTTTTCATCACATTTGTTAGATATATTTTATTAAAATAAACCAACCGAATAGAAAACAATTTTAGATTTCTCAGAATATTTAAAGTTTTCATCACATTTGTTAGATATATTTTATTGAAATAAACCAACCGAATAGAAAACAACTTTAGATTTCTCAGAATATTTAAAGTTTTCATCACATTTGTTAGATATATTTTATTGAAATAAACCAACCGAATAGTAAACAATTTTAGATTTCTCAGAATATTTAAAGTTTTCATCACATTTGTTAGATATATTTTATTGAAATAAACCAACCGAATAGAAAACAATTTTAGATTTCTCAGAATATTTAAAGTTTTCATCACATTTGTTAGATATATTTTATTGAAATAAACCAACCGAATAGAAAACAATTTTAGATTTCTCAGAATATTTAAAGTTTTCATCACATTTGTTAGATATATTTTATTAAAATAAACCAACCGAATAGAAAACAATTTTAGATTTCTCAGAATATTTAAAGTTTTCATCACATTTGTTAGATATATTTTATTGAAATAAACCAACCGAATAGAAAACAATTTTAGATTTCTCAGAATATTTAAAGTTTTCATCACATTTGTTAGATATATTTTATTGAAATAAACCAACCGAATAGAAAACAATTTTAGATTTCTCAGAATATTTAAAGTTTTCATCACATTTGTTAGATATATTTTATTGAAATAAACCAACCGAATAGAAAACAATTTTAGATTTCTCAGAATATTTAAAGTTTTCATCACATTTGTTAGATATATTTTATTAAAATAAACCAACCGAATAGAAAACAATTTTAGATTTCTCAGAATATTCAAAGTTTTCATCACATTTGTTAGATATATTTTATTAAAATAAACCAACCGAATAGAAAACAATTTTAGATTTCTCAGAATATTTAAAGTTTTCATCACATTTGTTAGATATATTTTATTGAAATAAACCAACCGAATATAAACAATTTTAGATTTCTCAGAATATTTAAAGTTTTCATCACATTTGTTAGATATATTTTATTGAAATAAACCAACCGAATAGAAAACAATTTTAGATTTCTCAGAATATTTAAAGTTTTCATCACATTTGTTAGATATATTTTATTAAAATAAACCAACCGAATAGAAAACAACTTTAGATTTCTCAGAATATTTAAAGTTTTCATCACATTTGTTAGATATATTTTATTGAAATAAACCAACCGAATAGAAAACAATTTTAGATTTCTCAGAATATTTAAAGTTTTCATCACATTTGTTAGATATATTTTATTGAAATAAACCAACCGAATAGAAAACAATTTTAGATTTCTCAGAATATTTAAAGTTTTCATCACATTTGTTAGATATATTTTATTGAAATAAACCAACCGAATAGAAAACAATTTTAGATTTCTCAGAATATTTAAAGTTTTCATCACATTTGTTAGATATATTTTATTGAAATAAACCAACCGAATAGAAAACAATTTTAGATTTCTCAGAATATTTAAAGTTTTCATCACATTTGTTAGATATATTTTATTGAAATAAACCAACCGAATAGAAAACAATTTTAGATTTCTCAGAATATTTAAAGTTTTTATCACATTTGTTAGATATATTTTATTGAAATAAACCAACCGAATAGAAAACAATTTTAGATTTCTCAGAATATTTAAAGTTTTCATCACATTTGTTAGATATATTTTATTGAAATAAACCAACCGAATAGAAAACAATTTTAGATTTCTCAGAATATTTAAAGTTTTCATCACATTTGTTAGATATATTTTATTAAAATAAACCAACCGAATAGAAAACAACTTTAGATTTCTCAGAATATTTAAAGTTTTCATCACATTTGTTAGATATATTTTATTGAAATAAACCAACCGAATAGAAAACAATTTTAGATTTCTCAGAATATTTAAAGTTTTCATCACATTTGTTAGATATATTTTATTAAAATAAACCAACCGAATAGTAAACAATTTTAGATTTCTCAGAATATTCAAAGTTTTCATCACATTTGTTAGATATATTTTATTAAAATAAACCAACCGAATAGAAAACAACTTTAGATTTCTCAGAATATTTAAAGTTTTCATCACATTTGTTAGATATATTTTATTGAAATAAACCAACCGAATAGAAAACAATTTTAGATTTCTCAGAATATTTAAAGTTTTCATCACATTTGTTAGATATATTTTATTGAAATAAACCAACCGAATAGAAAACAATTTTAAATTTCTCAGAATATTTAAAGTTTTCATCACATTTGTTAGATATATTTTATTGAAATAAACCAACCGAATAGAAAACAATTTTAGATTTCTCAGAATATTTAAAGTTTTCATCACATTTGTTAGATATATTTTATTAAAATAAACCAACCGAATAGTAAACAATTTTAGATTTCTCAGAATATTCAAAGTTTTCATCACATTTGTTAGATATATTTTATTAAAATAAACCAACCGAATAGAAAACAATTTTAGATTTCTCAGAATATTTAAAGTTTTCATCACATTTGTTAGATATATTTTATTGAAATAAACCAACCGAATAGAAAACAATTTTAGATTTCTCAGAATATTTAAAGTTTTCATCACATTTGTTAGATATATTTTATTGAAATAAACCAACCGAATAGAAAACAATTTTAGATTTCTCAGAATATTTAAAGTTTTCATCACATTTGTTAGATATATTTTATTAAAATAAACCAACCGAATAGAAAACAACTTTAGATTTCTCAGAATATTTAAAGTTTTCATCACATTTGTTAGATATATTTTATTGAAATAAACCAACCGAATAGAAAACAATTTTAGATTTCTCAGAATATTTAAAGTTTTCATCACATTTGTTAGATATATTTTATTGAAATAAACCAACCGAATAGAAAACAATTTTAGATTTCTCAGAATATTTAAAGTTTTCATCACATTTGTTAGATATATTTTATTGAAATAAACCAACCGAATAGAAAACAATTTTAGATTTCTCAGAATATTCAAAGTTTTCATCACATTTGTTAGATATATTTTATTAAAATAAACCAACCGAATAGAAAACAATTTTAGATTTCTCAGAATATTTAAAGTTTTCATCACATTTGTTAGATATATTTTATTGAAATAAACCAACCGAATAGAAAACAATTTTAGATTTCTCAGAATATTTAAAGTTTTCATCACATTTGTTAGATATATTTTATTGAAATAAACCAACCGAATAGAAAACAATTTTAGATTTCTCAGAATATTTAAAGTTTTCATCACATTTGTTAGATATATTTTATTAAAATAAACCAACCGAATAGAAAACAACTTTAGATTTCTCAGAATATTTAAAGTTTTCATCACATTTGTTAGATATATTTTATTGAAATAAACCAACCGAATAGAAAACAATTTTAGATTTCTCAGAATATTTAAAGTTTTCATCACATTTGTTAGATATATTTTATTGAAATAAACCAACCGAATAGAAAACAATTTTAGATTTCTCAGAATATTTAAAGTTTTCATCACATTTGTTAGATATATTTTATTGAAATAAACCAACCGAATAGAAAACAATTTTAGATTTCTCAGAATATTTAAAGTTTTCATCACATTTGTTAGATATATTTTATTGAAATAAACCAACCGAATAGAAAACAATTTTAGATTTCTCAGAATATTTAAAGTTTTCATCACATTTGTTAGATATATTTTATTAAAATAAACCAACCGAATAGTAAACAATTTTAGATTTCTCAGAATATTCAAAGTTTTCATCACATTTGTTAGATATATTTTATTAAAATAAACCAACCGAATAGAAAACAATTTTAGATTTCTCAGAATATTTAAAGTTTTCATCACATTTGTTAGATATATTTTATTGAAATAAACCAACCGAATAGAAAACAACTTTAGATTTCTCAGAATATTTAAAGTTTTCATCACATTTGTTAGAGATATTTTATTGAAATAAACCAACCGAATAGAAAACAATTTGAGATTTCTCAGAATATTTAAAGTTTTCATCACATTTGTTAGATATATTTTATTGAAATAAACCAACCGAATAGAAAACAATTTTAGATTTCTCAGAATATTTAAAGTTTTCATCACATTTGTTAGATATATTTTATTAAAATAAACTAACCGAATAGAAAACAACTTTAGATTTCTCAGAATATTTAAAGTTTTCATCACATTTGTTAGATATATTTTATTGAAATAAACCAACCGAATAGTAAACAATTTTAGATTTCTCAGAATATTTAAAGTTTTCATCACATTTGTTAGATATATTTTATTGAAATAAACCAACCGAATAGAAAACAATTTTAGATTTCTCAGAATATTTAAAGTTTTCATCACATTTGTTAGATATAT
This sequence comes from Meloidogyne arenaria, assembly GCA_036172955.1. NCBI lineage: Eukaryota > Metazoa > Nematoda > Chromadorea > Rhabditida > Meloidogynidae > Meloidogyne > Meloidogyne arenaria. Next base: position 3,315,736 of record JARQAB010000015.1, on the reverse strand, counting down.
TTTATTGAAATAAACCAACCGAATAGAAAACAATTTTAGATTTCTCAGAATATTTAAAGTTTTCATCACATTTGTTAGATATATTTTATTAAAATAAACCAACCGAATAGTAAACAATTTTAGATTTCTCAGAATATTCAAAGTTTTCATCACATTTGTTAGATATATTTTATTAAAATAAAACAACCGAATAGAAAACAATTTTAGATTTCTCAGAATATTTAAAGTTTTCATCACATTTGTTAGATATATTTTATTGAAATAAACCAACCGAATAGAAAACAACTTTAGATTTCTCAGAATATTTAAAGTTTTCATCACATTTGTTAGATATATTTTATTAAAATAAAACAACCGAATAGAAAACAATTTTAGATTTCTCAGAATATTTAAAGTTTTCATCACATTTGTTAGATATATTTTATTGAAATAAACCAACCGAATAGAAAACAACTTTAGATTTCTCAGAATATTTAAAGTTTTCATCACATTTGTTAGATATATTTTATTGAAATAAACCAACCGAATAGTAAACAATTTTAGATTTCTCAGAATATTTAAAGTTTTCATCACATTTGTTAGATATATTTTATTGAAATAAACCAACCGAATAGAAAACAATTTTAGATTTCTCAGAATATTTAAAGTTTTTATCACATTTGTTAGATATATTTTATTAAAATAAACCAACCGAATAGTAAACAATTTTAGATTTCTCAGAATATTCAAAGTTTTCATCACATTTGTTAGATATATTTTATTAAAATAAACCAACCGAATAGAAAACAATTTTAGATTTCTCAGAATATTTAAAGTTTTCATCACATTTGTTAGATATATTTTATTGAAATAAACCAACCGAATAGTAAACAATTTTAGATTTCTCAGAATATTTAAAGTTTTCATCACATTTGTTAGATATATTTTATTGAAATAAACCAACCGAATAGAAAACAATTTTAGATTTCTCAGAATATTTAAAGTTTTCATCACATTTGTTAGATATATTTTATTGAAATAAACCAACCGAATAGTAAACAATTTTAGATTTCTCAGAATATTTAAAGTTTTCATCACATTTGTTAGATATATTTTATTGAAATAAACCAACCGAATAGAAAACAATTTTAGATTTCTCAGAATATTTAAAGTTTTCATCACATTTGTTAGATATATTTTATTGAAATAAACCAACCGAATAGAAATCAATTTTAGATTTCTCAGAATATTTAAAGTTTTCATCACATTTGTTAGATATATTTTATTGAAATAAACCAACCGAATAGAAAACAACTTTAGATTTCTCAGAATATTTAAAGTTTTCATCACATTTGTTAGATATATTTTATTGAAATAAACCAACCGAATAGTAAACAATTTTAGATTTCTCAGAATATTTAAAGTTTTCATCACATTTGTTAGATATATTTTATTGAAATAAACCAACCGAATAGAAAACAATTTTAGATTTCTCAGAATATTTAAAGTTTTTATCACATTTGTTAGATATATTTTATTGAAATAAACCAACCGAATAGAAAACAATTTTAGATTTCTCAGAATATTTAAAGTTTTCATCACATTTGTTAGATATATTTTATTGAAATAAACCAACCGAATAGAAAACAATTTTAGATTTCTCAGAATATTTAAAGTTTTCATCTTTAAAATTCAGGATAAACCCAGGCCTGGGTCCAGACCCAGGCCGATCTCTATATCTATATGTTAACAACAAAAGATAAAAAATAAACAACAACCGCAATTTATTTCCAAAAATATATAAAAGATTAATAAAGAAAAACTACATAAGCGAAAGATTAGCACTAATAAGAAAAAGATTATGAATAAAATTTTATAGGCGGTGTTGATATTCTAAACTAAAGGGGGGAGGGGAGAAGGAGCAAGCACAATGGGCATCAAGCAAATCCCTCGTAATTTTTGGGTAGAGCCTTCTTTCCTTTCCATTCATTACATTCAACTGCAGCCACATGCTCCGGAAAAATTTCCTGGTTGTGAAACAGAAAAAACTGGCCAAAGAATTGTTTTCATAAGCAATCCTCTCGGTTGTGGGTTGTTTAAGAAGCAATTTTTAATATAAGGAATGCAGCATTGATAAGCAGATACATAGTCATTGAAGAATAATTTGTATATACAATTGACTATTGAGTTTCTGTAGCTGTTAAGTGACATAATCTGCATTGATGTAAGAAGAGGTTTCAAGTCTAAATCTATGGCTTGTACTAATTCTGTGTTGTTATTTTTGTCAGGTTTACAACAATGGGCATAATCTTGAGGAACTGTTTGATTATAAACGGTAACGTTGTTATTGGTACACTGAAAAAATTTAAGAGTGATTAAAATAATAATTTAGTAACTAACAAAGTGTGAAGAGGCAATTACTTGCCAGAATTGACATTGAAAACCGAACCCAAAAATTGTCGTTTGGTAACACAACAAATGTGCCATCGAACTCAAATATGAGAATTGTGCCGATAAAAATTTCAAACGTCTAAAGAAGTCAGTTTCGGTTTTGAAGAAGCTGTAGCAATTTGAAACGTAGTTGTTAGCTTCGGCAATTGTTGAGGAGTTATAATTCTGAGCAGTGGCATTGGAATTGATGGAGTTGTTAAGTGATTGTAACAGAGGATTACTATCAGAATCTCCGCTCAACATGGAATTTCCAATTGAGGAGAGTGTTGTATACTATGTAGTAGGGAATCTTTTGATTATATATTCATATCAAAATTACCATATCACAATAGGTAAGGTACTGTTGGACTGTTCCAAACCCAGACATGTATGCATTCAATATTGCTTGCCAGACTGCGGGAGGTGCATTATTAGCGCAGTATTGGCGAAGTAACATAGCGATATAAGCATGTTTTCGCTCAATTGGCCAGTCGTCATCATTTTTAAAGCAGATCCTTTTAAACCATTTTGTCCATGTAAGAACGATTGCGGTTGTTCCATTGCCACATTTGTCATTAGCTGTTGCATTTTCCATAGCAGCAGTTAATGCAGAATTCCCAATATTATCTACTGGAACTATTACTAATTTCATATTATCTGCATTGAAGCTGAATCCTGCAAGAATAAACTCGAAGATCCTTCCCCATCCAGTAATTTGTTCGCATTCAATTAATGGTTCAATGTCAGAGTTGTTTGCGAAGAAAAGTTTTAAATGATAAGCACATCTAATAACCTTTACCGATAAAGTCAAAGTCACATCAAGGAGCTCGATCTCTATCTCCCTTATACAGACCTCGAAACGGTTCTTTAATTCAAAAAATATAAAAATTTAAATTATATTTATATTACTTGTTGGTCAAAGTTCAAACGCAAAAATTTAATTCTTCTTAACTCATTAACTAGAACACATGGGCAAGATCCTGATGTTGAGTTAGAAGTAGAGTATGAATTTCCTGATTGTGTCACAGAATTGTTCGAGTAAATATAATTAATTATTGTGACATTTGCAGGAGCTAGACTTGCAGCAGATGATGTATCCAAGCTTACTCCACTAGCACCCGTAGCCAGACTTGCCGCAGTGGATGTGGTTGTGGAAGCTGTTGTAGTTGTTGGAATATTACTTGGAGTAGTCGTAGCATAACAGTCACATATTGGCCCAATGTTACATTCACGATGAGCTTGGCTATTTGAGTTACTTTCCGAATTTCGTGTATTAGTTAAAGGTGCAGGACAATTAGTTGACATAACAATGCCAAAACAAATCCCAAAAGCCAGAATATTTCCGAACAGAAATTTGGATCCCATGTTTGAGCAATTGAATATAACTGATTGGAAGGGAATATTGTTTTTAGAAAAGGATTTTTGTTCGACTACGAGATCGAAACATGATTAGTGAGGCGTTTGACTGCCTTTTATAGTGAGTATCTTCTTGTGTGGTCCTAGTTTTATAGATTTGAATTGAAAGGATTTGAATTTTATTTTTGTTTTATATCATCCGTAAACTTAATTTTACAATATTTACATATTGTTTTGATAAATTTATTTTCGAGATTTCTCTTTAAAATAATCGTACAATTCTGACATTTTAATTTTCACTCGTTTAAATTAATCTTAATTTTTATAAAGATCATGGAGTATGCATACTTATTTGAACGGGAGAGATTTTATTATTAACAGTTATTACTAGGGACCGGATTTTCATTAAAATAAACCTTTTTTTGCAAAGTCACTTTGTCAATATGATCCCAAATATGCCATTAGTTTTTCGATATTACGATTCTGAACAAAGTTGTATTTCAATATATTTCAATATTTTGTACTTTTTGCAAATTATTTCAATATTTTTGCATATTTTTATCAAAATTCTGCAGTTTTTAATAAATTTTAGGAAAAAAGTGAAGAAATCTTGCAGTATGTACTCGAAATTAGGCGCTGAAAATGGGGAATTCCGAGACTATTTGTTGGTGTAATTCTTGTGGGAGATTGTAGCTACACATGTTGTACTTATACGAGTAATGCGGAAAAGGCCGAGTTCGAGTAATGCCGAGTTTGAAAAACACGAGTTCTAGTAATAGTTCAACGTTTTAGGCCAAGTTCGAGTACGAGTAAATGAGTATTCGAAAAAACAAAATTCCCCAAAATTCCCATTCATGCATACCCCATCTTAATATCTCTAACATTTTTTTCCATATTTTCAGTCTCTAAATCACTATTTTTCTCAGCTTCGAAATTAACAATAATTTATTTCAATATTTCGCTTATTTTTGGTATTTTTTTTTCAAAATTTTTCCAATTATTTCAATATTTTATGGCCATATTTTTCAAATTTATTTTAATAAAAATCCGCTCCCTTGTTAACTTATAAACATCCGAAGTGCCTATATTATTTAGTGTTTAAATAATGATTTTACGCAGACAAATTTATTTTTGATGGGCAAAGTTATTTTTCAGATCTAGTATTAAAAATTGAGATTCGATAATGATTCACTTAAATTTTCTTACAACTATTAAAATTTAAATTTAGTCTTACTTTAATTAGTCTCAGATTAAAGTAGTAACCCCACCCCCTCTGATTGTCCCATTTGAAAAATTGTCCCATTTGAAAAAATGGGGGTTGGAGGAAAGGGGGTGATTGACAAATGGCGGTTGGAGGAAAGGGGTGATTGACAAATGGCGGTTGGAGGAAAGGGGGTGAATAAAAAATGGGGGTTGGGGGAAAGGAGGTGACCTTGGTCACCTCCTTTGAAGTAATTGAGGTCCTACCCTTCCGTCCCCCAAAGAGAATAATGGGAAGTGTGGGAAGGGAATAATTGCTGAAGAAAATGTGCGGCAGATACGTAAAGATCAAGGGGAAATTTTGGCAAATTTGCCGCTCCCACTAAAAAATCTCTCTGTTCCGCTTGTCCAACATTATATTCAGAAAATAATAATCAACAAGATTTAATTTAACTAGTGGATAAGATTTGTGATTTAGATGAATAAATTTAAGTTTTATTAATAATAGAAAACGAGAAATTTTTAAAAAGAAATTTTTAAAGTCCTATTTAGATCTTTAATTCAGAATAATCATAAAATACTTTAAAACTCCTTTGAAATATACTATTAAATGTATTCTAAATTTTATAGACTATATTTATCTTCTAATATAGAAAAATTAGAAGATAAATAAATCGGATAATGGCAAATAATGATTAGTACTAACAGAAATTTTTAAATAATAGAAAATTTTGCATTATAGAAAAATTAGAAGATAAATAAATCGGATAATGGCAAATAATGATTAGTACTAACAGAAATTTTTAAATTATAGAAAATTTTGCAATATAGAACAATTAGAAGATAAATAAATTGGATAATGGCAAATAATGATTAGATCTAACAGAAATTTTTAAATAATAGAAAATTTTGCATTATAGAAAAATTAGAAGATAAATAAATCGGATAATGGCAAATAATGATTAGTACTAACAGAAATTTTTAAATAATAGAAAATTTTGCATTATAGAAAAATTAGAAGATAAATAAATCGGATAATGGCAAATAATGATTAGTACTAACAGAAATTTTTAAATAATAGAAAATTTTGCAATATAGAAAAATTAGAAGATAAATAAATCGGATAATGGCAAATAATGATTAGTACTAACAGAAATTTTTAAATAATAGAAAATTTTGCATTATAGAAAAATTAGAAGATAAATAAATCGGATAATGGCAAATAATGATTAGTACTAACAGAAATTTTTAAATAATAGAAAATTTTGCATTATAGAAAAATTAGAAGATAAATAAATCGGATAATGGCAAATAATGATTAGTACTAACAGAAATTTTTAAATTATAAAAAATTTTGCAATATAGAACAATTAGAAGATAAATAAATTGGATAATGGCAAATAATGATTAGTACTAACAGAAATTTTTAAATAATAGAAAATTTTGCATTATAGAAAAATTAGAAGATAAATAAATCGGATAATGGCAAATAATGATTAGTACTAACAGAAATTTTTAAATAATAGAAAATTTTGCATTATAGAAAAATTAGAAGATAAATAAATCGGATAATGGCAAATAATGATTAGTACTAACAGAAATTTTTAAATAATAGAAAATTTTGCAATATAGAAAAATTAGAAGATAAATAAATCGGATAATGGCAAATAATGATTAGTACTAACAGAAATTTTTAAATAATAGAAAATTTTGCATTATAGAAAAATTAGAAGATAAATAAATCGGATAATGGCAAATAATGATTAGTACTAACAGAAATTTTTAAATTATAAAAAATTTTGCAATATAGAACAATTAGAAGATAAATAAATCGGATAATGGCAAATAATGATTAGTACTAACAGAAATTTTTAAATAATAGAAAATTTTGCATTATAGAAAAATTAGAAGATAAATAAATCGGATAATGGCAAATAATTATTAGTACTAACAGAAATTTTTAAATAATAGAAAATTTTGCATTATAGAAAAATTAGAAGATAAATAAATCGGATAATGGCAAATAATGATTAGTACTAACAGAAATTTTTAAATAATAGAAAATTTTGCATTATAGAAAAATTAGAAGATAAATAAATCGGATAATGGCAAATAATGATTAGTACTAACAGAAATTTTTAAATAATAGAAAATTTTGCATTATAGAAAAATTAGAAGATAAATAAATCGGATAATGGCAAATAATGATTAGTACTAACAGAAATTTTTAAATTATAGAAAATTTTGCAATATATAACAATTAGAAGATAAATAAATTGGATAATGGCAAATAATGATTAGTACTAACAGAAATTTTTAAATAATAGAAAATTTTGCATTATAGAAAAATTAGAAGATAAATAAATCGGATAATGGCAAATAATGATTAGTACTAACAGAAATTTTTAAATAATAGAAAATTTTGCATTATAGAAAAATTAGAAGATAAATAAATCGGATAATGGCAAATAATGATTAGTACTAACAGAAATTTTTAAATAATAGAAAATTTTGCATTATAGAAAAATTAGAAGATAAATAAATCGGATAATGGCAAATAATGATTAGTACTAACAGAAATTTTTAAATAATAGAAAATTTTGCATTATAGAAAAATTAGAAGATAAATAAATCGGATAATGGCAAATAATGATTAGTACTAACAGAAATTTTTAAATAATAGAAAATTTTGCATTATAGAAAAATTAGAAGATAAATAAATCGGATAATGGCAAATAATGATTAGTACTAACAGAAATTTTTAAATAATAGAAAATTTTGCATTATAGAAAAATTAGAAGATAAATAAATCGGATAATGGCAAATAATGATTAGTACTAACAGAAATTTTTAAATAATAGAAAATTTTGCATTATAGAAAAATTAGAAGATAAATAAATCGGATAATGGCAAATAATGATTAGTACTAACAGAAATTTTTAAATAATAGAAAATTTTGCAATATAGAAAAATTAGAAGATAAATAAATCGGATAATGGCAAATAATGATTAGTACTAACAGAAATTTTTAAATAATAGAAAATTTTGCAATATAGAAAAATTAGAAGATAAATAAATCGGATAATGGCAAATAATGATTAGTACTAACAGAAATTTTTAAATAATAGAAAATTTTGCATTATAGAAAAATTAGAAGATAAATAAATCGGATAATGGCAAATAATGATTAGTACTAACAGAAATTTTTAAATTATAGAAAATTTTGCAATATAGAACAATTAGAAGATAAATAAATTGGATAATGGCAAATAATGATTAGTACTAACAGAAATTTTTAAATAATAGAAAATTTTGCATTATAGAAAAATTAGAAGATAAATAAATCGGATAATGGCAAATAATTATTAGTACTAACAGAAATTTTTAAATAATAGAAAATTTTGCATTATAGAAAAATTAGAAGATAAATAAATCGGATAATGGCAAATAATGATTAGTACTAACAGAAATTTTTAAATAATAGAAAATTTTGCAATATAGAAAAATTAGAAGATAAATAAATCGGATAATGGCAAATAATGATTAGTACTAACAGAAATTTTTAAATAATAGAAAATTTTGCATTATAGAAAAATTAGAAGATAAATAAATCGGATAATGGCAAATAATGATTAGTACTAACAGAAATTTTTAAATAATAGAAAATTTTGCAATATAGAAAAATTAGAAGATAAATAAATCGGATAATGGCAAATAATGATTAGTACTAACAGAAATTTTTAAATAATAGAAAATTTTGCATTATAGAAAAATTAGAAGATAAATAAATCGGATAATGGCAAATAATGATTAGTACTAACAGAAATTTTTAAATAATAGAAAATTTTGCATTATAGAAAAATTAGAAGATAAATAAATCGGATAATGGCAAATAATTATTAGTACTAACAGAAATTTTTAAATAATAGAAAATTTTGCATTATAGAAAAATTAGAAGATAAATAAATCGGATAATGGCAAATAATTATTAGTACTAACAGAAATTTTTAAATAATAGAAAATTTTGCATTATAGAAAAATTAGAAGATAAATAAATCGGATAATGGCAAATAATGATTAGTACTAACAGAAATTTTTAAATAATAGAAAATTTTGCAATATAGAAAAATTAGAAGATAAATAAATCGGATAATGGCAAATAATGATTAGTACTAACAGAAATTTTTAAATAATAGAAAATTTTGCATTATAGAAAAATTAGAAGATAAATAAATCGGATAATGGCAAATAATGATTAGTACTAACAGAAATTTTTAAATAATAGAAAATTTTGCAATATAGAAAAATTAGAAGATAAATAAATCGGATAATGGCAAATAATGATTAGTACTAACAGAAATTTTTAAATAATAGAAAATTTTGCATTATAGAAAAATTAGAAGATAAATAAATCGGATAATGGCAAATAATGATTAGTACTAACAGAAATTTTTAAATAATAGAAAATTTTGCATTATAGAAAAATTAGAAGATAAATAAATCGGATAATGGCAAATAATTATTAGTACTAACAGAAATTTTTAAATAATAGAAAATTTTGCATTATAGAAAAATTAGAAGATAAATAAATCGGATAATGGCAAATAATGATTAGTACTAACAGAAATTTTTAAATAATAGAAAATTTTGCATTATAGAAAAATTAGAAGATAAATAAATCGGATAATGGCAAATAATGATTAGTACTAACAGAAATTTTTAAATAATAGAAAATTTTGCATTATAGAAAAATTAGAAGATAAATAAATCGGATAATGGCAAATAATGATTAGTACTAACAGAAATTTTTAAATTATAGAAAATTTTGCAATATAGAACAATTAGAAGATAAATAAATTGGATAATGGCAAATAATGATTAGTACTAACAGAAATTTTTAAATAATAGAAAATTTTGCATTATAGAAAAATTAGAAGATAAATAAATCGGATAATGGCAAATAATGATTAGTACTAACAGAAATTTTTAAATAATAGAAAATTTTGCATTATAGAAAAATTAGAAGATAAATAAATCGGATAATGGCAAATAATGATTAGTACTAACAGAAATTTTTAAATAATAGAAAATTTTGCATTATAGAAAAATTAGAAGATATATAAATCTGATAATGGCAAATAATGATTAGTACTAACAGAAATTTTTAAATAATAGAAAATTTTGCATTATAGAAAAATTAGAAGATAAATAAATCGGATAATGGCAAATAATGATTAGTACTAACAGAAATTTTTAAATAATAGAAAATTTTGCATTATAGAAAAATTAGAAGATAAATAAATCGGATAATGGCAAATAATGATTAGTACTAACAGAAATTTTTAAATAATAGAAAATTTTGCATTATAGAAAAATTAGAAGATAAATAAATCGGATAATGGCAAATAATGATTAGTACTAACAGAAATTTTTAAATAATAGAAAATTTTGCATTATAGAAAAATTAGAAGATAAATAAATCGGATAATGGCAAATAATGATTAGTACTAACAGAAATTTTTAAATAATAGAAAATTTTGCATTATAGAAAAATTAGAAGATATATAAATCTGATAATGGCAAATAATGATTAGTACTAACAGAAATTTTTAAATAATAGAAAATTTTGCATTATAGAAAAATTAGAAGATAAATAAATCGGATAATGGCAAATAATGATTAGTACTAACAGAAATTTTTAAATAATAGAAAATTTTGCATTATAGAAAAATTAGAAGATATATAAATCTGATAATGGCAAATAATGATTAGTACTAACAGAAATTTTTAAATAATAGAAAATTTTGCAATATAGAAAAATTAGAAGATAAATAAATCGGATAATGGCAAATAATGATTAGTACTAACAGAAATTTTTAAATAATAGAAAATTATGCAATATAGAAAAATTAGAAGATAAATAAATCGGATAATGGCAAATAATGATTAGTACTAACAGAAATTTTTAAATAATAGAAAATTTTGCAATATAGATAAATTAGAAGATAAATAAATCGGATAATGGCAAATAATGATTAGTACTAACAGAAATTTTTAAATAATAGAAAATTATGCAATATAGAAAAATTAGAAGATAAATAAATCGGATAATGGCAAATAATGATTAGTACTAACAGAAATTTTTAAATAATAGAAAATTTTGCATTATAGAAAAATTAGAAGATAAATAAATCGGATAATGGCAAATAATGATTAGTACTAACAGAAATTTTTAAATAATAGAAAATTTTGCATTATAGAAAAATTAGAAGATAAATAAATCGAATAATGGCAAATAATGATTAGTACTAACAGAAATTTTTAAATAATAGAAAATTTTGCATTATAGAAAAATTAGAAGATAAATAAATCGGATAATGGCAAATAATGATTAGTACTAACAGAAATTTTTAAATAATAGAAAATTTTGCAATATAGATAAATTAGAAGATAAATAAATCGGATAATGGCAAATAATGATTAGTACTAACAGAAATTTTTAAATAATAGAAAATTTTGCATTATAGAAAAATTAGAAGATATATAAATCTGATAATGGCAAATAATGATTAGTACTAACAGAAATTTTTAAATAATAGAAAATTTTGCATTATAGAAAAATTAGAAGATAAATAAATCGGATAATGGCAAATAATGATTAGTACTAACAGAAATTTTTAAATAATAGAAAATTATGCAATATAGAAAAATTAGAAGATAAATAAATCGGATAATGGCAAATAATGATTAGTACTAACAGAAATTTTTAAATAATAGAAAATTTTGCAATATAGATAAATTAGAAGATAAATAAATCGGATAATGGCAAATAATGATTAGTACTAACAGAAATTTTTAAATAATAGAAAATTTTGCATTATAGAAAAATTAGAAGATATATAAATCTGATAATGGCAAATAATGATTAGTACTAACAGAAATTTTTAAATAATAGAAAATTTTGCATTATAGAAAAATTAGAAGATAAATAAATCGGATAATGGCAAATAATGATTAGTACTAACAGAAATTTTTAAATAATAGAAAATTTTGCATTATAGAAAAATTAGAAGATAAATAAATCGAATAATGGCAAATAATGATTAGTACTAACAGAAATTTTTAAATAATAGAAAATTTTGCATTATAGAAAAATTAGAAGATAAATAAATCGGATAATGGCAAATAATGATTAGTACTAACAGAAATTTTTAAATAATAGAAAATTTTGCATTATAGAAAAATTAGAAGATAAATAAATCGGATAATGGCAAATAATGATTAGTACTAACAGAAATTTTTAAATAATAGAAAATTTTGCATTATAGAAAAATTAGAAGATATATAAATCTGATAATGGCAAATAATGATTAGTACTAACAGAAATTTTTAAATAATAGAAAATTTTGCAATATAGAAAAATTAGAAGATAAATAAATCGGATAATGGCAAATAATGATTAGTACTAACAGAAATTTTTAAATAATAGAAAATTATGCAATATAGAAAAATTAGAAGATAAATAAATCGGATAATGGCAAATAATGATTAGTACTAACAGAAATTTTTAAATAATAGAAAATTTTGCAATATAGATAAATTAGAAGATAAATAAATCGGATAATGGCAAATAATGATTAGTACTAACAGAAATTTTTAAATAATAGAAAATTATGCAATATAGAAAAATTAGAAGATAAATAAATCGGATAATGGCAAATAATGATTAGTACTAACAGAAATTTTTAAATAATAGAAAATTTTGCAATATAGAAAAATTAGAAGATAAATAAATCGGATAATGGCAAATAATGATTAGTACTAACAGAAATTTTTAAATAATAGAAAATTTTGCATTATAGAAAAATTAGAAGATAAATAAATCGGATAATGGCAAATAATGATTAGTACTAACAGAAATTTTTAAATAATAGAAAATTTTGCATTATAGAAAAATTAGAAGATAAATAAATTGGATAATGGCAAATAATGATTAGTACTAACAGAAATTTTTAAATAATAGAAAATTATGCAATATAGAAAAATTAGAAGATAAATAAATCGGATAATGGCAAATAATGATTAGTACTAACAGAAATTTTTAAATAATAGAAAATTTTGCAATATAGATAAATTAGAAGATAAATAAATCGGATAATGGCAAATAATGATTAGTACTAACAGAAATTTTTAAATAATAGAAAATTATGCAATATAGAAAAATTAGAAGATAAATAAATCGGATAATGGCAAATAATGATTAGTACTAACAGAAATTTTTAAATAATAGAAAATTTTGCAATATAGAAAAATTAGAAGATAAATAAATCGGATAATGGCAAATAATGATTAGTACTAACAGAAATTTTTAAATAATAGAAAATTTTGCATTATAGAAAAATTAGAAGATAAATAAATCGGATAATGGCAAATAATGATTAGTACTAACAGAAATTTTTAAATAATAGAAAATTTTGCATTATAGAAAAATTAGAAGATATATAAATCTGATAATGGCAAATAATGATTAGTACTAACAGAAATTTTTAAATAATAGAAAATTTTGCAATATAGAAAAATTAGAAGATAAATAAATCGGATAATGGCAAATAATGATTAGTACTAACAGAAATTTTTAAATAATAGAAAATTTTGCATTATAGAAAAATTAGAAGATAAATAAATCGGATAATGGCAAATAATGATTAGTACTAACAGAAATTTTTAAATAATAGAAAATTTTGCAATATAGAAAAATTAGAAGATAAATAAATCGGATAATGGCAAATAATGATTAGTACTAACAGAAATTTTTAAATAATAGAAAATTTTGCATTATAGAAAAATTAGAAGATAAATAAATCGGATAATGGCAAATAATGATTAGTACTAACAGAAATTTTTAAATAATAGAAAATTTTGCAATATAGAAAAATTAGAAGATAAATAAATCGGATAATGGCAAATAATGATTAGTACTAACAGAAATTTTTAAATAATAGAAAATTTTGCAATATAGAAAAATTAGAAGATAAATAAATCGGATAATGGCAAATAATGATTAGTACTAACAGAAATTTTTAAATAATAGAAAATTTTGCATTATAGAAAAATTAGAAGATAAATAAATCGGATAATGGCAAATAATGATTAGTACTAACAGAAATTTTTAAATAATAGAAAATTTTGCAATATAGAAAAATTAGAAGATAAATAAATCGGATAATGGCAAATAATGATTAGTACTAACAGAAATTTTTAAATAATAGAAAATTATGCAATATAGAAAAATTAGAAGATAAATAAATCGGATAATGGCAAATAATGATTAGTACTAACAGAAATTTTTAAATAATAGAAAATTTTGCAATATAGATAAATTAGAAGATAAATAAATCGGATAATGGCAAATAATGATTAGTACTAACAGAAATTTTTAAATAATAGAAAATTATGCAATATAGAAAAATTAGAAGATAAATAAATCGGATAATGGCAAATAATGATTAGTACTAACAGAAATTTTTAAATAATAGAAAATTTTGCAATATAGAAATTTAGAATACATTTAAAGTGTATTGTATACATTTAAAGTGATTTGTGATTTAGATGAATAAATTTAAGTTTTATTAGGTAGAATTATATTCAGAAAATAATAATCAACAAGATTTAATTTAACTAGTGGATAAGATTTGTGATTTAGATGAATAAATTTAAGTTTTATTAATAATAGAAAACGAGAAATTTTTAAAAAGAAATTTTTAAAGTCCTATTTAGATCTATAATTTAGAATAATCATAAAATACTTTAAAACTCCTTTGAAATATACTATTAAATGTATTCTAAATTTTATAGACTATATTTATCTTCTAATATAGAAAAATTAGAAGATAAATAAATCGGATAATGGCAAATAATGATTAGTACTAACAGAAATTTTTAAATAATAGAAAATTTTGCATTATAGAAAAATTAGAAGATAAATAAATCGGATAATGGCAAATAATGATTAGTACTAACAGAAATTTTTAAATGATAGAAAATTTTGCATTATAGAAAAATTAGAAGATAAATAAATCGGATAATGGCAAATAATGATTAGTACTAACAGAAATTTTTAAATAATAGAAAATTTTGCATTATAGAAAAATTAGAAGATAAATAAATCGGATAATGGCAAATAATGATTAGTACTAACAGAAATTTTTAAATAATAAAAAATTTTGCATTATAGAAAAATTAGAAGATAAATAAATCGGATAATGGCAAATAATGATTAGTACTACAGAAATTTTTAAATAATAGAAAATTTTGCATTATAGAAAAATTAGAAGATATATAAATCTGATAATGGCAAATAATGATTAGTACTAACAGAAATTTTTAAATAATAGAAAATTTTGCAATATAGAAAAATTAGAAGATAAATAAATCGGATAATATCAAATAATGATTAGTACTAACAGAAATTTTTAAATAATAGAAAATTTTGCATTATAGAAAAATTAGAAGATAAATAAATCGGATAATGGCAAATAATGATTAGTACTAACAGAAATTTTTAAATAATAGAAAATTTTGCAATATAGAAAAATTAGAAGATAAATAAATCGGATAATGGCAAATAATGATTAGTACTAACAGAAATTTTTAAATAATAGAAAATTATGCAATATAGAAAAATTAGAAGATAAATAAATCGGATAATGGCAAATAATGATTAGTACTAACAGAAATTTTTAAATAATAGAAAATTTTGCATTATAGAAAAATTAGAAGATATATAAATCGGATAATGGCAAATAATGATTAGTACTAACAGAAATTTTTAAATAATAGAAAATTTTGCAATATAGAAAAATTAGAAGATAAATAAATCGGATAATGGCAAATAATGATTAGTACTAACAGAAATTTTTAAATAATAGAAAATTTTGCATTATAGAAAAATTAGAAGATAAATAAATCGGATAATGGCAAATAATGATTAGTACTAACAGAAATTTTAAATAATAGAAAATTTTGCAATATAGAAAAATTAGAAGATAAATAAATCGGATAATGGCAAATAATGATTAGTACTAACAGAAATTTTTAAATAATAGAAAATTTTGCAATATAGAAAAATTAGAAGATAAATAAATCGGATAATGGCAAATAATGATTAGTACTAACAGAAATTTTTAAATAATAGAAAATTTTGCAATATAGAAAAATTAGAAGATAAATAAATCGGATAATGGCAAATAATGATTAGTACTAACAGAAATTTTTAATAACAGGAAAATTTTGCAATATAGTAAAATTAGAAGATAAATAAATCGGATAATGGCAAATAATGATTAGTACTAACAGAAATTTTTAAATAATAGAAAATTTGCATTATAGAAAAATTAGAAGATAAATAAATCGGATAATGGCAAATAATGATTAGTACTAACAGAAATTTTAAATAATAGAAAATTTTGCATTATAGAAAAATTAGAAGATATATAAATCTGATAATGGCAAATAATGATTAGTACTAACAGAAATTTTTAAATAATAGAAAATTTTGCAATATAGAAAAATTAGAAGATAAATAAATCGGATAATGGCAAATAATGATTAGTACTAACAGAAATTTTTAAATAATAGAAAATTTTGCATTATAGAAAAATTAGAAGATAAATAAATCGGATAATGGCAAATAATGATTAGTACTAACAGAAATTTTTAAATAATAGAAAATTTTGCAATATAGAAAAATTAGAAGATAAATAAATCGGATAATGGCAAATAATGATTAGTACTAACAGAAATTTTTAAATAATAGAAAATTTTGCATTATAGAAAAATTAGAAGATAAATAAATCGGATAATGGCAAATAATGATTAGTACTAACAGAAATTTTAAATAATAGAAAATTTTGCAATATAGAAAAATTAGAAGATAAATAAATCGGATAATGGCAAATAATGATTAGTACTAACAGAAATTTTTAAATAATAGAAAATTTTGCAATATAGAAAAATTAGAAGATAAATAAATCGGATAATGGCAAATAATGATTAGTACTAACAGAAATTTTTAAATAATAGAAAATTTTGCATTATAGAAAAATTAGAAGATAAATAAATCGGATAATGGCAAATAATGATTAGTACTAACAGAAATTTTTAAATAATAGAAATTTTGCAATATAGAAAAATTAGAAGATAAATAAATCGGATAATGGCAAATAATGATTAGTACTAACAGAAATTTTTAAATAATAGAAAATTATGCAATATAGAAAAATTAGAAGATAAATAAATCGGATAATGGCAAATAATGATTAGTACTAACAGAAATTTTTAAATAATAGAAAATTTTGCAATATAGATAAATTAGAAGATAAATAAATCGGATAATGGCAAATAATGATTAGTACTAACAGAAATTTTTAAATAATAGAAAATTTTGCAATATAGAAAAATTAGAAGATAAATAAATCGGATAATGGCAAATAATGATTAGTACTAACAGAAATTTTTAAATAATAGAAAATTTTGCAATATAGAAATTTAGAATACATTTAAAGTGTATTGTATACATTTAAAGTGATTTGTGATTTAGATGAATAAATTTAAGTTTTATTAGGTAGAATTATATTCAGAAAATAATAATCAACAAGATTTAATTTAACTAGTGGATAAGATTTGTGATTTAGATGAATAAATTTAAGTTTTATTAATAATAGAAAACGAGAAATTTTTAAAAAGAAATTTTTAAAGTCCTATTAGATCTATAATTTAGAATAATCATAAAATACTTTAAAACTCCTTTGAAATATACTATTAAATGTATTCTAAATTTTATAGACTATATTTATCTTCTAATATAGAAAAATTAGAAGATAAATAAATCGGATAATGGCAAATAATGATTAGTACTAACAGAAATTTTTAAATAATAGAAAATTTTGCATTATAGAAAAATTAGAAGATAAATAAATCGGATAATGGCAAATAATGATTAGTACTAACAGAAATTTTTAAATGATAGAAAATTTTGCATTATAGAAAAATTAGAAGATAAATAAATCGGATAATGGCAAATAATGATTAGTACTAACAGAAATTTTTAAATAATAGAAAATTTTGCATTATAGAAAAATTAGAAGATAAATAAATCGGATAATGGCAAATAATGATTAGTACTAACAGAAATTTTTAAATAATAAAAAATTTTGCATTATAGAAAAATTAGAAGATAAATAAATCGGATAATGGCAAATAATGATTAGTACTACAGAAATTTTTAAATAATAGAAAATTTTGCATTATAGAAAATTTTGAATATATAGTTATCGGATTTTGGCAAATAATGATTAGTACTAACAGAAATTTTTAAATAATAGAAAATTTTGCAATATAGAAAAATTAGAAGATAAATAAATCGGATAATATCAAATAATGATTAGTACTAACAGAAATTTTTAAATAATAGAAAATTTTGCATTATAGAAAAATTAGAAGATAAATAAATCGGATAATGGCAAATAATGATTAGTACTAACAGAAATTTTTAAATAATAGAAAATTTTGCAATATAGAAAAATTAGAAGATAAATAAATCGGATAATGGCAAATAATGATTAGTACTAACAGAAATTTTAATAATAGAAAATTATGCAATATAGAAAAATTAGAAGATAAATAAATCGGATAATGGCAAATAATGATTAGTACTAACAGAAATTTTTAAATAATAGAAAATTTTGCATTATAGAAAAATTAGAAGATATATAAATCTGATAATGGCAAATAATGATTAGTACTAACAGAAATTTTTAAATAATAGAAAATTTTGCAATATAGAAAAATTAGAAGATAAATAAATCGGATAATGGCAAATAATGATTAGTACTAACAGAAATTTTTAAATAATAGAAAATTTTGCATTATAGAAAAATTAGAAGATAAATAAATCGGATAATGGCAAATAATGATTAGTACTAACAGAAATTTTTAAATAATAGAAAATTTTGCAATATAGAAAAATTAGAAGATAAATAAATCGGATAATGGCAAATAATGATTAGTACTAACAGAAATTTTAAATAATAGAAAATTTTGCATTATAGAAAAATTAGAAGATAAATAAATCGGATAATGGCAAATAATGATTAGTACTAACAGAAATTTTTAAATAATAGAAAATTTTGCATTATAGAAAAATTAGAAGATAAATAAATCGGATAATGGCAAATAATGATTAGTACTAACAGAAATTTTTAAATAATAAAAAATTTTGCATTATAGAAAAATTAGGAGATAAATAAATCGGATAATGGCAAATAATGATTAGTACTAACAGAAATTTTTAAATAATAGAAAATTTTGCATTATAGAAAAATTAGAAGATAAATAAATCGGATAATGGCAAATAATGATTAGTACTAACAGAAATTTTTAAATAATAGAAAATTTTGCATTATAGAAAAATTGATAAATAAATCGGATAATGGCAAATAATGATTAGTACTAACAGAAATTTTTAAATAATAGAAAATTTTGCAATATAGAAAAATTAGAAGATAAATAAATCGGATAATGGCAAATAATGATTAGTACTAACAGAAATTTTTAAATAATAGAAAATTTTGCATTATAGAAAAATTAGAAGATAAATAAATCGGATAATGGCAAATAATGATTAGTACTAACAGAAATTTTTAAATAATAGAAAATTTTGCATTATAGAAAAATTAGAAGATAAATAAATCGGATAATGGCAAATAATGATTAGTACTAACAGAAATTTTTAAATAATAGAAAATTTTGCATTATAGAAAAATTAGAAGATAAATAAATCGGATAATGGCAAATAATGATTAGTACTAACAGAAATTTTTAAATAATAGAAAATTTTGCATTATAGAAAAATTAGAAGATAAATAAATCGGATAATGGCAAATAATGATTAGTACTAACAGAAATTTTTAAATAATAGAAAATTTTGCATTATAGAAAAATTAGAAGATATATAAATCTGATAATGGCAAATAATGATTAGTACTAACAGAAATTTTTAAATAATAGAAAATTTTGCAATATAGAAAAATTAGAAGATAAATAAATCGGATAATGGCAAATAATGATTAGTACTAACAGAAATTTTTAAATAATAGAAAATTTTGCATCATAGAAAAATTAGAAGATAAATAAATCGGATAATGGCAAATAATGATTAGTACTAACAGAAATTTTTAAATAATAGAAAATTTTGCAATATAGAAAAATTAGAAGATAAATAAATCGGATAATGGCAAATAATGATTAGTACTAACAGAAATTTTTAAATAATAGAAAATTTTGCATTATAGAAAAATTAGAAGATAAATAAATCGGATAATGGCAAATAATGATTAGTACTAACAGAAATTTTTAAATAATAAAAAATTTTGCATTATAGAAAAATTAGGAGATAAATAAATCGGATAATGGCAAATAATGATTAGTACTAACAGAAATTTTTAAATAATAGAAAATTTTGCATTATAGAAAAATTAGAAGATAAATAAATCGGATAATGGCAAATAATGATTAGTACTAACAGAAATTTTTAAATAATAGAAAATTTTGCATTATAGAAAAATTAGAAGATAAATAAATCGGATAATGGCAAATAATGATTAGTACTAACAGAAATTTTTAAATAATAGAAAATTTTGCATTATAGAAAAATTGATAAATAAATCGGATAATGGCAAATAATGATTAGTACTAACAGAAATTTTTAAATAATAGAAAATTTTGCATTATAGAAAAATTAGAAGATAAATAAATCGGATAATGGCAAATAATGATTAGTACTAACAGAAATTTTTAAATAATAGAAAATTTTGCATTATAGAAAAATTAGAAGATAAATAAATCGGATAATGGCAAATAATGATTAGTACTAACAGAAATTTTTAAATGATAGAAAATTTTGCATTATAGAAAAATTAGAAGATAAATAAATCGGATAATGGCAAATAATGATTAGTACTAACAGAAATTTTTAAATGATAGAAAATTTTGCATTATAGAAAAATTAGAAGATAAATAAATCGGATAATGGCAAATAATGATTAGTACTAACAGAAATTTTTAAATAATAGAAAATTTTGCATTATAGAAAAATTAGAAGATATATAAATCTGATAATGGCAAATAATGATTAGTACTAACAGAAATTTTTAAATAATAGAAAATTTTGCAATATAGAAAAATTAGAAGATAAATAAATCGGATAATGGCAAATAATGATTAGTACTAACAGAAATTTTTAAATAATAGAAAATTTTGCATTATAGAAAAATTAGAAGATAAATAAATCGGATAATGGCAAATAATGATTAGTACTAACAGAAATTTTTAAATAATAGAAAATTTTGCATTATAGAAAAATTGATAAATAAATCGGATAATGGCAAATAATGATTAGTACTAACAGAAATTTTTAAATAATAGAAAATTTTGCAATATAGAAAAATTAGAAGATAAATAAATCGGATAATGGCAAATAATGATTAGTACTAACAGAAATTTTTAAATAATAGAAAATTTTGCATTATAGAAAAATTAGAAGATATATAAATCTGATAATGGCAAATAATGATTAGTACTAACAGAAATTTTTAAATAATAGAAAATTTTGCATTATAGAAAAATTAGAAGATATATAAATCTGATAATGGCAAATAATGATTAGTACTAACAGAAATTTTTAAATAATAGAAAATTTTGCATTATAGAAAAATTAGAAGATATATAAATCTGATAATGGCAAATAATGATTAGTACTAACAGAAATTTTAAATAATAGAAAATTTTGCAATATAGAAAAATTAGAAGATAAATAAATCGGATAATGGCAAATAATGATTAGTACTAACATAAAAAGTTAATCAATAGACAATTTTGCAATATAGAAAAATTAGAAGATAAATAAATCGGATAATGGCAAATAATGATTAGTACTAACAGAAATTTTTAAATAATAGAAAATTTTGCAATATAGAAAAATTAGAAGATAAATAAATCGGATAATGGCAAATAATGATTAGTACTAACAGAAATTTTTAAATAATAGAAAATTTTGCATTATAGAAAAATTGATAAATAAATCGGATAATGGCAAATAATGATTAGTACTAACAGAAATTTTTAAATAATAGAAAATTTTGCATTATAGAAAAATTAGAAGATAAATAAATCGGATAATGGCAAATAATGATTAGTACTAACAGAAATTTTTAAATAATAGAAAATTTTGCATTATAGAAAAATTAGAAGATAAATAAATCGGATAATGGCAAATAATGATTAGTACTAACAGAAATTTTTAAATGATAGAAAATTTTGCATTATAGAAAAATTAGAAGATAAATAAATCGGATAATGGCAAATAATGATTAGTACTAACAGAAATTTTTAAATAATAGAAAATTTTGCATTATAGAAAAATTAGAAGATATATAAATCTGATAATGGCAAATAATGATTAGTACTAACAGAAATTTTTAAATAATAGAAAATTTTGCAATATAGAAAAATTAGAAGATAAATAAATCGGATAATGGCAAATAATGATTAGTACTAACAGAAATTTTAAATAATAGAAAATTATGCAATATAGAAAAATTAGAAGATAAATAAATCGGATAATGGCAAATAATGATTAGTACTAACAGAAATTTTTAAATAATAGAAAATTTTGCATTATAGAAAAATTAGAAGATATATAAATCTGATAATGGCAAATAATGATTAGTACTAACAGAAATTTTTAAATAATAGAAAATTTTGCAATATAGAAAAATTAGAAGATAAATAAATCGGATAATGGCAAATAATGATTAGTACTAACAGAAATTTTTAAATAATAAAAAATTTTGCATTATAGAAAAATTAGGAGATAAATAAATCGGATAATGGCAAATAATGATTAGTACTAACAGAAATTTTTAAATAATAGAAAATTTTGCATTATAGAAAAATTAGAAGATAAATAAATCGGATAATGGCAAATAATGATTAGTACTAACAGAAATTTTTAAATAATAGAAAATTTTGCATTATAGAAAAATTAGAAAATAAATAAATCGGATAATGGCAAATAATGATTAGTACTAACAGAAATTTTTAAATAATAGAAAATTTTGCATTATAGAAAAATTAGAAGATAAATAAATCGGATAATGGCAAATAATGATTAGTACTAACAGAAATTTTTAAATGATAGAAAATTTTGCATTATAGAAAAATTAGAAGATAAATAAATCGGATAATGGCAAATAATGATTAGTACTAACAGAAATTTTTAAATTATAGAAAATTTTGCAATATAGAACAATTAGAAGATAAATAAATTGGATAATGGCAAATAATGATTAGTACTAACAGAAATTTTTAAATAATAGAAAATTTTGCAATATAGAAAAATTAGAAGATAAATAAATCGGATAATGGCAAATAATGATTAGTACTAACAGAAATTTTTAAATAATAGAAAATTTTGCAATATAGAAAAATTAGAAGATAAATAAATCGGATAATGGCAAATAATGATTAGTACTAACAGAAATTTTTAAATAATAGAAAATTTTGCATTATAGAAAAATTAGAAGATAAATAAATCGGATAATGGCAAATAATGATTAGTACTAACAGAAATTTTTAAATAATAGAAAATTTTGCATTATAGAAAAATTAGAAGATAAATAAATCGGATAATGGCAAATAATGATTAGTACTAACAGAAATTTTTAAATAATAGAAAATTATGCAATATAGAAAAATTAGAAGATAAATAAATCGGATAATGGCAAATAATGATTAGTACTAACAGAAATTTTTAAATAATAGAAAATTTTGCAATATAGAAATTTAGAATACATTTAAAGTGTATTGTATACATTTAAAGTGATTTGTGATTTAGATGAATAAATTTAAGTTTTATTAGGTAGAATTATATTCAGAAAATAATAATCAACAAGATTTAATTTAACTAGTGGATAAGATTTGTGATTTAGATGAATAAATTTAAGTTTTATTAATAATAGAAAACGAGAAATTTTTAAAAAGAAATTTTTAAAGTCCTATTTAGATCTTTAATTTAGAATAATCATAAAATACTTTAAAACTCCTTTGAAATATACTATTAAATGTATTCTAAATTTTATAGACTATATTTATCTTCTAATATAGAAAAATTAGAAGATAAATAAATCGGATAATGGCAAATAATGATTAGTACTAACAGAAATTTTTAAATAATAGAAAATTTTGCATTATAGAAAAATTAGAAGATAAATAAATCGGATAATGGCAAATAATGATTAGTACTAACAGAAATTTTTAAATGATAGAAAATTTTGCATTATAGAAAAATTAGAAGATAAATAAATCGGATAATGGCAAATAATGATTAGTACTAACAGAAATTTTTAAATAATAGAAAATTTTGCATTATAGAAAAATTAGAAGATAAATAAATCGGATAATGGCAAATAATGATTAGTACTAACAGAAATTTTTAAATAATAGAAAATTTTGCATTATAGAAAAATTAGAAGATAAATAAATCGGATAATGGCAAATAATGATTAGTACTAACAGAAATTTTTAAATAATAGAAAATTTTGCATTATAGAAAAATTAGAAGATAAATAAATCGGATAATGGCAAATAATGATTAGTACTAACAGAAATTTTTAAATAATAGAAAATTTTGCAATATAGAAAAATTAGAAGATAAATAAATCGGATAATGGCAAATAATGATTAGTACTAACAGAAATTTTTAAATAATAGAAAATTTTGCATTATAGAAAAATTAGAAGATAAATAAATCGGATAATGGCAAATAATGATTAGTACTAACAGAAATTTTTAAATAATAGAAAATTTTGCATTATAGAAAAATTAGAAGATAAATAAATCGGATAATGGCAAATAATGATTAGTACTAACAGAAATTTTTAAATTATAGAAAATTTTGCAATATAGAACAATTAGAAGATAAATAAATTGGATAATGGCAAATAATGATTAGTACTAACAGAAATTTTTAAATAATAGAAAATTTTGCATTATAGAAAAATTAGAAGATAAATAAATCGGATAATGGCAAATAATGATTAGTACTAACAGAAATTTTTAAATAATAGAAAATTTTGCATTATAGAAAAATTTTGCATTATAGAAAAATTAGAAGATAAATAAATCGGATAATGGCAAATAATGATTAGTACTAACAGAAATTTTTAAATAATAGAAAATTTTGCAATATAGAAAAATTAGAAGATAAATAAATCGGATAATGGCAAATAATGATTAGTACTAACAGAAATTTTTAAATAATAGAAAATTTTGCATTATAGAAAAATTAGAAGATAAATAAATCGGATAATGGCAAATAATGATTAGTACTAACAGAAATTTTTAAATAATAGAAAATTTTGCATTATAGAAAAATTAGAAGATAAATAAATCGGATAATGGCAAATAATGATTAGTACTAACAGAAATTTTTAAATAATAGAAAATTTTGCATTATAGAAAAATTAGAAGATAAATAAATCGGATAATGGCAAATAATGATTAGTACTAACAGAAATTTTTAAATAATAGAAAATTTTGCAATATAGAAAAATTAGAAGATAAATAAATCGGATAATGGCAAATAATGATTAGTACTAACAGAAATTTTTAAATAATAGAAAATTTTGCATTATAGAAAAATTAGAAGATAAATAAATCGGATAATGGCAAATAATGATTAGTACTAACAGAAATTTTTAAATAATAGAAATTTTGCAATATAGAAAAATTAGAAGATAAATAAATCGGATAATGGCAAATAATGATAAGTACTAACAGAAATTTTTAAATAATAGAAAATTTTGCATTATAGAAAAATTAGAAGATAAATAAATCGGATAATGGCAAATAATGATTAGTACTAACAGAAATTTTTAAATAATAGAAAATTTTGCAATATAGAAAAATTAGAAGATAAATAAATCGGATAATGGCAAATAATGATTAGTACTAACAGAAATTTTTAAATAATAGAAAATTATGCAATATAGAAAAATTAGAAGATAAATAAATCGGATAATGGCAAATAATGATTAGTACTAACAGAAATTTTTAAATAATAGAAAATTTTGCAATATAGAAATTTAGAATACATTTAAAGTGTATTGTATACATTTAAAGTGATTTGTGATTTAGATGAATAAATTTAAGTTTTATTAGGTAGAATTATATTCAGAAAATAATAATCAACAAGATTTAATTTAACTAGTGGATAAGATTTGTGATTTAGATGAATAAATTTAAGTTTTATTAATAATAGAAAACGAGAAATTTTTAAAAAGAAATTTTTAAAGTCCTATTTAGATCTTTAATTTAGAATAATCATAAAATACTTTAAAACTCCTTGAAATATACTATTAAATGTATTCTAAATTTTATAGACTATATTTATCTTCTAATATAGAAAAATTAGAAGATAAATAAATCGGATAATGGCAAATAATGATTAGTACTAACAGAAATTTTTAAATGATAGAAAATTTTGCATTATAGAAAAATTAGAAGATAAATAAATCGGATAATGGCAAATAATGATTAGTACTAACAGAAATTTTTAAATAATAGAAAATTTTGCATTATAGAAAAATTAGAAGATAAATAAATCGGATAATGGCAAATAATGATTAGTACTAACAGAAATTTTTAAATAATAGAAAATTTTGCATTATAGAAAAATTAGAAGATAAATAAATCGGATAATGGCAAATAATGATTAGTACTAACAGAAATTTTTAAATAATAGAAAATTTTGCATTATAGAAAAATTAGAAGATAAATAAATCGGATAATGGCAAATAATGATTAGTACTAACAGAAATTTTTAAATAATAGAAATTTTGCAATATAGAAAAATTAGAAGATAAATAAATCGGATAATGGCAAATAATGATTAGTACTAACAGAAATTTTTAAATAATAGAAAATTTTGCATTATAGAAAAATTAGAAGATAAATAAATCGGATAATGGCAAATAATGATTAGTACTAACAGAAATTTTTAAATAATAGAAAATTTTGCATTATAGAAAAATTAGAAGATAAATAAATCGGATAATGGCAAATAATGATTAGTACTAACAGAAATTTTTAAATTATAGAAAATTTTGCAATATAGAACAATTAGAAGATAAATAAATTGGATAATGGCAAATAATGATTAGTACTAACAGAAATTTTTAAATAATAGAAAATTTTGCATTATAGAAAAATTAGAAGATAAATAAATCGGATAATGGCAAATAATGATTAGTACTAACAGAAATTTTTAAATAATAGAAAATTTTGCATTATAGAAAAATTTTGCATTATAGAAAAATTAGAAGATAAATAAATCGGATAATGGCAAATAATGATTAGTACTAACAGAAATTTTTAAATAATAGAAAATTTTGCAATATAGAAAAATTAGAAGATAAATAAATCGGATAATGGCAAATAATGATTAGTACTAACAGAAATTTTTAAATAATAGAAAATTTTGCATTATAGAAAAATTAGAAGATAAATAAATCGGATAATGGCAAATAATGATTAGTACTAACAGAAATTTTTAAATAATAGAAAATTTTGCATTATAGAAAAATTAGAAGATAAATAAATCGGATAATGGCAAATAATGATTAGTACTAACAGAAATTTTTAAATAATAGAAAATTTTGCAATATAGAAAAATTAGAAGATAAATAAATCGGATAATGGCAAATAATGATTAGTACTAACAGAAATTTTTAAATAATAGAAAATTTTGCATTATAGAAAAATTAGAAGATAAATAAATCGGATAATGGCAAATAATGATTAGTACTAACAGAAATTTTTAAATAATAGAAAATTTTGCATTATAGAAAAATTAGAAGATAAATAAATCGGATAATGGCAAATAATGATTAGTACTAACAGAAATTTTTAAATAATAGAAAATTTTGCATTATAAAAAAATTAGAAGATAAATAAATCGGATAATGGCAAATAATGATTAGTACTAACAGAAATTTTTAAATAATAGAAAATTTTGCAATATAGAAAAATTAGAAGATAAATAAATCGGATAATGGCAAATAATGATTAGTACTAACAGAAATTTTTAAATAATAGAAAATTTTGCAATATAGAAAAATTAGAAGATAAATAAATCGGATAATGGCAAATAATTATTAGTACTAACAGAAATTTTTAAATAATAGAAAATTTTGCAATATAGAAAAATTAGAAGATAAATAAATCGGATAATGGCAAATAATGATTAGTACTAATAGAAATTTTTAAATAATAGAAAATTTTGCAATATAGAAAAATTAGAAGATAAATAAATCGGATAATGGCAAATAATGATTAGTACTAACAGAAATTTTTAAATAATAGAAAATTTTGCATTATAGAAAAATTAGAAGATAAATAAATCGGATAATGGCAAATAATGATTAGTACTAACAGAAATTTTTAAATAATAGAAAATTTTGCATTATAGAAAAATTAGAAGATAAATAAATCGGATAATGGCAAATAATGATTAGTACTAACAGAAATTTTTAAATAATAGAAAATTTTGCAATATAGAAAAATTAGAAGATAAATAAATCGGATAATGGCAAATAATGATTAGTACTAACAGAAATTTTTAAATAATAGAAAATTTTGCATTATAGAAAAATTAGAAGATAAATAAATCGGATAATGGCAAATAATGATTAGTACTAACAGAAATTTTTAAATAATAGAAAATTTTGCAATATAGAAAAATTAGAAGATAAATAAATCGGATAATGGCAAATAATGATTAGTACTAACAGAAATTTTTAAATAATAGAAAATTTTGCATTATAGAAAAATTAGAAGATAAATAAATCGGATAATGGCAAATAATGATTAGTACTAACAGAAATTTTTAAATAATAGAAAATTTTGCAATATAGAAAAATTAGAAGATAAATAAATCGGATAATGGCAAATAATGATTAGTACTAACAGAAATTTTTAAATAATAGAAAATTTTGCATTATAGAAAAATTAGAAGA
This sequence comes from Meloidogyne arenaria, assembly GCA_036172955.1. Classification (NCBI taxonomy): domain Eukaryota; kingdom Metazoa; phylum Nematoda; class Chromadorea; order Rhabditida; family Meloidogynidae; genus Meloidogyne; species Meloidogyne arenaria. The sequence continues at coordinate 3,286,640 of JARQAB010000015.1, read as the reverse complement.
TAAATAAATCGGATAATGGCAAATAATGATTAGTACTAACAGAAATTTTTAAATAATAGAAAATTTTGCAATATAGAAAAATTAGAAGATAAATAAATCGGATAATGGCAAATAATGATAAGTACTAACAGAAATTTTTAAATAATAGAAAATTTTGCATTATAGAAAAATTAGAAGATAAATAAATCGGATAATGGCAAATAATGATTAGTACTAACAGAAATTTTAAATAATAGAAAATTTTGCAATATAGAAAAATTAGAAGATAAATAAATCGGATAATGGCAAATAATGATTAGTACTAACAGAAATTTTTAAATAATAGAAAATTATGCAATATAGAAAAATTAGAAGATAAATAAATCGGATAATGGCAAATAATGATTAGTACTAACAGAAATTTTTAAATAATAGAAAATTTTGCATTATAGAAAAATTAGAAGATAAATAAATCGGATAATGGCAAATAATGATTAGTACTAACAGAAATTTTTAAATAATAGAAAATTTTGCAATATAGAAAAATTAGAAGATAAATAAATCGGATAATGGCAAATAATGATTAATACTAACAGAAATTTTTAAATAATAGAAAATTTTGCATTATAGAAAAATTAGAAGATAAATAAATCGGATAATGGCAAATAATGATTAGTACTAACAGAAATTTTTAAATAATAGAAAATCTTGCAATATAGAAAAATTAGAAGATAAATAAATCGGATAATGGCAAATAATGATTAGTACTAACAGAAATTTTTAAATAATAGAAAATTTTGCATTATAGAAAAATTAGAAGATAAATAAATCGGATAATGGCAAATAATGATTAGTACTAACAGAAATTTTTAAATAATAGAAAATTTTGCAATATAGAAAAATTAGAAGATAAATAAATCGGATAATGGCAAATAATGATTAATACTAACAGAAATTTTTAAATAATAGAAAATTTTGCATTATAGAAAAATTAGAAGATAAATAAATCGGATAATGGCAAATAATGATTAGTACTAACAGAAATTTTTAAATAATAGAAAATTTTGCAATATAGAAAAATTAGAAGATAAATAAATCGGATAATGGCAAATAATGATTAATACTAACAGAAATTTTTAAATAATAGAAAATTTTGCATTATAGAAAAATTAGAAGATAAATAAATCGGATAATGGCAAATAATGATTAGTACTAACAGAAATTTTTAAATAATAGAAAATTTTGCAATATAGAAAAATTAGAAGATAAATAAATCGGATAATGGCAAATAATGATTAGTACTAACAGAAAATTTAAATAATAGAAAATCTTGCAATATAGAAAAATTAGAAGATAAATAAATCGGATAATGGCAAATAATGATTAGTACTAACAGAAATTTTTAAATAATAGAAAATTTTGCATTATAGAAAAATTAGAAGATAAATAAATCGGATAATGGCAAATAATGATTAGTACTAACAGAAATTTTTAAATAATAGAAAATTTTGCAATATAGAAAAATTAGAAGATAAATAAATCGGATAATGGCAAATAATGATTAGTACTAACAGAAATTTTTAAATAATAGAAAATCTTGCAATATAGAAAAATTAGAAGATAAATAAATCGGATAATGGCAAATAATGATTAGTACTAACAGAAATTTTTAAATAATAGAAAATTTTGCATTATAGAAAAATTAGAAGATAAATAAATCGGATAATGGCAAATAATGATTAGTACTAACAGAAATTTTTAAATAATAGAAAATTTTGCAATATAGAAAAATTAGAAGATAAATAAATCGGATAATGGCAAATAATGATTAATACTAACAGAAATTTTTAAATAATAGAAAATTTTGCATTATAGAAAAATTAGAAGATAAATAAATCGGATAATGGCAAATAATGATTAGTACTAACAGAAATTTTTAAATAATAGAAAATTTTGCATTATAGAAAAATTAGAAGATAAATAAATCGGATAATGGCAAATAATGATTAGTATTAACAGAAATTTTTAAATAATAGAAAATTTTGCAATATAGAAAAATTAGAAGATAAATAAATCGGATAATGGCAAATAATGATTAGTACTAACAGAAATTTTTAAATAATAGAAAATTTTGCAATATAGAAAAATTAGAAGATAAATAAATCGGATAATGGCAAATAATGATTAGTACTAACAGAAATTTTTAAATAATAGAAAATTTTGCATTATAGAAAAATTAGAAGATAAATAAATCGGATAATGGCAAATAATGATTAGTACTAACAGAAATTTTTAAATAATAGAAAATTTTGCATTATAAAAAAATTAGAAGATAAATAAATCGGATAATGGCAAATAATTATTAGTACTAACAGAAATTTTTAAATAATAGAAAATTTTGCATTATAGAAAAATTAGAAGATAAATAAATCGGATAATGGCAAATAATGATTAGTACTAACAGAAATTTTTAAATAATAGAAAATTTTGCATTATAGAAAAATTAGAAGATAAATAAATCGGATAATGGCAAATAATGATTAGTACTAACAGAAATTTTTAAATAATAGAAAATTTTGCATTATAGAAAAATTAGAAGATAAATAAATCGGATAATGGCAAATAATGATTAGTACTAACAGAAATTTTTAAATAATAGAAAATTTTGCATTATAGAAAAATTAGAAGATAAATAAATCGGATAATGGCAAATAATGATTAGTACTAACAGAAATAATAAATAATAGAAAATTTTGCATTATAGAAAAATTAGAAGATATATAAATCTGATAATGGCAAATAATGATTAGTACTAACAGAAATTTTTAAATAATAGAAAATTTTGCAATATAGAAAAATTAGAAGATAAATAAATCGGATAATGGCAAATAATGATTAGTACTAACAGAAATTTTTAAATAATAGAAAATTTTGCAATATAGAAAAATTAGAAGATAAATAAATCGGATAATGGCAAATAATGATTAGTACTAACAGAAATTTTTAAATAATAGAAAATTTTGCAATATAGAAAAATTAGAAGATAAATAAATCGGATAATGGCAAATAATGATTAGTACTAACAGAAATTTTTAAATAATAGAAAATTTTGCATTATAGAAAAATTAGAAGATAAATAAATCGGATAATGGCAAATAATGATTAGTACTAACAGAAATTTTTAAATAATAGAAAATTTTGCAATATAGAAAAATTAGAAGATAAATAAATCGGATAATGGCAAATAATGATTAGTACTAACAGAAATTTTTAAATAATAGAAAATTTTGCATTATAGAAAAATTAGAAGATAAATAAATCGGATAATGGCAAATAATGATTAGTACTAACAGAAATTTTTAAATAATAGAAAATTTTGCATTATAGAAAAATTAGAAGATAAATAAATCGGATAATGGCAAATAATGATTAGTACTAACAGAAATTTTTAAATAATAGAAAATTTTGCAATATAGAAAAATTAGAAGATAAATAAATCGGATAATGGCAAATAATGATTAGTACTAACAGAAATTTTTAAATAATAGAAAATTTTGCATTATAGAAAAATTAGAAGATAAATAAATCGGATAATGGCAAATAATGATTAGTACTAACAGAAATTTTTAAATAATAGAAAATTTTGCAATATAGAAAAATTAGAAGATAAATAAATCGGATAATGGCAAATAATGATTAGTACTAACAGAAATTTTTAAATAATAGAAAATTTTGCATTATAGAAAAATTAGAAGATAAATAAATCGGATAATGGCAAATAATGATTAGTACTAACAGAAATTTTTAAATAATAGAAAATTTTGCATTATAGAAAAATTAGAAGATAAATAAATCGGATAATGGCAAATAATGATTAGTACTAACAGAAATTTTTAAATAATAGAAAATTTTGCATTATAGAAAAATTAGAAGATAAATAAATCGGATAATGGCAAATAATGATTAGTACTAACAGAAATTTTTAAATAATAGAAAATTTTGCATTATAGAAAAATTAGAAGATAAATAAATCGGATAATGGCAAATAATGATTAGTACTAACAGAAATTTTTAAATAATAGAAAATTATGCAATATAGAAAAATTAGAAGATAAATAAATCGGATAATGGCAAATAATGATTAGTACTAACAGAAATTTTTAAATAATAGAAAATTTTGCATTATAGAAAAATTAGAAGATATATAAATCTGATAATGGCAAATAATGATTAGTACTAACAGAAATTTTTAAATAATAGAAAATTTTGCAATATAGAAAAATTAGAAGATAAATAAATCGGATAATGGCAAATAATGATTAGTACTAACAGAAATTTTTAAATAATAGAAAATTTTGCAATATAGAAAAATTAGAAGATAAATAAATCGGATAATGGCAAATAATGATTAGTACTAACAGAAATTTTTAAATAATAGAAAATTTTGCATTATAGAAAAATTAGAAGATAAATAAATCGGATAATGGCAAATAATGATTAGTACTAACAGAAATTTTTAAATAATAGAAAATTTTGCAATATAGAAAAATTAGAAGATAAATAAATCGGATAATGGCAAATAATGATTAGTACTAACAGAAATTTTTAAATAATAGAAAATTTTGCATTATAGAAAAATTAGAAGATAAATAAATCGGATAATGGCAAATAATGATTAGTACTAACAGAAATTTTTAAATAATAGAAAATTTTGCATTATAGAAAAATTAGAAGATAAATAAATCGGATAATGGCAAATAATGATTAGTACTAACAGAAATTTTTAAATAATAAAAAATTTTGCATTATAGAAAAATTAGGAGATAAATAAATCGGATAATGGCAAATAATGATTAGTACTAACAGAAATTTTTAAATAATAGAAAATTTTGCATTATAGAAAAATTAGAAGATAAATAAATCGGATAATGGCAAATAATGATTAGTACTAACAGAAATTTTTAAATAATAGAAAATTTTGCATTATAGAAAAATTAGAAGATAAATAAATCGGATAATGGCAAATAATGATTAGTACTAACAGAAATTTTTAAATAATAGAAAATTTTGCATTATAGAAAAATTAGAAGATAAATAAATCGGATAATGGCAAATAATGATTAGTACTAACAGAAATTTTTAAATAATAGAAAATTTTGCATTATAGAAAAATTAGAAGATAAATAAATCGGATAATGGCAAATAATGATTAGTACTAACAGAAATTTTAAATAATAGAAAATTATGCAATATAGAAAAATTAGAAGATAAATAAATCGGATAATGGCAAATAATGATTAGTACTAACAGAAATTTTTAAATAATAGAAAATTTTGCATTATAGAAAAATTAGAAGATATATAAATCTGATAATGGCAAATAATGATTAGTACTAACAGAAATTTTTAAATAATAGAAAATTTTGCAATATAGAAAAATTAGAAGATAAATAAATCGGATAATGGCAAATAATGATTAGTACTAACAGAAATTTTTAAATAATAGAAAATTTTGCAATATAGAAAAATTAGAAGATAAATAAATCGGATAATGGCAAATAATGATTAGTACTAACAGAAATTTTTAAATAATAGAAAATTTTGCATTATAGAAAAATTAGAAGATAAATAAATCGGATAATGGCAAATAATGATTAGTACTAACAGAAATTTTTAAATAATAGAAAATTTTGCAATATAGAAAAATTAGAAGATAAATAAATCGGATAATGGCAAATAATGATTAGTACTAACAGAAATTTTTAAATAATAGAAAATTTTGCATTATAGAAAAATTAGAAGATAAATAAATCGGATAATGGCAAATAATGATTAGTACTAACAGAAATTTTTAAATAATAGAAAATTTTGCATTATAGAAAAATTAGAAGATAAATAAATCGGATAATGGCAAATAATGATTAGTACTAACAGAAATTTTTAAATAATAAAAAATTTTGCATTATAGAAAAATTAGGAGATAAATAAATCGGATAATGGCAAATAATGATTAGTACTAACAGAAATTTTTAAATAATAGAAAATTTTGCATTATAGAAAAATTAGAAGATAAATAAATCGGATAATGGCAAATAATGATTAGTACTAACAGAAATTTTTAAATAATAGAAAATTTTGCATTATAGAAAAATTAGAAGATAAATAAATCGGATAATGGCAAATAATGATTAGTACTAACAGAAATTTTTAAATGATAGAAAATTTTGCATTATAGAAAAATTAGAAGATAAATAAATCGGATAATGGCAAATAATGATTAGTACTAACAGAAATTTTTAAATAATAGAAAATTTTGCATTATAGAAAAATTAGAAGATAAATAAATCGGATAATGGCAAATAATGATTAGTACTAACAGAAATTTTTAAATAATAGAAAATTTTGCATTATAGAAAAATTAGAAGATAAATAAATCGGATAATGGCAAATAATGATTAGTACTAACAGAAATTTTTAAATGATAGAAAATTTTGCATTATAGAAAAATTAGAAGATAAATAAATCGGATAATGGCAAATAATGATTAGTACTAACAGAAATTTTTAAATAATAGAAAATTTTGCATTATAGAAAAATTAGAAGATAAATAAATCGGATAATGGCAAATAATGATTAGTACTAACAGAAATTTTTAAATGATAGAAAATTTTGCATTATAGAAAAATTAGAAGATAAATAAATCGGATAATGGCAAATAATGATTAGTACTAACAGAAATTTTTAAATAATAGAAAATTTTGCATTATAGAAAAATTAGAAGATAAATAAATCGGATAATGGCAAATAATGATTAGTACTAACAGAAATTTTTAAATAATAGAAAATTTTGCATTATAGAAAAATTAGAAGATAAATAAATCGGATAATGGCAAATAATGATTAGTACTAACAGAAATTTTTAAATGATAGAAAATTTTGCATTATAGAAAAATTAGAAGATAAATAAATCGGATAATGGCAAATAATGATTAGTACTAACAGAAATTTTTAAATAATAGAAAATTTTGCATTATAGAAAAATTAGAAGATAAATAAATCGGATAATGGCAAATAATGATTAGTACTAACAGAAATTTTTAAATAATAGAAAATTTTGCATTATAGAAAAATTAGAAGATAAATAAATCGGATAATGGCAAATAATGATTAGTACTAACAGAAATTTTTAAATAATAGAAAATTTTGCATTATAGAAAAATTAGAAGATAAATAAATCGGATAATGGCAAATAATGATTAGTACTAACAGAAATTTTTAAATAATAGAAAATTTTGCATTATAGAAAAATTAGAAGATAAATAAATCGGATAATGGCAAATAATGATTAGTACTAACAGAAATTTTTAAATAATAGAAAATTTTGCATTATAGAAAAATTAGAAGATAAATAAATCGGATAATGGCAAATAATGATTAGTACTAACAGAAATTTTTAAATAATAGAAAATTTTGCATTATAAAAAAATTAGAAGATAAATAAATCGGATAATGGCAAATAATGATTAGTACTAACAGAAATTTTTAAATAATAGAAAATTTTGCAATATAGAAAAATTAGAAGATAAATAAATCGGATAATGGCAAATAATGATTAGTACTAACAGAAATTTTTAAATAATAGAAAATTTTGCATTATAGAAAAATTAGAAGATAAATAAATCGGATAATGGCAAATAATGATTAGTACTAACAGAAATTTTTAAATGATAGAAAATTTTGCATTATAGAAAAATTAGAAGATAAATAAATCGGATAATGGCAAATAATGATTAGTACTAACAGAAATTTTTAAATAATAGAAAATTTTGCATTATAGAAAAATTAGAAGATAAATAAATCGGATAATGGCAAATAATGATTAGTACTAACAGAAATTTTTAAATAATAGAAAATTTTGCATTATAGAAAAATTAGAAGATAAATAAATCGGATAATGGCAAATAATGATTAGTACTAACAGAAATTTTTAAATAATAGAAAATTTTGCATTATAGAAAAATTAGAAGATAAATAAATCGGATAATGGCAAATAATGATTAGTACTAACAGAAATTTTTAAATAATAGAAAATTTTGCATTATAGAAAAATTAGAAGATAAATAAATCGGATAATGGCAAATAATGATTAGTACTAACAGAAATTTTTAAATAATAGAAAATTTTGCATTATAGAAAAATTAGAAGATAAATAAATCGGATAATGGCAAATAATGATTAGTACTAACAGAAATTTTTAAATAATAGAAAATTTTGCAATATAGAAAAATTAGAAGATAAATAAATCGGATAATGGCAAATAATGATTAGTACTAACAGAAATTTTTAAATAATAGAAAATTTTGCATTATAGAAAAATTAGAAGATAAATAAATCGGATAATGGCAAATAATGATTAGTACTAACAGAAATTTTTAAATAATAGAAAATTTTGCATTATAGAAAAATTAGAAGATAAATAAATCGGATAATGGCAAATAATGATTAGTACTAACAGAAATTTTTAAATAATAGAAAATTTTGCATTATAGAAAAATTAGAAGATAAATAAATCGGATAATGGCAAATAATGATTAGTACTAACAGAAATTTTTAAATAATAGAAAATTTTGCATTATAGAAAAATTAGAAGATAAATAAATCGGATAATGGCAAATAATGATTAGTACTAACAGAAATTTTTAAATAATAGAAAATTTTGCATTATAGAAAAATTAGAAGATAAATAAATCGGATAATGGCAAATAATGATTAGTACTAACAGAAATTTTTAAATAATAGAAAATTTTGCATTATAGAAAAATTAGAAGATAAATAAATCGGATAATGGCAAATAATGATTAGTACTAACAGAAATTTTTAAATAATAGAAAATTTTGCATTATAGAAAAATTAGAAGATAAATAAATCGGATAATGGCAAATAATGATTAGTACTAACAGAAATTTTTAAATAATAGAAAATTTTGCATTATAGAAAAATTAGAAGATAAATAAATCGGATAATGGCAAATAATGATTAGTACTAACAGAAATTTTTAAATAATAGAAAATTTTGCATTATAGAAAAATTAGAAGATAAATAAATCGGATAATGGCAAATAATGATTAGTACTAACAGAAATTTTTAAATAATAGAAAATTTTGCATTATAGAAAAATTAGAAGATAAATAAATCGGATATTGGCAAATAATGATTAGTACTAACAGAAATTTTTAAATAATAGAAAATTTTGCATTATAGAAAAATTAGAAGATAAATAAATCGGATAATGGCAAATAATGATTAGTACTAACAGAAATTTTTAAATAATAGAAAATTTTGCATTATAGAAAAATTAGAAGATAAATAAATCGGATAATGGCAAATAATGATTAGTACTAACAGAAATTTTTAAATAATAGAAAATTTTGCATTATAGAAAAATTAGAAGATAAATAAATCGGATAATGGCAAATAATGATTAGTACTAACAGAAATTTTTAAATAATAGAAAATTTTGCATTATAGAAAAATTAGAAGATAAATAAATCGGATAATGGCAAATAATGATTAGTACTAACAGAAATTTTTAAATAATAGAAAATTTTGCAATATAGAAAAATTAGAAGATAAATAAATCGGATAATGGCAAATAATGATTAGTACTAACAGAAATTTTTAAATAATAGAAAATTTTGCATTATAGAAAAATTAGAAGATAAATAAATCGGATAATGGCAAATAATGATTAGTACTAACAGAAATTTTTAAATAATAGAAAATTTTGCATTATAGAAAAATTAGAAGATAAATAAATCGGATAATGGCAAATAATGATTAGTACTAACAGAAATTTTTAAATAATAGAAAATTTTGCATTATAGAAAAATTAGAAGATAAATAAATCGGATAATGGCAAATAATGATTAGTACTAACAGAAATTTTTAAATAATAGAAAATTTTGCATTATAGAAAAATTAGAAGATAAATAAATCGGATAATGGCAAATAATGATTAGTACTAACAGAAATTTTTAAATAATAGAAAATTTTGCATTATAGAAAAATTAGAAGATAAATAAATCGGATAATGGCAAATAATGATTAGTACTAACAGAAATTTTTAAATAATAGAAAATTTTGCATTATAGAAAAATTAGAAGATAAATAAATCGGATAATGGCAAATAATGATTAGTACTAACAGAAATTTTTAAATAATAGAAAATTTTGCATTATAGAAAAATTAGAAGATAAATAAATCGGATAATGGCAAATAATGATTAGTACTAACAGAAATTTTTAAATAATAGAAAATTTTGCATTATAGAAAAATTAGAAGATAAATAAATCGGATAATGGCAAATAATGATTAGTACTAACAGAAATTTTTAAATAATAGAAAATTTTGCAATATAGAAAAATTAGAAGATAAATAAATCGGATAATGGCAAATAATGATTAGTACTAACAGAAATTTTTAAATAATAGAAAATTTTGCATTATAGAAAAATTAGAAGATAAATAAATCGGATAATGGCAAATAATGATTAGTACTAACAGAAATTTTTAAATAATAGAAAATTTTGCATTATAGAAAAATTAGAAGATAAATAAATCGGATAATGGCAAATAATGATTAGTACTAACAGAAATTTTTAAATAATAGAAAATTTTGCATTATAGAAAAATTAGAAGATAAATAAATCGGATAATGGCAAATAATGATTAGTACTAACAGAAATTTTTAAATAATAGAAAATTTTGCATTATAGAAAAATTAGAAGATAAATAAATCGGATAATGGCAAATAATGATTAGTACTAACAGAAATTTTTAAATAATAGAAAATTTTGCAATATAGAAAAATTAGAAGATAAATAAATCGGATATTGGCAAATAATGATTAGTACTAACAGAAATTTTTAGATAATAGAAAATTTTGCATTATAGAAAAATTAGAAGATAAATAAATCGGATAATGGCAAATAATGATTAGTACTAACAGAAATTTTTAAATAATAGAAAATTTTGCATTATAGAAAAATTAGAAGATAAATAAATCGGATAATGGCAAATAATGATTAGTACTAACAGAAATTTTTAAATAATAGAAAATTTTGCATTATAGAAAAATTAGAAGATAAATAAATCGGATAATGGCAAATAATGATTAGTACTAACAGAAATTTTTAAATAATAGAAAATTTTGCATTATAGAAAAATTAGAAGATAAATAAATCGGATAATGGCAAATAATGATTAGTACTAACAGAAATTTTTAAATAATAGAAAATTTTGCATTATAGAAAAATTAGAAGATAAATAAATCGGATAATGGCAAATAATGATTAGTACTAACAGAAATTTTTAAATAATAGAAAATTTTGCATTATAGAAAAATTAGAAGATAAATAAATCGGATAATGGCAAATAATGATTAGTACTAACAGAAATTTTTAAATAATAGAAAATTTTGCATTATAGAAAAATTAGAAGATAAATAAATCGGATAATGGCAAATAATGATTAGTACTAACAGAAATTTTTAAATAATAGAAAATTTTGCATTATAGAAAAATTAGAAGATAAATAAATCGGATAATGGCAAATAATGATTAGTACTAACAGAAATTTTTAAATAATAGAAAATTTTGCATTATAGAAAAATTAGAAGATAAATAAATCGGATAATGGCAAATAATGATTAGTACTAACAGAAATTTTTAAATAATAGAAAATTTTGCATTATAGAAAAATTAGAAGATAAATAAATCGGATAATGGCAAATAATGATTAGTACTAACAGAAATTTTTAAATAATAGAAAATTTTGCATTATAGAAAAATTAGAAGATAAATAAATCGGATAATGGCAAATAATGATTAGTACTAACAGAAATTTTTAAATAATAGAAAATTTTGCATTATAGAAAAATTAGAAGATAAATAAATCGGATAATGGCAAATAATGATTAGTACTAACAGAAATTTTTAAATAATAGAAAATTTTGCATTATAGAAAAATTAGAAGATAAATAAATCGGATAATGGCAAATAATGATTAGTACTAACAGAAATTTTTAAATAATAGAAAATTTTGCATTATAGAAAAATTAGAAGATAAATAAATCGGATAATGGCAAATAATGATTAGTACTAACAGAAATTTTTAAATAATAGAAAATTTTGCATTATAGAAAAATTAGAAGATAAATAAATCGGATAATGGCAAATAATGATTAGTACTAACAGAAATTTTTAAATAATAGAAAATTTTGCATTATAGAAAAATTAGAAGATAAATAAATCGGATAATGGCAAATAATGATTAGTACTAACAGAAATTTTTAAATAATAGAAAATTTTGCATTATAGAAAAATTAGAAGATAAATAAATCGGATAATGGCAAATAATGATTAGTACTAACAGAAATTTTTAAATAATAGAAAATTTTGCATTATAGAAAAATTAGAAGATAAATAAATCGGATAATGGCAAATAATGATTAGTACTAACAGAAATTTTTAAATAATAGAAAATTTTGCATTATAGAAAAATTAGAAGATAAATAAATCGGATAATGGCAAATAATGATTAGTACTAACAGAAATTTTTAAATAATAGAAAATTTTGCATTATAGAAAAATTAGAAGATAAATAAATCGGATAATGGCAAATAATGATTAGTACTAACAGAAATTTTTAAATAATAGAAAATTTTGCATTATAGAAAAATTAGAAGATAAATAAATCGGATAATGGCAAATAATGATTAGTACTAACAGAAATTTTTAAATAATAGAAAATTTTGCATTATAGAAAAATTAGAAGATAAATAAATCGGATAATGGCAAATAATGATTAGTACTAACAGAAATTTTTAAATAATAGAAAATTTTGCATTATAGAAAAATTAGAAGATAAATAAATCGGATAATGGCAAATAATGATTAGTACTAACAGAAATTTTTAAATAATAGAAAATTTTGCATTATAGAAAAATTAGAAGATAAATAAATCGGATAATGGCAAATAATGATTAGTACTAACAGAAATTTTTAAATAATAGAAAATTTTGCATTATAGAAAAATTAGAAGATAAATAAATCGGATAATGGCAAATAATGATTAGTACTAACAGAAATTTTTAAATAATAGAAAATTTTGCATTATAGAAAAATTAGAAGATAAATAAATCGGATAATGGCAAATAATGATTAGTACTAACAGAAATTTTTAAATAATAGAAAATTTTGCATTATAGAAAAATTAGAAGATAAATAAATCGGATAATGGCAAATAATGATTAGTACTAACAGAAATTTTTAAATAATAGAAAATTTTGCATTATAGAAAAATTAGAAGATAAATAAATCGGATAATGGCAAATAATGATTAGTACTAACAGAAATTTTTAAATAATAGAAAATTTTGCATTATAGAAAAATTAGAAGATAAATAAATCGGATAATGGCAAATAATGATTAGTACTAACAGAAATTTTTAAATAATAGAAAATTTTGCATTATAGAAAAATTAGAAGATAAATAAATCGGATAATGGCAAATAATGATTAGTACTAACAGAAATTTTTAAATAATAGAAAATTTTGCATTATAGAAAATTAGAAGATAAATAAATCGGATAATGGCAAATAATGATTAGTACTAACAGAAATTTTTAAATAATAGAAAATTTTGCATTATAGAAAAATTAGAAGATAAATAAATCGGATAATGGCAAATAATGATTAGTACTAACAGAAATTTTTAAATAATAGAAAATTTTGCATTATAGAAAAATTAGAAGATAAATAAATCGGATAATGGCAAATAATGATTAGTACTAACAGAAATTTTTAAATAATAGAAAATTTTGCATTATAGAAAAATTAGAAGATAAATAAATCGGATAATGGCAAATAATGATTAGTACTAACAGAAATTTTTAAATAATAGAAAATTTTGCATTATAGAAAAATTAGAAGATAAATAAATCGGATAATGGCAAATAATGATTAGTACTAACAGAAATTTTTAAATAATAGAAAATTTTGCATTATAGAAAAATTAGAAGATAAATAAATCGGATAATGGCAAATAATGATTAGTACTAACAGAAATTTTTAAATAATAGAAAATTTTGCATTATAGAAAAATTAGAAGATAAATAAATCGGATAATGGCAAATAATGATTAGTACTAACAGAAATTTTTAAATAATAGAAAATTTTGCATTATAGAAAAATTAGAAGATAAATAAATCGGATAATGGCAAATAATGATTAGTACTAACAGAAATTTTTAAATAATAGAAAATTTTGCATTATAGAAAAATTAGAAGATAAATAAATCGGATAATGGCAAATAATGATTAGTACTAACAGAAATTTTTAAATAATAGAAAATTTTGCATTATAGAAAAATTAGAAGATAAATAAATCGGATAATGGCAAATAATGATTAGTACTAACAGAAATTTTTAAATAATAGAAAATTTTGCATTATAGAAAAATTAGAAGATAAATAAATCGGATAATGGCAAATAATGATTAGTACTAACAGAAATTTTTAAATAATAGAAAATTTTGCATTATAGAAAAATTAGAAGATAAATAAATCGGATAATGGCAAATAATGATTAGTACTAACAGAAATTTTTAAATAATAGAAAATTTTGCATTATAGAAAAATTAGAAGATAAATAAATCGGATAATGGCAAATAATGATTAGTACTAACAGAAATTTTTAAATAATAGAAAATTTTGCATTATAGAAAAATTAGAAGATAAATAAATCGGATAATGGCAAATAATGATTAGTACTAACAGAAATTTTTAAATAATAGAAAATTTTGCATTATAGAAAAATTAGAAGATAAATAAATCGGATAATGGCAAATAATGATTAGTACTAACAGAAATTTTTAAATAATAGAAAATTTTGCATTATAGAAAAATTAGAAGATAAATAAATCGGATAATGGCAAATAATGATTAGTACTAACAGAAATTTTTAAATAATAGAAAATTTTGCATTATAGAAAAATTAGAAGATAAATAAATCGGATAATGGCAAATAATGATTAGTACTAACAGAAATTTTTAAATAATAGAAAATTTTGCATTATAGAAAAATTAGAAGATAAATAAATCGGATAATGGCAAATAATGATTAGTACTAACAGAAATTTTTAAATAATAGAAAATTTTGCATTATAGAAAAATTAGAAGATAAATAAATCGGATAATGGCAAATAATGATTAGTACTAACAGAAATTTTTAAATAATAGAAAATTTTGCATTATAGAAAAATTAGAAGATAAATAAATCGGATAATGGCAAATAATGATTAGTACTAACAGAAATTTTTAAATAATAGAAAATTTTGCATTATAGAAAAATTAGAAGATAAATAAATCGGATAATGGCAAATAATGATTAGTACTAACAGAAATTTTTAAATAATAGAAAATTTTGCAATATAGAAAAATTAGAAGATAAATAAATCGGATAATGGCAAATAATGATTAGTACTAACAGAAATTTTTAAATAATAGAAAATTTTGCATTATAGAAAAATTAGAAGATAAATAAATCGGATAATGGCAAATAATGATTAGTACTAACAGAAATTTTTAAATAATAGAAAATTTTGCATTATAGAAAAATTAGAAGATAAATAAATCGGATAATGGCAAATAATGATTAGTACTAACAGAAATTTTTAAATAATAGAAAATTTTGCATTATAGAAAAATTAGAAGATAAATAAATCGGATAATGGCAAATAATGATTAGTACTAACAGAAATTTTTAAATAATAGAAAATTTTGCATTATAGAAAAATTAGAAGATAAATAAATCGGATAATGGCAAATAATGATTAGTACTAACAGAAATTTTTAAATAATAGAAAATTTTGCATTATAGAAAAATTAGAAGATAAATAAATCGGATAATGGCAAATAATGATTAGTACTAACAGAAATTTTTAAATAATAGAAAATTTTGCATTATAGAAAAATTAGAAGATAAATAAATCGGATAATGGCAAATAATGATTAGTACTAACAGAAATTTTTAAATAATAGAAAATTTTGCATTATAGAAAAATTAGAAGATAAATAAATCGGATAATGGCAAATAATGATTAGTACTAACAGAAATTTTTAAATAATAGAAAATTTTGCATTATAGAAAAATTAGAAGATAAATAAATCGGATAATGGCAAATAATGATTAGTACTAACAGAAATTTTTAAATAATAGAAAATTTTGCATTATAGAAAAATTAGAAGATAAATAAATCGGATAATGGCAAATAATGATTAGTACTAACAGAAATTTTTAAATAATAGAAAATTTTGCATTATAGAAAAATTAGAAGATAAATAAATCGGATAATGGCAAATAATGATTAGTACTAACAGAAATTTTTAAATAATAGAAAATTTTGCATTATAGAAAAATTAGAAGATAAATAAATCGGATAATGGCAAATAATGATTAGTACTAACAGAAATTTTTAAATAATAGAAAATTTTGCATTATAGAAAAATTAGAAGATAAATAAATCGGATAATGGCAAATAATGATTAGTACTAACAGAAATTTTTAAATAATAGAAAATTTTGCATTATAGAAAAATTAGAAGATAAATAAATCGGATAATGGCAAATAATGATTAGTACTAACAGAAATTTTTAAATAATAGAAAATTTTGCATTATAGAAAAATTAGAAGATAAATAAATCGGATAATGGCAAATAATGATTAGTACTAACAGAAATTTTTAAATAATAGAAAATTTTGCATTATAGAAAAATTAGAAGATAATAAATCGGATAATGGCAAATAATGATTAGTACTAACAGAAATTTTTAAATAATAGAAAATTTTGCATTATAGAAAAATTAGAAGATAAATAAATCGGATAATGGCAAATAATGATTAGTACTAACAGAAATTTTTAAATAATAGAAAATTTTGCATTATAGAAAAATTAGAAGATATATAAATCGGATAATGGCAAATAATGATTAGTACTAATAGAAATTTTTAAATAATAGAAAATTTTGCAATATAGAAAAATTAGAAGATAAATAAATCGGATAATGGCAAATAATGATTAGTACTAACAGAAATTTTTAAATAATAGAAAATTTTGCATTATAGAAAAATTAGAAGATAAATAAATCGGATAATGGCAAATAATGATTAGTACTAACAGAAATTTTTAAATAATAGAAAATTTTGCATTATAGAAAAATTAGAAGATAAATAAATCGGATAATGGCAAATAATGATTAGTACTAACAGAAATTTTTAAATAATAGAAAATTTTGCATTATAGAAAAATTAGAATATAAATAAATCGGATAATGGCAAATAATGATTAGTACTAACAGAAATTTTTAAATAATAGAAAATTTTGCATTATAGAAAAATTAGAAGATAAATAAATCGGATAATGGCAAATAATGATTAGTACTAACAGAAATTTTTAAATAATAGAAAATTTTGCATTATAGAAAAATTAGAAGATAAATAAATCGGATAATGGCAAATAATGATTAGTACTAACAGAAATTTTTAAATAATAGAAAATTTTGCATTATAGAAAAATTAGAAGATAAATAAATCGGATAATGGCAAATAATGATTAGTACTAACAGAAATTTTTAAATAATAGAAAATTTTGCATTATAGAAAAATTAGAAGATAAATAAATCGGATAATGGCAAATAATGATTAGTACTAACAGAAATTTTTAAATAATAGAAAATTTTGCATTATAGAAAAATTAGAAGATATATAAATCGGATAATGGCAAATAATGATTAGTACTAATAGAAATTTTTAAATAATAGAAAATTTTGCAATATAGAAAAATTAGAAGATAAATAAATCGGATAATGGCAAATAATGATTAGTACTAACAGAAATTTTTAAATAATAGAAAATTTTGCATTATAGAAAAATTAGAAGATAAATAAATCGGATAATGGCAAATAATGATTAGTACTAACAGAAATTTTTAAATAATAGAAAATTTTGCATTATAGAAAAATTAGAAGATAAATAAATCGGATAATGGCAAATAATGATTAGTACTAACAGAAATTTTTAAATAATAGAAAATTTTGCATTATAGAAAAATTAGAAGATAAATAAATCGGATAATGGCAAATAATGATTAGTACTAACAGAAATTTTTAAATAATAGAAAATTTTGCATTATAGAAAAATTAGAAGATAAATAAATCGGATAATGGCAAATAATGATTAGTACTAACAGAAATTTTTAAATAATAGAAAATTTTGCATTATAGAAAAATTAGAAGATAAATAAATCGGATAATGGCAAATAATGATTAGTACTAACAGAAATTTTTAAATAATAGAAAATTTTGCATTATAGAAAAATTAGAAGATAAATAAATCGGATAATGGCAAATAATGATTAGTACTAACAGAAATTTTTAAATAATAGAAAATTTTGCATTATAGAAAAATTAGAAGATAAATAAATCGGATAATGGCAAATAATGATTAGTACTAACAGAAATTTTTAAATAATAGAAAATTTTGCAATATAGAAAAATTAGAAGATAAATAAATCGGATAATGGCAAATAATGATTAGTACTAACAGAAATTTTTAAATAATAGAAAATTTTGCATTATAGAAAAATTAGAAGATAAATAAATCGGATAATGGCAAATAATGATTAGTACTAACAGAAATTTTTAAATAATAGAAAATTTTGCATTATAGAAAAATTAGAAGATAAATAAATCGGATAATGGCAAATAATGATTAGTACTAACAGAAATTTTTAAATAATAGAAAATTTTGCAATATAGAAAAATTAGAAGATAAATAAATCGGATAATGGCAAATAATGATTAGTACTAACAGAAATTTTTAAATAATAGAAAATTTTGCATTATAGAAAAATTAGAAGATAAATAAATCGGATAATGGCAAATAATGATTAGTACTAACAGAAATTTTTAAATAATAGAAAATTTTGCAATATAGAAAAATTAGAAGATAAATAAATCGGATAATGGCAAATAATGATTAGTACTAACAGAAATTTTTAAATAATAGAAAATTTTGCATTATAGAAAAATTAGAAGATAAATAAATCGGATAATGGCAAATAATGATTAGTACTAACAGAAATTTTTAAATAATAGAAAATTTTGCAATATAGAAAAATTAGAAGATAAATAAATCGGATAATGGCAAATAATGATTAGTACTAACAGAAATTTTTAAATAATAGAAAATTTTGCATTATAGAAAAATTAGAAGATAAATAAATCGGATAATGGCAAATAATGATTAGTACTAACAGAAATTTTTAAATAATAGAAAATTTTGCAATATAGAAAAATTAGAAGATAAATAAATCGGATAATGGCAAATAATGATTAGTACTAACAGAAATTTTTAAATAATAGAAAATTTTGCATTATAGAAAAATTAGAAGATAAATAAATCGGATAATGGCAAATAATGATTAGTACTAACAGAAATTATTAAATAATAGAAAATTTTGCATTATAGAAAAATTAGAAGATAAATAAATCGGATAATGGCAAATAATTATTAGTACTAACAGAAATTTTTAAATAATAGAAAATTTTGCAATATAGAAAAATTAGAAGATAAATAAATCGGATAATGGCAAATAATGATTAGTACTAACAGAAATTTTTAAATAATAGAAAATTTTGCAATATAGAAAAATTAGAAGATAAATAAATCGGATAATGGCAAATAATGATTAGTACTAACAGAAATTTTTAAATAATAGAAAATTTTGCATTATAAAAAAATTAGAAGATAAATAAATCGGATAATGGCAAATAATGATTAGTACTAACAGAAATTTTTAAATAATAGAAAATTTTGCAATATAGAAAAATTAGAAGATAAATAAATCGGATAATGGCAAATAATGATTAGTACTAACAGAAATTTTTAAATAATAGAAAATTTTGCAATATAGAAAAATTAGAAGATAAATAAATCGGATAATGGCAAATAATGATTAGTACTAACAGAAATTTTTAAATAATAGAAAATTTTGCATTATAGAAAAATTAGAAGATAAATAAATCGGATAATGGCAAATAATGATTAGTACTAACAGAAATTTTTAAATAATAGAAAATTTTGCAATATAGAAAAATTAGAAGATAAATAAATCGGATAATGGCAAATAATGATTAGTACTAACAGAAATTTTTAAATAATAGAAAATTTTGCATTATAGAAAAATTAGAAGATAAATAAATCGGATAATGGCAAATAATGATTAGTACTAACAGAAATTTTTAAATAATAGAAAATTTTGCATTATAGAAAAATTAGAAGATAAATAAATCGGATAATGGCAAATAATGATTAGTACTAACAGAAATTTTTAAATAATAGAAAATTTTGCATTATAGAAAAATTAGAAGATAAATAAATCGGATAATGGCAAATAATGATTAGTACTAACAGAAATTTTTAAATAATAGAAAATTTTGCAATATAGAAAAATTAGAAGATAAATAAATCGGATATTGGCAAATAATGATTAGTACTAACAGAAATTTTTAAATAATAGAAAATTTTGCAATATAGAAAAATTAGAAGATAAATAAATCGGATAATGGCAAATAATGATTAGTACTAACAGAAATTTTTAAATAATAGAAAATTTTGCATTATAAAAAAATTAGAAGATAAATAAATCGGATAATGGCAAATAATTATTAGTACTAACAGAAATTTTTAAATAATAGAAAATTTTGCATTATAGAAAAATTAGAAGATAAATAAATCGGATAATGGCAAATAATGATTAGTACTAACAGAAATTTTTAAATAATAGAAAATTTTGCATTATAGAAAAATTAGAAGATAAATAAATCGGATAATGGCAAATAATGATTAGTACTAACAGAAATTTTTAAATAATAGAAAATTTTGCAATATAGAAAAATTAGAAGATAAATAAATCGGATAATGGCAAATAATGATTAGTACTAACAGAAATTTTTAAATAATAGAAAATTTTGCAATATAGAAAAATTAGAAGATAAATAAATCGGATAATGGCAAATAATGATTAGTACTAACAGAAATTTTTAAATAATAGAAAATTTTGCATTATAGAAAAATTAGAAGATAAATAAATCGGATAATGGCAAATAATGATTAGTACTAACAGAAATTTTTAAATAATAGAAAATTTTGCAATATAGAAAAATTAGAAGATAAATAAATCGGATAATGGCAAATAATGATTAGTACTAACAGAAATTTTTAAATAATAGAAAATTTTGCATTATAGAAAAATTAGAAGATAAATAAATCGGATAATGGCAAATAATGATTAGTACTAACAGAAATTTTTAAATAATAGAAAATTTTGCATTATAGAAAAATTAGAAGATAAATAAATCGGATAATGGCAAATAATGATTAGTACTAACAGAAATTTTTAAATAATAGAAAATTTTGCATTATAGAAAAATTAGAAGATAAATAAATCGGATAATGGCAAATAATGATTAGTACTAACAGAAATTTTTAAATAATAGAAAATTTTGCAATATAGAAAAATTAGAAGATAAATAAATCGGATATTGGCAAATAATGATTAGTACTAACAGAAATTTTTAAATAATAGAAAATTTTGCAATATAGAAAAATTAGAAGATAAATAAATCGGATAATGGCAAATAATGATTAGTACTAACAGAAATTTTTAAATAATAGAAAATTTTGCATTATAAAAAAATTAGAAGATAAATAAAACGGATAATGGCAAATAATGATTAGTACTAACAGAAATTTTTAAATAATAGAAAATTTTGCAATATAGAAAAATTAGAAGATAAATAAATCGGATAATGGCAAATAATGATTAGTACTAACAGAAATTTTTAAATAATAGAAAATTTTGCAATATAGAAAAATTAGAAGATAAATAAATCGGATAATGGTAAATAATGATTAGTACTAACAGAAATTTTTAAATAATAGAAAATTTTGCATTATAGAAAAATTAGAAGATAAATAAATCGGATAATGGCAAATAATGATTAGTACTAACAGAAATTTTTAAATAATAGAAAATTTTGCAATATAGAAAAATTAGAAGATAAATAAATCGGATAATGGCAAATAATGATTAGTACTAACAGAAATTTTTAAATAATAGAAAATTTTGCAATATAGAAAAATTAGAAGATAAATAAATCGGATAATGGCAAATAATGATTAGTACTAACAGAAATTTTTAAATAATAGAAAATTTTGCATTATAAAAAAATTAGAAGATAAATAAATCGGATAATGGCAAATAATGATTAGTACTAACAGAAATTTTTAAATAATAGAAAATTTTGCAATATAGAAAAATTAGAAGATAAATAAATCGGATAATGGCAAATAATGATTAGTACTAACAGAAATTTTTAAATAATAGAAAATTTTGCAATATAGAAAAATTAGAAGATAAATAAATCGGATAATGGCAAATAATGATTAGTACTAACAGAAATTTTTAAATAATAGAAAATTTTGCATTATAGAAAAATTAGAAGATAAATAAATCGGATAATGGTAAATAATGATTAGTACTAACAGAAATTTTTAAATAATAGAAAATTTTGCATTATAGAAAAATTAGAAGATAAATAAATCGGATAATGGCAAATAATGATTAGTACTAACAGAAATTTTTAAATAATAGAAAATTTTGCAATATAGAAAAATTAGAAGATAAATAAATCGGATAATGGCAAATAATGATTAGTACTAACAGAAATTTTTAAATAATAGAAAATTTTGCAATATAGAAAAATTAGAAGATAAATAAATCGGATAATGGCAAATAATGATTAGTACTAACAGAAATTTTTAAATAATAGAAAATTTTGCATTATAAAAAAATTAGAAGATAAATAAATCGGATAATGGCAAATAATGATTAGTACTAACAGAAATTTTTAAATAATAGAAAATTTTGCAATATAGAAAAATTAGAAGATAAATAAATCGGATAATGGCAAATAATGATTAGTACTAACAGAAATTTTTAAATAATAGAAAATTTTGCAATATAGAAAAATTAGAAGATAAATAAATCGGATAATGGCAAATAATGATTAGTACTAACAGAAATTTTTAAATAATAGAAAATTTTGCATTATAGAAAAATTAGAAGATAAATAAATCGGATAATGGCAAATAATGATTAGTACTAACAGAAATTTTTAAATAATAGAAAATTTTGCATTATAGAAAAATTAGAAGATAAATAAATCGGATAATGGCAAATAATGATTAGTACTAACAGAAATTTTTAAATAATAGAAAATTTTGCAATATAGAAAAATTAGAAGATAAATAAATCGGATAATGTCAAATAATGATTAGTACTAACAGAAATTTTTAAATAATAGAAAATTTTGCATTATAGAAAAATTAGAAGATAAATAAATCGGATAATGGCAAATAATGATTAGTACTAACAGAAATTTTTAAATAATAGAAAATTTTGCAATATAGAAAAATTAGAAGATAAATAAATCGGATAATGGCAAATAATGATTAGTATTAACAGAAATTTTTAAATAATAGAAAATTTTGCAATATAGAAAAATTAGAAGATAAATAAATCGGATAATGGCAAATAATGATTAGTACTAACAGAAATTTTTAAATAATAGAAAATTTTGCAATATAGAAAAATTAGAAGATAAATAAATCGGATAATGGCAAATAATGATTAGTACTAACAGAAATTTTTAAATAATAGAAAATTTTGCATTATAGAAAAATTAGAAGATAAATAAATCGGATAATGGCAAATAATGATTAGTACTAACAGAAATTTTTAAATAATAGAAAATTTTGCATTATAGAAAAATTAGAAGATAAATAAATCGGATAATGGCAAATAATGATTAGTACTAACAGAAATTTTTAAATAATAGAAAATTTTGCATTATAGAA
Organism: Meloidogyne arenaria; assembly: GCA_036172955.1. NCBI lineage: Eukaryota > Metazoa > Nematoda > Chromadorea > Rhabditida > Meloidogynidae > Meloidogyne > Meloidogyne arenaria. The sequence continues at coordinate 3,262,627 of JARQAB010000015.1, read as the reverse complement.
AAATTAGAAGATAAATAAATCGGATAATGGCAAATAATGATTAGTACTAACAGAAATTTTTAAATAATAGAAAATTTTGCAATATAGAAAAATTAGAAGATAAATAAATCGGATAATGGCAAATAATGATTAGTACTAACAGAAATTTTTAAATAATAGAAAATTTTGCAATATAGAAAAATTAGAAGATAAATAAATCGGATAATGGCAAATAATGATTAGTACTAACAGAAATTTTTAAATAATAGAAAATTTTGCAATATAGAAAAATTAGAAGATAAATAAATCGGATAATGGCAAATAATGATTAGTACTAACAGAAATTTTTAAATAATAGAAAATTTTGCATTATAGAAAAATTAGAAGATAAATAAATCGGATAATGGCAAATAATGATTAGTACTAACAGAAATTTTTAAATAATAGAAAATTTTGCATTATAGAAAAATTAGAAGATAAATAAATCGGATAATGGCAAATAATGATTAGTACTAACAGAAATTTTTAAATAATAGAAAATTTTGCATTATAGAAAAATTAGAAGATAAATAAATCGGATAATGGCAAATAATGATTAGTACTAACAGAAATTTTTAAATAATAGAAAATTTTGCATTATAGAAAAATTAGAAGATAAATAAATCGGATAATGGCAAATAATGATTAGTACTAACAGAAATTTTTAAATAATAGAAAATTTTGCATTATAGAAAAATTAGAAGATAAATAAATCGGATAATGGCAAATAATGATTAGTACTAACAGAAATTTTTAAATAATAGAAAATTTTGCAATATAGAAAAATTAGAAGATAAATAAATCGGATAATGGCAAATAATGATTAGTACTAACAGAAATTTTTAAATAATAGAAAATTTTGCAATATAGAAAAATTAGAAGATAAATAAATCGGATAATGGCAAATAATGATTAGTACTAACAGAAATTTTTAAATAATAGAAAATTTTGCAATATAGAAAAATTAGAAGATAAATAAATCGGATAATGGCAAATAATGATTAGTACTAACAGAAATTTTTAAATAATAGAAAATTTTGCAATATAGAAAAATTAGAAGATAAATAAATCGGATAATGGCAAATAATGATTAGTACTAACAGAAATTTTTAAATAATAGAAAATTTTGCATTATAGAAAAATTAGAAGATAAATAAATCGGATAATGGCAAATAATGATTAGTACTAACAGAAATTTTTAAATAATAGAAAATTTTGCATTATAGAAAAATTAGAAGATAAATAAATCGGATAATGGCAAATAATGATTAGTACTAACAGAAATTTTTAAATAATAGAAAATTTTGCATTATAGAAAAATTAGAAGATAAATAAATCGGATAATGGCAAATAATGATTAGTACTAACAGAAATTTTTAAATAATAGAAAATTTTGCAATATAGAAAAATTAGAAGATAAATAAATCGGATAATGGCAAATAATGATTAGTACTAACAGAAATTTTTAAATAATAGAAAATTTTGCAATATAGAAAAATTAGAAGATAAATAAATCGGATAATGTCAAATAATGATTAGTACTAACAGAAATTTTTAAATAATAGAAAATTTTGCATTATAGAAAAATTAGAAGATAAATAAATCGGATAATGGCAAATAATGATTAGTACTAACAGAAATTTTTAAATAATAGAAAATTTTGCAATATAGAAAAATTAGAAGATAAATAAATCGGATAATGGCAAATAATGATTAGTACTAACAGAAATTTTTAAATAATAGAAAATTTTGCATTATAGAAAAATTAGAAGATAAATAAATCGGATAATGGCAAATAATGATTAGTACTAACAGAAATTTTTAAATAATAGAAAATTTTGCATTATAGAAAAATTAGAAGATAAATAAATCGGATAATGGCAAATAATGATTAGTACTAACAGAAATTTTTAAATAATAGAAAATTTTGCAATATAGAAAAATTAGAAGATAAATAAATCGGATAATGGCAAATAATGATTAGTACTAACAGAAATTTTTAAATAATAGAAAATTTTGCAATATAGAAAAATTAGAAGATAAATAAATCGGATAATGGCAAATAATGATAAGTACTAACAGAAATTTTTAAATAATAGAAAATTTTGCAATATAGAAAAATTAGAAGATAAATAAATCGGATAATGGCAAATAATGATTAGTACTAACAGAAATTTTTAAATAATAGAAAATTTTGCATTATAGAAAAATTAGAAGATAAATAAATCGGATAATGGCAAATAATGATTAGTACTAACAGAAATTTTTAAATAATAGAAAATTTTGCAATATAGAAAAATTAGAAGATAAATAAATCGGATAATGGCAAATAATGATTAGTACTAACAGAAATTTTTAAATAATAGAAAATTTTGCATTATAGAAAAATTAGAAGATAAATAAATCGGATAATGGCAAATAATGATTAGTACTAACAGAAATTTTTAAATAATAGAAAATTTTGCATTATAGAAAAATTAGAAGATAAATAAATCGGATAATGGCAAATAATGATTAGTACTAACAGAAATTTTTAAATAATAGAAAATTTTGCATTATAGAAAAATTAGAAGATAAATAAATCGGATAATGGCAAATAATGATTAGTACTAACAGAAATTTTTAAATAATAGAAAATTTTGCATTATAGAAAAATTAGAAGATAAATAAATCGGATAATGGCAAATAATGATAAGTACTAACAGAAATTTTTAAATAATAGAAAATTTTGCAATATAGAAAAATTAGAAGATAAATAAATCGGATAATGGCAAATAATGATTAGTACTAACAGAAATTTTTAAATAATAGAAAATTTTGCATTATAGAAAAATTAGAAGATAAATAAATCGGATAATGGCAAATAATGATTAGTACTAACAGAAATTTTTAAATAATAGAAAATTTTGCATTATAGAAAAATTAGAAGATAAATAAATCGGATAATGGCAAATAATGATTAGTACTAACAGAAATTTTTAAATAATAGAAAATTTTGCAATATAGAAAAATTAGAAGATAAATAAATCGGATAATGGCAAATAATGATTAGTACTAACAGAAATTTTTAAATAATAGAAAATTTTGCAATATAGAAAAATTAGAAAATAAATAAATCGGATAATGGCAAATAATGATTAGTACTAACAGAAATTTTTAAATAATAGAAAATTTTGCATTATAGAAAAATTAGAAGATAAATAAATCGGATAATGGCAAATAATGATTAGTACTAACAGAAATTTTTAAATAATAGAAAATTTTGCATTATAGAAAAATTAGAAGATAAATAAATCGGATAATGGCAAATAATGATTAGTACTAACAGAAATTTTCAAATAATAGAAAATTTTGCAATATAGAAAAATTAGAAGATTAAATGATAGGAAATTAGAAGATTAAATGATAGTAAGATTAAATGATAAAAGACGGTAATTTTCTTGTTCAGCGGGCATACCAACGTATTATTAATCTTGAATAACCTTTATCCGGCCAAATTTCTCAGGTTGACCTCTGGGTCTTTGAACACTAGGGTGTTGACAAATGGGTCAGTTGACCACTAGAGTACTAATTCTTCTATATCCGCTTTAATTCTCAAACATCCTTCCTAATCATCACGAATACCATTTATCCTCACTAATATCCGAGGTTGTCCTTCTGGGTCAGTAAGCCTTTAGGATGTTGACCTTCTGGGTTTTGACGAACGGGTTGATTGCCGAGAGAAACCCAAATATGTTTTCAATATATTTCAATATTTTGCCAATTTTCCTGTTATTTCAATTTTCTGATTTTTGCAAATTATTTCAATATGTTTGAATATTTATTTTAAAATTATTTCACAATTTATTTCAAAATTTCACTAATTTTTTGCAGTTTTTGTCAATTAGCCAATAGCTAATTAGCTAATAGCTAATAATTAGCCAATTTATTTAAATATTTTATGCCATATTTCGCGCTTTTATTTTATTAAAGATCTGGCCTCCAATCATATCTATCCGACTGTCTATTTCTTCTTGTGACCCCATCAAATTCATTTTCCGCATATTCAAGGTGGTCGATATTTCTTAGCAAGGCATTTTTCATATTATCAAATAACCCTTTTTCAACGCATGTGTCGCAAAACGCCAGACATCCGCATGTATCCGGAGCGTAACGTATATTTACCTCCTCATCTGCAAAAAGGCAAATTGCGCAGGTTTACGAATAATGAATATTTCTTTTCAATCCTCGTGATGTAGAAGGTTGCTGGTCTAATTGAGGAGTCTGCTGAGTTTCTCGCGAGCTAATAGCAGCAATAGCATGGTATATATCCTCTGACGCTCTATGCAGCAAGTGATGCTGAAACTGGCAGTTTCTGAGGTTTTTTTTCTTTTAATTTTAAATGGAAAAAAGTTTTAATTATGTCAATGGTCAAAAAACCACTAAATTCTGCTCGTATATTGAAATCCAAATTTACTGTCTCCCAGGTATTTCTATTTTAATTTTTAAAAATATATTTTAGTATAAATTCGAGCATAGGGATTTTGTATTTGAATATATTCTTTATAATTTGGCGACAGAAAAGCTTTATAAGTTACAATGGACGATACAAATTCTTTTCCAACACAATCTTTTGAAATTGTTAAAGGAGTTTTGCTTGTCATTGGGAGGAGATTGGACCTGGAGAAAATGGTTTAATCACGGTATTATGAAGCAATTTTTAATTTTTCAGTTTCTCATTCCGTTATTGTGCGCCCAAGGACTTTTGGTATTACGGCGTGAGATGACAAGTACGTAGCTAAACATTTTGACGCAGATGATTCATTATTCTCGGCGTTCCTCAAGATTGTGGAAGAGAACGTGTAGTCTTTGAGAGAACAATCTTTAGCTTGCACAAGTATTCAAATTCCGGTGGTGGTGATGGAGTAGGTTCGCGAAATGAGTTCTCGACAGTCTAGTCCAAAGGTTCGTATATAGTTATGCGAAGTAGCTTGACACTCATGTTGAGCATCTTCTCCTTTTCTTCTTTGACCTTTGCTTCAGCAGGAACAGCAAATGCTTGTGTAGGTGGCTGAAATGAAAATTAATTGTAGTTTTTAAATTAAAACCTTTTGTTCCATTTCTTCTTTGATCTTTTCTTCCCCAACTGCAGGTGTAGAAGGCTAAAATTATAATCAATTGGGGCTTGAAATAAAAATTAAACTTTCGGTTCTTCGTCAATAATGACTAATTCAGGCTCAGGCTGCGTAGGCTCGGGAATAAATGGCACACCATAACACCCCAAATCATGAGAGTTAGATAAAAAAAAATGTGCTTAAAAAAATATATATTTTTGTATAATTTAAAAGAAATGAAAAGTGAAAAATTTCAATGATTCTTTATTGTTATCGGGAGTTAAATTCAACTATATTACAACAAAATACCTTAAAAATCAATATTGCAAATAAAGAAGAACAGAAATCAAATAAAGTTAAATATAAAAACAAAAAATAATGTAATTATGTTTTAAAAGATAAAAATTAATTAAAATACAAATATTAATTTCATTTTTATTAGCATCTACAAGTGAATTACTTCATTCATTAAAATTAGTTAAATAAAAAATAAACAAGAATGTAAATATTTTAAAAAGATAAAATAACAATTAAAATAATAATAATATTTTTATTCATAATTACTATAATATAATAAAAAATAAAATAATTCAGTAAGCGTGAGGAAAATTACCAAACAAATTTGTCAAATTGATTTTCAAAGTCTGACGGTTGATATCTGGTCGAGTAGTAATTATGTAATTCTAAATTACTAAAAGATGAAAAAATTAAACTCTGCTTTAAACATTCAAATAAAATAAATATGTAGATATTAAAACACATTTAATTTAATGATAGAAAACAAGGTTATTCGAATATCGATTATTAGGTTTAAAACACGTTTTTGGTTTAAAACAACATGCAAACGGGTGCCAGATGCATGTGAAACAATTGGAACGCGCTGTATCAGCAGATGACAAATGTTTTAATACAAATACAAAAATAAATATTATTTTGTATAATTATATAAAATAATATAATTTTATTAAATTAAAATATAATATTATATAAATGCACAGAAAAAATCAAAGTGCACATCAAGAATTGTTTACAAAAAATGGGCCGTAAGAATTAATCTATTATTTAAATATTAAACTAAAATTAAAAATAATATAATTTAAGCTGTCATAAATTACTTTAAGCAGTTTTATTTCTAAAATTTTTTTAATCTGACAATATTCTAGAATTTACTACATATTCTCATGAATTTGTTTATCCATAACTCTACAAACTAAAGACAATAAAAACAATATTTTTTATAAAACTCTATATTAATTTATTATGTGATAAATTTCATTTTATTAAATTTGTTTTATTAAATTTACTTTCACTTCGCGGAAGCACCAAATAGGAAAGAAAATATTTGATAAGATATCAAAAAAGTAAAAAGTATGGGACCAATTAGAGGTAAATGGTAATATTTTTATTCATTTTTTTAATATACACTAAAAATTATTTCTATGTGTGAAAAACTGAAAAGAAAGGTATAGAAGGGATTTGTAAGAAATGTGAATTTAATGACCATTATTCGTGATAAATTCCATTATTCGTGATTATTTTCAGACATATTTGGCTTACATAAAAAGTAGCTAAATTCTGCGAACTTGTAAAAACATTTAGACTCGAAAACAATTATTTGCTAAAATACAAAAACATAGGAAAAGCACTCCTACTCTTTTTGTGTTTTGGTCAAAAAATAAAAACCAAACAACGAATTTTTTCTCCTGTTTTTTGTGTATAAAATAACCATCAAAAAAAGAGACACATTACTTACATTCTCACAATTGAGCAATTCTTTCTCATTTAAAAATAGATATTTTAACAACTCGCTTGTTTTATTTTTAGACCAAACTTTAAATTATGTTTGCTTATAATCATATAATACCTCTAATGTATAAAATCTAAACCTAAATGGCAAAGAATTAATAAAATTATATTTTTTGAAATATATTACTAATTAGTAATAAAATAACCTTAAAATGCTAAAATATTTTCTTCAAAAAATTTCATTTTCATGTTTATGAATTTAATTTAATAGTAATAAATTGTACATATGGACTAATTAAAATATATGTATAATTATGAAAAAGATGATGAAATATCATAAAAATTCAAAGTTGCGGAGAATGAAGTAAAAATGAAGTAATTGGAAATAAGTTTTTTAAAAGGAAGCAAATTAGATTGAAATAAAGTAAAAAAAAAGATTTGCAAAATCAATTGTTAATATCTTAAATAATAATACAAATTATTAATTTAATATACTTTTTGAAAACAATTTTAAATTATTTGTAGAATTAATCATTAAAAAGTTTAGATTTCATACTATATTCTTTTACGAATGTATTGTACAAAATTATAAGCATTATTAGGAATAATAATGAATTACAAAACCTTTGCTTGAAATGACAACAAGGGCTTAGAAATGAATGGTTGTCCATTATAAATATAAATAAATTTCAAGTATTAAAATTTTTATAGTTTTATAAAAATCGTTTTGTTAAAACTGATTTAAATGTTTCGTATATGATATTTGCATAATTGATTAATATACTGAAATATGATTAATATGACTTTAAAATCACATTTATGATATTAAACAACAAAACAAAATTATTAAAGTTGTGCATGACATACTTTTTAAACTAATATTAAGAGAATGCAAAACTAGAAAAATAAAATTTAAAACCTAATTGAAAATAAACATAAAACTTTCCCATACATAAAACTTTTCCATTCAATATTTTTTTCAGTTAAGAAATAGAAATCATTATATCTATAATAAAATAATAGATATGATAATATAATGGATAGATATGCTGGGTATTTATTCTTTTATAAAAAAGATTCATTATTTTATCCTAACTAAGTAAATATATATTTTCTGACAGAAAGATGGAAATTGTCTTGAATGTAACAAACTTTGTTCTTACGAGTTAATAAGTTAACAAATAAAATAAAAATCTGACAAAAATAGTATATTAAAATAAAAAATATGTTCATTAAGAGTTTAGCTGAATGGGAAAAATTTAATTTGTTAGAGACCATAATTGTATATTTATTAAATTTATTAATAACATTGTATATATATTAGATTTATTTTATGGAAATTTACGTATGATTTTATGAAAATTTATTTTTTAAAAATTTAAATTTTTATTTTATGGAAATTTACGTATGATAATATTCAGGAAAGTTGTTAGAAATAAATGCAGTGATTTAATGCAGTATTAACGCACGAACATTATTTTAACTAGCTAATAGTTAACAATTTGAAATTAACTAACAATTTGAAATATAATACTAATAGGCAATTTTACTTTTCTGAAAATGTACATATATCTAACTTATAATATATATTATAATAAATACTATTACATTTATTTAACATAATTTTTATAATTTTTTGCTATAAACTAGACAGAATAAACTAGACAGAAGATAATAATAAAGAGATAAAGCAGTTGATCTAGAAAAAAACAGTGATTTAATAATAACTTAACTAAGTATAAAAAGGTGACAATAAAATAAGAAGAAAGAAGAATATAAAAATGATATAAAAAAAATATTTTTCGATATTATCGAAAAAATATCGACCGAGAAAGTTTTGTCTTTTTCGATATTTTTCGATAATCGGTATTTTTCGATATTTATCGTCATTTTTGACAAAAATTTGAATTTTTTGCGCAAAAAGTATGCGCAAAAAATTTTGCAACTTGACTTTCCGAGATTCTCATAAGATTGTTAGAATATCCTTTCTTGTCCCATTAAGCCATCATATTCCCTCGATATCCTTACAAAACTGATATGAATTTAAAAAATTTCGGTAGATTATGGGAGATTTCAGTGGGTTATGAGAAGATTTGGTGGGATATTTGAGATATCCAGGATCATGAGGATATTGTGGATATCCAGGATAATCGACTATTTGTATAACTAATAGAAGATTAAGTGGATAAAATGGATCTCAAGGATCAAGACAGACTTTAGGAGAGATGGATATTAAAACGGATATCAAATGCCAAGATTTTTTATCCTCTGATATCTCGTTATCCCCCGATATCCCTCTTAATCCACAAATCCCTTGATATGCCTTCTAATCTCACAAATCCACAATATCACTCATACTACCTCTAAATCTCTCGTTACACACTCAGTCCTTCAATATCACCATTAATTCCTTAAAATCCATTATCCCTAGTTAAAATCCACTTATATCCCACTTGATCCTTCTATATCAAATACAAGTCCATTGATATTCCATTTAATCCGTCCAAATCCACCTATATCCCATTTAATCAATCTTAATCTCATCAATCTATTAGGTCTATTCTGTTATTCATTGGTTATAGAAAAAATTTTGAAAAATCGAAAAATATCGAGACTTTTTTTGCGATATTTTTCGGTTTCGATATTTTTCGATATTTATTGAAAAAATATCGACCGAGCCCTCCGTCCGGGCTCTAGTTTATATATTGGATAATATTCTACAATTTTTAGTATAATTCTTATTACAGGTATTTTAATGGTTTAAATATTATATAAATTTAGGCATAAATATTTATAATTAATTTGTATATGTGTCATTTTACACTTTCTAGACTCCAGTACAATTTTAAGGGTATTTTTTTAACGTTTTCATAGCTTAAGAACCCACATTTTGGCACAAATTGGACAATGTTTTTAGGCTTTTGTTGTTTTGATTGGCACATGATTGCTAAGCGGGGTTAATCTACATAAGTAATCGAGATATGAATCAATCACATCTGCAGCAAGCCATTTTCCATCACTAAATTCCTTCAAACTATCCACCGTTAATGTTTCCGCTCTATTCTATTTTATGAAATTTTTTAAAATTAATTATTATCAATTATTAAATAGATTATTATTATTACCCAATTAATTATTATTACTTTATCTAGACCTTATTATTAAACTTTATTATAATTAATTTTTTTAGTTAATATTATACTTTATTTTGACTTTATTGGTAAATTTTATTATTAGATTTAGTTATTAAGTTAATTTTAGTTATTAAACTTTATCGTATAGTTTCTAACGTATGTTTATCTCTTATCATTTTACTTTTAGAAATCGCCTGTATTGTCTGTAATTTTATTTTTACCCTTTACTAATGGTGAATATACTTTACTAAGCGAAGTTTGTAAATAAACTGTTCTTTAAAACCAAAAAATCTTGTAAATTTTAAATCATATATGAAAATTGTTGCTTAAAAATTGCTAAATAAAATTAATTTTTCTTAACGAAATTTTAAATTTTATTTAAATAACTTGAGTTTCTTTCTTAAAATCTATGCTTTTTCTTAAAATTTTTAGTTAAAAATCTATGTTTAGAATTATATAATATTATGATAGTTTTCTTCACTTCCAACTAGAAAATTAGACATGTTAATAAAATAAAAGGTCAGTCGTTATAAATACCTTAATATTATGATTTTCTTGAACTAAATCTCAAAAATTATATTATTTATTTTATCTCAAATATTAGCTAGATATTCAATAATGAATAAGGTGTGTTGGTCCCAGTCGCTTATAGAGGTATTTTACCTATGTGGGGTATTCTTTTTTCTATCCTTTTCGGTTTTCACGATATATCTGACTCTTTCTTTCTCTAACTTCATTGGTCCAGAAGGACTTTAGATTTATCTTTTTAACTTTACCAAATTTATCTCTTTAACTTTACCAAATTTTATAGTTTTTCCATTAAAGTTAAAAAATATACGTATAATTTTGAATTATTCATATAATTTAAGAGTTATTCTAAATATCATTTAATATGGATTACATTTTTAACCATAATTGTAAAAAATCTGTTCATTATATATAAGAACATGATAGGAAAAAATATGGCTAAGCGCTCTACTATCTTTTCACAAAAATTTATTACTAATAAGTGTATATTTTTAAAAATTAGTAACATTATATTTTAAAATAAATGTGAAAACTAATTATTTTCTTTTTAACTTGTTAACTGGGCAATATTCACTAGTTTTATAAAAATACGGTATGTATTTATATTTTTTTTTAATTTTACATGTTTATGTAAAATTTTTATTATAAATGTGTCTATGACCATTTTTAATTTTTTTAAGATGGACGAAAGGGATCGTTTTGGACGAAAGGGATCGTTTTTTAACTTGACGTTTTTAATATTATATTTCTAATAAACTTGTTGTATATTTTAATGTGATAGCTTTTAAAAGCTTTTGCTTTTATAGTGTATGTCTTTCTATCATGGACTTCATCATAATCAACAATATATAAATTTTAATAGGCAAAGTTAAAATTTTATTTTAGAATTTTCATTTGTTCTGATTTAAATAATACTTTAGTTCAATTTTGTAAACTTCTAATCATTCATAAAATTTACGAGTTGTTAAATATTACTGTCAATGGTTAATTAATATTTTAAAATCTGGATATCAATTTTGAAACGAGAATTACACCTTTATATATTTCTCAATCCAAATGCGAAATTTGTTTCGCCTTTTCATTTAGTATTTTTTATTTTTTAGATATTTTGGCATAAAATTTTGTAAAGGAAAAGGTAAGAAATATTTACATATTAATAAGACTTATTATCATAGCATTTTTCTTTATAATATCTGAATTTATAAGGATTTTTTACATAAAAATACTAAATGTAAATTTTTTCATTTATGAGCAATTCTAATTGAAAATCGAAAAATTGAAAAAATTGTTCATGTTAATTTGTGGAGAAAAAATTTATGATACTATTATTCTAATTTAAATATTGAAATATTATTAAATTAATATTTTATGTTGTTAAATTTTGCTATTACATTTTTACTAATTAGAAACTAGATAAATATTTCTTTTTCTTTATTTTTAAATTTTTATTAAATTATGTTATTGAGTATTAAATTATTTTATCGAGTTTACATTCACATCACAGTAATCAAAATAATGCCTCATCTTGCCTCCAGTTCTTAAAAAATTAAGACCCGATGTTATTTATATTACCGTATTATCTCTAATAGAATGGCAGCCTCCAGTTGAATGGCAGTATCTAATAGAATGGCACTTTGGAGGATGATTGAAAAATAGAATGGCAGCCTCTAATTGAATGGCAGCCTTCAATAGAATGGCACCCTCCATTTTTTACGTTGTACTTTTCCAAATATAAAAAGATAATCAATTTAAAGCGATTTCTATCCATTTTTATTTTTCTTTCCATAATTTGGAATATTATTAAAACAACAAGGATAATTTGGAATATTAAAACAACATCTATCCAATCTGCGGCCTACTACCGCGTGTCAAAAACCCCCTATCCAATATGAGAAAACAATTGTTCAATTTTTAATGTATGTTCGACAACCCCGTATGAATAAACATTTTGGTAAAAGAATTTATGGCTGTGATGAGACATCTGTTTGGTTGGACGCTGATGGGAATTCGGTTGAAAAGCGAGGTGCTAAGCAGGGATGAGCGCAAGAGACGATCTCAAAAAACGCAAAACGCAACGCAATGCCAAAATTTAACGCAAATAACGCAAAACGCAAGAACGAAAAATTGGGAAAAAATTTTTTAAATCAAGTATAAACCATTTTTCAGTTCAAAATTGAAGTATTGCATTAAGTCAGTGAGTCCTACTCGAGTTTTTGATACATGTAAGTTAGATGGGTAATGATTTGGAGATGATTTGGAGACCTCAGATTAGAGAAGGCCGCCATAATTAGAAAGATAACAGGGATTTGAGCATATAGGAGGAAAAATTCTGGCGGCACGACAATTGCGGATACGCACGTGCGGATGCGACAATTGCGGATATAAAATTCTTAAAAAGTTTAAGCTTTTTTAAAGTTTTCAGTGCCACATCTGTCTAAAAATCATTCGGAAACCGTCAGAAGTCTGAAGCTGACAGCCGGGACAAAAAAACGGAATATCATTTCAATAATTTTTAAAACTTTTAAAAAATTTTTAATCCGCAATTGTCGCATCCGCGCGTGCGTATCCGCAATTGTCGTAACACCAAATTTTAAAAAAAAAATTTTAATTTACTTGCTCCAAAATTTACTCATTGAAAAATATAATGGCAGCCTCCAATTGAATGGCAGCCTCTATTAGAATGGCACTTTGGAGGATGATTGAAAAATAGAATGGATTCTATTAGAGATAATACGGTATGTATTTATATTTTTTTTTAAATTTTACATGTTTATGTAAAATTTTTATTATAAATGTGTCTATGACCATTTTTAATTTTTTTAAGAAAAAACACAATCACAAAATTAACAAAATAAGTTAATATCAAAATTATAAAATAAACTTGAGCTAATAATAAAATTCCAGTGTTTCTGTTTCTAAAGACAATAGCGGTGTTTTTTTCTAGAATAAACTAATTTTATTGCTTTTAAATTTATTAACAATTAAGATAATAGATTTATTTGTTCATATTATAGCCATGAAATATTTAGCAAATCAGAGCAAAAAATAATTATACTAAAACTTATAATTGATAGTGTTATAGCCCATTAAATTATTTAGCTAATAAAATTATTTTACACACAAAAATTCAAGACAATTTAGGTTTTATTTGGTATTATGGAAGTATTTAGCATTGTTACATTGTCAATATAACTCAGACTATTTATTTTGAAGATTTATTTATTTAAGCAAAGAATAATAAATAAATCTAGCAAAGAAAAAAGAAAAAAAAGCTAGCAAAGAAAAAAGAAAAGAAGCCAAAAATATTATCGATTTAGGCATTTATTTTCTTTTATTGAAGCTACCTGCTACTTTTATTCTCTTCCCACTCCTTCCCCACCTCTTCTCTCTCCTTTTTACTTCTCTGGTTAAAATTTAGGATGAGAGGAGGGAGAAGGGTTGGGGAGGATTAAGACACAACCGACCCTTTTATTAACGCGATCTTTTTAAAACTGTGATTTTATTGAATTTTTAAGCTCATTAACCATTTTTATTTTTGTCATTTATTTAAAATATTTTTTTTTAATTTTTGATTTTTTAGTTAAATAATTTGTCCCAATCGGATTCTGTTTAGTATTCCGAAATTATACCAAAATGTTTAGTTGCCCTGAGTGCAACAAAAACTTTAAAACGAAATTCAATATCGACATTTAAAAAACATACATGTAAAAATTTTTTATATTCTGAAAAATTATTATTTTTTTAAGAAAATTGATTTGGAAGAAGATGATCGAGAAATTCGACGACCTGAAAGACAACAGAACAAGAAAAGGAAGATGGAAAAAACCGAAGTTGAGATGAATCCTGTGGATCAAACTGAAGTTGAAACGGGTGCTGCTGTCAAAAAATCAATTAGGGTTTTTTTGTAATAATTTTAAATAGCTTTAAATTTCTCTAGTATAAGATGAAATTCAAAAGAATTCGTCAACTCTCGAATTCAGTTAACAAGAGCAATTTGGCTTATATTTTAAAATTAAAAAGTTGTAAAGATCATATGCATCCAAAAAATAATTATTATTTAAAATTATATGTATATAAAAATTATATTTAGAACAATATTAAAAATATAATAAATTTAGAATACCGGATTGTCTCTAATACAAGCCCTGGGCTTCTATTTTTCAATACCCCTCATTGAGTGGGCTTCTATTGGGGCATGGGCTTCTATTGGGGCATGGGCGTTTATTTTTCAATAGCAAAATTTTTTTATAACACAAAAAATATCACAAATTTTAACAGAAATTGAATATAAAAATCTACTTAAACATAACTTAAAATGCCGTTTTCCTCTTCTTGGTGAGAAGTTGATCCCTATTATCCCCAGTTCTATTTTTATCTTCTTTGATCTCCAATAAGTTCTACATGTAAACTAATACTCTGTATCAAACTTTCGATGATTGATACTCTGTATCAAACGTTTATTATGGTTTTTGATGTCTTTACTAATAAACACATTTAAGCATAATTGAAAATCATAACCAGTTAACTGATCAATTAATTGGTTAAATTAACTAAATTATCAGTCTCTTCGCGGTGAGAAGGTAACCCCTATTAATCCCCAGGTCCTCACTATATTTCTCATATCCCCCTTGATATCAAATAATGCATCCATAACCCGCTAAATCCACCTCATTCGCTTGATATAAACACAAATTCATCAATATTAATTCAAACCCTTTCTGAGATACCTCTGTATCCCACTTAATTCCTTGATACCCAACGATATCCAACTCTCGTCCATGCATTATTATCTTAATTCCTTCTTAAGTATCTGTACTCCTCTTAATTCCCTTAATATTTTCTTATTCCTCATAAACATTCATACTTAATTTTGCTAAATCTTTCCACATCTCCCAATATTCCATCCAAATCTCTCTATATTCATTTTCTGCCATTGGAATTTCGTTATCAATACTTTTAGTCGACTATAACAAAGATAATAGAAAAATTGGCTTTCAAAAAACGGATGGGCTTCTAATAGGGCATGGGCTTCTATTAGGGCATGGGCTTTTATTTTTCAATACCCCTCATTGGGTGGGCTTCTATTAGGGCATGGGCTTCTATTGGAGATGGGCTTCTATTAGAGACAATCCGGTAAATGCTTGAAACAAAAGGAACTGGTTTTAACTCCACCAACAAAGTTTTCTGTATTTTGCGAAACGGGCACATTTTTGAATAATTTTACTAAATAATAATATTTTTAAAAAATTTCATATTAATTTAATTTGAAATAAATAAAATAAATTGCTTAGAATGAGTAATTTAATAATTATTAACTTTATTTAAAATAAATATGAAATAAAGTAAATTTTTAATTTAATAGAAAATTAATTATAAATTAATACTATGGAGCCTCCAGCTGTTCTTCGTCTCTCTCTCTCTCTCTCTCTCTCTCTCTTCAGCACTCTTCAGCACGTGCCAACATTAGTCTTAAAAAATTTTAACAAAGATAAATATAATTCCAACATTACTTAAATTCAATGAATAGTAAAGTTGAAAAATTCTAGTAGATAAATTTATAAACCGTGGCAAAAACGATATTCAATAGTTTAATTTTATAAGAAAATACAACACTTCTAATATAGATATACATATATACATAATTAAATGATGTATTTTTATTAATTTAGCTATAGTAACTTATTTGAGAAAAATAAAAAATTAAAAATCATTTAAATACTAAAACTAAATTCATTTAATTTAGAATTGAGAGAATAAACCTCGGCGCCGTGAATTATGGCAATTTTATTAGATTTTCATATGATTAGTTATTTAGCAAAATTTTTTATATACATGTGTACGTTCATTATTAACGATACAACGAACAACACAGCTTCAACAATTAAATCTCAAAAGAATTATAAGCAATCTATGTTTAAAAAATACGAGATAAAAACTCGATAACAAACAGTAAGTAATCCTTTCTTAAATGAACATTGATTGTGAACTTTGATTAAATAATTGTTAAAGAAACTTGATAACCAATGAACTTTGATTAAAACTTAAAGTTACAAAAGTAAAATAGAAAAATAATAATATAAAAGTAATGACATTCGGTAAAGTAAATTAAGTATGTTTTTTACAAAAAATATGTTTCATACGTAGATAAATCACATTGTAAAATATATTGTATGAAAAATTGTAATTTATAAGATTCCACCGCCGTGGGGTCGTAGCCCCAACACCAAAAATTAAAATAGACATGTAATATTAAAATAGTATATAATATATAAAGATTAAAATATGTAGTTATTATAATAGAGCAAAATTCTATGACAAAAAATTCTCTGACAAAAATTATATTATTCATAAATTATAGTCTTTAAATGACTAAAATTTTATAAGCTATATAATATTTTTACTCAAACTTATAACCAATTTGTTCTAATGTTTTGAAATAATGGCTTAATGTTAGTTCCTGAAGACAACTATCATTATTTACGAAAACTAATTCGCAAAATTTATTCAATAATCCAATGTAATTTATTAAATTTTTTATTGACTGGTTTGGTTCGATATTGAATGGATTGTAAAAATAATGAAAAATGCAGTAAAAGCCACAATAGTGTCGAAAAATGCTTAATTATGATGTAAATTTACCTTTATGGATCTTTTCAAGTTAAGTTTGAATGAAGTAAGATACATTTAAAAAATGATTAATGTAATTAAAATAATCCATTGTATAAAAAGTATAATAATAATTTATTTGGTTTATTATTATACAACCCACAACAATCCTCGAGAAGATCACCACTGGTCAAACCACATCTTCGAAAAAACTTTATAACAAATTATTTACTTTACTTAAAATACAAGCAATTCATAATTTTATAAATTACATCATTTGAAATATAATATTTTAATGAAAGTTAAGTACAGAACGGAATATATTTAGTACTACATCTAAATCAAAATCAATTTTAATTATCGATATTTTGTTATAAATTTATTGAAAAATCTGTATTCTTTACTAATTTATTTTCATATTTGTATTTATTTTTAGGAAAAGTTGCGACTAATTAATTAAAATAACAACGTCAATGGATTACAAAAAATATCACTAATACAAAAACAAGTTTAATAAAATAAATATAAATAAATTATTGGTATTAGTATTGCCGAATGGTATAAGTTGACAAAACTTTATAGATTAAAGCATAACAGCAAAATCCACGATGAAGATATTAGAAATCTATTCAAATACTTAAACGAAACCCAATACAAATAATAATATAAACTCATACTAGTTATTTATGTAGATTTTTTCGAAATTTAATAAGAATTTAATCTATTCAATATTTAAAAAATGGATATAAAATCTCAATATGTTATTATTAAATAAAAAATAAACTGTTCAATATCAAAATTGTTCAACAAAATATTTCCAAACGTTAATATGTACATTAATATGTATGTTTAATAAATATTTTCTTTAGATATGTAGCAAAAAATTTTTATTTGCTAAAATACAACAGACTGCGAAATTTTTACGCTACTATTTTCTTAGTCCGATTAATTAATATTACATACAATAACCTTAATAATAGTATAAATATAATTAATCTAGTTTTATTAAATTCAGCATATTAAAGTTGAGGTGAATTAATCAAACATTAATTTTAATAAATTATGGCTAGTTATTAAATTTGTATAATTTTGGCACTATAAGTTAAACATAATTTTAAACAACAAATTCAAAGATTTTTTCTTCATTTAAAAATTTTAAGGAAAAATATTGCAATCCTACAAATAGACAAAGATGAAAAAATTACGCAAATTATTCAAGAAATAATAAATTATATAAAAAAATTTGTACTAAATAATATGTATTTGAAATCAAAACATTAGATACTTTTACAAGTTATATTATGATGTAAATGTAAACACTCTCATCCCTCAATAAAGAACCCAAAGCCAATTCTAAATTTCATAACAATAAAGTTGAGCAACAATATTTCTGCTATGAATATTAAAAATTACGAGGACTACATTTGCGCCATCAGCTCGCTTATATAATATACAGGTCATACCCAAATTTCATTTTTTGATGACAAAAGAATTTATAAACGATATTAGTGTATTTATTGTAAATTATATTTGTAGTGATATTACTTATTTTAATATATTGTTTTTTAGCAGTATCAGTTAAAAAGTTTAAAACCTAATTATTAAATAATCTTTAACTAAAAATCTTAAATCAAGACTCTTAATAACTTTCAAAGATAATTTTATTAGAGACATTAATCTCCCTTTATGAATTGAATAAAAAAATTTTCTTTAATTTCTACAAAATAATTTTAGATTTGAATTGTTTTCGTCACTATAATTAATTTAAGCAGGTTTATGTTGATTTTTAAATTGTTTTTTACAAATACGCAAAAAATTATTTTGCAAATTTACAAAAAATTTCTTAACTAATTATATAACCTTTGTAAAAGTACATGGATTATAATGTTTGTCTTACTTAAAATATGCGCTACAGAACAACAAGTTTACAACAATATTTTTTAATCTATAAAGCTATTTCCTGATCTTGCGTCCGAAGTATTTAAATAATATTTAAATGAAAATTTCCTAAATGGTGTATATAGATACTAGTAGAAAACTTGTTTATTTTAGAAAATGTTGAAAATTCAATGTACATTGACATGTGTCGATGATTAGAATTACTATTCATAAAGTGAATAAATTGATTAATAATTTTAACATATTTTTCTTAACATTTTACATTGAAAATTGTATTCCTAAACCCATTTAATTTCTTAAGTATGTTTTGAGCATAAAAAATATTATAACTTATTCAAAATTTTTCAATCAATTTTTTGTAAATAATGAATTACTTAAGAAATTAAATGGGTTTAGAAATACAATTTTCAATGTAAAATGTTAAGAAAAATATGTTAATATAACTACATACATTATTTTAATAATAATATTTTATTAAATTAAATTTATGGATATTAATTATAAAATTTTTGGGCGTATTCGACAATAAAATGATAAGTTATGTAAATAAGAAATATTATTAAACTAAATTAACAAAAATATGTATATGTATTGAATGAAATTTTTTTTGAAGGAAATTTTTTATTTTAAATATATAAATATAATTTAAAAGTTTCTAACATTTAATTGTTTTAATATATTTTTTAATAGATGAAAAATTAGATGAAAAATAATAAAATTAGATGAAATCTTAAAAAATATAATAAAAATATAAAAATAATTTTTTGTTAGGTGGTTATTGCACTCTTATATAATTAAAAAATTTTATTTATGATATGGTATTCTTGAATTTGCATTTATTGAAAATGAAGATTGTATATATGATGATTTGATGTTGAATTCAATAAGTAAATCTCAGAACATAAGAAATGGGATAATAATAAATATTATTTACAAAGTGAATTGAATACTCTAAAATGAAATTATTTATCATATTTGAAAAATATTTTCAGCAACAAAATTAATAAAAAATTAAAGCATTTACAGTATATAATTAATCAAATTTATTTTCAATTGCCAATTGCATGCATGCCTTTCGCAATAATATTGATTTAATAAAAAATTTAATCTTTATTAAAAAATAATTTACTGAAATTATTAATTAAATGAATTCTAAAAAAATACAAAACTTAATTTTGTTTCTAAAAATATATTCAAAAATTAGTTGAAAATAAAAAATAATTTACATTAGTCACAAATGTATTATAACCGTGCATGTTTTATCCTGCTATCTACGAATAGTAGAAATAGTCTTTTCAATAGCTTCATGCTATGCCATTTCACTAAACAATAAATTGATAAATTTGCATTATTTTGAATTTGTAATTAATTAAAAAATAGATTTGAATTAACACTAATATATTTACTTTAATAATAAATTTGCAATAAAATTCTTTAATAAAATAATATTATTTTTTATAAAAATTAACATGTTATTTAAATGCTTATATATACATCTCTATAAAATAATCACAAAGATTAATTTTAAATTCTTAGAAGAATCACATTTAATGTAAATATAATATAATATTTTATCATTCAGCAAAATTCTCTTTCATACAACATCATTGATGATCATAATTATGCTACATAGCAAAACATAACTCTTTCAGAAGTAGCATTTTCATCAGGTATAAATATTTATTGAAAATAGATCTTTAATGTATTTAGAAACACGCTATTAAAGTAGACTTGTTCTAGTATTTTTTGTACTGAATTTTTATGATAAATATTTTATTAATAATTTTTTAACGACGGCCGCACAGGAATTCATATAGAATGAGTTTCAAAGTGTTTATCGGCTACAAGGAGAGGAGATCAATAACAAAAATTTTAACAACATGTGAAACTGATTAAAATGCAATAGAACTATCAATATTTTCAGACCCTCAATTTTTGCGCGTTAATTTTATTCCCTCTAATAATAGATTGAAAAATTACAAATATGAAAATATTCTTTACTATTTAAATTATTTTCTTGATTTGGTTTTATTTAAATAGTTTCTTTAAAAACAATAATAGGTACTAGTTTGGCGGCTATTAAAAGAAGCAAATAATAAAGGAAAAATAATGATAATAACATGATCAGGAGAATATGCAATAAATATAGAAGAAAATAATTAGATATAATTTAATAATGAATTTTAAGAATATTTAATTAATATATAAGAAAATAATGAGAAATAAATACATATAATAATAATGAATTAGTCGAAATCGGAATTATCTTTCTGAAAAATGAAAAAATTGATAATAATAGTATTGTTGCTTTTATCGTCATTGAAAATGTAATATAATAATAAATAAAAATTTAATACAAAAACAATTCTGACCACCTAAGTAGTACATAGTGATGATAGAAATAAATAAGACTCATTAATAATTTAATTAATTGTTTTGCTCTTTAATTAGTATACAGTGTGTTAAGAAATTATAACCCCCTTGAATTTTTTGAGTTTCTGTATCTTCCCGTTGTCGGATTGTTCTGAAATTTTTGCAGTAGTGTTGTAATGTATATTAAATAATATTTACAAAATATCTTTAAAAATTTCTGATCTCAGACTTTTTTTTGAACGTTTTTCCAAAAAATTAGTGTTAATAAATTATAACCCCCCTTTAGTAAAATTTTTGTTTACCAGTCAAAAAATCCACAAAAATTTTTCTGAACATATCTACCAATATAGATAAGAAATACAAGAGAATTGAAGTCCTTATGTATTCCCATCATCGAGATCTCGAAATCCGAAAATCAACGTAGAACGGGGGTAAAGGTCTTTAAAAAATATTTTCGACCCCTTAAAGGTGAAATAAAAATTTTATTTTGGGCTTATCTGAAAGCCCTTTAAATTTGCTACAAGATAGTATTAATTTTATTCTCCAGAAAAAATTCACCTATAAGAAATAATGAGTTTAGTTTCTAAGTTACATTTCTAACACTTTTTGGGGGCGTTTCAGTGACTTTTATGACGTGAAAATTTATCACTTTGGCTCTCGACGGTGAATTTTTTCTGGAGAATAAAATTAATACTATCTTGTAGCAAATTTAAAGGGCTTTCAGATAAGCCCAAAATAAAATTTTTATTTCACCTATAAGTGGTCGAAAATATTTTTTAAAGACCTTTACCCCCGTTCTACGTTGATTTTCGGATTTCGAGATCTCGATGATGGGAATACATAAGGACTTCAATTCTTTTGTATTTCTTATCTATATTGGTAGATATGTTCAGAAAAATTTTTGTGGATTTTTTGACTGGTAAACAAAAATTTTACTAAAGGGGGGTTATAATTTATTAACAGTAATTTTTTGGAAAAACGTTCAAAAAAAAGTCTGAGATCAGAAATTTTTAAAGATATTTTGTAAATATTATTTAATATACATTACAACACTACTGCAAAAATTTCAGAACAATCCGACAACGGGAAGATACAGAAACTCAAAAAATTCAAGGGGGTTATAATTTCTTAACACACTGTAGTTGGTAATATTAAGAAATATTCAAATTTAATTTATCAGAAAATATAAAGATCGACGATAAACAAGTCTGATCTGCAAGAATTGGATATAAATCTTTTTTTATATATGAATATCTTATTATTTATTATAAATATTTATTATATTAATATTATATAATAATAATTTCTTAAATTTAAAATTTAAAAAATATAAAAATTAAACTAAAATGACAAATTTATTCAAATTAAAGTATAAAAGAAATACTTAGACAATTAGTCTAAGTATTTCTTTTTTTTTCCCAATGAAAAATAATTCATTGATTTTCCACCTGGAGCCCGTAGCTAACATGGAGCGGCTCCGAAATTCGACGGCTCCGAAGCCGGGATCAAGCTTTCGCGTAAATTTATTTAAAGGTATTCAGAAAATTTAAAGGTATTCAGAAAATTTAAAAGTATTCAGAAAAACTTAAACTAGAAATTACAGCCTATAAGTGTTAGAAAATATTTTAAAAGAAAGTTAACCAGGTTTTTTGTTGATATTTGGGGTTTGGGATCTCATGATAGATGATGTTAAAACTTTGTTACTTCTGTATTACTATCTATATTGATAGATATGTTTACTGGGTATCACGACTTTTGCGCCGAGAACATTTGCGCCGCGACTTATGCGCCGCGACTTTTGCGCCGGGTGACTTTTGCGCCGCGACTCTTGCGCTGCGACTTTTGCGCCGGGTGACTTATGCGCCGCGACATTTGCGCCGCCATTATTTTAAAAAATCCGGATCCGAAAAATGCCGGATATCTGAAAATTTCGGTTCGGATACCGGATCCGGATATCCGAAGATTTCCAACTATCCGACAACCCTACTAAAGTGAGGTCCGGCTGTAGTTATTGATATATTTTTAATGATAGTGGCGGCGCAAAAGTCGCCCGGCGCAAAAGTCGCGGCGCAAAGGTTCCCCGGCGCAAAAGTCACTCGGCGCAAAAGTCGCGGCGCAAAGGTTCCCCGGCGCAAAAGTCACTCGGCGCAAAAGTCGCGGCGCAAAGGTTCCCCGGCGCAAAAGTCACTCGGCGCATAAGTCGCGGCGCAAAAGTCGCGGCGCAAGTGTCGCGGCGCAAATGTTCTCGGCGCAAAAGTCACGGAACCGTTTACTGAAATTTTTGTTTATTTTTCGATTGATACATAAAAAATTTTCGTGGGTTCTCTTATAATTATTCCAAAAATTTTTGAAAAAATTGATAATTTCATCCTAAATGAATTTGAAACTACTTTTGCATGTAATTTCTAAATAATGTTTCCATTACATATGTAAAATTCAAATCAGGTCATTGAGAAAAAAACGAAATTAGGAATTCCAACGCTTTTTTGGGAGAAGGGGGGGGGGAGGGGAATTCTCAATTACAGAAAATCGCAATTTATTTTTTTATGCCGGAAGTATATACACGGTTTTAAATATTTATATTTCATAAATATTAATCAATTTTTTCCTTTAATATAAAAATATTTAATACATTTATTATCTACACTACATCTGTTGAATTCTTTTTGATTTTTAAATTTGTCGAAAGCAATGTAGCCAAAAATTGCCATTGAAGAACTTTCTCTCTCTTCAAAAATAATTAATTTTTAAATATATTGTTAAAAATAGAGTTAATAACGTGTCCGGACAATACGTCTTTGGAAGATGTGTCAGTGGACTATTGGTTAGTGATGATATAAAATGATTAAAAGTGATGATATAAAGTAATAAAAAAATGATATGAAAAGACTGGTATATAAAGAGAATAGGAGTATCTCAAAAGGTATTTTGGGGGATTAAAAGAGATATAGAGTGATTTGTTGAACTTAATGCCAATATCTCGAGTTTATCTCGAGTTATTTTGTGTAGATCAGTGGATTTGCAGAAATATCAGTGAATTTTTACTTCTTTATATCATCACTTTTAATCCCCTTATATCCTCACTGACCGATTGTCTACTGACGCATTTTCAAATGACGCATTTTCCGGGAGCCGTTCATAAAAATGCTCAACGATTTTACAGTAATAATAAGGTCTTATCGGGTTTTCTCACTTTTTTATATATCCGACAATCGAAAACCTACCTGTATTATTATTTTCCCCTAACAATTAGGCTAAGTATAAACTTTGACGTTTTTAGACGGAAATAAATATCAAAATTTTATTACCCCCATATAAACTTTCTAGCTTTGCGACATTTAAAATTCCAGTAAAAATATCCTCCCTGAGAGTATTATTTAACGAATCTTTAATAAGCATATTCTTAGAATGCGCCACATTTTTCATACTTTCTTTAATTTTGGGCTAAAATAAAATTTTGGATTTAATTTATTATAATTAATTATTCTGTTTACTTCATTCCGAATCCAAATTCCAGCAATTGTGTAGTTAATAGAAGCTTCTCTCGTCTTAGGTTCACTTTGGTATATTTTAAGCATATTAAGAGCAAGCTTCTGTTTGAGAAAAAATGGATTAGA
This sequence comes from Meloidogyne arenaria, assembly GCA_036172955.1. Classification (NCBI taxonomy): domain Eukaryota; kingdom Metazoa; phylum Nematoda; class Chromadorea; order Rhabditida; family Meloidogynidae; genus Meloidogyne; species Meloidogyne arenaria. The sequence goes on along the minus strand of JARQAB010000015.1, from coordinate 3,237,613 downwards.
TACATTGTTAATTATTTGTATAAAACAGGGTGTGCCTTTCGCCTTTTCATCTTTCACCAAAATTTCGCCTTTTTGGACAAACGCCTTTCATGTTTCGTTTTTAGATTGTCTTTCGCATTTTCGCCTTTCGCTTTTTAAAAGCTGATTCGGCACATCCCTGATATAGTATAACCATACCTTAATACAATAAATTGCTCTGGCATATCTCACTTCTCGTGAAATAAATCCACTTGTTTTTGTAAAATGATTTTTATTTCTTTGAAATAATTTGCGAAATACTGCACCATTTTTAGTGGCTTCCAAAAGTTGTTTATATAATTCACTATTTCCTTCCATTATAAGATTTTTATTGAAGAGAAATTCCTAGAATAATACATAGCTTTTTTCTTTATCGAATATGGTTATCGGATCCGGTAAAGGCCGGATAAACGAAAATTTTCGGTTCGTTACCGGGTCCGTTTATTCGAATATTTCGGTTTGAATACCGGATCCAGATCCGGATATCCGAAAATTTCCAACTTCCTACAACCTTATTATCGAATCGAGATTTTCGATAACAATTGACTTACAGAAGCCACATTATTTTTATTTCTATCCACTTCATATACACCTAATTCCACACCATTCATTTCTAAATTTTCTCTTTTGTTTTTATATTTATTAACAATACAGTCATCATTCATTTTTAAACATTTATTTATTTCATATTTTGCTTTTTCCGTAGCATCATAAAGTTCTATTTCTTCCATATTGTCAATTTTGTTTTGTGTTTCTATTTGTTTGATTTCACATAATTTGTTTAACTCTTCTTTAGATGTTGTAAAAACCTCGTCTAGTTGACGTACTAAAAGATTTTTAGAGGAATATTCATTTTCATTACCTTTAACCAAATTAGCTTCATCCAGCTTTTCAACATTTTCCTCAGCCTGCAATTCTTCCGCGTAAATCTCCATATTTGCTTCTTCGATCTCTTGACTAAATTTTTAATTTTTTTCATTAGATATAGTTATGTTTTTTTCTTTATGCTCCCAAAAGTTCGCAAAATTTATCCGCAAGTTTTTTACAAGTATTTTTATATACAAAAAATAGCTCGCAATTTTCCAAATTATATTAAAAAAAACTTAAGAATTTTACAAAATTTAAAAAATCTAGGATCTAACTTGAAGACAAATTCATCAATTTTCTTATTTATTTCTACATAATCTATTTGAATATAATCATCCATTGTCCCATTTTCATGGTCTAAACTGCTGTCAAAATGTTGACTTTTATTCATATTTTGTAGCTCAATTTTTTCGAAGTTTCCTTTATTGTGTACTTTTTCCTTTAAACAATAAGAGTATACCATGAGTTGTTAAGACCCGATCACAATTAATTAACTTACTTACCTTTCTATTTTTATTCCTATAGTGTGGTTTGATAAGATTTGTAATATACCATTCGAAAGCCCTTTTTGAGACACAAAATTGGATGTTAAAAATTTACACTTTCAATAAAATTAAATCACGAAAAAGATTCAGTATCGCCGATTCAGTATTTTCCGATTAGTAATGACCATGACTATTGATTTTTGACAGATCCGAATAATTCTCATATCATTCGAAAGGTCTTTTCTGCCAGTCTTGGGATCCGGCATCGATTTCATAATTGGACGGATATTATCTGATCATCACATACACATGAAAACTTATTTTTTCTGCCAGTGACACAGGGATGTTTCGAAACAAAACAAATCTTCGAAAATCGGAAATCGAAATAAATCCGAAAATATCGAAATCGAAATTCGAAATTATATTTTAAAATTTTATGTTACATATTATATTTTAAACTTTTGCTTAAACTTTAGAATTAGGAAAACCAGTGACAGAATTTGTAGAAACTGGGAAATCACAAACATACTAATTCGGACACAAAATCCGAACCAAAATTAGGATGGACAAATCACCCAAAAAACTCTAAAATAGCTTAACAGTGTAAACCTTTTGTAGAATGATCAGATCAGCTCAATTATGAAAAAGATGCAGCACGCGGAGACCTATCAAATCATGTATAAAAATTTCTATAATATTGATTTAACTAAAAGTTATGGCCAAAAAGCCTAAATACTAAATTGGCCGATACTGAATCGGAGATACTGAGTCGTCACATACCCATGTCAAGTAAAAAAAATATCTTTGATTTCCCCCGAAAACTCTGGTTTCGAAATCTGCGTAAATCAAACGGGAAACCGAACGGCATTCAGAAGCTCTCGACCATAAATTTAAGTATAATCATGGTTTAAAATTTAGGTAATTCTTCGGTTCGTACCCCCCCCCCCCCGTTCGTACCCCCATTCAGAAGCTCTCGACCATAAATTTAATTATAATCATGGTTTAAAATTTTAGGTAATTCTTCGGTTCGTACCCCCCCCCCACCCCACTCCTTTTTCCTTCCTCAAAGTGTTAAAAAATGGTCAGTCAGTCTTATGTTATAGAACTCGTCGAGCTGTGTCGAATGACACCAAAATCAACGTGATTGGACAAGATTTGGCAAGATTATGACATGAAGTATACCTAACGGAGTCAATGACTTTATGTCATAACTTTTGTTCAATCTTGTCCAATCACGTTGATTTTGGTTTCATTCGACTCAGCTCGACGAGCTCTTTCTAATGAGCTGTCATTTGCATAAAAATTTTTTAATTCTAAAAATCACCCTATGATTTTTCAATATTCAGGTGTCTGTATCTCGGTCAAATCAATTTGGATTTTTTTGATTTTGGGGTCATTCGACGCAGCTCGACGAGTTCTATAACATAAGACTGACTGACCATTTTTTAACACTTTAAGGAAGGAAAAGAAAGTGGGGGTACTAACAGAAGAATTACCAAATTTTACAAGCTGTTAGACATCAAATTATTAGAAATTTAGACCAATGAAACTCGTATAACGGATAATTATAATCGCACCGTATAATAATCATAATAATCCATCATTGTCTCATTTCCATTTTCTAAATCAGTTTCAAATTTTTGACTATCGTTTATATTTTTGCCATCAATTTTTTCAAAGCTTCCTGTACTGATTTCTTTTTCCTTTAAAAACTAAAGTATAAGCTATTATAAGTTATTTCATGTTAGGTTATTTAGTTATTATTAAGTTATTATAATTACGAAGTTATTATTTAAGTTATTATTTATTTTTTTATTATTATAAGTTATTTCGACCAGATCAGAAAATTAAATTACCTTTATATTTTTGCTGTGTATTTTATTTTCATACATTTTTGTGGTAGGCTTTTTAGTTATCATTTTTGAAGTCTTAATTAAAGTTAGCTAATTTTCAATGTTTAAAATTTATTATAAAAATTTTTCTAAATATTAGTAATTCGATTAGACAAGGATCAGATAAATTTATTTAAATTTCAATCCCTCTATTTTAGTTTTTTTTCTAAATAAAAAAATCCCCTTTATTTCTTCATCCCCTTTATTTTAAAATTTATTAAAAAATATATTCTTATAAAATATGAAGGCGAGAAAGTCTCAGCCAATTATTGGTCGATAATCAAATACAAATTATAATTATTAATGAATTTATGCAGGATCTCTATTGCCTTCTATTTTGAATTAAACTCATATTTATTAAACTCATAATAAAAAAAATTAAACTCATAATCAAACTCATTATTAAATTACTATTGTTTATTAACATTATTAAACTCATTATTAAACTCATAGTTGTTACTATTTATTCGTATTACTTACATTTGAACTTGTTCTAACAGTTTTATTCACTATTCGATCAGCTATTTTATTTTTCATTAAAGTCACATTCATGTTTTTTGTGCCATTACTAATTTGATTAAAAACATTTTTTGTTTTATTTTTTCTTCCAGATTCAATTATATTTTTTGTTTTAGTAAATGTTCCATTAGTAATTAAAGTTTTATTTGATGTTTTAAATCTTTTCTTGGGCTCTTTCGTTGTATTAACTGAAAGGATTTTTGTAAGTTTTTGAGCTCGAGGCTTTTTTAAAATTGAGGTTGCATTTGTTTTCGTTGTTATATTTTTAATTCCTAAGATGCTTCTCTTCCCTTCAATCTTTACTAAACAATATAAGATGTAAATGATTGTTAGTTGCATTAATATTAACGAATAAAGATTCATTCTAATTAAATAATTTTTAAATATAATATTTAATTCTATAATTAAACTGACTTTAAAATAAACGTGGAAATAAACATAATTATTTAGCTACATGTTAAACGATGAATCATTCTATAGATTTGTAAATTATGTAATTAATTAGTTTTTATTTTAGAAAATAAATATTAAATAAATGAATACTAATTCTCAATTTCGTTTCCCTTTCGTACTTACTAAGAAATTAATAATATTCAGACTTACTTAATCTCACTCTATTTATTTATGAATTCAGTCAGTTAAAAAGATAGGTTATGATTTCATGTGCTTACGTGAATATTTTTAAAGATATCAAATAAAATGTTTGTAGAATTTAACATATTTTTGTAAACTTTTGGTCTTATTTGCCTAATTAAATTTATTAAAGGTTTATTAGATGTTTAAAGCAATATGGTAGAATGATTTCACCGTTATATCCTCAAAAAGTAGTCTCTTTTTATTATCTTAATTTATACATATTAAATGATATATTTATTTACTTTTTAAAATTAATTTATATAAAAGTAAATTCGATTAAATACGAATACCCGCATATTTTAATGAAATAATGAAAATAAATTTGAGAGATTTTAAGGGAATTTTAATTAATTTCTTTATAACTTTAAATAAATGATCAGGAATTGGATTTAGAATTTTGTTAGAATAGGAATTAGGAGTTGAACTTAAGTTGAATTAGTCTGATCAACATTTTAATAACTCACAAAACACCCATTTGTTTCTCTCAATATATCACTAGATAATCTTCTCCAGAGCCCGAATTTAGTTCTTCAAAATAGGGTTGCGCCCTAACGCTCGGGGGTTTTCGAATTGTTTCGGGGCGGGGTACGGGTAGGGGGAGCAAAATATGGTCGGGGGTTCGGGTAGACGTATGGTGTTTTAATATAAAATTTTTTAAGGACAAAGTTCAAAAAAGTTCTATTTCTTTAATTTATTCGGAAATTAAGAGAATATGGAGTGATTAGATGGATTTGACGGATTTAAAGGTGCCAGATTTATTCTTTTATTATCGGGGCAGGCAATATTTTTGAAAATTTTGGAAGACAAGAATCATAATTTCCTAATTTATTTATAGTCGAATGCAAAAATTTTTGAGATCAATGACTAAACAAAGATCTTTGAATTGTTTTTATGATTAATATTATTTACAAATAACATTAAGCTTTACAATTAAACTTTAAATTTTTAATCATTAATTTTTGTGAGGAAAAGCAAAAAAACACCAGTTTTTCTAAAATGTATCCAATCCCAGACCACATTAAACCGAGACCGAGGATCACCGAGACTGAAAAAACGAGTATCGAGGTCGAGGGTCAAATTTGAGGAGAGACCCTTTGAGGTCTTTCACACCAACTCAATTGAGGTGTACCCAGAGGTGTGTCGGAATTCCATAAATTCTCTATATTCCGTCTAATCACCAAAATCCCACAATATCTTTTTTCATCCATTCAAATTTGACTTTTGAGTTGCAAAAAGAAATTTTACTCCGTCAAACTACAAGTAAGATGGCACCATAGTTTGCCAACTTAAAATTTTATAATTAGTTCAGTTTTGAAAATAAAAATTTTTATCCTATTTCCGGTTTTTTCCCTTCCGATTTCCGAAAAAAATTTGTTTTTAAATTTCTGAGGTTCGACTTTTGAGCCAGTTCCCATTTCCGGCTCTTCCGATTTCCGAAACCTCTGACTATTCAGTATCTGAATCTGTGTACCATTTAATTAATATGGGGCTGGGATTGGATACAAGTTAGAGAAATCAAAAATTTTTCATTCGGCTCTAAAAAATAAAAAATCCGGTTACGCGTCTAAAAAATTTTCAAAAATTTACCTGCTCCGTTAAAACTTCTCCTAACGCTATAAATGATGGAATTACGGGAATTATACAAAAGTACAATCTTGCACAAGTAATGAATGGTTCTATTTTGCTACCCAAAATTAATTATATAATTTAATAGGTTATTATAAATTAAGTTAACGTAAATATGACTGATTGGGAGGAACGATACCAAACTAAAATTATTTTACAATTTATGATGACTGTTTGTGAAAATTAAAGTCCGCATTTTTATTAATGTAAACTAAAAAATGATAGACTAAAATAAATAAAAAGGCCAAATAGTCACCAAAGTCAAAATATGAGATAAAAATGCCAAAATAATAAAATTCAATTTTACCTAATAAAATAATGCAAAACTGAAAAATTTCGGAAAACTAACAGAGCCGAAATATGTCGAAATATATGTCACTTGAAAGAGCCCGTCGAGTTGAGTCGAATGGTGAAAAAATTTTCGTGCGGACTCATACAGGGGCTGAGATAGGTCCGCAAAAATCGAAAAACCATAAGGGAGAGTAAGCTCGATTTTGGGGTCAAAAAATTCGATTATACAATTGATACTTCGAAAGAGCTCGTCGAGAGGAGTCTCTGCGGTCGTGCTCGCTTCGCTCGCGGCGACCGTAGCGATGCGGCGGCCGTCGTTACGCTCGACATGCCCGGCTTCCTCCGCAGCGGCAAAAACTTTTTCCGCGTAGGCCCTATGTAGGGGATAAAAACAAACGGTCATGACTTTGGCAGATCAACTCAGATTTCGTTGATTTTGGTGTCAATCGACTTTTCTTGACGAGCTCTTTCGAAAGAGGTATAATTTGCATATTCGAATTTTTCACCCCAAAATTGAGCTTACTCCCCCCTATGGTTTTTCGATTTTCGCGGACCTATATCTCGGTCCAAAAATTTTTCCTCGGGCTAAAACTGGTGGCATTCGACTCAGCTCGACGAGCTCTTTCAAATGGTATAACATTTGTATTTCAAGCTCGGCACCCATATACTAAAGTACAGCCATTTTTGAAAAACCATTATTTAATTTTTTAATTATATAATTAAAAAAATTGTATGTAATTACAATAATTGATATTCATTAACTAATTGTTCTTCATTAATTTTTTTTACGAAATTAAATTTAAACATAAATAATTTTTCAAAATCAATATACAATTTTTAACTGGTACTTTATTAATATCCCACCCCCCACCCCTATTTGAGTCTCAGATTAATTTTCCTTTTTTGCTGTCAATCCTCCTTTTCCTCACAAATTTTAATAAATGACAAGTTAGAATGCCTCATTTAAAATTTTTCTCCTTCTAACTTGCCTTTTGCTTAAAATTTATGAGGGAAAGGATGATTGACAGTAAAAAAGGAAAATTAATCTAATACTCAAATAGGAGTGGGGGGGGGGGGGGGGGGGGTGGGATATTAATAAAGTACGTTTTAACTCAAATAATTTTTACAAAATTAAATTACAACAAAAAAAATTTTTTAACATCAATAATCAGTTTTAACACAAATAATTTTTTAATAATTAAATTTAATTAGAACATAAATAATTTTCAGAACCAATATTTAATTTCTTAACTCGAATAATTTTTTTCAAAATAAAGTTAACTTTAATTAAAACAAATTATATTTGAAAGACCAATATTTAATTTTTTTAAAAATTAAATGAAAACTAATATGATTAAGATTGGTAATTCCGAGCCTGGTCCCCCCCTTTTTTTCCTTATTTTTCCTTCCTTATGAATGACATAATGGTCAATTTTTCTTCCTTCCTCAATTTCACTCTAGTTCCCTGCGGCAAGTTTAAATCAGACATTCCTCACAAAATAAGAGGCATTAACAAAGAAAGGATTAATTTATGAATCGATTAAAGTTAGAATGTTATGAAAACATGACATTCTTATTTAATTTTAAAAATATGAATATTAATTTTAAATAATGTTATCTAATGTTATATACCAACTTTAATCGATTCATAAATTAATCCTTTCTTTGTTAATGCCTCTTATTTTGAGAGGAATGTCTGATTTAAACTTGCCGCAGGGAACTAGAGTGAAATTGAGGAAGGAAGAAAAATTGACCATTATGTCATTCATAAGGAAGGAAAAATAAGGAAAAAAAAGGGGAGGGACCAGGCTCGGAATTACCTTAACATTTTTTAATGCAAATTTTTTATCAAAGAAATACAACTAATTTATTTTATTAATCATCCACATCATTTTTCTATTCAATGATTGTAATTAGTCTACATCTAAGTCTACATCTAATATATTAATATTAATATACATTATTCAAAATTTTTTTTGATTATTCAAATTTTTTGATTATTCAAAATTTAAAATTTTTTAATAAAAAAATGATTTTTAACAAAACTAAAAAATTTTTGGCGAATTTTTTACAAATAAAAAAATTAAAACTTGAATTGTAATTTTTCATGTGACTTTGTAATTTGTTAAAATATCGACAATAGGTCAATTTTTAAATCATAACTTTTCTTTATTTGTTGATGCAATAGTTTCAAAATTTTCCTTGGTCGCTCTCATTTTTATAACGTTAACGTTTTACAATATAGTGTGTATTTAATCATAATTTATTTTTTCTAGAATTGAAGTTAAAACTTATTGTAATTTTTGGTAAATTATAGTTTAGAAATGATTGGGGAAGCATGTTCTGTTTGTATTTATTTAATTTAATAAATATTTTAATTTATTTATATATATTTTTTTAATTTAATTTTTATATTTTTTTATATTATTTAATTTAAATAAAATTTTTTTATTTTATTTACATTTTATTTATATTACATTTAATTAATTTATTTACATTATCTATTTACATTTATTTTATTTTATTTACATAAATCATTTAATTTAACATTAACTAACAAAATTTATTAGTTAAAAATTTAGAAAAAATATCTGTAGACCCTCAACCAGATATGAGGAGCCGGAGTCTATTAACGCCTTCATTGTAAAATTATTCGTCCTAATTTATTGGTTTATCTCGGACCTCTATAACAACAAAAGGTTTAAAATATTTATATTTCTGGAAAATGGTTAGTTTATATTATTAAATTTTTCTTTAGCTCTAGATCCATCCCACCTTTTTGAAAGTTGTCCTCAACTTTATTTAAAATCTGATCCATTTTGTTGTTTTACAATTTTTTGATGTTGGCATTTTGTCGTTTTGGGATTCTTTTTGCAAATTATACTATTTAAATCGAAAAATAAAGGGATTTATTCATTTTTCCAATTTATTTATTTTCGAGTATTTTTAAGTTATATTATATTCTAAAAATCATTTTTTGTTTTATTATGTACTTGAAGTTTTCTAAGCAACTAATATCCATTAAGCAAAATTTGTTAAATTTAGTTTTATTAATTATTCATATTGTCGATAAAATGTTAAGCAACGAAGTAAATATTTTCAAAAGTGATGTTAATTTTTATTTTAATTTTGATTGTAATGCTGAACTGTTTTATGAATTGAATTTTATTATAATTCATGAATTTGTTATAATTTTTAATCTTCTATCTTGTTTCATAAATCTTCTAACTTAATTTAAATTATGATGAATGTTAATACTACATTTTTAAAATTAAAATGTTTTTAATATTTCATAAAGATTATATAAATGTAATCGACATTTATTACTTTTATTTATTATTAAAACATTTACATATAAATATCGATGATTCTTTTAATTTTATTATTTCATAAACATTGATCCTAATTTTAAATTTTCTATTTAACAGCTAAAAATGTTTGTGGTGCGAGCATTTATTACAAATAACAAAAAATTTTGTTCGATATGTATCGAGATAAATGTAGTTTTTGCCACGCAGGCTGCTGCAACCCTCGTCTTCCCGGTATCGGGCAGGGCTTGCTTAAAATGTACTCGCCCGGTCTTTTCGTTGAGCCAAAATTCTATGGTTCTCTTATGTTGGTCATTTATTTATTATATATGGTCATCTAGTTATTAATATATGTATACAGCAGAAAGTATATTATGGTTGCATATTTCATTTCCTCGTAAACAAAACCAAATATTTACTAATAAATAGAAATAAACTTAAAAATTTTCAAATTATTAAATATATATTAATGTAAGATTATTTTTATTTTTTTAATTTAATTTTTTGAATTAAAATTTATTAGAATTTATTTGATTTAAATTTTTTACTCCTGGAGCTGCAGGTTCTTACAATTTTTAGTATTTTAATCAGGGCTGGGCGCAATCGAAAAAAAAGATTCCGCAACTCGCAATCCGCAACTCGCAATTTAAAAAAAAATCCGCAAACGCAATCCGCAACTCGCAATTTTAATTTAAAAATCCGCAAACGCAATCCGCAATTTCTTTTTAAAAATCCGCAAACGCAATCCGCAACTCGCAATTGCAAAAAACCCGCAATTTACGCAATTTCCGCAACTCGCAATCCGCAATTTTTAAAAATGGAGATAAAAAATTTAATCACTTCAAACTCAGAGTATTAAGAGGGATATCAGTGGATTAAGAGAGATTAAGAGGATTTGAATGCTTATAAATGGATCCCCCTATTATCCTCCAAATTTCTCTTAATCCACGGTGTTAATCCCAAGTCCATGACACCTCTTTGCAATACTCCAAAATCATATATCTCTTAATCCTCAGGAGTTAAACTTAAGATGATTTAACAAACGTAGTCACAAACCAACGAAATCTCACAAACCCTTTATATCTCTATTAATCCCAAAAATCCATTCTTAATTACTCGTAATACATCCACCACAGCAAAACTTTTCGAATTTTGGAAGGAGAAGCCAACAATAGTTTTTTTAGCGCCGTAGGCGAAAATTTTGAGAATTTTGGAGCTCAAGAAGCCAGATTTCTTCCTTTTTCAGCGCCGCAGGCGCTGAAAAACAACAATATTAAAGATCCCGCAAATTGAGAAAAAATTCTCGGGATCCCTTCTTCAAAAATTTCTTCGGGACAGGATCCCGCGGGATTAATCCCGTAAATCCCGATAATCCCGTTCGCCGCTTAAAAATCGGGATTTCGGGACGGGATCCCGTAAAATCCCGAACGGGATCCTGTCCCGTGCCGCAACTAAAAATAATTAGTTTAAACATTTCGCCAAATAAATTTTATACATTTTAAAATAAGACAAGTTGCGTGAAAATTGCGTAAAAATCGTAAAAATCCGCAACTCGCAATCCGCAACTCGCAATTTTTTTTAAAAATCCGCAAACGCAATCCGCAACTCGCAATTTTAATTTTAAAATCCGCAAACGCAATCCGCAACTCGCAATTGCAAAAACCCCCGCAATTTACGCAATCCGCAACTCGCAATCCGCAATTGCGCCCAGCCCTGATTTTAATGCCTTTAAAAATGTTATAAGTTTAGTTGGGTAATTTTGTAAAAGGTTGTCTTTGCTTCTTTTAAAATTGAAAATCTTTTAAAATTTTTAAAAACTATTAAATTTAATAAATATATTTAAATATATAGTTTGAACACAATAAAATTAATAAGATTTTATAAAAGGGATACAAAAGTAGGCAACATTTTATAAATTTATTTATAATGTCAAGTATTGATGTTCTTGATTTATTTTAAATCTTTAATATTTACTTAAGGTTCGCAAAATGCGGGTCCGCAAAGTTCAAGCCACGTAAATATTTGTTTGGTCCGATCTCTATGTTAACTGTGGGAGTCAGCGAAATTTACTCTTGAAATTTTTAGTAAAATGGGATTTATAGAAAGCTATTCTTGATTTAAATTTTATAATAATTTTGCATAAAGGATCAATTGCTGGTTGTTTTCAAAGCAATCAAAGGCATGGAACTGGAGAATTTGGTTCCATGGAGAATTTTTTCTAAGAATGGCTTTTTCTGATAAAGTTTTATTTTTGAAAGGAAAAAAATAAAAGGAAAAAATAAAAAAGTGGAAAGGGAAAATAAAATATTTAAATTTTTCCACAGAAAACTCTTGTTGAGAGGTGGTTGAGTGGTTAAGTTGAGCGACTTCGGTTTTTTGGAAAAATCTTATATTTTACCAGAAAAAAAATTTTTAGACAAAAATTTTCTTAAAAAATGCACAAAAATTAGCAAATTTTAGAAAAAATATGCAAAATAGGCTGAAAAAAGGCAAAATAAGGCATTTTGCCAGAAAAGGTTAGAATAGGCAATTTTAGGCAACGATAAAACTAGTTAGAAATAAGATATCAGTAAAATAACACCTGATTTGGACGTTTCAGCATCAGGCCTATCTAGGAAAAAAACAGGCATTTGCCTAAAAATCCTAACCCTAAATATGATTTTGTTCATATAAAGTGTTTTTTAAAGTTTTTTTTCACTAAATGTACATTTAAAGTGTTCCTCGAGTAAATAATTTTAATTATAGTTGATCAGAAATTTTTTTTCGAAAAATTTTTAACAAAAAATTTTTTGAAAAAATTTTTTCAGTATTTTTTTAAATTTTTGACAAAAAAATTTCATAAATTTGAAAATTTTGACCAATTTTTAGCAAAATTTTACAAAAAATATGGAAGAATATGGAAAATATGGATTGATAACTCATTATCTGTCTTATCAACATATGCTAAACCTATGTTTTTTGGACGTTTCAAGACCCAACTAGGCCAGGAAAAAAAATATGGAGATCCATATAAATCCGTTCCCTAGTTATAATAAAACTTAGAAGAAATGATATAAAATTATATTTTCATTGCTTGCTTATTAGTAACTTGTGCTATGACTGATGTTGGCACGGTTTGTTTTATCTTATATTATCCAATTTTTTATTAGCAATGAAGTATATTTTTAATTAGCAATGAAGTATATAGTTAAGATGTTTAGTTAGGATGCTCATTCTAGTTAATTTTTGCTCATTCTAGTTAATTTCGTTTTTTTCTATAAGTTTAATTATTTACAATGATTCAAATGTGTATTCTGATTCACATTTATGAATAATTTGTTATTTTTTTAATTGTCGTCATAGAAATTCGAGATTTTTTTCTGCTTATTGAAATAACTTTTTAATTAGTTTAATTAGAATTATTACCGAAATGTCTATTTTCTGAGATATCTTACCATTTTTCTTAATTTTCTTGAGATATTATTTAATTTTATTTTAAAAAAGCTCTGGTGTGTTTAACTAATTCTAACAGAGTAAATGTAATTATAAGAATTTTCATAGTTAAGTTTAATTATATGTATAATATATACAACAGCTATAATCTACACTTTTTTCCATTTTTTCAAAATTATAGTTGGCTAGCCAAATATCCTTATTTTACCGAGATAGGACAAAATAATAAAACGTAGGCCAACATTGCATTGTTAATAAAATCCTCAACTTTATTAAACATGCTGAAATTTATCAAACTATATATTTATAAAATAATTAAAAATAGATTTAAAGCACACTAAAAATAGATTAAAGCAAAATAGATTTAAAGCACACTTTTTAAATAACGGCAATTCAGCTGAGAAAAATTTTAATGGATTAAAAATAATTTTAACTAGGCTTACATCTCAAATAAATTTCTTAGAAAATTACATAGTTAAATTACTATTTTGAGAAATAATTAGATAACAAGAATTATTGAGAAAAAAAAATTTTTTGATGGGAGAAAACAAATTGAGTTTTTAAAAAAAAATTAGAGAGAAAGGAGAAAAAAAATTAAAACAAAAATAAATTGTAGCCATGTTCTATTGAAGCGCAACATTTGTTGAGAAAGTCATGAGGGCCTTGGAAAAAAAATTTTGTGTTTAGAAAAAAAAAATTTTTTTTTATAGAATTAAAACGGCTTTCCTCTTTCACCGCGCCATGAGTTGCAGTCTTTTAAAATATGCCCATATTGACCACAATTGTAACAGTTCTTTTGTTCTGAGCGCATAAAAGTTTTGCCAGAGAACATTTTCCACTTGTTGCTTGCAAACGGACGCTTCCTTAAATTTAAATTGTTAGTATTTGTATTTATATTTTTAAAATTTCTATTTTTATTTACAAACCATTCTTCTTGATACCTGTTACCACTGCTTGTTCCCTGACCATCATTTCTCCATGAGTCGTTGGACCGATTCTGAAAGTTAAATTTTTCGACACTTTCACTTACGTTCAATTCATCCATAGAGAGAATTTGACCAAATCTGTCCCTTTTGACTCGACCTGACTGTAAAATATTTAAATTAGTACCTACAACTGAGGTGAATTCTGTAGCCTTCTCAATAAACCTTGACCAAACTCTTCCAGCTTTTAGTAATTCAATGTCTCCTACTAGAAAGAGACCATGTTTGCTTCGACTTAGAGCCACAGTACTTCGATTTTCATCTGATAAAAATTAAGATGAGTCAGCTAAGTTACTATCGTTACTTTGAGAGCGAGTAGTCACGAGTACAATAAGATCCGCTTCCATAGACTGATATCCATCTACGGACACCGTGAGCACATTGTATCCAAGTTTTATCAAATTCGACCTGTAAGCATTCTTTTTGAAAAAGATAAAGACATATAACCACAACATTTACCTCAGGCGAAATATATTCATACAATGATGAGACTAGTGTGACAACCGAAGTCGTTTGCAAATCATTTGTAAGACTATGTGAAACCACATCTTGACGACACAAGCCAACCACATTGAGTAGTACTATAGGACAGCTTTGTATAGTCAATGGAAATCGAGAATTCGTCAACAGTGCTCTTTCATCTGCAGAACGTCCTGGCTCTAATGGTTCATTGTGAATTTCATAAGCAGCGTACGACACACACTGCACTAACAAAGGATGCATACGGTAACAAACAGAAAGACGAGTTTGGTGGACTGCCGGCGAGATAAGCAATTGCGGAACAATCGAGTCAAGACCAAATCCATCGTGAAGCGATTTAGGTAGATCTTGCAGATGAGTCCCAATTTGAAATTTGTCACCAGTAATGGGAATTTTCTCCAAATTCGGTAATCTAGCAACAAGATTTGTTATTTCAGCAAAGCTCGTTTGGGTTGCTTCGTCAACAATAAGGACCGTAGTGTCAATCAAAGACGAGTAAACCATATTTTCAGCCATTGCTGCTGTCGAAAAGACTATTTATAAATTTACAAGTTCAGAAAGCATCGAGCCCAGTTTCACTTCACTGGTCAAACGAGGACGCGTTTCAAAATTTTCGCAGTATTCTTTCACATCCTGTTTTGCATTATTATCAAATTTTTCACTAATCTCTTCCAACTTGAGTTTGGTGATAAGCATGTGACGTCTCAACTCATTTATCATTTCTTTGTAACGATCTTTGGCAAAACCTGAGAAAAATGTTATTGCCTTCGACTCTTCCATTTCTTCTGGAGATAATACATTTTCAAGTTCTTTAGCGAGTTTGGCTAAAGGCAAGTTAGCAGATGTAATGATGGCGATTTTAGCATTGGTAAGACTATGGAGAAGAATAGCGGTAACAACGGCTGCACAAAAGGTTTTTCCCACTCCGGGTGGTGCTTGCTGGTAAACCAGCTTGCACCCCCGGAGAGCAAACTGTTAACCGTTTCTTTTTGCCTTTCATTTAATAGTCTCATCAAAGGATGAGGATTTAGTGGCTCAGAGACATCTTCCAATTCCACTATTTCAAATTCTCGTGCCAACAGAGCTTTCATTAATTGCCCCTGTTTAGTGTCTAACTCCGAAAGACGAGACGGCATATTCGCTGAAAAACAACTTCTACGACTTTCACTCCCCTTTATAATGATTGGATGTGCAACAAGCAAACCACCATCTTGTGCATTCAAAAATTCTTCCTCTGTATCACGATTTCTACGTTCTTGAACATTCAGCACTCTTATCACTATACTAAAATTTAATTTAAGATTCCCGAAGGACCGAACATTTTCCGTTTCAATCTTTTTGACCACTCCAAGACCAAAATGAGGATGTTGCATGCTAGACTTGAGTTCAACTTGACATTTTTTTGTTAACTCAACATTTTTTTGTTAAGGCAAAACTAAATATTCTAAAGTCCAAAATAAATTAAAATAATTTCTATGAAATCTTATGATTGTTATATGGAATTAAATAACCATTGCTCATTTTGGACCCGGGAACAACTGGATCATAGTCCTTTTCATACGTTACTCTACAACAGCCGAATAATTAATACATATACTATTTAATATTCAGTTTAAAATATTAATCTAATTTTAAAAAATTTTATCAAAAAATAAAGTAAATTATCAAAGTTAATAGAATCAAAGCCAACATATTATTATCGTTCATATTTATTTGTGCAGATGATCTTGGAGGAAAACTATGTGTTGTGCCTTTAATAAAAGTAGAAGGTTCCTTTTTAGTCGATTCTGTGGTGGATGTGGAAGATGCCCGACTAATTGTTTTTGTTTCAGCCGTTGTTGCTGATTGGGGAAGTAAAGAGTCCTCATTACACAAATCAGTGTGGTTACATTTTATACAATTTTTGTATATTGCAGGGCATTCACCGCAGTTTTGCTCAGCTTAAAATTAATTTTCAAATCAAAAATGTTAAGAAATTTAGAAAATCACTATAAAAAAATTTATTAAAATTTTCCTACTCCTCCAGAAGATGTCCCTAGCAATGTAGCAACTGTCATAGAAAGGATGGCATATTTTAGCTTCTCTAGCATTTGGACGTTGATTACTAGTAAGCTGGTAACATTTAATCTGAGATAGTTTTGTTTCATCATTGCAAAGTGGTTGTGAACAATTAAAGCATTTTGATAGACTTTTTTGGTCAGAACATTTTCCACAGCCTTGGACTTAACATAGTTAGGAATGTTAATTATAGAACTAACAAAATAAAATTGCTATGTATCAGTTATCCTGTCCCATGGATAAAATTTTCGTTATTTTCTATCTAAAGTAAAATCATCCTTTTGTCGACAGTAGATTTTTTAGTTAATGCCAATAAAAATGAAAATTTTACTAGAAAAACGATAGATTTAAATGGGCACAAATAACCGACAAATACCAAAAATTTCTAGTTTACCCTTTTCTCTTTTATTAATCCCAACAAAGCATAATCCTTTCCTACAAACTCTTTTTCCTTTCGTTGCGGTCCATTCCTTAAAATCTTTTTCCCAACAAAACAATTGACTTTCAAAAAATGTATCTGCATTACAAGCTGGTTTATTGTTACATTGGGAGCATTGAACATTACTCATATTTATTTTCTTTATTTTGCTTTGGAGTGTTGTATCTTTAGTCTTGATGTATGGAGAAAGATTGAGAATGCCTGATGGACATTTTCCACAATCATAGTGAAATTGGTCAATCCTCTCGTCTTAATATGAGGATTTAAATTGAAATAGTGAGTATATAATTAGACATGTATCGAACTGGTACCTAACCTACGTCTCTTTTGATAGCCTCATCATGTTAAGGTGCTATACTTATTGAGTGTTAATTTGGTAACAGCTTTTAATATATAGATTAGACCCCTATTAAAATTATTGCTATTAGTTCTGGGTTTAATCCTCTGTATCTCTTCAAATCACTCCTAATCCATAATCTTTCAAAATAATCCCTGACCCGAGCCAAAATCATACAATCCGTGAGCCGAAACCCAAATTTTTTTCAACTTCAAAACAGACCCGATTCGTAAAATATTAGACTGACTCGAGTCTCGAAATCTATAAAATTATAAAAAATACACCTCCATTCTTTTCCTCAATTTTAGCAATATAACAATCAGATTTATTACATTTATTATAACCTCCCATAAATCCAAAGCAATAAAAAGGAGGGTTAGTTTCAATATTGCAACGATGATCTTCACATTCTTCACATGTATGGAAAGGGCACTTTCCACATCCTTTTTTAACTTTAAAAAATTTATTAGAGAATTTTATTTAATTTATTTTTAAAACCCTCATTTGTTGGGGTTCTCCATGTATAGCAAGGATCGTTAAATTTTGTTTTACAAATTTTATTTTTATCTGTCCAGCAATGTTTATAAACTTTATCTTCTGTGTTACAATAATGTCCTTTTGTACATGTCATACATTCAGTTTTATTTTCTATTGAACAATTTCCACATCCTTGTGTTACTATAAGAATATAACTAATTAATTCTCATATATAGTCAACATCGCTATGAGATACACATTTTGGGGAAACACTTAATAACATACATACTCTAAGAAGACTGACTCACCATAATACTTCGAGATAAAAATCGAATTTTATAATGAGGAGTACCTTAAACTGGATATATCGCTTTCTCAATTGGGAGGGACTTGGCCATAAAGTATTACAGTATCGGTTAGTCAGCTTCTCAAAAAATGGCCTCCCTCATTAAAAATGATGTCTTATATATAATAAGGTCTATCTAATATTGAGTTTATTTTATAAGGAAGTTGAATTTAAATTTTAAACCCTACCATTCCCAGTTGTAAAATTTCTTGACACAAAGCATGAATCATGGCAAACTTTTGATCCTTTTATTATTTTCGTTTCATTTGCCAATTTCTCCAAGCAGAACACTTGTTTTTTGAAAAACATTTCAGTATTACACAAAGGACTGTCATTGCATTCTACACAGGGTAATGTGGAAATTGGTATTTGTACTTTGTTATGGAGGGACGAATCATTGAAATGAGGGAGAGATAATGGGCATTTTCCACAATTGTAATGGTACTCATCGACTTTTGTAACTGAAATTGTTATTAGTTTGAAAGAGATTTATTTTGTACAAGTAAGATCTGCTTTTAATTTATTCCTGGATTACTAAAAATGAATGGACATTCGTTCAGAACCAGCTTCCTTAAATTTTGGAATCTTAAACCTTGAATTTAAGTTATTCATATAAGAGGTCGGAAATATTTTTTAAGACATTTACCGTTATTATTGAATTTTAAAATATAACAGTCATTTTTCTGACATTCTTTAACTCCATTAATTCCTTCAACACTTCTACAATAATAAGTATCCTTCCAATTATTACAACGATTATCTAAACACTCTCTACACGATGTAGAATTACACTTTCCACATCCTCTGTTTTCTTTAAAAAAATAAATTTCTTTTTAAATTTATTTAGTCATTGCCTGTGTTATTCTTCATTCTCTCCACAAAACAAGGTGTTTCAAACGATGTTTTACATATAGTCGCATTGTTGCCCCAGCATTGTTTTGGAACAAGACTTTCTTTATTGCAATATTTTGTGTTACATTCTACACAGTCCGTGTCTGTCGTATTAGCTGGGCATTTGCCACATTCTTGTTTAACTAAAAATTTTGTTGAAAAGGAGAAAAAAATTGCGGACAGACATTTGCGGACACATAATAAGTTATACTCTACGGATTTTAGACAACTATGCCCACTGGGTCATTGATACTTATAAAAGAATACTAATATTATGCCAACTGATCAACAATGATCACTGTCTTGAAGCCGTTGATTTCAGTCATGTTGTATAAACCCCGATTGCGTCCCAATGGAAGGATATAGAAAGAATAAAAGTGCTTGGGGTGATTGAGAGGGTATTTATAGGATTAACGAAGATATCATGGGATTAGGCTTATACCAAAATATTTGGGAGGCTTAATGAAAAACCCTCATATGCTCTTCATTATTTTCATCTCAAACCTTTTCCATTTTTGTCTCTCAATACAAAACATGTATCTTTACAAACTCTCTTCATGCCAACAGGTTTAGAAATAGTTTCTGTTTTCCATAAACAAAACTTTGATTTGTTGATAAATTCCTCAGTGTTACATAATGGACTAGTATTACAGTCTACACACTTATTTTTAGGGTGCGCGACATCACATTTGCCACAGCCGTAATCAAATACTGAAAATTTCACATTTTCAGTGGAAGAAACGCTATCCTTAGCGGCTTTGAGTTCACCTGACATATGGAGGATTCAATATTTTAAAATTCCTCAGTGTTACATAATAGACAGGTATCGCAGTCTATGTGGCTAAACCTATTTTTCTTTAAATAAAGCTCCAATCATTAATTTAGGTTTTTTTCATTAATTTAGGCTATCTTAAATTATTGTGGGGTCCAATACAAAGCAAACTTGTGAATTCTACCTTTTTCACCTTCATCAACTTTAGCAATGTAACAACTTGTTTCCATGCACTTCTCATTCCCATCCTTTGATCTACAAATAGTTTTAAAATCATAGTTAAGGTTGCACATATTAGTGTTGCATGTTACACAAGCTGGACTAGGACAATTCCCACAGCCCCTCACAGCTAGAATATGAATGAAAATTGAATAAATAGGATTTTTTAAAAAATCCCCACCTATATTATTTTTTATAATCTCAATATAACAATCTTCTTCATGTTTAATACCGCAGTGAATAGATTGTTTATTGTTATCTAGTCTACATTTTTTATAAACATTTTTTTCTTCGTTGCAATAATTTTTTTTACAAGCATAACAATAATTAGGATTCTTCCCTTTGCAATTTCCGCAGCTTTGCACCACTTAATATTATTTATACATAAGGTTGGTGCTTCCGGGTATCCAGAACCGGAAAAACTCCGGATATTCTGAAATTTTCGTTTCGAATACTGGTTCCGGTTCCGGATATCCGGAAATTTCCCAGGAACCGCCATCCTTAATTATGTCATTTTTAAACTTTAATTTTTTACATACAATTTCCATTTAAATCTCTAAATACATAACATTCCTGATTACATTGTTTAATTGCCTTTTTGAATTTATCCTCTTTTATTACTTTATTTAAACAAAACAAAGTTTTGTAAAATAATTCTTTTGTATTGCACAATGATTGTTCACATAAAGCAAATGGAATATCCTTAATTTCCTTAGGTGTATCTCCACAGCCTTGTTCAACTAAAAGATTAATATTTTGAAGAATTACAAAGCAACAATATTGCTTGACGCTTCGCTTAATACGGCTTAATAAGCAATGACAGTAACCGTGGCGCTGACTTTGCCCTTATAGGTATATCTTAACACTCCCCTTTCCCGTTTTTCCCCAGTTGTTGTTTTTTTTCCTCCGTTGTCAGAACTACTTCCTTCCTTCTCGGAAAAATTTTCCCCGCTTTTATGACCAACTAAACATTTGCTAGAAAAACTGATTTTATGCTACCACATAAATTCTAGAAAAAAATTATTCATTAATTTTTCATCCGGAGCCGAAACCAAGTTTTGAAAAAGGAATCCTGATATCACACCAGATCCACCGATATCCTCCTTAACCACTATAGCCTCCGAATACTGATATCCCATATATACTCCAAATCCACTGATATCCTATACTCCACCGATATCCATCAATCTCCTGACTATATTATTCCTTCAAAGCATACTCATCAGGGTTGGCGTTAGTCTCGATCTTGTTTTATCTCGTTTTAGTATTTTTTGAGAATACGTATCTCGTGAATCTCATGTCTCGGCCCACCCCTGGTATATAAGCCTTGTAATACAAAAATCGTTCCTATAGAAAATTACCAATTTTATTGTCATAGGATATAAAACATTTCTTCAACAAACATGGCCTTTTCCCTTCTTTTACATTTCCATTCTTCACTTTTTCATAACAAAAAATTGTTTTGGCCAACAGTTCTTTTGAGTTACATTTTAAATCTTTACAATCAACGCATGAGCTTTTGATATTCCTTTTATCGCAAGTTCCGCATCCAGCGGTTGAATCTGAATTGATGGTATTTTCTGGATGTTTTTATAAATAATAATTTATTCTAGTTGGAGTTTAGTTTGGACAAGTATGAGAGTAAAGTCCAGATGTAGAATAAAGATCGAAGGACGGCTGACTTATTAATGCTCTAAATGAGTGACGAAACTGTATTAAGAAGTGTTAGACTCTACTGATTGTAGAAGCCAATGCCTACTGGGGCTTGAATAAAAACCTTAACTTATTGTTCAAGCTTTTTCTATTTTAAACTTTTCTATTTTTGTCCAAAATTTTTCCGCACGCCTTCGACTGTATCCAAGCAAGAGGTGGGTACTCCTAAAATTCCTGATTATATTTTCCTTATTTAATTCTCTATCATGTAATCTTTATTTGATCTCATTATCTTTCAATTGAATAAATATGGTTATGCTATAAAATTACTTTCTGGCCACCCTATAAGGAGATTTATTTAAACTTCACCGTTCTTAACAATAATTATGTTAATCATCTTTCCTAGTGATCACCTTTAGAAATAAAACATTCTGGATCTTTGCATTCTTTTAAACTTCTTCCATCATTGTCCAAGCAATAATATGTAAAAGCATCTTCAGCATTGCACAAGTTTCCTTGACAGTCTTTGCACGTCGTAGAATCACATTTACCGCAACCCTTGTTTACTTAAGTATATTTGATTAGATAAATTTTTTATTGTAATGTTGGACTTTGGATACTATCAATCAAACGTTATGAGATCTTGAATTATTAGTCCCAGAAATCCCACAAGTTGAAAAAAAGCCATGACTTTATGACAAGATTGATGAAAATCCTGTACTGATCCCGTTTATGCCTACCTCATTATTAAAGATATTTGCTCATAGATCGAGTTTCTTAATAGTGAGGGCCCACTTTATTGTATTTATTTTATCAATATCCTCCGCTAATTAATCTTACGTTTATGGCTAGATTCAATTATTGTACCAAGTAAATAGTAATTATTTCAAACTTTTATTATTTTGCATTCTCTCAGTAAAACATTTTGCTCTATATTCTTTTGTACATGTTTTGCCGTTGTTTTCCCAACATAATTCTGGGACTATCTTTTCTTCATTACAATATTTAGTTTTACAAGTTTTGCAAACTTTGTCTGTGTTGGATGGACATTTACCACAACCTTGTTCTACTAAAAATTTATTTTTGAATTTTAATTATTAGAAAGTTTCCATACATTCTCCATTTTCATGTCTATAAACAAAACATTCTTGATCACAATATATTCCAATATTATGTTCCTCTTTTCGTTTATTCAGGCAAAACAATGCTTTGTCCAATGCTTCTTTTGTATTGCAATTTTTTGTTTTGCATTCAACACATTCTGAATCCACTAAAGGGCATTTTCCGCAACCCACATTCTGACTACCTTGGTATAAAAAATTATATTTTTGTTAAAATAAATGGCTAAGAAGCAGAGCTGTTTTTAAAAATATTCACGTATTTCGCCTGTGATTTTGAAATGAGTAACCTGAGCAAGGCTTTAAGTGTGTCAAATTAAGATTTTATATGTTTATAATAGATATCAGCAGTGTTTAAGCTTTAAGGTGCGTTGCAAAATTATAGGCGCACCCGAAATTTCATGAGTTCTGTCTCTTTTTTAATATCTCTTTTTAGTATTTTCGTCTTGGTCGGTTTGTCTATTATTAAAAAGAAGGGAAAACAAAAATCAGAAAGAAAACTGAAAAAGAGAAAGAGATATGGGTGGATTTTCAAAAAAGTGGTGTTGCAAAATTATAGGCGCACTTCCGGTCCATCCTGTTAAAAGGCAACTAAAATTCCCTAAAAATTTCTGTCAACTTATCTATCAATAATTAATAAAATAGAAAAAGAACGAAGTCGAAAACTATTTAGATCACTGAGTTCTCAAGCCTCCGTTTTCAACTGGAAATGGGGGTACAGTACTTCAAAAAATATTTTAGACCTCTTAAAGTAGGTGTAAAATCTTTCTTCTATACTCATCAAATAGCCAATAAAATTTGCTATAAGATACAGAAGGACCCATCCTTCTAGAAAATTTGTCCGGATCAGCGCTCACGCTAGAATAACTGCTGCCCAGAAATAGCCTAAAAATGCATTGTTTTTGGCTTTCGTTTTTTCTAGCCTGAGCGCTGATCCGGACAAATTTTCTAGAAGGATGGGTCCTTCTGTATCTTATAGCAAATTTTATTGGCTATTTGATGAGTATAGAAGAAAGATTTTACACCTACTTTAAGAGGTCTAAAATATTTTTTGAAGTACTGTACCCCCATTTTCAGTTGAAAACGGAGGCTTGAGAACTCAGTGATCTAAATAGTTTTCGACTTCGTTCTTTTTCTATTTTATTAATTATTGATAGATAAGTTGACAGAAATTTTTAGGGAATTTTAGTTGCCTTTTAACAGGATGGACCGGAAGTAAATGCTATGGTACTCGCAATTTGGCACTATATGAAAGGAGTGCAGGAATTATATTTTTCCTTGTATTGTTCGAATGGTATTTTTCCATTTTTAAGTTTTGCTGACTTATTTACATAAACAGAAATAAAATAATTAAAAATTAAGTTACGGCTATAGAAAATCGGTAAAAGGAATATTTTTATGTTATTAGCAAAAATCAGCAAATCACTAAAGAAAATTGACCCTTCCTAGGCAATCCAAGAAAGTAAGGAAAAATGATTCCGGCACTCTTTTAATATAGAGTTCAATTTCCGAGTCCAGAGTTTTTTAATTTCCGAACTCTAACAAATAAATGCCTAAGTAAATAAGTTTTTCAAATTTTTAATTTTCTTTTTGATTTCGATTTTAGATTTGAAAGATTTTTAAAAATATTTTCGATTTTATTGACAGACAAGTATCAAAAACTTCAATAAATATTACTCATTTTTATATCATTTATTTTACCTTTAGCATCAATGTAGATGTAACAAATCTTGTTTTCGCATGCATTTCCCAGCTTTATAGTCCCGTCATTGCTATCTCTTATATAACAATAAAATGCTTCGTTGAATTTATCTACTGTATTACAGTTTTTTCCTTCGCAATCATAACAATGCTTATTTGGATCACATTTGCCACAGCCACCCCGGAATTTATCTTTAATTATGTTATTGAACTTTTACTATTTTTACTACGTATGATCAAGTTTAAATCCTATTAAGCGTGAACAAATATGTTTAAAAGTGAATCGAGCTTAAATTAGAGTGGATCGAGGTTGTGGCCTCGCCGAAACCGTGTCCTCACTCATTTTCAAACCTCGACTTAGATTTTGCTGACCTCGATTTCGAAACCGAGTTCTTCGACAATAAACCTCGCCGAGGACCTTGTCTAATTATACATCCCTAAATATTTACTTTTTTGGAAGAAATGGAAGACCTCGGCCCAAATTTGCCCCTCGACCTCGATCGCGGTTTTTCCAGCCTCGTTGATCCCCGGTCTCGGTTTTTTAAATCTCGACCAACTCTAGCTTAAATCGAAATTCATTTTATCTAAAAATTTCTTAGCATACTCAATACTAGTGTCAGGCAAATTAATGAAGGGTTAATGAGGATATCGGTTGTTTTGATGGGATATCCGCATTAAACTGATATCAGATGATTTGGATATACATAGGCAAAAATTTGAATTTTTGGAAGCCTTGTAAGTAGAGTTGGAAAAATGTATAAAATACCGACCACAAAGGAATATGGACAAATTATATATCAATCGAAAGAGCTCGGCGAGACGAGTCGAATGACACCAAAATTATTTGGGGCTTGCGACTTTGGGCTGAGATATAGGGCTCGAAATGGTCAAAAATCATAGGACTAAAAATGGTCAAAAATTCAAATATAAATACGTATTTTAACAAGTTTGTACAAAGTTAAATACAAATAACAAACAACGTAAACCTATGGATTGTCAACGAGGCGCTTGTGCAAAACCCCGCGCGAAGCGCGGGGTTTAACGGCACGCGCCTCGTGGGGAGTCAACGGTCGCTGGGTTCTGGGCTCGTAACATATACCTATGGACTATTTGCGTATAGATGCCGACAAAGACAATTACAACGAATGGTGCAATATTACTTACCTATGACGACAAGTACCGCGCGACAGACGCTGACTGGCACTGTTATTTTTGTATTCGCGCATCAGACGCCGACAAAGGAAATTACTAAGAATGATACAATAATATTTGCCAACATAAAGGCATATAAATAAACATGAAGCAATAATTATTTGACAAAAAATGGTAAACATAATAAAACTTTATTCGTCAACAAGAGATAAGAAAGACCAATAACCAACCTGCAAAGAAATGGACTAATCCCAGAATCTAACGAGTATAAATGCCCAAATTGTGATAATAATCTTGAAATATGTGAATTACCGACAGAACCCGATGGATATGCCTGGCGTTGCAGAGCCATGGTCAGAAATAAAAAGGGTACATCAAGATGTGAAACAAAAATAAGGGAACTTATGTGGTTTGGGTACTCTTTTTTAGCCACGCCCTTTTTTTCTTTTAATCATTATTCTTTTACTCTTCTTTCCTGTCACCCATCAGTCAATTCAGCTGAGGTAATTTTTTGTTTAAGATGTACAAAAAAATCAGTAAATAAATAGGTCTAAGTATATCTTATCGAGCTGAGTGAATGACACCAGAATCTGTTTGTGTTATCTCTGAACTGAGTTACAAGGGGTCAAAAATGTCTAGAAATGGGGCAATTATTAACGTTGATTGATGATGGAAAAAGAAAAAAGGGCGTGGCTAAAAAAAGAGTACCCAAACCACATAAGTTCCAAAATAAGCATTAGAACAGGAACATTCTTTGCAAACAGCAAACTGGCAATTCCACAGGTCAGTAATTCCGATTTTTAAAGGAATTCATACTTAAACTTAGATACTTGTTTTTGTTCACTGTTGGGCTAGAGGCTACAAATTAATCGATTCTATGCATGAATCAGAGATAAAAAGTGCAACACGGCTGTGGATTGGGGCAGAGAGGATGTGGAATTTTTCGATGAAAATTAAATAAAATGATAAAATAGATTTATAGAGCTTTTGTTGGGCCTTAAGCAAGCCAAAAATAACGATAAATTTAAAATTTTTGACATAAATTCGTTAAATATTTTTTGACCATTTTGAGCCCTGTATCTCAGCCCAATGTTGCAAGCCCCAAATAATTTTAATGTGATTCGACTTGTCTCGCCGAGCTCTTTCGATTGATATATAATTTGTCCATATTCCTTTGTGGTCGGTATTCTATACATTTACCTAGAGTTGTACCTAGAACTCAATTGGCGGTTTTATCGGAGTACGAGGTTTCCAAATTTTCGAGTAGTAAAATATGGTCGGGATTCGGGTCGAGGTAACGGGGGCTTAATGGAAAAGTTTTTAGAACGTTCTAAAAATAAACCGGTTTGGTCTATTTTCGTTAATTTATTTAAAAATTAAGGAGGATTCGAAAAGATTAAAAGGATATAAGGGTATTTGGATGGATTATGTGTGATTTAATGAGGTTAAATAGTATATCGGGGACATAAAGGGAAAACTATTTAGTCCAATTTCATCTTTTTTCAGCGCCGCAGGCAAACATTTTGAGAATTATGGAAGATCAACGCAAAAAATGTTGATCTTTTCTTTAAATTTCCCAGTACCGAAAAACCGGTAGTACCGCGGTACTGAAAAGCTGACCGGTACGGTTCCGATACCGGTAGTACCGGAAAGTACAGGTACCGTTCAGTACCGAAAATCCAAAAATCTTACTGGTACGGTACCGATAGTACCGAAAAGTACCGGTCCGGTACTGACGGTAGTACCGCGATAGTACCGAACCAAACCTAACACTACTCAATACCGAGTTTGAGCTCATACAGTTATGTCTTCCGTCAAAATATTTATAGAAAAAACATCAAATTTAGAATATCTTAAATTGAAGTATCGGCTAGCTACCAAAAGCTTACTCAAATTAAAATATAATCTAAATTGAAGGATATCTTTGAAGAGAAAAGGGGTTAACAAATTTCAAGATTGTTCAAAAAATAAAAAAAGACAGCCTATATGTATTGAAGAATCAGGTAAACTGTTATCAAAAACCCTCTCTTCTTTTCAAGTGGCAACAAACCTTCCGTTCCTCCATATTTTGTAATAAAACATTTATCTGTCTTCTTACAAGCTGCCCAGGCTCCAGGAATATCATGGTCGGCCAAACATGAATAATGATCTCTAAAATTGGATATGCAGTCATCATATTTACATTTGATGCAATTTTTATCATCAGAACATTCTCCACATCCATATTTTACTAAATTATTGCATGACAATTCTACCAGAAAATATGCTTATAGAACACAATTAAAGGAACAACCTCCCTGTTTCTGGAAAACTTTCCATCGTCTGAACAGTGTCGACGCGGAAGACTCACAGAAGAAAAACAGAGTGGTACTCTTCACTTATAACGGTGTTTTAAATGCGTGGACCTATATGGAGGTATGAGGTATTATTCAACTCAGCTTTCTAAGCTGAGTTGAATGGGACGGTGGGGAAGGGTAGGGAAGAGGGCCGAAGGCCCGAAGTGAACCAATGCGGAAAAATAAGTCCCTATGGTCGGGAAGAGCCGAAGTGCCTCAAAGTGGAAGAATAAGTCACGACGGTCGGTAAGGGGGAGGGACTTGGGCCGAAGGCCCAAAAAAGCGTAAACATAACGTTCATAATTCCCTATTTATTATGCTTAAAATTTACTTACAATTATAATAGAAAGGACAAACGTTCTTAGTCCCAGATGCAAGACACAAAAACTCAGATGGTTTTGTGTCCCAATTCATTTCCGTATACTCGGCAGAACAAAATTTGTCTCTTCTACTGCAATCATGACCAAAGCAAGAGTATTGTATTAATGGCTAAAATTTTTAACTTCTTGTAGTAGTATGTAATTTTAAACTCCTTACAGGAATATAAGGCGGAGGAGGAGGAGGAGGCTAAAATGTATATTTTTAGTAGTATTAAGTATTAATTATTAACTTCTTTACCCCGTAGTGAAATGAGCCATCAGGAATCTAAATTGTTTAAATTTGAACGAGTTACACTGTTTGTTGTGTATGGGAGCGAGCCCTTAAACGAGTTAGTATAAAAGCCAGCCAATGATTAGTTCACTTTTATTTTCTTCATCCTTCACAGCCCAAATTTGATCTTCTTGGTATTTGTCAGTGCGATAAAGCTTTCTGTCAACGCTCGTATACGGGAGCAGGCCAACTTACCGCGAGCCCAACTTACCGCAGAGCTATAACTTCGTTCAGAATTGTCGAATCCGGGACGCCTTGGTATGGTTCGATGCGCCTCGATGAGCTGAATCGAACCATACTTGGGCGTCCTGGATTCGACAATTCTGAACGAAGTTATAGCTCTGCGGTAAGTTGGGCTCGCGGTACTCGTATACAAGTCCACTAACATAGTTACAGACCAGGGATGGATAATTTTCAATTTTAAAAAGCGGAAGCGGAAGACCCAAAAAAGGCGTAATTCTGCGGAAGGCGGAAACGGAAGAAAATTAAATTTTTATTCATAATTAAAATTCTCAAATTTTCATGTCCTGTTATGAAATGACGGAACGCGGAAGCGGATTCTTCACTGTTACGGAATCCTGAACATTGAAAAAGAGAAGGCTTATTTTGAGATGAAAAATTTGAATATACATATGATAGATTATTTGAAAGTGCTTCAAGCTGAATCGAATGACACTAAATTTAATGCAAGCTGACAACTTCGGACAAAGTTACGATTGTTTGTTTAATCTCCTTAGCTATGGTTTACATAGAGGCTTTATTGCTGCGGTGGAAGTCCTAGGGCCTATTCCACAAAGCTACATTAACATTAAATATCGATAAAGAGATAACACAAATTAGCGGTAAACTCAAGACCAAAATTAATCTCCTAAATTAATTCAATCCTTTAACAGTATGTCCTTCTGTCTCATCCATATATTTTTTGGAGAAATACATAAAAGAGAATGGAGAAAAATTGTACCAAATTGACTAATTATAAAAAATTTTGATTAAAAAATAAAATGCTGAAAATTAATTTTGGTGTTTATACAGATAATATTATAATATTCAAAACAATCACCATAAAACTTAACAGAATAATTATTTTACATAGCATAATCGAAAAGTCCATATCGAAGAAGAAAATAAATTAGAAAATTATATCTGAATAATTATTTCTCTATAAAAATTTATAATTGGGAATAAAAATAGCTGGAATATAGAAAGCACATGTCATGCCAAACTTTGCGGATTCAAACTTGCTGAACCGTGCTTTAGAACTCTAGGACTGAATCTTGCGGATCTGAGATTTGCGTACCAGAATTTATGGCCAGACGACCAAATAATTGATCTCTTGACTTTGAATTTCAAAAATTAAAGTTTTCGACGTTAATTGGGGGAATTCTGGATCCTTAGTTATATGAGCTGGCCATATAAAATATTTACATATTTAACAAATTTTTTGCCTATTAAAAGTGTAAATAATTTTATAAAAATCAAAAAATTTTCTCTTTTAATAAACTGTCGGTACTCAAATGTTAAATCATTTGTTCAAATTTCGGATCCGCAACATTTGTTCAGCAAATTTCGGGTACACAAATTTACGTCCCCAGAATTCTGGTCTAGCTGCGGAAATGCCTCCTAAACTAGATATATGCCCGAAAGTCAAAAAAAACATAGGCGGAGTAGGCTTATTTGTGGAGTGAAGAATTTGAATATATGTAAATGATAGATCAGAGCTCGTCGAGCGTAGTAGAATGACATTAAATTACCGTGATTTAACGCTTGTGCAAAACTATGTTTAGTGTGATTAAAATTAAATTAATAAATATCAGGTGACATCGTTCCGAACTCAAAGCCTCTTAAATAAATCCCGAGTCAAAGTCTACATAGATAATAAAAACGTTTGCCTGCGACAAAAATGGTATCTAAAATAAATACATATACGCTAAAGTATAACTAAATCAAAATAATATGTATATACATATATTTTGAATTAGTTTAGAGAATATTTTTTATAAATATGATTTTATCGCTAATATGATGATTAATTAAGTAGAAATATAGCAAAAAATATGAATATTAAAAAAATATTCTTAAATATTTTGTAAAAATTATGATTAGTCAATCATTTGATTGACTAATCATAAAATTTAAAAACATACACAATTTTAAAAGAGCCTAAATATTATAAATATTTTGATGATAATTTTTCTATTTACAACTTTTTTATAAAACAATGTTTTGTTAAATTTTTGCTAACACAATTTTTAGGTAATTACTTGCGAACATGAAAATAAAATCTTTGGGTCAAAATCAAAGAATACATGTAATTAATAAATTATAATAACGAAATAGGAAAAAATAGAAAATATTTATAAATAATATTTTAATATCTTATATTTAAAGCTTAATTTCTGAATTTATTCTGCCGCTTGTTAATTCTTCAGCATTATAATTTTCTAGGTTTTTTACCTGAAAAATGTTTAAATTTAATTATTAAAAAGAGCCCCAAGCATCTAGGTTTTTTATAATTATTAAAAATCTTAATGGATTTATCGGCCCTCTTTGGGTGAACTTTAATAATTTTATGACTCAGACGTCTCAAAAAAATATAATTTACTTGAATATATTGTGTTAACATGACAGGTACCTATATCCAAATTAATTTCTTTTTCAATGACATCTTCTTTTGTTTCTAATAGATATAAAAGTTTAAAGGAAGACGGAAAAGTTAAAGTTAATTTTATCCGTTTTCCTTTTTTCAATTCTTGATGTTCTGAACATATATCAGATTCATTTTTTTTCAATTTCATCCAACGTCCATTCTAGCAAATACATATTAATCAGGGCTTCGATTTCTGCGGATTTTTCCTCATTTTGTGGTTTTTGATAGGTCGATGAGGATTATTTTTAAAAATGCGGATTTTTGTGGTCTTTTGAAGATTATGAGGATTTTTTGTATTTTCTTGTAGTTTTTAGTATAAAATGTCATAATTTTTCTTCTAAGACCCTCTAAAATCCTCAAAATTTTCGCCTGCGATTTTTGGCTTAAGGACGATTTTTGGCTTAAGGATCCTCCAAAATTCCTAAGCCTGCGGCGCAAAAAAAAGATGATTTTTCGAGTAAACAATTCACTATAACTAGGGTTGGTGAAAGCATTGGCTCAAGTCAGCTGTAATTTTTCATTTAATTATTCAGATTTTCATAAGATAGTCATTAGTAGTGAAAAAATTGCTCAATTCAATCGATGGTGTCAAAAAATATAACGCATAAAAGGTATAACGCAAAATATAACGCATAAAAAAATATAACGCATAACCTCTATTTTCATACAAACTATATAGAAAATTCTCCCTGTGATAAAGCCTTAAATATAAATCGAACATGTATAATTCCATTCAAGAGCCGCATGAAGAAAATTAACATTAATAGTTTCATTGAAAGTTCCTTTAATGATGATTTCGCTTTCCTCACTAAATAATCTTCCGTTCACTTTTTTTGTTTTGTTATCCAATTTAAATTGGGTAAGGTGGGATGTTAGCCTTTTACATTTTTCTGAATCATCATCAAATAAAACTTCATTCTCCAAATTCGTGATCTAGAAATATTGCATACGTGTTCATGCCGTGGAAAATTCATTGGATGGGAGATGGGATAGAACCATCATGGAATAAGCCCAGACTGATGCAAAACCTATTGTAGCACGGGTTATTTCCGATGACGGGTTATTTATTTTCATTTTTATTGTTTCCGTAAGTGTGGACATGGACCATTACAATGTCAACATCTTATTAAATTAAAAATATTAAACACGACAGCATTATGTTAAAAATCTATTCTTGTATTTTAACTACAAATCCCACCCATCTTTTACAGTGGTGGAAAAAAGTATGGAAGCGCTAGAAAATTTTTTCTAAATTCTTAATTTTTTATTCAAAAAATACGCTCTATATATCAATCGAAAGCTCTATTCGTATCTCAGTTGACATTTTTCTGCATTTTTCATGAAAATGAAAATTGGCTGAGATAATCCGGATCTACCGGATATACCAAATCCCATTTTCTCGGAAAAATTTTTCGGAACAAATTTAACAAACCCAGTTGATATATTTTTGTGAGTATTTACCACAAAACCGCTAAGAAATATCTTTTTCCGTTCCAGAGATATGATTTTTTGAAAATAACATTTTTCCCTTAAAAATTGAATTTTTTGCAAAAATAGACGTAAAATGCCATTTTCAAAAAATCATATCTCTGGAACGGAAAAAGATATTTCCTAGCGGTTTTGTGGTAAATACTCAATTTGCTTTATTAAATGTGTTTGTTAAATTTGTTCCGAAAAATTTTTCCGAGAAAATGGGATTTGGTATATCCGGTAGATCCGGATTATCTCGGCCAATTTTCATTTTCATGAAAAATGCAGAAAAATGTCAACTGAGATACGAATAGAGCTTTCGATTGATATATAGAGCGTATTTTTTGAATAAAAAATTAAGAATTTAGAAAAAATTTTCTAGCGCTTCCATACTTTTTTCCACCACTGTATGTGTACAGTTCAACCTCAACTTTCGGATTTCTTGACTTATATTAAACAATAACTAATCGTAACAATTTTTATAAACCCATTAGGAGCAAAAAATTTTCATTTTAAAAGTTTTATGTAAATAATTATTGACAAGGCTATTAAATTAACGGGAATGGCGTTACAGCATTTCAAAAAATTTTAAGCCCACTAGAAAGCTCACAAAATTTACTACAAAATGGTTCAAGCAATTCTCATATGATTTCTCAAATGAGGTTATAATTATGTGGAGTTTATTTTTTATAAAAATGTCTAAAAAATTTTAAAATTAAAATTTTTCCGAATTTAAAGGATTTATATGAATTGTTATCTTTAGCAATTAATATTAAATAAAATCAGATATATTAAAAATTAATAACTTTACCAAGCGTATTTGCGAATAGCCAATTTTTCAAAACTATTTAACATTTTGTTTTATTCAGTTTATAAAAACATAATTTGATCCCGAATTTATTTTTATTATTTTCTATTGTTATTTAAAAATCGTTGAATTCTATTCTTATTTAAAATCCGCTTTTGAGATAGGGCGTCTGGAGATTGCATTACGGACAGGTTGTATTTATTCCCATCTATGCTGTTTATACACAAGTCTTTATACACAAGTTTATAATAATATTATTCCATAATATTATTACACTTTTTGCTTCTTTTTTGTAGAAATATCTGATGTGCATTGCTTTTATTAATATTCTTTTTAAAATAAATATAAATTAAAATTAGTTATGACCATCTTAAGTTCGTAATGTCGCTTAGAATTTCAATATCATATGATTGCTAAAAGTAGGATTTTTCAACTTAACAAACTCATTCTTAAATTCCTGGTTTCTTTAAAAAGGCGTGAAATGTTACAAATTGAAATACATGACATTTATTGAATAAATTTCTAGTTGAAATTTTTATTTTTGTACTGTTTGGAATTGATTGTGGAATTGATTTATAGGAATTGATTAGTGGAATTGATTTATAGCTCAATAGTCAATTTACATAAAGATTAGGTTATACAATTAATTGTTTAGTGTAAAATATAGAAAATCAAACAACAAATTACTAAAGGCGGATCCGTGTAATTATATTTATAAAAATTTAAAATTAACAATTTATCACACTATAAATAAACATTAAAAATTGAATTTTAAATTTAATTGTTATTATATTGAATCAAGCTATAAACATATAATATATAATTCCCAAAAATTATCCATCTCTCTCTAAAAAATCTTTTTTAGAAACAAAAATTTCACGAGATCTTGCGTGTAGTACTAATTTGTGCATTTCAGGCATTTCTGATGGGATTTATTTAATATATATCTCAAACAACATATCATAGATTTAGAAGCTTCCATTTTTGAAATCCGATTTTATAAAAAAGAGATGCAAATTGATTACTATTTAAATTTTATGACAATGCCAGCAATCAAAATGCCATTAATGTATTATTTTTTAAAATTTAAAAATTTCAGAACTTTTTAAATTAAATTTGATATACCCAAATTATTTTATTCTATAATTATAAATTTCTAGATTTAAAGTTCAAGGGGTAATACTTTATTTAAAATTATTTTTCATGTTGTAGAAGAGTATTAAAATTTTCATTATCAGGCTACTACCTATGATTTTTTGTTATATTTTTATGTTTTTTGTTTTTTATAATTTTTCTGCTATATTTTCAAAATTTTGATGCATTTCAGTTCTTAAATTTACAAATAACAAATAGAAATTATTAAATATTTTTCTAGTTTTGAAAAATAGACTGACTATATATAAATTATTAACCTAATTAACATTTTGCTGCGACTATGTCAAAATGAAGTTTTTAAAGAGGGTAAAAGAAGTTTTTTGTATTTTTTTAATAAAATTTATTTTTTTATTTAGCAAAGTCATTAGAACTGAGGTAACGATGAATCTGCTTCAGATACTCCTTCTCCTGGAACCATAGCTACACAACAAAAATTGCTTTATTATTTTTTGGCAGATTCGGTTCTGAATAATAACAATAATAAAATTAATTTAACTTTTAAAATTTAAATGGGGGTATGCAAGAAATAATAATTCATCTATTGGCAAATCTAATAAGATTATTATTAAATTCGGCTCTAGTTTAGGACATGCGTGCCATGGAAGTGTATGCGTCCCAAAAAAGTGTGTGCGTCCCAAAAAAAGTGTAAGCGTCCCATCTGAAAATACCTTTTTAGAGATCTGTGTCAACCCTGGACTCAACGAATTCAAGTGAATGGACGTTTAGATGGTCTAGGACGAGTATTTGAAATAGATGAATCAAGACTGTTTCAAACGAAATATAACAGGTGATATGTTATATTTTGCATGACCAGAGGTATTTATATTTTGCATGAAACAGAGGTGATACAAATAGAGTTCGGTTCTTCCATGTAGCCTATAGAACAGCGAAACTCTTTTACCCATTATAACGGCAAATGTTGAACCTGGATCTATTATAGTTAGTGATGGTTGGAGAGCATATGGTGGGATACATAACCTCCAACAACA
This sequence comes from Meloidogyne arenaria, assembly GCA_036172955.1. NCBI lineage: Eukaryota > Metazoa > Nematoda > Chromadorea > Rhabditida > Meloidogynidae > Meloidogyne > Meloidogyne arenaria. The sequence goes on along the minus strand of JARQAB010000015.1, from coordinate 3,201,857 downwards.
ATACAACCACCATTGGTTTAATCATAATGTGAATTTTGTCAACGCAAATAATACAATGGTACATCCACAGGCCATCGAAGCAACATGTGGGGGAGGGCTCTTTTCTTCATGAAACTAACAAAACATGTTAGTTCACAATAGAAAGAGCCATCAGTTTAAAAAATTCATAAAAATTAGAAACGTTTACAGCGATATTTAAATTCTTTCGATCGATATTTTTCGATAAATATCGAAAAATATCGAATATCGAAAAATATCGAAAAACTCAAAATTTTCTCGGTCGATATTTTTCGATAAATATCGAAAAAAAATATCGAAAAATATCGAAAAAATATCGTATCGGTCCGATCTCTATTTTGCGGATGTCGGTTTTCAAAAATAAAACTTATAATTTTGAGTTCAGAATAACTGATTGAGAATGAATTGAAATTTTAACATTTAAAATTTATATCTTTTTTCTCGATGAGTACGGCAAGCGTCTAGATGAGTATTCAACAAATAGAATTTAACAAAATTTCTTTGTTCTATTAAATATTATTTAAAAATTAAAATAAAAGCTTTTCAAATTTTTAAATAATTAAAGTACTTACAAATAAACTCTAATTAACCTGGATTCACAGCTCGTCACTCAGGCAATTTTAGAATGGCAATTGTAAAAATTCCTGATAGCTTTATTTTGAATTAAAATTTTCAAAAAGTTTTTTATAAATTAAATAATTAAAAAAATTTTGGAAGTAAATTTATTTATTTTAATTTTTATTAAAAAATTTTTTTAATCTTTAAATAGATTCTTGAAAAACGGCGTCAACGTTTTGATGGCCAAAGCCTGAAGGAGCTCGTTACATCACGATGGATCAGATGACAGGTTGTACATCAACAGATCTATTTATGTTACCGTGGCAGAAAGATCATGTATTTAGGTAATTCTTGAAAATAAAATATTTCGAATTATTTTAATTCTATGATTTAATTTCTTTAAATTAATATTCAAAATTGAATTAAAAATTTTTTATTTAAGCGAGCTCATTGGAGAATATGTCTACGCGCACCGGGGTCCGTTTCAAAGTCAGGTGGTTAAGGGTGGGATGTTACATTAAGCATAAAAGTTTTTAAACCATAATTCTGAAAAAGCTAAAAGGTTACATTTTTATATTTTACATTTTAAATATTTATATTTTACATTTTATAATTTACGTTTTATATTTTAGATTAGATTAATTTTAATAAAAATAATTTTTTAATTATGTATTTTTATCTTTAATTTTATGTTTTCTAATAAAGAAATTTTTAATAAGTAATAAATTTATTACTTATTTTATAAAGTATTAAAATAAGTGATACATTATTCCTATCAAAATTTCGTATCGAGCTAAACAAATCGAATTTCACCTCAATGTATAACGTAGAAAAAATTGATAATTAAAAACAGAAGAATTTAAATAAAGAAATAATTGTACCATTTAATTAAATAAAATAAATATTATTCTATCTCTTTGATTTATCTAGTATTAGACAGGATGCAGATTTTTTGTATATTTAAGATCAAATTTAAAAAATATTGTTAAATAAATTTTCCTCAAGATATTATTCAAGACATTATTACTAAATGGAATTCAATTTATTTGGCAATTGAAAGAATTATAACATGTAAAAATGTTTCAACTTTGAACTTTGAAATATTATTGGATGTATTTTTTTATTTGATGTTTAAAAAATTGTTTTAGAACTTCTGGAAAAAAAGTTTGGTGATAAATCAAATATAGAAAGTGTTTTGCCTAAGGCGTCAAAGTACATAACTGAAACTCGACAAACATTAAGAAATGCCGAAGCTATTATTAATCAATTAATTAATTTGGGGGAATATACAAATAACGAACAGTTAATTTTGGAAATTGAAAAAATTGCCCAAATAGCGGCTCTTAACTGAATTTTATAAGAAAAAATAATATTGAATGGTCAAAATGTTAGAATTTCTGGGTAATTCATTAAAATTAGAGGAAGACGTTTTTAGAGCTCATAAAAATTTTGAACAAGAAAAAAAGATAATCTTCCTAATTTTCGGCGAAATTTAAAATATAATAATTTCTAGTGACCGGCAAAATCATTTTTCCGGGCCCGGAAACCGGATTTTGAATTTCATACTCATGCCGGACAGGATCCGGCCGGATTTTTCCGATTAATCCGGTCCGGTTTTAGTCCGGTAAAAAGTAATTTCCGGAGTCCGGCTGAATTTACCCGGATTCCGGTTTAGAAGCTTCTTATCCGTACCTTTTGTAATGCTCGCACCTCTTGTAAATTCAAACTCATCGTCATCTTAATAAAAATATTCATTATTTAAAAATACGATTACCAAGATCAAGCATTGACATTTTTGAGCCTGATTGATGTCCATTATTAGAATGCCCTAGAATATTTTTGATTTTCGTAAAAATTTTCATCTTACCAAAGTATCCAGAGTAATGCATTCCTAAAGAGCAGAGATGCGTCGAAATAAAAAAATCTTCGAAATTCGGAAATCGAAAATCGAAAGAAATCCAAAAATATCGAAATCGAAAATCGAAATTTTATAAAAAAATTCGAAAATCGGAAATCGAAAATCGAAAGAAAAAAACGTCGAAAATCGAAAATCGGAAATCGAAAATCGAAATTTTTTAAAATAAATAAAAGAGTAGTAAACAATCCGCAATATGGAGATATAAGGGTTAATCTTGAGGTATAACAGGATTCAATGGATTAATGGTAGTCTTAAGAGATATCAGTGATCGTAGGGATATACAGGATTAGGGGGTTGACTAGAGACCAATTAAATCCGCACCCTAGATCACTTTAAATCCTTTATTCCTCCGATATTCTACTTACCCCTTGATACCCTTATATCCCATCCTCCTATATCCGTCTTATTATTGTAAGGCAAATGGATTAATTCGAGGCCCGGGTGGAAAGTCAGTCAATGATAATATTATTTAGGTGGATTTGGGTAGATTAAGGTGGATATTATTTGATATGAGGCGAATATGAGGGATATCAAGAGTTACGCGGGATTTGAGCGGATTAAAGGGAATCTCGTGATCTTCTTAGCCCTTATTTTTATCCCTCAATCTTTCTAACCTTTTTTTGCGCCGCAGGCGAAAATTTTCAGAATTTTGAACGATCCTTAAGCCAAAAATCTTCAATTCTCTGTGCCGCAGGCGAAAATTTTGAGAATTTTGAACGATCCTTAAGCCAAAAATCTTTAATTCTCTGTGCCGCAGGCGAAAATTTTGAGAATTTTGAACGATCCTTAAGCCAAAAATCTTCAATTCTCTGTGCCGCAGGCGAAAATTTTGAAAATTTTGGAAGGCCAAGTAGCCAAATTTCTTCATTTTTGGCGCCGCAGGAATAAAATCCTAAGAGAAAAGATAATGCAATTTTGCAAAAAAAATCGAAAATCGAAAAAACTAAAATTATCGAAATCGAAAATCGAAATTTTATGAAAAAATTCGAAAATCGGAAATCGAAAATCGAAAGAAAAAAACGTCGAAAATCAAAAATCGAAAGTCGAAAATCGAAATTTCGACGCATCTCTGCTAAAGAGATATTTTTATCAAGATCCTCAGCACACAATTCTATCGTCAATACAGATAGACCATCTATCCCTGTGCTGAATAGATAGAATTCCCTTTTTTCTGACTTTCGCGGCAAGATTCGCACTGATAGACGAATATCCCTCGTCGTTGATGTTTAAGAAGCTGTGCTCGATCGATCAGAGCCGCTGGCACAGTGAATCTCTTATGATAATTTTCTAAAATTATTTTATTTTAAAATTTCAAAATATAAAATTACTTTCAATGCGCATTTTTTGCTGACTGATTCGTTTGATCCCATAGGATTATCATCTTCAGATTCTGAAAAATCGCCCTCGTAATTTAGAATAGCCTGATGCAATTCATCATCATCCTTCTTTTCTTTATCAGACATTTGCTTTATTTCTCCATCGTTTGCCTTCTAATGATCTTTATATAAGAAATGATAGATAAGTATACCTGAGTCTCAGTTGAATTTTTGATTATTTTCTTCTCATGTGTTTTAGGCTTCTTTGACGGTGTTGATTTGTCTGGTGACGAAGTACCACTTGACTTTGACTTTCTTCTTCTATTTTCTGATGCCTCTTTCTTTTTTTGTTGTTTTGAAATAAAATCACGGAATAGCTCTATTTCCTCAGCAGTTATTGAGCCTTAAAGCTAGAAAATTTTACTTCGGGATAGGCCCTATTAAGTGGGCACTATTACGAAATTTTCTAGTGAAATTAAATGTGCATTTATTGAAATGTTTTTTTTGTGCAATTAAATGGTATTTTCTTTGTAATTATTGCGAAATCAATTTTTGTGACATTTTTAAGTATGACTACATATTTGGGGGGCTAATTATTTATTATACATACATTTTATTATTTTTGTTCGATTTGATTTAACAATTTTTACTTATAGCCTATCCTCAATTCTGACCATCCATATATTTTTTCGATTTCAAAGTATTTTTCGACTACTATATTAATATTTATAACACGAAAATCTGTGCTATAGACGAATTAACCTCTACAGAAATTTTTAAATTTATAACTTTGCATTACTCATGAATTTCCTCACAAATTTTCACATTTCTATGAATGCTCGCTTGAAAATTCTTAGTTTAAGTGCTTGAGTGGTTGAATCGTTATGCTCGACATCTATGTTATAGATTACTACCCGGTTCATATCCTAGTGAAAAATGATACAAGAAGCTTTTACATTTAAAATTTCTAAATGTTTTTCCTAATTTCCTATTTTTCACCTATAGCCTTCCAAATATTCTCAAAAACTATTTAGAAGTTAACCACTTCAAAATTTAAAAAAACTAATTATTTGCGACAAACTTTATCAAAATGTTTTATCAACACAAATTATTTTGTAAAAATTTTGTTCGTAAAATGTCTTAAATTTATTCCTCTAATTGCTTTTTGCGCACTAAAAAGACATAGGTTTCTTCACAAAAAAATTTTACACTATTGATAATTACATGTCATGACAAAAATTTTTGCGAAAATAATTATTGCCCTTAAAACTTTTATTTTAGAATGTTCGTGTAGGCTTAGGTTTTAAATATTTTTTCTATTTCTAATTATATTTTTAAAAAATTGAATTTTCGGAAATATACTCTGGTTTTATAACACTTTTTACCAAAAAGTGTTATAAAACTGGAGTATATACTACTTACATGTATAGGAAAGAACTTGTGAGGAAAAATAGGGTCTGTAAACGACACTATTGCCTTAAATTCGATCTTTGTATTGGTGACAAATTTCCATCATTAATTTATATTGATAAACAATAAACTTAACTCTGTTGAAACAGAGTTAAGTTTAATTTTGATGATGATTTAGATGATATTTAATTAATTTGGATGGGTTTTGGTGGATAAAAAATTTTTTTGGAAAATCTCGGTTTATCTCGAATCTCGATATCGGTCTCGGGTCAAATTTTGCATCTCAGTCTCGGTCATGCGATCTCGGTCAATCTCGGACTCGGATTTTTTTCTAAAATCCTGATCTCGCGCAACTCTAATTGAAATCGCTGAATCTCTCTCATTTAAGTCTCACATCACCAAAATTGTTAAAAATGTATTCTACCGCTTCATTCAACTTCTAAGGACTATTCACTCAACCAACCCTAACATATGGTCTATTTCATTTAAATCCTATGTTAGATTTATACTTGAATATGGACGAAATCCGATGACTAAAATCCTTACTAATCAGATCGAAAAAGTTCAAGAGTTTTACCTTTCCTGTCTTAGAAAGTGTAAACGATCCAAAATCGCGCTTATCTAGATAGATTAAAAGTTCTTGACCTAGAAAATCAGTCTAAGACGTACTCTATACGATCTAACTATGATTTATAAAATTATCAATCACTTTACTTCAATCGATGGGAACCATGATTTTCGAAAAGGGAATTCGAAGGTTGTGCCATCGTTAGCAATCCGTTATCGATCCTCATGAAGAATATTTTATTGTTTAATGATATTTTTGATTGTTATTTTGTAATAAATATCTTAACAAAAAAAGCAACACTAATTATGACCCGACCTAATAACATTTTCCTCCAGACCTAATAGAAATAAATACAAACAACAAATACAAATTTTAAGGAAAACATCTAAAAATTATAATTAGATTATAAATAGATGTACAAAGACTTGGAATTCTCTCCCAGAAAACATAATTAACTCGAAAAACACAAAACAATTTTGGGTATTACTTAAAAACAGTGTTTGGAATTTTGAAATTTGCTTGTACTCGTACTCGTACTTTCGTACAGGCCTTTTTTTACCTCGTACTCGTACTCGTACTTGCCTAATTTTTTTTCTCGTACTCGTACTCGTACTTGCCTATTTTTTTTCTCGTACTCGTACTCGTACAAGCCCTATTTTTGGCCTCGTACCTCGTACTCGTATCTCGTACTTTCTCGTACTTGGGAAATATTCAAAAAATTTAAAATTTTTGTGAATTTTTGAGTCAACGGCATATTGTTCTTAATTTTTAGGGCCGTATGCAATAGTTTTTGATTCTTGGAAGGTTTCGAAGCCATAAATCCTTCTATTTCATCCATTTCCTGCGCCGCAGGCGAAAATTTAGAGAATTTTGGAAGTCCTATTGTCAGATTTCTTCCATTTTTTGCGCCGCAGGCGAAAGTTTTGAAAAATTTGGAAGGCCTTAGGAACAAAAACTCAATTGTCAGAGCCGCAGCCAAAATTTTTTTTGAAGTTTAGATGATCTTAAAGCCAGACCTTTTAAATTTTTTGCGCCGCAGGCAGAAATTTTGGAAAATTCATGACTAAATTAAAATTTTGGCTGTACTTTAGCCGGTGGCCCACTCAGAAACGGGTCAAATTATATACCATTCGATTCGTCTCGGCGAGCTGAGTCGAATGGTACCAATCTTTTTTTGCGGAAATTTCTACGAGCCGGGATATAGGTCCTTGAAAACCGAAAAACCATAGGGGGGACCAAGCACTTTTTTGGGGCGAAAAATTCGAATATGCAAATAATATCTCATTCGAAAGAGCTCGTCGAGCTGAGTCGAATGACACCAAAATCAACGAAATCCGACTTGATTGGTCCGAGATATAGATACCGAAAACTGGTAATCCAAAGGTGTGATTTTTGGAATTAAAAATTTTTTAACCATATTATAGTTCATTCGAAAGAGCTCGACGAGCTGAGTCGAATGACACCAAAATCAACGAAATCTGACTTGATTTGACAAGGTTATGATCTTTTATTTTAGCTCCTTACCTATGGCATCTGTGGAGATTTTTGCTGATACGGAGGCCCCAAATACATCCAGAGCAAGGGAGATAGGAATAGGTTTATGTAACGAGCCCAGACCCAGCGCCCGTAGACTCCCCGCGAGGCGCATGCCGCAAAACCCCGCGCGAAGCGCGGGGTTCTGCACAAGCGCCTCGCCGACGCCCCATAGGTTTATGTTGCTTGTATTTTGTACCCCGCGCTTCGCGCGGGGTTTTGCGGCACGCGCCTCGCGGGGAGTCTACGGGCGCTGGGTACGAGTACGAATTTTGGTACGAGCTTCCAATCACTGCTTAAAAATCATTTATTGAAAGCCAAGGAAATAAATAATACATTAATATATTAATAAAAAATTGTCTTAATTTCCTCATACATACATATATTAAATGGGGCACAGAATAACAGAGCTTACATTAATTGCCCCTTTAATCTCCAATTGAGTTATTTCCCTCAAGTTGCTTCGGTAAAAAGATTCAATTGGTTTTTCGTTGACATTTACCTGAAATAAAAATTATATCATTAAAAACGGTACTTTTCGGTTATCTCCTGCCATTTTCTTTTTTAATGAACTTGATCGGCTATAACTATTTTATGCTTGATCCAATCCAAATGAAACTCATATCATTCAAAAGCCCTCGATAAGCGCTATCTTACCCAAATGGATGGTTCAGGTCTGATCACTAGGGACTCACAAAATATTCACGGAAAATCGCAAAATATGCACGGAAAATCGCAAAATATGCGCATATATATGCACCGAAAAAGGCCCAAATATGCAGTGAAATATGCAAAATTTCCCAAAATATGCACTAAATATGCATCAAAAAATGGTGAAAAATTGCTTTAAAAACCAAAATTTTAAGTAAAAAACACTAATTTAGCCTATAATTTTGCATTTCAAGAGCACTTATAAAAGATTTTATGGGTTTAAAATTTATGTTAAAATTTTTTTGAAAAAAAATTTTTCCGAAAAATCTTTCGAAAAAATTTTTTCGGAAAATTTTTATAAAAAATTTTTTTGACACAAAAATTTCCAAAATTTTGCCCATTTTTTACTAAAATTTGCCAAAAAATGATGAAATATGGACCAAAATATGCAAAATTTCCCAAAATATGCAAATATGCACGGGAGGGCCGAAATATGCAAATATATGCATTAAGAACCGGGTCCTAAAGTGCTTGGACACATGTAAAAACACCATTTTTGGGCTTCCCAGCTCAAGGCATATCCGCATACAAAACATGCATTTGCATGTTTTGTGAGTCCCTACTGATCACTCATGAAAAAGTTACGAGTCGATAAGTCCAAGAAATCGTTTTTCACAATTATTGACTTGTAACATTTTCAGAGTAATCCGAATTGATACATCCAGTTGGGTAAAGGATAGCGCTTATAGAGGGCTTTCAAATGATATGATATTCATACGTATTGGACCAAGCTTAAAAAAAATTTGCCGATCAAGTTCATTAATATGGAAAATGGTGGGAGATAACCAAAAAGTAACTTAAAAACTTCAAAATAGTTCTCTGTATGATTGTACGACACTTGCGGACCGACTTTTGCGGACCGACCTTTGCGGACGGACATTTGCGGATTGCGGATAGACATTTGAGGGTCGGACATTTGCGGACCGTTTTTGGGGAAAAAATAAAAAATTAAATTTAATTTTCAAAAACGAAAAAAAATATTTAAGTTTATTCTAATATCTTTTCGATAGGCAACTTTTTTTATCAAAATGGTCAACGTAAACTTATGGAGATTAGGCGAGGCGCTTGTGTAAAACCCTGCGCTTCGCGCAGGGTTTTGCGGCACGCGCCTCGCGGGGAGTCAACGGTCGCTGGGTTCTGGGCTCGTAACTTAATCCTATTCTTATCATCGATGACATGGTCATGCCCGGTTTCCCCCGCAGCCGTAAAAACTCCACGGATGCAATAGATAAGGAGCTAAAATAAACGATCATAACTTTGTCTAACTTGTTAGATCGAGAAGATATTAAAATAAACTTAAATATTTTTTTTCGTTTTTGAAAATTAAATTAAATTTTTTTAAATTTAAAACGGTCCGCAAATGTCCGATCCGCAAAACTCGGTCCGCAATCCGCAAATGTCCGTCCGCAAAAGTCAGTCCGCTAGTGTCGCACTACGCTCTGTATTAATACTATTTTTCAAAGATTGCTTACAAAAACTACTTTAATTTAATTACATGTAGTCCATGTTTCGTTGATGCTGATATAAATTTCAATTCGAATTCTTGGCCAACTGTGAATGGAAGGCCTTCTATACGACGTTTATTTATCCATCCTTTACCGTATATCCAAGTGTCAGTAATAACCTTAAATATATAATAATTTAGACAAACAAAAATTGCTTTAACTAATTATTCTAATGCCTGTTTTAAATAAGAATATATACCGTAAATGCTCCAATATACGCCCTGGGTTTATATTATTAAGGATATAGAGAGATAAAGATAATTTGGTGGCATATCGAAGCATGATTCCCTGCCCCTTCGATTTCCCTTCGATCTAAAATCCAGTTTCCGGGCCCGTAAAATTATTTTGCCTGACATTAATTTTCTTGGCTGCTTAATAAAATTGATACTGAATATAATTCTTTGATACTTACAATCTTTAGGAATATAAATCTTTATATTCCGAATGTAAATCTGTTGCTTTTAAGCCTGACAAGAATAACTGCCAGACTTCTATTCTATTCACTTACTTCATTTTGAGCAAAGTCTGCACTGAAGTGAAATGGAATGTCAGCAGTTTCTTCAGGGATACCATCCTCAACCAAGCTAATATCAAAGTTTGTTGGTGCAGTAGGTGTCCCAAGAATTCTAATAATCTTTGCATATGTAAATCCTCTTCTAAATCCTATTTCTTCAAGGTCGATTATTGATGGAATTTTCTTAATTTTTTAAAGATTTTGATCTGTTTTAATTCACTATACTCTAACCAAATTATTTAATTCAATCTGTCTGATATCACAGAATGGGGGAGTTGGGGGTGATGGGATTTTAGTACACAAAGTCATAGAGTTGAGTTGAATTGTGTCTCCACCTTCAATATATAATTGACTAATTTCACTCAAATCCACACGAGAGAAACTTACAACATGTTGATTATTAAGATAAATCTACGAAAAATAAATTTAAAATTAACAAATTAAGGTAAAATTTTTCTAAATAATTACTATTGTTGTATTTCTTGGCGCTGGAAATAATTTCAAACTGAATGTTTGTCCAATTCTAAAACGTATATGAAAGTTTTTATATCGTCCCCACGCTCTAGTAGAATTTATCCAATTATTTAGAAAAACCTAAAATAAATATTTGGATATAAAAACCAATTTAAATTATTAAATTACTCGTGGAAAGAATTCGTTGGGGTATGACGAGAAAACGAATGGCATGTCGGCATCTAAGTAGGCGCCTTCCATCAAATAAAATTTAAAAGTTCTTGACGTTTCAAGAACTACACCATTGATTTCAATACTCTTGCTTGGTAAAAATCCTTTTCCAAATCCTACTTCTACAAGATCAATTGTTAACGGTAGCTCCTTAAATATATTATTTAATCAGATATATTTTAAAAAAGTATGTGAGGCTCTACTGCAGTTATGAGCAGTGATGTCAAAGTTCCAAAATTCTCTAGAACTTGTTCCAGTTCCAGAACCAGCTTTTTAATTTTTGTAGTTCCAGTTTCAGTTCCGGACTCCATTTTTGAAATTCCTTAATTCCAGTTCGGGAACTAGTTCCAAGCTAGTTCTAGTTCCAATTTTTAAATTTTTTTTGAATATGAAAAGAGTTCCGGAACTGAAACTTTGACATCACTGGTTATGATGCAATTAAAATAATTTCGAATTTTTCATGGTGTTACAAAGTTGAGATATGGTTCCAAAACATTTCTTCGTTTCTGGACCTACACCCACTGGGCATGGGGCCAGGGCTGCACGCAATTGCGGATTGCGAGTTGCGGATTTTAAGATTTTTAAAAGTCGAAATAACTATAATGAATGAAAATATTTTGAGATAAGATAATCAAAGCTTTGGTTAAATACCTAACTCAAGGCTTTGATCAAATTTTTCAATTCGATATCTTTCTTAACCGCTAAATTATGTATATCAGAGGATTTAGAGGGATTAAGGAGGATATCAGATAATGTGTATGGGCTCTAAAATTTTAGGCGCGTTGCATTTTGGGCGTCGGAGTGAATTTTTGGATTGATTCGAAAAATATCACAAAATTTGATGGAATGACTATTTTTTGTGATACTTAGTGGGTGGGTCTGCATTTCGAGGTTGAAAATCAGTATAGAGGGATAGGTTTATGTTACTGTTGTAGAACCCAGCGACCGTTGACACTCGAGATTCCCCGGATCCGATATTTGAGATATCGGATCCGGGGAACTCTCAGGGGCCATCAAACCTAGCCGAAATTACACTAAATGGGACACACCAAAAAAAGAGATAACAAAATAAATATCATTTACCCATGTATTTTTAATTGGAATTATTCTATGTATATTTAGACTCTTTATTTACACTTACTTTTATGGCCCAGACCAGGGATGATCGGAATAAAAAATTTTTTATTTCGGAACAAAATTTCGATTATCCCTGTCCAGACCTAATTTACAAGCCAACGTCCCCTATTGTACTTTCCGAACTTCCTTTAGTTCCTGGATGCCATTTTTTAACCCTAAGCGGTACTCTAGTAATGTTAATCAAAAATAAGATATTTAGCAAATTGTCTTACTGGATAATCTATATCAATAGGAGAGAGGCAAGATGGAAAAGGTGCAGTTGTAGTAGTTGGTTCTTTTGTTGTGGTTCCTGGTGTTAGTGTTGCAGTCGATATAACTTGAGGACACAATGTCAAAGAGTTAACTCGAATTGTGCCTCTCCCATCAATATATAATTGACTAATTTGACTCAAATCCACACGACGGAAAGTTAAAAAATTTTTATTATTGACATTGACCTACGATAAAATATAAAAAAAGAGCTAAAAACTTAATATTACAATTATTGTATTTTTTGGGGCTGCAACAAATTCCAAAATGAAAGTTCGGCCAGCTCTAAAACGAAAACCAACTCTATCAAAACCACCATCACCTTCTCCCCATCCTTTGTTTTTTATCCAATTTTTACGATAAACCTAAAGTAAATTCCAATAAAAACCAATTTTAATTATAAAATTACATAAGATGGATATAATAAAGAATGACTGAAGAGCGGTTTGAAATGGAATGGAATGTCAGCAGTTTCCTGCATAATACCATCTTCGAACAAATTAACCACAAATTGGTCTGGGTTTGCAAGAACTGTAATATTAATTTCAATACTCTTGTCTGGCAAAAATCCTCTTCCAAATGATAGTTGTGAAAGATTTATCGTTACTGGTAACTCCTTTAAAAATTTTTAAAAATTTGTTGTGTCCGCACTTGCAGAAAGAACATAAATAAAAATAAATAACCCATCATCGGGTTGGATGGTGGCACAGTCGGTTGTGCTTTCGGTTCGGGCCCTTTCCGTGATGGTTCAATTCCATCTCCCATCCACACCATTATTGTATACGTGTTCATGCTGTGGAAAAATTGTGGATGGGAGATGGAATTGAACCATCACGGAAAGGGCCCGAACCGAAAGCACAACCGACTGTGCCACCATCCAACCCGATGATGGGTTATTTATTTTCATTTATGTTCTTTCTGCAAGTGCGGACACAACAAAATTATTATTTAATCAGATATAGTTTAAAAATTTAAGAGGAATTAATGTCGGTCTGTTCGTTTTTTATTAAAGGAGCTATTGAGATGCTCTTTTTCTTTCACTAGATCTTAGACCTTCGCTTAAGTGTTTTAAATTATAATCAGCTAAATCCCCCTTTCTCTCTCTATCTTACCAAATTATTATAAATAATCGGAGTGTTGCTGCACATTGTCGTCTCAATTGTAGTTACCATAAAGCTCGCACATATTATTAACAAATAAAGTGTTTTCGACTTCATTGTTGAAGTTAATATATTTAAATTTTATAATAATAATGCTTAAATTCATCATCCTTTATATGATGAATACATGTCTATTGTTCCTCCTTTCCCCATCAAAACCATACAATCAGCTGACAACGGTTTGTAATTTTTTGTGGCCACGATTATTCATAAAGAAATATTAACAAACAAAATTTGCCCCGTCTCAACCATACAAGTTAAATCAAAACTTTTTATATCGATAATTGTTCAAACGAGAAAAATTTTTGTTTGGTAGAACAGATATTTTTTGTATTTTCAATTTACAATGTTTGTTCTTAGTTGTTTATCATGTATGGGGAAGCAGACTATTTATTATTTGCAAGGAAGTATTTTTTTCAATTTTAAGTTTTTCCTAAACTTGTTAAATGTCAATATTTTATAAGCAAAGAGACTAACCGATTTGTTTTTTTATATTACGCTCAAACTCCTCGATATTTTAGATTCGTTACTAAAGTTCGTTTCTTATAACCTGTAGGCTTTGAGGAAACAGATATACAATTTTATATGATCACAATTTGAATAATGTTAGTCAACCTATATATTGAAGAGTTTCGCTTAGATAATTTGATTTGGTGCCCCAATGATGAATATTTGTCAACTACAGTAAAAGAACCAGCAAGTACAACAACAAAAACAACCCAAGATTTGTATCCAAGTGAAGATTAAAAGGAATTATTGAAGTTTAATCTTTTGAGATATAGTGCGTCCAAACAAATTTTTCGTCCAAACAAATTTTCACATTTTTAAGTACCCGGTAACAAAATCTATAGGAACAGAGTGATCTACACACACCGAGTTATGGTACACATGTGAACCCCCCTGACTCTGTGAACCCCCCTGACTCTGTTTAACATACAGAGTCGGGGGGGGGGGGGTTCACTTGTGGGTCTAAAATTTCAAAAAAAAAAATCACCTATGGCAAAAAATTACCTACATTATTGGCAAGGGAGTTTGGGATTCAAGAGGAGAGCAATAGTCCGTATGAGGATGGACTATCCACGCACTGCTCTCCGAGCCAAGCCACAAAAGGTATTGAAGAAAGGGAGGAGAAGTCAACAGTCGACTGTCACAATGAAAACAATAAACAAAAATAAATTTATTTCAGCCAAAATAATAAGCGCACAAATATAGTTTAACAAAATATATTAAATGGAGGAGGGTAAGAGAGAGCAAGGGGGGTAAGAGAGAGCAAACTTCAAAATTAAGAATAAAAACCCCATCAGCATACTTTTTCTCCCTTGTTAAAAAATTGTTAAATTTAAAGACAACTTGTTAAAGAAACGAAAATTGTTGTTAAATTTTCTTTAAGTTAAATAAATTTGTTGAATGTCAATTTGTTTATTAACATTTTTTCAATCAATTTTTACTTTAAAATTGACAAAACAAAATTTTCTCGTTATCAAACATAACGAAATAAAAAAATTATGTAGTGTTGTAAATTTAAAAAAAAATACAAAACTTATTGAATAAATATTGATGAAGGAACACAATACATGATAAAATCCAGCATTTAAATGATAATGCATTCAAACAATTATTACAAATAAAATTTAAATATTTTAACTATTAACAATGAAGGTAAAAAATTATTATTTTAATCCGAAGATATTCAAATTTTAGTTGATAACACTTCTTTTGTTATTAATATGTGCGAGCTTTATGGTAACTACAATAGAAACGGCAACATGCAACAATCCAATTATTTATAATAATTTGGTAAGATGGGTAAAGGGGATCCAGCTGACTAGATTTAAAATTTAAAAACTCAAAGTGAAAGAGGGCCTCAGTAGCTATTTTAACACAGAAATGTGCTTCGGTAATTATCGAAGCACCCTCTATATGTCGCAGGATCAATGCCAGCCGGTGACAAAACTTTTGCTTCTCTCTTACTTTTTAACAATATCGGATTAAATATTTTTAAGGCGTTAGATGCAAACATCAATCTTGCAGAACTATCATTTGGAACAGGATTTTTACCAGACAAAAGTATTGTAATTGATGGTGTAGTTCTTGCAGACCCAACTTTTTTTGCGGTTAGATTGTTCGAAGATGGGGAGAAGTTCAAAACTGATGTGCCACTCGTTTTCCTTACACACTTTAAAACATTCAAACCACCTCGTGTAATTTAATAATTAAAATTTGTTTTTGACAAAGATATTTACTTGAGGTTATTCGTAACACTTGGATAGTAAACAAAGGATGGGGACCTGAGGATATTTCCGGTGGTTTTCCTTTTAAAGCTGGCCAACCATTCAATTTGGAATTTGCTGCAGCGCCAAATAACACAATAATTGTAATCATTTATTCAATTTTTACCTCAATTTTTTACTTTCCTAGATCAATGTAAATAATGAACCTTTTACTACATTCTCTCGTGCGGATTTGAGTAAAATTAGCCAGTTAAATATTGATGATGTAAACACAATTCGAATTAACACTTTGACATTGTGTCCCAATCCAGTTTTAACGACTACCACTGTTGAGCAAAAAACCACGACAGAAGAACCTACAACAACAATAGAGGAACCGACTACGACACCTCTTCCAACCTGTCCCTATCCTATTGTTATACCGTATCCTGTAAGACTATTTTTGCTTAATATCTTATTTTCTGTCGATACTGTCGGTTTAAATCAACTATAATAATTAAGAAAATACCAGCAACAATCGATCTTTTGAAACTAGGATTTGGAGAAGGATTTGCACCCCCTAAGCGTATTGAATTTGTTGGTTTTCCTACTAATACATCTGACCGTTTCATCATTGATCTGTATAGTGATGGACTACCAGATGAGACTGCTAACATTCTATTTCACTTCAATCCACGATTTAATGAAATGCAAGTGAGTAGAGAATAATTTGAGAAAATTGAATATAAAAAATATTTATGTAAGGTAATTCGCAACACGTGGTCACCAACCACTGGATGGGGAAATGAAGAGCGTTATGGAGGATTTCCTTTCAAAATTGGCGAACCGTTCGTTTTGGAATTTATTGCGGCACCAAAAAATACAATTATCGTAATTAATTAGTAGATATTTGTTATGATTACAAAAGGGATATTCTCCTATAAATTTTTTAGGTTCATGTTGATTACAAACCATTTGTAAATTTTTCACGCGATGATTTGAGTAAATTGAGCCTATTGGAAGTTAAGTTAGCAATTGAGCTTAGCTCTGTGGTTTTATGTCCTGATAAACCAATAACCACTACAATTGAACCAACAACTACGACCGAAGAACCCACCACCACAACGGAAGAACCGACATCTACGACAACTGAACCAACAACAACAACAGAAGAAGCAACAACCACAACGGAGGAACCGACTACGACAGCCGAGGAGCCAACGACCATAACAGAGGAACCGACTACTACAACCGAAGAATCAACAACTACGACATTAAAACCAACTACTACAATTCTACCAACCACAACTCCTACAAAACATCCTACATACTGTCCCGGCCAGATTGTTTTAAATAATTTGGTTGGAATATTTTCACTGAACTAACTTAAACATCTTTAAAAAATTAAGAAAATACAGGCAACAATCGATTTTGTAAGGCTCGGATTTGGAACAGGCTTTAACCCACCAAAGCGCATTATAATTTTTGGAACACCTTTAGCACAACCTAATTATTTTAATATTCACATTGCTGAACCTGCAAATGCTAATGTGCTGTTCCACTTCAGTGCGCGTTTTGGTGAAAGACAGGTGAAAATACAACAATCGTAAAGGGAAGTCGAATTTTGGCTCGAAAAAGACTCGGTCGGGCGGCTCGATAAAAATTCACATACCGTATTTTCTCTAAAATAACCCCCCTCTAAAATAACCCCCCCCTCTAAAATAACCCCCCTCTAGAGGTCGATCGAAAAAAATAACCCCCCTCTAAAATAGCCCCCCCCCCTTCTAAAATATTCAATTTTTCTTGGCATTGTTTTTTTTCAAAGCAAAGCACTGTTGAATCCCTTATTTTAATAAGATTAGAAATTATTATGGGGATATCGGGGATTTGAGGGGATATAAGTGGATTATGATGGATTAAGTGATAGCGGTGGATTAATATGGATCCGAGGATTTAGAGCATATTAAATATTAGGAGGGAATTTGTGAATTAAAAGAGATATGAATCAAAAGATATTTTTCCACTTTTCCAGATATTTTTCCAATTAAAATTAAAATTAATATTTTTCCACTTTCAATTAATTGTCCGATATCCTTTCAAATCCCTGATATCTCAAATCCACTGATATCCACCCTTATCCCCTCAAATTTGATTTTGAGATGAATACGATTAAATACGATTAACTAATCCTCCCATATTTTCCTTAATCCCTTAAAATCCACTGATATCCATCGATGTCCATCTCAACTAATATCCATCCACTTGATCTCTCGATGAAGGATTAATGTCATGTCACATTGACTTTAATACTTCAAAATGCCAAGATAGGCATCCTAATCCAATCCCTCTTAATATAATTAAGCTTTAGGTATTTAACTGAGATATATACAAGTGTGATAATATTCTAAAATAAATTTTTAATTAGGTATTTCGAGCCTAAACGAAGTCTAGGATGAAGAGGAGTACTTGATGGAAGTTTTTGGGCTGGGATTTTCGTTAGGAGACTTTTAGTTTGTGATGAATTCTATTAAATTTTAGAAAAATATTATTCAAAATTTTGCAAAAAATTTTAATTTTCAGAAAATTTAGACATCGAAAAAAATAACCCCCCCCCCCTCTAAAATAACCCTCTTTTCTAAAATAACCCCCCTCTAGAGGTCGATCGAAAAAAATAACCCCCGGGGGTTATTTTAGAGAAAATACGGTACTCAACTTTAATTCTAGGTTATACGTAACACTTGGATGATAGGCCTAGGCTGGGGACGAGGCGAGATACATGGAGGCTTTCCATTTAAAGCTGGAGAACCTTTTGTTTTGGAATTTGTTGCTGGACCAAGAGTTATAATACATGTAATCTTCAATAATAATATTCTAATTGGTTGAATATTAATCTTTTAGATCAACGTAAACAACAAATATTTTACTAGTTTCCAACGATATATTACGTACAGAGTTAGTCAAATGGTGATTGAAGGTGGAATTCAAGTGAGCTCTGTTATTCTGTGCAAATAAAGAGAAAAATGTGAAGACAATATAAAGGATAATATACCAGACCTGGTCATGGATACGGATTTTGCTATCCGTATCCGGATATATCCGTAGGGTCAATATCCGTCCTGGTACCTCCTCCCTGGTTACAGGCCTGGCATAGTTTTTGACAACTAAAATTCTAAAAATTTTCGTCTGGTCAGCTAAAAGTGAATTTTTTGTTTTACGATCTTCTAAAATTCTTAAAATTTTCGCCTGCGGCGCTAAAAAAGGAAGATGTCGTGGTTCGGGGGGGCTAAAAAAAGAAGAAATGTGGCTTCTTGGCTTTCCAAATTCACACTGCGGCATATAAAGTTGGGATTCTCGATCATAATTGTTCCCTCATCATCATCTTCCTCTTTTTCGTCTCCCCCATTTGCATAGGTAAGTACGCTCTCTTTGAAAGTGTCAAAGTGCAGAATTTTGCAGACATCTGCTGTTAAGGTGATGCCGCGTACTTTTAGGACAGTGCTAATTTTGGCATTTTTATTGTTTTCCATCCTTTGCGCATAAGCCTTGCACGCTCCACCAACATATTTTTTTATTTGAGATCCTGCATATTCTCTTGCCAAATCGCCAAGGTGGGGCCCAGTTTGAAGTGGACAATCCATGTCCTTCGGGTAGGAGAATAATATACTATCGGTATCCCCATAGAGAAGATTGCAGTCAAGTTTTCCGGCAACTTTTTGCATTGCTTTCAATAACCTAATTCTTGCTGCTGATGTAGTCCATAGTGATATCACAATATTTGAGGTGTCATGTTCAATTATAAATTCTTCTCTTGGTTTATAAGTCAGTAGAATTGTTTCTTCAGTTAACTCGTCAACAGATTGTACTTCAATTGATTTGTTGCTGTCAAATTCACGTAGTTCATTAGGGGAGTTGATGATTACACTTTTTGACAGGGTATTTCTTAGGCTGAACCTTCCCCATAATGAGTTAAGCATTAATTTTGAAATGTAGCGCATTGCCTGATCCAGAACCATTTTTTCTCTTTGAAGCTCAATGCCAAATTTCTCTTTACATTCCTTTATAAATTTGTCTTCACTTTCTTTTCCTTCTATTCCTTCAGGGAATCCACTTGCATGAATTTTCATTGCCATAAACTCGGCCACATAATTTTTAAATAAATTTTCATCCCATTTCTCATAATGTAAAACCCTATAAAATCTTGTAACTGTGTATCCAACTTTTAATGCCTCTTCCAACTCAATCGATGTACATGTTGAGACCCACCCTCTCTCTTCGTCATTGTGCGGGCAACGATAATCTTTGATGTTTGCGCAATTTGGGTATGTGAGTGAACATTTTCTGCACAGAGGGAAAAGAAGTCTTTCATCAAATTTGACGGGAATAACAGGAACATCAAGTTGCGGTGGAAGCAATAAAAATACTTTTAAAATGCCTTTGAATGGGATCTGCTCACTTCTTGTCCAGTAGACTTTTTGTTCAGCCAATGGTACAACATGCACTTTCGGATGCCCAACCGGAAATGATGTTGTAGCAATTGTTGAGGGGTAAAGTGAATTAAAGTCTAAGTAGGTAATCTTATATTGTTCTTCATCTGCATTAAAGTACATTTGTAATGGTCCAGTTCTTCCACCAAAATAGCAGTCTCTAATATTTATTGGTCCTTTGTTGTGGTAATTTGCAAAAGCTTTCCTCATTTTCTTATTGCGGCGTAACATTTGATGAATTTCACATTCCCATATTATATCAACATTTTTTATGAATTTTTTAATTATTTCCAGACGTTTCCCATCATCTTCACGTGTCTCTCCCACAGTTTTTCCATTAGGTAATATTTTGTCCAAATTATCTCCGAAGCATTTTTGGCATGCATGCCAAACACAACCATTCACTTCAATTGCCCTATCTTCAGCCACAATGTACCCATCAACTTTATATCTTTCAGCCACTACAAATTCCCCACCTTCCGAATGTGCATTTTGAATTTCGACTCCTTTTGTTTCTTCGTACCATTGTAAATATTTCAGGGCAAGCTCGCTTTGGTTATCAATGTTTTCATATCCTTTCTCCGGAACAATTGCCAAATGGTCAGGCTGAAGATGATTCAGGCGGAAATGTTTCATACAGGCCGATGCTATTGTCATTGCATCCTTCAAAATATCGATTCCTTCTGCTGCTGCTCCAGGTTGTGTATTTTTCTTTTTGCTGATTTCGGAAAATTTTTTTCTAAAGGCGATCAGTGCTTTTGTAAGAATTTGTACATCGTTTGTGCAGTATTCGGCCAAGGCTTCATCCAAACAAAACTGATTATCTTTTTCTTCTTCATACCATTTAATAAACTCATTCTGTTTGGCAGGACTCATTCCTTCATATAAATAATCAGATTTTGGAGGTAGTTGTTGTAGGGTTATGCCATAATTCTCGGAGATGTTTGCCAAATGCGGGAAAAATTGTTTTTCAGTTACGTGTAGACCAAATGCACCAATCAGCTTCCCCAAGGCGACTGGACAAAGGTTATACGAGTCCCCGAATATAACCTCATTGCATTTGTTGTTGCGGGGAATTTTCAGTTCGTAAAGTTTATTACCACGGCAAATTATTGAGGGAGCAACACCATTGATATATATTTCTTTGAACACCATAATTATATCATAACGCCCTCCATTGTGTGAAAATGCCATTGTTGTATATTGGGGGTTAAGTTCAAAGAGAATCCATTGTATAAAGAATTTAAGCGGGTTTTCTGTGACAATTTTTTTATCAACTTTTGTTTGATTGAATGGGCGATGTGAAAATGTTATTGATCGGTTGTTTCCACAGATAGCGCAACTTTTTCCATTTTGTCTCAGAGGTGAGCGCCATAATTGTTCATTTTCCATACATTTTGTGCAGGTTACTGTTGTTACATTCATAAGAATCGGGACCCAAAAGAATATATATAATACATTCATAAGAATCGGGACCCAAAAGAATATATACCCCTATCATATTGAAAATACAGAACTAATCCAATCCTCATCAATTCGAGATTTAGGTATTATTATAGATCAAAAACTGACATTTCAGGAACATATTTCTAAAATTCTTAAGTCTGCATACTTTCGATCTTATCAGCTACTACGAGCTTTTAAATCAGTTAATCCAATAGTTTGGGCTAAATTATTTAAAATATATGTACTCCCCATTTTAGAATATGCCTCTGAAATCTGGAATCCTCATCTTAAAGAATCCATTAACAAGATTGAAAAAGTCCAGAAATTTTACACTCGAATAGCTCTAACAAAATGTCGTATTGTCTCTAATAAGGTATCCTACATCAGAAGACTTCAATTCTTTAAGCTTCAACAATTAATATCACGTAGAAAAATCATTGACTTAACCACACTTTATAAAATCTGTATGGGATATAGTTATTTAAAACGTACAAAATTTTTAGAAATTAATAAAAGACCATCCAGAAAACATAATTTCTTAATAAAAATGACATCTAAAAATAGTAAAACCCACAATTCCTTCATAAACAGATGTATACCTGACTGGAACAATCTGCCTAAGGAAGCCTTTCTTAACAACAACCCTATTTCATTCAAAAACTGGCTTACCAACTTCTTAAGTACATTTGACGATGCTCATAAATTTAGATAAACACTACCTAAAAGCTCACTAAAGCTTAGACTTGACCTTATTCTCCTCGAAATTATTAACTCCTTTCTATCCTTCTTTCCTACTAATGAATTAATCCATGTTTTGCTATAAAATAAAAAAAAGGGGATATATACAGATAAAAACGTATGGTTAGTATAAATAAACTTATGGCGGTATTTAAAAAAATTCCTAAATAAATTTTAATTCTATATTAGTTATTATTCTCTTAATCTTAATCCAATAACCAACCAAAACAAAACCAATAATCCAATAACCAACCAAAACCAAAACAAAAACCAATAATCCAATAACAATCTCAATCCAGGCTTATTCTCAAATGTGCTGTTTATTGTTGTTGATATTGACTTGTGTGACTCTTTTGCAAATAACATATTGCGTATTTTCAAATTATTGGCATTATGTTAATTGATTTTAGAATAGAATTCAGCCTATATTTCTTTCCATTTTTCCTCATATATGAACAATTTAAATGCTTTATTTGTTTGACACATTCCATTCAAATTAATTTTCACTTTTTTTTAGCATTTAATTAAGACATTATTTGTAGTAAGTACTTCATTAACTTACCTACCGAATGTCAAACCAACAACAACCGATAAAAAGACCAAGAAACGAAGGTGGTTATGGGTGTCCACCTAATTTTGACCTCGAACAACAATCAATAATAAAGCAACTGGAAGCAGCAGCTTCTATTGACCTTACTAGTATTCTTGAAGACAACAATACTTCTCTGGCCATCAAAGCTATTCTACAACAGCAACAAGCAGCAAACCGTGCACTTCTCGAATTATTCAAACAACAACAACAGCAACGTGCTTTCGCTGAAGAACCAGTTGAGCGACGAGAACGTGAACGTAGTGTGGTGCTAATTGGTGTTCCAGAATCAACACAGGTTTTGGCCTCTGATCGTTACTCTTCTGATGTTGCCGCTGTAACAAGTTTGTTCAATGTGATGGGCGTTGAACCGGCCCCAATTATCTATCGATTGGGTCGTAAGGATAACCCATCTTTTAACGGTCGCCCCAGACTTATTAAAGCCATTTTTCCATCCCGTCAATTTCAGCATCAAACTCTTGGATCATGGAAACGTCATCGTGACACAATTCGCCAACAACCGCAATTCCGGAACGTTCTGATACGTCCTTCTTTGACTCTTGCTGAACGTGAAAAGGAACGTGAACAGAGGGCTCTTAGACGTGAAACAATAAAAGGCCAGAACAATTTAAATACAAAATTAACCACAAAATAGCACAGGTTTAATTTCAGCCGCTTTAAAAACAAATATCCTTCACTTTTTATGCCCCATGGTTTCTCTTTGGAAAATCCTGACCCACTTTTTCTTGATACCTTAACTGAGTCCAAAAAAATTAAAAAACCTGTGCTAGGAAATTTACAATTTAACAGTCAATATTCAGCAACAATAAACTCTCCCTCTAATTTACATGAAAATATTTTTTCACGGGGATTAAATAATTCTCTAGAAACGCGTATAACTCAAAATACTTTTATTAACATAGACATAGGGGTAATATATTTCAACTGCCAATCAGTAAATAACAAAATACAAATGATTTCCCAACAAATTTCACAATATAATCCCTCAATCATTCTCCTTAGCGAAACATGGATTAAAAGTTCTTCCCCTATACCAAATGAATTAACCTTTAATTCCACATTTTCCATCTTCAACTGTAATAGGGACCCTAAATATAAAAGTAAAGCTGGAGGCTCTGCTATTCTTATTTCGAATTCTCTTTCTAGTCATAATCTTCTAACAATTTCCTCTTATGGAAATGACATAACAATTACTGATATTATATCTAAAGAAGTCACTATTCGAATTATATGCGTTTATAGACCCCCAAGCTCTTCCAGAAAATCCACATCCTCTCTTATTAAAATTCTTCAAACACACATTACTGCTACTACAATTATAGTTGGAGACTTCAATGCTCCCTCTATTGATTGGACTAAATATTCTGCAAAAAACGGAGCCGACAATCTCTTTGCAGAATTTTTATTAAATTTTAATTTTCATCAGCTCATCTTAGAATCAACACACGATAAAGGTGCCACGCTTGACCTTCTACTTACAAATTCTCCTTCCATTATAAATACGTATTCGGTCAAGCCCGGCATTTCTGATCATTACTCTATCCACTTCTCACTTTCTATTCAACACATACCAAGATTAACCAAAAAAATTAGAGACATGTCAGATAAAAAATTAATAAATCTCAATACAACAATCTCCAATTTCCCCTTCCAAAACTCTGATAAATGCTTTACAATTGATGAAAAGTACAACTTTTTCGTTCAAACCATCAATACTATATTCGATGAAAACCTACCAGAGGTAGAAATTCCAACAAAACCCTCTAAATACAAATATCCAAAACACATTAATAAAGCTCTATGTAAACAAAGAAAACTATTTCATCGTTCAAAATATGATCCCTCACTGAAGTGCAAGTATAAAGAAATCTCTAAAACAGTTAAATATTTAATAAAACAATACCATAATCAGACTATAAATAAACTCATCTCATCCCCTCAAAAACTGTTCTCATATATGCATAAAATTAGTAAGCCGCAACCACCCACCCCAACATTAATTGTTAATGATAAAATACTAATTGATAACTTAGAAAAATGTAATCAATTTGCAGCTTCATTTTCTAAGGCTTTTAATAATGTTCCTATACATGCAATTCCACCATTCTCGATTATCAATAATAATAATACAATAACAGATATTGATTTTGATATAATCTCAGTATCCAATTTACTTAAAACCTCCCCGAATAAAAACAGCACATCTCCTGATGGCATACCATTCAAATTTCTTAGACATTGTCATTTACCTCTATCGCCAATAATTACGGAAATATTCCGCATGTCATTGGATTCAGGAACACCCCCCTCCCAATGGAAACACTCAATAGTTATCCCTATCTATAAAAAAGGAAATAAACACGATGTAGATAATTATAGACCAATCTCATTAACCTCGACTTTAAGTCGGACCTTTGAAAGAATACTTGCTTCCAATATTCTGCAATTCCTACTTGGTAATAATCTTATCAGTGAACACCAGTTTGGTTTCCTTCCAAAACGATCAACAACACTCCAACTTCTCTCCACACTTCAGGAATGGTACAATGGACTTCTTGATCGTAATCCTACAGACTGTATTTATATTGACTTCAGGAAAGCTTTCGATTCCGTACCCCATCGTTTTCTTCTTCATAAGTTATATCTCTATGGCATTAGAGGCAAAATACATGACTGGATTAGTAACTTCCTTAAAGGCAGAACATTTGTCGTTAAAATTGATGATTCAATCTCAGAACTACAGAAGATAAGATCGGGTGTACCCCAGGGATCTGTTATTGGACCACTATTATTTATTCTATTTATTAATGATCTTCCCCATATTATAAAATTACCTGTTCAAATTCGATTATATGCTGACGATGTAAAATTATTTCTCACGAATCAATCCACTATGTCTTGCCACCTATTGCAGGAGGCTCTTGATAACGTTTATAAATGGAGTATTGATTGGTCCTTACCCATGGCTCCAGATAAAACTACATTCATAAGAATCGGGACCCAAAAGAATATATACCCCTATCATATTGAAAATACAGAACTAATCCAATCCTCATCAATTCGAGATTTAGGTATTATTATAGATCAAAAACTGACATTTCAGGAACATATTTCTAAAATTCTTAAGTCTGCATACTTTCGATCTTATCAGCTACTACGAGCTTTTAAATCAGTTAATCCAATAGTTTGGGCTAAATTATTTAAAATATATGTACTCCCCATTTTAGAATATGCCTCTGAAATCTGGAATCCTCATCTTAAAGAATCCATTAACAAGATTGAAAAAGTCCAGAAATTTTACACTCGAATAGCTCTAACAAAATGTCGTATTGTCTCTAATAAGGTATCCTACATCAGAAGACTTCAATTCTTTAAGCTTCAACAATTAATATCACGTAGAAAAATCATTGACTTAACCACACTTTATAAAATCTGTATGGGATATAGTTATTTAAAACGTACAAAATTTTTAGAAATTAATAAAAGACCATCCAGAAAACATAATTTCTTAATAAAAATGACATCTAAAAATAGTAAAACCCACAATTCCTTCATAAACAGATGTATACCTGACTGGAACAATCTGCCTAAGGAAGCCTTTCTTAACAACAACCCTATTTCATTCAAAAACTGGCTTACCAACTTCTTAAGTACATTTGACGATGCTCATAAATTTAGATAAACACTACCTAAAAGCTCACTAAAGCTTAGACTTGACCTTATTCTCCTCGAAATTATTAACTCCTTTCTATCCTTCTTTCCTACTAATGAATTAATCCATGTTTTGCTATAAAATAAAAAAAAGGGGATATATACAGATAAAAACGTATGGTTAGTATAAATAAACTTATGGCGGTATTTAAAAAAATTCCTAAATAAATTTTAATTCTATATTAGTTATTATTCTCTTAATCTTAATCCAATAACCAACCAAAACAAAACCAATAATCCAATAACCAACCAAAACCAAAACAAAAACCAATAATCCAATAACAATCTCAATCCAGGCTTATTCTCAAATGTGCTGTTTATTGTTGTTGATATTGACTTGTGTGACTCTTTTGCAAATAACATATTGCGTATTTTCAAATTATTGGCATTATGTTAATTGATTTTAGAATAGAATTCAGCCTATATTTCTTTCCATTTTTCCTCATATATGAACAATTTAAATGCTTTATTTGTTTGACACATTCCATTCAAATTAATTTTCACTTTTTTTTAGCATTTAATTAAGACATTATTTGTAGTAAGTACTTCATTAACTTACCTACCGAATGTCAAACCAACAACAACCGATAAAAAGACCAAGAAATAAAGGTGGTTATGTTTACTATCTCTATTCAATATCAAATAATATATAGAATTCTTTTTAAATCGTTCTTGGTTTGACAAAATTCAATTTGACCTATCCATTATTGTTAATTTAAATTTATAATTATTTTTATAATCGCCCCTAATGTTGCTTTATTTGCAATTTGCGGCTGAATAAATTATTATTATTATTATTATTATTATTATTATTATTATTATTATTATTATATCAACATTTTTTATGAATTTTTTAATTATTTCCAGACGTTTCCCATCATCTTCACGTGTCTCTCCCACAGTTTTTCCATTAGGTAATATTTTGTCCAAATTATCTCCGAAGCATTTTTGGCATGCATGCCAAACACAACCATTCACTTCAATTGCCCTATCTTCAGCCACAATGTACCCATCAACTTTATATCTTTCAGCCACTACAAATTCCCCACCTTCCGAATGTGCATTTTGAATTTCGACTCCTTTTGTTTCTTCGTACCATTGTAAATATTTCAGGGCAAGCTCGCTTTGGTTATCAATGTTTTCATATCCTTTCTCCGGAACAATTGCCAAATGGTCAGGCTGAAGATGATTCAGGCGGAAATGTTTCATACAGGCCGATGCTATTGTCATTGCATCCTTCAAAATATCGATTCCTTCTGCTGCTGCTCCAGGTTGTGTATTTTTCTTTTTGCTGATTTCGGAAAATTTTTTTCTAAAGGCGATCAGTGCTTTTGTAAGAATTTGTACATCGTTTGTGCAGTATTCGGCCAAGGCTTCATCCAAACAAAACTGATTATCTTTTTCTTCTTCATACCATTTAATAAACTCATTCTGTTTGGCAGGACTCATTCCTTCATATAAATAATCAGATTTTGGAGGTAGTTGTTGTAGGGTTATGCCATAATTCTCGGAGATGTTTGCCAAATGCGGGAAAAATTGTTTTTCAGTTACGTGTAGACCAAATGCACCAATCAGCTTCCCCAAGGCGACTGGACAAAGGTTATACGAGTCCCCGAATATAACCTCATTGCATTTGTTGTTGCGGGGAATTTTCAGTTCGTAAAGTTTATTACCACGGCAAATTATTGAGGGAGCAACACCATTGATATATATTTCTTTGAACACCATAATTATATCATAACGCCCTCCATTGTGTGAAAATGCCATTGTTGTATATTGGGGGTTAAGTTCAAAGAGAATCCATTGTATAAAGAATTTAAGCGGGTTTTCTGTGACAATTTTTTTATCAACTTTTGTTTGATTGAATGGGCGATGTGAAAATGTTATTGATCGGTTGTTTCCACAGATAGCGCAACTTTTTCCATTTTGTCTCAGAGGTGAGCGCCATAATTGTTCATTTTCCATACATTTTGTGCAGGTTACTGTTGCGGCAATGAAGTTTACTTTGTGAACCCGTCTTTCATCATTACCATTTTTTATCACTTCATTTTGTGTGGCCTCAAAATCGAAAGTTACCAGGCGATAATCAACTGCTTTTTTCAATTCCAACGGGCGAATAAAACATCCTCTATCCATGCTGTGAAATTGCCGACAAATCTGACACCACTTCTGCCCACAAACATGCTTCTTTTCAACCTCTCTCTTGTAATTTTTCATTGACCATATAACACCGCATTTCTCACAAATTTTTGTTTGCCGACAATTACTACTTTTTTTGTGGTGGTTGAAGCAGTCTTCATTCAAATATTTTTTCCCACATTCATCACATTTTTTGTAAAAGTTTCCTGATGCCACACAAGGGTATTCACTTCCAACTCGTCCGCAAAGGTTGCAGCGTGATTTACATTTCATGTCGTGTTCCTTTGATTTCCTAAACTTCTTTTCACAGGTAAAGCAGTATTTCATTCTTAATCCAAACATTCCTCCAACATTTCTAATTCCGTCAAAATGGTTGTTTGAGTGAAGAATTGAAACTTGTACATTGAAATTTTCAGCCCCATATTTAAATATAGGTTTCTCATTGTCCCTGCCAAAAACAAATACTTTGAATTTATAACCTGCATCTTTGTATTGATTGTTCCAAAAATCGACGATGGTTGGCACATATTCCACAGCATCATATTCAGGGAGATTATGATTAAAATTTTTGACAAAAATGATGTTAGATATTTTTTTCGATATTTTATCATAAGTACGGTCGATTGTTTCGATATTTAAATTTTTTCGGTCGGTATTTTTTCGATAATATTGAAAAATATATGTCGAAAATATCGAAAAAACTCGTATCAAGCCGGGCTCTAATATGATTCGGTGTGATATCGGTGAATATTGAGAGGTTTGAGGGATATCGGAGGATATAACGGATATAAAGTGATTTGGAAGGTTATCGGGGTAAATAAGGGAGTTTGAATGATATTAGTGGTTTAGAAGAATATATAAGACTTAGAAGAATATCACTGAATTATTAAGAGATTTTAAGTTATAATAAGGGGGTTTGTGTGGATGGGATCACCCCAGAATATCGACACCCTAAATATCGCCCCTAAATATCGTTGACCCAAAATATCGTCACTCAAAATGACGAATTACCAAAATACCGAAATTTTTTAATTTCATAATTATGTATTCCAATGATAGGTAATGTTGTTTCACCATCGGGGAATTGTGTTTTTGATCGAACTGACCATAGCGACCGATCAAGATTATATTTGGAGATCGATAACTCTCTCTTCGATTGATCATATTGATCAATTTGATGTTTGTACCATTGTTGTAACAATTTCCCTATGTTAAAAAGACTTCCCCGTCCTTGGAATACATAATTATGAAATTTAATAATTCGATATTTTGGGTAATCGCAATTTAGGGCGATATTTAGGGTGTCGATATTCAGGGGTGGAGTCGTGTAGATATCGGATATATTGAGGTTTAAAGGGATATAAAGAAGGATAGAATGATAATTCTAATTTGGCAATAGTTGATGCACAGATAGTGGTATTCAGTAATTAATTAGTGCTATAAGTGGGATTTGAAAAAAAATTTAAACAAGGATATTGGGGATTGGGTATCAAGAGGGATAGAAGGTGATTAAAATTTAATAATGATATCAAGAGATTTGATGGTGTAAAAAGTCTTCAACGATCTGTTGGTATAAAAATATCAGGGGTTTTGGGAATTAACAAACATATAGAAGAATTTGCGTGATTAAGGGAATTCTTGAATTCCCCGTCGCATTATAAGAATTGAAGTTAGACCTTTACTTTATTTTAAAAAGCTTTTTGATTCACTTTTTCCTACCATAAGCCTAATCACTCTAAAACTAAAGTAAACTTAAAAAACTTTTATAAATTTTCTGGGCTCAGTGTTCAAATCGCATTGCGATTTTCTTTACATTTTTCTTCTCCAGTGCGCAAAGCGCGCTGGTTTGTTTATAATTAATTAAAATATTGTAAAATTAATTATTATTTTTTATTATATTATTACTTATTAAATAATTAACAACTTAAAATATAATATAAATTTACATGAAATTATAAATATGAAATTTTTTATAGGTAGATACACACTTGTTTTGTATTATCTAATTGTTCTTTCTTAAAGTTTTCAAATAATTCTGTCATAACATTAGTTAAGCGTTCTTCATAAGAGTTGGTGCCAGCAGTAATCTGCTCTCCTAGAAAATTTTTTATTTTTTAAATACATTTTCTGGTAAAAATTATTTAACTAATTCTACAAAAATTTTTTATTCTCTTAAACTCGCTTTGATCATTTATACTTTTTTAAATTAAACTCAGCAAAATTTTTTAATTTAAATTTATTAAATAAATTTGATGTTTATTTATTTAATCTATAAAATAATAATAAGACTTAATTTTAATAAATGAATTTCAATTGTTCACTGAGTATATCTGCTCTATGTTTTCTTAATATTGTCAAACTTAATTTTATATTTATAGATTCTTGAAATATTTAATTTCAAGTATAAAATTGTAATTGCAAAACTTTTACATTTTAAATAATTTTGTGAATATATTCATATTTTTCTAGTTTAAATCAGAATTTATTTTTATTTTCAAAATTTTATATTGAAATATTTGCTTATAAATTATAATTATTTCTATTAGAACCTCAAAAAATGTTAAATCCTGCCCATAGCTTCTCGCATCTTTGGAATTAGTTTATAGCAGAAAATAGACACAAAAAATTAAACGCATTTGGTATTAGATAATAAAATTATATTAAAATGTATTTATTATGTCTTTTTGAATTTGGTATTGAATTTGTAATTTTAATGAGTATATAATTTTTGATATTTATTAAATACATTTTCTGGTAAAAATTATTTATTTAACTTTAAGCAACAAAATATAATATTTTATAATTTATGATTCAATTTTAATGTAATTAGGTTCCATCAAGTTTATTTAATAAAGTACAATACGGTTGTCGTAAAACCGATTTCTACGTTCATCGTTCTTCTTTCCATGGCGATTTATACAAGGCGATTATTAATAAATTTTTACTTGTTGAAATTTTTTACATTTTCTATTTACACCGGCCATTTATTATTTTAAATTATTATATTTCGCCCCACTATATGTTTGCTTGTAATAATGATGAATATAAGTATCTCTATACTTTCATTTGCCATTAGGTAAATTTACTATTATATTATGTATATTAATATTATATACATAGTAATTTTAATATTTGGGCGTTAAATAATTTAACAAAGACAATATTTTATATAAGAATTTTATTTTCATTATTTTTTATCCTTAAATTCTTCAATTGCATAAAATTTTTTACATATTGATTGCATGTAGATATTATGTAGATGAATAATTATTAAAAAATATTAACTAAAAATTCATACAATCCTGTTTATTTAAATTCATAAATGTTGTAGTATTCTGACCACATCAAGGGCAAGTAGGACATTAACTTTTTTCCATGCCATAACAATTTTTCTTTCGCATATTTTAAACAATGAACTTGATGGCAGCAACAATTCTGTTTATTCAAATTGTTTTTTAAATACTTTAAATATATATTTTGTTAAAATTTTTATTAACTAAAGTTGGAATCATCAAAATTCCGAAAATCTAGAATAGTAAAACTAGTTTGCACTGAAATTCATAACTTCACTTAGTTATGAATTTTTAATATAGTATAAGTATAATTAAATTCAGCCTTGCACTATCAATTAACATTCTTAGTGAGTTCCTTCGCTTCTTAATTAATTAATTAATTAATTGCACGTACTGTTTTAAGCTATTTTTCTTAAGAGCTATTTTTTAAGCAAATACCTAAATAATAAATATATTTCATAATAAAATCAGATAAATATAATTATTTTGATATGAGTTTAATTAATTCACAATTTAGATATAAACCAGATACTTTTCTGTATCATATCAATATTGAAATTTTTGATATATTTAAAATAAATTAACAAACATAACCTGATCAATTTTTATTTTTGCTCATATTTAACTTATTCACTGATAATTCGTGCATAGAAAAGAATATATGTGATCTTATCCTTGACTACGTCTAAATTCAATTTTCTAATTATCGAGTCTTCAAACAGAATTTGAACATACGAATTTAACAAATTTTCACAGTTATCAGAATTTCCAAAAAATTAATTTTTAAGAATATTTGTAATAGATTTACAGGTATAATTGGCATTAATACATATAATAAAATTTTTAAATAAATTATTGCTCTTTTTTTATTCTGAATAATTAATACATAACAGTGTACATTTGCGTATTGTTAAACATTTCGCATTAAATATGCTCTACTCCTTTGTTAAATGATATTTTTTACTTTTTCATTCTTAACCAAACCAACAAAAACAATCATGGATTTTTTTCATTTCATTATTTATTTGTTAAAATATTATATTTAATTTAAGAAAGACTACTTTAATATTAATGTTAGGATTTGCTTGCTGAACTTTATTGATTAACATTATTTAATTTTACAATCTTTATTTTACTCAAAATGTTTTATATTTCTCAAAGATGTTTCAATTAAATTAAGATTTTTAGATAATTTATAATATATAATATCTGGAGGGTAAAATAACTTTTGCATTAAAAACATTATTATTAAAAATTTGTTATATGTAACCGTCCACTCAACCAACAAGGGTGGCCGACTCTGTGGGAATTTGCTCTACTTTTTTTTGCTCTACCTCAATTTGCTCTATCTCACGTCCCACCAAAGCTGATAAGGCACGGCAGTTTGGAATACATCATTCTGATAAGCATTTTTACAATTTACATAATATTTATATTATTAAAAAAGAGTTGATTACATTATTTTATTTCATTAAATTATTTATAAATTCGGTTATAATATATTACTATTAGATTGTGTGGCATTTCTATTCAAATTAATATGGGTATTTTTATTCAAATTAATATGCATTTCTATTCAAATTAATATATCTCTTGTCGCATAAATTCCATCTACATTCTAATTTCTGGTGTAAAACTTATTTGTAAAAGTGATTTATTTACCAAAATATAATTTTTAAAAATATAATTTTTTTATTTGCTTTTTAAAGCAGCTACATTTTTAGATTGAAAAAACTTCTATATTATTATATTATTCCATTGTCAAAGTAATTAAATTTATATTAAATTTTCTTTTTCATATTCTTTGCATATTTATTTATCTTTTCCAATAACTTATATGGAAGAGGAGTAAATTTTAAAATTATAGCATACTAAATTATATAGGTAAGATAATTAATTGATTTATATGTTAATTCATTCGTATATATGTAATTCGTTTAAAATTTAATTTTATATTAATTTAAAATAAGATTTAAATTATATGCTGTAATGGGACGGCTCGTGCCGCGGACATTGGGTCGGGTCACTCCCTTTCGGGAGGACCCAACGTGTCCTAACTCTCTAATTAAAGCTTAATGTATATATACAAATATATAAATTTAATTCTTTATTTAACAAAATATAAAAAGGGGGAAGGAGAGGCCAAGAAAAACGTAAAGTAAAGTGGAAGTGAGTGAGTTTTTTTGGATAACTTGGCCCATCCTTTTTTTTGATTATTTTTAGCCAAAGAATTAGTGTCAGCTGTTGAAAACGATTATATAACATTGGTCACCTAAAAGAAGCGCGCCTCGCGCTTTAAAATTTTGTGTAAAAATTAAAAATGTATATAAGCGCGAGGACACCTTCACATAACTGACCAATATTATTTTCAATTCAGAAAATCGACTTTTTGTTATTATATTTGTATTTTGATTTTTTTTTTAAATTTATTTTTCTTTTCTTTTTGTTTTCTTTTCATTTCCCAGTGAGAGAGAGATATTTAGAGAAAAAGCAGTGAAGCGGCCAAATTAAGTTTGTATTTCAAAAGCAAAGAACTGTTTCACCAACACGTGTTGATTTTTACTTGTTTTGGATCCAACAGCAATGTCGGGGAGGGTAAGGGAAAAAGTAATCACTGAAAACATTTTTTTCATTTAATATTCTTCCAAAATTAATTTATTGTTTAAATTTATTTTCTTCCAATATTAAATTGTTAATGTTGGCCTTCCTTATTTTGCTGGTGGTTATGAACCTCAACTATGGAAATGCATCAATTAGTAAAATTTAAATTAAATAAAGTTGTTTTATGAATATTATTTGATTATTATGTGGTAGTGAGGTTTGCTGACATTAATTAATAATTAGTATTAAAATATAATTTTGGTGTTTAATATTTTTTTTTGTGGTGTTGTTGATTATTGTGTATTATTTTGTTGTTATTATTTAATCAAATTTTGTTTATTTGTTGTTAATGATTACAAGCTAATTAATTCAAAGTATTATTTATTTACATTTTTTTTTGTTTTCTTTGCTTCTCATTTGCTTGGGGGTAATGGCGCAATCTCAAGGAGATCCTTAGTCTCTAACAGATTATCTATAATCCGAGCCCACAAAGCTCCAGTAATTATAGTGTTGACCCCAATTTCTGATGTCTTCGCAACTTCCGGTTTATTTTTCCCCAACTTAGCCATAATGTCTTTTCGTTGCTTCTCATCCACAATAATAGGTTTCCTTATAGGTGACATTGAATAATCCCTTTTTCTTATTGCATTTTTTCCAACTCTATCCTCAAAAGTATATCTCTGTCGACTTCTTCCTCTATTAAAGGTGTTTCTATCCACTTCAGAATTATGTTGTCGACTTCTACCTACCTCCTTTTCTCGTTTTTCCTCTTCATTCTTCTTCTCCTTTAAATATTCCTCCTTTTCATTAGGTAGATTCTCTGGTATTATATCTTCTTCCTTATCCTTCTCCGCTCTTCCTATTACGTTTTTTGCAAATTTTTTAAAATTATTTTCTTCTTTTTTATTTTTAACTTTATATTTTCTTTCCAATTCTTTTTTAAGAGTTTTTAATTCTTTGTCCATTCTTGATTGAATTTTAGCCTGAAGTTCATCCCCACGTTTGAGAATATCATTCCAAATTTCTTTATGTTTAATTAACATATCCTCCTCATATTTTGATCTAACTCTCCTAGTTTTAGCAATCATTTCCCAATCAGGCACAACCTCATCAGGCACTTCTTCTCTTTTTCTTTTTAAAAATCCCTCTTTTCCTGGTTTATCCAATAGTTTACTTCCAATTATTTCCCCTCGCTTCCTCGCTTCCTCAATACGTTTCTTCTTTTCCTTTTCCTCTAATTCCTCCTTCCCTTCTTTTTCCTCCTCAATTCTTTTATTCTCTTCCTCCTTCTGAATTCTTTTTTCTTCCTCCTTTTGAATTCTTTTTTCTTCCTCCTTTTGAATTCTTTTTTCTTCCTCCTTTCGCTTCCGTTTTCCCTCTTTTAATAATTTTTTTTCTTCCTCCGTATAGGGTAATAGACGCTCTTCATCTTCTGAGATATCAGAGATCGGCTCCAGATGCCAAGGAAGTTTTCGAGAATTTTCGTCGTCTGAAATGTAATCAAGACTAATAATGCTTGAAGCTTTCGACATCTGCAAATTATTATGATTATTTTCATCCTGAATTTCATTGTTAGTGTTATTAGCATTCATTTTTGTTATATTGTTAGAGAAATCCAAATTGTTAGTAATAGCATTAATATGTATCCTATCTTCCTCTGATTCACTTTCCACTTCCGAACTCTCGAGATTTTGGTCCCCAAATATTTTAGTTTTACTTCCAATATTTTCTCCAACTTCTTCCGAATTAAAATGTTTACACCGGTCCATATGGACAAGCCAAGAATTTTGAATAGATCCCGAATCAGAAATAAGCAAATTTGGGGTTTGTATTTCGACTATCTCAAAGGGCCCCTCAAATTTTTCTCCAAATTTCTTAATGTTTTCCATTTTGCGAATTAAAATTTTTTCTCCTTTTTTCCAGGTCTTTCTATTGATTTTTATTTGTTGCTCTTTCATTATCCCCGTATTTTCTTTTAATCGCATTTCCACATCCTTTCGAATCTTTTGGAGATTCTCAACCAAATTCTTTACATATGAATTCATATCATCGAATTTTTCTCTTTCTACCTCAAGGGCGGCTTCAGTGGGTAATTTTGGTAAAAATCCGTGTAAAACAAAGAATGGTGAATTCCTTATTTGGTGATTATAGGAAGTATTATAGGCAAAAATGACGTGCGGGAGCGTCTCTACCCATTTCTTCCCCTGGTCAGTACATGTCGAAATCATGTCCGCCAAAGTGCGATTAAACCGCTCCACTAAGCCATTAGCTGCTTGGTGGTAAGCAGTAGTGGGTTGGTGCCGAAAATTTAAAGTTTTTGCTAAGTCTTGGAAAGTTGATGACATGAACTGTGTCCCTTGATCTGTTACAATTAATGAAGGTATTCCAAATCGACAGATGATCTCTTTCATTAAGACATCCGAGATAGTGCTTGCCGTCTGATTCCTAATTGGTATTGCTACAGCCCATTTACTGAATGAGTCCATAGCCACAAAAATATATTGGTGTCCTTGTAACGATTTTTGAATAGGTCCCAACAAATCAATATGAACGCGATCAAAAGGACGTGAAGCTGGCTCAATCGGACAAATTTCCTCGCGGCTTTGATGTCTTCCAACTATTTTTCTTCGCTGGCAAACCTCACAAATTCTTAATTTTTCAGTAATATCCTTAGTCATTCCTTTCCAATACATAGTCCTCTTTATTTTTTCCAACGTCCTCTGGAGTCCCAGATGGGCTCCTTGCAGAGGATCTTCGTGGAATTCTTCGATAATTTTATTTTTTAGTCCTTTAGGTATTAAAATCTTCCAATCATCCCTTATTTTCGCTGATATTACTCCATTTATTTTTTGAATATTTTCATCATTATTTTGGATCAAAGAAGGAATTTCCTTATCCTCCTTTTGTTCCTCAATTAATTTTTCAAGAGAGATTTTGTCTTTAATTTCCAAAACTTTAATATAAACATCATCTTCCGGTGGATAGCGAGAAAGGTGATCCCCAACTTTATTAAATTTTCCTGGTCGATAAACAATATTCACATCAAAAGCCTGCAAAACAATTTGGTAGCGTGCGAGTCTTCCTTGAAGATCTTTTCTTCGGAAAAGGGAGGTAAGCGCCGAATTGTCCGTAATCACTGTAGAAGTCCCAGCTCCCTCCAAATATACTCGAAATTGTTTTAGCGCTGAAACTAATGCCAAAGCCTCCAATTCTACAACGCTATAATTTTTCTCATGTTTATTTAGAGTCCGCGAATAAAAAGCAATGGGGTGAATTTCCTTTTGTGCATTTTCTTGTAACAGACAAGCTCCAATTGCGGTTCCACTAGCATCCGTTTCGAGTCTGAAAGGCTTCCCAAATCGTGGTGTCGCCAAAATGGGGGCCGTGGTTAATCGTATCTTCATTTCTTCCAAAATTTTATCGTGTTTTTCTGTCCAATCCCTAGTAGATTCCTTTTTCGTAAGGTCATAAATAGGCGCCATAAGTTCTGCAAATCCCCGAATAAACCTCCTAAAATAACTAAATACTCCAATCAAGGAGCGAAGTTCAGCTAAATTTTCAGGTTTCTTCAATTTAAGAATAGGCTTTAAATCAGAATCATCCATCCGTACTCCTTTTTCAGAAATTAGAAATCCTAAATAACGAATTTCAGAACATCCCCAACGGCATTTTTCTGCTCTTAGTTTCATTCCAACTTCGCACATTACGTTTAAGAAAGCTTTTAAATCCTCTAAATGTTCATCTTCTGTTTGACTTCCCAAAATAACATCATCCAAATATACTAAAAAGCTTCGCGATAATTGTTGTCTCATTTCTTCCATAACTTTTTGGAAAGTATGGGGAGCGAATTATACGAATTAAACGAATTAAAAATTCGTATAGACCACAGTGGGTAATAAATGCGGTCCTTTCAGTATGTCTTTTATCCATTTTTACTTGGTGAAAGCCACTTTGTAAATCAAAAATAGAAAATAAACTTTTTCCTCCTATTACATCCAGTAAATCTTGAATCCTTGGTAAAAGATACGTTTGTTTTTTTGTACATTTATTAAGTGCTCGGTAATCGACTGCAAATCTCCAAGATTTTCCATCAGCCTTTTTAACTAATACAATCGGTGATGCCCAGGCCGACGAAGATTGCTTGATAATATTTTGTTTTAACATTTCTTTAATTTGTTTTTCCACTTCTTCACGCAATGCATGACGAATTGTGTATGGTCTTTGTTGGATAGGTCTAGTACCGGGTTCCAATTCAATCTGATGTACAATCTTCCCTTTGTAAAGTCCAATAATTCCATCCGATTTAACAAACGCATCATTTTTAGCATTAACCATATCCTTTAATTTCTTAATTCCTTCAATCGACAAAGCAGTTTACATTAATTCCTTTTACTTAATTCCTTCAATCGACAAAGCAGACAAAGCAGTTTTTTTTTTCAATCGACAAAGCAGTTTAATCCTTTTTAGTATACTTTGCCTCATGAAAAATTAGGAAAAAGGGGAAGAAAAGGGAGAAGAAAAAAAGGGAAGGAAAAATGAAAAAATGGTCAGAAAAAGGAGGGGGGGGGGTAAACCGAAGAATTACCAAATGTATTCATCCTTTCTTTTGAAAACTTCAATAGAATTAGTTTCATTTTCATCACACGTAATTGGTTCCAGAATTCCAACTCTCGAATTTGCATAAATTTGAATGTGCGAATTTCCAAAATTTAATAATCGCATTGGAATTAATCGCGAAGAACCAGGTCGTGAGAGTGTTTTACCAACTTTTAATGGCCAATAATCATGTTTTTCCCATTCTTCCAAAATAAATTCTTGACTAGGGTCAAAACTTCTATTAACAGTTCCCCAAATAAAATTATCAGACTGTGGGGGCAAAGTTTGATTTTTCAAAAGTCGTACTTCAGTTTGTCGTTTTGGTCTTTCCTGGTAATCCATAGCAGCGATCATTGGCAATAAATCTCCCCCCAGTTGAATAGTTTTGTTTTTAAAATTTAAATGGATTTCTTCCTTTTCCTCCATTAAATCTGTTCCTATTACCAAACCTCCCGGGCACGCATTATCTTCCGAAATTAAAAATGGCCAGTTAATTTTTGATTCTCCAATTTTCACATTTGCCATAGCTGAGCCTAAAAATGAAATTGGGGTGGAATTTGCAGCCCAAGCCAAGGGTACATCTCCTGGTCTAATTTTCAATCCACATTTCCTAGCCACTGATTTTCCACAGTAAGAAATATCGGCACCACAATCAACAAGTGCTTTCTGTCTTTTCCCTTCCAAAAGAACTTCTATATAACATCTTTTTCGACTTCCCACAGAACAAATTGATGGAATATAATCTAATATATAAGCTTTTTCTTCCAATTTGTCCAATGGTGGTGCGGAGGGTTTTGGATTTAATTCCTCCAACTCAACTGCTGCAATCTTTATTTCCTTCCCTCTATTCCTCTCATTTGTATTTTTAGTAAGAAAAATTCTAGCTATTGATCTTCCCAACATAATTCCCTTCCAAAGTAAAGTAAAAATTATACGAAATTTCCAAGATAAATAAGTAATTATTGAGAGAGCCGCCAATATTCCAAAAGTAATCAGAAGCCAATATAATCTTGTCATAAGCGTCCATTTTTCTTCAATAATTTCTTTTGCATCTGAAATAATTTCACTTCCTTTTTCTTTAATTCTTTCCCAATTTTTTCATTTCTTTCCCAATTTCGATTCCATTACTCACACTATCTTTTATACCATGAACCACATCCGTTGTAATATTTTTTGCTCCTTCCGGAAATAGATCTATCGATCCAAAAAAGTCAGTCAGAACTTCTTCGACCTCTGGTTGATGAATATCCATTGGCAAATTCAAGTGTGACTGTTGTAACAAATCTGAAAATTTTTGCAAATCTCCTTTTATTGTTAATTTTTCTCTTCCAAAAGTATTTCCTGCTTTGAAAATAATTCCTGTTCTTGAATCAATTATAGGTTTAATAAATAAAGAATGTTGCTTTTGGTTAAAATCCAAAATTTTAGTTTTATTTTCGACAATTTTCTCCTTGTCGCACGGTATTATTTTTGCTTCCGAAATTAAATCAGGACTTCCTGGAGATGCAAAAAGAATTTTCCCTTTTACTTTAATAGGCAGTAAATTATAACAAATTCCATTAATTTTTTGTTCCCAAATTATTTCTTCAATTTCAACGGGGGTGCACAAACTTAAAGTCCATTTTAATTTACTATCTTTTTCCAAAAAAGCAGTAATATCTTGTCGTCCATAAAGCAATCTAGCAGCTCCCCTCGGGTTTTGTTCCGCTAAAATTTTTGCAACTCCAAGCTGGTGATTTCTGGTTAAACATGAATCAATCCATTGATCTCGCATTATTTTTTCTCTTTCCTGTGATTCTTGCCAAGCCAAATAATTTAGCCTACTTTTCTCATGATTTTGATCCATAATTCGGTCCCTTTCACTTTGTGCTTCCTCCGGGTCAAAAAGATCTCGTTTATTAGTCAAGGGATTTAAATTTTCCTCCCACGTTCCGGTATCACCTTTTGGTCCTGGTAAGCCATCTTTTCCATTCAATCCTGGACTGCCTCTTTCGCCTTTCTCCCCGGCTGGCCCTTGCTGTCCAGACACTCCCGGTTGTCCATCAATCCCATTTGTCCCACTCATTCCTTTCTCGCCTTTAGGACCCGTCCATCCCTGTAGCCCGGGTAATCCTCCTTTACCGTCTTTGCCTCTAATTCCTGGCAATCCTCCTAATCCTGGTTGTCCCGGCATCCCAGCATCTCCTTTTTCTCCTTTTACATTTTTCCCAGGTATTCCATTCATCCCTTGTGGCCCAGGAAATCCATCCATTCCTTTAAGTCCCG
Organism: Meloidogyne arenaria; assembly: GCA_036172955.1. Taxonomy (NCBI): domain Eukaryota; kingdom Metazoa; phylum Nematoda; class Chromadorea; order Rhabditida; family Meloidogynidae; genus Meloidogyne; species Meloidogyne arenaria. The sequence goes on along the minus strand of JARQAB010000015.1, from coordinate 3,160,483 downwards.
GCATTCCTTTTTCTCCAGGCATTCCTTTTTCTCCTTTTAAATAATTATTTTTAACTTGTAAATTTGGTTGTTTCGCAGGAATATAATTGGGAGGAATATCAATATTAGAATTAATAAAATTATTTTTTTGAATAGGCAAATTTGTCGTCGTAGTTAATATTGGTTGTTTTGCTGGTAATATCGGACGAATTGTTGTTGTTGTTAATAAAGGCAATTTTGTAGTTAATATTTTTGATTTAATAGTTGTCGGAATAGGTGTTGTCGTAGTTCTTCTAACATTTTGTTTCTTTTGAATTTGTCGTTTTCGAATTATTTTTTCTGGTGTTTCCTGAATTTTAATTAATACATCATTATCCATAAGCCAGGCATCATTGGGGACTCCTAAAATGTAAGAATTTCTTGTTTGATTTTCCAACGGAGAGAAAACATATTCTATTTCTTCAATTTTAACCAATCCAATATCAGAATCATCCTTATAAAATATTTCAGCTTGAGTTGGGCCAAAAGGATAATGAGTATAAATATATTCTTCTGAGGGTGCATTCCAAATAATAATTGAATTAAATAATTCGTGGTCCTCAAACGATCCATTAATTTCATGTGCCTGTAAAGATTTTGAAACACCAAAACTTGTTTCGATTTTATTATTAATTATTGCTCCTTCCCCTTCTTCCAAAAAATAATTTTTTCCTTGAACGCATTGTTTACCAAACCAAGCATATTCTTTTTGAATAGGGTTAGGCGTTTTCCATGTCACCTCATTTAATCTAGATAGTCTCGAACCCTTGGTCATTTTCCGACAAACTTCAGGGGAAGTAATAGTTTTTTCCAATTTTAGCGGTGATTCCTCCGTAAAAATTTTCAGAAATGACTCGGTGCATTTTTCGTGTTTTTCGATCCAACATCGATATATAGGAAAATATCTTGGGACTAACTTCGGCAGGAAGTTAGTCCCAAGTTCCTATTTACCAAACCTCCCGGGCACGCATTATCTTCCGAAATTAAAAATGGCCAGTTAATTTTTGATTCTCCAATTTTCACATTTGCCATAGCTGAGCCTAAAAATGAAATTGGGGTGGAATTTGCAGCCCAAGCCAAGGGTACATCTCCTGGTCTAATTTTCAATCCACATTTCCTAGCCACTGATTTTCCACAGTAAGAAATATCGGCACCACAATCAACAAGTGCTTTCTGTCTTTTCCCTTCCAAAAGAACTTCTATATAACATCTTTTTCGACTTCCCACAGAACAAATTGATGGAATATAATCTAATATATAAGCTTTTTCTTCCAATTTGTCCAATGGTGGTGCGGAGGGTTTTGGATTTAATTCCTCCAACTCAACTGCTGCAATCTTTATTTCCTTCCCTCTATTCCTCTCATTTGTATTTTTAGTAAGAAAAATTCTAGCTATTGATCTTCCCAACATAATTCCCTTCCAAAGTAAAGTAAAAATTATACGAAATTTCCAAGATAAATAAGTAATTATTGAGAGAGCCGCCAATATTCCAAAAGTAATCAGAAGCCAATATAATCTTGTCATAAGCGTCCATTTTTCTTCAATAATTTCTTTTGCATCTGAAATAATTTCACTTCCTTTTTCTTTAATTCTTTCCCAATTTTTTCATTTCTTTCCCAATTTCGATTCCATTACTCACACTATCTTTTATACCATGAACCACATCCGTTGTAATATTTTTTGCTCCTTCCGGAAATAGATCTATCGATCCAAAAAAGTCAGTCAGAACTTCTTCGACCTCTGGTTGATGAATATCCATTGGCAAATTCAAGTGTGACTGTTGTAACAAATCTGAAAATTTTTGCAAATCTCCTTTTATTGTTAATTTTTCTCTTCCAAAAGTATTTCCTGCTTTGAAAATAATTCCTGTTCTTGAATCAATTATAGGTTTAATAAATAAAGAATGTTGCTTTTGGTTAAAATCCAAAATTTTAGTTTTATTTTCGACAATTTTCTCCTTGTCGCACGGTATTATTTTTGCTTCCGAAATTAAATCAGGACTTCCTGGAGATGCAAAAAGAATTTTCCCTTTTACTTTAATAGGCAGTAAATTATAACAAATTCCATTAATTTTTTGTTCCCAAATTATTTCTTCAATTTCAACGGGGGTGCACAAACTTAAAGTCCATTTTAATTTACTATCTTTTTCCAAAAAAGCAGTAATATCTTGTCGTCCATAAAGCAATCTAGCAGCTCCCCTCGGGTTTTGTTCCGCTAAAATTTTTGCAACTCCAAGCTGGTGATTTCTGGTTAAACATGAATCAATCCATTGATCTCGCATTATTTTTTCTCTTTCCTGTGATTCTTGCCAAGCCAAATAATTTAGCCTACTTTTCTCATGATTTTGATCCATAATTCGGTCCCTTTCACTTTGTGCTTCCTCCGGGTCAAAAAGATCTCGTTTATTAGTCAAGGGATTTAAATTTTCCTCCCACGTTCCGGTATCACCTTTTGGTCCTGGTAAGCCATCTTTTCCATTCAATCCTGGACTGCCTCTTTCGCCTTTCTCCCCGGCTGGCCCTTGCTGTCCAGACACTCCCGGTTGTCCATCAATCCCATTTGTCCCACTCATTCCTTTCTCGCCTTTAGGACCCGTCCATCCCTGTAGCCCGGGTAATCCTCCTTTACCGTCTTTGCCTCTAATTCCTGGCAATCCTCCTAATCCTGGTTGTCCCGGCATCCCAGCATCTCCTTTTTCTCCTTTTACATTTTTCCCAGGTATTCCATTCATCCCTTGTGGCCCAGGAAATCCATCCATTCCTTTAAGTCCCGGCATTCCTTTTTCTCCAGGCATTCCTTTTTCTCCTTTTAAATAATTATTTTTAACTTGTAAATTTGGTTGTTTCGCAGGAATATAATTGGGAGGAATATCAATATTAGAATTAATAAAATTATTTTTTTGAATAGGCAAATTTGTCGTCGTAGTTAATATTGGTTGTTTTGCTGGTAATATCGGACGAATTGTTGTTGTTGTTAATAAAGGCAATTTTGTAGTTAATATTTTTGATTTAATAGTTGTCGGAATAGGTGTTGTCGTAGTTCTTCTAACATTTTGTTTCTTTTGAATTTGTCGTTTTCGAATTATTTTTTCTGGTGTTTCCTGAATTTTAATTAATACATCATTATCCATAAGCCAGGCATCATTGGGGACTCCTAAAATGTAAGAATTTCTTGTTTGATTTTCCAACGGAGAGAAAACATATTCTATTTCTTCAATTTTAACCAATCCAATATCAGAATCATCCTTATAAAATATTTCAGCTTGAGTTGGGCCAAAAGGATAATGAGTATAAATATATTCTTCTGAGGGTGCATTCCAAATAATAATTGAATTAAATAATTCGTGGTCCTCAAACGATCCATTAATTTCATGTGCCTGTAAAGATTTTGAAACACCAAAACTTGTTTCGATTTTATTATTAATTATTGCTCCTTCCCCTTCTTCCAAAAAATAATTTTTTCCTTGAACGCATTGTTTACCAAACCAAGCATATTCTTTTTGAATAGGGTTAGGCGTTTTCCATGTCACCTCATTTAATCTAGATAGTCTCGAACCCTTGGTCATTTTCCGACAAACTTCAGGGGAAGTAATAGTTTTTTCCAATTTTAGCGGTGATTCCTCCGTAAAAATTTTCAGAAATGACTCGGTGCATTTTTCGTGTTTTTCGATCCAACATCGATATATAGGAAAATATCTTGGGACTAACTTCGGCAGGAAAAGAGTCACATTTTTTAATTCCATTCTATGGGTTGGCGGTAAATTACAGTCCTGAGTTGTGGGAAAATCCACAGGAATTCCTATCTTTTCCTTCGGGCATATTTGATATTGAGACAGACTTCCTGGACAGAATGCCAACAAAATCATCATTATAGTAATAAATGGCATAGTTATACTGCTTATCCTAGCTGAATTCGAAGGCCCAGCTCCCGACTCAAAGTTTCGTTGTGAACTTATTGGGATTCGATTCGAATTAAAGGCTCCAGCTCCTCTTCTCTGACCCCACCTTCCTTGAAAACCTCTATTGTAATTTCCACGCCAATTATTTTGATATCCAGTCCTATTTTGTCTATAAAAATTCTGATTTCCTCTATTCCCTCCAGAGTTCCAATTTGCGCCGACGGGGAAATTTCCTCTTCCTCGCCACTCATTTCTTTGACCTCCTCTCCAATTCTGAAAAGAAGCAACTCTGTCTTTCTCAACTCTCTCCTTAATCGCATTTACTTCGGCACGTACCGCATTTACTTCAGTTAAGGCTTTTTCTGTTAAATTATTTTGATAATAACGACACTTATCTTCCTTAAGAGCATTTTGAATTTCTTCTATTTCTTTTGCGCAAGTAATAGCCTCTTCCATTGAATTAGTAGGTTGAAACGCCAATTTCTCTTTTATTTCCATTCTTAAACCATTTTTAAAATAATCCTTAGCTATATCATCTCGCCAATTTTTTATACGTAAAAGTCGAGCTTCCGGGGTTTCTCCAACAATTTCTGTAAAGGAATTTTCAGGGAAAGCTTTAGAAATTAATCCTCTAATTTTTTGGGCAAATTCAAGAATAGATTCATGAGCCTCTTGTTTCCTGGTCGATAGAATCCTCCGAGCCGATTCTTTAGAATTTAACTTTTTTAATTTGGACGCCAACGCATCAGTTACATTTTTCCAAGTACTCTTTGCTTCCACGTCCAAAGAGTCGTATATTGCGCGTGCTTCTTCCGTTAAGTACAATGGTAGGATTTGACAACAGCGAGGTGCTGTCCATTGGTGAGCAGTAGCCAATTTATTAAAACGCCGTAGATAATTATCAAAGTCTTCCAACCCCGAATAATATTCAGGTAAGGGTAATCCATTAGAATTAATTCCAAGATTAACAATTTCTTTTTCTAAATTTGTAATTTTTCTTTCAATACCTTCCATTGTTTGTTGACGTGTTCGTCTTCTGATTGTGGTTGGTTCTTCCTCGTCAGCCGTGAACAATTCGTCTTCCGATGCCAGAATTGAATAATATGGGAAAGGTTAAGAATATAATAAAACAAGACTGATTATCGAATAAATAGAATTAAGTTGTCAGAGTAAACGTTAAAATGTTTGCCAGAATAAAATCTTTAAAAATTCAATTATTGTACGTTGTCTGTAAAAATTAATATTTGTTGTTGAAGAATATTTTTTTTGTTGCTTCCAATTAAAATTTTAAGTTTTGTGTAATTAATGTTTTAGTAATGGTGTGAATATTATGAATGTTTTATTTTAGTAATTTTTAATTTGGTAAATGATGACAATTTTTTTAGATTAATTTTTATCCTCCATAAAACACAAGATCACTTTTTAATCCTTTTTAGATTTAATTCTCCTATAATAAATCAGGGCAGCATCATCCTTTTCTATTTTAGTAATTTGCGTTGTATTCTCGACCCTGTTCAATTGTTATCGGCCGCTAACAGAAGAACAGATCATCCGAGAATTTTTTTTCTTTTCACGTGGACATGTCCTCTTCTCAAATATTTAGGCTCAATTTAGCCCAATAATTAATTACCTTTACTTAGGTTATTTTTTGGGGCCCCTTTTATTTTATTTTATAGAAAAGACTATTTTTGGCTTTATGCTTTGGCCCTTTAATTTATTATTTTTATTTTTGGAATTGTGTTTTGAATATTTGTTAGTTTGTATTTTATGGTATTTGTATTTTGGAGTTTTGTATGTGATTGAATTTTTGTTTAATTTTGTTGTATTTTATTATTGTATTAATTTTAGCTGATCTGGAGTTCGAACCAGTCGATTGCCCTGAGGAGATGGTTTGTTCCTACCAATGTTGGGGACCCACTGAATGGCTTCAACCCGTTCTCTGCTCAGAAGAAAAACCCATGGTTATTACAGGACGTTCAGAGGGTTCAAACCACAACAAACACATAAACTGCAACATACAAGGAACTAGTTCCAAACAACTAACATCCTCACAACATTTAATGGTTATACACTTCACTCATGGGGGAATTTTGGTTTTGTTGTGTGTTATTTTGTGCTTAGTTTTCTCTAAACGTGGGACTCATAAACACAAACAGCATTTGGCTTCAAAAACTTCAATTTCCAAACGCACTCATCAGGGAATTCCTCCTTTGGAAATCTCCGCAGTTTAAGAACTTGTTAATTCACATCAAGTTAATTTTGTTAAATCATTTGTTAATTAAATTTTTGTTAATTTAATAAAATTTATTTATGAAATCAAAATTCGCGTATTGAAATATTGAAATTTTTATAAATATCATAAATAAAATAGTATATTTTTTTTTTAACAAATATTGGATTCAAAAAGAAAACATTGATAGAAAACATTTATAGTACTTAAAAAATTTTTAGAAAAATAAGTTTGTTGTAAACAAGAATTGTTAAAAGTCTTTTAGAAATAAATATTTCAAGAATTATATAACACAGAGCCTAGACAGTTGTTTGATTGAAAATTTTTTGCGTGGGCTAATAATATGGATTTTATATAAAGATAAAGAAGACAAAATTTTATTTTAAAAATAATATAAACTTAGTAAGTATATATAATGATTTCAAAAATGTGAGGGTAATAATTGAGATATTAAAATAATATATAATTGAAATATTAAAAAATTTTTATTAAAATATATTTAAAAATCTTATTAAATATTTTGGGGAAATTTATTGTATTTCTAGGACCTCCATGTAATGGGACGGCTCGTGCCGCGGACATTGGGTCGGGTCACTCCCTTTCGGGAGGACCCAACGTGTCCTAACTCTCTAATTAAAGCTTAATGTATATATACAAATATATAAATTTAATTCTTTATTTAACAAAATATAAAAAGGGGGAAGGAGAGGCCAAGAAAAACGTAAAGTAAAGTGGAAGTGAGTGAGTTTTTTTGGATAACTTGGCCCATCCTTTTTTTTGATTATTTTTAGCCAAAGAATTAGTGTCAGCTGTTGAAAACGATTATATAACATATGCAAAATATAATTTTATGCACTTTATTTTCATAGTATTTTTTACAAATTAAATACTTTATTTAAATTTATATTCTATATCTAATGTATGACAATATGTTGAATTCCTCCCTAAACATGGGTATATTTTTAAGTATCAACATATCTAAATTAAATTTACTACTCATGTTTTAAAAGACCAATTTTGATAAAAAAAACATTAATCATTTTATTACATTTTATTAACAACTTATTAAAAAATTTTAAATTTGAATTTATGTATAAATCTAGAAATTAAATTAATTTGTTAAATCATATAAAATATAATATATATGATATATACATATATTATATAGATAATTAAATTTTCTTAAAAACTTACTTTTTTTCTTAAAACTTTTACTTTACATGTTTAAATTGTTTTTTTCAAATGTTTAAAATCAATTCAACAATTTATTCATTTAAAAAACTTTCAAAAATATAAATTTTTTGCAGCACCAAATTCTTTAGTATGATTGATTTACATAATTCATGATAATTGTTTGATTAAATGTAATATTATTTTGTTTAATAACATATTAATGTGGTTACTTGACGGCTAAACTTTTGGAAGAGTATATTGATTTGCTGGAAAATTTTGTTGATTTCGTAGATGATTTTGTTCGTTTTTTGTCTATATTTCTTAGTTTTTTACATTTTTATGATAATTTTTTTGTCTTGGATGTGGGGGAATAGGGCGCTGTTGTTTTGTAAATTGATGTTGAGAAGTATTTTTTTTTAATTTGATTTTTTATTTTAAAATTAGAGTTTTTCTAAATTTAAATACCACATGAATCCTAAAAAAATTTTATTATTGAAGGTTTAATGAATTCTATTAAAATGTTGACAATATAAAAAGCTATCTCAGTAGTATTTAATAATAGTTTAGATAAATCAAATATCAGATGCATAAATGTACTCATCTAAATAAATACCTGAGTACAATTCAAAAATATTCTGTGCAAACTCCATTCTACAAAAATTTTATTTAATTCATCAGATAATAATTAGTATAGTGAGTCTTAAATAAATTAATAAAAATAAATCTTTAAAAATCTAAGTATTTTTTGAAAATAATAAAGAATTATGCCAAACAAAATAAAAGAGCCTGACTACAACTTTGCAAAGAGACATATAAAGCTCGTGTATAAAAAAACATAGTATTTTGTATATAACCACCCATTTTCATCTTATTTAATGTGATGAAGATCAGCACTTGGCTCTCTTGCGATTTTGTTAAATGAAGAGCATTCGGAAGATTTGATATCATAAAATATTTAAATTATCAATTAAATAAATAATTAGAAATTATTATATTTATGATTAAATTAATCAAACATTTATAAGTAATTATGAAAGCAAATCTTATAATCTTTCAAAATATTCTAATATTTCCATATGTTTGGCCTTTTGCTTTTGATTTAACAATATTAAATTCAATATAAATTTATATTTAAGATAATTTTAATGATTACACAAAAGATTAATAAAAATCAATAAAATTAATGAAAAAATTAAACGATTTATGATTATTTGTTATGACAATTCAACAGTTATTTTCGCTAACATAAAATGAACTTGTTATAAAAATTTTTGAAAAATTTGAAAGAACCTAATTGCTATTGCTTATTAAAAATAATGCTTATTAAAAATTGCTTATTAAAAATTGCCTAATTGCTTATTAAAAATTACTCTTTAACAGCATCTATGTACTTCTGTTTGTTAATCCAGCGGTTTACGGTAGAATATGTTGGCATTTTAATGTCCTGAGCCTCGACTAATTTTTTTGTCTCTTCAAAAATTTTTCTTGATGATAAAGAGTTATCATTCGAATAGATTCTTAAGGCTCTCGCCTTTATCCCTCGGTTTTTTACGTAGACCATTAATAATTAATTAATTTAATAATTTAATAAAATTTATTTAATAAAATTATTTTTTTAAAAAATTATTTAAGGTTTTGAAGAGTGAAGTAACTGTTGGTAATTTTAACTGTCTTCCCCCCCCCCCCCTACCTTGTTTTGTTTTTTATAGGTATTTCATTCCTTTGTGGTTTTTTGGCTAGCGTCAGCTAGTTTTTTTTCTTTATCTTTTTGGCTTATTTTTGATCTACTAAGAACTTCTCCTTTACTCCTTATTTTAACCTACTAGTGAACTTTAGTTTTTAACGGTTGACTTTCCTTTACGCTGGCAGGTGATACAAAAACTAAGAAGTAGAGATTATTATTAATTCTTTGTTTTTCTAAATTCCTTTATAGTTTTTCTTTTCAATCTTTAAAAAACTTAATTTTTTAATAAATTAGAAAAAAAATATTAATTCTTACTCACTGAATATTTACTTTTTTATTATTATTTACAAAATTCACAATTTACTCAAAAACTTCCACAAATGTGTATAACAAAAATGGCAAACAGTTTTTAAAGATAATTTAAAACGTATTAAAAAATAATAAAATTCCATTGTAATCGCATTGTTAAACTTCTTTCTAGTAAAATTTGATATAGTTGGTATATGTTTAAAACGAGATTTAGACAATTGTTTGAGTGGTTTTTGTTTGAAAAATACAGAATATGAAAGTCCAATTTCTCTCTCGTCTGCAGATTTAATTTTTTCTACCATTACCTTAAGATAAGTTGAAGTCGACAAACTTTTACAGCGATTTAGATAGTTTTTTTGCTATTTGAAGAGTTGTTTGTTTAGCTCACTTTGAACTCTTTTTGGAAAGCTTTTAGGTTTTCTTTTTATTTCAAAGAAAGTTTTGACGAATAAAAGAAAAATTATATACTATTTTGTTTTTAAAACCCAGATTTTTTTCGTGAATTTTGTTTTAAAACCCAGATTTTTTTCGTGAATTTTGTTTTAAAACCCAGATTTTTTTCGTGAATTTTGTTTTAAAACCCAGATTTTTTTCGTGAATTTTGTTTTAAAACCCAGATTTTTTTCGTGAATTTTGTTTTAAAACCCAGATTTTTTTTCGTGAATTTTGTTTTAAAACTCCCTTATATACTACTTATGAATACCTCTAGATATCAAAAACGTTTTCGGCAGATTTGCATATCGTAATATTGCCAGCTGGCAACATTACGAAGATTTGCAAGTTCCGAATTGATTTCGTTATACCCCTTGATTAGTCGGGTAATGTCGCATATAAAAATAGGCTGAGGAGGATTCATTTTGCTATTTATTTTGGAAAGATTTGTTTGGGATAAATAGGCAATGGTTTAATGAAAACATATAAAAATTTTCTACCAACTGTCACTTGTCCTAACAACCAAAATTTACATATTTTATTTATGTTTTTCGTCTCTAAAGGGTGAAAGTAATATCATAAACTGTCAGCTGAAAAACATTCAACAAGAGAACTGCGACATCAAAAAAGGACAATGAAAAAGCCAAGAGAAAGGCTAAAGCTTTCAAAAAATATAAATGAGGGATAAATTTAATGAGGGATAAAATTTATAATGAGTGATAAAATTGTCTAAAAGTTTAATATATTATTAAATTTTAAATTTTATTTTTAAGTTTTAAACACGTCCACTTTACGGGTATAAATAGACTTACGAATTTTTCACTTTTGAAAAATGTGTGATCTAAATTCTGATATTGAAGAATTACAAACATATTTAGTACCTACAGGTTTTGTGTTTAATCAAAATCTGTGGAAGCTTGTCAAGCCAAAGTATTTGCATCAGTTTTATCTCTGTAAAGAATGCAGAGATAATTTATTCCAAGCTAATGATAAATTGATGAGATTTGAAAATGGGGTCACTATTAAATTTAATCTTTGTAATGAATGTGTCAAAAGAACTGTCGAACAACTGATATTTTTAAATAAATCTATTCGAAAAGGGGAAGGAGGGATGTATTTAAAGAACTAAAAATTGTAAAAATATTCATTCTTCGAAAATGGTCCTTGTAATAAATGCAATCTGTGACTTGTTAAATTGTTACCTTTATCCTTATCTGTTCATTTAGACAACCCTCACACAAGAATGGTTATTATAAATGAATTTCTGGATCGTAAGTCCGTACAAGTTATCTTAATAGAAGTTCTTAAAAGAAAATCTTTATATTTGAAGCATAACACAATTCGTGCATATTGACCACTTAGACGTACATTTATTATAACAATTTCTCAACATTTTTATACAAAACATCGTATTAAACTTCGATATCCCGGCCTAAAATGTATAATAGATCGACGACCATGGGAGACTCCTACACATAAACTTACTCTTGTTTCAATTAGAAAATTTATTAATTGATAAAAAAATTAATCAAATTTTATATTTAATTTCTTAATTATGTATTTTTACTTTATAATTTTATGTTTTCTAATATAGAAAATTAAAATTATTTTAATTATAATTATATTAATTTTATTTTTAATTATATTAATTATAAATTATTTTTTAATAAATAAATAAAATAAAAATTTATTCAATACGGTATAATTTTAAATAAGTAATTGATCAAATAAAAAAATATGAAAATAAGAATTAAAAATGAAATACATGGGTGATACGTGGGTCCAAAGTCGAGAACGGTAAAGTCCGAAGGGCGGACTATACCCTTCCCAACAAATGGCTTGTAAATTTTTTAAGGGGATAGGAGTAAGGTTGGCGGATAGTTGGAAATCTTCGGATATCCGGATCCGGATCCGGTATCCGAACCGAAAATTTCGGATATCCGGATCCGGATCCGATATCCGAACCGAAAATTTCGGATATCCGGATCCGATATCCGAACCGAAATTTTCGGATATCCGGATCCGGAACCGAAATTTTATTTATCAAAATTTTCGCCTGCGGCGCTGTAAAGTTGAGTCACAATGGATGATATAGAGGGATTAGATCAATTATGAATAGATTTGGGAAATTAACAAAGGTATTGAGTGAATCTAGGATTAACAGTTGGGGAATTAATAGAGACATAGGGTATATTGGTGGATTAAGAGCTTGATGTATGTAGTTAAGAGAGATACAGAGGGATTTTTTGATAATCCCCTATATCCCCTTTTATCCCATCATCCTTGATCCCTCTATATGATATCCAAATACATCGGCAGTTCCTCAAAGTTGTATACAAGCGCCGCATGTGAGCTTTTACAAATGTTTACAACTCTTTCTTTTTAGTGCCGCAGGCGAAAATTTTAAGAATTATGGTAAGCCAAGGCTCAAAATTTTGTCCATTTTTTGCGCCGCAGGCGAAAATTTTGAGAACTAAAGGTCCTTATGTAAGATTTCTTTCATTTTTCAGCGCCGCAGGCGAAAATTTTTTGAAGTTTGAAGGTTTTGAAGTCACATTTCCTTCATTCTTCAGCGCCGCAGGCGAAAATTTTGTGATTTTGGAAGGTCGAGGAGCCAGATTTCTTCCTTTTCATGCGCCGCAGGCGAAAATTTTTTGAAGTTTAGAAGGCCAAAAGCTAGGATTTCTTCCATTCCTCCTAATTTTAGGATCCGAACCGAAAATTTCGGATTCCCGGATTCGGATCCGATATCCGAACCGAAAATTTCCGGATATCCGGCAGTAGTCATAGGTAGGGGCATGTCGCGGGTGACTTTTTGACTTTTAAGCCAAATCCTTTTGATTAGTTTTGACTTTAAAGTCAAATCCTTTTGATTAGTTTTGACTTGAGGTCAAATCCTTTTGAGCGGCTGGTTGGTCAAAGCTCAAACCTTCAGCGCACGTTAGTGCGGTAAACTTGTCAAGAGCCGCTACCTATAGGAGTGAGAGAAAAATTAATGTCGTGGCATCATCCTGTTCTTTTTCTTTTCTTCTCTTCCCACTCCTTCCCCAACTCTTCTCTCTCCTCCGCGACTTTGGTTAAAATTTTGGAGGAGAGTAGGGAGAAGGGTTGTGGAGGATTAAGACTCAACCGACCTTTTTTTTAACGCGATCCTTTTTTAATACTGTAATTTTATTGAGTTTTTGTTAAGCTCATTAATCATTTTTATTTTTGTCAATTATTTAAAAAAATTTTTTTGATTTTTAGTTAAAAAAATTTGTTTAGTATTCTGAAATTATTTTAAAATGTTTGTTTGCACAGAGTGTAACAAGGATTTTACAACTAAATTTAATAGAAATAGGCATTTAAAAACAATACACGTAAAATTTTTTAATATTCTGAAAATTCTTTTTTTTAAGAAAATTGATTTGGAAGAAGCTGATCGAGAAATTCAACGACCTGTTAAAAATAATAAGAAAAGAAAGATGGAGGAAGTTGAAATTGAGACGGATTCTGTCAAAAAATCAATTAAGGTTTTTTTTTTGTAATAATTTTAAGCTTTTGAATTTTTTCTAGTATAAAAGAAAATTTAAACGACTCCAGCAACTCACAAATTCTGTGAACCGGAGCAATGTGACGCTCATGGTAAAATTAAAAAATTGTAACGAACAACTTGAAGAAGAAATGAATAAAAAGTATATTTTTTTTAATTTATGATTTAATGAGTTTAATTTTTATTTTTCTAGTAAATTGCTAAACGAAGACTTGAGAAATGCTGTTTCAATAAAGGAAATGGAATTGCTTAGCCATACAAAAAATTTGATTGAGGCCAACAACAAACTTGATGAATTAAATGCAAAAACTGAACAATGGATAGTTGAGAAGGACAAAGAAACACACGAATATAAACGCGTTATTGATCAACTTCGCCTTGAGAACGAAAAACTTCAAAGCGATTTTGAAAGGGTTTTGATTTAATTTTTTTGAATTTTTCTTAATTTCTTTTTAAAGGTCAATTCCAATTGTACTGACTTTTCTGAAAATAATTTGAGATTAACAACTGATTTGGCTAAGGAAATCTCGAAGAGTGAAACTTTGACTCAACAAATAGCCTCTTTAGAGAACGATTGCCAGGATAAGTGTGAAAAGTTCCAAAAATCGATTGTATGTTTTTATAATGTTTAACACATTATTTCGACTTTTTCAGGATATTTTCGAGCAAGAGAAGCTTCGTCTTCAAGATGAAATTAACACTTATATGACAAGAGACAAGGAACATTTAAAAAAGCAGGCGTCTCTTTATGATGAAATTCAAGAGCTTCTAAAGCGAATTGAATTTATGGAACGTTTGCAGCACACTATTGCTTCCCCATATCCAAACGTTTCTGAAACAATGTCAACATTCTCACCAATCATGTATATTTTTTTCTGATTTTTTTGGGATTAATTTTGTTTTTAAATTTTTCTAGACGTCTTTCAACTACCGGAATCGAAGCTTCAATTCAACAACATACCGAACGTAAAAATGCAATTATTGATTATATGCGGACAGATAAGCAAAAAGAGACAGAATTGTGTATGTCTGCTGAATTAGAATTGCAACGAATCCGTGCCAAATCTACCGTTGATCAACAAAAGATTTTACAATTGGAATCAGAAATTGCTAAATTAATCAATGAAGTTGAACTAAATGCAAAAACTGAACAATGCATAGTTGAGAAAGACAAGGAAATACTCGAATATAAACTTGTTATTGATCAACTTCGTCTTGAAAATGAAAAACTTCAAACTGATTTTGAAAGGGTTTTGATTTAATTTTTTTGAATTTTTCTTAATTTCTTTTTAAAGGTGAATTCTAATTGTACTGAATTCTCCGAAAATAATTTGAGATTGACTACTGATTTGGCCGAAGAAATCTCGAAGAGTGAAAAATTGACTCAACAGCTTGCAACTTTAGAGAAGGATTGTCAAGATAAGTGTGAAGAGTTCCAAAAATCGATTGTATGTTTTTATAAAATTTGTAAAATATTTTTTTCTATATAGCTTAAGAAAGATGATTGTGCATCTCCAAACACCTTGTCATCAATAATTAATTATTGGCGAAAAGAAAGGGAAAAAGAGACCCTAATCCGTATAGATGTTGAATATTCATTAAAGAAGTATCGAGAAAGATGTATAATTGGTGAAGAAAAAATTATAAAATTGGAATCAGAAATTGCTAAATTAACCAACGAAGCTATGGCATCAAAATATTCGCCTGAAATTGTTAATTCTCTTCAGTATGATTTTTTAAAATTAAAAATATTTTTTTTATTATTGCAGGGGTGATATTTACAAATTAAAGTTGGATACGGCTCAAAAAGAGAATGATATTGGAATTTTGAAAAAAGAATGTGGTCGGCTAACTGAAGAACTTAAAAATACTAAGTTTGTTTATAAAATTTTTTTTAATTCTAAAGGAGTAGGGAGATGATTTTGATGGGGGATGTTGTTATCTAGGGTTCCTTTTTTTTCAAATAGCTATCATTTGGATAAAATTTCTTATAGTTTTTCGCCCCTGTGGTTGTTCAATTTTCAGGGGTCTGTATCTCGGTCAAATCAAATCCCGAGTTTTAAGTGGCGAGCGGATTAATGCCGCGGGTCCCGTCCGATCTTTAAAAATCCCGTTTATGGATTTCAGAATTTGATTTTGGTACACAAATATTGTCAAGGTTAATAAAAAATTTTTTTCAGGGATGAGCATAACACTCTTACGGCAGAATATACCAAAGCTGTTGCAACGCATAAAGCAACACATGAAAGTCTTCTTATGGTCAAACATGTTGCTAGAAAAATTCGTGAAGAAAAAATTAAACTTTCCGCAGAAAATGAAAAATTTCAGGTTTTATTTTAATTCCTTTTTAATCTATTTCCAATTTTATATTTGGGGAATTTTCTGATTAAAATCTTAATTTATTTGAATTACATACCTTTTAAATTAAAAAAGCTTTTTTCGATTGATGGAAATTTTCTCCTCCCTTTAAACATTTTATCTATTTTGGCAATACTGAAGCATACAGACCCTATTTTTTTCTTCTCAATTCACCCCCCCCCATATTTTTACAAAATGGTCAGACTTTTCCTTTATTCCGGCATTTGCCTTTCTAATTTTGTAATTCTTAGGGCGAACTTATGGTTGTTCAAGACCAACTTTTAAAGACTCGTGATTCTGTTGCTGCTGCTGCCGCTGTAAGCTCTTCAAATGCCGAAGCTGTTTCAACTATACAAGCTGAAAGGAAGGAATATCAAATAAAATTTGAGGAATTGACAAAGAAAATTGAGGTTTTTTTTAACTAGAATTAAAAAGATTTTTTTGTTTTTAAAGACGTCTACTCAACAAATTAAAGAATTAGAAGCTCAAAGGGACGAATTATTAATAAAAATTGAAATGATTGAAAAAGCTTATAAAAACAGCCAAGAGAAGATTCGACAAATGGGAAGTGAAATTAAACAATTGAAAGAAGAAAATGAGCAATTGAGTAAATTTGGTAAGAAAATAATAAGATAAACCTCATTACACCTCGTCAGACCTCATACATACTCGGGATCAAAAAATTGTATCTTTCCTAAATATAGTGGCATCGTTTAGTCCATTCCTTTATTCGGATAGTTTTCAACTCCCAATTGAAAATTTACTCAGTGGTCAGCGAAATTTCATAAAAACATTTCTTAAATTGAGGTATATCTGGTAATGATTATATCGTATGAAGAGGTCTGATTGGGGCATTTTTTTGAATATTTTATAAAAAAATTATTTTTAAGAAGCAAGTGAAATTGGTGAAGGAATAATTGACATTGACGACATTCCTGTTGCAGCAGCTACTGAACCAGCTTCTTCAACAGATCCTCCTGTCAAAACTGTTCCTGTTGAACAACAACAACAGGTTGAGCAACAATTATTAGAAAAGACACAAGATTTTGCTTCTGCTGAATTTCCTATTCAAACAGGAACTGATGGTTTGAATGAAATTAGTTCTGGAGAGAATATCCCAGTTTCATATGATGGAAATAAGCGAGAGGGAGAAGGAGATGACAATTTGGGGTTAAAAAATTTTGATGAGGTTAGGTTAAAAAATTTTTTGACAATAAAATTTTTTTATTTTTATAGGAAAAGAAGAAACCTAGAAACAGAGGAAAGGTCTGTAAAAATATTAATTGAAAATAAAGGGGAATTAGATATTTCTGGGTCTGTGGGGTCCCGGGGTAAGGATGGGTCCAGATCTGGGATGGGTCTCGGGACCCAGACTAGAGATTGACCCAGACTTTTGGGGGTTCCGGGGGTAAGGATGGGTCCAGATCTGGGATGGGTCTCGGGACCCAGACTAGAGATTGACCCAGACTTTTGGGGGTTCCCGGGGGGTTGGGGGGGGGGGGGGGGGTAAGGATGGGTCCAGATCTGGGATGGGTCTCGGGACCCAGACTAGAGATTGACCCAGACTTTTGGGGGTTCCCGGGGGGTAAGGATGGGTCCAGATCTGGGATGGGTCTCGGGACCCAGACTAGAGATTGACCCAGACTTTTGGGGGTTCCCGGGGGTAAGGATGGGTCCAGATCTGGGATGGGTCTCGGGACCCAGACTAGAGATTGACCCAGACTTTTGGGGGTTCCCGGGGGGTAAGGATGGGTCCAGATCTGGGATGGGTCTCGGGACCCAGACTAGAGATTGACCCAGACTTTTGAGGGTTCCCGGGGTAAGGATGGGTCCAGATCTGGGATGGGTCTCGGGACCCAGACTAGAGATTGACCCAGACTTTTGGGGGTTCCCGGGGGGGGGGGTAAGGATGGGTCCAGATCTGGGATGGGTCTCGGGACCCAGACTAGAGATTGACCCAGACTTTTGGGGGTTCCCGGGGGGTAAGGATGGGTCCAGATCTGGGATGGGTCTCGGGACCCAGACTAGAGATTGACCCAGACTTTTGGGGGTTCCCGGGGGTAAGGATGGGTCCAGATCTGGGATGGGTCTCGGGACCCAGACTAGAGATTGACCCAGACTTTTGGGGGTTCCCGGGGGGGGGGGGGGGGGGGTTAGGATGGGTCCAGATCTGGTATGGGTCTCGGGACCCAGACTTCCTATTGTCCCCGACTTTTGGGGGTTCCGGGGGTTAAGGATGGGTCCAGATCTGGGATGGGTCTCGGGACCCAGACTAGAGATTGACCCAGACTTTTGGGGGTTCCCGGGGGTAAGGATGGGTCCAGATCTGGGATGGGTCTCGGGACCCAGACTAGAGATTGACCCAGACTTTTGGGGGTTCCCGGGGGGGGGGGGTAAGGATGGGTCCAGATCTGGGATGGGTCTCGGGACCCAGACTAGAGATTGACCCAGACTTTTCGGGGTTCCCGGGGGGTAAGGATGGGTCCAGATCTGGGATGGGTCTCGGGACCCAGACTAGAGATTGACCCAGACTTTTGGGGGTTCCCGGGGGTAAGGATGGGTCCAGATCTGGGATGGGTCTCGGGACCCAGACTAGAGATTGACCCAGACTTTTGGGGGTTCCCGGGGGGTAAGGATGGGTCCAGATAAATAATTAGAAATTATTATATTTATGATTAAATTAATCAAACATTTATAAGTAATTATGAAAGCAAATCTTATAATCTTTCAAAATATTCTAATATTTCCATATGTTTGGCCTTTTGCTTTTGATTTAACAATATTAAATTCAATATAAATTTATATTTAAGATAATTTTAATGATTACACAAAAGATTAATAAAAATCAATAAAATTAATGAAAAAATTAAACGATTTATGATTATTTGTTATGACAATTCAACAGTTATTTTCGCTAACATAAAATGAACTTGTTATAAAAATTTTTGAAAAATTTGAAAGAACCTAATTGCTATTGCTTATTAAAAATAATGCTTATTAAAAATTGCTTATTAAAAATTGCCTAATTGCTTATTAAAAATTACTCTTTAACAGCATCTATGTACTTCTGTTTGTTAATCCAGCGGTTTACGGTAGAATATGTTGGCATTTTAATGTCCTGAGCCTCGACTAATTTTTTTGTCTCTTCAAAAATTTTTCTTGATGATAAAGAGTTATCATTCGAATAGATTCTTAAGGCTCTCGCCTTTATCCCTCGGTTTTTTACGTAGACCATTAATAATTAATTAATTTAATAATTTAATAAAATTTATTTAATAAAATTATTTTTTTAAAAAATTATTTAAGGTTTTGAAGAGTGAAGTAACTGTTGGTAATTTTAACTGTCTTCCCCCCCCCCCCCTACCTTGTTTTGTTTTTTATAGGTATTTCATTCCTTTGTGGTTTTTTGGCTAGCGTCAGCTAGTTTTTTTTCTTTATCTTTTTGGCTTATTTTTGATCTACTAAGAACTTCTCCTTTACTCCTTATTTTAACCTACTAGTGAACTTTAGTTTTTAACGGTTGACTTTCCTTTACGCTGGCAGGTGATACAAAAACTAAGAAGTAGAGATTATTATTAATTCTTTGTTTTTCTAAATTCCTTTATAGTTTTTCTTTTCAATCTTTAAAAAACTTAATTTTTTAATAAATTAGAAAAAAATATTAATTCTTACTCACTGAATATTTACTTTTTTATTATTATTTACAAAATTCACAATTTACTCAAAAACTTCCACAAATGTGTATAACAAAAATGGCAAACAGTTTTTAAAGATAATTTAAAACGTATTAAAAAATAATAAAATTCCATTGTAATCGCATTGTTAAACTTCTTTCTAGTAAAATTTGATATAGTTGGTATATGTTTAAAACGAGATTTAGACAATTGTTTGAGTGGTTTTTGTTTGAAAAATACAGAATATGAAAGTCCAATTTCTCTCTCGTCTGCAGATTTAATTTTTTCTACCATTACCTTAAGATAAGTTGAAGTCGACAAACTTTTACAGCGATTTAGATAGTTTTTTTGCTATTTGAAGAGTTGTTTGTTTAGCTCACTTTGAACTCTTTTTGGAAAGCTTTTAGGTTTTCTTTTTATTTCAAAGAAAGTTTTGACGAATAAAAGAAAAATTATATACTATTTTGTTTTTAAAACCCAGATTTTTTTCGTGAATTTTGTTTTAAAACCCAGATTTTTTTCGTGAATTTTGTTTTAAAACCCAGATTTTTTTCGTGAATTTTGTTTTAAAACCCAGATTTTTTTCGTGAATTTTGTTTTAAAACCCAGATTTTTTTCGTGAATTTTGTTTTAAAACCCAGATTTTTTTTCGTGAATTTTGTTTTAAAACTCCCTTATATACTACTTATGAATACCTCTAGATATCAAAAACGTTTTCGGCAGATTTGCATATCGTAATATTGCCAGCTGGCAACATTACGAAGATTTGCAAGTTCCGAATTGATTTCGTTATACCCCTTGATTAGTCGGGTAATGTCGCATATAAAAATAGGCTGAGGAGGATTCATTTTGCTATTTATTTTGGAAAGATTTGTTTGGGATAAATAGGCAATGGTTTAATGAAAACATATAAAAATTTTCTACCAACTGTCACTTGTCCTAACAACCAAAATTTACATATTTTATTTATGTTTTTCGTCTCTAAAGGGTGAAAGTAATATCATAAACTGTCAGCTGAAAAACATTCAACAAGAGAACTGCGACATCAAAAAAGGACAATGAAAAAGCCAAGAGAAAGGCTAAAGCTTTCAAAAAATATAAATGAGGGATAAATTTAATGAGGGATAAAATTTATAATGAGTGATAAAATTGTCTAAAAGTTTAATATATTATTAAATTTTAAATTTTATTTTTAAGTTTTAAACACGTCCACTTTACGGGTATAAATAGACTTACGAATTTTTCACTTTTGAAAAATGTGTGATCTAAATTCTGATATTGAAGAATTACAAACATATTTAGTACCTACAGGTTTTGTGTTTAATCAAAATCTGTGGAAGCTTGTCAAGCCAAAGTATTTGCATCAGTTTTATCTCTGTAAAGAATGCAGAGATAATTTATTCCAAGCTAATGATAAATTGATGAGATTTGAAAATGGGGTCACTATTAAATTTAATCTTTGTAATGAATGTGTCAAAAGAACTGTCGAACAACTGATATTTTTAAATAAATCTATTCGAAAAGGGGAAGGAGGGATGTATTTAAAGAACTAAAAATTGTAAAAATATTCATTCTTCGAAAATGGTCCTTGTAATAAATGCAATCTGTGACTTGTTAAATTGTTACCTTTATCCTTATCTGTTCATTTAGACAACCCTCACACAAGAATGGTTATTATAAATGAATTTCTGGATCGTAAGTCCGTACAAGTTATCTTAATAGAAGTTCTTAAAAGAAAATCTTTATATTTGAAGCATAACACAATTCGTGCATATTGACCACTTAGACGTACATTTATTATAACAATTTCTCAACATTTTTATACAAAACATCGTATTAAACTTCGATATCCCGGCCTAAAATGTATAATAGATCGACGACCATGGGAGACTCCTACACATAAACTTACTCTTGTTTCAATTAGAAAATTTATTAATTGATAAAAAAATTAATCAAATTTTATATTTAATTTCTTAATTATGTATTTTTACTTTATAATTTTATGTTTTCTAATATAGAAAATTAAAATTATTTTAATTATAATTATATTAATTTTATTTTTAATTATATTAATTATAAATTATTTTTTAATAAATAAATAAAATAAAAATTTATTCAATACGGTATAATTTTAAATAAGTAATTGATCAAATAAAAAAATATGAAAATAAGAATTAAAAATGAAATACATGGGTGATACGTGGGTCCAAAGTCGAGAACGGTAAAGTCCGAAGGGCGGACTATACCCTTCCCAACAAATGGCTTGTAAATTTTTTAAGGGGATAGGAGTAAGGTTGGCGGATAGTTGGAAATCTTCGGATATCCGGATCCGGATCCGGTATCCGAACCGAAAATTTCGGATATCCGGATCCGGATCCGATATCCGAACCGAAAATTTCGGATATCCGGATCCGATATCCGAACCGAAATTTTCGGATATCCGGATCCGGAACCGAAATTTTATTTATCAAAATTTTCGCCTGCGGCGCTGTAAAGTTGAGTCACAATGGATGATATAGAGGGATTAGATCAATTATGAATAGATTTGGGAAATTAACAAAGGTATTGAGTGAATCTAGGATTAACAGTTGGGGAATTAATAGAGACATAGGGTATATTGGTGGATTAAGAGCTTGATGTATGTAGTTAAGAGAGATACAGAGGGATTTTTTGATAATCCCCTATATCCCCTTTTATCCCATCATCCTTGATCCCTCTATATGATATCCAAATACATCGGCAGTTCCTCAAAGTTGTATACAAGCGCCGCATGTGAGCTTTTACAAATGTTTACAACTCTTTCTTTTTAGTGCCGCAGGCGAAAATTTTAAGAATTATGGTAAGCCAAGGCTCAAAATTTTGTCCATTTTTTGCGCCGCAGGCGAAAATTTTGAGAACTAAAGGTCCTTATGTAAGATTTCTTTCATTTTTCAGCGCCGCAGGCGAAAATTTTTTGAAGTTTGAAGGTTTTGAAGTCACATTTCCTTCATTCTTCAGCGCCGCAGGCGAAAATTTTGTGATTTTGGAAGGTCGAGGAGCCAGATTTCTTCCTTTTCATGCGCCGCAGGCGAAAATTTTTTGAAGTTTAGAAGGCCAAAAGCTAGGATTTCTTCCATTCCTCCTAATTTTAGGATCCGAACCGAAAATTTCGGATTCCCGGATTCGGATCCGATATCCGAACCGAAAATTTCCGGATATCCGGCAGTAGTCATAGGTAGGGGCATGTCGCGGGTGACTTTTTGACTTTTAAGCCAAATCCTTTTGATTAGTTTTGACTTTAAAGTCAAATCCTTTTGATTAGTTTTGACTTGAGGTCAAATCCTTTTGAGCGGCTGGTTGGTCAAAGCTCAAACCTTCAGCGCACGTTAGTGCGGTAAACTTGTCAAGAGCCGCTACCTATAGGAGTGAGAGAAAAATTAATGTCGTGGCATCATCCTGTTCTTTTTCTTTTCTTCTCTTCCCACTCCTTCCCCAACTCTTCTCTCTCCTCCGCGACTTTGGTTAAAATTTTGGAGGAGAGTAGGGAGAAGGGTTGTGGAGGATTAAGACTCAACCGACCTTTTTTTTAACGCGATCCTTTTTTAATACTGTAATTTTATTGAGTTTTTGTTAAGCTCATTAATCATTTTTATTTTTGTCAATTATTTAAAAAAATTTTTTTGATTTTTAGTTAAAAAAATTTGTTTAGTATTCTGAAATTATTTTAAAATGTTTGTTTGCACAGAGTGTAACAAGGATTTTACAACTAAATTTAATAGAAATAGGCATTTAAAAACAATACACGTAAAATTTTTTAATATTCTGAAAATTCTTTTTTTTAAGAAAATTGATTTGGAAGAAGCTGATCGAGAAATTCAACGACCTGTTAAAAATAATAAGAAAAGAAAGATGGAGGAAGTTGAAATTGAGACGGATTCTGTCAAAAAATCAATTAAGGTTTTTTTTTTGTAATAATTTTAAGCTTTTGAATTTTTTCTAGTATAAAAGAAAATTTAAACGACTCCAGCAACTCACAAATTCTGTGAACCGGAGCAATGTGACGCTCATGGTAAAATTAAAAAATTGTAACGAACAACTTGAAGAAGAAATGAATAAAAAGTATATTTTTTTAATTTATGATTTAATGAGTTTAATTTTTATTTTTCTAGTAAATTGCTAAACGAAGACTTGAGAAATGCTGTTTCAATAAAGGAAATGGAATTGCTTAGCCATACAAAAAATTTGATTGAGGCCAACAACAAACTTGATGAATTAAATGCAAAAACTGAACAATGGATAGTTGAGAAGGACAAAGAAACACACGAATATAAACGCGTTATTGATCAACTTCGCCTTGAGAACGAAAAACTTCAAAGCGATTTTGAAAGGGTTTTGATTTAATTTTTTTGAATTTTTCTTAATTTCTTTTTAAAGGTCAATTCCAATTGTACTGACTTTTCTGAAAATAATTTGAGATTAACAACTGATTTGGCTAAGGAAATCTCGAAGAGTGAAACTTTGACTCAACAAATAGCCTCTTTAGAGAACGATTGCCAGGATAAGTGTGAAAAGTTCCAAAAATCGATTGTATGTTTTTATAATGTTTAACACATTATTTCGACTTTTTCAGGATATTTTCGAGCAAGAGAAGCTTCGTCTTCAAGATGAAATTAACACTTATATGACAAGAGACAAGGAACATTTAAAAAAGCAGGCGTCTCTTTATGATGAAATTCAAGAGCTTCTAAAGCGAATTGAATTTATGGAACGTTTGCAGCACACTATTGCTTCCCCATATCCAAACGTTTCTGAAACAATGTCAACATTCTCACCAATCATGTATATTTTTTTCTGATTTTTTTGGGATTAATTTTGTTTTTAAATTTTTCTAGACGTCTTTCAACTACCGGAATCGAAGCTTCAATTCAACAACATACCGAACGTAAAAATGCAATTATTGATTATATGCGGACAGATAAGCAAAAAGAGACAGAATTGTGTATGTCTGCTGAATTAGAATTGCAACGAATCCGTGCCAAATCTACCGTTGATCAACAAAAGATTTTACAATTGGAATCAGAAATTGCTAAATTAATCAATGAAGTTGAACTAAATGCAAAAACTGAACAATGCATAGTTGAGAAAGACAAGGAAATACTCGAATATAAACTTGTTATTGATCAACTTCGTCTTGAAAATGAAAAACTTCAAACTGATTTTGAAAGGGTTTTGATTTAATTTTTTGAATTTTTCTTAATTTCTTTTTAAAGGTGAATTCTAATTGTACTGAATTCTCCGAAAATAATTTGAGATTGACTACTGATTTGGCCGAAGAAATCTCGAAGAGTGAAAAATTGACTCAACAGCTTGCAACTTTAGAGAAGGATTGTCAAGATAAGTGTGAAGAGTTCCAAAAATCGATTGTATGTTTTTATAAAATTTGTAAAATATTTTTTTCTATATAGCTTAAGAAAGATGATTGTGCATCTCCAAACACCTTGTCATCAATAATTAATTATTGGCGAAAAGAAAGGGAAAAAGAGACCCTAATCCGTATAGATGTTGAATATTCATTAAAGAAGTATCGAGAAAGATGTATAATTGGTGAAGAAAAAATTATAAAATTGGAATCAGAAATTGCTAAATTAACCAACGAAGCTATGGCATCAAAATATTCGCCTGAAATTGTTAATTCTCTTCAGTATGATTTTTTAAAATTAAAAATATTTTTTTTATTATTGCAGGGGTGATATTTACAAATTAAAGTTGGATACGGCTCAAAAAGAGAATGATATTGGAATTTTGAAAAAAGAATGTGGTCGGCTAACTGAAGAACTTAAAAATACTAAGTTTGTTTATAAAATTTTTTTTAATTCTAAAGGAGTAGGGAGATGATTTTGATGGGGGATGTTGTTATCTAGGGTTCCTTTTTTTTCAAATAGCTATCATTTGGATAAAATTTCTTATAGTTTTTCGCCCCTGTGGTTGTTCAATTTTCAGGGGTCTGTATCTCGGTCAAATCAAATCCCGAGTTTTAAGTGGCGAGCGGATTAATGCCGCGGGTCCCGTCCGATCTTTAAAAATCCCGTTTATGGATTTCAGAATTTGATTTTGGTACACAAATATTGTCAAGGTTAATAAAAATTTTTTTCAGGGATGAGCATAACACTCTTACGGCAGAATATACCAAAGCTGTTGCAACGCATAAAGCAACACATGAAAGTCTTCTTATGGTCAAACATGTTGCTAGAAAAATTCGTGAAGAAAAAATTAAACTTTCCGCAGAAAATGAAAAATTTCAGGTTTTATTTTAATTCCTTTTTAATCTATTTCCAATTTTATATTTGGGGAATTTTCTGATTAAAATCTTAATTTATTTGAATTACATACCTTTTAAATTAAAAAAGCTTTTTTCGATTGATGGAAATTTTCTCCTCCCTTTAAACATTTTATCTATTTTGGCAATACTGAAGCATACAGACCCTATTTTTTTCTTCTCAATTCACCCCCCCCCATATTTTTACAAAATGGTCAGACTTTTCCTTTATTCCGGCATTTGCCTTTCTAATTTTGTAATTCTTAGGGCGAACTTATGGTTGTTCAAGACCAACTTTTAAAGACTCGTGATTCTGTTGCTGCTGCTGCCGCTGTAAGCTCTTCAAATGCCGAAGCTGTTTCAACTATACAAGCTGAAAGGAAGGAATATCAAATAAAATTTGAGGAATTGACAAAGAAAATTGAGGTTTTTTTTAACTAGAATTAAAAAGATTTTTTTGTTTTTAAAGACGTCTACTCAACAAATTAAAGAATTAGAAGCTCAAAGGGACGAATTATTAATAAAAATTGAAATGATTGAAAAAGCTTATAAAAACAGCCAAGAGAAGATTCGACAAATGGGAAGTGAAATTAAACAATTGAAAGAAGAAAATGAGCAATTGAGTAAATTTGGTAAGAAAATAATAAGATAAACCTCATTACACCTCGTCAGACCTCATACATACTCGGGATCAAAAAATTGTATCTTTCCTAAATATAGTGGCATCGTTTAGTCCATTCCTTTATTCGGATAGTTTTCAACTCCCAATTGAAAATTTACTCAGTGGTCAGCGAAATTTCATAAAAACATTTCTTAAATTGAGGTATATCTGGTAATGATTATATCGTATGAAGAGGTCTGATTGGGGCATTTTTTTGAATATTTTATAAAAAAATTATTTTTAAGAAGCAAGTGAAATTGGTGAAGGAATAATTGACATTGACGACATTCCTGTTGCAGCAGCTACTGAACCAGCTTCTTCAACAGATCCTCCTGTCAAAACTGTTCCTGTTGAACAACAACAACAGGTTGAGCAACAATTATTAGAAAAGACACAAGATTTTGCTTCTGCTGAATTTCCTATTCAAACAGGAACTGATGGTTTGAATGAAATTAGTTCTGGAGAGAATATCCCAGTTTCATATGATGGAAATAAGCGAGAGGGAGAAGGAGATGACAATTTGGGGTTAAAAAATTTTGATGAGGTTAGGTTAAAAAATTTTTTGACAATAAAATTTTTTTATTTTTATAGGAAAAGAAGAAACCTAGAAACAGAGGAAAGGTCTGTAAAAATATTAATTGAAAATAAAGGGGAATTAGATATTTCTGGGTCTGTGGGGTCCCGGGGGTAAGGATGGGTCCAGATCTGGGATGGGTCTCGGGACCCAGACTAGAGATTGACCCAGACTTTTGGGGGTTCCCGGGGGTAAGGATGGGTCCAGATCTGGGATGGGTCTCGGGACCCAGACTAGAGATTGACCCAGACTTTTGGGGGTTCCCGGGGGGTGGGGGGGGGGGAAGGATGGGTCCAATTCTGGGATGGGTCTCGGGACCCAGACTAGAAATTGACCCAGACTTTTGGGGGTTCCCGGGGGGTAAGGATGGGTCCAGATCTGGGATGGGTCTCGGGACCCAGACTAGAGATTGACCCAGACTTTTGGGGGTTCCCGGGGGTAAGGATGGGTCCAGATCTGGGATGGGTCTCGGGACCCAGACTAGAGATTGACCCAGACTTTTGGGGGTTCCCGGGGGGTAAGGATGGGTCCAGATCTGGGATGGGTCTCGGGACCCAGACTAGAGATTGACCCAGACTTTTGAGGGTTCCCGGGGGTAAGGATGGGTCCAGATCTGGGATGGGTCTCGGGACCCAGACTAGAGATTGACCCAGACTTTTGGGGGTTCCCGGGGGGGGGGGGGGGGGGGGGGTAAGGATGGGTCCAGATCTGGGATGGGTCTCGGGACCCAGACTAGAGATTGACCCAGACTTTTGGGGGTTCCCGGGGGGTAAGGATGGGTCCAGATCTGGGATGGGTCTCGGGACCCAGACTAGAGATTGACCCAGACTTTTGGGGGTTCCCGGGGGTAAGGATGGGTCCAGATCTGGGATGGGTCTCGGGACCCAGACTAGAGATTGACCCAGACTTTTGGGGGTTCCCGGGGGGGGGGGGGGGGGTAAGGATGGGGCCAGATCTGGGATGGGTCTCGGGACCCAGACTAGAGATTGACCCAGACTTTTGGGGGTTCCCGGGGGGTAAGGATGGGTCCAGATCTGGGATGGGTCTCGGGACCCAGACTAGAGATTGACCCAGACTTTTGGGGGTTCCCGGGGGTAAGGATGGGTCCAGATCTGGGATGGGTCTCGGGACCCAGACTAGAGATTGACCCAGACTTTTGGGGGTTCCCGGGGGGGGGGGGGTAAGGATGGGTCCAGATCTGGGATGGGTCTCGGGACCCAGACTAGAGATTGACCCAGACTTTTGGGGGTTCCCGGGGGGTAAGGATGGGTCCAGATCTGGGATGGGTCTCGGGACCCAGACTAGAGATTGACCCAGACTTTTGGGGGTTCCCGGGGGTAAGGATGGGTCCAGATCTGGGATGGGTCTCGGGACCCAGACTAGAGATTGACCCAGACTTTTGGGGGTTCCCGGGGGGTAAGGATGGGTCCAGATCTGGGATGGGTCTCGGGACCCAGACTAGAGATTGACCCAGACTTTTGAGGGTTCCCGGGGGGTAAGAAAAATTTTAAGTTTAAGAAAGATTTTAAATTTTGTTTGGCACTACTACAGATAGGATGGTTATGTATATTTTTATATTGTATATTTTTATATTGAAAACAATATAAAAATATAAAAATATACAATATAAAAATATACATAACCATCCTATCTGTAGTAGTGCCTTTTTTTTATTTTCAGAGTACTGGATGTTCTAGAAAGAAGAATAAGAAGTTGAGAGAGGCACAAAACAATTTTAAAAAAATCTAATTTTTAAATTTATTTTGGAATTATTTTTTAAATTTTCTTTTTAAATAAAATTTAAATATTTGTTTTACTTTTAAAATTTTTTAAGTTAGGGAAAAAATTCATGACTGAGTTAAAATTTTTTAATGTTTTTACAAGTTTAAAATATTAAAAAAAATAAATTTAAAAATTAAAATCAATGTTTAAAAATTTTTATTTTTGGAAAATTCTTGTCTAAAGTTCACTTCCCAATTATGGATCCGAACCAAGCCCCACAAAATATCAAAACGAGTGTGGTCTGACTACTAAACCACTCAACCATCGATCAGATAAATAAACGTGAGACAAAATATAAATATTTCCTTCCTTTTCCTTCAAAAATTTAATGGTAAAGTATGAGAGGATTTTTTGCAATAATTTCTTTTCGTATTTTTTATTTTCGTAATTACGCAACTCTGCTACCAACTCCCAAAAGGGAAAATTACCCCTAAAAATATCTTATATGGATTTTAACTAGGGTTTTTAATATTCTAAAAAAATTTTTTACCTTTTATTTATTTAAATTAAATATTGTTAAATTATTCAAAATTAATTAAAGGAAAATTACCCCTAAAAATATCTTATATGGATTTTAACTAGGGTTTTTAATATTCTAAAAAAATTTTTTTACCTTTTATTTATTTAAATTAAATATTGTTAAATTATTCAAAATTAATTAAATCCTTCCAAAAATAATAATTAGACAAATATTGTAAAGTTAAAAGTAGTACTAAATATTAATAAATGGTTAAAAAATAAGTGAAGAGTTTAGGTTTAAAATATAGGGGAAAATAACTACCATTAAAAAGAGGAGCATTAAAAAGAGCAATTGTAATTAAAATCAAGGAGTACATTCTTTAATAATAAAGAAGAGGAGCACTTAGGAGGAGCAGTAAAAAGAGGAGCATTAAAAATTAAAAAATTAGAAAAAATTAAAAACGTTTAATTCGTCGAAATGAGCTCTGATTTCTACAAATCGCACACATTATCGGTTGAATTGCTTGCCCTGGAATAGCATGTAGAATCCTGTTTCGGTGGTCAATCATTGCTTTCTCCGTGCACCAGAAACAGAAGGTGACGTGGCCGCACAGATGAAGAGTTACTGGTGGACGCTCCATACACGCTACACATAAATCTTCTTTACGCAATTTAAAATTTTTAGGGAATCGGTGGACATTATAGAGTTGTTCATTAATGTTTTGTTGTTGTTGCTGCTCTTGCTGAGGCATATTCACTCCTTGTTCATTAAGAGGAGCTCCTCCATGATTAACCGTCAATCCACAATAATGCACAAGCTTTCTGCAGCTGCTCTTAATACATTTAAGCAGTTGCTTCTGGTCTACTAAAATTTAATAAAAAAATTTTTAAAAAAATTATTGAATAATAACTCACATTCTTTATAAAATTGCCGCTTTTGTCGTTCTGTTTCGACGAACAAATTAACTCTTTCATGCCATTTCACATCAATAATGGGTGAAAGGCTAATTGGTGACCGAGAGCGATCAGCGGAATGGTTTCTCTTCCTTGATCGCTTCTCCCTCTTGATCGGGCTAGGAGCTCTAGCTCGTTTGCTGGTATTGTTGTTCATTTATTTTAAAATTATAAGAAAAAAATTTATATTTGGGAGATGGAAAAATGTGTTTAGGGGAGATTGAAATATGTTCATCATAGCATATGCAGATCTGGGCGTTTATTCAAAATTGCCAGAAAATCCACGCCTCATTACAATCAAATTTATCTCTCAAAGCTTTACCGTAGTAGATTAGTTTAAACTTGTTTCAATTTTTGTTTTCTATATTTCGGCAACAAAGAAAACCAGAGAGAGGATATATTACAGAACATAAAAGGATTATGAGAACCTATTATGTAATCTAAATGAACGAGACGAGGAACAGAAGAAAAGCATCAACTCAAAAATATTTTTTGAATAGTTTATTTATTATAAATTCAAATTTATTGTTTTTATCTCAATATTTCACACAACAAAGTAGGGCAAGGAGAACATCCTGAAATTTTCGAGAAAAGTAAACGGATTAATGCTAAGGAGGATTATGTAATTTTAAATGAGAGGAGACGAGCAGAATAAAAACATCACTACAAGAATATTTTTAAAAATAAGTTCAAGCATAAATTGATGTTTCGAAATTTATAGATTAAGGGGCTATCTTATAAAATTTTAATATCTTATGCAGATTAACTATAAAACTAGGTCAAGATCTGAGTATTTAAAGAGCCAAATCTCACAAAATTTTTCATTCTATATAAAATGAACTCTAATAAAGTAATCGATGAATGCTCTCAAATACTAGGGTGCTCTGCTAAATCATTAAGAGATCAGCTCAACCACCCTGATAATCGTATATTTTTATTAAAAGAGCTTTTTGATCGTAAAGTACAGACCACTTATGAGGACCAAAATGGTTTTAAAAAAACTTTTACGATTAATGGCCTTTCAAGGAAAGGAGCAAATTCACTTAGAGCATATGGGAGATTACGTCATCCTTATAATGTGAGCGTAGCAGCTCACTTCTATGCACGTCACAGGATTCGTCTGCGTTATCCATATCTTCCGTGTGTTGTTCAAAGATTTCCATTTGGAGGTGAAGATAGATTTTATCCTTTGGAATTGTTGGAATTTGTTAAAGAGAAGGAGGAGGAGGAAATGAAAATTAACAAGTGGATGCATCGTCTCCCTTCTGATATTTCATGCAAACTCAAAATATCAGAAGACCAGAAGAGCCCTACAATTCAGATGAAAAAAGATGAGGATGCTGAAGTTTACAATTTTGAACTTAGCCAATGGTGAGGAGCCTTCTTATAAACAAAAAGTAAAAATTTTCTAATTTTATTTTCTAAATATGCACTTTTCCCCTATAAATATATATGATATAATTTTGTTAACTTATGTTTTTTAAATATGCACAATTACCCCTAAATTTGGTTACTCCTTTACTTTAATTATGCTTTGTCATCTTCTCTTTATTAATTGTGCAGTTTTTCTCCTAAAATCGATAACTCTCAATTATTAATATTGCAAACAATTTTTGTAAAATTTTTATTCAAAAATAAATAAATTATAAAAACAATTGTACATTATGGTGGTGAAATTCTTGGGTGTCGATTATTAGTATATCCGAAATTTAGGACAATAAAATCAGAGGGTCGGATTACTCCTTTGCTAACAACTGGCTTATACATTTTATAAAGGGGTTGAGAAGTAACACAACCATCTTTAATAGATGGTCTCAAAAAATTTGGGTACAAAATATTAATAGGGTCCAAATCACCTGTTCTAGCATAAGATAGTACATGTTCTTTAAAAGTTTCATATTGTAAGCCTTGATTAGTGAGGACGTCCCAATTAAGCGTCATTCCTCTCACTTTGAGGACGTAATCGTAGTTTGCTTCATGCTGACCCTTCTTTTGTAGTTTAAGTCCGTACTGCTTTGCTCCTCCGCAACAGTACTCCAAAATTTCATGTGAGGAGTATTCATCTGTAAATTCCCCCAAATGAGGTCCCAGGTCGAGGGGACAATTTTCTATAGGATGTGAAAAAATAAGGGAGTCTGTATCTGTGTAGAGCAATGAACACCCCGGAGATCGTGCTACCTTCTGCATGGCACGTAGCAAGTGAATACGAGCTGCCGAAGTGGTCCATAAGGAAATGACCACATTTGAGCATGAATGCTCTTCTATCCAATCTTTCTTCTTTACATATGAAATGAGTAAAATACCTGGAACGAGCTCATCTATACTAGATATCTCAATTGATCGGTCATCGTAATACCGGCAAAGTTCGGCAGTGTTGTTAGTAATGGTGCATTGTGAAAGTCCAACATTTCTTAGCGAAAATCTCCCCCATAAATTGTTTAACATTAATTTCGATTGCGTGCGTCTTCCTTTATTTGCTCCCATTTTATTCCTCTCAATAATGATGCCAAATTTCTCTTTGCACTCATTGATGAAATTTTCTTCAGCTGCAAAATTATCTTTCATAGAGCTGTCAAATCCTGAAGAGTGAATTTTTTCAGACATGAATTCACTGATATATGGTCCAAATAATTTGTCGTCTGAACTTGTATATTCCAAAACACGAAAGAGCTTGGTTACAATGTAACCCTCCTCAAGAGCCACATTTAGTTCAATCGAGGTACAAGTACTCACCCAACCCCGTTGCAGGTCTGAGTGCGGACATGAGTAATTCTGATTTACACTTCCTTCACGATTTTCGCAGGCACATTTTGAACAGAGCGGGAAAAGTAATCTCTCATCGTCAGTTCCTATTTTCATAGGCAGAACAGGAATGTCAATGTTCTTAGGAGGAATTACAAATACTTTCAAAATTGCTAATTGAAAAGTATTATCCTCTGGGCGAGTCCAATGAACATCTTTGTTAATTATGTGCACTTTTGGGTGCCCCACTGGATACTTTGTACTCACATTAACAAATGGATAGAGCGAGGTGACATCATAGTACGAAATTTTTTCACCTGCTTTTGGTGAGTAAAATAGACGCAATGGACCAGTCCGACCTCCGAAAAAGCACGATCTGATGTCTATCGGACCATTGTCTAAATAATTTTTAAATTTGTTTCGCATCTCTCTATCTTTATCCAACATCTTTCTTATTTCGCACTCCCAGAATATTTTTACTTTTACTCCTTGACTTTTTATAAATTCCAATCTCAACTCATCTTTCTCTCTTTGTTTCCCAGCAGTAAATCCATTAGGAAGAATAGTGTTGTATTCAGGGTAACACTTTTCACATCCGTGCCACACGCATCCGTTGACTTCTATTCCCAACTGCTCCTCTTCAATCCAACCATCAAGTTTGTAGTTGCCGATCTTTTTTTCTCCTCCTTTTGAATATGCTGTCTGTACTTCTGCTCCATACTCCTCCTCATACCACTTCAAAAATTTAAGAGCGAGACGACTTTGGTTATCTGCATTATCATAACCTTTTTCTGGAACAATGGCTAAATGGTTCTTCTTCAAATGGTTCGTTCTAAAATGACACATACAAGCTGATGCTATGGTCATTGACTCCTTGAGTATGTCAATACCATTATGCGCTCTTGTTGATGCTGCTCTTTGACATGGGCCTCTTTTTGTTACATTCATAAATTCTCGCCTAAAGGTAATGAGTGCCTCTAGCAATATCTCCACATCATTAGTACAGTATGCAGCTAAAGCTTCATCCAGGAAAAATGGCTCTTCCTTGTTAATTGCATACCATCGATCGAATTCTTTTCTTTTATCAGGCATCATACCGTCCGCAAAATAATCAGACGGGACAGGATAAATTTCTTTCCCATAATTTTCTGGTCTGTTTGCAAGATGGGGAAAGAAAGGCTTTTCCTCAACATCAAGAGCAAAAGCAGGGACAAGTGATGCCAAAGACATAGGCATCAGATTAAAACTGTCCCGAAAAATGAGCATGCTCTTTTTGCTTACTTTCACCTTCATCTCATACATTTTGTTTCCCCTTCGTAGCATTTCCGGAGTAAATCCGAGGAGAAAGAGCTCTCTAAAAACAATCACCATATCAAATCTTCCTCCGAAATGCGAGAAGGCCATTGTGTCACAATCTTTTGTTGTTTCAATGATCCACTTAACAAAGGAAACTATTGGAGCAGGCCCGACAATTTTGCTGTCAACATTAGTTTTGTTAAATGTGCGCTCAGAGAAAGTAATGAGTCTGCTCTCTCCACATATGTTGCAATTATCCTGCTCCTCCTCTATACATTTAGGGCATGTGATTCTTGCTGCGATAAAATTAGTCTGATGTCTTCTTTTGTTGTTGTCAGATACCACATGCTGCATTGTCTCAAGATCAAAAACTACAATTCTGTACGGCTTTTGAACTTTAGACTCAATAGGGCTTACGAAACATCCTCTCTTTGGATCGTGATAGCTAAAACAAACTTTACAATATCTCTCATTACATTGATGCCCTTTTCTCCCATCTTTGTTGTTATCTTCTGTATCCCAGATTATCCCACACTTTTCACAACGTTTAGAATGTTTGCAGAAGTTTGAATTTAAATGATGGTTAAAGCAATCTTGATTAATAAATTTCTTTGAACACCCCTCACATTTTTTAAAAAAGTTGTTCCTGGGAGGACAAGGATATAATGGACCTGTTCTGGAACAGTTGAGACAACGAGATCGACATTTTATTGAGTGTGCTTGAGGATGAGAATAAACAGTTTCACACGATAAACAATACGGTTGTCCAAAAAGTCCTCCTGTACACGTTACTCCATTGAAGTGCGATCCGTTGAAATATAAGAGTATCGGTGAATCAAAATTATCCGGACCGTATTTAAAACATGGTTTATAATTTCCCAGGCAATCAAATACAAAAACTTTAAAAATAAACTGGGCTTCATATTTTTCATTCCAATAATCAACTACAGGAGGCACCCAATCTTCTGCGTTGTATTCCTCATAACCAAGAGGTGCTCCAACATATTCCATCAGCTCTAAGGTGTCCTTCTCAAAACGACCTCTTGATCCATAACGTGCATGAACGTAGTTGTAAAATTGTGAACGTGTAAAAATTCCAGTGACACGTATCATAGATGCCAATAATGAATAGAATAGACAGTAACCATCATTGTTGTTTATTTTGATAAGGCTTTTTTCTTTTATTTGATGGTGAAGAGGAGCTAATTTTCGCGGAGCTCCTCCAGTAAGGTTATTGCTCCGCGACAAATTAGTTTTGTCTGCAATCATAACAGTAATAGAAAATGGCTTACCCCATAATGTTATGCCTGCACTTTTTTTGCTCTGCGCCACTTTATTAAATTGATTCAGCATTGTGTCAAAAGTATTTTCTGTCGTAGGCCTTATAGGAATCCAGATATCCGTGTCGAGCAACTCACTAGTGAGAGTACATCCTAGCATCTCTGGTTCGACTCCTTTGGTGCGTGCATTTGAAATGGCCTCATCGAAACAATATTGGAAAATGCCGGCAAGAAGAGTTTCCGGGTCGGATGGAATACTCTTTATTAAATATTTGGAATAACTTTTGACAATTTTAAATTTTTCAATATGTTGTATAAAATCCTCAAGTTTTTCAATATATTCTTCTGGTGCTCCTTCTCCTGTTTGATCTTGAGCAAGGAGATTATCAATAAAAAAGGAGCGAGCTCGTTTTCTAGGTGGCTGATAATCCATAATTTATTAATTTTACTTTTCGGTAAAAATTAAACAAAAATTAATAATTTATTTATATTTCCAAGAATTATTGATGAGCTAAATGTAATATTTTCCTTTGCTTTTATAGTAAAAACTCTTTTCTAGGGCTAACACACAAATCCATAGAAAAGCGAACGTCTGGCGTTCACCTTTCTCTTTTCCTTTTCTCTCGTTATACGGTAAGTGGTCCACTTCCTATATTAATCCGTCTCGACAAAAATTATAAGAAAGAACAACAAGAAAGTTCAATTAGTTATCGATTAATATTGTATATTCAAATAAAAATGAACCCTTTATTAATAAAAAGAAGTGGAGAGAAAAATGAGGGACTAAAAATATATTAAAAGATTATTTAAAATATGGAAATTATTTAAAGCATTTTAAAGTATATAGGCTGCAAACTAAGTGTTCACTATTTTTTAAAACATATTTTTGATTTCTGCACATTTTACTTCATCATTTTAAAAATTTTTCAAATAAAAATGAGCAGCTCTCCGGAAGAAGAATTTATTAAATTTATGCACGGATCGTGCGAATATAGACACTTTAACAAGAGGAAATATATGAACGCTTTGAGCGAAGCTATCAAAGATGGCGTTCAGCTTGACCTGGGAGCGAGATTAAGCATACTTATAAATTATTTCAGAGCTGGAAAGTGGTGTCATGATTGCCTAAAGTTTGTTTTGAGTCGCATGCAGTGTGAAATTATTTTACCCAAATATGAACATAATTTTAAGTACGAATTTTATCTCTGTCCCGATTGTTTTAAAATTACAAAAACTTATTTAGAAATACATAATAATTAATTTTTTATAATTTTATTCACAATGTAATTTACAAATAAATCTGTATTGTTTATTGATTCTAATAAATTTATGTATTGGGAAAAGGAGTAGCCTTGGGATAAAAAATATATTAGGGAAATACAATGATAAGCACAATTATTAGATAAGGGAGATTGATACGAGTTTACATTTCTTTTTACATTCTTAAAATTTTTTAGTAAGGAGTTAACAATACAAGAGCTTATAGGGAGTGCGAGACTATCAAAATAAAATATTTGCTCTTTTTCTAAATAAAGAGTAATCCAGTGAGACCCTTCCTTCTCATGAGGATCCAAATTCACAATAAGAGTAGTCGGTCTTTCTAGTGTACTAGGCGAAGGGAGCAAGTCACAAGGGAAGCACCCCTCGAAGATTTTGTTCGTCTTTTGATTTGCTCTCAAAATTTGAGTTATCTGGCTGCTGTACATTGTTTTGCAAAATATTTAATTTAACCCAGAGTATTGATCGAAGTTGATAAATGATTAGACTTATAATAAGGAGTGCATACAAACAAATCATTCCCCAACAAAATATGTGTCCATAAATATCTCCTGGTGTCTCTTTACATAATTGAATGGGAGGTAGACTACCAAAAGGTTGAGGAGCAGAAATATGAGGAGGAGGAGGAGGTATACTTGAAGCAGTATTATTTCTCTTTGGGGGATATCCTAGTCTACGTAAATATTCTCTATACTCAGGAAGATTTTGAACATCTACACTCCCATCAGTACTTAGAGTATTTACACAGGGAATGAAAACACGAATTAAAAATAAAATTTTGGTAAGTCTTTTAAAAAACATTTTTTTATTAAGAATGAAATAAAAATGTAAAACTTTGAGTTTATATAGTGGTATCGCTCGTTATTGATCGATTTTTATCCAACATTATTAGCGCATCTGCTTCTCCCATAACTATGAGCATGACTCCTCCCTCTGGAATAGGTTGACTAAATTTAATATTTACAGCTGTCGACCCATTCTTTATTAGATCAAATGTACCTCCATTATCTTCCCCACTATTTGTAAGATTGAATACATAAATACAATGGGTTCGTCCGTATTGTAAATATGTTATTCCATTGCTCTCAGACGAACCAGAAAACCCTATAGCCTCATTCATATCATAAAATGCTCTGGCATATCTATTTGAACCATAATCAAAATCATAGGGTGCCTGGGGATATGAACGACCGTTCGCTATAATACTAATCTCCCTTACCCTAAAAGGCTGAAAATTGAAAGGACTCCGCTCTTGTGTCCCTACATAATCGGAGTTGGCGACTAATCCTAAAGTAATTCGTCGTGGTATTTGATCCATGAATAGATTGGCATGAAACTCATATCTTCCTTGGCTGATAAATAATGGTTTCATCATTGTCTTACGAATAGCATAACGGGCAGGTTTTACATCAAGTCTCCTAGCAATGTCAAGAGATAGTCCGTCCATCAAGTCTAGTTTTTTCACATAAAGTTTACAGCTCACTACTTCAAAGAAGTAACGAGTAGGTTGAGCTCCAACCACAGCAGGAGCAATAAGGAGAAATTTTGCTTCGTTAGGTAAAATTTCTATATCAATTTCACAATGATTTATGAGATACTGAGGCTGATTGAAAAGGTCAGCGTCAAGTTTTGAAACAAATTGTGCTGTTCTGCTATTAACGAACAAATTTTTTCTCGAATTGAAACTTGCTCCAGTCTCTTGTGATAAACCTGAATCATAATAATAGCCAGCAGAATTTAGATGAGAACCTTTTGCTCCTAGAGAGTAGGAAAGTTCATGGGAAAAGTAAGTCTTATAGGCATATAATGAGTTTGAGTTTAAAATCTCTCTCCCGTTTACGCTTATTCTCATATTATTAATGAATGTGCTCCCTATCATCTGTATGGGAGCAACATTTTCATCAAGAGTAATATTTACGATCTGTCCGTTCGCATTCTCTTTACGGATTCGAAATTCAGTAAAAATATAACATTTAGAAAGATCAATAAAATTTTCACTTGAGTGAATCTTAAAATGATAGGGTGTGTCTGTCAAAGGATTACTTGGAAGGATTTCAAATGTTTTCGAAGAAGATATGCTTACATTAGTTGGAGGGATTTGAAAAAAATCTAGTGCATTCGTGATAGTGTCGACGCTATCCTTATCAATTTTGTGGAAAGCCATTTTAATAAAATCCAAATGCGTCTGATCTTTTTCTCTTTTTAACAATTTTTCCAATAACTGTTTGATGTGAGGGAAATTTATTCCTTTTTATACTTTTTCTTCCTGTTCCAAATTGTTTTGGTAGTCCTCCTTTTTCAAGGACTGTATCAATTCCTCTTTTTCCTTCACTGACTAATGCCTCTTTTATAGGCTGACCTTCATGGACTCTTTCAAGTACGCGCTGTCCTGTATTAAGTGCCTCAGCAGATACTGTACTCCCTACTCTTCGTATAATCGGGAGAAAAAATCTCCACAACCCTCTCATAATATCTCCAACTCCTGCTCCTCTTTGCCCATATCCACGCTGATATGGTGAGGCTCCTTTAAAATAATAATTTTCCTCGCCACTCCCATTTTGATCAACAAAATTATACCCTACCAAACTTGTATCAAATTGAACATGAACCATTTTATCCGAAAAAAATTAAAATGAAACAAATGTAAACACTTTATATACATCCTAAAAATTTATCACTTTCTTAAATATCAAAACAATACTGACTGTACCATACGCAAATGGTACAAGTCTACCATTATCCATCGTCCTTAGTTCGACTTCAATTTCATTTACTTCTCGGGGGAGCACTCTAACATATATAGGAGAATCATAAATCTTTTCGTGATACTCCCCAGGTACTGCTCCTGTGACTGACACAATTCTGAGCAAAGAGCTAAGAGAATTTCCAACGATCATATTTTCTGTGAGTCCT
This sequence comes from Meloidogyne arenaria, assembly GCA_036172955.1. Taxonomy (NCBI): domain Eukaryota; kingdom Metazoa; phylum Nematoda; class Chromadorea; order Rhabditida; family Meloidogynidae; genus Meloidogyne; species Meloidogyne arenaria. Next base: position 3,120,941 of record JARQAB010000015.1, on the reverse strand, counting down.
TTTGCATAGATTGCAAAGCTGGAAAACCCTCCTCTTAAATCACATCCATACTTGGCAATTTCATTATTTTGTACTAGATGAGGATTTGCAAATCCTAAAACATATCCTAATTGTGGCGAAAATGACAGATATTTGATACTATGATGAGAAAATACAAGTTTAAATCGTTTAAAATCTGTGTGATAAGATAAATTAATTGAATCAATAATTTGTTTTAAAAAGTTAATATCATACGGTGTTTTATTTTCCTTTCCGAATAATACTTCAAACAGCTTGTCACCTCTCGAATTATTATTGACTACTTTTGATGATCCTAAACCCATAGCATCTAAAACACTAGGAGATGATGGAGGTGATGTTTGAGTGGATTGTGAAATATTTACATTTGTTTGATTTGAAGGTTGTTTTGCTGGAGGAATTTGATTTTTTAAGGGACTTTGCGGACGTTTCGGTGTTCGAGGGGGTAAAGTTTGTGGTTCAGGTATAGGATGTGTTAGATATGTTCTTGGAGGTGTTATTGATTTTGTAGGTAAAGATTTTTCTAGTTCTTTATGAAGTCTTGGAGGTGTTACAGGTTTGGTAATTGATGGTTTTTCTGATTCATGGGTGGTTATTTGAGGGCTTACCGGTTTTTTAATTAATGGTTTTTCTATTTCTTGGTTTTCTATTGAAGGAATTACTGTTATTATTGTATATGATTTTTCTTTGTCTTGATTGACTCTTGGAGGTGTTATTGGCTTTTGAGGCTCAGGTTGATTTTTTGGAGATGAAATTGTTTTGTAAGTTTGATTTGGATTAGCAGGATCTATCTTTGGGGGATTAGGAGGAGATGGAGTTAAAGTTAAATTTACTTTAGGTTTTGATCCATCTTCTATTCTCAGAGATGATGACTCTCTAGGAGGTGGGCTAGTTATTGTTTGTATTTTATTTTCCATTTGGTTTGTTTGAGATTCGACTCTTGGAGGTGTTAAAGATTTTATAAGCTCGGATTTGTTTATTATCTCTGGGTCTTTCTTAGGTGTTTGTTCTTGATTAATATTAGAAGACGTATTCGATATTAATTGGCGTGTCTCGTTAACTGATATTGGACTTGATAAAGGAGGTGTTACCGGATATATAGATTCCTCTATTGTCTCACTCGTTGGACTAGTATATGGAGGAGTTACAGGTAATTCTATATCTTTTTCAATTCTAGGAGGAGTTTTAGGATCAATCCCACGTTTATCCCTTGCTAGTATGCGTGGTTTTTTCACTAACCCATCGGATTTTTCAAGAGACGAAGCTTTTAGAGCTGCACCTTGGTGTTCTAAGATAGCAATCAAAAACTGACGAAGCTCCTTTGGTGTATTGTGGGAGCCTTTTGGAACAGGAATCCTTATGACTTGCCCCGTTTTATTATTATCTGTAAAATTTATATCTATCCATTGCTCGTCAAGAGTCCCGACAGTAGAAGGCCAAGAATATGGATAACTTATACTATGGACACCACAAACCCAGTCACCGGTAAAATAAAGGGGTTTAGGTAAGTGAACACGAAATTTATTCGGCTGATTTTGTGGATAATCTGAGACATTACTCAATAAACAAACATAAAAACTATTTGACATTTTTATTTAAAATGAAAGAAATACAATGAAATGAACCCTTTTATACTAGTTGGGTTTCATGAATCCACTCCCTTTCGGGATACCCTACAAACTTTACAAGAACATCGTATGTTCCATCTGCTCTCTTTTTCTTTCTTATGACTTTCTCTATCCTATATTCTGTATCGGCATCTTTCCTCACACGTGCCAACTCCTCTCGATAGTAATACCCCTTAAACTTGTCCCCATTATCATTAATAATCTTATATCTGACGGGATGAAATTGATCCTGAACCTTATCTACTCGTAAAATTTGGTCTCCCCAATTTGGAATATAACCTTTTTCAAAGGATCCTTTTTTCATGCTAGTACGAACATAGTCTCCTTCCTTTAGCTTTGCTTTACTTTTCTTGTCCTTTGATGAAAATTCATCTGCATACATTCGGCCCCATACCTCTTGTGCATTAGAAAAATTTATATCAATAGGACGCATCCCATGCACCCTGCTCATTGACTTATTAATCCCATCTAATATTTTATCAAGTATATCAATCCAATTTAAAGATTTGTTTTGTGCAAAATATCTGTAAAGCCGTTGCTTTACATTTCTTATTGCTCTTTCAGCTACAGAAGCTTTAACAGTCGAATGAGTAGCCTCAACCTTTTGAATCTCCTCATTTTCAAAATATTCCTTTACAACTTTGTTTTTAAATTCTAACCCTTTATCTGAGAAAATCCTATGAGGTTTCATAGGCATTTGACCAATTAGTTGTTTGAAGGCCTCTAACATATCCTTTGAGCCTTTTGATTTAACAGGAATGCCAAAGAGACGCTTAGAAAGTAGATCAACCCCTAGAAGAATATATTTATTTCCCTTGTTATGCCTGGAGAGAGCCTGCATATCTGCCAAGTCTACTTGCACATCTGTCATGAAACCTGCTGCTACAGTTTTTGCTCTTTTAAAATGAACTCTTTTAGGACGCATAAGCGTATAAGTCCTATGCCCCTCCAAATAATTCTGAACAATATTTCTAGGTAAATTTTTGATAACTTTTCTTGCTTCATACCAAAGTCGATCAACTCCTGAAAATGCTGCAGGCGAATCTGGATCATTGTAGAGCTGGTTCAAAAGTCTTGTAGGATCCGCCATTTTTTATTAAAATTCTTTACCAGAGCGTAGGTTTAAATCTTTTTATACCAGCCTCCTTACGTTTAGCTTTTATAAGTCTTAACATCCATTCTCTACCGGCTTTTGCAGATTGTTGTTTTGAGACCGGTTTTACTCTTTTCAAAGCAATTAGAGGACTTTCATCTGAACCTTCCAATTTTCTTTTTAATTTTTGACGTCTTCGCACATCATCTTCTTTACGCATTTGAACTAATGCTGCTTGATCAATAGGAAACTTTTGTTCTCTAATTTTAATTTTTCGTTGTAAATATTCTCTGCTTTTTTTCTCACGATTTATCTTAGCTTCCTTATCTGTATCATAGCCTTTTTTCCATCTTTTTGTACTTACAAGATCTTCTAATTTGGCTCTTTTTGTAATATCTCTTGGAGGAATTTGCTCTGATACAAGAGGGGCATTAATGCCTTCGGGAATATTAGGAGAATTCGGTACTAGAGGAGCATTAATAGCATCGGAAACATTTGTTTCGTTTACTAAATTAGGAGGGACTCTTACTTTTCTCGAATTATTCTTCTTATTTTTAATCCTTTCCAATAACCTCCTATCCTCCATTCTCATTTTAATTTGTCTTTTTCTAACCTCATCTTGTTCAGCAGCAATTTTTCTTTTTTTGTCATGTTCAGAATTTTTCTCACTATTTATTTTTCTCTTTGATTTTAGTCTGTAATTTACGGGAGTTTGAGAGTATCCTTCTCTTAATAAACGTTTATGTCGTTTATTTAGTCCTCGCTGTAAACTTGAAGAGGATGAAAGAGGGGGAACAATATTATAGGCAAGGGCAGGTGGCTCCTTTGGGTACGATGAATAGGAAATGTCGTCACTTATCCAGAAATCCTCATCACCTTCCTCATTAATGTTTGTGGCTGGTCTGTTAACATTAGTACTTACAATAGCACCCTTGGGATTAGCTACCATTTGAACTTTTACAGGTTTATTTTCATTCTCATTTCTTAATTGCAAATATCGTCTAAGTTCCTGGTTGTAATGAATATTTTTTGCAGAGAGTGGTTCTTTTTTTCTTTTGGCATTCTCAACTGCACCTCTTGTAAAATCTAAATTTGATTCACTAATATTATGCGAGGTCAGTCCTCTGTAAATCTCTTCGGGAACCAATATGAATTTGTTTGCCATTTTTGATTAGATTGAATATTTCTAAAGCTTTTATACCATCGAACGAGCAAGCTCTAGAAGAATCGGAGTAAAAAGCGCAGCAAAAACACCAATCCCTCCTCCTTTTTGTCTTAAAACTTTTTTTACTCCTCGTTCACTCCTAGCACGGCTTATTTGACGAATAAAATCTACATGAGGTATCAAACGTTTCTTTTGACGAGTAGTAAGCTTAAAACGAAATTTTACTATATTTAAACAAATTTCAACTATAGATAACAACTGATTTGTGTCAGCTCTTTTTAATATATGACGTTTTCTTCTCTCAGACTTTGTATGCGCTAGGGAACGTAAAAAATCTTTATTTTCACAAATTATTTGACTAAACATTTTTAGATATGAAAATTATCTTATCCTCATCATCCTTAAATATGTTTGTTCTGAGTCTTAGAGATGGGTCTGAGGATGCATGTAAATCAATAAGCAGATAACCATATGGTTCATTAGTTGCTTGTTTATACGCATCGAGGAAATAGTCTAACTGACGGGGAAATAGCTGTACTCCAATATTTCTCACGGAGAGTGCAGAGTTTGGAGACCTCATTAATACAATATATTGGGCATTTTGTCGCGCAACCTTAATCTTTTTCTCAAATAGGTTTTGGGTAACAAAAACAATTGCAAAATTTTGATGATGCGACTTTTTCGTAAATAGCTCCGAAAGATATTTTTCATCTATAGATAGGAGCAAATCATCAAGAATTAACAATAATGGTTTTGGATATTTTTTTATCAAGTCCTCAGGAGGAACTCCTGCGTAAACATTTACTCCTGACTTTTGGAGGATCGGGATATTATTGCTCATCTCTCCAAAACAATACAGTACACTTTTTGGCTTGGGTTCGATCAAATCTTGTGAATCAGCTATAAATTTTAGAAGGAATGAGCTCTTCCCACTTGAGCTTGGCCCAGACAAAATCATACCAAAAGGTAACTTAAGTTTTAAGTCTTTATTCGAAAATGATTGTGATTCCATAATTATAATATTTACGAAAAAAAAAACAATTATAGGAAAAAACTAAAGTTTATATAGGGACATTTGTTTCATCCTTTTCCTCTTTCTTCTCAACCTTCTCTGCCATATTCTTTGGAGATGAAGTTAATCCAGTCGTAGCTGCCATTAAACTATCATAAAATTCTTGGAGCTCCTTCTCAAACGGAACTTCATCTGGAGGTGTATCAGGACGAGGAGGAGAATCATCTGGAGGTATAAGCGAAGCATAGGAAATATGACGGGGAGGAGAAGGTAAATTAGTTGCGAGAGTAGGTGGAGGAGAAACATGACGGGGAGGAGAAGGTAAATTAGTTGCGAGAGTAGGTGGAGGAGAAACATGACGGTGAGGAGAAGTCAAATATTTAGTTGGAGGAGCAAGAGTAGTAGAAGGAGACAGTCCATCAAATTTCCTTTTCCCACTCTTTGAATTTGGTGTATTATGTATAGTTTGTTGATTTTGTAAGCCATGTGGTACATTAAACACTCTCCCTTTATTCTTAACTTTGAAGAAGCAATGTGTAGGCAACTCATATATTGAATCAAAAGGTACAAAACGTGAACCGGAACTTAAGCGCGTACAATAAATAGTAACACCCTCCTTTGTTACAATAAAGTCAAGTTCAACCTCGGTACTCTTGCACTCCTTACAACGACCGGCCTGATCATATGGGATTAAACGAGGAGTTGTGAGCCTTGGACTTAAAATTGTAATCCCGCACGATGTAATATTGAAATCGACTTGGGGGAGAACTTGGGTAAATAGGTGTTTTAAATTTAGTGCCATTTTTAGAAATGATTAGAGAGTGATGAAAATCTACTCCTTAAATACTCCATCCCTTGAAGTAGACAATAAAAAACTTTATTGACTCCTCCCACAAAATATGGCTCCTAAAGTTTAAATCTATTAAAAGATCTCAAAAGAATAAAGAACAAAACCTAACTCAACTTAATAAATAACTATCCTAGATACTTTTAATGAATTAAAAAAGTTTTAAAAAATTTATTTATTTTAAATATTACATAATTTTTTAATATAAAAATTTTTTATTTTAATCCTATATTTTTTTCTTTTTTATCTTCATTCTAAAAGCGCGATCTCTGAAGAGTTGGTGCCACCGTAAATGGTGTTGTGATTGTTGGAGACGAATAAACTAAAATTTATTATTTATTAATGATTAATATTAAAATTAGTAACCTCCATAGTTAGCTCGGACTCGGTTAATTTGTTGACGACGAGCGACTCGAGCACGGTAATTTTTCAGCTTACTAAGACCCCGATAAACAAGATGAATCAACTATAAAAATATAAAAAATAAATTTTTTGTTATGAAGAACCTGTAAGCCAATAATTACAGACAAGAGCAAATAAATTGAAAAAGGAGAAGTCTCCTGCTCCGGAGGATCTTCAATAAAATTATTAAAATTTTTAATTCCAATTTTTTTAGAGAGACATAGAATTGGATATTTAAATTTTGCTGGCCTAATACAATTAGAAGAAATTGTACAAAATGTACAATTCTCAAAAACCCATTCGGAATATGAAAAATTCATTCTAGAAAAATAAAAACTTTATAGAAAACATTTTTTAAAATAACTTTTAATAATTTTAAAAATGAATGATTTCTTTCTGATAGTTGAAAACAACTAGCTAGATTTACATATCCTACATATGTTTTTCCCTATTACCCAATTTTTTACAAAAAAACAATTCCTTTCTCTTTTTCTTTCTTTCATAAAAAAGACATTCATAGAAAAATTTTATTTACAATAATAAATCATAATAATAAATTAATAAAAATATCAAAAAAATTGATAAAAATATTTTAATTGAAAAAGTTTTTTTCCAATCATATCATCGATTCATCAACGCAACAAAAAAAGTAAAGAAGTGCCCGGTTTGAATAATGAAAATCAGAATTAATATAATGAAGATACGCTCTAAAAATTAAGTTTTTTAATGCCCGAATTTAAAAAATTACCTCTCCATAAAATATTATTATTGTTGATATTTTGGTTGTTGTTAACATTAAAAATTTCAAATGGGTCCATTTTTGAAATAAAATTTTTGTTTCACTAAAATTAAAATATTATGAAAAAGAGAAATTTGCGCGAGAGAAGAAAGATAAAAAATTGTTTCCCTAAATATGAAAAAAATTACAGTATTAAAAAAAAAGATCGCGTTAATAAAAAAGGTCGGTTGAGTCCTACCTCCAACTCCACTCCTCCCTCCTCTCATCCAAAATTTTAACCAAAAGAAGAGGAGAGAGAAGAGTTGGGGAAGGAGTGGGAAGAGAAGAAAAGAAAAAGAGCAGGATGATGCCACGACATTAATTTTTCTCTCACTCCTATAGGTAGCGGCTCTTGACAAGTTTACCGCACTAACGTGCGCTGAAGGTTTGAGCTTTGACCAACCAGCCGCTCAAAAGGATTTGACCTCAAGTCAAAACTAATCAAAAGGATTTGACTTTAAAGTCAAAACTAATCAAAAGGATTTGGCTTAAAAGTCAAAAAGTCACCCGCGACATGCCCCTACCTATGACTACTTCCGGCCTTTTTTCGGATCCGGATATCCGGATCCGCCAACCTTAGATAGGAGGCAATCAATAAATGATTCATATTTTTTTTATTTTATTCATTATATTATTTATTCTCGTTATCTTTTATTAATTACTTAAATTATATTTAAAGAATTCCTTACCTAAATTCAAACAATTTAATTATTTTATCTTTAATTTTTTATTTAGAAAAAAGGTTGATTTATTAATTCAAGCTTCTGATTTTCGATTTACATTTATTAGCACCATAATCCTTAACTATTTCTAATCAATTTCAATCAAAATATTTCAATTATTCAATTAATAATTAAAAAAATATTTTGGAAAATTTAATTTATTAATTTATACTCAAAAAATTTTTAATTATTTAAATATTGAAGAAAATGAAGAAATTAAAAATCAAACAGAAAATAATACTGTTTGATTTTTAATTAAGACTGTTTGATTTTAATTAAAAATAATTTTTTATTGTATAATAATTTTTTATAAAATATAATTTTTATATAAAAAATAATTTTTTATAAAATAATTTTTTATTGTATACTGTTTGATTTTAATTAAAAATAATTTTTTATTGTAAAATTATTGTTTTATTTCTCTATCTTCTAAAAGCCTAATTTCTCTCTGTTGTGAGTTTCATTATACTATAAAAAATAAAAACCTTTTTTCTCTTTCATTCTCTAAACTACTAATATTTGTTAGTTAATCAGTTAGATTTATATTTTACTGTACATTTTACGGCAAATGGGATTTCATCTTAAAAATTTATATAAAATTTAAACTTTAATAGACATTTTTTAACAATAAAGCAGAACGTAGCTATTTAAGGAGTATAAAGATTTAAGTGCATGAATAAAAATATATGTTTCTGAATAAAATGTAACTAATTCAACAAAAAATTTTTAGTCATTATATGTAGTACATACAGGAATAAAAACGTTATAAAATTTAAATAAATTTAATATACAAACAAATACAAAATACATAATAATAAATTTTTATTAATTTTGTTATTAATATTTATTGGAAAAACCATTTAAATAATAATAATTTACATTAAATTGTAAAGCCTTTCTCGTGGGAGCAGGCCAATGTACCGCAGCCCAACGTACCGCAGCCCAACGTACCGCGCCCAACGTACCGCAGCCCAACGTACCGCAGGCCCAACGTACCGCGAGCCCAACGTACCGCAGCCCAATGTACCGCAGGCCCAACGTACCGCCGAACAAAATTTTTATTTTTTTTTGGAATTCTCCTTGGTTGTTGAACTAATCCCCCGTTATTGAACTAAATCCTCCATTCTTTGAACAACTGCCCCCGCTTACAAAACAACATCCCCCGTTGACGGAACAAAATCCCCCGTCATTGGTTCAATTTCCACCTTTGACGGAACAACTTCCCCCGTCAGTGGTCACTTTATTATCTAATTGCTATGAGAAAAATAGTCTTTATTCAATAAGATTTATTAAAAATTCATATGAACTTATTATTTGTAAAATTTTATAAAAGATTAAATACTCTTAGTATGTAAAATTTATTATATATTATTTTTTAATTTCAAACAATTTATTTTATTTTGAGTATTGAAAATAAAAATAATCTTACTCAAACTTTTTACTCATTTAATTTTTGTTTTTTTTAATTTTAAGATTTCACCTCCGTCTTCGGGGCTTGGTCTGATATATATCAGCGGTTTTATTATTATATAAGATAGTTATTTCATTAAAATGTTATCATTAAATCATTGGTTTGTTCTACATTTGATGATGAACATTGTTGATTCATATGCTAGAGAATTTTTTGTTTGATAGAGGATAAAATAATTTAATTAAATTTACAGAAGTATCAAAAATTCATTTGTATATTATTGTCTAATATAAGTCAATCTAAAATTTGTAAAAATTTTATAAATTGCTGCTAAACTGTGTTGATTAGAATTCTTAAATAAAAGTCGAAGTTACATTTAATGGAATATATAATTGATATGTTTTAATATCATATACTCAATTTAAATTTAAATTAATGTAGAGTATTATAATTAAATGCATATTATCAACGATTTAATAATTGAAAAGAAAATGGAAAAATAAATGGATTTTAATTATTGTGCGCAGTTATGTTGAGCGACAACGAAATATTTTATAAAATTTCTTAAGCAGCGTGTCGCGGAATGCGACATTGATGTCCTTTCTAAAAAAGGACATCGATAGGCCGGGGGACGGGTTGCTTCTCTTAGAGAAGCAACAGAGAGTTCTAAGAGAAGCAACTAATCACCTTTCTTTCCTACTTACTCTCCCTTATGTGAAAGATTAATGCTTTATTTTTAGCAAAAGTAGGCTTGGCTTTTACACAAAAAACGACAACAACAGCCTCTCTTTCCCTACAAAAAATCCAATCTTCTTCACTCTTCACCTTTTATCTTCTACACAATTCTCCCCTACAGGCCCCATCAATATAAGGAAATGAATAAATAAAAAATTTATATATTTTGTGCTTTTAAATTTTTAAATGTTCTCCTTTAATTTATTTTTTTTAATTTATTTAAAATGTAATTTTAAGTATTTATTTTTAAAATAAACATTTTAAAATTATTTTTTTAAATTTATTTCTTTAAATGTTCTAGGCTTTAATTTTAAATTTGGTCAATTTTAGGGTTTATTTCTTAAATAAACACTTTAATTTAATCTCTTTAATTCAAATTCTTTTAACTCTTAAATTTAGAAATTTAAGTTTAATTACCCAAGTTTAAGTTCTTTTTTCTTCCCTTCTCAATTCCCTCCTAGGTTTTGAGCATTTATTAAAATTTATTTTCTCTTTAAAATGTCTTTATTTAGCGGCATCTTGCCACCTTTTACGTTGGAGATTTCTCGTGAATCTCCAACACAGCGCGCATAATCCATGAGTTCAAGAAAGTCGATGATTTATAAGGAATTCATTTATAGTCTAATTTTATAAAAAAATATTATGTATGTAGTTATTTAATACTAATTGTCTAAGTGTCTCTTTTATACTTTTATTTGCATAAATTTGTTTAATGTGATTATTTTATTTTTAAATATTACATAATATTAAATTATTATATTTGTTATTTTTATGCATAATACTAATTTCCTTTCTATTTTTATTTCAATTTGTTAATTTAAATAAAAATTTAAACTCTTCTATAATCATTTAAGATCATTTAAGATTCAACGTTTAAGATTAATTAATTTTTGTTCTGTAGAAGTAAATTCTTTAGTTGATTGAAAATAAACATTAAATTTATTTTATGTTTTGAATTAAAGAAAAATATTTCATAATTACAAATTGCAAGTACACCGTTCTTTCTTTTAATTTTTATTTCTTTCTTTTTTATTTAATTTTGCAGACCCTGGGGTCTGCAAAAATTTTGCAGACCCATTTGTTTCTTTTTTTAATTTTGCAGACTGAGCTTTGTTTGAAATATTCCGTGGTTTTATGCCTTATCTCAAATCGCAACTCAACTTGATCTTCCTTTCTACCGCCATGGGCTGTTGTTGGGGGAGGAGTTCTTAAATAATATTATATTAAAAAACAAAAAAATAGATGTTTGAAAACTAATATATTCTAATATATTTATGTTTGAATTAGCTTGTTCTACATAAAACCTATTTTAAACCAAAGAGTTATTAAATATATAAATTTTCATATTTTATAAAAAACAATTTTATTTTTTTCTGTTTTTCAGATATTATTTGATATCTAATCAAATATCTTGATTACCATGAAGGAATTAGGACACGATTACAATTTTAGTATAGCTTTAAATAATTTATACATAAATGCACAATTTATCCATAGAATCTGTCCAGATTGATCCGTTAACAGGCAATTATTTAAAAATTATGTTTTTTGGGAGTTCACTAATTTCAATATAAATGTTTTGTAGTTTATAATTAAAAACTCGGTTTAACTATAATTCACTATAATTAAAAACTCGGTTTAACTCTTGTCACATTCCAACTTATGAAATAATTAATTTATTTTTGTAAATATATAATATAAAATATTATATAATATAAATAATCTTATAATTTATATTTAATGAAAATAATCCTAATAATAATTATTATTATTCGTTTTAATTGTAAATTAGTTTACTTTATCTTTTGTCACGTTACTTAATCTTTTTCCAAATCATATTTGAGACAGATAGTCTTTACTATAACTTTTTCCACTCACAAAATACTATATTTTTATATAAATTATTAGAATTATTTTATAATATAAGTAAAATATTATTTAAAATTTTGTATTTGTTTATTGATCTATAATATAAGTTTAAAAAAAATAAGTTTTCAAAATAATTTTACAAAAACTATAAAATATAGTTTTTGTTTTAATTTGCTTAATATTTCATCAATCATTCATGTTAAAAATAGCTATTAATTTAAATGTCCCTGATATTGGTGGGTAGCTAAGAGTTCTACACCTTCAAAGGAAAAATATCAGGATATATAAGTTGGCACTTTTTTCCGTCCCTAAATAGAGTGCCAGATTTTTGTTTGATAAAACATAGTTAGTTTTGTAAAATGTTTAACTAGTACTACCTATAATTAAAGATCCTTTTGTATTTTGCAATTAAATATTAATATTGTAAATATTGTAATTTTCAATATATTTATATGATCATTTGCTAGTGTCGAGTTAATATTTTTCGCATTTAATTTAGTGAGAATTCTTTCTTCAAGTTTTATTTAGCTTGCAATTTCAAAATTGGTTAACAAAACAATTTGATCCAATTTATGGTAAAAGAGTTGGTATTCAAAGAGTAATATTCATCTTATACATTATTAAAAATTTACACAAATTTCGTCTGATATAATATTATTACGTCTTACATAATATGTATAAAATTTTAAAATTTAGTTAACATTGTACTATTGTTATTTTAAAATTCTAATTTAATTACTTTTTCTTGGAATAAGTTTATTTTGGTTGTTTACCTTAATTAAAAATATTTTCTTTTATCAGCTTAATAAAGCTTTTTTCAATATAATTGAAAATATATATTTTATATTCTTTAGAGTAATTTGTTAAATATGTTATAACTTAAATATAAACGTTTTATATGCTACGTCTTTCGTCACTCCAACGTAAATTAGATTTTAATTGTTGACCATCGGCCGGTATTATGATTATTATAAGTTTAAATATATGTAGTATAAATACACGTCAAAGTGCTAATAAATCAAATATTTGAAAGCAATTTCACTTTTGTTTTTCGTAATTTTACTACCAATTATTTTATTTTAAGACAAAAGTCTAAGTTTTAAATACTTAATACCGCAACCAAAGTTCTGAAACGTTTTATCTATAAATAAAATATTTTAAATAAAATCTGTTTTCATATATTAATTAAACAATACTACTTTCTCCAATAGCAAATGAAAATTTTTAAAACTTAAATTCTGACTCCACTTAGCTACTTATAAAAAATTATGGAAAAATAGCCAGCTAGCTATCCAAACTATTTTTCTTTCTAAAATAGCCCCATGGGGCTATTTTTTTCGATCAACCTCTAGAGGGGGGCTATTTTAGAGGGAGGGGCTATTTTTTTCGATCAACCTCTAGAGGGGGGCTATTTTAGAGGGAGGGGCTATTTTTTTCGATCAACCTCTAGAGGGGGGCTATTTTAGAGGGAGGGGCTATTTTAGAGGAAATACGGTACTTAAACAATTTGTGCCGTAGTAAAATAATTATTTAATTTTTTATAATCTTATTTAAATTTCTAATAAATAATGAATAATTTTAGTTTCATTAACAACTTATTATGTTTGTTTAGTCAGCATTTTCAGTGAAAAAGGGTTTAATTCATCATTATTTAAAGTTTATAGCTTAGATCTTTAAATAATTAATACAATTTTTACTTTCTAATTTTATAAATCTATTCTGGTTTAATATTGAAATTTGAAGATCTTTTAATAATACATTTTTCCAATGTTTTCTGCATCGTCTTTAATGTAGAATAAATATTTTTTCAAGATCTACCTATTTTAAGAATTTTATGCATTAAAGAATCATAAATGGCTTATTCTCTACGTCAAAAATTCTTTATATATTCGCTTCACTAAAGCAAGCTATTAATTGGTTGTAATTGAATTTGTTTTGCTCCAATACGTAAAAGCAAGCCTTCACTGTGTTTGCTTCGTGAGCTCTTTTATTTGTAACAATCTTTTTATATTATTTGTACATATTTGGGCACTGAATTTTAAAAATAAAAAAATAACAATTTTGCTTTTGTCTATTGCGCATTAAACTAAATTATTTTATTAAAAATACAGTAAGCAATGATTAGTATACTTAAGATATTTATTAAGAATATTCTTAACACAACATTATTTCATTTTAATATTTAATGTATGATTAAGTTTAATTGAAAACTTTATTTAGAAGTTTTAACGTCATTAATCAATGTTAAAAATTTGTGTAATTTTAAAGTCATAAATAAATTATTTATTAAATATTTAATAAATTTTTGAAAACTGTTAAAATTTTATTATAAACTAGCTGACCGTCTACTAACAAATTATAATAATTTATCAATTAGTGTATGAAATATTAGATTATTTATTTTGAGATATTTCTTAATTATGATGTTAATATTAAATTATTATTTTTTAATTATTATTTTTTAAAATTATATTTGTTTAATTTCTTTTTTTATTTTTTTTTCAAAAATAAGTTTTAATACTTTACGCTGTTAAAAATTTTCTTCATTTTTTTATCCACTTTTGGTATTATTTATTCAAATTTATTGTATTATTTATTATCTCTTGACGATAACTGTCAGCAAGGTCTTTGTGAATACTTTTCCCACCAGATCACGCCTCAAATTACGCAAGTTTTTCAACCAACGTACACGAATATTGGTGGTAATTACATTCTACCGGCTTCCACGAATTTGCTATTACAACCAATTTTAAAAATTTATCTTCGTTATAATTAATCATATATTTTTTTAATTGAATAAATTGAAAATATTTTGTTGATTTAATATTGAAGTGACTTTTTATGGATTTTAAATTTGATAATTTGCAATTCTTTAAAGTTCCAAAAAAATTTAATAAAAATACAATGAACTAACAAAAAAAAAGTATAAATTATAAAAATTAACACTATTTTAATGCATTCTCAATAATTCTAATTAAAAAAAATAAAGAAGGAAATTGAAAAATAAATTAAAATTTAAAAAATTACAATATTAGAATTAGAAAATTAAACAAGAAAATGTATACTATGTACTGAAAAATTAAGACACTGAAAGAAACTTTTGCTAATGAAATAATGATTACTTATGGGTTTATAAATATTTAAATCATGGAAGCTATAAATATTTAAATCATGGAATATTTAAATCATGGAATATACAATGAACTAAGTTTATATATATTAGAAAAGGGAAAAATATATGCTTTACAGCTTGATTTTACAATTACGATTAGTTTTTAGAAACAGAATTATGAACCACAGCAATAACTAATTATGGAGCAGCCTGCAAGTTATTTTTGGCTTTTTGTAAGCTGAAGCGGCAACTATAATCTGTTTAGAAATTACTTTTTTATAAGTAATTTAAGTATATCTTTCTTTAATATAATCTTTTTGCACCTTAAGGAGGTTGCATAAAGCGATTTAAGTCTTAAATAAAACTTCTTGATTATTTTTATTAGTCTGAATTAAAACATATAGTTCGTTTATACATTATTTTAATTTACATATCAGTCATGTAATATTTAATGTTTGTATTCAATTCTTATTGAGAAAAAATATCTTATTTTGTTGTTTTATTCATTGAAATGTATTGAAAATTTAATGAATTATTCCCAGAGATGAAGAGATATATAAGGAAAATATTATATAGAAAAATACAATGGTAGAAAAAGAATATGATAAAATAAAAAATTTGTTGCAGAGTTATTGTCAAAAAGTATAAAAATACATTTAGTAGAAAGTCAAACAAATCAAAGAAAGACTCTGATTTATATATAGTAATAATAAAGTAAAAGTTGAAATATTATTTGAATTTTTATATGATTGCTTAAGCGGATAAAGATATGGTATTGTATCTAGAATTAAATTTTTGATCAAAATTTATTAAAATAAGAAAATTGATATCTACTGAAATATCTTCATCTTATATAAACTTAGCATAGTTCAAAACCTACATATATATATAGAGTTAAAAAGCTAAAAAAACGCACACTCAACAAAAATTGTTTAATGTAAAATACAAATTTCTAATAGAAACCCGCAAAAAATTTATATTAAATTAATTTTGAACAAATTTTTTATTTGATATTATTTATTTTATTGAAGAAATAGTTAAGAATTCTTAATATTTTACACGCGGGGGCTTATCAACTCCATAATATATTGATGGTCGTTCAATTGTCAATCATAAATTCTTTATCGAGTTTGAAAATTTTTGAAAAATTTAAAAGTTTTATGAAAAAAAATTTAAAAATTTTTTAAATAATATTATTTAAAAATTTTACATGATTTATCTATTGACTGCAATAATTAAACTTTTTAGTATTAAAATTTTTATTTTTCACTATTAATTTGTTATTTTGTGCTGTTTATTTAAAAAAAATTTTTTAAAACATATTTGATAATATAGAAAATAATGAAATTATTGAATGATAAAATAAATAAAAAATAATAGCGAGATAATTCTAGGCTAGCCCAACTTATAGAGCTGGTTCAATGCACATAATTTGCATAGACCCATAACATTGGGGAAATAATGCTGCGTTTCGTTTGCTTTTACCCCATATATGGGCATAAAGCCTAAGGAAAGGCAACGACATTGTTCAAAAATGATAGATTTCAATTCTAATTAAATTTATTTAGCTAATGAATTTTAATTTTATGTAAATTTTATATAATTATTTATCGGCAATAATGCTCTCAAATCTGAAATAGATAACAACTTATGATTAACTACAGAGCTATATCTGACAGTTGATATAAATATTACACACATTTATTTTAAAATTATATTATCGAACAATAAAATATTTCATCTTCTTCTGCTTCTCCAACTAACGCTTTTTCTATGGGAGTAACATTATATGGAAACTCAATACAAGGTATTTTATTTACATCGTTTCGCGATAATTGCTTTATTTAAGATTCATGCTCATAAAATTTTTATAAGAAGTATAATCAATTAATTTATTATAATCAAAATACATAAATTCAATTAATTAACATTAAAATAATTTTAATTGAGTTAAAGTATGTATCTGTTGTATGTACAATTTTAAGAAAGAATGAAAAATATTAAATACTATAATTACTTTTATATATCCAACTAAACTTTTAATTTGAAATCAAATTTTACTAAATTCTAATAACTAAAAAATAAAAATTTTCGATATTAAAAACAGCACATATTGAAATTTCATATTATATTAAGTTAAGTGCAGAAAATTGGCCCTCGTCAAATAAAAATTGGCCCTCGTCCCCTGTCACAAATAAAACATTTAGTATTTAGAAAAATATAACATTTTAAATTTTATAATCTATTAACATATAGACTTAGAAAATATGGAAGTAATTAAGGATGTGTATTTTAAAGGTTATTAAAAATATAAACAAGATAATCTTCCAGCCAAAAAGAATAATTTCTAATATTTTCTAATAAGATTCAAACCAACCAAAATAATCTTCCAACCAAATATAATAATCAATTCTGAAAAAATTTGACAAAATAAATTTATTTTATTAATTTATTCTATAGTCGTACCTATTTTATCAATATATATGCTTTGCGACATTGTTTTACCATGATTAATGTCTCTATTTTATCATTAAATTATGATTCACTGTAGTAATTTTGCATTATAATGCAACTTAATTGTATATTTTTGTTTTATTTATATTTTTAATTAGTCAATTGTCAGGCTTTGAATGATTTTATATCATTATTCAAATCACCATTTAAAATTCAATTCTGTTATAAATGCAAAATTTTTATGATTGACTTTCAATGTTACGTTAAAACGAGATATCATTATTATCTGTTCACGTTAAGCTCTAATAAATTTTTTTATCAGATTAAACTTTATGGAATTTTCATTAAACTACTAAAAAATTCATATATGTAGGATGCTGTTATTTTTAAATGAAGGAGAATAATAAATTATATATGAATAAAATTATACAACAATTTTTTAAAGACAAATGCAAATATTTTGTTGATATGACTTACGCCTGAATATTGGGATGGGGACGGATATATAATGCATAGATGTCCACGCATACCATGGATCTACTATTTAATATTACATTCTAATTCGAGTAGCAGGATGGTAGACAAGACCCTTCTAGATATATAACATTAGTAACAATATATACATTCAGCAAAAATAACATTTCAGAAAAAAATATCTAATTAAATATTTATTTAATTAAAATCCTTATAATTAATACTATAATATATTTTAGTCGTAGCAACACACATCCTATACTTCTGAATTATGATATACGACAAAATCAATTACCATTATTATAGATAATGATAAATTTTCACATGTAGATTGTTATGAAGGAAGCCTTTTAAAAGAAGCTTTACAGTTATAACATTAATAATTAGACTTTATGACGAGTTTAATTTCATATTTTTTTCTTTTGAAAATACAAACAAACTTTATTAAAAACTTAATTTAATAAATTTTTTATCTTAATAATCATCTGATAAACCAAATTAGTATTTTTAAGATGTATGATAAAAATTAGAATTTAAATGAATAAAAATTAATTTCATTAGTTATTACATTTATTTCACCTACATATAGTTAGAACTGAATGATTAATATAAAATTCGTTGATGTATGTTGTATTAATTGGCAAAATCAGCACAAATGTAAATGAACTTTAAAGAGCTAAAAATGGTATTTCATTAAGAATTAACGAAATAAATTAATTATTTATTGGTAAAATATTTTTAAGTATTTATTACTAGATTTTTAGAAAATATAATCTTATTCACCTGGATTGGAATCAATTTGTTAAATAGAAGGTACGATCGAAGACATGATACGATTGTACAATAATTTAATAGTTGATTAATTAAGTGAAAAATAAATAAAAGAAATAATCAAATAATTAGGAAATTTCTAAATTTTTAAAATAATGTGCATCAAATTAAATTTCTTTTAAATTATTTTAAATTTTCCTTTTTTGGCTAAGCTAATTAATTTAGGGACCTTAAATTGTCAAAATGAATGAATTTTGAAAGGTTTTATAACATTTTCAAAAAAGTGATTGGCAACAATTAATTTGATTAAACTAATAACGATTAAGACAATAAAACTTTTGTATAACATATATTTATTAAACTAATAAAATTATGGAAAACTGTATAAGCCAAGATTTGTTGAGGGATCATTTTTATTTTTAATTTAATAAATTGAAAAGTAAAATGTAATAATAATATATGTCGCTAATTTAAAAACTTAATTCATTTTTGCTTAAATAATTTATTTACCGGGGAATTTTAATTAATTTAAGTTTATGATGACTCCAGAAAGAATCATTGCTAATTCTATTAATTACAATGGTAATTTAAAAAAAATGCTAAAAAATGTCTTTCAAAAAAGTATAAATTTAAAATTTATAAAATATTAATTTTTTACTTAGAAAAGAAATTTTTCTAGTTTAAAATTCAAAATTTTAATTTTTATAATTTAATCAAAAAATTAAAATTTTAAATATTTTTTAAATTAAAATTTTTTAGTTTTCAAATTTTTAAGTCTTTAACATTTAATCAAAAATTTTAGATGATTTTTGTCATTAAAATATACTCAAGATGTGGTGGTTCGAAACAATTTATAATAAAATATATTTACAAGAATTTTCAAATCAATTTGGATTACAAAAACGGTAAATATTTTAAATTTAAAAAAATTTTTTTAATTTTTAAGTAAATACTATCGTAAATAAAATTTTAAAAAAATGTCTTCAATTAAATGGATTAAAGAAAATTTCTGGGAAACAAAATTCAGTTGTAGGAAAATTTATATTTAATGATAAGTAATTCTCTCATTTAAAAAAATATCACAATTTAAAAAAACAAATTTCAATAAAAATAAATTTCTGTAATTTACATATATCTAGAGAGTATGCGGTTCATTAGATAAAAAATTTAAAAAATAATTTTTAAGTAAAAAATTTTCATAAAAAACTTTCATTCAAAAATTTTTCACCAAGTCGAAGCACAGCATTTGAAATTTGCCAGCTAATACGTGAATCAAATCGAGATAGACTTGACTATAAAAACGTTGAAATTAGCATATAAAATAAAATTTATTAATAAATAAAAAATCTAAAAGTATAAATTTAAAAATTATTATCCTTATAGATTTTAATGAATTAATTTTAATCTTTTATTGAAATATTTTTCGATAAGAGAAAATCTAAGAATACAACGCTCAAATCCAAAAATTAGTAGAGTTCGATTTTCAGAACTCTAGAAGAAACATTGAAAGAAAATACTATTATTAATATTTAAATAGATTACTAAATATGTATATATTAAATATAAATATCACATTTTTAAAAAAATTCTAATTAAAAAAGATTACAAAAGGCATGAGTAAGATTCTATTCTTACTAATGAAAAGAAACGTAAACATAATGAGGAGGCATATGTATATTATAGTTCTAAAATAATATAGAAAGTTTCTTAGATATACAAAATTTTGATATAATCTATATGTATTATCGTTACATTTCTGAAAACTAATTAGTTTACAATTTTTAAGTTAATAATTTTATTCAAAATATTTTTCAATCTTTTACATTATTATAATAAACAATGTTTATTATAATAATTAAATTTTTAAACACTAATTTATAAATTTTGATATTCTACTAATATTATATTCAAGCCTCGGGCATAACTGGTAGCATCGGATGTTGATCTCCAGAATTTTAATCATTATAATTTTCATGAATTTAAGATTTACTTTATAAATTTATAAAAAAAATATATATAGAGTGGGTGAGAAGTTTGTATTCTACTAATTATTTGATTTCCCGATTTAATTGAAAAATTTAATAAGACTAAAAAGAACAGCAGCAAAAGAATACCCATCAAAAAGATGAAAATATTTGAAAAAATCTGGAAAGTAGAAGAAAAAACTCAAAATAAATTTGACAGTCCGCTTTCTGACAGTCCGCTCTAGATAAAATTTTTAAAAATAACGTACTATTTTTTTATTATTTTTTAGATCGACTAAAATTTTGTATAAACCTAAAGATTAATCTAAAATATTAATAATATAAAAAATATTAAGGTTAACATAAATTTATTGTTAACTGTTAGAATCAATATAATTATAAACAATATTAAATAAATGAGATAAGCAGCTTATTAAAAAAGGTTAAATTAACAGAAGTTAAAAGAATATTATGAGTAAAAATAGTATATAATAAAAAGCAGAGAAAATAAACAATTTGCGAATTAAATTGCGAATTAAAATAAAATGAAAAATCCATATCAATAAATCGTAAATTGATTTGTAATTTGTTTATAAATATTAGATTTTTAAACATTATTTATTCATTTAGTTTTTAATCCATCAATTACTTTATTGCCTAGATATATCATCAGCGTTTAATTTATTCATTGGGATAATACAATTTTTCTAGTTTTTTTATGCTTAGTTTTCAATTCATAGCTTTAAAAAATCAAATGAGCCAATATTCCAAATGTTTTATGAGATTTATTAATCATAAAAATATTTGCAAAGAATATTTATACAAAATAGACATTCAAAACGATTAGAATAAATAAATAAAATTCAAAATAATGTTAAAGAGATGCAATGCAAAGTTGTGAAAAGTTATGGGATGCCTTGCAATTTTTTAAATCTTTAGAATAGTTAAAAGTTAGGTTAAAATTCTAGAATAAATTTATTATATATGATTAAAATTAATATGAAAATTACGCAAAACAAAAATTTCTATGAATTTAAGCCTAAAAGAATTTTCATATAGTTTAATAAGTAAAATTAAAATGATAATATAAATAAATTATTAAAATGCAATGTTGTAAAAGTTCTAAAATATTTAATGAAAAGCCTTAAGAGAATGCTGCAATCTTTAGAAAAGATTGGTTAATTAATTAGAAAATTTTATTATAAGTATCAATAATTTATAAAATATTAAGTAATATTCATTCAAACTTTTAGGAAAAATAAATTAGGAAAAGATTAAATATTAAAAATAGGGTGGGACAAAACCGTTTAATTTTGAAAAAACCGTATACCGTTTATGCGTTTATCTGAGACCCGTATACCGTTTCGTTTATTTTTAAATACCCATTTAAACGCCCGTTTACCGTTTATTTTTAAAATTTTTTAAAAACAATTCATAATTCAAAAAAATCAATGAAGAATCATTAATTCTGTTCATCCCTCTTTATAAAAATTATAATTCAACAATAAATTCATCATAGCGATGGATTTAAAGGGTAAAGGAAGGGTTGAAGAGATCAGAGGATTAAGGGAGCCTGGTGACTAAGAGTGATATCAGTGGTTTTGGAAATTTGGAGGATTTGAATATATATCGGAGGATTAAGGTGGAATATCGGTAGATTATGAGTTAGGTATTAAAGGGGATCAGAGGATTAAGGGGATCAGGATCGTATATCTTAGGATTAAGGTGATGTAAGGGGATTTAAAATGATTGAGGGGATTTGAAGAGATTTCAAAGGATTAAGTTGGGTATAGATAATGTCAATTAGAGGATTGAGGGATTTGAAGGGAAATCGGGGATTTGAAAGATTTTATTATAAGTATCAATAATTTATAAAATATTAAGTAATATTCATTCAAACTTTTAGGAAAAATAAATTAGGAAAAGATTAAATATTAAAAATAGGGTGGGACAAAACCGTTTAATTTTGAAAAAACCGTATACCGTTTATCTGAGACCCGTATACCGTTTCGTTTAATTTTTAAGACCCGTTTAAACGCCCGTGTTTCCAACAGCAAGAAAATATTTGGAAAGAAAGAAATTGAAAAGAATTTTTGGGCGGAGAGTAAAATAAATAAAAATATATTTTTATGATTAATGTTTTTTTTACCCACGCAAATTTCTCTTTTAAAAACAGCTGATTTTTAATATTTACTTCACTTGTTTTTGAACAGTCGCTTGGAATAAATATTTTTTATTGAGGAAATAAATTTGAGAGTTAAAATAAGGGGCTTTAGAGAAATTACCCTAAAAAATATATAGGAAGGAAAATTAATTAAATATATAAAATTATTTTTCATATGGTGCCACGACCATAATTGGGTTATATAATATTGTTTAAGGAAAACAATAATTTAAATTTTTTAAAGTTGAGTGAATAGAAATTTTTTGATTGTTAAAGGAACAATCAGATTTATCTTTTTTTTTGTTTAAAATTTTTTTAAAAAAGTATTTGAAAAAAAGTATTTGAAAAATGTCCGGAACTATTCGTCAAGCTATGACTCCGGCTATAACGCGTTTGCGTGAACATTTTGAGGAAATTCGCCCCGTTTTGGATGCCCAAGAGCGTACAGTTGAAGGTATGGAAATGTTAAGGACCAGGTTAGTTAAATTGCGACGTATAGTTAATCGTCTTGAAGAAAAGGCCACTCAATGGCAGGATTATATTCGCGGACTTCCGGCTGATGAGAGACAAGCGGAAGAACAGGTTTTAGCTCGTTTTGCACCATTAGAGCACCATTATGCGGAATGGATAGAAAATGCTCATGAAATGATTGCAGATATTGAGATTTTGTTGGCAGAGTCAGAAGACGGAAGTACTCAATCCGATCTTTCTGTAGAATTGGGAGTTGGAGGAAATAGAGCCAACCAATCAAGGATACCAGAAGCTCCAATAAATAGGGGTCAGACTCCTCTAAATGAGAATTTATTTCGCAGGAATGAGTATAATATTCCTGCACATTTGCCTAGGACTAGGTTGGCAGAATTTTATGGAGACCCTTTAGTTTGGCCAGAATTTTGGCAATCTTTTAGTAGAACTGTGGATAGCCTGGATATGGATCCACGGCTAAAATTCAGTGCCTCAGAGGTAATGCCAAAAGAGCAGTTTTGGGTTATCGGCCGATTGCCGAACATTATGAACCGCTTAAAGATGCGTTAAAAAGACAGTTCGGGAATGAAAAGGCAATAAGGGATACTCTCCATGCCGAATTAATTAGCCTTCCTATGGCAGAGATCGAATTTGCGTTTAATTATTGTTTGATGTAAATACTTGTCCATTTTTAAGAAGAGTTGTATTTTGATGTAAATTTCTTATCGTTTTTTACTTACTTTAATATTTATTTAAAATAACTTGTAACTATCAAATTCACTTACATAAAAGCAGTTTTAATTATATATATTAAATAGATTCATAGTCCAGATAATCATTAAAATTCTTATGCAAATTTTTGTTATATTTTCATTAAATTTGGTGAATTTTCAAAGTAAATTCACCAAATCGTTGTAACGTCCACTCAACCAACAAGGGTGGCCAACTCTGCGGGAATTTGCTCTACTTTTCTTTGTCTACCTCAATTTGCTCCAATTTGCTCTACCTCACGTCCCACCAAAGATTATAAGGCTCGGCAGTTTGTGAACATCATTCTTATAATCATTTCTTACAATATAAATATTTATATTGTTATAAAAGATTTAATTATATTAACCTATTTTATTAAATTATTTATAAATTCAGTTATAATATTATACTATTTTTAAATTAATATGGGTATTTGTATCTCTTGTCGCATAAATTCCATCTACATTCTAATTTCTGGGCTAAAACTTATTTTTGTACATAAAAGTAATTTATTTACTCAAATATAATTTTTAAGAATATAATTTTTTTTATTTGCCTTTTAAAGCAGCTAGATACTTTTAAAGCAGCATATTTTAATATCAGAATTTCTAATTAAATTGCATACTAAAATATACATATAGGTCAGGATAATTAATTAATTTAAAGGATAATTCATATGTACTTCATTTAAATTTTAATTTTATATTGATTTAAAATGAAATTAAAATTATATGCAAAATATAATTTTATACATTTTATTTTCTTAGTATTTTACAAATTAAATAATTTATTTATATTTATACTTATTCAATATTTAATGTATGACATTATGTTGAATTTTCCTTTAAACATGGGTATATTCTTAAATTATCTTATTGAATTTTAATAATAACTTATTAAAAAGTTTTAAAGTTGAAGTTATGTATAAATGTAGAAATTAAATTAATTTGTTAAATTGTCACGGAAAAGAGCAAATCCGCGAATATTAAAAAATTTTAGGCTTAACCAACATCTTTAAATGAAAATAATAGCTCAATTAATGATGGTTTGAGATTAAATAAGAAAATATTTGTTAAAAATTTTTTAATTAAAATAATCCGATAATATTACTTATAGTAATCCTGTATAATTTTTTAATGTTTTATTGTATAATCATTATGAAGAATTTATTAAACGTAGACGGTCCAATTATTTTAATTTGTCTTTTATTAAATCTGTATTTTCTTCAATATTAACGTTTAACAAGAATTATAATTGCAATAATTCAATTATAAGTCAAATAATTTCAATCAATTTAGCTTAGTATATTAAATTTCTACATGTACTCTTTTTATCAAAATATAAAAATAAGAATTCAATTGTATTAGTCTTATCACATGAATTGCACACATAAAATCTTGCATTAATTTTTATAAATTCAGATTCATTTCTTTCTATAAAATTGAATTTTTTTCTTGTTCCACCATCCAGTCTTGGTTTTATATTGATTGTAGATTCCTTCTGTATATTATACATTTCAATTGAAAATTCATCATAAGTAATTTTTCCACCAAATGTCTAAAATGAAATTATGAAGTGTAATATACCGAGGTGTAATTTTTTTGAATTTCGATAGTAATAATAAACAAAATCGAATATGGAAGAATTAACCATCTGTATTCTTTTAAAATGTATTAAAATAATATTTTTTACATATTCTAATTTTATAATATTTTCTGTCATATTTTACTTAAATTATATTCTGTAAATTATATTCTGTATATTCTGTTATTATAATTAATTATATAATTATTATAATTAATTATGTAAAGAGTTTTTCCTTTGTTTCATTTATGATGTTTGACCTTAATTATTTTTATTTGTATTCAATTTTTCAATTTTTGTGATTTATTATTTGTTTATTACTTTCAATTTATTTTACAGATTTTGTGATTTTATTTTCATCTAGTTTTATTTCATCTTTCTTTTATATTTTCATAATCGAAGAATTAACTGACTATTATTAATTGACTATTGAGTAACTGACTATTGCATAGGTTTTAGACGACAAAAAGTTTGTCATCGGATCATATTCCTGAAAATCGAAATTAATTTTTAAAATAAATAAAGAAAATTACATCTCAAAATAATTGATTTATTGTTGCAATTCTACATCTTCTTAAATAATAAGCCGTCCTTGTGTATAATAAGCCATTGTTGTTGAATTTAATTTTTTAAAATTACTTTGTTAAAAAATTTGTAATGGAGTTCTTTTGCTAGATTCATCATTAAAACATAAATATCAAGCCATCAAATAAAATCTCTCTTTATTGATATTAGAGCCCGGCTCGATACGATATTTTTTCGATATTTTTCGTTATTTTTCGATATATATTAGTAGTTAACACCCCCGCTACAGGACAAAGGGATACCGCCAACCTTTTGATTAATTGCTTAACCGCAAAGATGATTTATGTTCGCGCACAATGGAAACCTATTTATTGACAGGTTTTGTGGGGGAGGGGTCCGCTTCCGGTAAACCAAATCCTAAAGAAGGGTTCTGAGTGAGAGAGGGAGGGGTCTGAGCCTAATCCTGAAGGGGGTTTTAGAGTCTCGCGCATCAATTAAGTGGTAGGGAGGGGGTTTATTGTACCAATTAGTTGTAATTTGTTCGCGCGCCAATTATTAGACGGGGGATGGGGTTCGCGCAACAGATTGACCGCACGGCGGTAAACTGTCCACCTACTTTTTCTTTCTATATTTCTCTACTTTTTTCTCTTTTCTCTCTTTTCTATCTTTTTTATACCAAGTGGACATACTTGCAAAAAAGAAGAGCAGGATGTGTGTTTGGTTAGGTTGTATGCATTATTGATTTGTTTTTCAAGAAGCACACAACCTAACCAAACACATCCTGCTCTTCTTTTTTGTTTCATTTATTTTTTAATAAAATTATTTTATTTTTATAAAAATTTTTTTTCAAGCAAAATTATTATTTTTAATTAAATTATCTTATTAAAAATTTTCAGATAAGTATTAAAATTTAACTTATTTATTTCTAAATTTAATATGGATAATAATCAACAACAGCAACTTGAAATGGATGGCTCAGATGAAACAGGTTTTTTTTGTTTTGTTGTAAGTTATTTACTTTAATTACCCACCCCAAAATTTTTCCGAATGTATTCTGCATATGGACAATTTATATATCATTCGGAAGCTCAATGAGTCGAGTCAAATGACACCAAAATCAGTCCGTGTTCTCAAGTCTGAGCTGAGATCTAACAAGGAGAAAGATTTTGTTAAATCGTATTAATTTTGACTTTATTTTTTAGAAAGTCCTAAGGATTTTGTCAAAAAGAAGGTGAAATTTGAAACTTCCTTCGATTCTTCTGGTGATGTCTTTGAAATGGTTGAGAGAGCTAAAACTGATGGGGTGGTTAAAAACGATGCTCAGTCAAAGCGTTTTGGTATATCTTTTAATCTTAATCTAGATTACCCGGGTATCATTCTGAACCTTTAATCTCTGTCAAATTTTATTTTTCGGTCTTTTGTTTTTTACTATTTACCCTGTAAAGGGTTGGGAGGGTAGAACCCTGTAAATGGTTGGGAGGGATAACCCTGTAAAGGGTTGGGAGGGTAGAACCCTGTAAAGGGTTGGGTGGGTAAAACCCTGTAAAGGGTTGGGTGGGTAAAACCCTGTAAAGGGTTGGGAGGGTAGAACCCTGTAAAGGGTTGGGATGGGATGGAATAACCCTGTAAAGGGTTGGGAGGGTAGAACCCTGTAAAGGGTTGGGGTGGGAGGGAATAACCCTGTAAAGGGCTGGACGGGTAGAACCTTGTAAAGGGTTTGGATGGGAGGGTAGAACCCTGTAAAGGGTTGGGATGGGATGGAATGACCCTGTACGGGGTTGGGAGGGTAGAACCCTGTAAAGGGTTGGGGTGGGAGGGAATAACCCTGTAAAGGGCTGGACGGGTAGAACCTTGTAAAGGGTTTGGATGGGAGGGTAGAACCCTGTAAAGGGTTGGGGTGGGAGGGAATAACCCTGTAAAGGGCTGGACGGGTAGAACCTTGTAAAGGGTTTGGATGGGAGGGTAGAACCCTGTAAAGGGTTGGGGTGGGAGGGAATAACCCTGTAAAGGGCTGGGAGGGTAGAACCCTGTAAAGGGTTGGGATGGGAGGTTAGAACCCTGAAAAGGGTTGGGAGGGTAGAACCCTGTAAAGGGTTGGGGTGGGAGGGAATAACCCTGTACGGGGTTGGGTGGGTTAGGGGAGGGTAGCACTGAAAAGGGTTTTTTAAGTTTTAAAACGTGTAAAAGGTTTTTTTTTCAGAAGTATATGGAATGAACTTGGTCAAAATTCCTCTTCAGCCTATTCACCTGATTCAATCCACTTCAGCTGTTGAATTTTAAGATTATATAATAAAAAATATTTATAAAATTTAGATGTTCCACTTTACAAAAGTGAATTTTCTACTTCAAAAAACAACGCAAAAAATATTTGGTATGTTTTTAGTAAAGATTTTAGTAAATAAGCCATAAATTTAGTGAATTCGGCTACTTCCTGAACAACGGTCAATTTGAAGTTGAAAAAATTTTGGACAAACGGACTGTAGAAGGCAATAAAGTTGAATATCTGATTAAATGAAAGGGTTATGACAATTCGAGTGACAATACATGGTATTAAGTTTTTATATTTAATTGCGATAAAAATCTAGGGATTTTGTCGTCCCTCCACACCCTCCACCAATTATAGCAGTTTCTTCCTGCTCATCTTCATTAGCATTCAACTAAATTTCAAAAAATTGTTAAAAATTTTCAAAAAAATTTTTTAAATTAAAAAACATTTTTTTCCTGCTCTTCTTCATTATTATTTAACTAAAAAAAGATTTTCAAAAAATAATTAAAATTAAAAATACATCATTTTTCTCCTGACCCTCTTCATCATTAATACCATTTTCTCTTTTATATTCCTCACGTCCAAGAGCGTCCAAGAGCAAACAAACATTAACATGATTACGTGATTTAATCAAATCCATAGCTCTGAATTGTTCTTTAACTTGGACACCTCGAGTTAAGACAAAAGATAGAAAAAGCTCCAAATTGTTCATATATCTGTTAATGATATAAAAGATATATGAATAATTTGGTCAGAATTTTCTCATGTTTTTTAAATCACATTATTTTTTATTTTACGGGAATTTATACCATGAGAAATCTGAGCAATAATTTTACTGGAATGTGTTGCAAGGTTTTGCATGGGCCTTTGTAATTGAATTTGTCTCAATTTTATTGGCAAATCTGTTTTTATTTTATTAATTTATTTATAAATTTAATATTTACTTGCAAAGCAATGTTCCATCCTTCAATTGGTTGACAAAGTTTTTACGAGTTCCACTTGTGTCAATATCCTCGCCAGTCACTTCTTAAATCCACTTCAGAAAAATTTCTCCTTTAAAACAGCAGTAATTTGCATTTCTCTTTATTTTTAAAAAAATTTTTGAAAATTTTTAATAGAAATTTGTAACCTTTTTTTTAATTTTTTTAATTTTATAAGGTCTAAGTCTGGCGCATGATTCAGCTATTTCAAAAACCGAAGTTTTTTTCATCTATTTCACCAACCAAAGTTTTTTTTTCATCTATTTCACCAACCAGAGTTTTTTTAATGTTGTAGATTTTTTTAAATTATTTTTGAATTTAACCCTCCTGCATGAATATTATTTTGATGCCTTTTTAAATTAAATTTCGAAGAAAAAATTTTTTTACATATTTGACAAAAAGTTTCAGTGAACATTGCAGAACTCTATAAAAATTAAAAATTTTATATTACAAAATTTAAAATTATTTTGATACAAAAAATAAAAAACAAATCAAGGAACGACAAGTCAAGGAAAAGACAAGTCAAGGAATTGAACGAATATTTTCATTAAAATATAAAATGTTTAAAACATTAAAATAAATAGTTGTATGTAAATGGTCTTCTTTTTATTACAGATATACAAAATCAATAATTGGCGGTCATTAATTTTAAAAAAGAAGAAAGAAAAAAAGTTGTTGGAGAATGAGTAGAGAACGAAAAAAAAAAGAGTAGCGGGAAAAGAGAGACGGCCATTTATTTTTAAGAAGAAGAAAGAAAAAAAGTAGTGGGAAAAGAGAGAGAGAGAGCAGAAAAATGACGTGGGGGTGGGAAAGAGGAAAAAAATGTTTGAGGAAAAAGATGTTGACTAAAACTTTAATTTCACAAATATTAAATTGGAGAAATAACAAAATCCACATGATTGTTGCAAAACAATTTTTCTAATTCAAAAGTGATCAACACATTTCAATTTTCAATTATAAATTATATATTAGTTAATTATAAACATTACAACATTTATTACCATTTACAAAAAATGATCTTTTTAATAAAAAATTTTTCACCTATGTAATTTATTTAACTCTTATTATTTAAAAAATATATTTACATTATTAAATAATGTTGCGAGAACTATAAGTAAACTTTGGTAATTACCAAAATAATACCAACAATTTTTAATAGAATTAAATCATTTATATTTAGTTTCTATATTCAATTATATATTGGGTAATCTTATGATTTTCTTTTTAATTAAAATTAGTTTTAATAAAATTTTTAAAAAATAATTGGTGATTTTAGATAAAAATATGATAAAATTTTAAAAAAATATAAAATAAATTGTTAATTTTTAATACAGAGATCGAATTTGCGTTTAATTATTGTTTGATGTAAATACTTGTCCATTTTTAAGAAGAGTTGTATTTTGATGTAAATTTCTTATCGTTTTTTACTTACTTTAATATTTATTTAAAATAACTTGTAACTATCAAATTCACTTACATAAAAGCAGTTTTAATTATATATATTAAATAGATTCATAGTCCAGATAATCCTTAAAATTCTTATTATGTTCTAAGTTTAATAATTGAAAATAGATCTTTTCTAATTTTTATGCAAATTTTTGTTACATTTTCATTAAATTTGGTGAATTTTCAGAGTAAATTCACCAAATCGTTGTAACGTCCACTCAACCAACAAGGGTGGCCAACTCTGCGGGAATTTGCTCTACTTTTCTTTGTCTACCTCAATTTGCTCCAATTTGCTCTACCTCACGTCCCACCAAAGATTATAAGGTAAAGAAAAACCAAAGATTATAAGGTAAAAAATCCTTAAAATTCTTCTTATGTTCTAAGTTTAATAAATTATGTTCTAAGTTTAATTAATTATATTACTTTTAATCATACATATTACATATTGTATCACTATTTACATAGATTTTTTAAATTTTTCTAATTAAATATTTTTTAATAAATTATTCAACTTTAATAGACATCAGCATTTGAAAAATTAATAGTAATTTTTAATTTGTAGATTGTCGCATTGTTTAAATAAGTGATAAGAGTTTTAAAAAACTCCTATTTTTCGTCGGTAACTAAAATTGTGCTAAATCATACTAAATCACTTAGATATTAAATATTCATAAATATTATATATTAAATATACAGACTTTTAATTGGTTCTCCTTCATCTATACGTTCAAGTACCCTTTGGTCTGTATTAAATGCTACAGATATGAATGTTGTCTCATCACGTCGGTCTATGGAAGAAAAAAGCGCCTAAGTTCACGGATTAATAAAATTATATTTTAAATTTGAACAGAAATTTATATTTAACAAGCAAATATGGTTGTGTTGTTTACTCTTATTTAATAAAAAATGATAATATTTGCAAATGGCTATATTAAGTAGATTTGCAAGTTCCGCTTTGAACTCTTGATGTTCCTTGATTAATCGGGTAAAGTCGCATATAAAAGTGAGCTGAGGAGGATTCATACATTTTACTATTTAATCTTTTCCTAATTTATTTTTCCTAAAAGTTTGAATGAATATTACTTAATATTTTATAAATTATTGATCCTTATAATAAAATTTTCTAATTAATTAACCAATCTTTTCTAAAGATTGCAGCATTCTCTTAAGGCTTTTCATTAAATATTTTAAAACTTTTACAACATTGCATTTTAATAATTTATTTATATTATCATTTTAATTTTATTTATTAAACTATATGAAAATTCTTTTAGGTTTAAATTCATAGTAATTTACGTTTTGCACAATTTTCAATTTAATTTTAAACATATACAACAAATTTATTATAGAATCTTAACTTAAAATTTAACAACTTCAAAAATTTAAAAAATTGCAAAGCATCCCAAAACTTTTCACAACTTTGAATTGCATCTCTTTAACATTATATTGAATTTTATTTATTTATTCTAATCGTTTTGAATGTATTATACTCTATTTTGTATAAATATTCTTTGCAAATATTTTTATGATTAATAAATCTCATAAACACTTAGACAAATTACAAATCAATTTACGATTATTGATATGGATTTTTCATATTATTTTAATTCGCATTTTATTTAATTCGCAATTATTCGAAAGTTGATTAATTTCTCTGCTTTTTACTATATACTATTTTTAATCATATTATTCTTTTAACTTGATTTAATAAGCTGTTTATCTCATTTATTCAATATTGTTTATAATTATATTGATTCTTACATTTAACAATAAATTAATTTTCGCAAAGGGAACTCACTTTGTGAGTTCCCTTTATTCCCGTTCAGAACTCACTTTGTTTAAATTTTGTTATTAGATTTTATAAAGTTAAATTTTATATAAATTTGTTTGTTTTAATTAGAAAAATTTATTATATAAATTTTAAACAGGTTAAAATTTATATATAACCTGTTTATTTTAATAACATAAAGCGTATTTATTCTAAAAACATAAATATTTCACTAAAATTTTTTATAAGTATTTTAATTTAAATACTTAATGATATAAAATCGAAATTCGAAATAATTGATAAAATATAAATGACCCATAATGGCTCAAATAACCCTGGACATGTTTTAAACGTACTATCGATTCTGATAATCTATAATGTGATTTTTTTATTTTACACGTTTATAAACTTTATTTTTTAATTTAGTTAATTTTTATCCTTATTATACATATAATACCTTCAATAAATATGTTTAATTAAATATAATTAAATAATGATTTATTTGATACTTTTTTTGTTTACAAACAATTTACGCAATTTTTTATAAAAATAAATACAAAATACATAATGGAATACGTGATCTTCATCACAAATAATTCTTAGCATGATTTTTATATTTGCTTCATAACGTTTCCTCCAAAATAATGTGTTTACTTTAAAATAAATAATAGTTTGGTTCAACCCCTTCCTTCTTTTTATAATTCCATAACAATTTTATATAATTTATTTTATATCATTCAATATTCATAACTTATTTATTTATAAGTTATAAATATCTTATGTCATTATAACGTTATAAAAGGCATACATTAATTGTTTATTTATCTGTAATTCATTAAACTATAACAAAATGTTTAAAGTTCTTTAATTTAAAAATTTTTTTTGAAGATTTTTTATTTTTCAAAAACTAGTTGTTAATATTTTATTACTTTTTTACTTTTAATGAATATTTTTAATAATTTAATTTAATCTAAATATTTAATTTAATTTGAAGTTATTAATTATAACATTTAAATTGCAGATTAAAATCTGTAATATTAGGATATGTCGAAAGAGCATTTGACCTTGCTGATTATGACGTGTTTTTTATATTTTTATTTCGAGATATTATGTTAACACCAGTTTTGAAAATTTAGATAAAAATTTACTCTTATATTTATAAAATATTTTCCAAAGACATACTTATTTTCTGTCTTTTAAGTTTTTAATTTGTTTCGCGTGTTAAATTATTGTTTCGGTTAAACTATTTATAGACATATGAACTATTTTTTATAACAATTAATTCTTTTTTTGTTATCTTAATATAATTTTTTACAAATTTACAAGGGTTATAAAAATAAATTGTTAAACTGATAAAAATAATTAAAAAACATAAAAAAATTTAGAGTATAACTATTATTTAATGTACATTTTTTCAATTATAGTTATATGTATTTAGTTATTATTTTTTTATAACAGTGTATTTTTGCCGCTATAATTTTTGGGAAGGTTGGGGATACAAAATATTTATTGATTTCCATACCTGAAAAGTATTCACTAAACTGTAATTCACATTTTTTTGTTGAATTGTTTTATATTTCCATTTTTTCAATTACTCTTTTATTTTTTCTTAATTTTAACATTTAAATTAATTTTTTAATTAATTTTACAGTATAATTATCATACAGTACACACAGTAAATTATTAGAACTGCAAGCACGATTGTTTCTGATTGGTGTGCGTCTTATGGTGGTATAAATAAGTTTCAACAACTTTTCAATGTATCAAAATGGTTAATGAAACATGAAAAAATTCTGTACTGTAACATATTATTGTACGGAATACCGCTAAATAACGAGAAACCGACTGTAGTGAGGTGTGCTCCGATATCTAATTATAACAGTTTTCATAATACGAGAATAAAACCTCAAAAATCCACAAAAAGTCCGTACATTTGGAATAACGCTAATTCGTCTCCCATCATTTCAATACAGCCTATAGGGTGACGTATTTGTTGTGTATGGGCGTCAGCCCTTAGAGTGATTAGTATAAAAGCCCAGCCAATAGTTAGTTCTCTCTCCCAGTTTTAGTTCTTCTACCTACCTTCATCTGCTCTGTATTTTCGTGTGCGATAAACGTTTTTGTTGTGATCTTTTCGTAAGCGGGGACATAACAAGTGGCGCGGTCGTGTAAAAGAACCAGTCTCGTATACTTCGAAAAACTTCGGCAACAGCGACAAAAAAAATGGCTCTGATAAGTAAAGTAAAAACGTGGTGGGAAAACCATGAGTGTAATGTGAAGAACAGTGTTGACATTCTCCATGTGAGTATGAGTGTGAAACCTAAATAGTTAACAAAAAAAGTGTTAGTGAACGGAAACGAAGTGGAATTCATTTTGGATTCAGGGCTCAAATTAGTTTTATAAGTGAAGTGACATGGAAGAATATTGGTAGCCCAAAGCTCACTGGAGTGCCTTGCAAAGGCAGAAGTTTCACAGGAAACGAGTTTAGTATGTTGGGCAGTTTTATGGCGAGTGTCGAAGTGGCGTTAATGACCAATTGGCGTTAAAGACGCAATTGAAAAAGAATTAACTAGATTGAGTGAAATTGGAGCTATTAAGCCAATTGAATTTGCTAATTGGGCCGCGCCTATTTTAGCAATTAAAAAGGCAAACGGCAAAACAAGAGTGTGTATGGATTATTCAACTGGGTTGAATAATGCAATTGAATTGGATAGGCATCCTTTGCCAAAGCCTAGTGAAATATGGGCTGAGATCCATGGAAGTAAAGTGTTTTCGCAATTGGATCTCAGAGATGCCTATTTACAAATTGAGTTAGACGAGCAATCTAAAAAAGTGGCGTGTATTAATACACACAAAGGATTGTTTGAAGTGCAAAGATTGCCGTTTGGAGTGAAATCAGCACCAGGAATATTTCAGAGATTGATGGATAAATTGATAAGTGGAATTCCTGGAGTGTTTGCATATTTAGATGATTTAATAATAGTGTCTAAAAATATTGAAGATCATAAAGTGCAATTGTTTGAAATATTTGATCGAATTAAAAAGTGGGGATTAAAAATCCAGTTAGAAAAGTGTAATTTCTTTAAAGAAAAATTGAAGTTTCTAGGCCATATTGTATCTAAAAGTGGAATTGAGCCCGACCCAGAAAAGAAAAAGAAAATTAGTGAATTGACACGTCCAAGAGACGTTAAAGAATTGAAGTCTTTTATGGGTACAATTAATTATTATGGGCGGTTTGTTAGTGAAATGCATAAGTAAAGAGGGCCATTAGATAAATTGCTAAAAAAAGAAATGAAGTGGGAGTGGGGTCAAGATCAAGAACAGGCCTTCCAAAGTGTTAAAAAAGTGCTAAATTCTGATTTAATGCAGGCCTTCCAAAGTGTTAAAAAAGTGCTAAATTCTGATTTAATTGTCTCAGTTAGGTAAATTTGAGGTAATTAGCGGCAAGATCAAAGGGAGATATATGAAATTGATATCCATTGCTTTTCCACATATCCGTTGGGAAGAAGTAAGGGGAGATTTTAAGGTAAAATGTTTTGATTGATTGAGATTTGCTAGGTACAGTGATAAGTATTAGGTACAGTGATAAATTTAGCAAACAAAATGCAACAGAAATTTCAAAATATCGAACGACAAAATGCCAACCTTAAAATAACGAAAGACACAACGTCAATTTCATAATATCGACGACAAAACGCCAACTTTAAAATGTCGAACGGCAAAATACCAATTTCAAAATTTATAATGACAAAATGCCACACTTCGATATGTCTATTTAGTGTCTAATCCTCCATTAATAAAAACCTTAATTATTAGACTATTAAAATATCATTGTTAATCAATTTTGAACACCATTAATTAATTTGGATTATCTATTTTACAATTTATCCTAATTTTTCTATTTAAAATTTTATTCGTTAAATTTACGAAGAGTAATTTCGTATTTTCACAATAAGCTTAAATTTAATTAAAAAAATATGGTTCATATTCCCTTTGATCCGAGGACAATCGGATATGATGATCATCATACAACTATCAGTCAAATAGGAGGAGGGACTGATGAAAATTATTATTATTTTCGCGGACTCAATCCTTATCAACGTGGATACGGAAGACAAACGGGTAGTGGAGTTGGAGATGTACTCAGAAATTTTTGGCGTTTCCTTTTACCTTATGCAAATCGCGCGGGAACAGCAGTAGCGAAAGAAGCTTTGGATACAGGCGGAAGAATTTTAGAAAGTGTGGGAAATCCAGAATATGGCCAGGAAGAATTTAAACCAAATTTTAAACAAACAGTGATTAGTGAAGGAAAACGAGGATTAGACAGATTACTTGAAAAGGGTGGAATGCCAAAACAGTTTGGAACCGGATTGCAAGCAAAGAATGGTATAAAAGGACTCAAAAGAAAACGTAGACCTCATTCAACATTTACAAAGGAAAAAAGTCATCAAATAATTATTGATAATAAACCATCTCATACATCAAAAAGAAACGTCAAAAAATAGATACATTCGGTCTCTATTAAATAAAAATGTCTACTCATCAGAAAATTGATCGCGATTCTGGAAATGCAATAACAAATGCTTTATCATTTTTCGAAACTCCTCATACAAATGTTAGTATTAGCAACTCATCATTTATTGAATTACTCACACTCAACCCTGTAAATATCACTCCTTTTCATTTCAAAATTCACGCAAGCACAAATTATAACTGAACTTAGGATTAAAAAAGAAGACAAAGATGGTAAACTTGTTGATATAGGAAAAGATGATAATGTGGCGAGCGTGTAGCTTATAGGGCATACAATATGGAAAAATTGTCGCATGCATATTAATGGAACACAGGTTTCTGAAGGGAATTCCCTCATGGCTTACAAAAGTATTTTTGACTACGAACTAACCTACCCACAATGTGTGAAGAACTCATACCTTTCTGTGGCGGGATATTATGATGATGGAGCCACACAAACATACCCAGGAGTTGATTCTAATGGATATGGAGTTAAATCAAGGAAAAGATTATTCTTAGACGAAGATGGAAATCCGCGTAGTGCACAATTTATGGCCAAATTGGATGTTGATATTTGTAATCAACTAAGATATTTAGTAAATCAATGTGAAGTTGATATTGAACTGTTACCCAATGAATCAAGTTTCCTACTTAGTGCTCCCTGGGACACAGCCCATAAATACCATCTAGAAATTTTGGCATGTAAATTATATGTAAAGAAGATAGAGCTAATGGACAGTCTAGCCTTTGATATTGCGAAAAAACTTGAAATAAAGCCCGCACGATACCCGTTAAGAAAAACATCTCTCAAATCCTTATTCATCAGTGAAAATAGAACAGAATTTAATGCTAATCTATGGATGGATCAGTTGCCTAGAAGAATTATATTGGGAATGGTTGATAATAAAGATTTTGTAGGACGGCAAAGAACAACACCTTTTTATTTTCAACATTTTAATTTGAGAGATATTTCCATAACTGCCAGTGGAGTAACTTTTCCAGCAGCCCCTTATTCCCTTGATTTTCCGAAAGGAAACTATGCTAGAATTTATCATGACATGCAAGAAGCAATTGGGTACGCGGGATCACTAGAAAGTAACGGTATATCAATGTTTCGGTATGCAAATGCAGGATATTGCTTCTTTGTATTTAACCTCACAAATAGTCAGGAAGATAATGGGCCAGAGATGTTTGATTTAATAAAAAATGGTACAACAAGTATAAGGATGACCTTCAACGAACCGGTTCCAAGTGGTGGGATTGTGTTAGTAGCTATGGGTGAAATCGATTCGCTGCTAATGTTAGATAGGAACAGAACTATTTCCACAGATATTTCAGTATAAATACTTTAAATTTTTCCTCATTTTTATTTTCACATTTTATTTAAAAATGTTCCATATTACTATTAAAATTGAATTTAGCTTTGTTTTTATTATTTTATTTTTCTTTCTGTATAAATTATCACTACAATATTCTATGACTAATGAAAATGATAATCTTGAATATAGAGAAAAATTAAGAGAACGTATAGGCTATTACGCTAACACTATTCCGCCTAAACCAAATAAAATTATTAATTCTTCAATAAAATCCCCAATAATTCCTGAAAGAGTACAAAACTCAATTGGGCTAGCATCTAAATTTAATTTTGAGAAAAATATTACAATTTTGGATTTTTGGGCAATGGAACACGTGGAAAATATCCAATTTCCTTCGCCTTGCAAGGAATTTCCTTCATCAGAAACATCAATCGCTCAAACTATTTATTGTTTTACATTAATTGTACTCTGGCTTTTATTATTAGCAACAGCATTGGCCTATCAACTGAGAAAATTTATAAAGATTAAAAACAACATAAAAGACCTTGAACTTGGAGAAGTACAAAGAGAGTTATAAACATCTCCTTCCTCAACGAAAATGGACACTTTACAAATCGATAAAATATTAATGAACAACAGAATAACTAGAAGATATTTTATTGGCTGCTTTGCCTCAGAATTAATCCCACAGGAAATTCTAAAATATCCTTGTTCAATGGTCGTCAACCTTGAAAAATCTTCTCAAAGTGGATCACATTGGATTGCATTCTTCATAATAAACCCCGAGAAAATATTTATTTTTGATTCATTATTACTTCCGGAATTTTCTACCCTAATAAAAAATTTTATTTCCAAATTTTCAAATCGTTATATTAATAATGTATCTCTTCAAAATCCTCTACTCCCCACTTGTGGTCAACATTGTATCACCTTTATTTATTTTATTTCTTCTGGATACACTTAT
This sequence comes from Meloidogyne arenaria, assembly GCA_036172955.1. Lineage (NCBI taxonomy): Eukaryota > Metazoa > Nematoda > Chromadorea > Rhabditida > Meloidogynidae > Meloidogyne > Meloidogyne arenaria. The sequence continues at coordinate 3,081,743 of JARQAB010000015.1, read as the reverse complement.
AAAAAATTCTTATCCTTATTATTAAATTATTCAAATCCAGACGAATTTGTTTTTAATTTTATTATTAAAATGATAAAAAATATATAATAAAATTTGACATTTTTTAGAAATATTTATTAATTAAAATTTAATCATTCTGTTAAACATTAAAGTAATAATTACAGTTCCGTGGTCAAATTTCACAAGACTTCCATTCATCCATCTTAGTTCAATTTCAATCTCGTTAATCTCTCTAGGCAACACTGGTATGAACATTGGTTGATCATAAACTCTTTCAACAACTCCGCCAGACCTATTCTCGACAGCTACAATTCTAAGTAATGAACTGACAGAATTTCCCATAATTACAGTTCCCGTTAACCCCTTTGAATAAACAGCAAAGCTTGTGAATCCTCCTTTGAGATCAATTCCATATTTACCAATTTGTCCATTTACCAAAGGGCCCATAGGGAAGCCAAGAACATAACATAATTGTGAAGATATTGTTATATTTCTAATCTCAGGATCATTGAAAACTACCCTAAAGCGATCAATGCTGTCCAAATATTCAAATTCAATGTCCGAATGTAAATCTTTTAAGTGAGAGTCCTTTTCTTCAATCAAAGTAACTGTCTTTTCTTTAATTAGATCATCAGTATTTTGCTCATACTCTTTCTCATCAAATATCTCCTCTGTTGGTATAATTTCTTCTGTTGTATCCAAATCTAAAACTGGCCCTTCCCTACTTTTCTCTTCCCAGCTTTCTTCCTCTTTTTCGAAACTTTCCTCATCAGCTATATCTTCCTCTTCATTTATTGTTTGCTCAGGAGGTATAGGCTCTCCATACTTATCTATTCTTCTTGCATGCTTTAATTTTTCTTTGCTTTCTTTAAGTTCTTTTTCTTTTCTTTCATTTTCCTCGGACTCTCTGACCTTGTCCTGCTCATACCCATGTCTGTCCTTGACAACATCACCCATTTCATCTGTAATTACGGGAGAAGGAATCGGTAATGGATTGCCTTGATCATCTACCTTTAGGGCATCTTCCAAATATTCTGGATGAATTTTCTCTTCAATTTTTTGCATCTCCTTAATTTCATTCCTAGTTGGTGGAATTGGCAGCTCAAAATTTTTCCATTTCTTGTAGGCCGCATGATGTATCGCTGTAAATCTATTTCTTCTGTATGAAGCCAATTTATTTAACTGATCAATCTCCTTAGTTAGTTTATTCTTTTCTTCTTCATTTTGTTCTTGTGAATGTAAATCTCTTTTTTCTCTAATTTGTTTGTGTAATTCCTGCAGATCGCCTAAATTTTTCTTCAGAGTTGTCCAATGATCAACAGGATGTTCGTCAAAGAATTTTTGTACAAATTCTGAGTGTGTATTTGAATTTTGCTGATTAAACTCCTCTCTACTAATTTTAAACTCTCTTTCAATTATTGCAGATTCCAGTGCTTCCAAGTTTTTTCGCATACGCTTTATTGAAGTAATAAACCTTTGAATTTCTTCACCAGAACGAACATTTTTACCGCCCTCTTCCCTGCTCTCTTTAATTTTATCTTCTAGTTCAACGTATCTTACTATTATATTTATTTCCATCTTTATCACTTGCTCGTGATAATCATCAGGGTGTTGTTCAAAAAACTGATTTGCAAGTCGACCATCAAGCCTATCTCTCTTATTAGCCTCCTCTGTTAAAAGACGAATTTCCTTCTTCTTACCCTCTGAAAGTGATTCTAGGTGATCAAGTTCTTGCTGAAATTTTTCCTTCTGTATATTATCCTCCTCATTAAGAACTTGTTTTGTTTTTTCCTCTATTTTAACTTTATGTTGTTCTAACTCTTGCTCATAATCGCGTATGGCTTCCCAGTAATTGTGTGGATACTGATTAAAAAATTCCTTTATCCATAATGGTACACTATCTGCTTCACCTGCCTCCCTCCTTCGTCGTTTTTTAATCGGGTCCACCACTAAATTAATTTCGGGATCAATAATAATTTCATCCTCTAAAGTATCGATTGATACATCACGTCTTTTCCTGGGTTTTTCTTTATTAGATAATACGAGTTTTAAAAAGAAGCTAAGACCGCTTGGTGTTAACTGTGTTGTTTTAGGAATTCCGATTCTATGTGGGTTTTTGTTATTGTAATTAATTTCTATCCATTGTTTAACGTCGGTGCCTATAGTTGCAGCCCATGACTGGGGGTATTGAATACTATAGAGCCCACATACCCAGTTTCCACCTTGAAATTCTATTGGTTTAGGGAGATGTACTCGATATTTATTGGGTTTATTATCTGGATAATCACTAACATTGCTGGGAAGAACAACAAAGAATGTATTAGCCATTATTTATTTTAATAATTATAAATTGAACAATAAAATTAAAATTGATTTACAAAATGTAAAAAATGATTTATGGGAAATGAAAACTGGTCTTTTATACAAATTGATTTTCATCTATCCAATGAGATTGAGGATAATCAAAAAATTTTAAAAGATATTCTTTTCTTCCATCGTTTTTCTTTCTGCTCTTAATAATCTTCTCAATTCTGTAACTAGTATTCTCATCTTTCTTCACTCGGATTAATTCCTCAGGGTAGAAGTATCCTTTAAATAATTCTCCATTATCGTCACGCACACGGTATCTATTGGGATGAGCCTTCTTTTTAACTAGATCTATTTGTAGAATTTCATCACTGTAATTTGGGAGATAGCCCTTAGAAAAAATATTTTTACTTCTGCTCATACGCACATGATCATTTTCATTGAATCTTGGCTTTTTTCTAAGTCTATTTTTCCCAAGAGGGCCAAATATCATTTCTCTAATTTCCTTTGCATTTTTAAAGCTTACATCAACCGGTCTTAATCCACCTAAAACCCTACATTTTGAATGATATATTGCGTCAACTATTTTCGGTAATGCTTCTGTCCATTTTAAAGTATGTTTCTCACTCATAGATCTGTATAATCTCTGTTTAATATTCCGAATACATCGTTCAGCTAGAGATGCTTTAACTTCTGAAAAAGTTGCCGTGTATTTTTCAATATCCTTTTTCCTGAAAAAATCCATAATTTCTTTGCTGCAAAATTCAGTTCCTTTATCGCTAAAAATTCGGTGGGGGTGCATTTCCATTCTAGCCAAAATTTTTTCAAATGCTTCAATCATATCATTTGATTTTTTAGTGCGTAATGGTTCAGCGAAAACTCTTTTACTTAAAACATCTATTGCCACAAGTACATATCTCTTTCCATTATTTTGACGTGATAACTTTTGAAAATCTGCCAAGTCGCATTGAACATCTGTCATATACCCAGATGGATTTGTTATTGATCTTTTAAAGTGTACGCGTCTGGGGCGGTGAATTGTATAAGTTCTATGACCTTCTAAATATTCCTCAACATCCTTCTTTTTAATACTTGCATCTTTTTTTCTAGCCTCTGTCCATAGCTGGTCTACACCAGCAAATCCTGCTGGATTCGCTGGATTATTGTAGAGTTTTTCTAGTATCATTTCCACTCTGTTGGAGGTCTCCATTTTGATTCAGCTATTTCTTTGGATTCAGCTATTTTTCTTTTTTGTGTTGAATAAGTTCTTTTTGGTGTACAACTCTCTCTTGCCTTCTCTATCAACGGCCAAATTTTAGTATCACTTTTTAGTTTGTTTTCTAAAGTTGTTGTTCCAGGTGGTGTCAATTCACCCCATCTCAATTTCCCACTTATTCCAGTTCGAAGAATGCACTCTATGGATTTTTGAACATTGCTTCCATGTATTCCTTTTCCTCCCTTTTTGCTTAGAATTTTTCCATCTGTGCTCACATCATACTTATCAAGATTTTCCTGTTTCATACTTTCAAAAATTTCCTTTGTTTTTTCCTTTATTGTTGTGCTTTTTGGCTCGGGTTTTTCCTTAATCTCCGGAGATTCCTCCTCGGCTGTGTGAATACTAAGATCATCTTCAGTATTTTCTTCTATCGGCGACAATTTCGGTGTGACTATATTTTGTTTAAAAAACTTTCGAGTGCTTTCAGTTACTTGACGGTTTTCATTGGAGTTTGTTTGAAGGAGAGGAAGTAATTTTTTGATTTGTTCTAGTGCTGGATCTTCCATTTGGCGGACTGAAACATTCATTGGTCTATCATTTTGATCCTTCAACATATGTAAATAACGTCTTAATTCCTGGTTATAATTTATATTTTTAAATTCTGTGTTTGCATTTTGACTTTTGATACTTTCCAAATTTTCTCGAGTAAAATCCAAATTGATATTTCCAGTTTCTGGTAAGGGTTGAGTAAGTAGTCCGCGATATATATCCTCTGGAATTAATATAAATTTATTTGCCATTTTTATTAATTGCTTGTCAATGTTTTCGTTAATTCAATAATGATTGGGGTTAGGAGGGCAGGAAACAATCATTATTGTTAGGAGGGCAGCTTCCTTGTTGTATTACTGTACGTCGAGCTCCTCCTTCTGATTTTAGTCTACTTACACGACGAACAAAATTAGCGAATGGTAAAAGGCGAGATTTTTGTCTTCTATTTAATTTAAATTGATTTCGTACAATATTAGAACAAATTTCAGTGAGAGATAGTAATTGGTCGATTGAAGCTTTTTTTAAAAGTTGTCTTCTTTTAGTTAGTGAGCGTGTTTTTGCGAGTTTCTTGAGAAAATGTAAGTTGTCCTTGACAAGTTGGCTAATATTCGTTGACATGATTTCAATTAGATGAATTTTTGGGTAAAAATATAATTGGTAATGAATTATAGGGTTCTTCTGATTCTCCGTCTTTAAATATATTTGTTCTTAGTCTAAGTGTTGGATCTGATGAAGGGTGTAAATCAATAAAGAGATATGAATAATTACTGCTGCTTGTAGCTTGTCGGTATGCGTCTAGAAAATAATTTATTCTTCCTGGGAATAGTTGTACTCCTAAATTTCGAATGGCCAATGCACTATTTGGTGCGCGAGTTAATACAATATACATTGAATTCTGGCGTGCGACTTTAAGTTTTTTCTCGAAAAGATTCTGGGTAATGAAAATTATGCCAAAATTAAGATGATGAGATTTCTTTGTGAAAAGTTCCGATAGATATTTTTCGTCAATTGAGTACATTAGGTCGTCAAGAATCACTAAAGAAGGTTGTTCTTGTTTTTTAATAAGATCCTCGGGGGGAACTCCGGAATAAACTGAGACTCCGGCTCGCTGTAGTTCTGGAACAAGCGAATTATATTCACCATAGCAGTAAAGTATAGATTTTGGAATGGGCTCAATAAGTTTATCAGAGTTGGAAATTAATTTACGTACAAATGTACTTTTACCAGTTGAACTTGGGCCACTAATAATACATCCAAATGGAAGTTTTAATTTTAAATCTTTATTAGAAAATAAGTGATAAATCATTTTACAAATATTTGTCGAAATTTAAAAATAAAAATAATGATTAATGATTAAGAGTGGTAATTTGAGGATTATCTTTTTCTTCGAATTTCTTTTCTTTATCGTTTTCTTTTATATTTTCTTTTGTTTCTTCTATTCCTACTTGAGCTTTGTTTTGTGAAAACTTTGACAAAAATTCTTTGACAGTCATTTGCCCTTCTCCTTTGATAAAATCTTTTTGATTCCACTTTGGTTCCTTATGAATAATATTAAAATTCTTTCCTTTTGATTTAACACGAAAGACACATTGTTGGGGAATTTCATAGATATGGTCAAACATTACTACTTTTTCTGATTTTAGGCGATTGCAATATAAGGTTACATCCTTCGGAGTAACTATAAAATCAATGTCCACATTTTCTCCCTTTCAACTTTTACATTTCCTCGCCAAGTCAAACTCCACAAAACGTGATGTTATGAGCCGAGGTGACGAAATTGTCACACCAAAAGAAGATACCGTAAATAAAACCTCAGGGAGTACTTTTTCTAAGAGTTGGCAATTATTTTCAATTACTGACATTTTTAAGTAAATTTATAAATGAATTCAAATTTTGAATGGAAATTTTATCCAGGGGAATATTTCAGTATTTATACTCTGAAAATGGGCGTGGCTTCTGAAAAAAATGATTTGAATTTTATGAATTTAATGTTTTCTATGTTAACAAATAATAAATTAAATTCCAAAATTTTTATTTCAAATTAAATTATTACACTTATTGAGATTAATTTAAAAAAAATAACATGATAAGAAAAAATACTTTTTAAAATTTTTACTCAATTTTTCAACTTTTCTATATTCTTCTCATCCCAGTCAGCAACAAAATCCTTGAATTGCATATTTAGTCTCGCACAGCTTTCACAAATTTCAAAGCATATTCCAATATTTCCATTTACCTTTTGAGTGAATTTATTTTTATCATTATAAAGAGCATTGGCACATTTTTTGCAGATTCTTATTTCAATCCTTGGGGTATCTTTCATGCGCATAAGTTTCCACAGTATACGCGGATTTATCTTATTATTATTTTTATCAATTTTTCCATTGTTTATTTTCGAAGTAGGGGATTTTGCTTTGTTGATTATTTCAGTGTCCTTTTCTAACTCTATTTCAATTATCTCTTCCTCTTTCTCCTCAATCTTTGCGCTTTTTTCTTTTTTCAATCCGCTCATTTTTTTAATTTTATTTTCTTTTTTTTAAATGAATGATGAAATGAATGCGAGTTGGGAAATTTATTTTCTTATATACTCACTTAAGCCCCGCCCCTTTTCCCAAGATTTCGAAATAATTTTTGTATAAAAGGGGAGTAATCTTATACGTTTATAGAATCATTTGATCATTTACATACATTATAAATTAATCAATGAAAATGAATTCGCTTTTGGATGATATTTCTAAAAAATTAAATTGCCCATGTTATTTGGTGAGATACAGACTAATGTATCAAGAAAATGCCGATTTGATTGCAAAATTTATAAAAGAAAAGGGAGAGCTAGAGACAAATTATCTTGATAGGAATGGAATGAAAAGAAAAATTAGGTGTGATGGTATTACAACAACAGGAGCTCATTTAATCAAAGCCTTCGGCAATTTAGGCTATCCTTTTAATATATCGATTGCGGCACATTTCTTTGCTCATCACAAATTAAAACTTCAACACCCATTTCATCAATGTGTTATTGAGAGAACATGTACAGAGAATGGAATTTGCGAGAGATACTACCCTCTTGAGCTTTTATGTTTTGCTCCTACACCGCCTCCGTCAACATTAAGCGGTATAACTTTTAAAACGCGGCGCACACAGGCAACTTCGTCAACATCAACCATTAGTCTCAACAGTTTTCCAATATCCGACGGAAGCTTAACATCTACACCCACTAATGGGAAATCTAGACCAGGAATATTGTGGATTGAAATAGAAGGTAAACCTAATCAATGGGAAAAACGAAATATTTTGATATATTTTGACTAGTTATTCATAATTTTATTTTTTACTTATTTATTAAATTTATTATAAATTTACATGAAAAAAATGATAAAACTTAAATATAATTTACAATTTTTTGAAAAAATCGATAATGTTTGAAATAGGGGGTTCATATAAGAATCGCCATCTTGAATACATTATGTAATCTGTCCTATTATATTTTCCAAATTTGAATGTGTTGTCATAAAGGTCCCAACGTAGAATCCAACGTCCCATATTTTTTATTTCTGCATGTCTAGCTAAATCTTTCTTTTTCGGATAATATATATCTTTTACAAACCATTTCAAATTTTTCTCGTCATCATTTTTATTCAATGTTTTATCACCTTGTTGAAGCACCCCTGAATTATTTAAAGCTCTGTTTGAAATTAATGGTTGTGGTGGTGGTGTCCTTCTCCATATTGGCACCAAATTATTTTCAATTTTATTAGGAAGTATTGGTAGCGGTGTCCTTCGCCATATTGGGATTAGTAGCGGTGTCCTTCGCCATATTGGGATTGGTGTTCTTCGAAATAATGACACATATTCTTCTCCCTTCCAGGGTTTATTGTTAACACTATCTGCCACTAATGACATAATAGTTATTAATATAATTTTAAACATTAGCATTTTAAATATTAATAGGTTTTTATTATAAAACATAGTCAGTTCTAGGTACTGGATGGCTTGACGAAAGTATATGTTTTTCAGTACTTATGTATATTATTAATCAATTTTATAATTTTATATATTATTTTCTGGTAAATTATGAATTAATTTTATTTTAATTAAACTATTTCTTTAATATAAATGAATATTGTCATTCAAATGGGTAAAATTAAAATTAAATTTAAAAGATTTATTTTAAATAAGCTAGGTATTTCCGATAAATGAACTTTGTTTTTTCAAGGAGATAAGTTTACCTGTCTAGATGAGGAGTTGAACTTTACACTTCAATAGGGTGTATTTCTCTTACGCACATGTATACTTCACGTAAGTACCAGGGTTGCCGCCCGATACCCGTAAGCGAAATTTTTTCCAACCCGAAACCCGAAATGAAAATTTTATAACCCGAAACCAGTACCCGATATTTTTGCCAACTCGAAACCCGATACCCGAAATGAAAACGCTCCAACCCGATACCCGAAACCCGTACCAGAAGATTTTTTTGTACCCGCGACAACCCTGGTGAATACCATATTTTTGACCAGTTTACTGAAAATGTTCGTAATTTCTCTTAATTTTTGCGGAAATTTATCTTTTAATCCTTAAGTTTACATCAATATTATCTTTTGGTTCTTAACTTAGCAAATTATAATACAAAATTTAATCTCCACCCCTTAACTTTATATCAATTGTATCTTCTGACTCTTAACTTTGCAACAGTTTTGTCTTCCAATGCTTAACTTTGCATTTTTACCCCCAAAATCTGCATCTTCCGTTGCTTAACTTTACATGAAATGTATCTTCTATCTCCTAACTTTACATTAATTTTATCTTTTTTCCCCTAACTTTGTCAATTTTTCCAACTTTTAACTTTACAGCGAATTTATCCTTATATTCGGCTCAGATTCTTAGAATTTTTGAAATTTTTAGAAAAATTTTCAAGTTAAAAATTGCATCCAATTGGAGGAGAAATAGGAGAAATCCTTGATTTCTATATGATCAAAAAAATCCCTTGATCATATTGTCATTTCTACACTTGCGCGGGAAATTGACGGCACTTAAATTTAAAAATCCAATACCCATTGTTTTCCCTTGATCAATACAACAGAGCCCACCCACTTTTATTCTATTTGCACAGGAAATTTCGTGGTAGGAAACTGGCTTCCTTTATTTTTACATTTAAAAATAATTAATACGACTAAGTTGACATTTTGAGACTTGGCAAATTGAGACTTGACGAATTAAGAATTGGCGTTTTGTCGTTCGATATTTTGAAATTTCTGTTGCATTTTGTCGTTCGATATTTAGAAATTTCCATTTTGTCGTTTGATATTTTGAAATTGGCAATTTGTCGTTCGACTTTTTGAATCTTGCATTTTGTAATCTGAAACTTATCACTGTGTCACTGTCAATCAATCAAAACATTTCCACCCTTACTTCTTCCCGACGAATATGTGGAAAAGCAATGGATATCAATTCCTTATATCTCGCTTTGATTTACCTAACTGAGACAAGTCGTATGTCTGTTCAACAACAGGGACGGGAAACCGCACTTCCAGATTCTTAAAACTTGAGTATTTTATTTTACCGCACTTCACCTCTTTGATTTAATTTATTTACAACCAAATGTCTCTCTGATAGGTGAAGTTTTAATTTAAAAAATTATTTCAAAATTATTTTAACACCAAATGTCTCTCCATGAAGTATAGTTGATTCAAACCCAGTACCTTTTCACAACCAAAACCTTTTGGCTCTTTTTATTTTTACCACACTCCCGCTTTTTGACCTCTTTTATCTTTACCGCACTCCACATCTTTGAATTAATTTATTACAACCAAATGTCTCTCCTCGAAGTGTAGTTGATTCAACCCAGTACCTTTAGACCATTACCTGATCAAGTCAAATTATGATTAATTACTAACCGCAACCCTCCCAAAGGCAAAGGTTGTCACCACAACCTATCAATTAATCACCCCATGACATGATTTATTAACCACAAACCCCTTCCAAAGGATGAGGATGGCGGCACCTTCAAAAGGTTTAAACCGCCCCATAGGCACTGGCTTACAAATGTCTCACTTTCAAAGAGACATTTGTAAGGGGGTTACTACTGGGTATGGCTGATACATTGTCAAGATTGATAAGTGAAAAAAGTGAATTAGAAGATAAAGTGATTGCATTAGTTGCAAAAAGTGAAAATTGTAGTGATGAAGAATGTAGTGATGAGGACGCATTATTAGTTGAAGAGTCAATTAAATATGTATTAACACCTGCTCTGTATTTTCGTGTGCGATAAACGTTTTTGTTGTAATCTGTTCGTAAGCGGGGACATAACAGTATTAACAGGATTCCATTGATACCAACTTTCAAATTATGTCTGACCTCACTATAGAATAATCAAAATTCGATGAATTGAAGTGTATTTAAAGTTGGAAAAGTAATACTCGCAATAGAGATATCTGAGGTATCCTCAAATAAATTTTATAAGCCACATGCTTTATCCTATAGTAAGATCGGTTATACTATATATTAGAGCTGTCCGAGACCAAAATTTTTCCAAGACTCAAGACCCAAGACAAAATTTTTTCCAAGATCAAGACTCAAGACCAAGACCAAAACTCCAAGACTCAAGACCAAAAATAATACAAAATTCGAGACAATTTTTAAACCCCATAGGTCAAATTTTTGGTTATTTTTTGTTATTTTGACACGATCACAGTCAAATTAAGCACAATTACCTATAATTTCGAAAAATCTATGCGAAATTCAAAGAATTTTGGGTAATTTATCCGGGTGGAAAATCAAAGATATATTATTTCAGAGGATTTGGGTGGATTAAGGATTAATTAAGTGGATTAATTAATTTATTAATAATTAATAAATTACCCTTAGTGATATCAAAGGGTAAAGCCAAAATTTTGGTGACACCTAACGTTAGCCCTCCTCGAAATCGACCCCCTGGCTACGTCCTTGGATTAAGGAGGATATTAAGGTATAAAGGGGAATTTAAATGAATTAAGAGTGATCAAAAGGAATATTATGAAGTTGGGGGACCTGTGTGATTGAGTGATGGTGGCTGCTGATATCCATCCTCTATTTTATCCTATCTTTTTGTGCCGCAGGCGAAAATTTTTACAAATTTGGAGGAATTTTAAGCCAAAAATCTTTTCATCCTAGCGCCGGAGGCGAAAATTTCGAAAATTTTGGAAGTCCAAGAAGCCAGAATTCTTCCTTTTCCTGCGCCGCAGGCGAAAATTTTGGGAATTATGAAGGCCAAGAAGCCAAAAATCTTCCTTTTCCTGCGCCGCAGGCGAAAATTTTGAGAATTTTGGAAGGGTAAGAGGCCAGATTTCCTCCATTCCATTATAAATGACCCATTGGACGAAAGGTCCAAAGTTTTCATGAGAGACATTTCGTCAATTAGAAATTTTTGGTAGAAAGGCCAAAAACCAAGACCAAAAAATAAAACCAAGACAAGACCAAGACAAACACCCCAAGACCAAGACCAAGACCGAAAAAAACCAAGAAAAGTCTTGGTTCCAAGACCAAGAGTCTCGGACAGCTCTACTATATATGCTAAAATAAAAAATATCTCCATCTACCCTTTTCAAAATCGTTAATGATCATGTGTTAAATCATCAAAAATCTCCCTTTCCGAAGCAAAATTTCGAATTTACATTTAATGCTTTAATTACCAGCAAGTAAGTAAATTTAAAGCGGAATTCGAATTGATAATTTAATTTTAAATACAAATGTTCTCAAGATACAAGCTCGGGCAATAATTAACTTGTTCAAATAGGTCTTTCTACCCTTAAATAACGCTAAATTATAGACCTGTTGCACTTGTGTAAGTCGACCTTCGTCAAATGTAATAAAAGCCCCTTTTGAGTCTTTATTCGTGATCTCTTTTCCGGAGCTTTCTTCAAAGATCTAAATCAAAAAATTAATAATTTTTTTCAAATTCATTTAATAAACATACCTCATCGTTTAGATAATAGTTCAACGGCTAAAAATAAGTTAAAAATGTTTACACAACACCACCAAATACATTTTGGAGTCCAAATTTCATCCCTCTTAATCCTTTATATCCGTCCTTATCCCGAACAAATGTAGACCAGCTCCAAGAGCACCGGACCGCATCACGGCTTATTTTTTAAATAACTCTAAGCGACTCCAGTAAATGGTCAACTGAACTCTAGCATACTCAGCTATTCAGTTTGAAGATTTTTCTGAATTTTTTTCCCGATTTTAATATTTTTTGTTTCGAACAACTCTAATTGTTACTAAACATACAGTATATTCATTCAAATAAAATTATCAAAAGTCGGGAGATAAATTTTTATATCCAATAATTTTTATATTTTTAAATATTTATCTCTACTAACCCCAGGCAAATCAACAAGGCTGAGAGTTGATGCCTAAAGTTTTATAAATTACATATATATTTCATAAGTAAATATTTTAAATAATATTTTCCGATTTTATATAAAATAATGTTATAAAATTATTATTTTATATAAATAATTATTCAAGAAAAGTCTCAAATTCCCTGACTTTCGGGGATGGTGAGTTTTTTTTTAATTTTTTTAAAAAAGTTTTTGAGTAAGACCTTGACAAGAAGTCAAAATTTAATAGTTTTTTTTCAAAATTTCAATCTTTAACTTTTTAAAATTTTTGCAGTGCTAAATAGGAGGAATTCTGTTTTTTTGGTCATCTAAAATCCCAAACACTATTGCTCTACAGAAGAATACTCTAATTTAAAAATTAAAATTAAATAAACACTAACGTTACTGGGTCTTGGTGAACCTTCATACCCAGAACTTTGTCCTTTCATACTCAGTGAATAATCTAAAAGAAAAATAACGATGATTGGAAAAATCAAATAATTTATAAGATACATTGAAAATAAAATTTTAATATTTTATCTTAATTTTAGTTAATTATTAAATTTAAATTTTTTGTATGTTTTGCTTAAGTCTGACAGAAAATTTTAAAAATATAAGAAATTTATCAACAAAAAAACTTTAAAATAATATTCAAAATTAAGAAGAAATTAAAGAAAATTTATTTGTATCGCCTATATGTAATAGAATGGGGAACGAATTAAATTTTGAAAGTCCTGTAAAAACTACATTAAAAAATGCTATCAATAATGAATTATCTTGCACAATCAACACTAAAGAGAATTTATTTAAATTCCAACAAGGTCTTGGTCAAGCCGATGCCCTGGTAGACTTATTAAAAGAATTGATGGGGAGGAAGATAATAATAACAAATTTAAAATTTCAAAGATGAAAAATAAGGGAAAAGTAACTATGAATAAAATTATTTTTATACAAAATGGCATCAAAATGACCATCAAACAATATAAGCTTATAGTTTTATGAATTTGACATTATTATATTTATATTAAAGGAACAGTAATCTATTCAGACGAGTGGAAAGCGTACAGCGCCATTGAAGTAGCATTATCTATATATTTTATAATATTATAATAAATTATTGAATAATTGCCAAAACTTTCGTGTATTAAATAATTTAAAAAAAGATGATCCTAAATACTAAAAATATAAAAAGCATAATTTTTAATAAATTTTTTATAAATGTGTGATTTAATATGGGATAAAACTTTAATCAACATTTCAAAATTTCTAAGTAAAGTTTTTTAATATTTATTTAATTTATAATTTATAATGAACACGATAATATAATTATTGTTATAATTATAAATAATAGTTCAATAAGTCTTATCAGCAAATCTAATCAGCAAACATTATTCTATTCATTATTTCGGTTTAAAAAATTTCAATTCTTAATTAAATGCATCATTGTGTAAAAATTTCAAAAATTAATAAATTAAGATAGATTAAGACGAATTAATATTTGATGTGGAAAAATTTTTTTCAAGCTGATTTAAAATAAAATAATAAATTAGAATAAAGACTAATTAAAATTATTCAAGTTTATAAAGAAGAGAAATCATTTTTATTCCTATTCCTTATAAATAAACGTACATTTAATATAATGTGTACATACCTTTTAAAATAATTAATGTGAGGAGTGTAAACAATTACTATATAAAAAATACGTAAATGGCAAAGAATTGACTTGGCTTAAATAATTGACTTTTTTAAAGATTAAAAATTATATTTTTGAATATTTATTAATTTTTACAAATTTTATAAATAAAACTTAAAAGTGTTTTATCCATTAATTTGAAAACAATTTATTATTAGAATATTTAAATTAATTAATGTTCAAAAGATACATAGTACCATCAAATAAACGTTGAATATGTAGTTATCAAATCTTAGTTAACATTATTATGTATATGTATGTAACTCAAAAGAAATCTAAAAATTTAATCTAAAAATTTAAATAATCTAAAAATTTAATCACTATCTTAATAGGTTATTATGTAATTTTTAATGAAAAATTTTTAATGAACAACTTTAATTTTTATTAAGAAATGCGTATATCATCTACAAAATATATAATAACATACCTATTTATGAGTTATATTTCGTCATTTGATCGTTAAATTGAAAGCCATCACGTAAAAACTCAAAAGAAATATTTAGAACACAATGATAATTTTATTATCTATTAAATATTATACATATATTATATAATAGGTAATTAAAAGGGTTATTACCAGAATTTTATTTTAATAATAATATTATTAATAATATGTTAGAGAAAAGGTATTGAAAGCAGGAAATTGAGTACTATGTATTTGGAGAAGGAGATATAAGACAATTTTAAAAATTTTAATAAGATTTTTTGAAAATTAATAAAAAAATTTTAAAAACTATTTATTGTGATTTTTATAAATTTTATTTAAAAGATAAACTTTGATCACATTTTTTCAGTTGTGCTTTATATTAAGGTAAACTAAGTGTTAAAATTAATTTATTATAAGACATTTTTTAAAAGTCGAATTCTTTGAAATTAAATTGTAACATAATTTCATCTCTAAAAATTTTAAGTTTAAATTTAAATTTATTCTAATATTAAAATATTATTTATGTTCAGTCCTATTATTTCGATAATTCTTTATAATTGTACAACTTGCCATATTAACGAAATATGAAAAAATAAATATCAATATATATTTCAATCACGGAAGCATAATAGTAGATTTCAATACCCTTATGAATTGTTCCTCATGGGTATCATTTACTATAAATTAATCTTTTTTAATAAACATTGAAGGTTTAATTCTGTTAATACAATGTGTATTAAAATTAATAATAATTGAAATTTTATAAAGATGATAAATAAATTGAAAAAGATGAATAAAATAAATTTGTTATGTATTTGTATATAATTTGTTATATTAATTCAAATCTGTTTGTGAGATATATGTCTGTTATCAAACTTAGAAATTAAATTCAAATTTCTACTAATGTTTATATTTTTAATTAATTTAAATATACTTTGAGGAAAGTTTACCTAGATTTGTATCTTATAACAAATTATTAAGATGATCATCTGATTTTGTAAAATATATGCTTAAAGAAAATATGTTAGATATAAAATAATAAAATTTTTATTCGCTTAAACACAAGGTTTCGATATCTGCGGATTTTTCCTCATTTTGTGGTTTTTTGATAGGTCGATGAGGATTATGTGGATTTTTGTGATCTTTTGAAGATTATGAGGATTTTTTATATTTTCTTGTGGTTTTTAGCATAAAATGCATTATTTTTCTGCTAAGACCTTCTAAAATCCTCAAAATTTAGAAATCTAGCTTCTTGGCCTTCCAAATTTCTCAAAATTTGCGCCTGCGGCGCAAAAAAGGAAGGAATCTGCTCCGTGATCTTTAAAAATCCACTAAATTTTTTGCCTCATCTGATAATGAACAGTTTTTGACTTAAGGATCTTCCAAAATCCTCAAAATTTTAGCCTGCGGCGCAGAAAAAGAAAGACATTTGACTTAAGGATCTTCCAAATTAAAAAACTTTCGCCTGCGGCGCTAAAAATAAAAGAAATAAAAATTTACGACATCTTCAGCAACAAAAATTCAAGTGTAATTTTTTAGATAATTGTCGGATTTTCATAAAATGATCATTAGTAATAAAAAAATTGCTTAATTCAATTGTAGAAGACGAAAAATATAATGCATAAAGTGATTTTAATTCGATTTTTGTGTTTGGTAATTTTTTGCGAATTTTTGATGTAAAATGCGGATTTTTGATGTAAAATGTAAAAAAATTTTACAATAAGATTATTTTCAATTAAAATTTCTTCCTCATTAACCATATTATTTTCATCTTCATCCTCAACCAAATTATTATTTAAATTTTCTTCTTCTTCAAGCTTTAAAAAATATTTAAAAAAATTTTTAAATAATAAAAAAATTTAATATAAAAATTTTACAATTTGTTATTCCTCTTCCTCATCAAGCATATTATTTTCATTTTCATCCTCGTCCAAATCATTATTTTTTTAAATTTCTTCCTCCTCAATCATATTATTTTCTTTTCATCCTCAACCAAATTATTATTTAAATTTTCTTCTTCTTCAAACTTTAAAAAATATTTAAAAAAATTTTAAATAATAAAAAAATTTTTAATATAAAAATTTTACAATTTGTTCTACCTCTTCCTCATCCAAATAATTTACATTAAAAACATTCTCATTATTATACTTTAAAAAAATAATAAAAAATTTTTCAAAATATAAAAAATAGTACGTCATTTTTGAAAATTCTTTGTATGGCTTTGTATGCTGCCGATCTTAAAGATTTTTGTGTTTGGTAATTCGATTTTTGTGTTTGGTAATTTTTTGCGGATTTTTGATGTAAAATGCGGATTTTTTCGATCAAAATTGCGGATTTTTAAAAATTCGAGATCGAACCCCTGCTTAAACATTATCTGTATCAATGAACTTTTCGAATTAAATATTTAAGATTCATAATTTGCTTAAAATGTCACTAACTCAAAAATCTATAATAATTTTGATGTCATAAATGATAGAGGCTCCCAATAGTTAAAATCCATATATTTTTTCCGTTTTATGCAGGAATTTCAAGAACATAAATACAATTTCTTTTCATCTACTCCATTAACTAATGTCTTTTAATTTAAGATAGAAAATTGGTGTAATTTAAATTGTAAAATAATTTTAAAGTATTTTCTAAATAATAAACGATAATTTTAATGTACATCTGCTACGCATAAATTAATTAAAATCTTTTCAGATTGTTTCAAATTAAATTTAAATAAATAATCACTAGCAAATATACATCATATGATTAAATCGTACATATTTAGAAAAAATAATGAATAAAATTCGATAAAAAATTGACCGATAATAATTATAACCTAGAATTTGTAAAAAATATTTATTAACTAATATATGTACATTCGAATACCAATATAACTAGACCAAGATATCAAGACAAATACAAATTGACAGGCTACTCAGGAAGTTTCGTCTACCATTTATATATTTTGTTGAATATAAATACTAAATATGAATGTCCAAAAATTATAATTATTGAAGGAAATGGAAGCACTATCCTATTTTAGCATTTATGTTTCAAAAATATTTTTTTGGTTGCAGTTTTACTATTTTTTCTTATATATTTTTCAAATTTAAAACATATTTTTCTAGAAATTGATTTGAGGAAATAAGAGGAAGAAACGAGCCCGAGAAAATAGTTGCCCTGTATAACAAACTGATATTGATCATAAAAATAAAAACTCACAAAATAATTACAAAATAAATAACATTGATAAACAAATAATGAAAATAAAAATATTCTTGTTTACGATATGAATAGAAAATGTATAATTATCAATTAGCTGATAAAGCTCCAATTATAGTTTATAAGCATATTGATGGGTTTTTATTTAACACAGCTTTATAAAGCATAAATATTAGATGATATTTACGTGAACTAGTATTTTACAAAATTACAAAATAAATAACATTGATAACCAAATAATGAAAATAAAAATATTCTATAAATATTCCTGGTGGAAGCTTTGTCGTATAATGAATATTGGGGCGTGTGTGATCCATTGTGTGATCTATTTTGGCGTTTGTACAACAACTCCAAAATAGATCACAAAACTAATGAAGCTAATAATAACAAGGTTCGCTACCAAATCCTTAAGCCCGATCGTCCACGCATTTTGGCACAAATTGAAGAACCTGACAAAAAAATTGAATGTTTCCTTCAACAAATTGCTTAACTGGTTTTTAATTGATTTTAATGAAACTTGTTGGAATAAATTTACATAATTTGTTTTTTTTAATTTTAATTCTCAACATGAATTAACAAATACTATGTATTGGTTTAAAACTACTTGATGAGAGTTTTCTTTAAAACAATAAAATATATAATTTGCTAAATATGAATTTTGCTAAATATGTATTAAATATTCAATGAAGGGCGCTGATATGGCAATAAAAATGTTAGAAAGATGATCAAACACAACTCATTGTGAACTATGACGAATCAATCAACTAAGGCTCGAAATATATGTAAAATTAGTATATTTAAGTTGAAGTTATTGTAAAAAATAGAAGCAACTCTAAATCTTAATGTTTATATTTTTAAATTACTGATGGCTTGGAGACCGTTTCTTTATTACTCTGCCATTCTGTATATTTGAATTAAATCTACAGAATAATATAAAATAAATATATGATAAATATAATATTAAATAGATAAAAAATATAATTATGAAATGAAAAGTTAGAATATTGCAGGAAAAAAATATGTCATGCTTGGTCATGAAATTTTTATTTTTTCATTACATTAAACTACAAAGATATATTTAATTGTTAACAATTACTATATTATATTAATTTTAATTGATCAGTCAAACCATAAAATGAACAAAACGCAATTAATTTATACAAACAAAACAACAAATAATTACTTCAATAATAACTACTTCAATAAAAACGCTCGAGATTTATCAATATATTAAATGAAATATTTTATGTTAATTACTCTTCATTTTTTGTACTCTAGTTTATTTGTCTTTTTTTTGTTTTTTGTCTCTCCGCCCTCTTGCTGTAAATTGGTTGAAGATTTTTCGCGCCAGCCGATCTATATAATGATAAAAGTGGACAGACCAATTTAAATTTCATGCAAATAGGAGGCTTCACAACTGTTACTACTAGTCCAACAACCAAGACAATACGGTAACAAAGGTGCTCATCATGGTCAACAAAAATGTAAATTGTTTAATAAAAAATATATTATGTAATTTATATGATCATCATATTAAAGCTAACTATTTTTAAATAAAAGCCGATCTATATAATTTATTAAATTTATTTAATTATTAGCAAGTTAAATCAAATTAATAATAAATTTAAATAATTTGTGGATATTGTTGAATTTATATAAAATATTTGGCCAGCTACATCATCTATACCAAATTCTTCATTTTCTTTTTCTTTTATCTCTTCAATTCCGCTTGGGTGAACCTCGCTATCAGAGAAATATTTTCGACATTTAATTTGGAATGCTTCTTAGTTAATACTTGAAAAAGGGAAAAATTTTCAAAAAATTTTTAAATTAAAAAAACCTCCAACATTTTCATTGTTCTTTGTGGACTCTTCCAATTTTTGCTTCTTCGTCACTGGCTTCTTGTCACCCCCAACAGAACTAGCTCGCTTCTTCCCTTTCTTCCTTTCATTTTTCTTCCTGTTTTTGCCATTTGAAGAGACTTGTTGTTTAGGAGCAGAAGAGGTCGTAGGTTTTGAATCCTCAATATTCTCTAATTTGGCCTCCTCCTATTCCTCCTTTTCTTCCTCATTTTCATTTTCTTCCTCTTCCTCTTCATTTTTATTTTCATCCTCTTCCTCTTCATTTTTTTTCATTTTTTTCTTCTTCAATTTTTCTTCCCTCTTCCTCCTCTTCTTACTCAAAGAATTTTATTTTTTCCACTTCTTTTTTATTTATTTTTTTCATTTCTTCTTTTTTAAATTTTTTACTTTCTTTATTTTGTAAGCCTAAAATGAAAAATTTTTTAAAAATTAAATTTTAATTTTAAAAAATATACAAGTTTGTTCCTCCTGTCATTTACGATTAAATTTTTTGTTGAAGCAAGTTACACAAAATTCGCATTTAAATATGATTTTTGTTGTTGTTTTAGCTTCTTTTACCATTTTTTAAAATAAATATGATTTTTTAAAATCTAAAAATTCTAAAATTTAAGAAGAAAATTAAAAATAAATAAAAAGAGGGTAATTCCAAGACTTGTCCTCCATTTTTTAAGAATGTGATGTTTTCATCACTTTCTAATGTTATATACCAATGTTAATTGATTCATAAATTAACCCTTTCTTTGTTAATGTCTCTTATTTGGAGAGGCATGTCTGATTTTATTTTGCCACAGGGAATTAGTGAAATTGAGGAAGGAAGAAAATTGACAATTATGTCATTTTTAAGGAAGGAAAAATGAAAATAAAGGGGGCAAGCCTTGGAATTACCAAGAGGAGAAAAAAAGAAAAAGATCAATGGGAAAATGATGGATTTAAAATGTAAAAATTAAAAATAAATAAAAGAGATGAAAAAAGAGAAAAAAGTTTTTTCTCAACCTCATAGTCTCTATTTCCCGACCCCGACTTCATTTCCCGACCCGACTTCCCCCCGACCCCGACTTCTCCTGGCTATAGAAAAAGAAAAAGAGAGGGTGACCCTTTAATTAATAAAAATTAATTATTTAATAAGGTCAATTAAATTATTAACACCCTTAATCCCTTTAAATCCTTCGAGTTAATATGTCGGTTGAAAAAGAAAAAACCAATTAGTACTACTAATTGGCCCTTTACCCCGACTTCGACGACAGCGGGTATTGCGCAATAGGTGCTAATTGACCAATTAGTCAACTCAATATCAGAGGAAATCTCCCGAAAACCCCATACACCCACACATTTTCTTTTTCTTTTATCTCTTCAATTCCGCTTGGGTGAACCTCGCTATCAGAGAAATATTTTCGACATTTAATTTGGAATGCTTCTTAGTTAATACTTGAAAAAGGGAAAAATTTTCAAAAAATTTTTAAATTAAAAAAACCTCCAACATTTTCATTGTTCTTTGTGGACTCTTCCAATTTTTGCTTCTTCGTCACTGGCTTCTTGTCACCCCCAACAGAACTAGCTCGCTTCTTCACTTTCTTCCTTTCATTTTTCTTCCTGTTTTTGCCATTTGAAGAGACTTGTTGTTTAGGAGCAGAAGAGGTCGTAGGTTTTGAATCCTCAATATTCTCTAATTTGGCCTCCTCCTATTCCTCTTTTTCTTCCTCATTTTCATTTTCTTCCTCTTCCTCTTCATTTTTATTTTCATCCTCTTCCTCTTCATTTTTTTTTCATTTTTTTCTTCTTCAATTTTTCTTCCCTCTTCCTCCTTTTCTTACTCAAAGAATTTTATTTTTTCCACTTCTTTTTTATTTATTTTTTTCATTTCTTCTTTTTTAAATTTTTTACTTTCTTTATTTTGTAAGCCTAAAATGAAAAATTTTTTAAAAATTAAATTTTAATTTTAAAAAATATACAAGTTTGTTCCTCCTGTCATTTACGATTAAATTTTTTGTTGAAGCAAGTTACACAAAATTCGCATTTAAATATGATTTTTGTTGTTGTTTTAGCTTCTTTTACCATTTTTTAAAATGAATATGATTTTTTAAAATCTAAAAATTCTAAAATTTAAGAAGAAAATTAAAAATAAATAAAAAGAGGGTAATTCCAAGACTTGTCCTCCATTTTTTAAGAATGTGATGTTTTCATCACTTTCTAATGTTATATACCAATGTTAATTGATTCATAAATTAACCCTTTCTTTGTTAATGTCTCTTATTTGGAGAGGCATGTCTGATTTTATTTTGCCACAGGGAATTAGTGAAATTGAGGAAGGAAGAAAATTGACAATTATGTCATTTTTAAGGAAGGAAAAATGAAAATAAAGGGGGCAAGCCTTGGAATTACCAAGAGGAGAAAAAAAGAAAAAGATCAATGGGAAAATGATGGATTTAAAATGTAAAAATTAAAAATAAATAAAAGAGATGAAAAAAGAGAAAAAAGTTTTTTCTCAACCTCATAGTCTCTATTTCCCGACCCCGACTTCATTTCCCGACCCGACTTCCCCCCGACCCCGACTTCTCCTGGCTACTTCTTTCATTTTTTATATCTGAAAAATTAAAAATTTTCATTGTTTATATTTTCTATTATTTTTATATTATTTCTTTATATTCTATTTATATTTTCTATTAAACTAAATTATTCCTAAATTATTCCTACAATTAAACTAAATTATTCCTTCTATTCAATTCATTTACATCAATACAATACAATTTAAAATTTTTTTTTAATTTTTGCATCTATTTTTACATTTATTTTTTTATTTATATTTTTTATATCCGTTATCTATATATGTTTTTTGATACACCAAAAACACTATATTTAAAAAAAATTTATTTTTAGTTTCACTTTCATTTATTTTATTTTTTTATTAATTTTCTTTTAATTATGTATAGTTCCATGAAAAAATTTTTAAATTATTTAAATTAGCTCGATGAAAATAAAAGCCAACATATATTTTTATTTAATATTTTAAGACTAATGTATGTAGTTATAAAACTTTATTAAAATTAAACTAAATGCATAGAAAATTTTGCTGAATTTTTTTCAGCAATATTTTATATTCGATTCATAGAAATATTTTGATTATTATAATTATGAATAAATTATTTACTATTTTATATTATTAACTTATGACTCTGGTAATTTTTAATAAACTTGGATAGTTACCAAAAGTAGTGAGTAGCCAGGAGAAGTCGGGGTCGGGGGGAGGGGGACCGACAAATCCCAAGGGTGTAGTGGGTTTCTGCCTAATTTTCTTTGATTTTACCGACAAAATCCTGTGGGTGTATGGGGTTTTCGGGAGATTTCCTCTGATATTGAGTTGACTAATTGGTCAATTAGCACCTATTGCGCAATACCCGCTGTCGTCGAAGTCGGGGTAAAGGGCCAATTAGTAGTACTAATTGGTTTTTTCTTTTTCAACCGACATATTAACTCGAAGGATTTAAAGGGATTAAGGGTGTTAATAATTTAATTGACCCTATTAAATAATTAATTTTTATTAATTAAAGGGTCACCCTCTCTTTTTCTTTTTCTATAGCCAGGAGAAGTCGGGGTCGGGGGGAAGTCGGGTCGGGAAATGAAGTCGGGGTCGGGAAATAGAGACTATGAGGTTGAGAAAAAACTTTTTTCTCTTTTTTCATCTCTTTTATTTATTTTTAATTTTTACATTTTAAATCCATCATTTTCCCATTGATCTTTTTCTTTTTTTCTCCTCTTGGTAATTCCAAGGCTTGCCCCCTTTATTTTCATTTTTCCTTCCTTAAAAATGACATAATTGTCAATTTTCTTCCTTCCTCAATTTCACTAATTCCCTGTGGCAAAATAAAATCAGACATGCCTCTCCAAATAAGAGACATTAACAAAGAAAGGGTTAATTTATGAATCAATTAACATTGGTATATAACATTAGAAAGTGATGAAAACATCACATTCTTAAAAAATGGAGGACAAGTCTTGGAATTACCCTCTTTTTATTTATTTTTAATTTTCTTCTTAAATTTTAGAATTTTTAGATTTTAAAAAATCATATTTATCTTAAAAAATGGTAAAAGAAGCTAAAACAACAACAAAAATCATATTTAAATGCGAATTTTGTGTAACTTGCTTCAACAAAAAATTTAATCGTAAATGACATGAGGAACAAACTTGTATATTTTTTAAAATTAAAATTTAATTTTTAAAAAATTTTTCATTTTAGGCTTACAAAATAAAGAAAGTAAAAAATTTAAAAAAGAAGAAATGAAAAAAATAAATAAAAAAGAAGTGGAAAAAATAAAATTCTTTGAGTAAGAAGAGGAGGAAGAGGGAAGAAAAATTGAAGAAAAAATTTTTGTTGTTGTTTTAGCATCTTTTACCATTTTTTAAAATGAATATGATTTTTTAAAATCTAAAAATTCTAAAATTTAAGAAGCAAATTAAAAATAAATAAAAAGAGGGTAATTCCAAGACTTGTCCTCCATTTTTTAAGAATGTGAAGTTTTCATCACTTTCTAATGTTATATACCAATGTTAATTGATTCATAAATTAACCCTTTCTTTGTTAATGTCTCTTATTTGGAGAGGCATGTCTGATTTTATTTTGCCACAGGGAATTAGTGAAATTGAGGAAGGAAGAAAATTGACAATTATGTCATTTTTAAGGAAGGAAAAATGAAAATAAAGGGGGCAAGCCTTGGAATTACCAAGAGGAGAAAAAAAGAAAAAGATCAATGGGAAAATGATGGATTTAAAATGTAAAAATTAAAAATAAATAAAAGAGATGAAAAAAGAGAAAAAAGTTTTTTCTCAACCTCATAGTCTCTATTTCCCGACCCCGACTTCATTTCCCGACCCGACTTCCCCCCGACCCCGACTTCTCCTGGCTACTTCTTTCATTTTTTATATCTGAAAAATTAAAAATTTTCATTGTTTATATTTTCTATTATTTTTATATTATTTCTTTATATTCTATTTATATTTTCTATTAAACTAAATTATTCCTAAATTATTCCTACAATTAAACTAAATTATTCCTTCTATTCAATTCATTTACATCAATACAATACAATTTAAAATTTTTTTTTAATTTTTGCATCTATTTTTACATTTATTTTTTTTATTTATATTTTTTATATCCGTTATCTATATATGTTTTTTGATACACCAAAAACACTATATTTAAAAAAAATTTATTTTTAGTTTCACTTTCATTTATTTTATTTTTTTATTAATTTTTTATTTTTATTAATTTATTTTTATTAATTTATTTTTTTATTAATTTTATTAATTTTTATTTTTTATTTTATTTTTTTATTAATTTTTTTATTAAAGATCAATGGGAAAATGATGGATTTAAAATGTAAAAATTAAAAATAAATAAAAGAGATGAAAAAAGAGAAAAAAGTTTTTTCTCAACCTCATAGTCTCTATTTCCCGACCCCGACTTCATTTCCCGACCCGACTTCCCCCCGACCCCGACTTCTCCTGGCTACTTCTTTCATTTTTTATATCTGAAAAATTAAAAATTTTCATTGTTTATATTTTCTATTATTTTTATATTATTTCTTTATATTCTATTTATATTTTCTATTAAACTAAATTATTCCTAAATTATTCCTACAATTAAACTAAATTATTCCTTCTATTCAATTTTATTCCTAAATTATTCCTACAATTAAACTAAATTATTCCTTCTAAATTATTCCTTCTATTCTAAACTAAATTATTCCTAAATTATTCCTACAATTAAACTAAATTATTCCTTCTATTCAATTTTCATTGTTTATATTTTCTATTATTTTTATATTATTTCTTTATATTCTATTTATATTTTCTATTAAACTAAATTATTCCTAAATTATTCCTACAATTAAACTAAATTATTCCTTCTATTCAATTCATTTACATCAATACAATACAATTTAAAATTTTTTTTTAATTTTTGCATCTATTTTTACATTTATTTTTTTTATTTATATTTTTTATATCCGTTATCTATATATGTTTTTTGATACACCAAAAACACTATATTTAAAAAAAATTTATTTTTAGTTTCACTTTCATTTATTTTATTTTTTTATTAATTTTCTTTTAATTATGTATAGTTCCATGAAAAAATTTTTAAATTATTTAAATTAGCTCGATGAAAATAAAAGCCAACATATATTTTTATTTAATATTTTAAGACTAATGTATGTAGTTATAAAACTTTATTAAAATTAAACTAAATGCATAGAAAATTTTGCTGAATTTTTTTCAGCAATATTTTATATTCGATTCATAGAAATATTTTGATTATTATAATTATGAATAAATTATTTACTATTTTATATTATTAACTTATGACTCTGGTAATTTTTAATAAACTTGGATAGTTACCAAAAGTAGTGAGTAGCCAGGAGAAGTCGGGGTCGGGGGGAGGGGGACCGACAAATCCCAAGGGTGTAGTGGGTTTCTGCCTAATTTTCTTTGATTTTACCGACAAAATCCTGTGGGTGTATGGGGTTTTCGGGAGATTTCCTCTGATATTGAGTTGACTAATTGGTCAATTAGCACCTATTGCGCAATACCCGCTGTCGTCGAAGTCGGGGTAAAGGGCCAATTAGTAGTACTAATTGGTTTTTTATTTTTCAACCGACATATTAACTCGAAGGATTTAAAGGGATTAAGGGTGTTAATAATTTAATTGACCCTATTAAATAATTAATTTTTATTAATTAAAGGGTCACCCTCTCTTTTTCTTTTTCTATAGCCAGGAGAAGTCGGGGTCGGGGGGAAGTCGGGTCGGGAAATGAAGTCGGGGTCGGGAAATAGAGACTATGAGGTTGAGAAAAAACTTTTTTCTCTTTTTTCATCTCTTTTATTTATTTTTAATTTTTACATTTTAAATCCATCATTTTCCCATTGATCTTTTTCTTTTTTTCTCCTCTTGGTAATTCCAAGGCTTGCCCCCTTTATTTTCATTTTTCCTTCCTTAAAAATGACATAATTGTCAATTTTCTTCCTTCCTCAATTTCACTAATTCCCTGTGGCAAAATAAAATCAGACATGCCTCTCCAAATAAGAGACATTAACAAAGAAAGGGTTAATTTATGAATCAATTAACATTGGTATATAACATTAGAAAGTGATGAAAACATCACATTCTTAAAAAATGGAGGACAAGTCTTGGAATTACCCTCTTTTTATTTATTTTTAATTTTCTTCTTAAATTTTAGAATTTTTAGATTTTAAAAAATCATATTTATTTTAAAAAATGGTAAAAGAAGCTAAAACAACAACAAAAATCATATTTAAATGCGAATTTTGTGTAACTTGCTTCAACAAAAAATTTAATCGTAAATGACAGGAGGAACAAACTTGTATATTTTTTAAAATTAAAATTTAATTTTTAAAAAATTTTTCATTTTAGGCTTACAAAATAAAGAAAGTAAAAAATTTAAAAAAGAAGAAATGAAAAAAATAAATAAAAAAGAAGTGGAAAAAATAAAATTCTTTGAGTAAGAAGAGGAGGAAGAGGGAAGAAAAATTGAAGAAAAAATTTTTGTTGTTGTTTTAGCATCTTTTACCATTTTTTAAAATGAATATGATTTTTTAAAATCTAAAAATTCTAAAATTTAAGAAGAAAATTAAAAATAAATAAAAAGAGGGTAATTCCAAGACTTGTCCTCCATTTTTTAAGAATGTGATGTTTTCATCACTTTCTAATGTTATATACCAATGTTAATTGATTCATAAATTAACCCTTTCTTTGTTAATGTCTCTTATTTGGAGAGGCATGTCTGATTTTATTTTGCCACAGGGAATTAGTGAAATTGAGGAAGGAAGAAAATTGACAATTATGTCATTTTTAAGGAAGGAAAAATGAAAATAAGGGGGCAAGCCTTGGAATTACCAAGAGGAGAAAAAAAGAAAAAGATCAATGGGAAAATGATGGATTTAAAATGTAAAAATTAAAAATAAATAAAAGAGATGAAAAAAGAGAAAAAAGTTTTTTCTCAACCTCATAGTCTCTATTTCCCGACCCCGACTTCATTTCCCGACCCGACTTCCCCCCGACCCCGACTTCTCCTGGCTACTTCTTTCATTTTTTATATCTGAAAAATTAAAAATTTTCATTGTTTATATTTTCTATTATTTTTATATTATTTCTTTATATTCTATTTATATTTTCTATTAAACTAAATTATTCCTAAATTATTCCTACAATTAAACTAAATTATTCCTTCTATTCAATTTTATTCCTAAATTATTCCTACAATTAAACTAAATTATTCCTTCTAAATTATTCCTTCTATTCTAAACTAAATTATTCCTAAATTATTCCTACAATTAAACTAAATTATTCCTTCTATTCAATTTTCATTGTTTATATTTTCTATTATTTTTATATTATTTCTTTATATTCTATTTATATTTTCTATTAAACTAAATTATTCCTAAATTATTCCTACAATTAAACTAAATTATTCCTTCTATTCAATTCATTTACATCAATACAATACAATTTAAAATTTTTTTTTAATTTTTGCATCTATTTTTACATGTATTTTTTTATTTATATTTTTTATATCCGTTATCTATATATGTTTTTTGATACACCAAAAACACTATATTTAAAAAAAATTTATTTTTAGTTTCACTTTCATTTATTTTATTTTTTTATTAATTTTCTTTTAATTATGTATAGTTCCATGAAAAAATTTTTAAATTATTTAAATTAGCTCGATGAAAATAAAAGCCAACATATATTTTTATTTAATATTTTAAGACTAATGTATGTAGTTATAAAACTTTATTAAAATTAAACTAAATGCATAGAAAATTTTGCTGAATTTTTTTCAGCAATATTTTATATTCGATTCATAGAAATATTTTGATTATTATAATTATGAATAAATTATTTACTATTTTATATTATTAACTTATGACTCTGGTAATTTTTAATAAACTTGGATAGTTACCAAAAGTAGTGAGTAGCCAGGAGAAGTCGGGGTCGGGGGGAGGGGGACCGACAAATCCCAAGGGTGTAGTGGGTTTCTGCCTAATTTTCTTTGATTTTACCGACAAAATCCTGTGGGTGTATGGGGTTTTCGGGAGATTTCCTCTGATATTGAGTTGACTAATTGGTCAATTAGCACCTATTGCGCAATACCCGCTGTCGTCGAAGTCGGGGTAAAGGGCCAATTAGTAGTACTAATTGGTTTTTTATTTTTCAACCGACATATTAACTCGAAGGATTTAAAGGGATTAAGGGTGTTAATAATTTAATTGACCCTATTAAATAATTAATTTTTATTAATTAAAGGGTCACCCTCTCTTTTTCTTTTTCTATAGCCAGGAGAAGTCGGGGTCGGGGGGAAGTCGGGTCGGGAAATGAAGTCGGGGTCGGGAAATAGAGACTATGAGGTTGAGAAAAAACTTTTTTCTCTTTTTTCATCTCTTTTATTTATTTTTAATTTTTACATTTTAAATCCATCATTTTCCCATTGATCTTTTTCTTTTTTTCTCCTCTTGGTAATTCCAAGGCTTGCCCCCTTTATTTTCATTTTTCCTTCCTTAAAAATGACATAATTGTCAATTTTCTTCCTTCCTCAATTTCACTAATTCCCTGTGGCAAAATAAAATCAGACATGCCTCTCCAAATAAGAGACATTAACAAAGAAAGGGTTAATTTATGAATCAATTAACATTGGTATATAACATTAGAAAGTGATGAAAACATCACATTCTTAAAAAATGGAGGACAAGTCTTGGAATTACCCTCTTTTTATTTATTTTTAATTTTCTTCTTAAATTTTAGAATTTTTAGATTTTAAAAAATCATATTTATTTTAAAAAATGGTAAAAGAAGCTAAAACAACAACAAAAATCATATTTAAATGCGAATTTTGTGTAACTTGCTTCAACAAAAAATTTAATCGTAAATGACAGGAGGAACAAACTTGTATATTTTTTAAAATTAAAATTTAATTTTTAAAAAATTTTTCATTTTAGGCTTACAAAATAAAGAAAGTAAAAAATTTAAAAAAGAAGAAATGAAAAAAATAAATAAAAAAGAAGTGGAAAAAATAAAATTCTTTGAGTAAGAAGAGGAGGAAGAGGGAAGAAAAATTGAAGAAAAAATTTTTGTTGTTGTTTTAGCATCTTTTACCATTTTTTAAAATGAATATGATTTTTTAAAATCTAAAAATTCTAAAATTTAAGAAGAAAATTAAAAATAAATAAAAAGAGGGTAATTCCAAGACTTGTCCTCCATTTTTTAAGAATGTGATGTTTTCATCACTTTCTAATGTTATATACCAATGTTAATTGATTCATAAATTAACCCTTTCTTTGTTAATGTCTCTTATTTGGAGAGGCATGTCTGATTTTATTTTGCCACAGGGAATTAGTGAAATTGAGGAAGGAAGAAAATTGACAATTATGTCATTTTTAAGGAAGGAAAAATGAAAATAAAGGGGGCAAGCCTTGGAATTACCAAGAGGAGAAAAAAAGAAAAAGATCAATGGGAAAATGATGGATTTAAAATGTAAAAATTAAAAATAAATAAAAGAGATGAAAAAAGAGAAAAAAGTTTTTTCTCAACCTCATAGTCTCTATTTCCCGACCCCGACTTCATTTCCCGACCCGACTTCCCCCCGACCCCGACTTCTCCTGGCTACTTCTTTCATTTTTTATATCTGAAAAATTAAAAATTTTCATTGTTTATATTTTCTATTATTTTTATATTATTTCTTTATATTCTATTTATATTTTCTATTAAACTAAATTATTCCTAAATTATTCCTACAATTAAACTAAATTATTCCTTCTATTCAATTTTATTCCTAAATTATTCCTACAATTAAACTAAATTATTCCTTCTAAATTATTCCTTCTATTCTAAACTAAATTATTCCTAAATTATTCCTACAATTAAACTAAATTATTCCTTCTATTCAATTTTCATTGTTTATATTTTCTATTATTTTTATATTATTTCTTTATATTCTATTTATATTTTCTATTAAACTAAATTATTCCTAAATTATTCCTACAATTAAACTAAATTATTCCTTCTATTCAATTCATTTACATCAATACAATACAATTTAAAATTTTTTTTTAATTTTTGCATCTATTTTTACATTTATTTTTTTTATTTATATTTTTTATATCCGTTATCTATATATGTTTTTTGATACACCAAAAACACTATATTTAAAAAAATTTATTTTTAGTTTCACTTTCATTTATTTTATTTTTTTATTAATTTTCTTTTAATTATGTATAGTTCCATGAAAAAATTTTTAAATTATTTAAATTAGCTCGATGAAAATAAAAGCCAACATATATTTTTATTTAATATTTTAAGACTAATGTATGTAGTTATAAAACTTTATTAAAATTAAACTAAATGCATAGAAAATTTTGCTGAATTTTTTTCAGCAATATTTTATATTCGATTCATAGAAATATTTTGATTATTATAATTATGAATAAATTATTTACTATTTTATATTATTAACTTATGACTCTGGTAATTTTTAATAAACTTGGATAGTTACCAAAAGTAGTGAGTAGCCAGGAGAAGTCGGGGTCGGGGGGAGGGGGACCGACAAATCCCAAGGGTGTAGTGGGTTTCTGCCTAATTTTCTTTGATTTTACCGACAAAATCCTGTGGGTGTATGGGGTTTTCGGGAGATTTCCTCTGATATTGAGTTGACTAATTGGTCAATTAGCACCTATTGCGCAATACCCGCTGTCGTCGAAGTCGGGGTAAAGGGCCAATTAGTAGTACTAATTGGTTTTTTATTTTTCAACCGACATATTAACTCGAAGGATTTAAAGGGATTAAGGGTGTTAATAATTTAATTGACCCTATTAAATAATTAATTTTTATTAATTAAAGGGTCACCCTCTCTTTTTCTTTTTCTATAGCCAGGAGAAGTCGGGGTCGGGGGGAAGTCGGGTCGGGAAATGAAGTCGGGGTCGGGAAATAGAGACTATGAGGTTGAGAAAAAACTTTTTTCTCTTTTTTCATCTCTTTTATTTATTTTTAATTTTTACATTTTAAATCCATCATTTTCCCATTGATCTTTTTCTTTTTTTCTCCTCTTGGTAATTCCAAGGCTTGCCCCCTTTATTTTCATTTTTCCTTCCTTAAAAATGACATAATTGTCAATTTTCTTCCTTCCTCAATTTCACTAATTCCCTGTGGCAAAATAAAATCAGACATGCCTCTCCAAATAAGAGACATTAACAAAGAAAGGGTTAATTTATGAATCAATTAACATTGGTATATAACATTAGAAAGTGATGAAAACATCACATTCTTAAAAAATGGAGGACAAGTCTTGGAATTACCCTCTTTTTATTTATTTTTAATTTTCTTCTTAAATTTTAGAATTTTTAGATTTTAAAAAATCATATTTATTTTAAAAAATGGTAAAAGAAGCTAAAACAACAACAAAAATCATATTTAAATGCGAATTTTGTGTAACTTGCTTCAACAAAAAATTTAATCGTAAATGACAGGAGGAACAAACTTGTATATTTTTTAAAATTAAAATTTAATTTTTAAAAAATTTTTCATTTTAGGCTTACAAAATAAAGAAAGTAAAAAATTTAAAAAAGAAGAAATGAAAAAAATAAATAAAAAAGAAGTGGAAAAAATAAAATTCTTTGAGTAAGAAGAGGAGGAAGAGGGAAGAAAAATTGAAGAAAAAATTTTTGTTGTTGTTTTAGCATCTTTTACCATTTTTTAAAATGAATATGATTTTTTAAAATCTAAAAATTCTAAAATTTAAGAAGAAAATTAAAAATAAATAAAAAGAGGGTAATTCCAAGACTTGTCCTCCATTTTTTAAGAATGTGATGTTTTCATCACTTTCTAATGTTATATACCAATGTTAATTGATTCATAAATTAACCCTTTCTTTGTTAATGTCTCTTATTTGGAGAGGCATGTCTGATTTTATTTTGCCACAGGGAATTAGTGAAATTGAGGAAGGAAGAAAATTGACAATTATGTCATTTTTAAGGAAGGAAAAATGAAAATAAAGGGGGCAAGCCTTGGAATTACCAAGAGGAGAAAAAAAGAAAAAGATCAATGGGAAAATGATGGATTTAAAATGTAAAAATTAAAAATAAATAAAAGAGATGAAAAAAGAGAAAAAAGTTTTTTCTCAACCTCATAGTCTCTATTTCCCGACCCCGACTTCATTTCCCGACCCGACTTCCCCCCGACCCCGACTTCTCCTGGCTACTTCTTTCATTTTTTATATCTGAAAAATTAAAAATTTTCATTGTTTATATTTTCTATTATTTTTATATTATTTCTTTATATTCTATTTATATTTTCTATTAAACTAAATTATTCCTAAATTATTCCTACAATTAAACTAAATTATTCCTTCTATTCAATTCATTTACATCAATACAATACAATTTAAAATTTTTTTTTAATTTTTGCATCTATTTTTACATTTATTTTTTTTATTTATATTTTTTATATCCGTTATCTATATATGTTTTTTGATACACCAAAAACACTATATTTAAAAAAAATTTATTTTTAGTTTCACTTTCATTTATTTTATTTTTTTATTAATTTTCTTTTAATTATGTATAGTTCCATGAAAAAATTTTTAAATTATTTAAATTAGCTCGATGAAAATAAAAGCCAACATATATTTTTATTTAATATTTTAAGACTAATGTATGTAGTTATAAAACTTTATTAAAATTAAACTAAATGCATAGAAAATTTTGCTGAATTTTTTTCAGCAATATTTTATATTCGATTCATAGAAATATTTTGATTATTATAATTATGAATAAATTATTTACTATTTTATATTATTAACTTATGACTCTGGTAATTTTTAATAAACTTGGATAGTTACCAAAAGTAGTGAGTAGCCAGGAGAAGTCGGGGTCGGGGGGAGGGGGACCGACAAATCCCAAGGGTGTAGTGGGTTTCTGCCTAATTTTCTTTGATTTTACCGACAAAATCCTGTGGGTGTATGGGGTTTTCGGGAGATTTCCTCTGATATTGAGTTGACTAATTGGTCAATTAGCACCTATTGCGCAATACCCGCTGTCGTCGAAGTCGGGGTAAAGGGCCAATTAGTAGTACTAATTGGTTTTTTCTTTTTCAACCGACATATTAACTCGAAGGATTTAAAGGGATTAAGGGTGTTAATAATTTAATTGACCCTATTAAATAATTAATTTTTATTAATTAAAGGGTCACCCTCTCTTTTTCTTTTTCTATAGCCAGGAGAAGTCGGGGTCGGGGGGAAGTCGGGTCGGGAAATGAAGTCGGGGTCGGGAAATAGAGACTATGAGGTTGAGAAAAAACTTTTTTCTCTTTTTTCATCTCTTTTATTTATTTTTAATTTTTACATTTTAAATCCATCATTTTCCCATTGATCTTTTTCTTTTTTTCTCCTCTTGGTAATTCCAAGGCTTGCCCCCTTTATTTTCATTTTTCCTTCCTTAAAAATGACATAATTGTCAATTTTCTTCCTTCCTCAATTTCACTAATTCCCTGTGGCAAAATAAAATCAGACATGCCTCTCCAAATAAGAGACATTAACAAAGAAAGGGTTAATTTATGAATCAATTAACATTGGTATATAACATTAGAAAGTGATGAAAACATCACATTCTTAAAAAATGGAGGACAAGTCTTGGAATTACCCTCTTTTTATTTATTTTTAATTTTCTTCTTAAATTTTAGAATTTTTAGATTTTAAAAAATCATTTATTTTAAAAAATGGTAAAAGAAGCTAAAACAACAACAAAAATCATATTTAAATGCGAATTTTGTGTAACTTGCTTCAACAAAAAATTTAATCGTAAATGACAGGAGGAACAAACTTGTATATTTTTAAAATTAAAATTTAATTTTTAAAAAATTTTTCATTTTAGGCTTACAAAATAAAGAAAGTAAAAAATTTAAAAAAGAAGAAATGAAAAAAATAAATAAAAAAGAAGTGGAAAAAATAAAATTCTTTGAGTAAGAAGAGGAGGAAGAGGGAAGAAAAATTGAAGAAAAAATTTTTGTTGTTGTTTTAGCATCTTTTACCATTTTTTAAAATGAATATGATTTTTTAAAATCTAAAAATTCTAAAATTTAAGAAGAAAATTAAAAATAAATAAAAGAGGGTAATTCCAAGACTTGTCCTCCATTTTTTAAGAATGTGATGTTTTCATCACTTTCTAATGTTATATACCAATGTTAATTGATTCATAAATTAACCCTTTCTTTGTTAATGTCTCTTATTTGGAGAGGCATGTCTGATTTTATTTTGCCACAGGGAATTAGTGAAATTGAGGAAGGAAGAAAATTGACAATTATGTCATTTTTAAGGAAGGAAAAATGAAAATAAAGGGGGCAAGCCTTGGAATTACCAAGAGGAGAAAAAAAGAAAAAGATCAATGGGAAAATGATGGATTTAAAATGTAAAAATTAAAAATAAATAAAAGAGATGAAAAAAGAGAAAAAAGTTTTTTCTCAACCTCATAGTCTCTATTTCCCGACCCCGACTTCATTTCCCGACCCGACTTCCCCCCGACCCCGACTTCTCCTGGCTACTTCTTTCATTTTTTATATCTGAAAAATTAAAAATTTTCATTGTTTATATTTTCTATTATTTTTATATTATTTCTTTATATTATATTTATATTTTCTATTAAACTAAATTATTCCTAAATTATTCCTACAATTAAACTAAATTATTCCTTCTATTCAATTCATTTACATCAATACAATACAATTTAAAATTTTTTTTTAATTTTTGCATCTATTTTTACATTTATTTTTTTTATTTATATTTTTTATATCCGTTATCTATATATGTTTTTTGATACACCAAAAACACTATATTTAAAAAAAATTTATTTTTAGTTTCACTTTCATTTATTTTATTTTTTTATTAATTTTCTTTTAATTATGTATAGTTCCATGAAAAAATTTTTAAATTATTTAAATTAGCTCGATGAAAATAAAAGCCAACATATATTTTTATTTAATATTTTAAGACTAATGTATGTAGTTATAAAACTTTATTAAAATTAAACTAAATGCATAGAAAATTTTGCTGAATTTTTTTCAGCAATATTTTATATTCGATTCATAGAAATATTTTGATTATTATAATTATGAATAAATTATTTACTATTTTATATTATTAACTTATGACTCTGGTAATTTTTAATAAACTTGGATAGTTACCAAAAGTAGTGAGTAGCCAGGAGAAGTCGGGGTCGGGGGGAGGGGGACCGACAAATCCCAAGGGTGTAGTGGGTTTCTGCCTAATTTTCTTTGATTTTACCGACAAAATCCTGTGGGTGTATGGGGTTTTCGGGAGATTTCCTCTGATATTGAGTTGACTAATTGGTCAATTAGCACCTATTGCGCAATACCCGCTGTCGTCGAAGTCGGGGTAAAGGGCCAATTAGTAGTACTAATTGGTTTTTTATTTTTCAACCGACATATTAACTCGAAGGATTTAAAGGGATTAAGGGTGTTAATAATTTAATTGACCCTATTAAATAATTAATTTTTATTAATTAAAGGGTCACCCTCTCTTTTTCTTTTTCTATAGCCAGGAGAAGTCGGGGTCGGGGGGAAGTCGGGTCGGGAAATGAAGTCGGGGTCGGGAAATAGAGACTATGAGGTTGAGAAAAAACTTTTTTCTCTTTTTTCATCTCTTTTATTTATTTTTAATTTTTACATTTTAAATCCATCATTTTCCCATTGATCTTTTTCTTTTTTTCTCCTCTTGGTAATTCCAAGGCTTGCCCCCTTTATTTTCATTTTTCCTTCCTTAAAAATGACATAATTGTCAATTTTCTTCCTTCCTCAATTTCACTAATTCCCTGTGGCAAAATAAAATCAGACATGCCTCTCCAAATAAGAGACATTAACAAAGAAAGGGTTAATTTATGAATCAATTAACATTGGTATATAACATTAGAAAGTGATGA
This sequence comes from Meloidogyne arenaria, assembly GCA_036172955.1. Taxonomy (NCBI): domain Eukaryota; kingdom Metazoa; phylum Nematoda; class Chromadorea; order Rhabditida; family Meloidogynidae; genus Meloidogyne; species Meloidogyne arenaria. The sequence continues at coordinate 3,045,127 of JARQAB010000015.1, read as the reverse complement.
AAACATCACATTCTTAAAAAATGGAGGACAAGTCTTGGAATTACCCTCTTTTTATTTATTTTTAATTTTCTTCTTAAATTTTAGAATTTTTAGATTTTAAAAAATCATATTTATTTTAAAAAATGGTAAAAGAAGCTAAAACAACAACAAAAATCATATTTAAATGCGAATTTTGTGTAACTTGCTTCAACAAAAAATTTAATCGTAAATGACAGGAGGAACAAACTTGTATATTTTTTAAAATTAAAATTTAATTTTTAAAAAATTTTTCATTTTAGGCTTACAAAATAAAGAAAGTAAAAAATTTAAAAAAGAAGAAATGAAAAAAATAAATAAAAAAGAAGTGGAAAAAATAAAATTCTTTGAGTAAGAAGAGGAGGAAGAGGGAAGAAAAATTGAAGAAAAAATTTTTGTTGTTGTTTTAGCATCTTTTACCATTTTTTAAAATGAATATGATTTTTTAAAATCTAAAAATTCTAAAATTTAAGAAGAAAATTAAAAATAAATAAAAAGAGGGTAATTCCAAGACTTGTCCTCCATTTTTTAAGAATGTGATGTTTTCATCACTTTCTAATGTTATATACCAATGTTAATTGATTCATAAATTAACCCTTTCTTTGTTAATGTCTCTTATTTGGAGAGGCATGTCTGATTTTATTTTGCCACAGGGAATTAGTGAAATTGAGGAAGGAAGAAAATTGACAATTATGTCATTTTTAAGGAAGGAAAAATGAAAATAAAGGGGGCAAGCCTTGGAATTACCAAGAGGAGAAAAAAAGAAAAAGATCAATGGGAAAATGATGGATTTAAAATGTAAAAATTAAAAATAAATAAAAGAGATGAAAAAAGAGAAAAAAGTTTTTTCTCAACCTCATAGTCTCTATTTCCCGACCCCGACTTCATTTCCCGACCCGACTTCCCCCCGACCCCGACTTCTCCTGGCTACTTCTTTCATTTTTTATATCTGAAAAATTAAAAATTTTCATTGTTTATATTTTCTATTATTTTTATATTATTTCTTTATATTCTATTTATATTTTCTATTAAACTAAATTATTCCTAAATTATTCCTACAATTAAACTAAATTATTCCTTCTATTCAATTCATTTACATCAATACAATACAATTTAAAATTTTTTTTTAATTTTTGCATCTATTTTTACATTTATTTTTTTTATTTATATTTTTTATATCCGTTATCTATATATGTTTTTTGATACACCAAAAACACTATATTTAAAAAAAATTTATTTTTAGTTTCACTTTCATTTATTTTATTTTTTTATTAATTTTCTTTTAATTATGTATAGTTCCATGAAAAATTTTTAAATTATTTAAATTAGCTCGATGAAAATAAAAGCCAACATATATTTTTATTTAATATTTTAAGACTAATGTATGTAGTTATAAAACTTTATTAAAATTAAACTAAATGCATAGAAAATTTTGCTGAATTTTTTTCAGCAATATTTTATATTCGATTCATAGAAATATTTTGATTATTATAATTATGAATAAATTATTTACTATTTTATATTATTAACTTATGACTCTGGTAATTTTTAATAAACTTGGATAGTTACCAAAAGTAGTGAGTAGCCAGGAGAAGTCGGGGTCGGGGGGAGGGGGACCGACAAATCCCAAGGGTGTAGTGGGTTTCTGCCTAATTTTCTTTGATTTTACCGACAAAATCCTGTGGGTGTATGGGGTTTTCGGGAGATTTCCTCTGATATTGAGTTGACTAATTGGTCAATTAGCACCTATTGCGCAATACCCGCTGTCGTCGAAGTCGGGGTAAAGGGCCAATTAGTAGTACTAATTGGTTTTTTCTTTTTCAACCGACATATTAACTCGAAGGATTTAAAGGGATTAAGGGTGTTAATAATTTAATTGACCCTATTAAATAATTAATTTTTATTAATTAAAGGGTCACCCTCTCTTTTTCTTTTTCTATAGCCAGGAGAAGTCGGGGTCGGGGGGAAGTCGGGTCGGGAAATGAAGTCGGGGTCGGGAAATAGAGACTATGAGGTTGAGAAAAAACTTTTTTCTCTTTTTTCATCTCTTTTATTTATTTTTAATTTTTACATTTTAAATCCATCATTTTCCCATTGATCTTTTTCTTTTTTTCTCCTCTTGGTAATTCCAAGGCTTGCCCCCTTTATTTTCATTTTTCCTTCCTTAAAAATGACATAATTGTCAATTTTCTTCCTTCCTCAATTTCACTAATTCCCTGTGGCAAAATAAAATCAGACATGCCTCTCCAAATAAGAGACATTAACAAAGAAAGGGTTAATTTATGAATCAATTAACATTGGTATATAACATTAGAAAGTGATGAAAACATCACATTCTTAAAAAATGGAGGACAAGTCTTGGAATTACCCTCTTTTTATTTATTTTTAATTTTCTTCTTAAATTTTAGAATTTTTAGATTTTAAAAAATCATTTATTTTAAAAAATGGTAAAAGAAGCTAAAACAACAACAAAAATCATATTTAAATGCGAATTTTGTGTAACTTGCTTCAACAAAAAATTTAATCGTAAATGACAGGAGGAACAAACTTGTATATTTTTTAAAATTAAAATTTAATTTTTAAAAAATTTTTCATTTTAGGCTTACAAAATAAAGAAAGTAAAAAATTTAAAAAAGAAGAAATGAAAAAAATAAATAAAAAAGAAGTGGAAAAAATAAAATTCTTTGAGTAAGAAGAGGAGGAAGAGGGAAGAAAAATTGAAGAAAAAATTTTTGTTGTTGTTTTAGCATCTTTTACCATTTTTTAAAATGAATATGATTTTTTAAAATCTAAAAATTCTAAAATTTAAGAAGAAAATTAAAAATAAATAAAAAGAGGGTAATTCCAAGACTTGTCCTCCATTTTTTAAGAATGTGATGTTTTCATCACTTTCTAATGTTATATACCAATGTTAATTGATTCATAAATTAACCCTTTCTTTGTTAATGTCTCTTATTTGGAGAGGCATGTCTGATTTTATTTTGCCACAGGGAATTAGTGAAATTGAGGAAGGAAGAAAATTGACAATTATGTCATTTTTAAGGAAGGAAAAATGAAAATAAAGGGGGCAAGCCTTGGAATTACCAAGAGGAGAAAAAAAGAAAAAGATCAATGGGAAAATGATGGATTTAAAATGTAAAAATTAAAAATAAATAAAAGAGATGAAAAAGAGAAAAAAGTTTTTTCTCAACCTCATAGTCTCTATTTCCCGACCCCGACTTCATTTCCCGACCCGACTTCCCCCCGACCCCGACTTCTCCTGGCTACTTCTTTCATTTTTTATATCTGAAAAATTAAAAATTTTCATTGTTTATATTTTCTATTATTTTTATATTATTTCTTTATATTATATTTATATTTTCTATTAAACTAAATTATTCCTAAATTATTCCTACAATTAAACTAAATTATTCCTTCTATTCAATTCATTTACATCAATACAATACAATTTAAAATTTTTTTTTAATTTTTGCATCTATTTTTACATTTATTTTTTTTATTTATATTTTTTATATCCGTTATCTATATATGTTTTTTGATACACCAAAAACACTATATTTAAAAAAAATTTATTTTTAGTTTCACTTTCATTTATTTTATTTTTTTATTAATTTTCTTTTAATTATGTATAGTTCCATGAAAAAATTTTTAAATTATTTAAATTAGCTCGATGAAAATAAAAGCCAACATATATTTTTATTTAATATTTTAAGACTAATGTATGTAGTTATAAAACTTTATTAAATTAAACTAAATGCATAGAAAATTTTGCTGAATTTTTTTCAGCAATATTTTATATTCGATTCATAGAAATATTTTGATTATTATAATTATGAATAAATTATTTACTATTTTATATTATTAACTTATGACTCTGGTAATTTTTAATAAACTTGGATAGTTACCAAAAGTAGTGAGTAGCCAGGAGAAGTCGGGGTCGGGGGGAGGGGGACCGACAAATCCCAAGGGTGTAGTGGGTTTCTGCCTAATTTTCTTTGATTTTACCGACAAAATCCTGTGGGTGTATGGGGTTTTCGGGAGATTTCCTCTGATATTGAGTTGACTAATTGGTCAATTAGCACCTATTGCGCAATACCCGCTGTCGTCGAAGTCGGGGTAAAGGGCCAATTAGTAGTACTAATTGGTTTTTTCTTTTTCAACCGACATATTAACTCGAAGGATTTAAAGGGATTAAGGGTGTTAATAATTTAATTGACCCTATTAAATAATTAATTTTTATTAATTAAAGGGTCACCCTCTCTTTTTCTTTTTCTATAGCCAGGAGAAGTCGGGGTCGGGGGGAAGTCGGGTCGGGAAATGAAGTCGGGGTCGGGAAATAGAGACTATGAGGTTGAGAAAAAACTTTTTTCTCTTTTTTCATCTCTTTTATTTATTTTTAATTTTTACATTTTAAATCCATCATTTTCCCATTGATCTTTTTCTTTTTTTCTCCTCTTGGTAATTCCAAGGCTTGCCCCCTTTATTTTCATTTTTCCTTCCTTAAAAATGACATAATTGTCAATTTTCTTCCTTCCTCAATTTCACTAATTCCCTGTGGCAAAATAAAATCAGACATGCCTCTCCAAATAAGAGACATTAACAAAGAAAGGGTTAATTTATGAATCAATTAACATTGGTATATAACATTAGAAAGTGATGAAAACATCACATTCTTAAAAAATGGAGGACAAGTCTTGGAATTACCCTCTTTTTATTTATTTTTAATTTTCTTCTTAAATTTTAGAATTTTTAGATTTTAAAAAATCATATTTATTTTAAAAAATGGTAAAAGAAGCTAAAACAACAACAAAAATCATATTTAAATGCGAATTTTGTGTAACTTGCTTCAACAAAAAATTTAATCGTAAATGACAGGAGGAACAATCTTGTATATTTTTTAAAATTAAAATTTAATTTTTAAAAAATTTTTCATTTTAGGCTTACAAAATAAAGAAAGTAAAAAATTTAAAAAAGAAGAAATGAAAAAAATAAATAAAAAAGAAGTGGAAAAAATAAAATTCTTTGAGTAAGAAGAGGAGGAAGAGGGAAGAAAAATTGAAGAAGAAAAAAATGAAAAAAAAATGAAGAGGAAGAGGATGAAAATAAAAATGAAGAGGAAGAGGAAGAGAATGAAAATGAGGAAGAAAAAGAGGAATAGGAGGAGGCCAAATTGGAGAATATTGAGGATTCAAAACCTACGACCTCTTCTGCTCCTAAACAACAAGTCTCTTCAAATGGCAAAAACAGGAAGAAAAATGAAAGGAAGAAAGGGAAGAAGCGAGCTAGTTCTGTTGGGGGTGACAAGAACGTAGCTCCCGAACATGAAGAAATGTTTTGGACCCATACCCCAACCTGGCAACACAAAGAAAATACCAATTATTTTTTGATTGGGCTCATGAAGTTCGATCGGACTTATAAACTGTAGTAGAGCCCTTCTTTGATTTTCGTTTGTTCAAAAAATTCTCATGCCATTAGAAAGTCTCGAAATGGGAACTTTTTTAATAGCTGGCCTGATCTAATCTGATCGTCACAAAAGCTAAGTCAGAAAACGGGTTTTTCTGCCTGTTACATGATTTTTATATTACTTATAACTTTTTGTAAATAGCTCAGCTCAGATCAGTCCAAATATAAAAAAGATGAAGCATCTCTAGATCTTTCGATGCATATTATATAATAATTTTTATAATGTTCATGAAATAAAAAGTTATTGTATAAAAACCGCTGTTCTGAATCTGCCAATTTAAAATCGTCCCCTGTAAATAATCTAAGCTTTTTTCTATCTAATCCTGCAGCCTAAACATCTTTAGCTTCATCTTCTCCTTCTTCAACGTTTGAAGCCTCACCTGCTAAAATTGAACAATTAATTTTCGTATTTTAATTTTCATTCTAATAAAAATATTTTGGCAAATTTTTGTAACTGAAAAGTATAATGAGATGGAGAATCACATGGCTTCTAATTGTGCGGATGTTTCCTTGTTTTGTGGTTTTATGATAGGTCGATGAGGATTATTTTTAAAAATGCGGATTTACGGAATTTTGTGGTCTTTTGAGAATTACGAGGATTTTTTATATTTTCTTGTAGTTTTAGAATAAAATGTCATTTTTTCTCATGATGTTTTCCAAAATCCTCAAAATTCTCGCCTACGCGCTTAACTAGATATTTGAGAGGGAAATATAAACTGAATTGATTGAGAATAAAAAATTTCAATTGTTGAATAAAAAATATTACGCATAATGATTTTAATCCAATTTTTTAATTTTTTGCGGATTTTGGATATAAAATGCTATTTTCGAGCCCAAATTTACTTTTTAAAAAGTAATAATTATTTTTATTACTTTTATTACTTTTATAATTATTTTTATTACTTGTAATAATTATTTTTAATTTTAAATATTAAATATAAATTACATTTTTGAATATAGTTGCAGTTTTCAAAGTGCGTTTTTAAACGTTTTGAACCCAACTTCTGACCACATCCTCTACATTCGAATTTACCATCATCAGTTGGTTTAAAATGTTTATTGACTTAAGTAAATGCTTAGAAACGCAATTATTTTGACAAAAAATCGCAAAATATGGACAGACATTTGAAAAATATATGAAAACATGGGAAATGTGGCAAGTATTGTTGAAGTATTAAAATAAATTTTTTTTAATATTCATGAAATTTGACTATTTCTGTTAATTAGACAATTTCTTTTTAGTTTTTTAAGTAAAATGTACCAAAATTGATGTACGAAATTGCAAAAAATCGTGTCCTAAATAAAAAAGAATATGGTCCTAAATTGCCATGACCAACTTAAGAATTCCATTGCTGTGCTTCTCTCATCAAGGCAAATTCGCATACAGCATGCATGTTGTTCATTCATTGAAACAGGTTGTGTCAACAACATCCCCAAACACGAAGGATGTTGTTCTTTAATGTGAAAAGGTTGTTCATCCCGCATGCTGTTGTAACTCGGAAAAATTTGTTTCAACATGCCAAGACGACGTGGTATGTGTGCAACTCGACACGGCAAAACGACGGGGCAATTTGTTCCAATGTCTGGAGATGTCTTTCCAAGGAGGGAGAAGGAATTTTCAACAAAAGTGGAATTTGTTCCTTCAATTAAGGAAGTTGATCAGCATAGAAGAATATTGGTGGTAGGTTAGGCGGTGGTATTGCGGCGATAGGGTTGGGTGTGCCCTAAGATTCATTCGGATTGGATTAATCATAAAAAGCTGTAGCCGATCAAACTTCAAAAAGAGTAGAAAAATTCTATATAAGATCTGGAGAGCTAAGATATTTTTTTAAGTTCAGGAATATTTTAATAAATATTTTACGATTTTTTCATACATATTTTTCAAATTTTTTCTGATATTTTGTGATTTTTTTCCATATTTATGCGTTCTCTAGCTTTACATATTAAAACTTTACTTCCGCAATAACTCTGGATATGCTTTTCTAAAGTCGACGACTTAAGTGAAGACATTACTTCTTTACACGCATTACATTTAACTTTGTCATTACCAACTGGTGTAAAATTATCCTTTGTTAGACTATTAACTATAATATAATATGTATATTCTTTAACTATGAAAATTTAAATAATTTTATTGAGTAATTCCAAGTAATATTATTCTACTTTATCCATAAATTAAAATGTTTTATCTAAATTCGATTTTGAAACAAGACCCGACTTTTTTCTCAGCCAGTGACACCCCTAGGATAAATATGAAAAAGTTAACATTTTAACTAATTCTTAAAAATTTAAATATTATATTTTAATTACGTCTCCAACAAATTGCACGATGTCTTGCTAAAGTTGTACGATGTTCAATCATTTTCCGACCGCATTCATTACAAGAAAAGTTACCGTTCTCCAGTCGTGTAAAATGATCCCGTGTTGAAGAAGTTTTTCCTGTAATATTTTAAATTCTTTAATTATATTATGTCCTTGTGAGTATGATTTTCGGTTTCACATAATTCTTCGTTTAACCAAAAATAAGCCGAAAAACATAACCGAAAATCTTTGATTTTCTGTACGTTTGAAACGACAACTATTATTCTGAGCCTTACCTGGTCGTCCATATTCTTGTTCATTAGTAAAATTTAAGAACTGATAATAATTTTAACATTTAAACAACCAAGGAAAAATGGATCTTTAATTTATAAAGATCACCAAATTATATCACGCTGAGAACTACTTCCATGCGGGACCAGGAGAGCAGTGCTTCGAAATTTCAAATTTGCTCGTACTCGTACTTCGTACCACCTCTTTTTTTGGCCTCGTACTCGTACCTCGTACCACCCATATCTTAGGCCTCGTACCTCGTACCACCCCTATTTTTGGCCTCGTACCTCGTACTTACTCGTACTTTAGAAAAAAACAAAAAATCGAAAATTTTTATGATTTTTTGGAGTCCAGGACATCTATTTTTAAATTTTAAGCGTTGTATGTGATAATTTTTGAATCTTGGAAGGCTTTGAAGCTATAAATCCTCCAGTTTCATTTTTGGAGTGCAAGGGGAAATATTTCCCCCATGATGGGTCGAGCTATCCGAAACTCGACATTTTTTCATACATTTTCCATCTTCTTACATGGAACATTTTATATTTTCCACCGAACTTAACACATTTTAATCCCCTGATATCCCTCTTAATCTCAAATCCCTTTTTTCAAAAATTTTGCGAATTTTGGATGTCATTAATTCATATTTTTCTATTTTTTGCGCTGCAGGCGAAAATTTTGAAAAATTTTGAAGGCCATGAAGCCAGATTCCTTCCATTTCTGACCGCCGGAGGCGAAAAAAACTCACTTTTTAGTGGTATAATAAAAAATTTTTAAGAATTTTAGAGGGCCAAAAACCCATAATTTCTCAATGTAAAAATAGAAAAATTTCTAAAACAAAATTAAACTTATAAATTAAGTTATTTATTAAAAAAATATTAAAATTGTTTGGCGCGTGAATAGGAAACGAACCAATATTAAATACTACAGACTTTGGTGCAGCCAAGCACCTTCACCACTCGGCCACTCGCTCTTATAATGGCGAATGAATGGAATTAAGATATTTTTTTTCAATTTTCCTATTAATACCAAGTACGAGCTCGTACTTAGGCCTCGTACCTCGTACTTTTCACTTTTTTTGGCCTCGTACTTCGTACCTGCCCCGTTTTTTTGCTCGTACTCGTACTTCGTACCAGGTACGAGTACGAGGTACGAGTACGAATTTTGGTACGAGCTTCGAAGCACTGCAGGAGAGTTCTAGACTTTAATGGTACCGAAAATTACTTAGAATGGAATTTACTTTCAAAATGACTTACTCAAATTCAAATCAAAATCATGTTCTTGTCTACGCCCGCTTGACGATCCAACTTTTTCCTTTCCCTTACTACTAACGCATTCCAGCAATACGGAAAAATTTAATATAATTAAGAAACAAATAACAAATTTAGTTAATTTCATCTAAAAATTTTTAATTATTTTTAAATACATAGTTATCTTCGAGAATAATTCCAGTTTGGCAATATTTTCATAAATATCTCCGTCAGCCAAAATCCAAAAATCAGAGATTTTGGGACATATGTAAACATATGTAAAAATACATACATATGTAATTTTGTGTTCATATCAAAAGAATTTGATATGGAAGTACAAAGGTCGATTTGTATAAACCTATAAAAATGTTATTCATGAAACACTGTTATATTTCATGTATTTCCGTAAAAAAATAATTTTTGGAGTTTATTTAAAAGATATAATTTTTGGCGTATCACTCATGCATCTTACCCCAATAGACTACCAAATAAAATACTCTATATAAAATTGAAAGCGTCTATAAATTTGGTGGTGTCCACTGATTTATTTATATAAAAACCGGATACCGTTTTTACTTACCTGAATTCCCGGCATTATATCTTCAAACAACTTCCAAAGATGCATTCTATTATAGAGAGGCATGCATTCAAATTGAGTGCATTCGATCAGAGGTAATACCGTATTGAAAAATTTTTTCTAAATATTTATTGTCTCATGAGGGCGACTTTTATGAAGAGGATTTGGGAAGCTAATATTTTTACACCCCTATCAGGGGAATATATTTATTTATATGCTCTTTCTCCAGTAGCACTACTTTATCCAGACTCACAAAAGCAATATTATCAATCTGTGAGTCTACCACTGAAGACCTACACCCTTAAGAAAATTCATTAAGATGATCTGTAATGAATTTTCATTATAACATATCCGCATACAAAACGAATGTGCAAAAATTTATTCTGTAGTAACATATATAAAACTAATTGCTTTAAAAATTTTAATGAAGTGAATAATTTTATTTAAAATGGATAAAAATGGAGAAAATTATCGGCTATATATAAACACAAAAAAATTGAAAAAGGTTTGTTTATCATCATGTGAGGGCTATCATTTCAATTGATAGACGAGTCGCTAATTTTAATCTTTTTTGAAAGAATGCACTATCGATAAGATTAGTTCAGTTCAAAATTCTTTAAAAAATATTTCTTTATTGATGGGATCTACAATAAACAGTGCTAATGCGTGTGAAACACGTGTCGTTGTGTTAAAATCACAAACTATTTATTTTTAATGATTGGGATATGTTTTTAAAAAAAAATTTTTATTTTTCAAAATATTAAAACATTATATGAGCAAAATAAAGCCTATTCGGATTGGGCACAAACGATTAACTGAACAGGACGAACAGTGGTTTTGTAAACCGATGAGGCAACCGCCCGTATACTATGTGGTTATCTCCCCGACATTTCCCTTTTCTTTTACATATATCAAGATTAACTTAAAAATATTTGCTTCGTACTGAAGTTAATATTATAGCCCGGACCGTACTGTACTTGAGTTGCTTTTTATGTTTGTTGACACAATTAAATAGTTTGAATTACAGATACTCAAATAACAATTAATTCAAAGCTAGTCAAATAATTATTTATAAATTTAATAAATTAACAAACGTAAATTTTCCTCTCGATCGGATAGAAAATAATTGAGAAATCCCAATCAATTTATTATATACATTTATTTGCACAACTAAGATGTTTTGGTTCACGCCGTCTTGGCGTGAACCAAAACACTTTGGCGTGAACCAATACATCTATGTATCTATTTAAAATAGTGAATTGATTATTTAGACGGATTACATTTTGTAATAATAACCCTAATGTGTCTATTCAAGTGTTTTATAAATTTCAGAAATTCTGGGTTTGACTTTCATAAATTGGCCAAAAATGTCTCGATTACCAAAAATTATCTATTTTTTCATGTTTTATCGCAATGACTCTAAAAATGTTTGATGAAAAATTCTGAAATTTCTTTAAAAGATGGTTAAGGATGTTAAAGAAATTTGAAAAAATATTCAGGAATTTAGATTTCTGCTACGTGACAGTTTTGGGCGGCCACACGATTCCAACCTATGAGGAGAGGATAGCAGAGCTAAATTAACAAGTATCTTAATTTGCATGAGCTAAATGTGATCTTAACTTAGGGCAAGCAAAGGGCAAATTTATCAGGTCCTATCTCTTTTTGTTTATTTTGCCGAGATTTTATTCAATATTTTTAGATGTGTGATCGATCATACGCTCTCACAACTAGTGAATTTAAAGGATGAAATTTATGCCTATTCATTTATTCATTCATCAAAATAAAATTTCTTACATATTTATCTACATATCTGTTTGCTGCGAGACTACGCGTTAAACTTTGCCCTCACAACTTGAGACGATTCAATCTCCATGTTTTTCAACAGCCTTTCCACTGAAAGGTATTAATTAAGATTTTTTTTTAATTTTTGAAAGAAATATTTTTCAAAACATTGAAAAAAAATTTTTTGGGTAATAAAAAAATAGCATAACTTTTTAAATAAATTTTAGGTTAGTTCAAAAAAATTTAAAAATTTTTAATTAAAAATCGAATTATTAAAAAAACAGCCAGAATAGGCGACAAAAAATAGAAACCTTCAAAATAGGTTTGAATAGGTAATAAAAAGTCCGTGTAAACAAAATATTTTCATAAAATTGTGATTTGAGTTTTGAAAAATAAAAATAATTTTTAAAAATTTCTACACTCTTTTCCTTTCTCATTACCAGATAAATCAAAATTTCACATTTTTATATTCATCTAAATCACATTCAATTTCTGACTCAAATATATAAATTGCCTCTTTTGTCTAATTTCTATTTTTGGATTAATTTTAACAAAAATAATTAAAATATTTTTTGTGGAATTGGAAGTGCCTTTTTAATTCTTTCATTTAATTCCCTTGTTAATTTTGGGATGGTAATTGTTACGTATCGACTTGCGGTTGTGCCCGATACTAACAGAAAGACTAACTAATAAAGGTTTATCACGAAGGTAACAATACAATAGAATAAGCGAGACTATGCGTTGGCTGCGACTAAGGACTGACTCGGTAACTGACTCCCCGACTACTAAAAGGCTTCGCCTTTTATACTAACACGCCACCCTAACAGTAATACTTGGACCTTTAATTATATCTATCGGAATGATTTTTGGAATTCGTTTTAGTACTGTAATTGATATATTATTTAATTCAATTTCATTAAATTATTTATTCAAGAGATTTTAATGAATTAAATATAAATAATATCACAAATTATATGTGTCTTTGTGAACTAGTAATTCTTATTGCTAGAAATATAAAAAAATATTTTTAAATTATAGGTATATAAAAAATCTTATAAAACTTATCAGATAAAATTATATAAAGCGATAGTCTTGTTAAATTTTTTTATTTTTTGTTATTAGTTGATTCTTTTCATTTAATCTATTAGATTATTAAGCTGAAGAAATTTTTTGTATGTTCATTGCTTTGTATTTAAATGGATTATCCTATTACAAAGAAAATATTATAATTAATTAAATTCAGAAGTATAACTATTAAATTATCTTAAAATTGAAACTTTTTAATCAATTTGTGCATAAATGATAGACAATTATTAATTAAATTTGTAAAAAACTCCGCAATCATAACCGTTATTTTGTTTAGGAATTTTACATAGATAATATTCTATGACTTTTTTTTATTTCATTACTCATTTTGACCAATATTACACTCAAATCTTTCAGTTATTTTAATCTTTTCATATTAAGAAAATCTTTCAGAAGCATTTTAAAGTTTTCTAATGTATAAATTAATAAAATTTAATGCAAAATTATTACATTCCACGATACTGGCGCGGTGAAGTTTAAATGGCGCGTGAAATTATATTTTATATAATTATTAGAGTCCGACATTTTAGGTTCCGACCTATTTTTTTGCAACCTTGTAATGTTGAGTAAAGCTCAAAAAACACTTATTTGGCACGGTACCATGCTCCTACATTGGACCTATTTGAGCCTAAAAACCTATTTCGGCTTTTTTGGACCTAAAACCTATTTGAACTTATTTTGACCTTTTTGGGCCTATTTTAGGTTTTTCGAAGATTTTTCTTTAAATTTGACTATTTTTAGCTAAATAGTGTACTTTTCCCCATGAAATGTCGAAAAATAAAAAAATTTGGAAGCGTAATTATCAAAAAGGTGAATTTTTGCTCATAAAGTATCTAAAATTTTAAAAATTTTTGCCTGCGGCGCCAAAAATTCAGCTGAGTTTAATATGGCTTTTATTTTTCAATGAGTCGTATTGTTTGAGTGATCTTCTAATCTTCTAATCTATGGTGGCGATAAGTTCCAAAACCCAAATTTAATGTTTATGAAGGGGCCACCCTGAATTAAACAGAATTCTTTGTTGTCGTATAATAGGTGTGTATAGAAAATTTGGGCTCTGGAAATTTGGGCTTAAGATTATTCGCAAAACCCGATTCGAACTAAACTATAAAGAACTATGTATAACTGCCGGTTAATAGTTACCGTATAAAGAGAGATGTCGTAAAAGTGAGATGAGGTAAAAGTGATATTGTCGTAAAAGTGATATTTTGAAATTTATTATGATAATTTTAATCAGATTAATCTCGTGTTGAAAAACAAAATACATTTACACTTTTATGCAGTTTTCATATTAATAAGTTTTATTAAGTATTAATAAGTTTTATTAGTTTATAGAAATTTTTAAGAAAAATTAAAAATTTTACTATCTTATTCCACAAACAGCTGTTCAACTATTTTTCATTCTCAATACTTTGCTTTTTTAGTCCAATGAGTATCATTATAAATTTATTATATATTATTTTAATTTATTTAGCTAAATTAATTATTCATTTGAATTATTAAAATTAATGCTAAATAATTTATCCTAATTTAACAATTTCTACCTTTTCGTAAATCAGAATACAAAAGTTTAAAATGATCAGAAATTTAACATGTTTTATTTTAAATCAGTTCATTGTATTATTTAGAGAGTCTAAAACGATTTCTTGTTTAGTTTCATATGAAATATGAAGATTTGAACTGTTGTGAATTATGCAATTTGTTTGATTAGTATTATTGTAAGATTTACATCCATAATAGGATTTCCTTTCTGTTGCCAAAAGGTGACCAATTATAGTCTTGGAAGAATAATTTCTGACTATTTTTAATCCTTAAATTTAAAATAAGATTATATATTTTTTAAAAGATAATACGAAATAATCTTAATGGAAAATTCTAAAAAATTTTATTTAAAAAATGTAGCCAAGTTGGCAAATTTTGTTGCTGTCTCAGTTTTCATTTGCTATTTTAAATTAAATTCTTTAACTAATTTACATTTTCTATTTCATCGATCTTTTATTATCAAACTACATAAATAATTTTCTTAATTACTTATAATATTATAAAGTTCTTGACATTGTTTACTGATATATAATACTAGTTATTTTAACATTGTATAATGTTTATCTAAAATATTTATGCCAATTTTCGATTAAATTTTTTTGTGTGTAGTCAGAGAAAAACAACTTTTTTCTCTTTTATTTGTCTTGTACTTAACTTTTCGGCTGCCTGCGTTTAATTCGCAGATGCGATGTGTTTTTTTACGTTTATAAATTTTCTATGTAGAATTAGAGAAAAATTTTTTTTTCTCTTCTATTCTTATTAAAGTAAAATTTTCGTTGCAAAACAAATTCATTTATTTTGTTTAAAAAAGTGCATTTTACCATTAAATTAGTATAGTTAATGTGTACTTCTTTTTTTTGTGTAATTCTTTTTTTGCTGTTCAATTTTTTCACTTCTTCTTTTAACTTTTAATTTTTTCATTATGTTTATAGATATTAAAAATTTATTGATATTCTTATTTTCATGACGATTCATTCATTACATTATGTGGATTATCATTAGCAAGTGGGATATGATTCTGGTCGTAAAATTTTTTAAAATTAAAAATTTTTTTCTTCAGTATTTTTAAGTAAATTGATTTCATCTACTTTCTATTGATATATAAAATTACTGAAGATTTTCTACACTGAGAAGCATAAAGTCTAAAACTATAAAAAACTATAAAATATAAAAATTATTTGCAAAAATTTTTAAAATTTTTTTTTTATAAATTTTTTTAGTTTGGATAGAAATCCTTTTAAAAAAATTATAAAGTTTATTAGAAGATTTAAACCAAATTTTTCAATTATATTTCGAAAGAAATATTTTAAAATTAATTTAAAAATTTAAATTGATCTATTAAATTAAATAAAATTACTTATATTTTTTACTTTTTATTTTTCATATTAAAGCTTTTTATATTTTTTAAAAATACGGCTTCAGTTTAATGAAATTGTCTAGCAGAGGAACAATTCAAACAAAAAAACCATAGAGCATATTTCTCTATTTATATTAGAAATCCTTTTAAAAAAATTTTAAAGATGGCCTGACCCATGGCCTGACCCATGCACTTGAACATCTTTTGTTTATGTACATCTTAAATTTCAATATAAAATATAATAGTCTACATCATAAAGATTACGAGAATAAGTAATAAAAGTCGAGAGAGAAAATTATATAAAGTATAATAAAAATTTGAATGAAAATTTTAATTAAATCATTAATTACCCAATTTTAAACCTAAAATAGTATCAATAAAAATTCCAATTCTTTTGTCATGATAATTATTAATTATTTAGTGATTTGTGGCTAAGCTATTTTTATTATTATTAATTACTCAAATAAATTATATTAAGTTTTCAACTAAAAATAAATAAAATTAAAAAACTTAAATCTAATTAATTTTTATCCCGTTACAGACGAAGAATTTAAATTATATTCATTTCTTCTTTGTCTTTAAATAACCTTGAAACATTATTTTATTTTTATGTATAATATTTAGGAAGGGAAGTTAGAAATAGGTCAAATACGAAAGTATGAAGTGTATTTTATCAAAAAAGTAGTATTTCTCTCATTTCTTAAATCTATTTAATACTTTCAGAAATATCCCAAATAGTCTCTGCTCACTTTAAAAATGGCTACCGAATTTGTACCAGAAGAATTCACGCCCTGCACCTCCTCGTGATTTTGAGGATATTGATTAGATAGAATAAAATTATTATAGGTATATGTACATTAATTGAATAAAAAATATCGATGATTTATCTCTTAAAAGAAACACGAAGACAATTAGTTTTAAAAAACTACATAATATTTTTATAAATTAGACTATAAATGATATACTTATATAAAAATACTACATTAATGTTTAATAATAGTACTTTATCTTAAGTTTAATAATAATAAATAGTATTATTATCAAAAAATAATTTTTACCAGAATCGGACAGTAGTATAATTGCACGATTTTTAGTAGATTAAATAAGTAATTAATGCAATTTTAATTTTAATTATTTTAATAAAATAAATGAAAATTAAATTTACATCTATTATTCATCATTTTGAGTAAATTTCAAAAAAAATTTTCTTTCGGCAGCAAATACGCTTCGGTTATTTATATATAAATAACCGCTTCGGTTTTTTGTATATTATTTTTTTATATCTTCTTTTATTTATATATAAAAAAGATCGACAATTGGTCCATTCTGAGATTTGTTTTATAGATTTGTTTTATCAAATTACACTATTTATACTTTTTCAATTTATACATTTAGTACTCGAATAAGAACACGTTCCTTTCTTGCAAATAAAATCTTTTTAACATCAGTGCATAATATTTTAACTTTTCTAATTCAGTATTGAAATTTTATTATTTTATTATAAATTTTATATAATTTTAGCATATAAGTTTATTATATACAATACCGTGTAATCGAGCAAGTTTTCCCTAGTTCCATAACTAATGAGAATAATATATCGATGAAACTCTCTTTCCACAAGATTTTTACTTTTATTTAAATAATTATTTGTTATTAATTCAGTTTAAATTTTAATTTTTAAATGTTACAATTTCAGCATTTTTAAAGTATTTTTTATATGTTATGGGTAATTTTGTGTTGTGAGAATGGCCCTGTCACACCCCAAGCGCAAATTTTCAGAATTTCATAAAAACCGAAATTTATTAAATCTTTTCGGCAAACTTAACATTAATATTAAAATTCAATTTGTTTATTTTAAAACTAATTTAAACTTAATTCAAATTTTCATTTAAACTAAATTCGAATTCGAATTTTTCCATAATACTTTTAATATATTTTTCTATATTTTATTTAAATGGAAACAATTTCAAGGAATAATAAAATGATATGATTAATAAACATTTAATTTCGTGTTCTTCAATAATGTTATTTTCATTGATAATAACTTGGTATCATTATTTTTTTTCTAATTTTTTTAAAATTTATTTTTTTTCTAATTTTTTTATAAAAAATATATCTTTCTATATTTCTCTATACTCTAATTATTTAGTATAAATTAAATTATTTATTAAATATTAAAATACAAAATAAATAATTTATTAAAGTAATAATAATTAAAATTTAATCCAAGTCGGATATTAATTTTTATTTTTTTATACTTGAAAAATAATATATTGTTGATTCCTTTTGGAGGTATTTTTACCATTTATTTATTCTTAAAATAAAATCTAATTTAGATTTATTAAATATTTATTTTAGCTATTTAAAATAATAAAGTATTTATCCTGCCTATTTTTATTCAATCAAGTCTAATTATATTATAATTATTATTTTTCATTTGTTGAGAATTATTAAATAAATTAATTTTGAAATTTATTAATTTAAAATAGACAGTAAAACCCATTTCAATATCATAATAACAATCTAAGTCAAACAACCAATAAATTTCTTTAATTTAATTTATTAATGTTAGTTTAATTTATTTAATTTCTTTAAATTATAATCATCTAATATTATAATAACATTTTTAATTTGTAATTTATATAAATTTTTTCGAAAAATGGATGTTTAGTTATTCCATCCCATCCTCCTTTTGGGTCATCTATTTTACAGTTTTTTATATATAGTCCATTGAATTTTGCAAAATTTTCCCTAAATAATTATTATTTTGAAATGTCACTTGAATCGAATTTTATTAAAATTTGTATTTTTAAATTTATAAAAAGCTATCGTTGATATTCTATCATCAATTTAATGAAGAAAAAAAATTGATTCAGCAACAAATCTTGTAATATATTTACATATTTCCTTAATTTTTTAAAATAGATTATTTAAAATTATTTCTTCTATTATTATTTCTTTTAATTGGGTTTAATGTTAATTGATACAACATCAAGTTTATTCAATAGAAAATTCACAACAATTTTATGTGTGCTTCGATTAAATACATATAAGCAATCTTTGAAACTTTATTTAATTGCTACGGATTAGTGTGTCCTTGATGAATGAGAGAGTGAGTAATTTTAATTAGTAATTAGCGTCGTAATTTTCTTTAATTGCGCACTCCTTTTTCTATTTTGTTACAATAAGGAAATTGATTAGTAATGGAAGAGAAAGGATGAGAAAGCATTATTGGCATTTTTAACTTATTGCGTATTTTGAATAATATATCAAATAAAAAATCACTGAAAGTTTTATACTTTTGTGGAAATATCTTTTCAGAAAATGTTCAAATGATGTTAAAGTTAAAAATCTTGGAAAGATTATAGTGACAGTTATGTTAACTGTAAGAAACGATGGCTATAAATGTGTTCCATTTGTATTTCATCCACGTAAAAGAGCTGAACTTCCTCTATACAGTATGAAAAAATTTAATAAATAGAAAAAATTGAAGTAAATTCTTTAATAAATCATTAATTCAATGATTCAGAAGTTAAACTTATATAGGTAATTGAGTTGACAACACTAAAAATATTGTTTAGAACAGTCATAAAAATCGAACATAAAAAATTTTAAATGTGGGAGAAAAAGGAGGAATAGTTTAAATAGTTTTTTAATTCTAAAAGTGTTTAGTCGGTATTTTGTATAAAATAAATGAATTTTAGAAATAATTTTAAACACTTTGGTTCTAATTTATCTGTGTTGACACCTATGGCTTTTCATAGACATATCTATAATCTCCCTCCAAGGCCGCGAATCTATATATTGAATGTTTTGTACGCCGAGAGAAATTAATTACACATGCCCTACTTTTCTTCAAATGAATGCAAAATATCTCCGCTGAGTAGACATTCTATTCATTTAAGTATGTCGGCCTATATACAAACTATTTCATAAATCAGTAAAAAATAACCAAATAATTTAATTAACTAAATGTTAAAATAATATTAATTAAAACATAATATTTATATATTTAATCCTTCAATCTAATAAATAATAAAATAATAATTAAAGAATAATTAAAATAATATTGTTTTAAAAGCTACGAGTATAAGAAGAATACAATAGGTACTCGGTGTAAAAAATGTCGAAATAGAACCAAGTGTAAATGCTCAGATAAAAATTAAAAATATATTTTAAATAATTTTATAATACTTTAACAAAAATTTTTGCAAATGAATTAGGTCTAATTTAATATCATTATAATTAATTTAATTTTTATATTATAAATTTTTCAGAGGGAAATATTTTAACTAATAAATTTATTTTAAATCAATTTATTTATCGTGAAACATTTAGTGAAATCAGAGGAGCAGCAACATTCATCATATGTCATATTATTTTAAGTTAAAGATGCCAAAAGAATAATATTGACCAAAACTTACCGTATTTAGCGATATAAAATTTGTTCGCGATTAGAAAATCATAGTTTTAATGGATAATTTTTTCCAAACTTGAGTAAGCTTCAAATTGATATAAAATTATTAAATAAAAATAAAAACTTTCGGAGCTGTTATAACTGAGGGTATATTCTAAAATAATTAAAATTTATTTTTATTTCTTAAATTGATATGAAAATTATAATATAAACTTCATTAAAAATTTATACAAAGTAATAATTAAGTAAAGTAAAATGATTGATATTTATTTCAATAATTGCTTTAAAAAATATTTATTTATATATATGTAGTATGTACAATGTTAACATAGATATTACTTATATAATTAAAATTACCTCAAGTTTGAGGAGGAATTGAAACTTTATGACATTAGTGAATAATTGGATATATTCAACGAGGACAACTCGTTGAATCCGACGAGGACAACTCCGGCAAGGTAGATGCAGATGATGATGAAGACGACTTCAATGATGTTACAAAAAACACTGAAGGTAACCACGAAAATACCAGAACTATAATTAACTATAATTGCAGGTAACACGACCGAAAATGGCGAAAACAATACTTTTGTTGATGACACTACTGAATGAAAAATTTAATTTTTTAAACGAATCTCTATTAAAATTTGATCTTTATTTAAATAAACGAATCTTTATTAAATTTGATAAAAATGGATATTGATTAAAAACTGGTAATAAGACAATATGCCAAAATAAGCTATTGGTAATAAGACAATCTTTTCTCCTCACACACTAATACCGAATGTTCTTTAAAAATTTTTTTCAGAAATATTCAATTTAATTTATTTTTAAAAATTAAATTATTTTTATTTTCAAATTTAATTTCTATCATAAATTTATTAATTATTTTATACCAATCTAACAACAACAAAACACAATCAGCTAATTTTACTTATTAAATTTTAAATAATTTTTCAACTTAAGAGACCTCAAATTTTTTTAAATTGCCAATCTTTTACATAAGATTGATTTTTTTCAAAATAAATTTCTAAAATCCTTATATAATTTCTAAAATAAATTTAATGTTTTAAAATTTTTACATTAAAAATACCATCTATTAAAAATACCATTATTACCATCTATTAAAAATAACATCAATTTATAAAAAATACCATATATCTATGAAATAATGACACAATCAACACTAACTAAAACCAGCCAGAACATTAAAACCAATATTTTCAATGCCTGAAAAACATATAGTTAAAGAAAATAAAATAAAAATTTAGAAACAGAAAAGTAGAAATGGAAAACATTTGAAGTTATTGCCATTTAAAACTGAAAAAACTAGTTATTTTCAGAGCTGAAACAATTTTTCAGTCTGACCTAAACGGCTTAAAATATTATTCATTAAACTTAAATTATCAAGAATTTATTAATCTAAGTGAAAATCATGTGTATATCTATCTCGCAATAATAACTCAATAGAAGCATGGCAGAATATATTATCAAGAATTATATTATCAAGAAATATATTATCAAGAACAATTAATTTAATCATATAAAGTTTAGTTAATAAAAATTACTTTGTTTATTTAATCAAATTAATTTTATCTTGGAGACATAAAAAGAAAGTTGAGATTAGGCTATGTATAATGATAACTACAATGAGATACTTTTATATACAATTAATTTAATCATATAAAGTAGAAGTAGATGAGGAAAAAGATAAAATAATAATCAACGCAATTAACATCTAATTTAAAATCTAAAAGGCTGTAAAATTATGCCTTCAAACTACAAGTGGAGCTAATTTTGGCACATCAAGAGTCAAAAGATGAGGACAACTGGTCATTTTGGGAAGACTTTAGAAATGGAGAAATAGTAGCAGTGCAATTTGTGCCTCTCCAATCAACCTCTGCTTTGGTAAAGCGTATGGAAATCTTCGCCGAAAACCTCTTGTCTGACTCTGCTAGATCTGGCACGATGAACGGCAAACTGATCAGAATGCTACTTGGAAAAGCAGATAGATCAGAGCTCCCGGCTCATCGCGCCAATCAGGTAGCTAGGGGGGTTAATTTAATTAATCGTTTAGGTGATGAACAGGCAAGAACGGCCGAACTTCTTCTTGACGATGTGCCACGTGTGGTCTTTGCTCAGGCGCCTCCGGGCACTGGGAAGACCTACACCGCTGCGTCAATTATGGCCGCCATCCTCGAGCGTGACCCCGAGGCTCGAATTCTTGCTCTGGCACCCCCAAACATTGCCGTCACAAAGCTCGTGGAAGAGATGGACAAGGCCATGGACAACTGTGGAACGCAAGCCAACGACATTGAACGAGAAGTGCAAGCCGAAGAAGAACTAAATGGAAGAGTTGGTAACCACAGCAGATGCGACTCAGGGCCACGAGGCAGATGTAACGGTAGTAGTAACAACCGTTTCTGAATTTCAGGAGAAATCTGCTGAAGGAAAGGAACCATTCTGGTGTGACCCAGACCGAGTGAACGTCAGCCTCTCAAGAGCCCGCTATGGATTGTTTTGATTGGTAATCTTCACATTCTGGAAGAAAAGAAAGGATGGAAAGAATTTTTGGCTGAGGCAAAACAAAAAATGATTATTGTTGGCCAAGACTACCTGGATGTCATCAGAATGGAAGGTGCGCAACACAACCAGGAAGGTGAACTCATGGATGCAACAGGTAAGTCAGTGCGCTGTGCTCCATACTACGCTGAAGGACGTCGCCATGTAAGTCGGGGAGCGTACCATCGTTATAATCCTTATTTTTATAGAAACGAAGAATTTCCTCAACTTGGTGCTGGCCCATCGAAAAGAAGCGGAAGAAAATGAATCACTTAAGAATTGAAGCTTTGGAAACGAAGGAGAAGAGTTTTTAAAAATGTAAATAAAAAATTAAATTTTAAAATATTTTTTTAAATAAGGGGATTTGTTGCTCTAAAAATCATAATTTTCCTTTAAATTCACACACCATTAGGTCTCCTCAGCTCTCCCATCTCTTTTAATCTCTTTAATCCTCATCCTTTATCATCTCTCCAATTTGGCAAAGTAAGGGAATGAATCCGGGGGACAAACACATGAGAGACCAATGCCTTCAATTCTGAGCGGACTGAAAGGGCATATTGTTTAGGAGATGCGCGGAGGACTGCCAGAACGTCAGTGGGCAGCACCCACCAGTCGTTCCGGTTTACCTACACTCCCAGTTCGCAAAAATGAGTTGACACACTTGACCGTTAAATTACGGAAAGTCAGGTACGGTCTCAAGTGATGTTGTCGAAGGAGGAAGCCCAAAAATACCAAAATCTTTTAGTTTAAATCTCTTTATTTTCCTTTTCATTTTAAGATCGAGGACGATCTTATCAAAGGGGGGAGCTGTAAGGAAGACTTAAATGGTCCAATATTAAAGTCCCTTACTCTAGAGCAACAAGTCATATCCCCTCTTATAATTAATCCCGCCTATTTTAATCACTTATAATAAATTGTATCTCCCTTTTAGTGAGTCGATTAAATTTCTATTTTTATTATTATAAACTTTAAAATGATATTTTAAAATGTAAAATAAATGTTCGTGACAGTCTAGTTTTGTTTATGATTATGTTTATCTCTTTCGGCAACGAAAGAATAGTTGAGTTGATCCGATTAGTGATGAGTGCGCTGGCCACGCACGAGCATCCCTCTGCCCCAACACCCTTCTAACTTTACTTTCATAAATGTTTTAAAAATTTTTACAAATGAAGTTAAATTGATTTATTTTAAAATTTTTAAAATCTTTTAAGGAAAATGAAAATAAATTTAAGACTACAAATGTTAAAAATAAGGCAGTTTCTTAAGTTTTCAAAAAAATTTTTATTCAAATTTATTATTTGGACAGTAAATAAGCTTTTTCTGTAATTATTGTAGTGGCTCATATAGCAGCCGGTACAGCTTATAAAGACACTACGAAAATCTGCATTGTAAGTCTCGTACAAATATTAAAGAAATTTTTTTTTGTTTCAGAGATCTTCAGATAAATCTTTTTAATAAATCTCCTCTTCACAATCATTTAAAAGAAAAAATACGCCGGTACCAACATGGTCCATGGAACAGCGTATATTATTTCATTGTTATACATCGTATATATGACGAAAAATAACACCATGCTATATAGAAAAGTATAGGTGACGATCTTATTAGTAACTATGACAATCACAAGATATAACAATTGGAGTTGTAAGAGGTGTTTAGTGAAAGATTTAAATTACTTAATAGTTTGGCTGGTTGATATTAAGGATGGTGATCTTTTGGGCAGGGGCTTTTCTGTGGTAAAAAGTAACAGGAGAAAAATTTAAATAAGTTGAGTATGTATCTTGCTATAGGTCAATCTCCCAAGCAGTCAATAAACTCCGCTTGTTTCCTTGTGAAATTACTCGGCTTGATTTTCCTCTTATTAAAGCAATTATTTAAAATAATTGCATTTATATTTATTCTAAATTTTAATTTTTTAATTTTTATTTTTTGAATTTTATTTAATATTTTCCAATAAATCTCTCAATTTCTTTTGTTACTCATTGAACTAATTTCAATTCTAAACTCTTGTCTTTACAAATATTATTTTACTCATTGAACAAATTTCAATTCTAAACTCTTATTTTTTCAATTTATATCTAGATTTTAAATTTTCTGCTGGCATTCAGTTTGCGGTCGTATAACGGAGAAGTACCCTAAATTTTACAATTAATTATGTCGGGCCTTATAAGACAACTAAACAAGAGGTTATATAAAAATTTTATTTTCTAGTATTCAATTTCAAGTAAACAGACGTGGCCCCACAATTCCAAATATAAATGATATACTGACTTCACCCCTCAAAATTAAGAGACGAAAAACAAACGCCATACATAATGCTGGTGATATGGGTAATCAAGCGGATTTTTTGAATTATATTTTTTGTAATTAAAGAAAGACACACAAAGTGCCATTTCCCAACAGTGCCTTTTTCTCGCTCACAGTGCCATTTCCCAATCAATTGGTCTCTCCCCGTACATGTTCAATTCCCACAAAAATTGCCATATCAAGATCAAACCATTATGATTTGCGTAAAATTTGTATATTTTATTATTCAGTTTTAAATTGTTTATATAATATTTTATAGTTATTTTAAATGTTTTGTTATTAAGTACCAACAAAAAATTTGAGATCTTCCCGCAAAGGTTCTGTAAAAAGGTTCCCTCATATTGGGCACCTTAAAACAAAATGTCCAATTATTCATGAGCAATTCAAGGAAACTAATCTGGACGGGGTATTTTTTAAATAATATAATTCTAAAAGTAAAAAATTTTTTAAAATAAAATGAAATAATAAAAATAAAATATTTGAATAGAAATCGTTATTGACGAGGACTAAGCTAATGGTAAAAAAATAAAATAAAACTTGAATATTATTTGAAAAAAATTTCTAAATGTATCGTGTTGGATTATAATTATAGAAATGGATTAGAATTATCCCAGAACGGAAATTTAGTTTATTTTTAAAACAGAAAAGAAGATAATGAAAAATAATTTGAATGATAGCTGATATGTTATCACCCCCGATGTTGGGAACTTGATAAAAGAGGAGGTAAGTTATTAAAAAATACTTTAAAATAATTTTAATCATACATTATTGAGAGATTTCTCTATAATAATTTAACAAAAATACTTCATTGGAAGGAAACACAGGAATAAAAGTTAAGTAATACGTACATATATAAAATATAAAAAAATATAAAACATATATACAAAACTACATCAACAACTGTCTATTCGCCTATGACCTTGAGGAGTAAGTGATGAGAGAAGAAAGAGATCTAATTGGTAATTTATTCAAATGATTTTGTAAACATTTTCTTGATTTTCTTTTAATTTTTAATTTAGATTTATTAAAACAGATACAACATTAATGTTAAATTTAAATAATTAACAATTAAATTATTTAAACTATGTTATTATTTCCTAATAGAATAAAATATTATATAAGTTATAAAGTATGTAATATTAATATGTACTATTTTTAAATATGTACTAATTT
Source organism: Meloidogyne arenaria (assembly GCA_036172955.1). NCBI lineage: Eukaryota > Metazoa > Nematoda > Chromadorea > Rhabditida > Meloidogynidae > Meloidogyne > Meloidogyne arenaria. The sequence goes on along the minus strand of JARQAB010000015.1, from coordinate 3,019,010 downwards.
TTTAGATGGATTTTTTCAAATGGATCAAGAATAACAACATATCAAATAAGAAAAGAAATTTTAAAAAACAGCGCAAAATCATTTCATCCTATTCAAATTAATCTTTGTAAATATATAAATTCTTTAATATTATTTGAGAATAAAGGAATTTTTATATGAAAATGATTGCTGATCGTGGCTGATCCATAATATGTTGTAGATTTACCTGAAAAAGATTATGCATAATGACATCTTTGAAAACAATTTTTGATAAAAAATCAAACAAAATAATATATAGTAATAAAACAAAAACATCTTAAAAAGAAAAAACAACAAAAACAAAACAATTTTCAAACAAAACAAATCAACAAACAAACAAAACAATTTGGAATTTTCGAAATTATCAAAATTTGTAAATTATTGGATATTTTTTAACAAAATTATTAGTTGATAAATTTATTGAATAAAATTTATGTTAAATAGTTAATAATTGAAATAATTATGTATTAATATATAAAAATTGTTTACAAATGGTGTTAATGAAACGAATGAATATTTTTAATATGAAAGTACACTCAGCAAACTGAGAGTAACACTCAACATTAATAATGATTGGAAAAATTAAAAACTAGAACGAGACCACTCCGGGGATCTTTTCTGAAAGAGAATTTTGAATTTTCGAGGCTTAAAAAGGATTTTTATGTGTTGAGCCAGAAGAACTCCACTTATTATTTACTTATTTTATTTACTGCAATGCAGTGACAAATATATAAGCATGAAACACAAAAAAAATAACGTTAAAAATGTTTACAAATTCTGTAAAAAAATATATATGTAAATGGTAACAATAACAAAAAAATATATTTTAGCAACATTAATGTTTTGGAGAATATCGATGTTTGGGATCAGAGCTGCACGAAAAATTTTCGTTTCGTTTCGTTTTCGTAGACTTTCGTGGATTTTTGATGATTTTCGTTTTGTTTCGCGTTTCGTTTAAAAATAATTTTTTTCGTTTCTTTCGTTTCGTATTTCATTAAAAATATATTTTCGTTTCGTTTTCGTTTCGTAACATGCCATTTTTATACGAAAATGACGAAAAAATATTTGATATTTTTAGACGATTTTTTTACTATTTTGTCGTATTTTTCAGCTAAAAATTGTAAATTTTTCTCCCATAAAATAAAAATTCAAAAAATTTTGCCTACGGCGCTGAAAATGGAAGAAATCTGGTTCCTCTCTTCGAGCTAAGGAGATTGTGATTACGGCCAGAAATTTTTCAGCAAGTTATAGCTTTGCGCCGCTATAGCCGCGCGTTGTCTTGGGCTATACCAAATTTGGGATGTCCCTATTCTGAGATTTGGGATATCTCTTAAACTTTAGTCTGTCCTTGTCCCCCAAATCTCCTAATAACCCCAATTCTGATAGATATCGGGAGATTTGCAGGGAGAAAAATCTCAATTTTGCAAAATTGGATTTTCTTAATACTCCTCCAAATACTTGAATCTCTTTATATCCCTTTTACTCCCTGAATAACACCATTGTTCTGATAGATAATCTAAATCCTCTAAATCCCTCGGATATTTCCCAAATTCTCCAATATCCCTTTTAAACACCCAAATCCCAGAATATCTCTGTTAATATCTCCAAATTCACCTCCCTCTATATCAATCCAAATCCAACTATGTACCATAACTTGCCTTAAGGCGGAAATCTATATCCTTCTTCATCTTTATATCATTTATCTATATCCTTCCTAGTGAGACGATGGGAAAAATTATCACCACCCCAATGAAATAGGCGTACTGAAGTGGAACTGATTAATCCCGTACACGTAGGTCAATTAACCGGCATCATTTTAGATGTCCGCAGGGACAACAAAGGGAGGAATAACCCATCAGAAGTGCAACATGATTGCCAATGGCATGAAGGTGGCACAGAAACTCCCGTTGTGTCAACTTGGGAACCGAACTGCTCTGAAGATGGGACAACCAGTACAATTGAGTACGGTTTGTTTAATGAGACTACGGTAGTTGTTTGTGACGAAGCTGGTCAGGCAAGTTTCGCACAATTTTTATCAACTTTAACAAACTTCCCCAAACTAAATAAACTATTTATAGCAGGTAATAGGAGGCAGCTTTCTGTATATTTAGAGGAGTTCCTGGAGGCAGTGCGCAACGGATTGGGGCTCGATACCATCATTTGGAACCTGGATGAAGCCCCTGGGGTGGACAGGGCAACCTTGGAGATCAACTTCAGGTCGCATCCGGAGGTAACGGCATGCATTGAAGCCGGAGCGTACGCCGCACACAACGAACGCTTGACTCCTGGAAGAACTGCAGCAGAAATGGACAGACTCACTGGTCAGACACCGATCAACCTCCCTTGCAAGAACATGCCACTGGTACTGATCCATCAAAATGATCCGATGGTCCAGGACACAACATCATTTTCAGCCAGCAACCCGGAGCAAACTCGAACTGTGGTGGACTTGCTCATGGTTTTGCGGACTCGCTTCACAGGTACGGTAAGAGTAATTTGTTTTTACGCAGGTCAGGCCAAAGAAGTGGGTGTTGCGTTGGCAGAACGGGAAATGGCGGACATCATTGTTTCAACAGCTGATGGATGCCAAGGACACGAAGCAGATCTGGCAATCGTCGTCACAACAAAGGCAAGATTAACAACAGTTGATGGAAGTGGTGCGTTTTGGAATGATGAGAGAAGAGTAAATGTGGCGTTGAGTAGAGGGAAGTTTGGGATGGTGGTGATCGGCGACTTTAAAATGCTTTGGACTGCAGGTTTTGGAAAAGACCGTGGCTGTGACACCAGACTACTGAAACAATGGCAGACCCTGAGGCAGAATATGAGAATGGAGTACTGGTTGGACCGAATGGAACTTTTAGAGCATCAAAGAACATGATAGCAAAGAACATAATAGCAACATCAGCCGAGAAGTGCCAGCAAGTGAGTTTGCCAACCTTGGATTTGGACAACCATCAACATCACAGCCGTCAACAAGCCGAAGGAGTGGACAACAACCCCGACTTTGTCATCGATGCCGACGCTCTGGACACCTGGACAAAGACTGCTTGGGAAAATTACCACCACGAAGGAATGAACGAGGAAGAGGCAGAGGACACGCTGAAAATGACACTAGTGCTTCCTGACCCCCGTTTACTTTGTAATTTTTTAAATTTTTTTTATTAATTTTCCTAAAAATATTTTAATTGAATTTAATACCTCACCTTACTTTTATTTTTTTTAATTTTTAAATCATACTTCAAAATTTGTATTTTAATTATTTTTTTAGTGATATTTTACTCAAAATTATGGTAGACTCACTTTGTAGTTTTTTTACCTCAAATTTATATATTTTTATCGATAGTGATATTTTACTTTATTTATACCTCAAATTGTATTTCTTTTTCAGAGTGATTTTTTTAATCTTATACATATATTCCAATAGCAATTTTTTTAATTTTAATGTATTAGTCATTTCAAATTTTAATTTTTTCAATTTTCCAAAATTTTTGTTATCCACAATTTCTATTTCATTTTTAATCACTTCAATTTTTATTTTTTTTAATTTTCCAAAAAGATATGCCTTCCCTACTAAAAAAATCTTTCCTTTCCATTCACCCCCTATAAAAAAACAACAAAAGAAAAGAAATGAGAATCAACACTACAAATAGAATAATCAAGAACTTCAAAAAAAAGAAAAGTAAAGAAAAAATAGAAAAGAGAATGAAACTTCTAAAAAAGGAAAGAAGTAAAGAAGTAAAGCAACGAGAATAATCAATACTTTAATTTTTTTTCAAAAAAGAAGAAAAAAGTTTTTAAAAAGAATCATCAAAAAAAGGAAAAGGAAATAACAAAAAAGACAATTCATCAGACTTAAAAATGGGGACCATTTTCATGGGGAGAGGAGGTGTAAGGCATATCCGACTTTAATTATACATTAATTATTTACCATTTATTATTACTCTGCGATTTTGTTTTTAAAAAAGCGATTTTGTCTTTTTCCATTTTATTAAGTCAAATTTAACTAGAAAATTTTTTAAATATTCGTTTAAAACCTTTTTTCTAGATTTATTTATTTATCTTCGTATTTATAATGAAGGGTCCTATCTTCAACATCTTTCGGAAAACTTTTATCGAAATATATAATTTCATTTCAATTTTTTGTATAATAAACTTTTTTTCAAAATAATTTTATCTTAAAACTAAAAAATAATTTATAATTAAAATTAATCAGTTTGAAATATCTTTTTTAACAATGAAAAATTTATTGAAATGTCTGATACCTTGCTAAAAATTTTCTGAAATATATTTACATTTTTTTCTTTACTTATGCATGCAAATGTGGAGGTGACTTTATTAAAAAAGATGACAAAATTTCTGTTCAAAAGTTTAAAATCTAATCTATTTATTATAATTTGTGTCTCAATAATTTTTTAAATTGACCGTTATTAAATTGTAGATTTTAAAGTACTTTCTGTGATATACATACATATTCTATTCTTTTGCTAGGAGCTGAGAGAAAATATTTTGACTAATCGAAGAATAAGTGTAGGCCTGATTAGCAATAGCTTTTTCAAAGGCATGACCTGCCCTACCGCTCAATTACGTTTCAAGAGCCTCAATTCTTTTTCCATCAGGCCAGTCCTCTGTTGCAATATTGAATTTCTTGAAAAATTTCTTAATTTCAAAATTTCCTTCAGTTCTATCCAAATCAAGAATTGTATCCAACAGAAGCTTTTCTGTTGGTCTGCAATGTGTTTTCGGGAAACATCACAATGTTGTGATAATAAATAATATAAAGATCGTTGAACAAATTTTACAAATTATATAAGTCAAATACATATAAAGTCTTTATCGAATAATCTTAATCAATTATAATATTCTATTTTTGTGATTATTTTAATAATTTATAAATATTTGATAATAAATTTTAATATTACTAATAAATTAATAATTTTAAATTTCGTAATATTAATAGACTATTCAGTACAGAATTGTTCATCTCTATAACATTATACATTTAGAAATTGAAGCAATATAATTTAGAAAATATCTTTAATACTTCCAAACTATCAAATTCCCAAAAAATTCACAATAAAATAATTGTTGATTTTTCCTTTGTTATTTTTTAAAAATTTATCCTCCGTTTTTCGTCATATTATATTTTACTAATTATTGATCTTTTCAAACTATTTAAATTTAATTACTTTTTTGATTTTCTGTCTCTTGCTTAAATTATTTACTAAATCCATTAATTGTCAATATTTGGGTAGTGTAGTAAAAAGATTCTAGCTTCCACTAAGCTGCACAAATAATTTATGGCCTCTTCATGAAATCTGTATGTTTTAATAAGCTCATTATCACATTCATTGAAAATCATACTTGTATAAAGTATATTTAATAATTTTTATTTTAATAAAAATAACTGAAGATACATAAATAAAAAATTTAAAATGCAAATAAAAAATTTCAACATGCAAATAATACAGGATATGGAAGCAGTCTAAATATTTGGGTAGTGTAGTCTAATAAATAAAATTTTAATTTAATTAATGTTCAACGTATTTAGAAAATTTTGTAGCATAATTATTTAATCTTTGTGAAAAGCAACACAAGTGGTAAATAAAGTCTCAATAAGTATTCACGTTTTCACGTCTTTAAAAGTGCTCACGTTTTCATCAAGATGATATCATAAGTGTTAAATCAAAAAAATAAGATGAAATAAATAAAAAAATTATTAGAAACTAATTTGAATATTCCCATTAATTTATAAATGAAAACCAGCAAAAAAAAAAAAAAAAAAAACCAAAAAAAACCATACCTACATCAGTTTGTTCTATAAAATAAAACCTTAGCTATAAAACCTTATAATTACTAAATTTTTTTAATATTTTATAAATATTTAATGGACTAAATAAAAAGACTACTTCCTATATCCTAAAATTATAATATATATACATAACTTTTTTATATAACCTACTTCTTAAAATTATAATATATTTCTTGAAATTTAATTTTTTTAACAAATTAAAATTAATTTTACATCATTATGCCCTTTATAAATCAAACAAAAAAATGATGTCAACTTGGATATGATATTCCTTTTATGCATCGTTGTTTATTAAATAATTAATAATCTCTGATTACTACCGTTTGGCGCGGGTTGGATTGATTATAATTGAATAGTTAATAGTGCTCAGAAATTAAAAAAATTATTTGAAAAATTTATTATTACAAAATTCTATATAAGTTAATGGAAATTGTGAAATCTTAGATATCATTTAAAATGATAATTAATAAAACTAATTATCTTTATTTAGATAACAGCGTTTGCTAACTAATGTTACTTAAAACGTTAAGTTTAGAATATAATCAGATGATTTTGTCTATTGATATAATATGAATAAAAATTATAGAAAATTAGTAATGTCAATAAAAATTATAGAACAGAAATCAAATAAAGTTAAATATAAAAACAGAAAATAATGTATTTATGTTTTGAAAAGATAAAATATTAATTAAAATAACAATATTAATTTCATTTTTATCAGCATCTACAAGTAAATCACTTCTTGCATTTTGCGAATCCCTTAATTAATCATTTTGCAGATTTACAACAGAGATCAAATAGAATCATTTAAACAAAAAATAAACAATAATGTAAATATTTTAAAAAGATAAAATAACAATTAAAATAATAATAATATTTTTATTCATAATTACTATAAAATAATAAAAAAAATAATTCAGTAATCGTGAGGAATGCGATTACCAAACAAATTTGTCAAATTGATTTTAAAGTCTCACAGTTGATATCTGGTCGAGTAGTTCTGCAAATACTTACCTTACAGAGGTTTCCATTAATTTTTAATGATAAATATATTCCTTATAATTATACTTGACTCGTCAATGGATTGATTAGATTAGGAAAGGAGGAATTGTGGTTTGAACGAAACATTTTCAAGGACAACATAGAATCAGCAATATTTTGAATATTTTAAAAAATTTGGAAGTTTAGTTAATTAAAAGAAACAAATGTAATGTTATATAGAGGCTTCTGAAAATTTCTGAAAGAACGATAGAAAATTAAAAATTTTTTCATTATTATAATCTAATTTAATTCAAAATATTTTCTACCATTTTTTAGTAAATTTTTTCAACCAATTTTAAATTTTTAAAATCTCCGTTAGAGAAACCAACTTTGAAATACAAAAAAGAATTACAATCTATTATCAAATAATCTTATATTTATAACTATCCAGTGTTTTTCTTAAAAAAAGTTGAGGATCCGATACACACAAAGCTGAGGATCCGATCTCTTGAGGATCCGATACACACAAGCAGTATTATAATTAATAAATTAAAATACGACTAAATAAATTAAATACGGTAAAATACGATACTAAAAACAGACTTAGTAATAGGATAGGTAAGACAAATTGCATCACATAAATATCGGAGCCCCGTACGGGTCATCAGAGTACCCGTTATCTAATCATTACGGCTAGTACTATGCAAGAACTATGCAAAACATAGTTTCAAATATGGTAAAATTAACAATATTTAGAAATTGTTTTTGAAACTCTCAATTTCATTCGTAGTGTGAATGAAGTTTCTTAACACCTAAATACATGGACTAAAAAATAAAAGAAACGTAATAACAAAAATAACATATCAAAGATAACATACATTCTATTTTTGTTTGATAGTTTATTAAATAAAATCTTTATAATCCAAGATATTAAAAATTAAAGTCGTTAAATTTGTTTACATTTTAATAAATATATTAATCGTGAACTTTCCAAAGTTTACTTAATGTTAGAATGTTATGTGTTTTAAGAAACTGTGGACATCAGTTTCACAAAATTTGTCGTGACAAAGTTTAATGAATAACTAGTAACCATATGGTAGGGTCGAATGATTGATTATTAAATATAAATATAATAAAAATAAAATTCTTATATAAAATATTGACTTCGTTAAAAATTTAACACCGAAATAGTAAAATTACTTATACATATAATAGTACTTAAGATATTAGTACATTTACCTACTGGCTAATAAAAGGATAGAGATACTTATGCATATTATTATTATTGGCAAACATAGAGTTGGAATATAATAATTAAAAATAATAAATAGCCGATGTAAATTGAAATTAAGTATTCAAAAAATTATAAAAAACAAAAAGAAAATTTTCAATTAAAACAGAAACTTTGTAATTAAATATAAACCAGCAGATAATGTCCATCATTATACATCAATATACAAACATAAAAGCGACTTCAAAGGAGTAACAAGTAAAGAATTGAGATCAAAATAACTGCTTTTGTGTAGAAGAAATTGGGACCGGAGCAGAGACCCGTACAAAATGAATATGAACTACTCGAATAAAGACTATTGAAAATAAGTAGTGCGTATTTTTTACAAAATTAATTTCCGCCTAGTAACCAGGGCTGGGCGCAATTGCGGATTGCGAGTTGCGGATTGCGAGTTGCGGGTGCGGATTTTTAAAAAGAAATTGCGAGTTGCGGATTGCGAGTGCGGATTTTTACGCAATTTTCACGCAATTTGTCTTATTTTAAAACGTATAAAATTTATTTGGCGAAATGTTTAAACTAATTATTTTCGGAACGTCCCACTTGTGTACCGGCCGTTTGTGTACCTGGCCATATTTTGGGCTATAACTTTTTCAATTCTTAATTGATTTAAATAAATAATATATCAATCGAAAGCTCTGGTTGTGAGGATTATTTTCGCCAACAGGATTGATTTGATCAGATCATGTTACAAAAAGTTACAGACAGATAAAGATCAAAATCACGATTGAGCGCATTTATCGAGATATAACTTTTTGTAACATGATCTGATCAAATCAATCCTGTTGGCGAAAATAATCCTCACATCCAGGGCTTTAGATTGATATATTAATCATTTAAATCAATTAAGAAAAGAAAAAGTTATGGCCCAAAATATGACCAGGTACACAAACGGCCGGTACACAATGATCCCTCGCCGAATTATTTTTGTTAATTTCGGCACCAAATTATCGATTTATGATTTTATTTTGTTTTTAACAAATTTTAACAAATTAGAAAGCTTTTGCGAAAATATAGATTAAATGTCGTTGAATCCAGGCAACTGGTGGTTTTATTTCAATCGAATTAACAAAAGTACAGCAAAATGTAAAATTGCTGAGTGCAATTATATTAAAGACTACTGCCGGACTTATAGCAAATGATCTTAGAAAGTTTATTACCAAAAAACCTCGAAATGTTATTGACGCTTCACCATAATTTGCTTATATACAATTTTAACTATATAGTTTGAAGTGTTTAAATTTTCTATCTCCATTTTTAAAAATTGCGGATTGCGAGTTGCGGAAATTGCGTAAATTGCGTGGTTTTTTGCAGGTGCGAGTTGCGGATTGCGGGTGCGGATTTTTAAAAAAAATTGCGAGTTGCGGATTGCGAGTTGCGGAATCTTTTTTTTCGATTGCGCCCAGCCCTGCTAGTAACTCAAATATCATTTAAAGAAAAATAAAAATATCAAAAATAATTTTAAAAAAGACAAAACAAGATAAAATAATAAGCATAAAACGGTTGGAGAAAAGGAAAAAAATTGGCCTTTGGTTGTTTTTAAAAATGTTTCTTTTTAACTGTTTCTTTATACATTTTTTTGGCAAAAATTTGTTTTATTTTTGATACGATGTTTCCGAAAATGGAACAAAAATAAATTAATCAATATTTCTTGGGACTAGACATTTCTTAAAAAGGAGATCAAAAGTTTTTTTGTATCCATTTTGGTATTACAATTTGTATATACATATCATTTTTAGTAATACATAAATAATTACAGCATACATTCTTTTTTTGTAATCGTTAAAAACATAACAGCTTTTTGTTAAGGGAAGGTTAAATGATACAACTAAAAATTTTTACTAAAATTGCCTAAAGAACTTGTAGCAATTATCGTAACTAATGTGTGTAAAATTGTTTTAGTCGGAAAAGAAAATCTGATTTTACAGCAAAGATAGATGAACAATTCGGAGATATCATGTTATTACTAGTACAAATAAAATTTTAATAAAATGAAAAATTCTTAGGCGTATATTAATCAACTTTTTCCTTAGGAAGTTCAACAGAAGTGTAAATCATTCAAGTCATGGCAACAAACAAGCAAACCTGTTGGATCAACGAATTCAACAATGCAAATATAACAAACAAGGATATTTAATTTGATAGCAATGTAAATAAAAATTAAAATTTTTAAATTAAATAGAATAATATTAAAATAAGAATTATTTAAAATAAAACTATCTTTTAAAAATCTTTGTCCTATCTTAAAAATCTTTTGCCTATTTACACAATAAAATAAATTTATTTAACTAAATATTTAAAACAATAATACAAGTACCTAACATTAACAATTTGATTATTCAGACAATAATATCAACAAGTAACTATGAAGAACCATAATCAGAAATTAGAATTAAATTTAAATGATTAATAAAGAGCAATTATTAACAAAATAATAATGATGATAAATTCAAGATAAAATAACATAAAAAATATAATAAACTATAAATGACATATAATTTAGAAATTTTTATAATTTTAGCTAACCGGCAAACATACATTTATAGAAAAACTTATGAGAAAAAGAAGTAAAAGGCAGTTTTTTTAATTTTGAATAAATTTGAAAATTCTGAAATCATGCTGGTCTACTTTAAATTCAAATTATCCATTAATATTATTATAATTAATGGATAATTGTCAAATATTATAATTTTCAAAATATAATTCTGAATACACAGGATCAACCTCGAAATTTTTAAAGGTTGAAAGGCTCCCTTACATTTGCGTGATTTATTAACGCGTATAACAAAGTAGCAATGTCTTACAATTGGGGTGGCAAACGATGAACCACTACATTAACTTGAAACTTTAAGCATACTATATTCTATATATTAAATATAATAACTATATTCTATATATTATATATAAATAACTATATTCTATATATTAAATATATCATCCTTATTTACATTAATTAGCTGGAATTGAGTGTATGTATGAGTAAAAATTATCTAGTGAGAGATTACTAACACAAAAAATAAATTATATACAAATAACTATATTCTATATATTAAATATACTTTCTTTGTTTTATTCTTTTAATTTAGTGGCCAAACATTCGAAAAGTGAAGCAGCCCCATGTAATGTTATAATAAATTGTATGTGTCAGAAATCAGTGTTTTCTTCGTAATTAATCGCCTTTTGTGACGTGTTGGCTCTTTATTTGTAATTATTAGGTCGGGTCATAATTAGTGTCGCTTTTTTTCGGTTAAATTTTTAGGGGTGTCATTTTACAAACTTTCTTTTTTCTTATTAACTAACATAAGGATCTGAATCTATTCTTCATTTTAATACACCGTTTAGCTATATATGGGTGATATTCTTAAAGTTATGATTTTTTGAATTACACTACCTCGTACAAGCATTTGCACCATAAATTTTAAATTACCAAAAATGAAACATAATAAACAAAAACTCCTAATGATCTAGTCAACCGGATCGTTGTCTATGATAGACAGCAAAGAATAGGGTTTAGGCTTTATTAGGAAGGCCGTATGACTCTCAGAAGCAAACATGGTCGAGGGAGCGGGTGTCATTGAGAATAACGGTCCTGCTCGGCCGGCTTAGATGGAATCCGGTTATTTCTACTATTTCTATAATTATTCTACTTACATATTTCTATCTGCTCTATACATACAGCAACGCTTGACTGAAAAAACGCGGGCTGCGCTTAAGGAGAGCAAATCAAATGCCGCGTTACTCACTTTTACGAAAATGAAACAAACGAGGCGACACTCCCCCAAAAACGTGTATCTTATAACTCAGCGTAAAATCATCCGATCAGCATGATCTAAACGGTTTTTTAAATAACATACAGGGCTTATACTAAATCCGAAGTATGAAGTCTGTAAAACGTGTCGAACCCGGAATTCGAATTTCGACATTTTCGAAAAATTTAGACTTTTCGGATTAAAAATTCGACATTGTGCCTGACGGATAGAGATTTTGAAGAGCTTTCGAATGATATATCACACTAACTATTATCATTACATATACTTGAGAAAATTTAATTTTCGATGATTTAGGGAATTTTGATATTTTCGATCAGAACACCCTGAATACCTAACCAAAAATTCTCAAATTCTGGGATCCTTTAGAACATACTCTGACATATGATTCGTAATGAAATTAAAAAAATTTTCAAAAAGCTTAATTTTAAAAATCCAAAAAATCAAAATTAAAAAAGCGACACTAATTATGACTCGACCTAATAGTAATTATATTTGGTTATGCTGGTGGTTTTCGAGGATACGTGACTGGAGTTAGGCTGTATTTTGTATATTTTTCTTTTTTATAATATTTATAATTTAATTTTTAAATAAAATTTATTAAATTTGTAAAATTTTTCAATATTAAATTATAATTTCTAATTAATATAGACCTATATATAATACATAAATTATATTTTTATTACTAATGCCTTCTTTTTAAGGTCAAAAATCTGAATTTGAAAATAATAGCTCATTCGAAAGAGCTCGTCGAGCTGAGTCGAATAACACCGAAATCATGAAATCAGACTTGATTTGACAAAGTTATGACCGTTTGCATTTACCACTTCCACAAGGTTTTTCGACCTATGGTTTTTCGATTTTCAATCGCCTGTATATCTGCGAGTTTTCGCGTCCCACCAAAATTCTTGCATATTTGAACACAGCTCGGCAGAAGAATCAAATGGTATAGTATATAGTATGAGTTCCGATCTCGGTGGACCTATACTAAAGCGAGCCCATTAACTGGAATAATTGATATAATTCAACATCCCGAACATAAAAATTTCGGTTCTACTTGACTTTATGAGTCCAATCAAACTTTATGAGTCCAATCAAAAAATAGTTGGATTTTTCTTGGTATTGCAAAGTAGGGGTATGGATCCAAAACATTTCTTCATGTTCGGGACCTAAGCCCACTGGGTCTGGGACCATTCCTTACCCTATCCCTCGAAATTTCTGAAAGTTATAATCGTTTTTCTGAAATTTTAAACAATTGGCTATAACTTTAAGAAATTTCGAGGGATAGGGTAAGGAATGGTCCCAGACCCAGTGGGCTTAAGTCCCGAACATGAAGAAATGTTTTGGAACCATACCACAACTTTGCAACAGCAAGAAAAATCCAATTTTTTGTTGATTGGACTCATAAAGTTTGATTGGACTCATAAAGTCAAGTAGAACCAAAATTTCTCTATATAAATTTCAAAATATAATTTTTTATCAAGAATATATAAATTTTTTGAAATTTTTGTGGTCTCTTTAAAATCACAATTAGATATAAAGCAGAAACTTTCATTTCTTTATCATTATAAAAATAAAAGTAATTTTAAATGTGAAAGCATATTTTTATTATTTATGTTTCTCTATAAAAATATTTATATCTTAATTGTTACATTAATATTATTTTATTATGTAAAAATAATTATAATGCCTAATAAAACTGTTAAAGCTCCGTCTAAAGGGGCAAGAAATTCATAATAGAACCGGGGTTTCCTTCGAGATGTAGTTACACCGTAACGTTTTTTTCTAGAATTCATAATTGGTGTGTGCAGGCATAATTTATTTCGAGAAGTTTTTTGTAAAATACGTTTCAATAATTACTATAAATATATTTTTCAAATTTAAATAATTTTTAATTTAATATGAAATTATACAATATAAAAAAACTCAATAAAATAAATAATTTAATCATATAAACAAATAGTACATATAATCATTACATATAATCAAAATAAATTGTTAAGCGAATCCCAGAGAATAATACATGGAGAAAAATTTAAAATATTAACATGAGGAAACCCGATGTTCCCATGGTAATGAAGAGGATGCCCACGAAGTAAACACTACCACAAATAATTGCGAGACTTGAAATACCCCAAAAATATTGAATTGACAGATCAGATAAAATATTTAATTAAATCTTGTTATGACATCATACAACGTTTATGGAACAGAATGATGTGAATATAATAGTAAAATAATACATATGATATATGAACTAATGAACTACCACCTTAGTTTAAAACCATATAAAGGGGACTTTTTATATGTTATTAAAATTAATATAAAAATAAAAATCATTTCACTTATTATTTTTTTTCAAATATTCATAATATGTAATGTACATCATGTTGTACTAGCTGGTTCACGAGCTGATTTCTAAATTCATAACTCTGTTATTATCGTAATACTTCTATTGTTATCGAGTAAATTATGGCTGTATACTTGGCTATATAATTATAAAAAATATTTAATATTATATAATTATAATGGATATAAAAAATATATTTCATATAAAATTTATTTAGAAAATAAATCTATAATAAAAAATCCTAACATTATAGAAATTTTAAATAAATAAATTCATACATTAAACTATGGTAGCAAAAATATGAGGTTTTTAAGGGGGTAAATAAAAATATAGTACAACAGGAATTTCCAACAATTTATTCAATTTAATCAAATTATTTCCAATATAAGACAAAAAGGTTAGCAAGCGCGACGAACTCGTCGGGATGAGGTAATATTTGATTTATTCAAATATCTAAATTTATTAAAGGAACAGGAATTCGTGGTGCGGACGAAGCCTTTGAGCGACTTTTACGAGACCGAATGAGACGTCTAAGCAGTAGAAAATTGTCATGTACATACATATATTTCAATTTTATAAATTTAAATAAATTAAATTTTCTATAATAAAGATAATAATTTATTTAAAATGGTTACACTTTAAAAATGAAAGCAGAGAATTTAATATTTTTATTAGAGAACTTCTTGTGCTTTATTCATACGTTGGAAATATCAATATGCTTTTGAACTCTAATTGAACTGTGTAAAGAGGTGGATTATTTATAAAAACTGTAATCATAAAAAAGCTTGAATCATTTAATTCATTATCTAAAGTAAAATTCATAATTTACAAACCATTAACTCATTTTTATTAAATTTGTAAAAAAAATTTTTTTATTTATCGTTTTATTTATCTTTTTTTAAAATAAAGATAAATAAAAATAAATATAAATTATAAAGATAAATTATCTTCTTATTTATCTTTTTTAAAACATATTATTTGTTCATTCACTAAATGAAGAGGTAATCGCTGTAATAATGAAATAAAATATTAAATAAACTTGGATTGCTTTTAAATAGAATGTTTCCAGACAACCCTTATTTAATCAATGAGCTATACATTAATTTAAAAAAATTTAATTTGTTAAAAAATTTAAATTTTTTTAAATTTAATAAAAAAAAACCTAAAAATATTGCATTTATTAAATCCATAAAAATTTTAAACAGGTTTATGATATTTTAACGATTTTATTAAGTATATATTTTTTGATACGGCTGTAATTAATTCTTTCGAAAGAGGCTAGTTGATAATCTTTAATAAATTTTTTACCTAGTTTGAATTATTGGATAATAATAAAATATTTATTTTATATACTTAATTCTGAACCACGTTTGCGCTTATATTTTGTTATTATGTATTTTAAATAAATTTTTCTATGAATGCATTTTTTATAAATTTATGAAAGTAAGAGAAGGGAAAATGTTAAAATTCTTTGAAAAAGAATAAGGTAATAGTGAAGAAACATTTGTGAGATATGTAAACGGATAAAATACTTCTGTTTATACAATACTTCTGTTTATACAATGCTGCTTCTATTGACGAAACTCTTCCGCCAAATCGGAAAAATCTAAAACTGTTCATGGTTAATTTTCTAATCGTTTTAATTATGCCAAATTTTTAGAATCGATTGTGAAATGAAAAATTTAGTCGGTTTAGTTTATTTGATCATAACTATTCATTTTTTCAGTATTCAAATTTCTAATACAAATTTATAATTTTAATTCAAATTAAAATTTCAATTTTCACATTTTTAATCCATGTGAATACTGCATTTTAATGCATGTGCAAAAATATAATTCAACATAAGTTTATCTCTTCAGATATAATATTATTTAGCGATATTAATTAATTAAATCTAGGAATTACTTTCTAATTATATGATATAATTTATAGATTCCTTGTTGTATAGATTTTTAGGATGAAGGTTTGATATTATTATTATAATAGTATTTATTTTGACAATATTTATTGTCTATATTACTTTGTATTATTTATTTCCTGTTAATTTCTATAAATTTCAAAATTATAATTATCTAACAAATCATTAAATTTTTAATCTAAATTTTGAAAATACCTCCCTATACCACAAACTATGTGGTAAAGGGAGGTAGTATTCAGAAATGTAAAAGGATTAAAATGTCGAAATGTTGAGCAAATCATTAAAATTAGAGGTTGAAGTGCTCTCTGCAAATTTAAATAAAATTAAATATAAATGAGAATAAACATTATACGTATAGGCAAACATCAAAATGGATATTCATTTAACAAATGGAGGCGAGGAATCCTGACCGGGAGAGGGTGAGATTATATTATTTGGTTATAACACAAAAATTACTACAGTAACCCAAAAATAAGAAAAATAATAATCAAGACTGTCACTGAAATAAACTAGAAATCGGTCAACAAAATTCATCTATGATATCACAAGATTAATTTGTCTACAACGGAGTTTTAAAAAATATAAAAAATAAAAAAGGAAAAAACAAAGCCATTTTTAAAAAAAATATATGAATAAAGAGCCAAGTAGCGTCTCTGGCGCCAAAAAATATAAAGAAATATAAAAATATAAGAGAAAATATTTTTGCGCTTTTCGTTTAAATAAAAAGTTGTAAAATTTTAGGAAAAAGAATTCAAAGTGGTAAGAAGGCGAACAGAACAAAGCCATTTTTTATATCTTTAGGACCCATGTTTATATTTTGCCATTTTACATTCTTGCGATATCTATTATTATTTTTATTTAGTTAAATTCATTAGCTATACAAAAATTAAGATATTTTTATTTTATAAATAAAAATGATAAATTAAATGAAAATTATTTAGATCATTAAATAATAAATATCAGTAAATTCGTTCAATAAATTTATTCTTAATTTATCCAACAAATTATTGATAAATATTAAAAATAAACTATTATGTATAGGACGAATCCTTAATGATTCTCATTACAAAATTTCAGCTACAACAAATTAAAAAAGTCTAGCAATTTAAATTTGATAGCATTAATCGAATAAAATAAAATTATATAAAATTCGGTCACAACAATTTTGGCGCAGTCAAATGGATCTAAAATATATCAAAAATATACTGTAGTGGTCATAAGTTTAGACTATGGACAAAAAATTTTTTTAAATCGAAATTTTTTTGGTAAAAATAATTTTTAACTGTTAGTTCAATTAAAATGCAGCGCCTTAAATGATTAATTAGTTAATAATTACTTTGTTAAAAAATTCTGTTAATAATGATTAAAATTTGATTATCTTGCAAAGTTGGTTAAAATTTTTAAATAAAATCTATATTTCGACTTGGCGATGTGCATTTTAATTTTTTGCTTCTTTAGATTTTTTGATTCCAGAAGTACGCGAACTGGGCGTTAGGTCTGGTCGAGTGGGAAGCGTTTATTCCCAGATAAAGCCTACCAGTTCGGAGACAAAAAGGCTTCAGCTCCGTCGAAATCCGGAAATATCCTCTCAGGTGAAGTCATGCGTGTTTGTTTTCTCCTTCATATATTCGTTCACAAAATTCTCTGAAATGTTTTATTAACAAATGTTTAATTTTCTCTGACAGCCAATAACGATTTAATTTAGTTATTTATTTTAATAAATCATTAATATTAAATATTAATCAAAACTTTATCTAATTTAAAATTCTACTCTTTGCCATTATATTAATCACATCCATATTATATAAAGTTATTATTATAATGTTAACCAGATTTTATTAACTTTCATATCATTAATTTATAGAAAATTTTCATTTGTCGGATTCAAATATTTGTCGGATTCAAATCAAATAAAATTGAAATCATAAGTATACGAATATTTTAAATACTTAAACCAAAGGTAAAAAATTTTGTAAATTATTTTTTTATCAATTAATCAATATCAACTATCAATTTGATAATAAAGTTAGATAAATGAAAACATAAAAACGACATCATACATCATATTACTTAGTAGGGTAATTAGATAAATATAATATGGTAAAATATTGGGATATTAATTAAATTGGGATATCAATTTAATATTGGGATATTAATTACCCTTAACAATTATGTCAAAACAAATAAAGTTAAATTAGATTTAATTTAAGTATTATTTTAGCCAAGTCAAATTAAACAAGAAATTGCGGCAGAGTTTGCGTTAGCATCAATTTAGCTGAACACAATTGAAGTCTCCGATCTGCTAAGTGCAGTCCTAAACTCTTACACAAAGGCTTTAAAGGATAAATAGCTGCTTAAAATTTTACTTCAAAAACGTACTACAGCTATTCTTAGTGATATTTTGAAATTTTATATCTAATTAATAAAATTATAATTTATTTCTTTAATAATCATCCATTAAAACGGAAAAGACTAATCAAGCTTTTAAATTATTTTGTTGTTGCATGGAAAATATTCATATAAACCAAATTAACAGATAATTAATCGAACAATTATAAATAATTATTATGTACATACGATTTACTAAAATATTTCAATTATTGTCTACATTATATTAAATGTCATAAAGTATTCATTTTCAAATATTACTGTTTTATTTTAATTTTTAAGTTATTCATTAATAATCCTAGATATAAAAATAATATCTTTATATGAAATCTTTTAATTAAATGATAATGAATAACTTTGACAATTAATTAACCAGTTCAGATTGGATACTTAATAATAGAACAAACTATTTATTATTTAAACATAATGCTGATCAATAAACTTAAACCGTGTTCCGTTACATAATCCATTTTTGAATTTTTTAAACGAAGTTCACTAAAATTAGCAAATGTTTGTAATATTCATAAAAAAATGAAATCGTATTTTGTTGATATGTATTTGACATTTTTATGGTTGAGTTAATACTGTTTTTAAATATAGATTTTACATCAAATTTTATTATAAATCTAGATATTTAATATTGGCCTTTATTATTTTAAATATGCTTTCTATTTTTAACATTTTTTAAACTTTTTTTTATGCCTTCAAATATTAGTTTGAACTAACAATTATCCGATTTAATAATAAGTCGATGTTTTTATTTAAATTGTTGCAAAAACCCATTGAAAATTGATTTCTAAAAATAAAACTTGCTTAGATATGATTTTAAATAAAATATTCATATGATTTATAAGTTATTATTATTATGTCTGCGAGAACAGACATATTTATTGTACAATGACCCTAAGCTCTCAAATATAATTGAGGAATTAATTTATTATATTTATTTATTCATTTATTAAATTAGGGTCAAGGGAGCCTCCGAAGAGCACTGAAAATGAGGGAAAAGAAACAAGTATATATAGGGACTAGGAAGGGCGGTAGGATGATAATAACATAAAGAAAATGTACAAAGGAAAAGTTTAGGAAGTAAAGGTGAAGGGTAACAATTTAAATAAGAAGGATGAGAAAATATATGAAAGTTGGACTGGGGGAATTATTTAAACATATTAAGAAATGGGGCAAAAATAGATAAAAAGTAAAATAACAAAATTAATAAAATATATTTGAATCACGGACATAACACTCCTTCCTCCTTTAAGAAAATCATCTGCAATAGTGAAATCCATTCGTCAGAAGAGAGTTGTCCAGATTTTTGGTGCATTATTATGTCTGTGAAAACAGACATTTTTTATTTAGCTTTAAAATGACTCTAAACTCTCAATAAATTGAGGAATCTATTTAAATATTTATTTCTTCAATCAAATATAAATTAGGGTCAAGTGAGCGCTCCGGAGAGCACTCAAAATGAGGGAAAAGAAACAAGTATATATAGGGACTAGGAAGGGCGGTAGGATGATAATAACATAAAGAAAATGTACAAAGGAAAAGTTTAGGAAGTAAAGGTGAAGGGTAACAATTTAAATAAGAAGGACACGGACATAACAATTATACTTTTCAGAAAGATACTAATAAGTGTCGAATTATGTAAAATATTATATAGCATTTATAATGTTTTCATATACACATAACAATAAGTGTAATCTCAGCAAACAAATATGTAATTAATTATTAAAAATTTAATAATATTTATAATTTTATGAGTTTAGCAAATTTATATATTAAATTCTCGCATCGCTCGGACCATTTTTTCATAACAATTCTTTAGTTATTTTTTGTGGCTTACTTTCATTCTATTAAAACTTTTATAATTTGTTTATGATCCTTTAGTGTTAAAATTTATTTAATAGATAATATTATATTTTATAGAGGGATTTTCACTTCTAAATCTTCTATTTCATTTTAAATAATTGGAAAGAATCTATATATAAAAAATATAATTGAGAAGATAGATTTGGTTGTTGAGTGTGTTTAGAAATTCAGAGTATTTTGAATCATTTGTAAAAGATTACTAAGATGAGAAAAGTTGGTAAGTTTAAAGAGTTGCTTAGTTTATTATTCTTTTTGACATATCTTGGATTTGGATTGGTTTATTATTTGGATTGGCTTATTATTTTAATTTTTATTTTTCTATAATAAAAGTGACAAATTTTAACCGCATATAATAGTAGATATATATTTAATATATAATAATATATATTTAACGACCATAAATAATTTTGAAATATTACTCTACAAACAATACGTCGTTTATATGGATTGACTGAAGTTTTGCAGCATTATTATTATATCCATACACTCCAATAACTTGTAAATCATTTGAACTACCAACCTCCAACTGAACATCACATCTGTCAAAAGAACAACGTGCTATAGGGTCCCTATGCACAAAAGTAAACTCGACCAGTTAAACTAATAAAACAATTTTTTTCAAAATCAAAGATAATGATTGAAATTTTTTAAATTGCTTTTCAAAAATTTTAAATTAATTTGATTTTTACAATTCTTAAATTAATTTTTTTTTAAATCTAGAAATTTACTTTTAACAGATTTTGTTACAAAAAACATTCAATAAATTACATTTAGTTAAACAAAATTTTTTGTTAATTTCTAATATAAAATTGTTTTAAACATAAAAAATATTTGTTTTATTTTCTGTCTTCATAAAGCTACGAACGACACGATCAATAAATTTCTTTCACAATCAGCTCAAGTCTTAATTTAAATTTAGTTACAATAAATTGGCTCGTTTACTTTCAAACGTTCCAAACAAACATTCTATTTAATTTTTATTAATATTATTAAAATTTTAATCCATAAATTCTTTTGAAACATTGACAGAAACTTTGCAAACAATAGTTATTTTATATTTAAAATAAATATATTCAAAATCGTTCTATAACATCGCTCTATAATAATATACCCGAAAAATTTCTATAAATATACGAAAAAATTAACTTTATTAAAAATTTAATTTCAGCTAGAGCATAAGCTCACCAGGATTTTTCTGAAGTTTGTGTTATTAAATTATTTATGCTTTTTACTATTGTATAATTTATTTTTTAAACATTTTAATTGCAATATTTATTAATATTCCATAAATTTTGATTTTTTAAAAAAAATTTAGTTTAAAATAATAAAAATTACTATAATAGTAACATTTAGAATTTTATGAACTTAGCAAATCTTTAAATTTAATTCTCGCATCGCAATCGTCTATCATTTACGTTATGATAGACCCCACCCCTATTTGAGTCACATATTAATTTTCCTTCTTTGCTGTTAATCATTTATTTTCCACCTTTTTTAATTCCAATCATTTTTTCCCTTAAATATAGTTCACCTAAAAGGGAGAAAAATGATTGGCATTAAAAAAGGAGTAAAATAAATGATTGACAGCAAAGAAGGAAAATTAATCTGAGACTTAAATAGGGGTGGGGGGGGGGCGGGATATGAACAAAGTACATTTAAGTCTATATCATATATATAAATTCAGTTCAATATTTTTGTAAATATATTTGATAATATATTAATTAGGCACAGTATTTTTTTAATTAATAGCCTAAAAGATCATCTTTAAAAATACAACAAATAAAAATTCTATATTTAAATTATTAAAATTTAATAATGATTAATGAATGAGAAATTTATTTTCCTTAAATTTTTATTAGTTTCTCGAGTAATAGAAGAGCTTAAATGAAATGAATTGATGCTGAAATAAATTGATGAATGATTCATTATATTAAATCGGGCATTAAATTGGAGTTTAATTTATATTAGATTTTTTATGATATGTGAAATAATATTGCCTTAATCAAACCATTAAATTAATTTAGAATTCAATATGCAAGAACGAGAGGAATTTCTCCTGAAGAGAGAACCTAAATTCGGGTCATCAATCCCTGTAAAATATAACAAATATTAATATTATAATAAATGCTATTTAAAATATAATAAAAAGAATGATAATGCCAATGAAGACTAAATGTACATATAAATGTAAAAAAGTATATTAATGGAGAAAGAAAAGTATTAACTTAGGACGATCTCTAAAAAGATACAAAATAATAATTTCTTAAATCTCAATGATGAAATAAAAATTTTTAATATAACAAAAAATTACAATTAAATTTCGTTGAATCGTAGAGGTCCTAATATAATTTAATTAAAAATAAATAATAGATAATGTGAGACTAAAAATTATATACCTATTTATTAAAAATTTACTGAATCACTTTTAAATAAATTTTTATAACAAATTGTATATAAATTACCTATATATTATAGAGAGTTACGAGGTTTTGTTACTCAAGCAGAAAGAGGGCCAACGCCGATTAAAAAATGGGATCGATGCGACATCATTATCAAAATAGGCGGAGAAGGAGAACATAAAGAAGTGAGCAACTATGCATTTTTAAAATAATTTTTGATATTTTAATAGCTATTTTTAGCAATATTCATATTTGGTGATTTTGCAATTGATTATTTATTTCATAGTCACCCAATATTTACCCCAATATTTATTTCAAGTCACCCAATTTCTTTGGCGTGGTTAATGAAGAGAATAAGGTGCGTTGCAAAATTATAGGCGCACACGAGATTTCACGAGTTCTGACTCTTTTTTAATATCTCTCTTTAGTATTTCCGTCTTAGTCGGTGTGTCTATTATTAAAATGGAGGGAAAACAAAAATCAGAAAGAAAACTGAAAAAGAAAAAAAGATATGGGCGGTTTTTCAAAAAAGGGGTGTTGCAAAATTATAGACGCACTAGGAATAATTGCTTGAATTATTGATCCTATGGGATTTTATTCAAAACAAACTACGTAGTTATTTATTTTAGATATTTACAGATTTAATGCCACGAGGAGCTAAATTAAATGAAACTGAAAAAGGTCGAATTATGGGATACAAAGATGAGGGTGTCAGTAATCGTGAGATAGCCCGACGTTTAGGCCGATCTGAACATCTTATTCGGAATTTCTTTGAGAAAAAAGACAACTATGGCACTTGCAAGAGATCAGGCAGGAAGAAAAAGCTAAGTGATCGGACAACAAGGAGACTACTGCAGGAAATTACCAATACAAACAAAGGTGTCCGTACGTTGAAAAATGAGCTTGTCCCAGAAGTTCATCATACGACGGTCTGGAGAGCAATCAAATCAAGCCCAAACATTGTCCGACGCAAGCTCAGGAAGGTCCCCAAGTTAACTGAACAACATAAAGTAACACGTGTTGCTTGGGCGGAGCAGCGCATGTGGTGGACTAACACTTGGTCTAGAGTCAGTGGAACTTTTTATTTCTAGCTAAAATTTCTAAGTTCAGGTTTAGAGACAATATAATAACACTGAAGAACTTTGGCAAGCAGTACAAGAAGCATGGGCAGCTATAAGTATGGAAAAGTTAGAAAATTTGGTCAAATCGATGCCAAAAAGAATTTTCAAAGTGATATATAAACAAGGCAAACCTATTTAATTTTTTGAAATATTTTTGATCTCACTTGATTATAAATTTTATTTAATTCAAGCAATTATTCCTAGTGCGTCTATAATTTTGCAACATTTTTGTTTTCCCTTCATTTTAATAATAGACACACCGACTAAGACGGAAATACTAAAGAGAGATATTAAAAAAGAGTCAGAACTCGTGAAATCTCGTGTGCGCCTATAATTTTGCAACGCACCTTAATTACATTATAACCAAAATATAAATAAAAATAAATCGCAGAATAAAAAAATAAATAAATAAATCTATAAAATTTAAAAAATCTATCGCAGAATTATATTTGATTTAATTAATATCAAAAAAATGGAAATAAATGAAGTAAATTTTACTTTTAATTGAGAAAATCTATAAAAATCATATTTATAAAAGTTAATTCATTTTATAAATTATTAATGAGCGATAAATAAATGAATAGAAATTTATAAAAAATCTTGATATTATAAGAAAGATTAAAAAAATATTACAAAATTAAGTTATGCCAGATTTCACTTTAAAAATTTACAAAAAGTTCCAATGAAAAATAAATATTAAATATAAAATAAATTATTAGACGAATGGTTATTAGAGGAGACTGTCCCTTGGCAGGTTGAAATGGGGGGTAAAGATGTAAATACAAATAATTAATTGGAATTGACCAATTATAGATAGCGTAATTAAAATAAAATTAAAAAGCTTTATCAATTAGACGGAAATTGATTTGTAATTTGTTTATAATTATCCCATTTGTAACCTTTATTTTTTCATTTAGTTTTTAATTCAGCAATTACTTTATTGCCTAGACATATCATCTTATTTATGTTCTTCTTATGGTACTATACAATTTTACTTGTTTTTGTAAATTAATAGTTTTCAATTCATAAATTTAAAATATCAAATGAGCCTATTATTTCATATATTTATGAAATTCAATAATTAGAAATATCTTTTATAAAATGATAAAATTCAAGCGTGTGAAAAGATGTGGGATGCATAACTATATATTTTAATCAAATTTTAGAGAAGTTCATACATATTAAAAATAATTAAAATTCTAAAATAAGTTTATTGTATATGTTCAAATATACTTATATTGAAATTTACGCAAAAATTATATATTTAAACTCAAAAGAATTTCCATATAGTTTAATAAATAAATTTAAAAAAATAGTATAAATAAATTATTAAGATGCAATGTTTTAAAAGTTCTATAATATTTAATGTATTAACCTTAAGAGAATGCTGCAATCTTTAGAAAAGATTGGTTAATTAATTAAAAAATTTTATTATAAGGATCAATAATTTATAAAATATTAAGTAATATTCATTCAAACTTTTAGGAAAAATAAATTAAGAAAACATTCAATAGTAAAATGTATAAATAATTTATAACACAAACTTCAAAAAAATGTCTGGGGAGCCTAATCGGTTACTGTCATTCAATTTTTAATAAAATTAATTTTGTCTAACCTTGCGAAAAATATTTTAAAATATTCGAAAAAAAAATTAAAAAATGCAAAACTGAAGAAATCTTTAAGCAAAGTATGGTTTAACTCATTGTCAAACTATACAAAAACAATGATAAGTTATGTTTACAATCAATTATTACAATATTATAAAAAATATGTACTCTGATTTATTCATGTTATTTTCTAATTTAAAAAATGATTAATAACTTTTTGCATGAAATTAATAATGAAAAATGCTTAATTAATATAAAGTGCTGGAAATTGTTAAAAGATGCAGAAAATCTTGTAACAATTTTAGACAATTTTAAATTTAGCCCAGTAATCACAGAAATACTTCAAATTTATCCAAAGCTCAATCAGAAGTAGAGTGACTATTCAATTTGGGACCAATGGATCCTGGGAGAGTGGAATAATTTTTATGTATTATTAATAAACACACAAACCAACTCACACAATTAGTTAATCTTTAGAAAAGAGTTCTAAATAGAAATCTTATTTTTGTCTTAATGTAAAATATGAGAAAAATGTTGAAAAATTTCCAAAAATGTAAAAAATTTAGATAGATAATTTTTGACAAAATAAAAGGAAAATAACAAAAATAACAGGTAAAATGAAATGCATGATAATGAAAAAAATAGATAATTATATAAAAATAGATAATATAAAAAATATTATATTTAGAAGATTATAATTTAAATTATTTTAATATTGAAAATAGCTGCTAACTAATATTAAATAAATAATAATATTAAAATACTATGTATAATCTGCATTTAATATTGGCAATAATTTAAAAAAGGTTAGTTTTATGTGAAAAGTTTTTAATTTTAAATTAGTTTATTTCAAAATATTTTTGCAAGAGATGCACAGATTGAGCTTGTGCAAAAAATACTCGAATTTGAGGTCACATCTCTTTCTAAAAAACTTGAGGAAAGTATTGTAATATTCCTTAAATTATAGCCTAAAAATCAAATAAACTCTAAATCCTTTCTAAACTTAAACAATAAAAATACTATTATCGATTTAATATATATAAACTTGTTGAAGCGTCGAATAAATCATTATTACTTTGTTGTATATTAATCTATTGTTCACTACAAATAAAACGGCATAAAAATACGAAAACCTCGTTTTGTCATTATTTTTGCATTAGTTTTTTTATTAGCAAGTCAATAATCAATAATATTAGCGTTGCTTGCTCGATCCAACATTCTTAACTTTTATAAAAAATTCTAAAATTAATATTTTATATTTTTAGTGGTTTTATAAATTTGTTGAATAAGAGAGAAAATCCCGAAAATTCTAACCATTAGATAAAATTTAGAAAATCTACAAAAACCAATTGCTAAAATTATGCAAATAATTGTGTCAAATTATATTTTATATAACTAAAATATTTTTTAACAATGAAACTGCTACTATAAATTTAAAACATTATGGAAAATACATAGCTTTGAACCTCCATAAAATATGAATATGCAGAATATAATTAATTTTAAATGAACTTATACTAATTTTTTAATATTTTCAATAATTTTATAGTTATTTATAAAGTTTTTTATTTTTTTTGTGTAAATTTTCATTGAAATGATTTAACAAAATAAAGATTGTGATCAGACGTGCACGAAACGTTTCGTTTCGTTTCGTTGTTTCGTTAGTTTCGTTATGTTTTTTCCTGTTTCGTCTCGTTTCGTGACGAAACAGTTTTTAATTCGTTTCGTTTCGTTTTGTTAACGAAACACCTGTGTTTCGTTAACGAAACTTTGACGATTATTTTTTGATTTTTTTTCAGAAAAATGGCTAGCAATAGCAAATACAATAATTATTTTAAATTTGAAAAAAATAAAATTTCTTGCCAACAAGAACACTGTGACTATTTTCTCTAAGAACAATGGGCAGCCGACGGCGAAATGACTTTAAAAGTTAATAGAGCAGTGATTTCTTTGATATGTACTGCAGGTCTTCCATTCTCTTTCGTTGAAGAGCCGGGCTTCAAAAATTTACTACATATTCTGCAACCACAATATAAAATCAGGTTTTAATTAAAGGCTTTATGTAACTTGCATTTAAGATCAAGAAACTTTTTCGCATACGAAGAATTGCCAAGAATGTATGAAAACATGGTGGATGTTGTGAAAAAAAGATGTTTTTTCTGCCCCTTTTGTTTCTTTATGTATTGATTCGTGGTTATCAGAGGAAAGCACGCATTCCTTACTTGGCGTGACTTGTCATTTTCTTAAAGAAAATTTTGAACCTAAACATGTTTTACTTGCTGCATCGCCTATTAAAGGAAGTCACACAGGCGATAGAATAGCATCTTTGGTTGCTAAGGTTATTAGTAAGTTTGGAATTGATAAAAAAATACATATGGTCGTACGAGACAACGAAAGGGCAATGCAGAAAGCAACTAGAATCGCCGGACTTGAGTGCGAACGAGTTTTTTCAGTTGTAAAATATATTCTGGATGATCGCAGAAAAACCCTTACTATGGAAAATCTCGAAAAACAATTGTTTTTGCATGAAAATTTATTAATCTACGGATTTAATATCGAATAACTGAGAAAATAAACATGCTTTTAGAAAATTAAAATGTTTCGTTTTGTTTCGTTTCGTTTCGTTAAATTCTCGTCGTTTCGTCTCGTTTCGTTAACGAAACGATTTTTAAAAAATTTTGTTTCGTTTCGTTTCGTCCGAAAAAAATTTGGGGTTTCGTGCACGTCTGATTGTGATATAAGTTATTATAATTTTAGCTATAATAAATATTCAAAGAAATTTTGTGGGTTAAAATGTAGTAAAATTTTTCAGAAAAACTTTCTAATATAATAAATACAGTATCAGAATTTTCTTCCCGGGAGATGAAAGTTAAAAATGTTTAGAAAATGAAAACATCAGTTTATAGAAAAAGATTATATGAAAAAGGAAGAAAGTGAAGTCGTTTGCTAATTTTTACGTGTTCTAAAATAGAAATCAGAACAAAGCTATACAAATATAATAACAAACATATAATTTATTAAGTTTAAACCAAGTTAAGTGCATCAGTGCATTACCAGGTTCTGAAATATTCGAAATAAAATAGTTCAGTCAATAAAATATTAGGAACTAATCGTTCTAATTAAGTTAAAAGTACTTAATACACTCCGCCACATAATTATATGAACACTCCTAAATACCACTTTTTATCGTATTTATTTGCCGAAATATTTTTTTAACTTTAATATATTTTAGAAATCGGATAAAATCGCCCTAGAAAAAAGAAAATCTGAAAATCGCTTCAGGGTAAAATTTTTTAGAAAATTTTCAATTTTTCGACCGCCACATAATTATATGAACACTCTGGGTTTTTGTATTTCTAACAGTATGAAAAATCTATAAAAATTCCAGTAAACTTATTTATCGATACCAAGTATAAATAAAAAAGAACTAACCCCATATCTGTTTTAAGTGTCGAGATCTCGAACCCCGAAAATCAACGTAAAACAGGGGTAAGCAGCTTCGAAAATTTTTTTCGACCCCTTATGGAATATTTTAAATTTTTATTTTAGGCTTATCTGAGAGCCCTTGAAATTTGCTACAAGATACCAAAAATCTTATTTTTCAGAAAAAATCCAATTAATAGACATTTTACCTTCATTCTTCGATAACGATCTTATAGGGCATTTTATGGGGCAATTAGTCTTTTTTTCGAGACTGAGAGATTTAACAGTCAATCATATGCCAGAATATTTTTTCTGGAAAATGAGGTAGTTGCTATCTTGTAGCAAATTTCAAGGGCTTTCAGATAAGCCTAAAATAAAAATTTAAAATATTCCATAAGGGTTCGAAAAAATTTTCCGAAGCTGCTTACCCCTGTTTTACGTTGATTTTCGGGGTTCGAGATCTTGACACATAAAACAGATATGGGCTTAGTACTTTTTTGTTTATTCTTAGTATCGATAAATAAGTTTATAGGAATTTTTATAGATTTTTCCTACCCTTAGAAATACGAAAACCCAAAGTGTTCATATAATTATGTGGCGGTCGAAAAATTGAAAATTTTCTAAAAAATTTTACCCTGAAGCGATTTTCAGATTTTCTTTTTTCTAGGGCGATTTTATCCGATTTCTAAAATATATTAAAGTTAAAAAAATATTTCGGCAAATAAATACGGTAAAAAGTGGTATTTAGGAGTGTTCATATAATTATGTGGCGGAGTGTATTATTAAATGGAGTGAAAAATTTTATTTAGAAGATATTTTTCTTTTTTTAAATGTTTGAAAATTTATATTCAGAATGAATTATATTGTATTCGAAAGATATGAATAAAATAACTGTTTAAATATAAATACAGTCAGATGGAAATTTAAAAATGTATTGGAACCATAAAAACACCAAAATCTATGAAAAAAATCATTCATTTAAACTTAACTATTTTCGGTAATATTGTCGTTTCCAGTCCCCCTTTTTTCCTCCTAAATTTTCCCCCTATATTTTAACAAAATGGTCAGACTTTTTCCTTCTTCCATCCAATTTGCCTTTCTAATTTTTGCCTGCAATCAATGGATGATTGGGGGAGTTGAAAGGCAGGCAAAAATTAGAAAGGCAAATTGGATGGAAGAAGGAAAAAGTCTGACCATTTTGTAAAAATATAGGGGAAAAATTTAGGAGGAAAAAAGGGGGACTGGAAACGACAATATTACCCTATTTTCGAAGTAAAATACAAATTAAATTATTAAAATTAACTTTTTGTTCGTTCATCCAGTATTGATTATCTAAAATGATAAAAGGCATATTGAACATTGAAAAATCGTGTAGGAAGGCTTAGTTCGTCGAACCATCTCAACTCGTTGAGCTGAATAGGTTGAGTTATTAATCATAAAATAGAATTCTTCATCTCTAAAATCTTATTTTCTAAGCTCTTTCGAATGACACCTCATTTTTCAAATCGATCAAGAAACAAAAAACCTGGTATAAATCAAAAACAGTTGTTTAATCAAATTTTTAAAAAGGGAGCCTTACTGATGAAAAGGACTTCTGACGAAACAACCCTCTGACGAAAAAGACCTCTGACGAAACTGATTCTGACGAAACTAACCTCTGACGAGACTACATTTTTATAACGTTTGAATTCATTTATTGTTTTTTAAAAATCTTGAACTATTTTTATGAACCAGGTAGATGAATATTCGATACCTATGTATGTTTATACCTATAGAATAGTGGAATAATTATTGAAAAAACCATAGCGGAATAAAAAATATCAAAAAGAAATATAATTTATTAAATAATAAATAATATAATTATTAGAGTTCGAACCCGGGCCGGGCCCGGACCGGTTTTTTCCGGGCCCGGTGGCCCGGAACCGGGTATTTTTGAGAAAATCCGGTTTTTCCGTGCTAACCGGTTTTTCCGGTTTTATCCGGAAAAATTTTGGGTAAAAAAACCGGGTCCCGGGCCCGGAATTTTTCGCCGGGCCCGTGAAATATGAAGAAATTTTGCTCCTTGGCCTTCCAAAATTCTCAAAATTTTCGCCTGCGGCGCTGAAAAAAAAAGAAATTTTGCTCCTTGGCCTTCCAAAATTGTCAAAATTTTTAAAAAGTGAGGAAAAATTAACGGGATTAAGAAGTATATCGAGGGCTTAATCCTCTGCTATCCATTAATATCCTTACAAATCTCATGAGTTCTATATGAATCCCTTCAAATTCATAATCTTCTATATCCCTCCAAATCACTGATATCACATGGAAGCTTCCCTAATACTTCAAATCTACTTATTTTCCCAGACTACCAATTATTTCAAAAATTGCAGATTGTGGATTGCGTAAAATTGCGTGTTTTTTGACTTGCGCACT
Source organism: Meloidogyne arenaria (assembly GCA_036172955.1). Lineage (NCBI taxonomy): Eukaryota > Metazoa > Nematoda > Chromadorea > Rhabditida > Meloidogynidae > Meloidogyne > Meloidogyne arenaria. The sequence goes on along the minus strand of JARQAB010000015.1, from coordinate 2,987,657 downwards.
GCGGCTGCGGATTTTAAATTGAAAATTGCGGACTGCTGCTGCTGATTTTAAAATCAAAATTGCAGATTGCGGCTGCGGAAAATTTTTTTCACTTGCGGACACCCCTGCTATCTATCCTTTAGCGCATCTATCCGTTGATTTGTCTATCCTTTAATCGATCCTTTGTATGTTTTCCGGTCCTTTGTATGTGTGATAATTTTTTTATGTTTTTAATAAATTTAGAAAAAACCGGGTCCGGGCCCGGGTCTGAAAAAATCCGGTTTTTCCGGGCTAACCGGTTTTTCCGGTTTTATCCGGAAAACCGGTCCGGGTGCGATTTTGAGAAAAAAACCGGGTCCCGGGCCCGGCATTTTGAAAAGTTCGAACTCTAATAATTATATGAAGCAGAAGTCCAGATGGATACTTTATTAATACATTATTATGTAAATATTGAAGTTAATTTAATTAAATAATATTGATTAAATTTAAAATTTTAAATTAATACATTTAGCAACAATTTTGTATAAGATAAGCGTGATTGTTTAAAACATTAGACTTCTTAATCCCGTTAATTTTTCCTCACTTTTTAAAAATTTTGACAATTTTGGAAGGCCAAGGAGCAAAATTTCTTCTTTTTCAGCGCCGCAGGCGAAAATTTTGAGAATTTTGGAAGGCCAAGGAGCAAAATTTCTTTATATTTCACGGGCCCGGCGAAAAATTCTTTAGTTTGGTGTGGTAAAAGTGGCCCTCAAATTTCATTAAAATACATTATAATTGTAAGAATTTACAATTTTTACAATTATTTTACAAATTAAATTATTATTTATAATTAAATTTATTAGAAGCGAATAAAATTATAGATTATTAATTCTGATCACACCCAATAGGATTAGGTTGCGAGCCAAAAGTTTTTAAAAATAAATTATCGATTGATTGCCCGCCGGCTCGACTCGACTCGACCCTCGCTTCTGGCTTCGTTTGATACCCTTTGAAGCACACAGATTTTGACAATTTTGACCGATTATTTGGGTTCTTTATTATTTGGGTTCTTTTACGATGCAACTTTACTTCTCCCACGACCTACTCCATTCAAACCCCGCAACGCTCAAAAGGATTGGGTTTGCAAATTATTGATTGATTAGAACTAGAGGGCACTGAAGAGACAAGTTATTTGGGCAGAGAAAAAAATTTTCTCTGACTTCTCTCGCCCAATAATCGGTCTCTTCAAAGCGTTCTTGTTCTAATCAATCAATAATTTAATAATGGTAATATAGTAGTAGTATTTTCATTTAATTTGTTTAAACTCCATATTCGATATATGTATATTATTATTTTTAACCTACTATTTATACTTATATTATTTTTATACTTCTATATATTTTTTAAACTTCTATTCATTACTTTTCTAACATAAAATTTTATAAAATCAAATTCAATAATTATTTTAAACCTTTCGAGAAAAATGGAACTTTTCAATTGTAATGAACCTTGATGTATGGGTTAATGTGTCAATAATACCATCTTTTACAAAATTCAGCTGGACCTCTCCAGCAAATTTAACACATTCCAAAGAATTTTATATAGTTATTTTAGCATTTTCTAAATTTAGTACAACTCGTTCTAAAAAATCCAACAAAATTAAAGTAAACAATATTAATCTATCAAAATTCTTTTAATTGTTATATTAAATTTTTTTTTATTTTCAAGTATGCAACTTATTAAGCATTTTTACAAGTTGTTTTATTTTGAATTTATTTTAAAAATTTTTATTTAAACCATTTTATATAGTTTTATATATGCCATCTTGGGCATATTTATTTTATAATTTTAAATAAGTACATATTAATCCTGTAAATTAATAATTTAAACATTTAATTCAAATAAACTTAGATTTAATTAGTATTCTAAACATTAATAGTCGCCAAGCAAATCACTGATTTGATTTTTCTCGTAAGCTTGGATTTCGTCCAATTAACAGCCAGTTAAAGCATAGTTTTATGACACGTGGGATTTATAGACCGATCTAGCACATGGCTCTGCACTTTAAATAATAAGTATTTGAAGGGGTAAAAATTTTAAAATGATTTTTTGCTGATAATATTTTATTTCAAATCATTTTTCAGTTATTTAGCCACTTCTGATGTATAAACTATAATGTATTTCATTGTTTTAATATAGTGCCATAATATTAAGAATATTATTCTCCTTTAAACAAATAATATATTATATTATAATATATTGATTAAATCTGCACAAGTTAGGTAACTTGATAGATTCTCATGTTTCAAATTTGATTTGGAATACACTATAATATTTTATAATTATTGTAGACTAATGTAGTGTTAAATTGGTTAGCAAAAGATGTCAAAAAAGATGTAATTTTATTCTCCGCTTTTTTGCATGAAAGATGATGAAATTTCATTTTTTCGATGTTTATTTAGTTTTAACAGTTTTTATACGGTATTATCAATGCATAGTTTCAAAAAATTTTTACAAAAGTTTTAAAAAATATTTTCTAACAATTTTGTAAAAATATTTTTATCGTCAAAAATTTATTCAGGTATTTTATGATGCAAAAAATCACTATTTAATAAGTTATGTTTTAATTCAATTTTTTAAAAATTTTTCAATTTTTGTTTAAAAAAATTTTTTTTTTAAACAAAAATTTTGCATGTTTTTTATAATGAAAATTCAATTATAAAAATGAAGATTTAATAGATCATTAAATTCATTTTATATTAAAAATTTTAAGGCCGAGATTATTAAAATTAAAAAATATTTCAACTAGTTAATTATTGAGAATGTTTAGGATGTTAATGAAATAAAGATTTTGAGTTGCGCGCCAAAATCACCCATACTTTTGGTGCAAAACACTCTAAACATCAGTACGAATATTTCGTGCGATACCCAATTTCTTTGGCGTGGTTAATGACGAGACATAAGCATCATTAAACCAGAATGTACATATTTTCCTAAAAAATATAGATTTTTAATATTATAATTCAAATATTACATAAATTTTCTTGTATTTACAATAAACTTCATATACTTTCTTAAAAATTGTGTTTTGACACAGATTAAATTTAAAACTAATAAAAGTGTTGAAATGACAAAATATTTAAGAATCTTGTTTATGAGATGAAAAAATATGTATAGAATGAAAAAGTTCCTTATCTAATTAATTTAGATAATTCCTATTAAATAATTTAGATAATTTAGATTAATTAATTTAACAAAATAATTTAGATAATTTAAATTTTGAAAAATTTTTTTGATAATTTTACTCGACTGTATTCTATGTAAAAAGTTTCAATCGTTTACATTTTGTTAATACATTTAGAGTATTTTACAGCTTAAATTAGCAATTTAAAGTAATTTTATCACATATAATATTATTGTATTTTTAAATTCAAATATGACTTTTCGTTTAATAAAAATATAGCCACTTTATTAAGAACACGCACGATTTGTCGCGGGCCTATTAGTCGCGGCCGATTAGTCTGCGACTGATTAGTCACCGGCCGAGTAGTCGCGCGGCCGATTAGTCGCCAAGCTTTTAATTGACACCCCTTCCATAAGGCCTCCGCGGAAAAAAGTCTTTGCCACTGCGGAGGAAACGGTCATGTCGAGCGGAACGACGGCCGCCGCTTCGCTACGGTCGCCGCGAGCGAAGCGAGCACGATCGCAGCGAAGCACGGCCATCGTGTAGCGAAGACCATGCCCGGCCTACCCTCCGTAGCAGCACAAAAACAGTTTTTCCAGCGAAGATTCAGTTGGTCATAACTTTGTTCATAATCATTAAAGCTAGCTGATTTGGTATCATTCAACTCAGCTCGTCGAGCTCTTTCGAATGACATATAAATTGTCTAATTTTGAGTCTGGTACGGAAACTAGTTAGGCCGGTTTTGTAATTTATGAAAATTTTTTGTAAAATTTTTGTTTTATAATTCAGAATGGTCCCATTTGATGGTCGATGGGACCAATTTAATTGACTATAATCAGAATATTCAATAAAAAATCTTGGCGACTAATCGGCCGCGCGACTAATCGGCCGGCGACTAATCGGTCGCGACTAATCGGCCCGCGAATAATCGGGCTGTACCCACTTTATTATAACCTATTAAGTATTGTTTCAAGGTTTATGTTTTTTCTAATTATATTAGATTTTATTATCTTATAGTTGTTTTCTGTATTAAATGAACTAGAAGATATATATAAATATAAATTTATATTTAATATAAATTTATATGTAAATTAAAATATGTAAATTTTTATGTAGGTATATGTAAAATATCTCCAATCAACTTCTTGATTTTACAGCTTAACAGTTCAATTTTATTTAAAAATTTGAAAAAATGAGCGATATAAAATTATACTTGTTTTTTTATTATTAATTCTTTGTCAAAAATTCCTTTTGTAATTAAAAAACTGTTTAAACTTTTTTTAACCCTGCTCGTTAAAAAATTCAAATGTTAAGAAAAATGCGCCAAAGCCGAATTCAAAATATATATGAATATTAAAATATTTTGCTATAAAGATATAGACAAATTGATTTATTAATAATATTTGTTTTTTAATAGACTCAATATTAAGATTTTAGAATAATTTTAGAAACTTAGTTCCAAAAAAATTTCAATATAATGATTGTTTAAATTCTCAATTAATGTTTTATGCTTCTTTATTTAATTTATTGTGTAAATCACTAATCCATATGTAATTGTATGGGCGGAACAATCCGGTGCTACTAGTAAGAATGAAGGTCAAATAATACTAATATAAGATATCAAAGGAAAAAATATAATAAAAATGTGTTTTTATTCATAATCAGTGCTGGGTATAGCTCCGGGAGCTAGCTCCGGAGCCGGAGCTAAGATTTTGGAAACCCCGGAGCCGGAGCTGGAGCCGGAGCCAAGAATTTGAAACCCCGGAGCCCGGAGCCGGAGCCGGAGCCAAGGTTTTCCAATTCCCCACGGCTCCGGCTATACACCCCTAAAGATGGGTTAGAGGAAAAAAAAGTAAGCAAAGAGGATAGGCGTGAAAAGAAAAGGGGAGATAAAATTGAGACGGGTAAAAAAGATTTTCTTTCCATTCAATCGTAAGGTATGTGTGGTTGACTGGATAGTGCGTCTGGTTCATAGTTTCGTTCAATTAAAGTTCGAAAAATATCTCAATAATTGATTAAATAATTGTTTTTCTTTGGAAAATAAATTATTATAAGGATTTTTTTATTAAATGAAGCTGAATAAATTTTTCGAATTGGTTAATTTTAGTCTCCTAGGTGTCAAAATTTTCAAAATTTTCGCCTGCGGCGCAAAAAAAGAAGGTTTTTGGCTTAAGGATCGTCCAAATTTTTCAAAATTTTCGCCTGCGGCGCAAAAAAGGAAGATTTTTGGATCCAAATCCCCTTAATCCCCCCGATATCGCCCTTAATCCACCTAAATCACAAGATAATCCACCCAAATCCAGCTTAATCTATTGATAACTCTCTTAATCCTCTTATATCACTCTATATCCCCCTTAATCTACTCAAATCTCCCAATGAAAAATAATTCATTGATTTTCCACCCGGAGCCCGGAGCCAACATGGAGCGGCTCCGAAAATCGCCGGCTCCGGAGCCGGAGCTGGAGCCGGAGCCAAGATTTTAAAAGGCCGGAGCCCGGAGCCGGAGCCGGAGCCAAGATTTTTAAACCCCGGAGCCCGGAGCCGGAGCCGGAGCCAAGAATTTGAAAGGCCGGAGCCCGGAGCCGGAGCCGGAGCCAACAAATGGCAAATACCCAGCACTGTTCATAATATAATTCATTAAATCTATTTTCGTTAAATTTTTAGAAAAGTATCGTCGATATAAATATATTTAAAGGAAATTATAATAGTCATTCTTATATAGTAATTTTCAAACAAATTTTTATAGGGACAAGATATGTTAGTTCTAATGTAATTAGTATAAATATCAGGTGGAAATCCTTGCTTCTTGCAAGACAAGCATTTTCTTTTTATTATATTAGATTTACTATTCATATAAATTTCATTTTTATTATTTTTCCCTCGATATTGAAAGTATATTTGCTGCCAATCCAGATAACTCTTTTTTGTTTGCCTTTCAAACTCAGATATTGGAGTTTTTAACCAGAAAAATTATGTTGATACATACATAATTACTGTCGCGAATACTGGTAGGAAAAAGAGTAGTCTTCAATTTTCCTCCACCAGTCTACAAAACTCAAATCTTTTTCAACTAATAACACTCTTTTTATTATACATTAAGAAATCTCCAAATTCTTTTGCTTTTCCATTTCCTATCAATAATACAGGACTACTAACGTAACTTTTTTTAATATCCTTTTCAAATTAAATTGAGATTAATATATTATATATACTTTATAATACATATATTATAGATTAAGAGAATTTTTCAAAATACTATTTAATTATTATAAATCCTAACATATTTTTTGCATATATTTTAAAAATTTGATAATTTGTTGATTATTAATATTAATTAACAATTGATTTCAAATTCAACCATTTTTACAATAATTTCACTCCAAATTTTTATTAGAATTATTATTATTATAAAATATAATAACATACTATAATATAAAATTATTAGCTATGCACATTTTAATAAATAATTTTTTTTAAAAATTCAATATAATTTTGTTATATTAGAAATGATGAAATGCTTAATTTAAATTTTATATTAAATGAAAATTTTTATTGGAAATAAGGTATCGTTTGTAGACATTAGTCAAATCTTTCGATATCTAGTCATTTTAAAATAAAACCTTTTAAATTTTTTTCAATTTAGTCCTTTTACTAACTTTTTAAAGTCGATAAATTATTTTACATTAATTTTCTTTATTTAATTCAAAAACTTGAATCAAAAATCTTCGATTAGTAATTAATAAGTTAATTTTAACTAACCCTTATTTATACAGGGTAAAATTAGTAATAATTGAGAATAGTATAAATAAATATTTAGATAATAAAGAGTAAAAGGTGATATGAAATTAAATTTAAAAAAGATTAAATATGTATATAAATAATTTAAAAATTAAAATAATTAAAAAAATAAGAATTTAATATGTCTAGAAAATATAAATGGACCCCATCTATATGTTGGACCTGTTCCCATGTATATTCAGATCTTTATGACCAAAACACTGAAATGGCTTAAATTATTTATAAAAATTAGTCGGATTTAAATATAATTTTTAGTTATCATTCATTATGATTTAAATTATCAAAACCCCAGTTATTTTTATGTTATTGTTGAATTAGCCGTTATGTCTTGCACTTTTTTCTTGCTGTCTCTCACTCTGAGGAGTTAAATTTAAACAATTCCGAAAAATTTGATCAACTGGAATATACTCCCTTAATTAGCTTTCATATTCATATCTTTTGCATTCATGTTCATTGTATTGATATTTATTACCTTCATATTCATTGTGCTGATATGGATTTTTGTTTATATCACCAATAAATCTAGATATTGTAAATCGTAGACTATTTTAAATTAATATTTAGCTATTATTATTGTAATTAGCTATAGTCCACAATAGGTCTTTAAAATATTAAGAGTATAATTAATTAATAAAATACAAAATATTGACTCAAAATTCGATTCCTTCTTTGTTTACATTAAATGCATATAATATTTTTATCGTTTATTTTTTAGCATAAACTATAAGATTTTTAATGAAATTAAAACTGATTATAAGTAAATAGAATTTAACTTATGATAATTACCACGATAGATATTAAATTAACAATCAACGCACAGTTAAATGTAAGCAGGTTGTAAGCAGCAATTGCCAAGGTTTGAAACTTTCAATTTGAATCTGTTGTCAAAATCCACAATATTAAGCCAGGTGTTTGGAATCTCGTAATAGAATTTGTATTTATTGTTGTTATTTTTGTTGTTTTTCTGTAAATACGCTAGTGACCCCACATTAATATTCCAAACAATCATTAAAATTTTAAATAATTTATTCTAATTAAATATTTTAACAATGATTAGGCTAGAATCGGGCAAGTTTAGTTCGAGTAAAACGAACTAACCTAATATAAAAATCCATTGGATTAAAAAGACAAGATTAGTCAAAGACCGGTAAAAATAGCAAATATAGGCAAATAAATTTGCTATAAAATCATAGATTTAATTAAAAGCTCATCTCTAAATGTTAAAAATATTATTCCGATTCTTTTTTAAAAATGTTGAACTATATTTAGAAAAATACGGCATGCATATTGTTATGTACGTGACTTGTATGTCTACGTACTAACAAGAATAACAACAAGATAAACAGTAACTAACGACTGTGTTTTATCTACAATACTAATACAATAGGTGAACAATAGGAATATGGCAAGATGCCGAATATGTGGAGACAGAATAGAATAGAATAACACTGCGACAATAGACTAAGACCCAGACTGAATAATAGGAAGGCTTTTATACTAAGCCAATACCTAACACCTCCCTCTTTTAATAAGAATAATTTACACTTGAATAAAATAATACCTCCGAATAGTGTCTCCAAACAAACAAAAAATACATACAAAGGGCAAAATACAATAATTACAAAAATGGGGCAATACAAAAAATATACAAACAAAAATAATATCACAACAAAAAAAAATATTATCTCAAACCCTAAGCATCACTCATCTCATCTTCGAAAAATACTGAATTGGTTCTTCTCGATACCTTTTTTGAGTAGTATTCTCTACTACTAATCTTTTAGGTGCTCGAATTGTTCTTTTAGGTCTTTCAAATCGAATTTCGTTCGATGTGAGGCTTCATCAGCTCTAAGGCTTCATTTAATCCCGTCGAATAATCAATACAAACTCGAATTTTTCCATTTGCTTTTTTTACTGCCAGGATAGGAGCTGCCCAATCGGCGAATTCGATGGGTCTAATAGCACCCATTTTTAATAGTCGATTAATTTCTTCTTCGACCGAATCTTTAACTCCAATTGGCACTGTTCTTGCTCTAACGTTTTACTGCAATGCCCCAAGCCATCTTCGAATACTTGACTGAATTTTTCTTTTAGTTCTGCCTGAATCTCTTCTTGAATATTCTTTTGAATTATATGTATACAATTCTTTATTTTCACTAATAGTCGGAATTATCTCTTTTGGAATGGAATTTATCGAATTATTTGAATATTTGTTGAATAGAGTTGTCACTATTGGATAACCGAATTTTTTCTCGAATGTGATTATCCAAGGTAATCCGAATAAATTCATTTTTTCTTTTGTTACATATACTAATAATATTTCCTCAAGTCCGTTTAGGATAATAGAGCAAAAGAATCTTCCAAGAATTCTGAATTCATCACCTGTATAACTTTTGCCATTGAAGTTTACCTTTGTCAAGAATGGACTACCGACTTTTTTCCAAGTCTCCTCATTAATGCAACTAATTTGCGCCCCAGAATCAAGAATGAATTCAACTTTTTGTCCATTTAACAAAACTTCCTTTTTAATCCATTCGAATTTTTGCTCTGTAGAGACTGACAATATTTCTGCCGAATAATTTTTGATTTCCGAATCCTTTTGAACTTCTGTTGTGATAAACCGATCACGAATATAATTGAATAATTCTTTCATCATAGAACAATAATTAAGAATAGGTTCGAATAACGAGACCGCGCCACTGTTATGTACGTGACTTGTATGTCTACGTACTAACAAGAATAACAACAAGATAAACAGTAACTAACGACTGTGTTTTATCTACAATACTAATACAATAGGTGAACAATAGGAATATGGCAAGATGCCGAATATGTGGAGACAGAATAGAATAGAATAACACTGCGACAATAGACTAAGACCCAGACTGAATAATAGGAAGGCTTTTATACTAAGCCAATACCTAACACATATACTATATCAAATAATGATTTTCAATTTTAAGAAAACTTAATCATTGCTTTAAAAAATATTTTAATAAGATTTAGCTAATTAAGAAATTACTTTTGATATTAAATATTTTTTTTTCTGATATTTTTTATTAATAATTTTTTAAATTTACACTTTTTTATAATTAGTAACAAATTTGATTTCTTGAAAATTTACTTGTATCGCTGGCTACGCTAAGCCACTAAGCCAAAGCTAAATATAAAACTAAATAACTCCTATTCAAAATCCTTTTAATAAATTTGCCTATTTACAATATACAAGTCATGTCTGTCAGCATAACAATTTCAATTGTTATAAAAATTCCCTTCATTAGCATACACATTAAATCAAAAAATCAAATCATTTTACAACAATTCATATCCAATTATTACTTATTTTTACCCAGTTCTCAATGTAATTCCTCCATCATTTTTTATTGTTCATGATAGTTTGCAAAATATAAGACGGTTTTAATGATATTCTTATTTACATTATTTACATTATTAATTCATTTTTCCAAATAGTTCTTCGTTTAATTATGCAATTAATTTACATTACATGATATATGATTTATATTTATGTTAAAACGATATTTTATCTCTGTGCTAAAATCACTAATTCTAGAATCATATGCAATAAAAAAACGCAAGAATAATGCTACATCATAAAAGATTAATTTTATTTCTTTGTCAATTAAATAAAGATTTAATTCTTTAGCAAGATATAATATTTATTTTTACCTCGTTATATATTCCACATTTGTACAATTTTGTATTTGGGAGGTGTGGTTAATATACGTGTGAAATATATTTCTTAAATATAATTTTTACGATATTATACAATTTAAATCTTTATTACGTCGTTCCATCAATAATCTAGCTCCTGATACAAATCATTAAATAAATGTTTGTATTCAGTTTTTAGAGCTGTATTATTTGTTTATAAGTGTCAATTTATTTTTACAAGTTTTGTATTTTTATTTTTATCAGTTTTATTTCATCTGTTCTTTATAGTTTTATAATTGAAGAATTAACCGACTATTATTAACTGACTTTTGATAATAGTAACTGGCTATTGCTTAAGATTTAGAAGACAAAAAATTTGTCAACGGATCATGCTCCTGAAATCGAAATTAATTTTTGAATAAATCTTCAATAATAAGCTGTGTTTGTTGTGGAGCTTGTTGAAAATTAATTTTTTCAAATTATTTAGTTAAAAAATTTTTAATGAATGTTCTTTACGCTAGATTCATCATTAACACATAAATATCAAGCCATGAATAAAAATCTTTCTTTATTGTTATAGTAGGAGAAATGTTAACATGTATTAGTATATTAATTATAATAAATTAAAAGTATTAATATAAATTATTATGTTATTACTTGTTAGAAGACTAATAATTATTATATACAATTAATTTTCCATATTAAACTAAATTTTTTAAATATTTATTTAGAATCCCATGGCGAAATCGAAGGATTTTAATTTAACCCATCCTTTAAAAGCGCTAAGTTTTTATTTTTTAGTCGCAATGGTAAGATATATAATTGTAGTTGCAACAACCATCATTAGGTCTGTACAAGGGACTGGGACGTTTTGGCGCGGCCGGTTTGGCGCTGCCGTTTTGGCGCGACCAGTTTGGCGCGGCCGGTTTGGCGCAAGTCGTTTTGGCAACTGCCGGTTTGGCGCGGGGGTCGTTTTGGCGCCAGTGGAAATATAAATATATAATTTAGATATTGCTCCCTTCTCTGAGCAACCCAACCGTTATCGGAACAACTTCCCCAGTTAACGGGTCAGGATATACTTTAGCCGGTGGCCGGTTCGAAACCGATTCGAAATATATACCATTCGATTCCTCTCGGCGAGCTGAGTCGAATGGTACCACTCCCAGGGTGCGGAAACGCCTGTGGACTGAGATATAGGTCCCCGAAAATCGAAAAACCATAGGGGGAACTTCCCCCATGTTCGGGTCAACTTCCCCCGTGTATGATCAACTTCCCCCGATATAGGAACTATGTTGTAGGGTTTGCACCGTAGTTTAATTCCATTCACATTTTCTGTAACAAATCCTCCATTTTGGAACATATACATGGATAATTCCCATATTAGAAACTATTTTTGCAAATTTTTATACTCGCGCCAAAACGACCCCCGCGCCAAAACGGCCGCGCCAAAACGACCCCAACCCCTGTATTTACAAGGCACTGGTTGAATGCGTTCATTCACCCGATGCTTTGAATTTGCAAAGTTTATCACTCAGAACCACACGATAATTAAATTTAATTTAGATATGTGATAATTTTTCTCCACATCCTATTCCAACAAACTGAGAAATTTATTTAGAAATTGAAAATTTTAAATTTATTATCAAGCTATTTTATTTATCGAAGATAATACTTAAATTGATCATATCATTTTTCCTAACAAATAATTCTTTAACAAAATGCAAAATCTAAGAAAGAAAAAACATTTAATTTACGAAAAAACTGAATATCATTATTTTATGATTCCATAACCGATTTGAATAATCCTGTAGGTGATTATAGATTTGAATAATCCTGTAGGTTATTATAGTTAATTATGTATAACCAAGTAAAGTCTGTTATAATTGTGAATTCCATGGCCTTGGATATAAATCTGTTCTAGATTTCACCCCTATTCATTAAATATTTCAAATCTGCTATAATAATTAGAATACAGATTTCTCCACCCCCTCTATATATATAATATTTTATAAATTTATTAAGTAAATCCTAGATTCATGAAAACGATATTGATTACAATTCTGGAGATCAACATTCGATGCTACTAGTTATGCTCGAGTGTTGAATAATATGTAGCAGAGTATCAAAATTTATAAGAGGTTTAAAATTTAATTATTATAATAATAAAAAAGTACAAGATTGATCAATTATACAAGATTGATCAATTATACTATTCTTAAAAATTGATGTTGAAGGATGTCTTTTAACTTTTTTAACTTTAAAAATTTTACATAAATTAATTTTCAGAAATTCAACGATAATTTTATAATCTTGGCTTAATTTTTAAAGTTCTTATCGTTTCTTTCTTAGGTAAAAAACATTGTTTTTATTATTAAATTGCTAAATATAAAAATTATATTGGAAATTTATTTTTTTATATACTATTCTTAAAAATTGATGTTGAAGGATGTCTCATAATATTTTACTAAAGGTTCAGTATTCATCAGTATTTGCTGAACAACATTCATAAAACAATTATTGTTTAGATGGGTAAATCCGTCATTAAGATAAATGGAAAATGGAAAATAAATTATTTCTAAATTCAATTAAATTAATTTTCTCTAATTTTCAGATATCCTGATCATTTCTATTTATTTAAAAACTAAAACTTCATTGAATTTTAAATAAAATAAAAATATATAATTAATTATATATTAGTTGTGTTGTTCAAAGTATTAAATATAATCTATTATGGTAAGATTAGATTTGAGATTAGTTATTAGTAATTTAAATTAATTCTTATTTGCAAATTATTTATTTAACAGATCTTTTAAAAATTCCAAAATTTCCACAAATATTTTAGCATAGCTAAAATTATTCTTTATATTGAAATAAAATAACATTGAGGTTATTTAATTTTTTAAATACAACATTTTGTGTTGTATTTCAATAATCTGTGTATTTTTACAATTTTTATAACCGGGATAAGCAGATCTTTTAATAAAATATTTGTAAGAAATTTTAAAAATTTTCAATAATTTTCATTAATATTTTCAAAGGAAATGGAGAAAAGGGGATAAGTTATGGTTCAATAAAGATAGGTATATTATAGTGATGGTCGGGAGTTAAAAAACCCGAGAGTCGAGACCGAGACCGGGAATCGACCCCGAGACCGAGTCCCGACCCGAGAGTCGAGACAAGAGTACCTAATTTTGGTTGTTTTTTTTCAATTTTCAACATTTTTGCATTTTAATAAGTATTAGAAGTTTTTCTTTCCTATATTTTTTTTATATTTTGAATTTTTATCATTTTTTAATGTATCATCTTAATTTATTCGATAAAATGGTCAATAGATTATTAATAGTATGTATGTTAATTATTATTTGAAACTTTATTTTAATAAACGACATTTTTTTATAAGACGAATAAATTTTTAATAAAAATTATTATTATTATACATAATTTATTATTTATCTATTTATTATTATTAATCCTTACACTAAATTGATAACCCTTGCACCAATAGTTTACACTCCTCCAGGCATATTAAACACTCCTTGCCATCTACGGGAGTTAAATTTGCTTGTTCAACTAGGAAATATAACTTTATATTAAATAAATTTTAATATGTACATATATATTTAAATAGAAAATATGTTTTAAATGAATTTAAGTATTTCAATTTTATAAATAAAATATCAATTTTATTTCAAAAACAAAATTTGCCTTAAGTTCAATAAGAATAGATTGATGTCTCTTACTTCTCAAGAATAAAAAATACGTTCTTAGCTCTCAAGAGCTCTTTTGAAAAGTTTTCGATATCATAATTCAAATATAATAAATTTCATATTATGTTCTAGTCACTTATTGTTGTGCATGATCAGCTTCTGCATAACGAAACTCAAGTCTTTGAATATGTTTCATCAGTAAATTAATACTAAAATATAAATACTTGCATTAAACGTAATCAAAATCATATAATCCGAATAAAATTACTTAAAATCTTTTTAATTAAAAGTAAAAGAATAATCACCTTTATCTGAATAAATTTATGGTATCCCATTCTTGACGCTACTTTGATTCTTTCAGCTAGAAATAATTCTAATCTAACTTCTAATTAAATTTTGCTGAGCAAAGCCTCAAACGCGTATTTTTTTATTTTTCTATTTCTTTTTTCTTTAGCCATATTTAAGGGAAATACAACATACTAATTTCTTACATTTTAGCATTTTGCGGTAAAAGTATTATGCTGACATTCTTTTTGTACTACCCTGACATTAATTAAGAATTAATTATTTTTATAAAAAAGTTAAATGTTGTTTCATATTATTTCGAAATTAAAAATTTTAATGATCTAAATATAACTATCTATAGTAGTGTTGTTAATTTTTTTTGAAAATATTATATAAAATATAGTATATAATTTATTGATTTTTGCTTTAAATATTTGCTTCAATTCTAAATTCAGAGTCATCGATCACTTTAAATTTTAATAATTAATTAATAATAATTAACTAATAATAATTAATTAATAATAAAATTTTAATACGGCTCTATAATTGTTCGATGGGAGAGATTAAAAAAAGATTAAAATTTTTTTATAAAAATTAGTACATTTTAAAGCAGAAAATTGTAACATACTCTATAAATGCCCAAAGTGACTGATACTTGTTCATTCTATAATGGTCCCGAGCTAAAAATTCGTCAATTAAAAATAAGGGAATTCAAAAGTTTAAAAAAATTTATCTTTAGTAAATTGTGAAAAATATGAAAATTGTGAAAAAATAAAGTTAATAGAAGCAGGGTTGCGTCGTAATTACGAATTACGAATTACGGCGTTTTTTGAGTTACGAATTACGAATACGAAAATATCGGGAAAAATTACGAATTGCGAAAATAAAAAAATAAAAATTACGAAAAAATATTATTGCAAAAGTTCATTTCAGAGAAAAAAGTGAAAAAAACAGCGTCTTGAGTAAGCGAATTACTTCGGAACAATATTATTTCTTATTTCTATGAAAAAGAAAAGCTAGAGAGTTAATGTAAGAGAATAAAAGTTTGTATTTTTTTTGTATCATAAAATTTGTATCATATATAAATAACTAATAGCAATGTATTAACCCGAAACAATAGCATTATAAAATTTGTCTCTGTGGTCTTTACATTAATTATTAATTCCATTATTTTATCTTAATAGTTGATTGCTTTATCAAAAGATATCTAATTTGATGGTTCACTCACGGTTTTTAATATTAGTTGATTTTGACTATACAGTCTGTTAAGAAATTATAGCGCCAAGAAATTTTTATTCCTTTTACCCATTTCGCATTATCAAAACAAGCTAAAATGTAAGCCAGTGATAGTTTTTTTCTTTCATATTTTCATATATTTTTATTTGAGTATTAATATTGATTGGTAAACTATCACTGGCTTACATTTTAGCTTATTTTGATAATGCGAAATGGGTAAAAGGAATAAAAATTTCTTGGCGCTATAATTTTTTAACAGACTGTATTTATCTGAATACTTATTTTTTTAAATCTAAATTTTAAAAATATTTGTATGACTCTCATTGTAACTCTCATTCATGATTTTATGAAAACTTTTCGTATTTAGTCCAGTAATTATTTAATATTATAATAATAAAAAACTCATTCTGTTTTTTCATGACTGAGATTGCTGCCCAGACTATGATTGGTCCACCTCCAAATTTTCTTGTGAAAAAATAATCCTTTCTTCGTCTTGAAGCTATGAAGCGAATGAGGAGAAGCCTTGAAATCTATTGTGATAATTCCGATAAAAATTTATTTCAATACAATAAATATTATTTTATTTAAAAATTTATGAGAATATTAAATTCACTAAACGTATTTAATTTATTTCGACGTATCATCTTTTAACGGTTGAAGTAACATTTAAATATTTAAGTTTTTCAAGAAACTCAATAAATAAAATAGCAAACTGTTTTTTCTCAGAAGCTTTTTTAATTTAAATTTTTAACTATTTGTATAATAAATTATTCTAGAGGTTTTGTAAAAAATTTTAGAGTCAATAATAAATTGCACTCATTTTTATCTAGATTTGTAATATAATCATTGAATTTTTTAATTGGGATGAATTTAGTTATACAAATTTCCGGCAATTTAAATTTGATAGGTCTGATACAATATGTCCCTCACTGCATGAACAGTTTATTTTAACACATTTGTTTAGTTCTTTATTATTAAGTTTATTTATAAAAAATTATTAAAAATTAACAAATGAATGGAGCATTCTTAGTTTTCCTAAATCTTTTCATATCAATTTTTTGTTAAACTTTTTTATTATTAAAAATGATTTACATATTATTCAACATAAGTTTTTCTTTTAGAATTTTTATATCTTTTTTACTCTATTTTCTTATGCAATTTAATTGATAATGACATTCTTGATACAAAGCATTATAGAAAAATAATTGTTCTAATATATAAGTAAAATTTTAATTAGTGAATACTCATGACACAACACACCATATAACATTTTAAAGTGAAGGTAGAGAGGTGTACAATAGTGAATAAGAGAATGTAAATAGAGAATGTACAATAGAGAATCATTCTCTTCTGCTTATTCTCTAATACATAGATTTTAAAATTTCCATGACAAACTGATACATATTTTGTAATTTATCTTATGATTTAATTTTATAGTTTATCGATTTAAATTAAATTTTATTAATTATTATGTTCATTTCTGTTTCATAGAGATTAAGAAATTTAAATAAATGTATGACGACCATCATATAATTTTGTTCCAAAATTTCAATAATTCTTCAGAGAAAATGACTATATTTTTTTTATAAACCACGTTTATATAGGGTTTTATTTAAGAGATTGATTATTATCATTAATAATCAGGCGCCGAGGTTTATCTTCTCGATTCTAAATGAAGCAAGTTTAGTTTAAAATATTTTAATTTCATCAAATTTTTTTCTCAAATAATTTACTATCGCAAAATTAATAAATATTTATTTTTTTATATTGAGTTTTAAATTAAATATAAAAATTAATAATTATTAATTTTTACTATGTACTATACTTAATAATTTAAATTAAATTAATTTCTAAACTTAGATAAAACAATTTTAGTACAAAATAGTGAATTTTCGCTCTAAATTTTTGATAAATAAATTGTTCTATTTCATAATATCTATAATATATAAAGTGGATTATTTTTAATTTTTCTGACGAAATTAAATAGAATAGGCGTTCCTTCTCAAGTAATGCCCGTCTTCGAGCCATAACCTCAAATGTCTTATTTAACGCATTTAACCTTATTTAGCTGCGCATCGGATGCACATTAATTTATAAATTTGATTAATATATAAAATATTTAATATAAAATATTTAATATTTTCAGGTTGGTAAAATTAAAATCTAATTTAAATATATAAAATATATATATATTCCACATTTGTACAATTTTGTATTTGGGAGGTGTGGTTAATATACGTGTGAAATATATTTCTTAAATATAATTTTTACGATATTATACAATTTAAATCTTTATTACGTCGTTCCATCAATAATCTAGCTCCTGATACAAATCATTAAATAAATGTTTGTATTCAGTTTTTAGAGCTGTATTATTTGTTTATAAGTGTCAATTTATTTTTACAAGTTTTGTATTTTTATTTTTATCAGTTTTATTTCATCTGTTCTTTATAGTTTTATAATTGAAGAATTAACCGACTATTATTAACTGACTTTTGATAATAGTAACTGGCTATTGCTTAAGATTTAGAAGACAAAAAATTTGTCAACGGATCATGCTCCTGAAATCGAAATTAATTTTTGAATAAATCTTCAATAATAAGCTGTGTTTGTTGTGGAGCTTGTTGAAAATTAATTTTTTCAAATTATTTAGTTAAAAAATTTTTAATGAATGTTCTTTACGCTAGATTCATCATTAACACATAAATATCAAGCCATGAATAAAAATCTTTCTTTATTGTTATAGTAGGAGAAATGTTAACATGTATTAGTATATTAATTATAATAAATTAAAAGTATTAATATAAATTATTATGTTATTACTTGTTAGAAGACTAATAATTATTATATACAATTAATTTTCCATATTAAACTAAATTTTTTAAATATTTATTTAGAATCCCATGGCGAAATCGAAGGATTTTAATTTAACCCATCCTTTAAAAGCGCTAAGTTTTTATTTTTTAGTCGCAATGGTAAGATATATAATTGTAGTTGCAACAACCATCATTAGGTCTGTACAAGGGACTGGGACGTTTTGGCGCGGCCGGTTTGGCGCTGCCGTTTTGGCGCGACCAGTTTGGCGCGGCCGGTTTGGCGCAAGTCGTTTTGGCAACTGCCGGTTTGGCGCGGGGGTCGTTTTGGCGCCAGTGGAAATATAAATATATAATTTAGATATTGCTCCCTTCTCTGAGCAACCCAACCGTTATCGGAACAACTTCCCCAGTTAACGGGTCAGGATATACTTTAGCCGGTGGCCGGTTCGAAACCGATTCGAAATATATACCATTCGATTCCTCTCGGCGAGCTGAGTCGAATGGTACCACTCCCAGGGTGCGGAAACGCCTGTGGACTGAGATATAGGTCCCCGAAAATCGAAAAACCATAGGGGGAACTTCCCCCATGTTCGGGTCAACTTCCCCCGTGTATGATCAACTTCCCCCGATATAGGAACTATGTTGTAGGGTTTGCACCGTAGTTTAATTCCATTCACATTTTCTGTAACAAATCCTCCATTTTGGAACATATACATGGATAATTCCCATATTAGAAACTATTTTTGCAAATTTTTATACTCGCGCCAAAACGACCCCCGCGCCAAAACGGCCGCGCCAAAACGACCCCAACCCCTGTATTTACAAGGCACTGGTTGAATGCGTTCATTCACCCGATGCTTTGAATTTG
This sequence comes from Meloidogyne arenaria, assembly GCA_036172955.1. Taxonomy (NCBI): domain Eukaryota; kingdom Metazoa; phylum Nematoda; class Chromadorea; order Rhabditida; family Meloidogynidae; genus Meloidogyne; species Meloidogyne arenaria. The sequence goes on along the minus strand of JARQAB010000015.1, from coordinate 2,968,133 downwards.
CAAAGTTTATCACTCAGAACCACACGATAATTAAATTTAATTTAGATATGTGATAATTTTTCTCCACATCCTATTCCAACAAACTGAGAAATTTATTTAGAAATTGAAAATTTTAAATTTATTATCAAGCTATTTTATTTATCGAAGATAATACTTAAATTGATCATATCATTTTTCCTAACAAATAATTCTTTAACAAAATGCAAAATCTAAGAAAGAAAAAACATTTAATTTACGAAAAAACTGAATATCATTATTTTATGATTCCATAACCGATTTGAATAATCCTGTAGGTGATTATAGATTTGAATAATCCTGTAGGTTATTATAGTTAATTATGTATAACCAAGTAAAGTCTGTTATAATTGTGAATTCCATGGCCTTGGATATAAATCTGTTCTAGATTTCACCCCTATTCATTAAATATTTCAAATCTGCTATAATAATTAGAATACAGATTTCTCCACCCCCTCTATATATATAATATTTTATAAATTTATTAAGTAAATCCTAGATTCATGAAAACGATATTGATTACAATTCTGGAGATCAACATTCGATGCTACTAGTTATGCTCGAGTGTTGAATAATATGTAGCAGAGTATCAAAATTTATAAGAGGTTTAAAATTTAATTATTATAATAATAAAAAAGTACAAGATTGATCAATTATACAAGATTGATCAATTATACTATTCTTAAAAATTGATGTTGAAGGATGTCTTTTAACTTTTTTAACTTTAAAAATTTTACATAAATTAATTTTCAGAAATTCAACGATAATTTTATAATCTTGGCTTAATTTTTAAAGTTCTTATCGTTTCTTTCTTAGGTAAAAAACATTGTTTTTATTATTAAATTGCTAAATATAAAAATTATATTGGAAATTTATTTTTTTATATACTATTCTTAAAAATTGATGTTGAAGGATGTCTCATAATATTTTACTAAAGGTTCAGTATTCATCAGTATTTGCTGAACAACATTCATAAAACAATTATTGTTTAGATGGGTAAATCCGTCATTAAGATAAATGGAAAATGGAAAATAAATTATTTCTAAATTCAATTAAATTAATTTTCTCTAATTTTCAGATATCCTGATCATTTCTATTTATTTAAAAACTAAAACTTCATTGAATTTTAAATAAAATAAAAATATATAATTAATTATATATTAGTTGTGTTGTTCAAAGTATTAAATATAATCTATTATGGTAAGATTAGATTTGAGATTAGTTATTAGTAATTTAAATTAATTCTTATTTGCAAATTATTTATTTAACAGATCTTTTAAAAATTCCAAAATTTCCACAAATATTTTAGCATAGCTAAAATTATTCTTTATATTGAAATAAAATAACATTGAGGTTATTTAATTTTTTAAATACAACATTTTGTGTTGTATTTCAATAATCTGTGTATTTTTACAATTTTTATAACCGGGATAAGCAGATCTTTTAATAAAATATTTGTAAGAAATTTTAAAAATTTTCAATAATTTTCATTAATATTTTCAAAGGAAATGGAGAAAAGGGGATAAGTTATGGTTCAATAAAGATAGGTATATTATAGTGATGGTCGGGAGTTAAAAAACCCGAGAGTCGAGACCGAGACCGGGAATCGACCCCGAGACCGAGTCCCGACCCGAGAGTCGAGACAAGAGTACCTAATTTTGGTTGTTTTTTTTTCAATTTTCAACATTTTTGCATTTTAATAAGTATTAGAAGTTTTTCTTTCCTATATTTTTTTTATATTTTGAATTTTTATCATTTTTTAATGTATCATCTTAATTTATTCGATAAAATGGTCAATAGATTATTAATAGTATGTATGTTAATTATTATTTGAAACTTTATTTTAATAAACGACATTTTTTTATAAGACGAATAAATTTTTAATAAAAATTATTATTATTATACATAATTTATTATTTATCTATTTATTATTATTAATCCTTACACTAAATTGATAACCCTTGCACCAATAGTTTACACTCCTCCAGGCATATTAAACACTCCTTGCCATCTACGGGAGTTAAATTTGCTTGTTCAACTAGGAAATATAACTTTATATTAAATAAATTTTAATATGTACATATATATTTAAATAGAAAATATGTTTTAAATGAATTTAAGTATTTCAATTTTATAAATAAAATATCAATTTTATTTCAAAAACAAAATTTGCCTTAAGTTCAATAAGAATAGATTGATGTCTCTTACTTCTCAAGAATAAAAAATACGTTCTTAGCTCTCAAGAGCTCTTTTGAAAAGTTTTCGATATCATAATTCAAATATAATAAATTTCATATTATGTTCTAGTCACTTATTGTTGTGCATGATCAGCTTCTGCATAACGAAACTCAAGTCTTTGAATATGTTTCATCAGTAAATTAATACTAAAATATAAATACTTGCATTAAACGTAATCAAAATCATATAATCCGAATAAAATTACTTAAAATCTTTTTAATTAAAAGTAAAAGAATAATCACCTTTATCTGAATAAATTTATGGTATCCCATTCTTGACGCTACTTTGATTCTTTCAGCTAGAAATAATTCTAATCTAACTTCTAATTAAATTTTGCTGAGCAAAGCCTCAAACGCGTATTTTTTTATTTTTCTATTTCTTTTTTCTTTAGCCATATTTAAGGGAAATACAACATACTAATTTCTTACATTTTAGCATTTTGCGGTAAAAGTATTATGCTGACATTCTTTTTGTACTACCCTGACATTAATTAAGAATTAATTATTTTTATAAAAAAGTTAAATGTTGTTTCATATTATTTCGAAATTAAAAATTTTAATGATCTAAATATAACTATCTATAGTAGTGTTGTTAATTTTTTTTGAAAATATTATATAAAATATAGTATATAATTTATTGATTTTTGCTTTAAATATTTGCTTCAATTCTAAATTCAGAGTCATCGATCACTTTAAATTTTAATAATTAATTAATAATAATTAACTAATAATAATTAATTAATAATAAAATTTTAATACGGCTCTATAATTGTTCGATGGGAGAGATTAAAAAAAGATTAAAATTTTTTTATAAAAATTAGTACATTTTAAAGCAGAAAATTGTAACATACTCTATAAATGCCCAAAGTGACTGATACTTGTTCATTCTATAATGGTCCCGAGCTAAAAATTCGTCAATTAAAAATAAGGGAATTCAAAAGTTTAAAAAAATTTATCTTTAGTAAATTGTGAAAAATATGAAAATTGTGAAAAAATAAAGTTAATAGAAGCAGGGTTGCGTCGTAATTACGAATTACGAATTACGGCGTTTTTTGAGTTACGAATTACGAATACGAAAATATCGGGAAAAATTACGAATTGCGAAAATAAAAAAATAAAAATTACGAAAAAATATTATTGCAAAAGTTCATTTCAGAGAAAAAAGTGAAAAAAACAGCGTCTTGAGTAAGCGAATTACTTCGGAACAATATTATTTCTTATTTCTATGAAAAAGAAAAGCTAGAGAGTTAATGTAAGAGAATAAAAGTTTGTATTTTTTTTGTATCATAAAATTTGTATCATATATAAATAACTAATAGCAATGTATTAACCCGAAACAATAGCATTATAAAATTTGTCTCTGTGGTCTTTACATTAATTATTAATTCCATTATTTTATCTTAATAGTTGATTGCTTTATCAAAAGATATCTAATTTGATGGTTCACTCACGGTTTTTAATATTAGTTGATTTTGACTATACAGTCTGTTAAGAAATTATAGCGCCAAGAAATTTTTATTCCTTTTACCCATTTCGCATTATCAAAACAAGCTAAAATGTAAGCCAGTGATAGTTTTTTTCTTTCATATTTTCATATATTTTTATTTGAGTATTAATATTGATTGGTAAACTATCACTGGCTTACATTTTAGCTTATTTTGATAATGCGAAATGGGTAAAAGGAATAAAAATTTCTTGGCGCTATAATTTTTTAACAGACTGTATTTATCTGAATACTTATTTTTTTAAATCTAAATTTTAAAAATATTTGTATGACTCTCATTGTAACTCTCATTCATGATTTTATGAAAACTTTTCGTATTTAGTCCAGTAATTATTTAATATTATAATAATAAAAAACTCATTCTGTTTTTTCATGACTGAGATTGCTGCCCAGACTATGATTGGTCCACCTCCAAATTTTCTTGTGAAAAAATAATCCTTTCTTCGTCTTGAAGCTATGAAGCGAATGAGGAGAAGCCTTGAAATCTATTGTGATAATTCCGATAAAAATTTATTTCAATACAATAAATATTATTTTATTTAAAAATTTATGAGAATATTAAATTCACTAAACGTATTTAATTTATTTCGACGTATCATCTTTTAACGGTTGAAGTAACATTTAAATATTTAAGTTTTTCAAGAAACTCAATAAATAAAATAGCAAACTGTTTTTTCTCAGAAGCTTTTTTAATTTAAATTTTTAACTATTTGTATAATAAATTATTCTAGAGGTTTTGTAAAAAATTTTAGAGTCAATAATAAATTGCACTCATTTTTATCTAGATTTGTAATATAATCATTGAATTTTTTAATTGGGATGAATTTAGTTATACAAATTTCCGGCAATTTAAATTTGATAGGTCTGATACAATATGTCCCTCACTGCATGAACAGTTTATTTTAACACATTTGTTTAGTTCTTTATTATTAAGTTTATTTATAAAAAATTATTAAAAATTAACAAATGAATGGAGCATTCTTAGTTTTCCTAAATCTTTTCATATCAATTTTTTGTTAAACTTTTTTATTATTAAAAATGATTTACATATTATTCAACATAAGTTTTTCTTTTAGAATTTTTATATCTTTTTTACTCTATTTTCTTATGCAATTTAATTGATAATGACATTCTTGATACAAAGCATTATAGAAAAATAATTGTTCTAATATATAAGTAAAATTTTAATTAGTGAATACTCATGACACAACACACCATATAACATTTTAAAGTGAAGGTAGAGAGGTGTACAATAGTGAATAAGAGAATGTAAATAGAGAATGTACAATAGAGAATCATTCTCTTCTGCTTATTCTCTAATACATAGATTTTAAAATTTCCATGACAAACTGATACATATTTTGTAATTTATCTTATGATTTAATTTTATAGTTTATCGATTTAAATTAAATTTTATTAATTATTATGTTCATTTCTGTTTCATAGAGATTAAGAAATTTAAATAAATGTATGACGACCATCATATAATTTTGTTCCAAAATTTCAATAATTCTTCAGAGAAAATGACTATATTTTTTTTATAAACCACGTTTATATAGGGTTTTATTTAAGAGATTGATTATTATCATTAATAATCAGGCGCCGAGGTTTATCTTCTCGATTCTAAATGAAGCAAGTTTAGTTTAAAATATTTTAATTTCATCAAATTTTTTTCTCAAATAATTTACTATCGCAAAATTAATAAATATTTATTTTTTTATATTGAGTTTTAAATTAAATATAAAAATTAATAATTATTAATTTTTACTATGTACTATACTTAATAATTTAAATTAAATTAATTTCTAAACTTAGATAAAACAATTTTAGTACAAAATAGTGAATTTTCGCTCTAAATTTTTGATAAATAAATTGTTCTATTTCATAATATCTATAATATATAAAGTGGATTATTTTTAATTTTTCTGACGAAATTAAATAGAATAGGCGTTCCTTCTCAAGTAATGCCCGTCTTCGAGCCATAACCTCAAATGTCTTATTTAACGCATTTAACCTTATTTAGCTGCGCATCGGATGCACATTAATTTATAAATTTGATTAATATATAAAATATTTAATATAAAATATTTAATATTTTCAGGTTGGTAAAATTAAAATCTAATTTAAAAATTTATTTTAAATTAACTAGCTACATATTATAATTACATTTATAAATTCATTGTATTTGTGTTTACCATAATTTTCTGGATAATAGTGTAATATAGTGTAGTGATAATAGTGTAGTGTAAGATAGTTAATATTATTCATTTAGGCGTTTTTAAATTTTAGCTTTTGGCAAAAATTTGATGCTTAAATAATATAGTTTGTGATTTTTATTGTTTAGTTGCACTTTTTTGCAATAAAATAGTTTTTTTATTATTTCAAACGGTATTTATTATTCAATATATTTATAACTAGATATTAGATTATTCGAAATTTATGTAAGGGACGTTTAATGGTTACACGATAACTCGATATGTAATCTTTTTAGAGATTACTTGAACAGAATGCATTCATTTAATTTCGAATATTTGAATTAATTTGCATTGATTCTTAGAATTATCTACATTTTATCTTATTTATCAAAGTATTTACTTTTTTAGCTAACATAGAAAAATTAAATTGTTTGAAAATAAGAATTGAATGCATCAATTTTGTACTTCATTAAATTGTGATGACCATTTATTAGGAGAAAAATGGAATTATTTTAATCATGTTGCATTTCTTGAAATATAACTTTAATCATTAGCCTTAAAAACAATTTATTTTAGATAGACCATTAGCTTAGCAAATGATTTAGTTTTTAACAATTTTATAAATATATAACTATAATAATATATAGACCTATTTCAAGTTGACCTGCTCCTTAAAGAGGACCTGCTTTTACAATAAATCTGCAAAATTTTTATAAATTTTGCAGATTTTGGCCACATTTTATTATGACCAAAAGAAATTTTGTTAAATTTTTGTTAAATTAAATTATTGCTAAAGCGGAATTTTTATTGTTATATTGACTATTTTTTATTTTTAATTATCTAATCTTATCTATGCCCTCTATCTAATCTATGCCCTCATCATTCTTGCTTTGTCTCATAATTCTTGTCCAGTTTGGTAACAGATTTTAGTCTTCGAAAAATTTTAGACATTGAAAAAAATAGCCCCTCCCTCTAAAATAGCCCCTCCCTCAAAATAGCCCCCCTCTAGAGGTCGATCGAAAAAATAACCCCCGGGGGTTATTTTAGAGGAAATACGGTATCTTCCTAATTTAGGTTCGTTAAGATAATTTCAAAATAATTGTATATTTAACTAATTAGATTAAATAAAGCAATTCTTCATATTTTTCTATTCATATTTATTCGGATCAATCTTTATCCATTTACTATTTCGTTATTATTTATATTTGTTATATATGCCACAGTCTATGCCGTTTTTCTGATGTGACTCTTTTACCTAGTTATTCTTATTGTTAGAAATATAAAAGATATCTAAAAATTATAAATATATAAAATACTTATAAAATTTATCAGATAAAAAATATCCATATAAAGCAAAAATCTTGTTAAATTTTTTTATTTTTAGTTATTAGTGATTCTTACCGTCAATTTAAATATTTATACATATCTAATTTACAATATTATTACAATATATATAAGAAAAATTGAAGAAAACAAGTAATCTAATTACAATATTATTGTAAAAACATTTTGTAAACAATTAATTATTTTATTAAATTTCTATAAATAGTATTAAAATAATAGTATTTAATCATATTCTAAGTGTTAAAAGCTTAGAATAAATATTAAATAATTTAAGAATGCCTTATCTTATCTTATTACGGATGGATGGTGCTTTTTCTATCTTGGAAGTTACTGAAAAAATTAGTGCAAAAATATTGTCAAAATATACTTCAGTCACTTTCAAGCAAGATTGAGTACCAATAGTGAAAAACAAATTCTGTAATATCATGATAAGTTCTGGCATTTGATACGTTTTGAGAATAACCTAAAATATGCTTTTAGTTAGCAACACTATACTTATTAAAAGATACATTAAAAAATAAATAAAAAAAAATCAATTACTTAATAATAAAAAATCAATTACTAGTTGGTTTACTAACGATTAACATAGAAAACTAGCTCAACATTTCTGTGATGATACATAAAAATAGCTAGTTTAACTAATTAATATTATATATTATAGACAAATTAAATAAATACCCAAGTCTGAGAAAATGGCTACCAACGAAATTAAAGAAATTCTTACAAAACTACAAACTATTCAACAACAAATCAATAAATTGGATAATAAAGTTGAAACACGTAATACTACAGATATTATAGACAAATTAAATAATATTTCGACAACAATAAGTGAGGCAGCGGCAATTGCTGTTAACGACAAAGAAAGACAACGTAGTCTTGTATTGATTGGTGTGGGTGAATCCACTGCATCTCGACAAACTGAACGAGCGAAGGCTGATGAGGCTGAAGTGTTAAGCATTCTGGACGAGCTGGACGTTCAGACATTGCCTTTGGCAGTGTATCGATTGGGAAATCCAGCTCGAGCAGGTCAAAATGGACGTTTAATTAAAGTCATATTACCCACAACAGCTTTTCAGAGAATTTGTTTGGCACAATGGAAGAAAAAACGTGGTGAAATGCGAAATATTCAAAAATGGTCGAAGCTTTTGATACGTCCATCATTAACACCCGAGCAATTGCGAATTGATAAAGAACAGAGGGAGAGACGGAAGAAGGAATTACAGAAAGCAGTCAATAATATTGGGGACGGAAATATTACAATGCGTCCAAAAAACTGAAAAGTCGATTTTGTGGTCTCAAAAACAAGGTTTTTCAAAATTTTAAATCACACTTTATACAAATTTATTATACTAATTCTCCAAGTTTAGCAAATAAGTTAGATAGCCTAAAATTTCTTTTGGAATCCAAAACTTACCAAATAATTTTATTTACGGAAAGGTGGCTTGGACACTCTATAGATGATTCCCAATTAGTTCAAAATTTTCCATACAATATTGTCCGAGCAGACCGTTCAGCGAAAAAAGGCGGCGGAGTTTGCGCATTTCTGGCAAAAACTATCTCTTTCTTTAGGATTGATATCCCAAAAAATAAAAATTTTGATATTTGCGCATTTGATATTATAGATTCACACATTATAAATAAGCATCGTCTTATTCTGGTTTATCGTGCTCCTTCTTTGCTAAACCATGAGGAAAATTTTAAACTTATTGAGCAGCTAAGCATCCTCATTTCTATTGCCCATAAATTTACCATTATTGGGGACATGAATTTACCTAAAATAAACTGGAATACTAAGCTGCCCTCTCCTAATCAAACTCATATTGAAAAAGCTTATCTAGAATTCACATCTCAATTAAATTTAACTCAGATGATCGATTTTCCCACAAGAGGAAATAACTTATTAGACGTAATATTAACTGAATCACCGCACGCCATTAAAAATATTAAAAAACTCCCATCTTTTTCACAAAATAACTCATCATCAGATCACTCTCATTTGAACTTAGCCTATATTTTACTAAAGACATTCATCCAAATATCACAAAATTAGATTACAAAAATGCGAATTACGAAAGTATAAATTACTATCTCCAAGCAGTTGATTGGAACGCTATTTTTTCTTACTCAACAGAAATAGATCATCAGTATGATTCATTTCTAAACATAATAAAAACTGTCATCCATTTATTTGTTCCTTTAAAAACTATTAAGCCATCCGGCTATAAGTTCCCTAAGCATATCCAATCAATGATTAATTACAGAAACCGCATCTTTTCCCAGTACAATAATGAACAAACCGAAGAAAGGGTTAACGAATTATCTTTAAAAATTGATAAAGAAATTGATAGATTTTATAGAAATAGAGAAAATTTTAAAATGTCCAAAATAGAAACAAGGTTTGAGTTTGTATCTAATTTTCTTAAAAACAAAAACACACATATTCCAACTTTAATTGATATAAAAAATAATCCCATTTTTAACAATAAAGACAAAGCGGAACAAATTGCAAGATTCATAGAATCATCTCAAAATTCAACTAAGATTACTCCAGATACAATTAAAACAATAAATCAAAAATCTACCATCCACAACATTGATATTTCTGAACTCATGATTTTCGATTTATTAAAAAATCTACCACTAAGAATTAATGAATCCTCTGACAAAATCCCTGAATATTTTCTCAGAAAATGCGCCTCAGCATTAACATATCCGCTCTATTATCTCTTTATGAAATCATTTATATCAGCTAAAGTACCTGAAATATGGAAAGAAGCAATTATCGTCCCAATTCCAAAAGTAATAAATTCCTCATTGGCTAATGATTATAGGCCAATATCTTTATTATCCCCCATTGGTAAAACAAGGGAGAAAATAATTTACAACCAACTAGTTAAATTTATCGAAAATAATAATATCCTACCTGACTCACAACACGGTTTCCGCTCATCTAAATCTGTTACAAGCCAATTGCTTGAGTCTTTTAATGACTTTACAACGGCCATAGAAAATAAGGAAATAGTTGATGTAATTTATTTTGATTACAAGAAAGCTTTTGATAGTATCTCACATCAAATACTATTAGATAAATTAACAAACCTTGGTATTAAGGGAACTCTCCACCAATGGATTGTTAATTATTTATTAAATAGGAAATTCAAAGTAAAAATACAGACTTCTTTTTTAACTCCAAAAAATATGATTTCCGGTGTGCCTCAGGGCTCTATTTTAGGCCCTCTGCTTTTTATTCTATATATTTCAGATCTCCCTAAAAAATGTTCAACAGAACAAGTTACATTAAAATTATTTGCTGATGACCTAAAAGCTTATCATATCTCAAAACTATCTCCTTCCTTTTCTTTTCCTTTAAAAAATTTCATTAACAAATTAGAATTATATTCTCATCAAAATTCCTTAACATTATCCCCAGAAAAATGTAAAGTATCTTATCTTATTACGGATGGATGGTGCTTTTTCTATCTTGGAAGTTACTGAAAAAATTAGTGCAAAAATATTGTCAAAATATACTTCAGTCACTTTCAAGCAAGATTGAGTACCAATAGTGAAAAACAAATTCTGTAATATCATGATAAGTTCTGGCATTTGATACGTTTTGAGAATAACCTAAAATATGCTTTTAGTTAGCAACACTATACTTATTAAAAGATACATTAAAAAATTAATTCATAATTTTTTCATATCTTTTGTTAATAAATCTATATTTAATCTTTTAAATTCGTTAGATATTATTGAAGAAAACAAGCAATAATTTGCAATTTTTGTAAAATAGCTTTCACAAATTATTTTTAGGTAATTTAAATTATATAACTAAAATATTAATAATTTAAACATATACATCTTATTGTAATTTTATTCTTTTAGTTTTTATTCTATTTAATAAATATTTAACAGCTTTCCCATTTGGATGATATCTTTCTTCAATTTCTCGAATATTTTAATAGATTTGGCCTTGGTCAAAATTTTTCTGACAACAAACACTAAATTATGTTCCAAACAGTTATAAAAATTGAATTATTATAAAATAAATTAAATTTTTACAAGCATATTATTTAGATCATTCTTAAATCAGTATGATTTCCTTTTATCATGAATAAAGTTTAAGCATCATAGCTATATAAAATTTTTCCTTTTATACAAATATTTATTAGAATAAAAAACTTAATGCATTTGTTTATTAAAAACAGATTATTTATAAATTATTTCAAATTAAAATTTACTCATATATTCTAAATGCACATAATAGTTTACATCGGTCTTTTAGAGAATTCTCTTGATTTATTACAATATTTTTATCATAAATTTATATTTTATCATTATTTACTATCATTATTTTTTAAATCTGAAATATTTTTTAATAAAAGAGAATTAAAAAACCTATTTTATATAATGAAATATTTTTTATAAAATTTACAAAGATTATTTTTTGTTCGTTTTCTTCAGGACTTTGTTCATTAATTTTAGCAAATTGAGCCTAAATTTTTTCCAGACTTTCAGAAAAAATTTATCTACCATTCTTTCAATCCGATAACATTTTGGTTGTATCTTTTAATTTCAAACGGAAAATAATGAATATGAAAAATTTTCTTTTATTTATGTTTGCACCACGAATGTTTGCTGCCCCAACATTACCAGATTATTTTTAAATATTCAAAATCTAAAGGGCGTCTTAAATGTATTGACTATTCCAAAAATGTACCAATAAATTTAAAAACGAATAAAAATTATAATTTATCTGCCATATAGGCGTAAAATTCAACCAAAACAATAAAAAAAATAAAGTCAGTAAGTAAATGAATAATAATAAACTTTTGTTTAATAAATGTATTTGTTTTAACAAGGTTTTTCTTGGGATTTTAGAGTTAGCATGGTTAAATCAATTGTCTCTAAAAGTTTAGCAAATACAATTGGATTTTGTTTACGGATATTTTCTGGTATTTGTGAGTATAGCCGTGGCACTCTATAGAAGAAAGAATTTAATCGTATTTGGGTATTGACCGCTGGGATAAAAATTTTGAATGCGTCGTTGCGCGTTTTAGTTTCGTGAAAATAAAAGGCGTTGTTTAAGTTGATTTTAATATGTCCGTGTATTATTTTATGCAAAAAGTTTAGGTCTATTTTTAGTCGTCTATTATAAAGTGAATCAATTTTAAACATTGTTAATAAATTATTATAGGTTGGAACTGTTGATTTTGGATATGATCTTTTGAAGATAATTGATAGAAAAATTTTTTGTACTTTTTCTATCTGATCTATGTTCTTTTTTAAATATGGGTTGAAAATTGGAGAAGAGAATTCTAGAATTGGTCTAATATATAGTTTGTAAAGATTTAGTAATATAACCGGATTGTTAGTTTTAAGTGATTTTATAATTGCGAACATTCTTCTTCTAGCTTTTAAGACAATTAGGTTTATATGAGAATCCCACTTTAGATCAGGTTGAAAAAAATACCCAAATCACGAACGTACTCCCCGTTTTGGATGGAGGAAATGAGAGAATTATGAAGGGAGTAGTTTGTTTTTGGGTTTTTCTGACCTATATGGAGTACTTTACATTTTTCTGGGGATAATGTTAAGGAATTTTGATGAGAATATAATTCTAATTTGTTAATGAAATTTTTTAAAGAAAAAGAAAAGGAAGGAGATGGTTTTGAGATATGATAAGCTTTTAAGTCATCAGCAAATAATTTTAATGTAACTTGTTCTGTTGAACATTTTTTAGGGAGATCTGAAATATATAGAATAAAAAGCAGAGGGCCTAAAATAGAGCCCTGAGGCACACCGGAAATCATATTTTTTGGAGTTAAAAAAGAAGTCTGTATTTTTACTTTGAATTTCCTATTTAATAAATAATTAACAATCCATTGGTGGAGAGTTCCCTTAATACCAAGGTTTGTTAATTTATCTAATAGTATTTGATGTGAGATACTATCAAAAGCTTTCTTGTAATCAAAATAAATTACATCAACTATTTCCTTATTTTCTATGGCCGTTGTAAAGTCATTAAAAGACTCAAGCAATTGGCTTGTAACAGATTTAGATGAGCGGAAACCGTGTTGTGAGTCAGGTAGGATATTATTATTTTCGATAAATTTAACTAGTTGGTTGTAAATTATTTTCTCCCTTGTTTTACCAATGGGGGATAATAAAGATATTGGCCTATAATCATTAGCCAATGAGGAATTTATTACTTTTGGAATTGGGACGATAATTGCTTCTTTCCATATTTCAGGTACTTTAGCTGATATAAATGATTTCATAAAGAGATAATAGAGCGGATATGTTAATGCTGAGGCGCATTTTCTGAGAAAATATTCAGGGATTTTGTCAGAGGATTCATTAATTCTTAGTGGTAGATTTTTTAATAAATCGAAAATCATGAGTTCAGAAATATCAATGTTGTGGATGGTAGATTTTTGATTTATTGTTTTAATTGTATCTGGAGTAATCTTAGTTGAATTTTGAGATGATTCTATGAATCTTGCAATTTGTTCCGCTTTGTCTTTATTGTTAAAAATGGGATTATTTTTTATATCAATTAAAGTTGGAATATGTGTGTTTTTGTTTTTAAGAAAATTAGATACAAACTCAAACCTTGTTTCTATTTTGGACATTTTAAAATTTTCTCTATTTCTATAAAATCTATCAATTTCTTTATCAATTTTTAAAGATAATTCGTTAACCCTTTCTTCGGTTTGTTCATTATTGTACTGGGAAAAGATGCGGTTTCTGTAATTAATCATTGATTGGATATGCTTAGGGAACTTATAGCCGGATGGCTTAATAGTTTTTAAAGGAACAAATAAATGGATGACAGTTTTTATTATGTTTAGAAATGAATCATACTGATGATCTATTTCTGTTGAGTAAGAAAAAATAGCGTTCCAATCAACTGCTTGGAGATAGTAATTTATACTTTCGTAATTCGCATTTTTGTAATCTAATTTTGTGATATTTGGATGAATGTCTTTAGTAAAATATAGGCTAAGTTCAAATGAGAGTGATCTGATGATGAGTTATTTTGTGAAAAAGATGGGAGTTTTTTAATATTTTTAATGGCGTGCGGTGATTCAGTTAATATTACGTCTAATAAGTTATTTCCTCTTGTGGGAAAATCGATCATCTGAGTTAAATTTAATTGAGATGTGAATTCTAGATAAGCTTTTTCAATATGAGTTTGATTAGGAGAGGGCAGCTTAGTATTCCAGTTTATTTTAGGTAAATTCATGTCCCCAATAATGGTAAATTTATGGGCAATAGAAATGAGGATGCTTAGCTGCTCAATAAGTTTAAAATTTTCCTCATGGTTTAGCAAAGAAGGAGCACGATAAACCAGAATAAGACGATGCTTATTTATAATGTGTGAATCTATAATATCAAATGCGCAAATATCAAAATTTTTATTTTTTGGGATATCAATCCTAAAGAAAGAGATAGTTTTTGCCAGAAATGCGCAAACTCCGCCGCCTTTTTTCGCTGAACGGTCTGCTCTGACAATATTGTATGGAAAATTTTGAACTAATTGGGAATCATCTATAGAGTGTCCAAGCCAACTTTCCGTAAATAAAATTATTTGGTAAGTTTTGGATTCCAAAAGAAATTTTAGGCTATCTAACTTATTTGCTAAACTTCGAGAATTAGTATAATAAATTTGTATAAAGTGTGATTTAAAATTTTGAAAAACCTTGTTTTTGAGACCACAAAATCGACTTTTCAGTTTTTTGGACGCATTGTAATATTTCCGTCCCCAATATTATTGACTGCTTTCTGTAATTGCTTCTTCCGTCTCTCCCTCTGTTCTTTATCAATTCGCAATTGCTCGGGTGTTAATGATGGACGTATCAAAAGCTTCGACCATTTTTGAATATTTCGCATTTCACCACATTTTTTCTTCCATTGTGCCAAACAAATTCTCTGAAAAGCTGTTGTGGGTAATATGACTTTAATTAAACGTCCATTTTGACCTGCTCGAGCTGGATTTCCCAATCGATACACTGCCAAAGGCAATGTCTGAACGTCCAGCTCGTCCAGAATGCTTAACACTTCAGCCTCATCAGCCTTCGCTCGTTCAGTTGGTCGAGATGCAGTGGATTCACCCACACCAATCAATACAAGACTACGTTGTCTTTCTTTGTCGTCAACAGCAATTGCCGCTGCCTCACTTATTGTTGTCGAAATATTATTTAATTTGTCTATAATATCTGTAGTATTACGTGTTTCAACTTTATTATCCAATTTATTGATTTGTTGTTGAATAGTTTGTAGTTTTGTAAGAATTTCTTTAATTTCGTTGGTAGCCATTTTCTCAGACTTGGGTATTTATTTAATTTGTCTATAATATATAATATTAATTAGTTAAACTAGCTATTTTTATGTATCATCACAGAAATGTTGAGCTAGTTTTCTATGTTAATCGTTAGTAAACCAACTAGTAATTGATTTTTTATTATTAATTAAATTTTATTTAAAATATTAATTCAAATTAAATTTTTATTAACTTAACTGTAAATTTTTATTTAAAAATTATATTTTTATATATTAATATTATTATATATTAATAAAGTCCATGTATAATAAAAATTATCATTTAAATTTTCAATTGTCCTTAAAGCTTTTTTTAAAGACAAATTAATTTTAATAAATTTTAAAGCACTTAGTCATTCTTCAAATACTTTGCCCATTGTGTAACAAAGATCTATGTTTATGTTAAATTAAATTTTTAAATAACTATAAACCGTATAAATTTTCTACATTTCATTATTTAATCTTATTTTAATTAAATATATTCTTTACAATTTTAAATTTGGTTGTGTTTTACCTTTGCCATATGACGCTTTTATGTATTTTATAAATTTCAATTGAAGTAAAGGCTTGTATGTTTTAATTGTTTCATTAAATATTTGTTTTATTTCTGCAGACGTATTGTGCCAGTATTAATGTAGCAATAGTTTAATTTACTAATAAATTAAGATAAAACTTTAAATTTTTAGCTTGTAATTTTTTATAATTATTCAATTTATCAATTTCTTATTTATTCCTGCATATTCATCAATTGTTAGTTTATTTTAATCTATTTTTAACATTCATTTTAAAATATCATGAGTCCCTTCACAATTTCAAGATTTATTTATTTATTCCTTATAATTCTATAAAATAAAATTTTTATAATTTATATATTTTATTACACTTGTAACATACACAAAAAAATTGTAAAAGTTTTAATCATTTATTGGCAAGAACTCAATCATTAAATAAACATTTAAACTCTTGATAAGTATGTATATTATATTCTATAATTTTTTATTTTCTTTAATATAATTTTTAATATTTTTTTAAATATTTCATCATTTGAAGATATTATTTTAGATATTTAGAGATGATTAAAGATAAACTTGAATCAATTTAATAATTAATATTATATTACTTTTATTCGAATTATAAAAAAATTTACTAATAATATTATCAATTGGAGACATTATTTATTTTAGTCATTATTCAACATCTTGCCGTTTTGTAACAAAGCTTTTATTTTAAAGCGTTGGGAGCTGTTTTGTTTGATTAAACTTCTATATTTAATAAAAACAAAACTTAAAACATGATAAGTTCTATTGATTATTATTAAAATATTATTAAATAATCTAATATTATATGAATTGCAAACAGTATTAATGTCTGTTAACTTCATTATTTTCTGAAATTGTTTATTTTTATTTTTTATATTTTTCTCTTTTTCTCAATTTTTTTAGATAATTTTGTTTTGCTATCGTTTCTACTGTTCAAAAATTAGGTGGGGTTGCACTTTGTTGTAGATTTTTTATTGTTTTATTGTTAATAACTTATTATAAATTCTTAGAATATAGCAGAATATAAAATTTTAATTTAAAGTAAATGCTGAGTGTAATTTTGAAGTAAATAACCTTGATTTTGATTGGAAATATAATTTACTTTAATATAAAATGTTTTATTTTTAATTGAGATTTTTCATTATTTTTTACTTTTTATTACATTATTTCATTACAAAACCGTCTGAAAAAAATGATAGGCAAATAAAAAATATTCATGACAGAATGCTTAGCACATTTCTTATTAAATAATTATTACATAAAATAAGATAATTTATATAATTTTAAACGATTAGTTATATTAAATATTCATTGTTTATATAATTTTCACTGGAAGATTTATGCTAATAATAATCTACATAGTACAAGTGCACGGCCAAATTTCTGCCGAAATAGAATCTACTCATAGATTTTTTGCAGAGCATATGTATATTAGAATTTAAAACAATACTCGTTCTTCATGAGCCAGAAAATATACTACAGATATATTAAGAATGGTCGAACAATTCAGAAATTTGGCAAAAAATACTAAACAAGCTTCTACACAATGCGTGGTCGTCATTGAGAATCCGCATAAATCCGCAACAAAATCAATTCATCATGTTACAATAAAAATATTTGTCAATAGGACGAAAAAATTTAAGAATGTAATAAAAGAATAAAATAAAATCAATAAAACCTAACGCAAAAATATATATATATGTACATAAAAATAGAATAATAAAATAATCGGTTAGACACGATTCCGTGCCCACGATTCCGTGCCAGCTCAGTTCCGTGCCCACGATTCCGTGCCAGCTCAGTTCCGTGCCCACGATTCCGTGCCCACGATTCCGTGCCAGCTCAGTTCCGTGCCGGCATGTTTCCGTGCCAGCATGTTTCCGTGCACACGTTTCCGTGCCAGTTATAAAAGGCACGTTTCCGTGCCCAATTAAAAAAATACGCGGAAAGCACTACAAAAAATAAATTTTAACTTTGAATAAAAACATTGACTGAAAATTTAAAAAAATGAAAATTTTAAACAAATTTTATTAAATTAAATAAAAAATAAACAAATAATCAAAAAATAAACAAATTTGCGACTAATTGAAAAAATACATTTCTAAACAAATCTAAATCAATTAACAAAATATAAATAAATTATTGGTTCATTTCGTAGTTACGAGAAATACCAGTCAAAAAGTTGATAAAATCATTTGGTTCAAAATTAATTTGGCCATTTTGATCAACAATAAGTGGAGCATAACCCCTGACAAGATTATAAAGATGTCTATCCGCGTCTCTGTATTTTTTTGCCTTAGATGGTGGATCCCTACCAAGCGTAAACTGAGTGTAATCGGCATCAGTATTCTTCTGTTCTCTTCTGAGAGTATCAATAAATCTAATAAAAATTATTTGAAAAAAATACAAATCAGTCACAAACCGCCACAAGCTTGGATGGTCACAACCAAATGCACGTTGCAATCTCCTATGTGCAGCTTCTGCAAAATTATTTGTTCGATCTCCGCCATTGAGTGTTCTTGCATATACGCTCCAGATTGCCACAGCAAAGCGAGGTTCAGTTCTTGTGCGGTCGTAACGAACACGGCCAGTATAATTGGTTGTGAACCTTTTTAAATTATATTTGAAATTAAAAAAATAAAACCATTCGAGAATAGGCAAAATATCAGGCTCATCGCGAAAAAAATCTTCCAGCGTAATTAATGCAGGTGTGAGGTCGTCCGGGTGAACAAAAGCAAGTGAAGTGACTAGACGACAATTTTTGGCAAATAATGCATCATTGTTGTATCTCTAAAAATATTAAATGTTTCTTGATACTTAAACAGTAAAAAACCTGACTAAAAACCTGACTCCACGGCTCGCTTGAAATTCACATCTCCAAAAAAGTTTGTCGCCGTCCTTGTTTTCTTTTTCAAATACATATAAAAATCCACCATGTGGAATTTTTTGCCGATTACGTTTAGTCAGAATTTGAGACATTCCTATAGAATTTTTTAAATAAATTTATTAAGATAGATTTCATAAAAATTTAAAAAATATAATTATCACATATTTTTTTAAATTGGGCACGGAAACGTGCCTTTTATAACTGGCACGGAAACGTGTGCACGGAAACATGCTGGCACGGAAACATGCCGGCACGGAACTGAGCTGGCACGGAATCGTGGGCACGGAAACGTGGGCACGGAATCGTGGGCACGGAAAGATACCCCACCGTAAAATAATATATCTACAAAAATAATAGTATTAAAAATAATACCCCAGAATAAACTTTAAATTAAATAAAATCAACGGTATTGAGAAGCAAAAACTATGATAAATAAAATCCCTATACTATAATAAAAATTTCTATATAGTATATAGTTATATAGTATATGTAGATAATTCGCTATATATAAAAATATATACGAAAACGCATAAACGCCATATACTATATAAATTTTTAATTTCTATTTTATGGTTACCTATGATGTAAGTCAATAATTATAAAAAATGCAATGTAATCTTTATATTTTTAGAAAAAAATCTGAAACTCATCCACGTCATGAGAAGAGTTATATATTTTTAATTATTAAAATAATTTTATGACTAAAATACCTTAGAAAAATGAGGAAAAAGCCTTGAAAATTCTTAAAGCATAGAATTTTCAAAATTCATATTAGAACAAAATCATGAAATAACAAAAGACAACAGGAGTATACATCATAAATATGAGTATTCGTTCCTCAACATTGTTTTAGTACTTGATGCATGGTACTAGCCTCTCTAATTAAGATAAAATAAAGAAATATACAAAATAATTCTTCAGCATTCATCTGATAATGATGTAAATCAAGATAATTCTTGAAATGGAGGAATTAGCATAACATATAAGTTATTCTAAATGTTATTATAACAAAAGAAATAGTAAATAATATAATTACTTATTTAGAATATTTAATCAATAAGTCTCTCACCGAACAGTTCTTGAAGATAGTCGAGTGCCGATGAAACCAATGATTTTATTTCTTGGATCTTTGTCAAAACTTTGTCATTGGCGTTAAATGCGTTAAGGATAAAGAAAGAACTAAGATTAAAGCATAATTAAATTTTGAAGGGAGATAACAAACTAAAAAAATTCGCTTGTTTTCAATTTTTTGTGGAAAATAAAATAAAAAAAATTTTTAAATTAGTACATAGAAAATAATTGTAATTGAAATTTGCGAGATAAATTTCTAAATCCGTAAAATAAAATTGTTGAAAAATTAAATTGTCAAACAAAATTGTTTAAAAAAGTGTAAGTTGATCTTTAAAATGGGGAGTATTAAAAATACACTACAAAACTTCAGAACACTAAAAAAGGGTTTTAACTTTTAACTCTATCATAAAGTTAAAAGATAAAAATACTTAATAAGTTAAAAATAAGAAAACAAAAAATTAAATTGAAAATAACAAAATTTTCCGAACTTTTTGTCTTTATTGCGATAAAAACTGTCTTGATTGTTCAAAAAATTGAAATATCATCTGAGCTACAAACATTTTTTTTGTGCTATTAAATTAAAATGTATCTATATGAAATTAAAATGTTATGATTAAAGTAGCAAGAGTAATAATTGATACCTTTTCAGTAATAATTGATACCTTTGGCTAGATCTAAGTTAAATGTGCACTCTTGTCACACATAATAGCTCAAAAATTATATAAGATGAAAATTGGTTTGCTTTGCTTTTTACTTAAATACATAATATTAATTTTAATATTAAATGTGAAATCAGAGAATTAGTTAAAAAATCATTATTTTATTTTCATTGAATAAATTATTACCTTCAATAATTTAATATTTGATTGATAATAATTTAGTAATACATATAATAGGGATCAGTTCAACAATTCTTAAATAAACATTAATAATATAGGATTTTTCAGCTTTTTTTAGAATCCAGCTTTTTAATTACTATTATAATAAAGTATCTCCTATTATAATAACACCCAAATCAATTAAAGCATTTCTCTGTTCAAGTTATGATCATAAAGACATTCAAGTTTAGTCATAATCTCCTCAGTTTCAGTGTTGAATTTATTACCAAGTTCAGAATTCAAGTTTTTTGATAAAAAATCATTTTAAAAAATATTATTAATATACATATATGTAAGTTATTGTTAAATGTTTACAAATTATATCCTTTGTTAAATAAAAAAGCATTTATTTTTTTATTCTGGGAATGTAATTTAAAATTTTGATTACTACGAATGGTTCCCAGACTGCTTCCTCTTTGCAGAAGCCATAAAAACATTTATAAAAAGTTTTATTATATAGCATTTTCATTTTTTAATTTTACGAAATTGTGTGGCATTCCATGGAAATTTGAATCTTTCCTAGTAAAATATATTTGAATTATATAAATGAAATCTTTTAAAATAATATTTTAAGAAATCTTTACCACATACCTAAATAAAAAAAACCTTAATGATATTTTACATTATTTAATGTGAAATTATTTAATTTTCTTTTGTATAACATGCATATAACCATTGTAATCTTATAAATTAATTTAATAATTTTAATTTTTTTGAAAATCATTAATTTTACATTTTGATTATGAATTTTTATAATAATTTACATAAATAAAAATAAATGAATTAATGCCGTTCTAGATCCCATCGGTTTTATCTAGTATTATTAAAGCTTATCGGTTTATCTAAATAAAACAATACTATGTTTTTGAAATTATTTAACAATACTATGTTTTGAAATTATTTTAAAATAATTTCTGATTTTATCAAATAAACTCTCATCAATTTAAAACACCATCTTTAATATTGTGAATAAATATAAATAAAATTTGTCATAGTGTTACCTTTTATTATTACGTGTCATTGTGCTTATTTGAAAATGTCTAAATTATGATATAAAGACTCTGCGTTTAAGCAGTCATAATTTTGTTTTAATAAACTAGTGCGAAAAAATTTGCTGATAAACATGGTTGTTGTTTCTCCTTTAATTTTAATTTTGTATAAACTTTGTCATTATCTTGCTAAAAGTTATTAAATTTTTGAAATTAATTCTAAAAACTTGTGTCATAGCCAATTTACCTTTATAATATTTAATTTTTAAACTGCTCTCTATTTCACGATTATTTAATCCTTCCTCCAATTCTTTAAATTTTAATAGGGAGAGACGATCTCTTGCTGTTAATTTTTTGACCTTTGAAATATTTTTTAATAATAAATCAAAATACTTTGTCCTAAAAAGTTCTAAACGGCCTGTAAATATTCTCTTTTCCATCTTTTCAAAAATCAATAAATATTAAGTTGATAAACATTTTCAAATTTATATAAATATTTACAATTTTATCAAAAATATAATTATTTTATTTAAATGTAAAATGGATTTGTGCAAATTAGATATGCAGGTTTTATTTAAATGTTATATTTCAAATAAATTTTCATAAATGTAATCTGTCCCGGTTATCTATTCTGTCCCCGGTATTCGCTTATAGACGGTCTCGGGTATCTAGTCACGTCCATGGTATCCGCTTATAAACGGTCCCGGTTATACAGACTGGTTCCCGGTATTCGTTTTAGCCATTGTAATATAATAATTTTTAAATCAAGGAAAGAGTTTTGTGGACTAATGGTCTTAATAATTGTACGCAATAGTAATTTTGCTTAATCCAATATTTGGTTTAAATATAGGGCAGTGAGAGTAAAGATTTTAATATTTATAAATATTCTCCTAAATAAATATCATGTGCATGGAAACGTATTGTTGGGTCATCAAATGATTTATCATTGCATCATACTACATAAAAAATAATATTGAACAAAAATGAAATTAGTTCGTGGTATATAATTTTGAATTTATATACCTAATCAGCAAAGTATAATTGCTTTGAATTTATACTTAGTAGTAAAATTTGCAAATATGTATGTTTCACTTTTCTACTCGTAGCTTTATAATAATATAACTAATTTTTTGACTACATCCGAAGTGGAATAAACGTTCTTTATTGAATCAGTTCTTTATTGAAAAAATAATAGTTTTTACATATTTTTTACATATTTTACATAATCTATGTTATATTAAATTTTGTTAGCTTATTAGATTTGCTTCATTTTTTCTTAAAAATAATTCACATTTATATTTTATGGTAGGATTTAATAAAATTAAAAAAATCTCAAATAAATATTAAAATTTATATTTTTAAACTTTTTATTTAAAACTTATATCACTAATTTTAATAAAAATAAAATTGATCCCTCAACAAATCTCGTGATATACATATTTCGATAATTTTTTACAGAAATAAATATATAATTTAATTCATTTTTAAGTAAAAATTAAAATTATATAAATTTAAAAATTTCTATTTGATCCGCAGTATTTCTTCATTTATTTTCTTTAGAATTTTTGTTGAAAGAAAGTTTTCTTTTTAAATCAAAAAAGATTTATATCATGCATTTGATTACATTACAGGCAACTTTAATTGTGTCTTAAAATATTTGAATTATTTAATATAAATATTTGATTATAATAACTTGTTTCTGACCACAATTAGTGTTTCTATGTTTCATTTTTTGATATGCTCCAATTGAAAATAAAATTTTTTTAAACCTTCAAACCTTTAAACAAGTATAATTATATGATTCTATAAATAAATTATAATTTTTTAGAATTACTTTCATTCTTTTAAAGGATCCATCTTCGTTAATTTCGGATTTTTGACTTTTAAATTTGTGTTGAGGTAGATATAGAAATACTAACCACTATACTAGACAAATCTAAAGAATTTAAAAAATTTTGAATATTTGAGATGTATATTTAAAATATTAATAAGATTTATTTCTATTTTCGCATTTGAGCATACCTACATAAAAATTTTTAACAATTTTTTCCTTTTTTATGAAATTTAACATATTTTTTCTTTAATTAATTATAAATAGTACAATAAGCTTTACACTAAAAATGAATGATTAGTATAAGTGTCACAAAACTGAAAAATTATTGTAAAGTTTGTCTTTTATTAACTTATTTACCATACAAAATTGCACGTGTTGAATATCTTGTGGATTTTATCTTAAAGAGAGTTTACTTACTATATAAAAAATAAAATTTCGTTATGAATTTGATTACATTACAAGCTGTCGTAATGAGTCTTAAAATATCTAAATTATTTAATATAAATATTTGACTTTAATAACTTGGTTTCTGAATTATTGGAATTATCTGATAGCTTGACAAAAATTTTCAACAGAATACTCACATTTTATTTTGTTTCTTTGTTTTTGCATACAAATGTGGATGTGACTTTATTAGAAAAGGTGACAAAATTTATGTTCTAACATTGTAAAACCTAATCTATTTATTATTATTTGTGTCTATCATTTTTTTATATTAAGACAATTAAATTGTTAAAATTTATTAAAATAAAAGAGAATTCAATCAATATCGTTTACACTCATTAAATCCAAATTTATTTTTATTTTTAATAGTTTGTAGAACAAATATTAAAATTTGTAGAATTTAAATACATTAAATAACATAACTTGTATACTTATTATGTTTATAAATATTAATTATATATATTTTATAATATTAAAATAATGTATGAATTACCACGAAAGAATATTGTACCATTTGGAATAATTTAATACTTATAATAATTCTTAATTAAGTAAAATGGGACCCCTAGTTAGTTGTTTTACCTCCTCCATTCCTTATACACTGCGCCGAAGCGGCTGAACCTTGCCCAGTTATAAAAGGATACTGTAACGGGGAGGATGTGATCGGGACATTCCTAGAAGCTCCTTAGGGTTGATCAAGTCCTTCGGATTCTTCCCAACACCGAAACACACCGAAGTAATAATAAAAGCTTTTATTTACAAACTAGGAAAATACGAATAATAAAATATAAGTTAGCTAAAACATAATAATGGAATAAAAGGGAAAGCTAACATTAATAATGAATCAATTGTAAGTGTGAACAAAGGAATTAAATAGTTGTAAAATGGGAGGGATAAAATGCTTGTTCACATGTAAAATAAGGAAATAATTTTGGACATTGAACCTTTATATAAAATACATAATTTGCTCAGTATTACCTTCGGGATTCGATTCTATCTTACACGTCCCTTCCTTTACTAGACCGTCCCTGGTCGTAAAATTAATTTCTGATCCTTTTGGTTTAAATAGATTATTCTTTTATTAGTGGGGCTGACCGAAATCAAATTACCGAGTTTTTGAGAATGTCTAATGTTATGACCCATTTTTGGAGGGTCATTTTTCCTGCCCGAGGGCATACTAGATTCACTCCCCTTATTTTTCTAGGACCGTCTCTGGTCCGAATGAGTATTGTCAAAAGCTAGGAATTATAGTGTGCCTAAGCACTCCGCGAATGTTGTTTCCATATTAGTTTTATTTTCAGGAGACATTCTCAATTGCTCTTTTATTTGATTTCAGACATCCCACTAAAATTATGTTTCTTTTTTATTTGCATCCCTAAGGACTTGATTTTTTTTGACAGGCTATACCGAGCTTTTATATGTCAGTAAGTGAAAAATAATGCTTTTGGAAAAATAATGCTTTTGGAAAAATAATTGTTTAAATGGCATTTTGAGAAAAAAAAAAAATTGTGATTGGGAATATATAAGGCATGGTAAATTGAAAAAAAAATGTGGACATGTAATTGGTTATAGTGGCAATTTAATTCATTGTAAAAAAATCTATGAGATGAGCGATATTTGAATATTTTACGGAAGTTTGAGATGATTGATAAAATATTGAGGGTAAGTAAAACAAAATTTAAATGAAGTACACTCTCAGATATGATGTGATTATTGTATAAAGTTAATTGATAAAATTTATGGCTAACAAATGATTCACCTAAGTAAATATGTTAAATCTCAAGAATGAGTTGTGACAAAAATTGGGAAAATAAAATAATGTAATAAAAATCATTTTTGTGGCAAAAATTGTAATATACTTATAGTTAAATAAATAAATTTAAGTGGCACAAATATGGATATGAGCGTCTAGAATAAATATTGAAAAAAAATGAGAACATTTTATATGTGAATTAAACATTTTGAGAGAATATATTTTCATTAAATTAAAAGTATTTTGTTGGGATTCGAACCTGTTTACAAATAAAGTTAGGTTGTGTGGAATAAATGAGTATTAACAATATATGTTTAATATCAAAAAAATAATATTTTTGAAGAAAAAAATATACATGTTTTGAAGAAGGGATTAAAATTCACATATTTTAACTAAAATAAAAAAAAGGATTGGACATTGTGAAAACTTAATTTTTGGGGTAAAGGGAAAAAGATTAATAAATTTGAAAACAAAAAAAAAACAAAACAAAAAAAAATTTAATTTCTTCTAACGCCAAGAATTGCCACCATTCCATTTATTAGAGCGAGTCACGGTCCTTCCAGCCCATTGTTTCCAGTTGCTGTCTTTCCTGTAATAAAAAGGGTTAGTGTTTTTATTTGTATTCCCCCCATCATTCCCATCAAACCAGTCTTCTCTTCTAACATTCCTGTCAGAAGATGTACCACTAGTGCTCGGTTCATTTCTCCAACACTCATTTCGACGGTTGTTTGTCCATATTTCTTGCTGAGGCTCAAAAGGGATCTCATCCGAAAAGTCAGATACAATTCGGCCATCAGAGGAGAGAAGTTGTCCAAAACGATCTCGTTTACATCGACCACTTCTCAAAACATTCAAATATTCAGATCCAACAATATGAGTGTACTCAGACGCTTTATCGAGGAATCTATTCCAGACTGTGCCGCTCCGAAGAGTCTCAACATCTCCAACGAGGAACAATCCATGCTTTGCTCTACTAAGTGCCACCGTGGCACGACAATCATCCCGAAGAAAATCTGAAGTGTCACCAAGGTTGCCAATGTTCCGGCGAGACCTAGTAGTTACGAGCACAACCAAATCACTCTCCTGGGCTTGATACCCATCTACACTGACTACAAGCACATTCCAACCAAGACCTTCAAACTCTTTTTGGAGGCATTCCTTTTGATACAAATATAAACAAATTACTACAAGAGAAACGTCTGGTGAGATGTAATTGTACAGCGCGGAGACCAAATTGACCACCGAAGTGGTATGTTCATCATTCGTCAACGAGTGAGAAACAGAGTCCTGTCTACAAGTACCTACGATGTTGAGTAGAACTATTGGCACGTTTTGCATCGGAAGAGGAAAACGAGACAAAGTCAACAGAGTTCTGTCTTCTTCGGCTGTTCCAGGCTCCAAGGACTCACCATGTTGTTCATATGAAGCATACGAAACAATATGGACCAACAGCGGATGCATGCGGTAGCACGTAACCAACCGTGTGTGGCGGACTAAGGAGGACCCTACCAGTTGTTGAACCATCGACTCCAGTCCAAAACCTTCATGGAGAGAACTCGGCAAATCCTGGAGATGAACACCCAACTGGTATTTGTCACCAGTGACAAGGATCTTTTCAAGTTTTGGCAAACGACAAATAAGATTAGCCAACTCAGCAAAGGAACCTTGCGTCGCCTCATCAAAGATAAGCACCGAAGTGTCAAGCAACGCATTACCAACCATCTCCTCAGCCATAGTTGAAGTGGCAAAAACAATTCTCAGTTGAGAAATTTCGGAGAACATGGACCCCATTCTTTTCTCCTTTGTCAGCCTCGGCCTTCTTTCAAAATTTTCACTATACTCTTTAAAATCTCTCTTCATTTCAGTGTCCATTCTCTCTTCATTAAGTGGCAATTTGGAAATAAGCATGTGTCGCCGAAGCTCATTGATGGAATCCCTGTATTTTTCCTTTGCGTAGCCAGAAAAGAAGGCAATCGCGCCGGAATCTTCCATTTCTGCACTACCAAGAATTTCTTCCAACTCCTTTGCCAACTTAGCGAGTGGTAAATTCGCAGCAGTTATGACGGCAACCTTCACATCATTCAAGACCGACAATAAAATGGCAACAACAACAGAAGCGACATAGGTTTTTCCAACACCGGGAGGCGCTTGTTGGTATGTGAATTGACAACCATCTTTCAACAAACTCTTCGCTGTCACTTGCTGCCTTGCATTCAACAATCTCATTAGAGGATGCATCTGTTCAATCACCGAAGTGTCAGAGTCATCTTCATTCTCATCAATAACTTCAACATCACGAGCCATCAAGGCACGCATGAGTTTACCTTGGTCAGTGTCCGTCCTTGCAATTCTAGACGGAAGGTTGGAAGCAAAGCACTCTCTACGGCTCTCTAGACCTTTAAACAACACCGGATGGACAACAATATAACCTCCGTCCTTTGCATACTCTAACTCCTCGAAAACATCACGATTTTTCCGCTCTTGGTTACTCACGACTTTAACTGTGACCCAGAAATCAAATTTTTTATTATTCCCGAAGGAAGGAGAATCATTAAATTCAACTTTTGTAATAGTACCGATAGCAAAATGTGGTAAATGCATCTCTGACTTAAGCATTACTTGGTCATCAACCTTCCACACATTTTTCAATTTCTTCACTTTACTATTATCAATATTGGAGAACCGAAGTTCAAATTTATTATCAACAAACAACGAACAACCTTCAAATCTATTTTCAATTATTTCCTTCCTTTCATTCTCAGATGAATAGCCAATGGCAGCACTAATAACACTCTCAGCCAGCTCAACCTCCTCATATGACATTTCAGGCGTAAGAGGGTAGAAGATGTTTTTCCCATCTCTCCTGTAAGGCCACGGAGCATGAGCTCCAACTGTTCCAATGACTCCCATTCCAATTCTAAGAATTTCTTCTGAACCGATTTTAAACTCAGTCTGTGGCGGGAGGACGTAAGCTTCATCAACCAAACAATCTTGAGGAACATTTGCCACTGATACAGTTACCAACTGACCGATTTCCAGCTCCTCGAGAGTGAAGTCATTTAGCTGACGCCTGTAACAGCGGGACGCTACCTGCAAGCCTGCAGAAATGACAAAACAATACATAAGAGTGTTGAATTTTCCACCTCGCTTAATTTTTATGACAACACCAGGATAGTTCCTTCGAGTTGCATAATCAATAAGTTCGATGACTGTGGCATTTGCCTGTGTGTTAATTTTTCCAACATACCACATTTTCCTATCCTTTGTAACCTCGCCCGCATTTTTTGCCAACTCTTCAAAACCTTTTTTCCATTCAATTTCTGAGATAAAAACCAAATCACCGAGGTGTAATTTTTCCACAAAGTTTTCACATTTGGCGGCAATATTATTGTCAATCGACACAAAATGAGGATATTGTTTGTTGGCAGCTGGATTCCTTCGAACTCCAATAACTCCCTTTTCTTCAACAGCACAAACCATGTACTCGACAACTTTTTTCTCTTCAATATTAGATCCCCGAAGGGTTTCGACTTTGGCGGACTCCTTCTCTTTCTCTTCAACAAACTGCTCATTAGATTTGGAATTTTTGATCACCGAAGTGCTTTCCAAACTTAATGAACTGGTGGACTCTGCTAAAATTTCAATATTTTGAGTGGTGGACGACGATGGAGGACTTTTAGCAGCTGGAGATTGTGTTGGTACCTTTTTTTCAGACGAAATCCCTTTAAGTGGAGGAAAATCAATGTGGCTACCAATGTTGAAACGTTCCATTTCTAAAAAAAAATTTATGTTTGTAAAATATAATAAAATTTTCATGTTATAAAACCCCTAGTTAATTTATTATTATTTATTATTGTTATTTTGTTAAATTTCCTCAGATTTATTAATTTACTACCGAAATATGATAAATATGGACGGAAAGCCAGAATGTGGAAAAATATGGAAAATATGGATTGATAACTCAAGACGACCTTAACAACATATGCTAAAACTATACACTTTTATTGTACCAAAATAATTTACTCACTTAGAAGCTTTTCTCTGATACCAACGAGAATCCTTCCTAATACGTTTTTCCCACGCCAATTGACAATATCCAACAATTCGTTTGATCCTATATTACATCCTGAACCCCAGTAATAATCTCTATTCGTTGCTTCAACTAATAAAGTTCCATGAGTAGCCAACAACATTCTTTTTAAATACACATTTTGGGAATATTTCGCCCAGTTGGCAATTGTCATTACTAATATGCAAATTTTACGCCATTTTACAGTGTCATGTCCTTTCAAATGGGAGCCCATCCTTTTTATATCACCAGGTACATGACAGTTAAGTATTTGTAACGCTATATCTTCATTTCCAGACATTATTGCTTTCCATTGCATATAATATTGTTCGGTTGAAGAATAATTAACATTATCGATAATAAAAGAGCAAGTATAGTGATTCGAAAAAATGTAGCGCTTGGTAAAAAATGGCGCTAATTTAGTTCCGTCTAACGCTGATACGACTTGTGGAGATTGCATCTGTATGTATATATTTGTAATTTCTAACTAATATTTTATTTAAATTTTGTTATTTAATTATTAATTTCTGTTTATTAAAATATATATATTTTTTAATTATTTATTTTTTTGTTCATTAATCGCCGAAGCTTGAATATTGTTAACTAATTAAAATTTATAAAAAAAAATTTTTTTTTTTTTTAAATTTATTTTTAGATTTATTTTAAATTTATTTTATTTTATTATTACTATTTTTTTTATTTATTTTTTTTTATTTATTTTTTTTTTTATTATTATTTTTTTCTTTATAAAATTTTCTGTTTGGGATTCTTCCTTAGATTATATCTTCCTGTTCCTTCCCTAGCTGGCTCTTCAACATTCTCAGTGCTTTGTGTCAATTCTGTGTTTATTTCTATGACTTTGTGCGAGAAACCTGGCATATCTACAACTTCCTTAGCATTAGCTGCTTCGAGAGCTTCTGACTCTTCTGGTTCTAACCTTGTAGTGGTGCAGGCTGGTTCAGTAGGTAAAGGCTCAACACATTTCTTTAATTGGTTAATATGAACAACCCGAGGGTTTGATTGAGGTGAATTACAGCTTGTTATTGTTACATGAACTCCATTGATCTCTACTACGCGAAATACTCCTTTCCATGGAAGATGAAACTTCTTCGAAGATCCAACTTTGCCAGTGTAATTTCTTAACAGGACCCTGTCACCTATACTAACAGTTGGGTTTCTTAATAATCTATCATAATATGTTTTTGTTCTTAGCTGTGCTTCCATGTTAGCTTCTGCGGCGCACCTCCATGCGTGTCTTAGAGAAACTATAATCTTTTGCTTTATTTCTTGCTCATCGCTTATTGCAATTGGTTCTCTGACTTTGGGATCAAGAATTAAATCGACACAAAATATTGGGTCTCTGCCGTACATCAAGAAAAACGGAGTCTCATTTGTTGATTGGTGCACCGAAGTGTTATAACAAAAATTTGCGAAATCTAAATGCTCATCAAAATCTGGCTGATCTTTGGTTATATATTTGGCGAGAATATTGTGGAACGTCCTGAACGACCTTTCTGTCACTGCATTTCCCTGACTCCAATGGGGAATCGCGTAAGTCTTATTTATATAAAGCATAGCACACAGGCTCTTAAAGAAATCTGAAGTAAACGCCGAAGCATTATCAGATATTAACTCTGTACAACCACCAAACTTTAAATAACAATTTTTGAGAAACGCCGAAGCGATGGTGGACGCTTTAGCATCAGGGATAGGAACAGAAATAACAAATTTTGTGAACCAACAAACAATATTTAAAATGTGTTTGTTTCCGCTCTGTGTTTTTGGAAAAGGACCAGCTAAATCCAACCCGACTTTGGCAAAAAGAGTGTTTATCGGAGGAATGCACATCTCTGCTCTGTAGGCCGGATTTGGCGAATGCCTAAGTTGGCAAGTTATACATTGCTTATGCCAGACTACTATGTCTGAATGCATTCGCGGCCAGTAATATTTCTTGCACTTCTTCAATGTTTTACCGAAGTCCATATGTCCCCCACCTAACTTAGTTGTATGAAATGAATCAAAAATTAAGGCTCTAAGGGAAATTGGTACATAAATTCTTGGCTTCATATTTTTGTAGTGATGATATAAAACATCAGATTCTAAACATAAATCTTTGGCTAGTAAGGCAAGTCTGTCCTTTTCCTCTTCACCTAGCTCTTCGGGGAACTTCCCAGTTTTTAGAAATTCAATTAAAGCTGAGGCCTCAGGATCTTCGCCTTGTTCCTTTTTAATGTCTACTTGGTGTATCTCTCCATCTATAGTCCTAAGAGAAAGTGTCAAACCGAAGTCTTCATGAACTACTCTAGGCTTAGGTTGAATTGCTAGACAAACTGGAAATTCTGCTATATCTTCTAACTCCCTAATTTTATTAACCTCCTCAGGGCTTAAATCTTCATGCGGAATCCTCGAAAGGGCATCAGCTAATGTGTTTTGCTTCCCTGCTATGTGTACTATTTTTATATTATAATTTTGCAGTTCTACCAACCACCTTGCAAGGTGCTGATGTGTTTCAGCTTTTTTCAGAAGGAAAGCTAAGGGTTTATGGTCAGTATGAAGTTCTACACTAGACATAAATATAAAAGGTTTGAATTGCCGAAGCGCATAAATTATAGCACCCAGTTCAACTTGGACTGGCGGCCAATTCCGTTCTGAGGATGAAAGAGTCCTACTACAGTAACAAATTACCCCATATACTTTATTTTCTTCGTCCCATTGCATTAATGCTCCCCCTTGTCCGACTTGAGAAGCATCACAGAATATGTGAAAAGGCTTCGAATAGTCTGGAAAGATGAGAACCGGTTTTTCTGACAAAATTTTCTTTACTTTTTCAAAAGCTTCCTGCTGTTCTTCTGCCCAAACAAAAGGGTTCTCTTTTCTCGTTAACCTCGTTAATGGCTCTACAATTGTGGAAAAATTAGGTACATGCTTTCTAAAGAAATTTGCCATACCTACTACATGTCTAACATCTCTAACCGAAGTTGGAACTTTTAAATTTAGAATCGTTTCTGTCTTCCTTAAACTTGGGGTATACCCTGACTCATTGACTATAAATCCTAGAAACTCCATGCTTTTCGAGGCAAAAGTGCATTTTTTGGGACTTAACTTAAGATTAAAGCGTCTGAATCTTTCAAAGACACCCCTAAGGGCTTTAATATGTTCGCCAAAATTTTCTGATTTTGTAAAGATAAGTATGTCATCGACATATGCTATTACATTTTCTAATCCTGTTAGTACATGCGCCATAACTCTCGCAAAAGCACTCGTGGCATTTTTCAAACCAAATGGCAGATTTATCATCTGATAAATTTTATCTTCTGTAATTACACCACATTTCCTTGAGGCTCTCTCACTTAATTTAATTTGGAGATAGCCGCTGGCTAAGTCAAGTGACGAATAGTATCTGCAGTTGCCAACTTTTTCTAAAATTGTTTCAAGTCTGGGTAAGGGAAAGTGATCCGGTACTGTCACTTCGTTAAGTTTCCTAAAATCAATGCACGGCCGAAGCCCGCCATCCTTTTTCTGAACTAATACTATATTAGAAACCCAGGGAGTATCTGACTCAACCATGACCCCTGAGGCTAAGAGCTGATCTAAGTGCTTCTGTAACTCATCACGATATTTAAATGGTACTCTATGTGGTTTAGATGCGACTGGCTCTTCAGACGTGGTTACTATATCATGTTCACCCGCTGTGCAACTTCCTATATCATATTGACTTTTACTAAAAATATCCTCAAATTCCTCACAAAGATCCTTTAATTTCTTAAGGTCTTCTCCCTGAACCGTTGATTTTTCAAAATCTATTTTAAAAGTTGGGTCAATTATTATTCCAGGCTTCCCTAAGGAATTCATTTCTTCCACCTCCTCACCTGGATTCGGAATAACTTCAGATAATATACTTTCTGTTTCAGTTTTTACAACTTCGTTGGCTAACCCTAAGGTTTTTCCTTTGTAAATTATTTTATTTGCACCTGTCGGGTTCGTTAATATAATATGAACAACACCCTCTTTGGGATTAACAATAGCTGGGACCATACTTAAGCATTCTTCCTCGAGCTGAGAGTCCAAAGAATGTACAAATAAGTCATGCCTAATTAATTCAGGAAAACTGATTTTTGCTTTTATTAGAGTTTGCTCATTTGGTCTCAATTCGAATTTTTCCATTGCATAAATTTTTAAATTTCTAAGTGGTCTATTTATTTTATTATCCATGGATAGTTGGTTCCCAAGAATGCATAATCTTTTATTTTTAAGATCAACTTGGATCGGAGGTAATAACGCCATTGCATCACAACCCATTATAAAGTGGTAGTCATGATTATCCCAGTGAAATTTATCATTGAAAAGGTGGATAGTTATTTCAGCTACAACTCCCGCAATTTTTAAATTAACTAAGGTTGCTTGCCTCGCACACATAGAATGCTCCGATGCACTCTGCAAGTGTGTTTCTGTCTTAAAAATTTTTGTACCTAACCATTCAGCTAACGATACATTTGCTACCGAAGTAATTGCACCAGTGTCTAATAAACATTTCACTGGTATGCCATTTAAAGTTACATCAACTATTACAGTATTTGCACTCGACCCTAACACTCCAATGAATCCTCTAATTCGATTCATTTCTATCGTGGATCTTGGTCTTGTGTTCATTGTACTTCTCGGGAGTGTGTTTGAACTAATCGTGTTCCTAATTGACGGTGGCCATGAGGTTGATAACGGTCTATTATTTATTGGTTCTTCATAGGTATTGTCTATTTCAAGAATGGGTTCAGGTACTCGACGAATGTCTAACATTTGTCTCTGGGGTTTTTGTATTATCGCTGACCCAAATAATAGTCTCCCCAGTCTTCCATTCCCGGCATACATCTCAGCTACAATCATTGCCAATCTTATACCGAAGTCCAACACTAAAATTCCCAAAATAATATACATAATTGTTTTCCATATGCTTTCATAATCGCCCACTGCCCGATTTACTATTTGCCTTTCAACTTCTTCCCATTCTTGAGACATGGTTGCTAATACTACTGTGTCTTTTTCATGTATTTTGTATGTCACTTGACTCACCTTAACCATATTCGTTACAAATGAATGGTCCTTAATGTCAGTCATATTTAGCAATACTAGTTGGTGAAAAGCGTGGGATTCAATTTTCGGAATTAAATTGGTCCAGTTTAATCTTAATTTTTGTAAGTTTAATTTATTGGGTTTCACCGAAATGATTTTTCCTTCTATCTGATCAACTTCTAAAATTTGATTATTAATTTGAATAATAATTTTCCTAAATTCTTCACAAGGTCCTTTCTTAGACCAGGGTGAGATAATCATTGTTCTTGGATCAATAAATGATAAGCGCTCATTACTTTCAGTTCGTAATATAATTGGAAGAAATTCGAAACATTCATTTAATTTTGTGGGCTTAAACACATAATCTTCTTTCTCTAAGGGTATACAGTAGTGATGTTCGGGTATCCCGATCCCGACTCCCGACTCGGGAAAATTTCCCGAGTTTTTGGCCTCCCGATCCCGATCCCGACTCCCGATAGCAATTCCCGACTAAGTCGGGAAATTTTTACACCCCTAAGAATGGCTTTTTTTGGCAAAATTTCATTTTTCAAAGGAAAAAAATTAAAGGGAAAAAATAAAAAAGGGAAAGTGAAAATAAAAAAAAATAAAATATTTAATTTTTTTCCCATACAACTATTGTTGAGCGATGGTTCAGTGGTTAGGTTGAGTGACTTCACTCACTTTGAATATCATGGAGACGGGTTCGAATCCCAGGTTGAAAATATGATTAAATGATTTTTCCTTCCAAAAATAAATGTTTTTTAACTTTGATTCTGATTTTAAAATTTTACAGTTATTATATTTTAATATTAGTAAACGTGAAAAAACTCTAGAAAAATTAATTTAGTCATGAATTTTCAAAAATTTTCGCCTGCGGCGCATAAAATGAAGAATATTTGGTTTCTTAGCCTTCAAACTTAAAAAAATTTTCGCCTGCGGCGCTGAGGGAGGAAAATTGTGACTTCTTGGTATTCCAAATTTAAAAAATTTTTGCTAATTGGCTTTCCAATTCTCAAAATTTTCGCCTCCGGCGGTAGATAAAGTAAGAAGTCGGGTTCTTAACCATCCAAACTTAAAAAAAATTTTCGCCTGCGGCGCAGATAGAGGATTTGAGATTAAGAGGGTTGTCAAAAGATTAAAAGTTAAAAAGTTCGATGGAATAGGTCAAGGGCGTATCGAGAAGGCTAGAGCCCACCCTCCCCTAGCCACGAAATTGGGGAAAGGGGGATGGGGACAAATATGGAGATCGAAAAAGTGAATTTTTTCGCCTACGACCTTCAAAAATTCTCAAAATTTTCGCCTGCGGCACTGAAAAAGAAGAGATCTGGTGGCTTATTTTTCCAAAATTTTCACCTGCGGCGCAAAAAATCGGAATTTTGGCGCCGAAGGCGCCAAA
The DNA here is from genome assembly GCA_036172955.1 of Meloidogyne arenaria. Lineage (NCBI taxonomy): Eukaryota > Metazoa > Nematoda > Chromadorea > Rhabditida > Meloidogynidae > Meloidogyne > Meloidogyne arenaria. Next base: position 2,931,586 of record JARQAB010000015.1, on the reverse strand, counting down.
AACTTTTTTATTGTAAATTCCCGACTCCCGATCCCGACTCCCGAGGTCATTTCCCGACCCGACTCCCGTTTCCCGATTCCCGAGTTTTTTCTTCTCCCGAACATCACTAGTATACAGGGCCAAATTTTCAGAAGAGACCTCGCAGTCCTCTTGGCTACAAGAAACGAATTGGAAAATATTGAGCGTGCTAAATCAGTGGGATTTGTCAAATAGGTTGCCTCTGTCCAATGTTTAATCAGCTCAGTATACTCACAGAATGAATTGAACGATTGCGCAAAAGCAAAATTTGTGGCCTTTGTTATTGCAAGATCTAGGTATGTCAGCTGTGAGGCAAGCTGGGATGAGGTAACTAACCCATCGGAAAATCTTTTCGTATAGACCCTTTCAGAATGTCTCTTAGTCCTGTGTGGTTCTAATGTTGCTACTACTACTGATCCTAAGCCTTGATCTGATACTGTAATATTTTTACCACAGTCCTCTATAATTGTCTCATTTTCGAAAGTCAACCCTAATTTACCATCATCCGAAAGCCAAGCTTTGCCTAGACATCTGCCTTCTTTTTCACCTATGGGAATAAAGTTACATTTTTTGACATTGTCAACTGTCCATACAAGTACTGTTTTATCTTCTAGAATGCAGTTTCCTTTGCTATAAGGACAGTCACGAGCAATTCCTAGAGGGGTTACAATTTCGGATGCACCAAAGTGCGAGTCAATTATACTTTCAAAAAGAAAACAATTTTTACTTGAAATATTTTTCCAGGAAAACGAACCGAGCACCCACAATCTCGGTGTCAAATCAATTTTATTTTCTGTCTGCCAAAGCTCAGAATTTTTCTTGAGAATCCCTAAGGAACAACTATGGTGTTTAATCATTTGACTACATTCTTCAACTGACAGATCCATTTCCTCATGACTTAATTTTTCTTCAACCGGCACCCCTGTTATTGTGATATATTTCCTAGCATTCTTTCTTATTTTTCTACAGGCCCAGGCTTTAGTTGAAAATTCAATGCTATTTGGCACATAGATCCTTCTTTTTTCTACTACAGTATTGTTTTTCACTGTTAAATTGAGTGTTGGGCAGCTAGGGATTTCCGGAACTTCCCAAATCATGGCTTGTTTATGTGTTTGGCATATCATAGGACCTTTAGGTATTAACACAGGATTTATCGCTAATGAACAACAAAACATCATTATTAACATTAATGAGGTTCCCATAAGTGAAGGGATCCTGACTCTGTGCCCTGTGCTCTCCCAACTTGAAATTTTCTTGGGTTCCTCTTTTCCTTTAGCTTCAGGTTTTACTTCCACACTTTCAGGTGTCGGGGCTGGAATTACTAGTTGCAAAGATCTAATATTTCCTTGATTCGCCGAAGCGTACTTTCCACTCATTTTCATTTCGTGAACCTGGACCGCTAAATTTTCAACCATTTCCTTTATATCTTGGTCCTCTTTTCTTGCTCCCCTTCCATTAAACCTATTTCCATTACCAGTATCTTCGTTATTGTTTACTCTACGAACCCTACAATTATATTGTTCATGACCGGTTCGTCGACAATAGTGACAAAATGGGCGGTTATTCCACCTACGATCATTCTGAGGTTGCCATTGACTTCTTACCCGGTACCCTCTATATCCTAATGGTTGGGCGTTACTTGAGGTTGCATTTCCTTGCTGATTTCTATTGAATCCCCTAAGGGTACGTGGGTTATTATATGAGTTTATTGGTCTCCAATTAGTAAATCTTCCACTGGGAATCTGACCTTGCTGATCAGAAATTGCATGGATTCCATCAGAAAATAACCTTCCCTCTTTTTCTGCGGCCACTTCAAGTTCTTGAACATAAGCTGTAAGCTTATCAAAATCTTTTCGACCTATCAAAGGACCCACTACTTGCAAGGATCTCTGGAATTCTGGTCGTACTTTTTCCATAAAACATCTACACAATGTTTCGTCTTTAGCTTCCTGCGGTACATGAGACGAAGTGGTATTAACTAATGGTACCAGTCTTTTAATAAAATCGCTGACTGATTCACCTTCTCGCTGATAGCATGCAGCTAACCTTTTATACGCTAGCTCCCTAAAGTGCGGACTATCGAGTTTATTTCTTATACTTTTCAATGCATTTGTTAGATTATTCCTTTCAGTGTTTAATAGACTTTCAAATATACATCTTGCCTGAGTGCCTAAATACAGTTTAAGTCTATTGATTTTTTCAGGCTCTGTCCAATTTGTCCCAAAAACATCAATATAATCAGTAAATTTAACAATCCATTCATCAAACGCCGAAGCGGTTTCCCCATTAAATACAACTAATTGTGGGCCCGAAGTACTAGCTTCTCCCAAAACGTAAAGCCCATTTTCATGACTTTCTATATCAGCACCTTCAATAGAATTTTGGGAATTGTGAGGTTTACTTTTGTTACTCCCTAAGGAGGTAGACTGTGATTTATCTGCTATACTTGAGGATTGCGACTGGGTCTTGGGTGGAGGTGGAGGAAATATTTCAGGTCTTTTGTTCGTGTTTAGTAACATCGCTGCACCACTACTTCTTCTGATTTCATCAAATTCTAAGTTATCTCTTGTTTCTAAATCCAAACGAATCTTTTCAAATTTGTCTTCAACTAATGTTAATTTTTCCCCTACGGTATCAATTCTGTTAGCTACTTCCTTAAATCCAGCATTAGTATCATTTTCTATGGTAGTTATATTCCTATTAATCGCTCTGATGCTGCGATTAATACCATCCTCCAAAATTATAATATCATTATGTACGCGAGCTAAATCTGCTATTTTTGCTGGAGTGCTTATTGTTTTTCCCTCCATCATTTTTCTATCAACTACTGATATATCCGTTTCCATTCCCACTTTTTATTTAATATTTATATTTTTATTTTATTATTTATTATTTTTTTATTATTATTATATATTTTTTTTTAATTTGAAGGAAAAATAAAATCCTTTTTTTAACCCACCTTAACACCGAAGTGAATTGATTAAGTAATAAATCGCCGAAGCAAAAATAAATTCCCAAACAAAAAATCACACAGTCAAAAAAATTATTGAAATCCAGAAGGTAGCCGAAGCAAAACACACAAAAATACAATCCAATTAATAACCAAAATCACTGAGCGAAGTACTAGATTTGGGAAAAAAAAAATTTTTCTTTTTTAATTAAATTAATTATTTTTTTGAGTAAATTTGAATTAAATAAATCAAAATTAAAATAAATTAGGACTGAAATAATATTATTTTGCTTTGTGCCTTCCTATCCTATAATAACCCTTAGGAAAATTTCAGCACATTAGGAGAATTTCAGACCATAGCTGTTTCGAAACTCTAGATATCCGAAAATTACAAACCGAAAGGAAGGATACAACAAAATTGAAACAGAAAGAGAGAGAAAAAATCGAAATCGGAAATATTTTCCAACATCATTGAACTCGGAGGGAAAATAAATTTCGGAAGTCGTAATTTCAGTAAGGTTACGACTCCTTTCAGAGCCAAAAAAAAAATTTTTTTGAAAATTTGAGCGATCATTATAGAAAGTAAAACACAAAAAGAGCAAACAAAATTCAGAAACAAAGAAAATAATATAAATTTAGATCAATTTTTTGAATTTCTTATATAAACTATTGTTATTTAAATCAAGTTTATGAGCCAAATTTTCATTCAGATAGACTAACTCCAGATAGTGTGTGATTCAAAGACAAAAAAAAAATTTTTTTTTTTTTGTTTAGCTTTAACCAATTAATTTTTAAAATATAATGGCTTTTTTTTTTGAACCCCAAATTTTGGACATAATAATTGTTAGAACTCATTGGCTTAATCTTGATTTAAATCACAAGCAAATTACCCAAGTTTAAGAGAAAATGTCTTTTTTTTTTTCGTTTTCAATCCCCAACATTAATTTTTTTTAAAAAAAAAAAATTTTTGTCGCCAAAAATTAAATAGAATGTTTAGGATCGAGATTATTTTATCAAAGCAAAAAGAGAGGAATTTCAAAAATGATATTCTTATTGGAAAATTTGCTGAAGAGAATTTACCTAAAATGAATAAAAACGATTTGGTTAATTATGATGCAATAATTAATTGAAATTATATGCATTAGGATTTATATTAGTATTTAACTGTCAGAGAGAGAAAAAAAAAAACTCCAAACAAATTAATTTCAAATCCATTATTTAAACATGAGACATGAAAGAATTTATTTTGTTAAATGATCAGAAAAAATAAAATCTGAAAAATATTTCTTTAATTTTTGTCATTGTTTCCGTTTAATCCCTTTAAATGTGCCTGTTTAAAAATAATGGAACAAGAAATAACAAGAGAATCAAAAGTATCTTAAAAGCACATTTCTTAAAAAAAAATTTTTTTTTTGTTTTAGTCCATAATATTTAATCGTAACATAACTTATTTATTTACTCTCACCTACAATTAAAACCAGAATTTACTAGTTCAAAACCCAAGATCTTACTCATATTATAGCCTAAGCAATATAAAATATTTTCTTCTTATTTGTATCTCTTCTTTTAACTCAGAAGAAGGAATTTGCTTTCCTTCAAAACACAATTTAATTTGAGGAGGAAAAAATATATTTAACATTAACTAGTATTAATTGCAGTTGTAAAAGAATAATTAAATTTCTCTTTTTCTCATTCAAATTAACCGGATATATCAAAATAGGAGTTGAAATTTTTAGAGGAGGTGATTATTTTTCAAATAAATTTTGATTTAAGAAACAGCAAATAAAATTGTTCATTACAGAGTTTTCTTTTGAATAACTGAAAAATGGATAAATTGAAAGTAGTTATTTCCCCCACATTTTAATAAAAGTTGTCAAATTATATAATTGTAGGTATCTTGCCTATATAAAAAAATAAATTCCCAATTTTCAACACGACGGGATCATTAATACCTCGAAATTTTATTTTATTTATATATATTTTTTTTAAGTTTTATTTGCTGTTTTCCTATAATATAAAAGTAATATTAAACTAATAAAAATTTTTTTTTGATACGGAGGAAAAGTTTTTTTAAAGAGAAATCCAAAAGAAATGTAATTGATATAGTAGATTTAAATATTGCTAGTACAATAAAGATTGGTGAGTATATTACGTTTTAATGCGTCCAATCTGTTAAGTTACGCATCGATGAGAACTGTTTCAAAATATGAAAAATTTTAACCTACTTCGATGAGGAAAAAGATATAGTAGATTTTTATTGTAAGGAGCTACATTTTTCTTTTTTCCTATTTTAATCGATACATTCCGGCTAAAATTTTTTCATACCAAAAGTATTTTCTTTTTTCCAACTAAAGGGAATATAAATACTGAAACGCAATATATTTTAAAAAAACCCATACTAAAATATGAAATAAAATCGTTAAAGAGCGAAGGTTTATAAGAAGAGAAAATAAATTAATGTTTATAATAATGAACGGAAATATAATAAGAGGATATTTAGATAAATGATTAATGGCATGAAAAATTTGAGAGAAAAATAATCAGCAATTAAATAGAAATTTTAATTAGCCCTTTCTTCTAACCAAAACAATCCTTTTTCTTAATTTCGGCCAAACTAAAATTTTTACGTTTAATTCCATTCCAGGAGTATTTTCTCAAAAAAAAATTTATTTTCTCACTCTTAATCTAAGTTTTCCCTTTTATCAGTTTCTAAATTCTCAACTTAATTTCAGCCAATTAAAAGAATTTGTTTGGAATTATTTTCTCTCTTTTCAATTAAAATATTTACTGTAGGAGGGAAAAAAAATTTAAAATCTATTGAATAGATGAACAGATCGAAAAAGAGAAAAAAAGGAAAGATAATTGGAAAGTTTTTTTTTTTAACCAATTAACAAACAAATAAATTTATAAAATAAATACTGAAAAAATTAAAGAAAAATTGGCGGGAGTTTCCAAACCGAACTAAAGGATAAACTGTATTAACATAATTCTTACTATATATGTCTTCTTCCGATCCAAATAGTGTTTTTCAGTAAAAAAAATTTAATTTATTTTACAACTCCGAAAATACAGAAATATGTATCTCATTTTTCTTGAGACACTCAAAAATTAAATTTCTAAGTAAATAGAAGTTGTAGGAGAATTGTAAGAAAATTCAAATAAAAGATTTAAAATTATAATAATTACTGTCAAAAAAGATAAAATGTCAGAAAAATAAATTCTAGAATTTTGGGGAGTTTAAAAATTGATTAAAAAAATTTTTAAAGAGACACAAACTAAATAAAAATGAGGGTAAAGATAGAAAAAAAAATTTTTTTTTTTGAATTTTTATTTTAATCAAAATTTAAACTCACTTCCAATCCAAAACGGTAATTCACGTTCACAGCCACAATAGGTCAACGCCAATTACAATGAGTCAAATTTCTGAAAAATCACTAATTTAGAGTTGAAAAGCGTTTGAAAATTTATTTTTGATTTACTAATATTTATAGGGACTGTTTTTTTTTAAATTACAATTTCCAAAAATTCAAATCCGGATAGTAGCCAAGGCAAAATGAAAATAAATTTAAAATTTAGTGTTTTTTAGGACTCTGAAATTAGTGAAAAAAAATCATTAACTAGATAAGTGTAAATGTTTAAAAAGGATTGTTCAAATATTTTTAAACAGATATTTAATAAAAAATACTTAAGAAATATTAATAGGGACTATGAATTAAAATATTAAAGATAAAAAATTGTTTTAAAAAAAAATATTTATTTAAAAAAATATATATATTCGAAGGATAAAGTTTAAATGAAGATAGTCGGCGGGAGAAAAATTATTGTAATTTAAGGGAAGGAAAAATTAGAAAAGTAAAAAGGAAAATCAAGATTGTATCACACCTATATTAACAAACACTTAGGAAGAAGGCTAATGTAAAGTTAAAAATGTTAATGTGGGAAGAAAATAAAGTTTTAAAAATGAAAGGATAAAAAAAATGGACGAGATTTTATGAATGAGAAAGTAAATATATTAATAATGCACATAGATAAAATGTTCAAAGGTCAAAAATAACCAATTGTATTTTAATAAATATCCCCTTAAGCCAAAAGATCACCTATTTTAACAGAAATTTAAGACTTTAGGAAATAGCTAGATTAAAAATATGTTAGACCTTGAAGAAAATATGTATAGACCTTCTTACATCTACTCCCAAAGATAAATTTTAACTAGTCAATAAATTACTAACAAATATACTCTTCCAGAAGATGACTCTTGTTTATCCGTTTTATCCCCGAAAGAAAAAAATTCAGAAATTTAGACTATGAAATTAGAAGATAGAAAAAAAATACAATATATTTATTTTAAATCATTTTATTTCCCGAAGGAGGTTTAAAGATGGTTTTTATTATTCCCAAAAATTTGCAATACTCTTATTTTTTGGATGAACAGCAATTTCAATTTCCTTGTAAAATTTTTGATGTAAATGCTAATAGAGGAGACCATAATGTTTTACTCTTTAAATTTATATTTATATGATTTTCCCGAAGGATTTTTATTTAATAAAAATATAATTACCTAATATTATTATTTTTAGTTTATAATTTGTTTATTTTTTTTTTTGTGTATTTAACCCGAAGGTTGGGACTTAAGTGCACTGCCCTATTCTAGTTTTAATTTATATACCGGTTTACCTTTTTTTTTGAACAAAAAAAAAATTGTTCCCGGGATTTGCCTAGTTTTCCTGTACTCTTTCCCCGTTACTCCCCCGGTGACGATCTTGGCCGGTGCTACCAGTAAAATGGGACCCCTAGTTAGTTGTTTTACCTCCTCCATTCCTTATACTCTGCGCCGAAGCGGCTGAACCTTGCCCAGTTATAAAGGGATACTGTAACGGGGAGGATGTGATCGGGACATTCCTAGAAGCTCCTTAGGGTTGATCAAGTCCTTCGGATTCTTCCCAACACCGAAACACACCGAAGTAATAATAAAAGCTTTTATTTACAAACTAGGAAAATACGAATAATAAAATATAAGTTAGCTAAAACATAATAATGGAATAAAAGGGAAAGCTAACATTAATAATGAATCAATTGTAAGTGTGAACAAAGGAATTAAATAGTTGTAAAATGGGAGGGATAAAATGCTTGTTCACATGTAAAATAAGGAAATAATTTTGGACATTGAACCTTTATATAAAATACATAATTTGCTCAGTATTACCTTCGGGATTCGATTCTATCTTACAATTAATTATCTAATTCAATTAAGTATTAGTTTTATTTGATATAAGAATAGAAATATGTCATGTATTGAAAAGGAACAAATTATAATTTAATTTATTTATTAGAAAATTTATAAACAAAAGTTTTATTTTTAATTTTTATAATAAAATTATATTTTTAACAAAAACTTTTTTAAACAATATTCTAGCTATTTTTGTGCTTATAGTCTATTTACTCAAAATTTAATTTTAATAAATATGATAAATAAATTTAAAAAATCAATACTAATTAAGATGGGACGTAACTTGTTTGGGTGACCAGTATTTTCCTTAGCTATTTCTGCATATTTGGTTGATAATCGCAGTATTCTGTACTAATTGCAGGCTTAACATAATCTTTCTTCACATGCTGCTTAAGAATCTTCTAAATTTAATTATTTAGTTAAAAATAATATATGTATTTATTTCTCAGAAATAGTCATTCAAAAATTGAAAAATAATTTATATATTTTGTGTGAATTGATGTGAATTGATTTTATTTGCACAGTTTTTATGTTAACTATCTGATCAATATTAGAAAGTTTTTAAAAATTTTGGTAAAGAAATTGTATGTTTATTAGAATTTATATTGATAAATTAAAGCAATTTTTGGCGAATTTTTCAATAATATCTTTATTTTATAAAATTAAAAAATTAAAATTGAAGAGAAGTGAATATCCGAGTTGACTTACAAAAATGCAAAAATGAAATTTTATTTTAAAAGATTTTAAAAAATTTCCAGAATATCTTAACCGTTTTTTGTTTATATTAAATAATCTAATAATAATTGCATAAATTATTTCAATTTATTTAAGACTATATTTTATCTTTTAACTTAATTTTTCTTCATTAATTTATAATTCTTATCCAGCCTTTCTTTTTGTTTAAAATTTTTATACGATTACCTAATGTATGTATTTATTAGAACATTATTGTATTTATATGTATGTCATAAATATTTAAAACTTGGTTTAATAATGAATAGTGTTGTAAAAATTTGACACTTGTTAACTTCAACTTATTTCCATTTAAATTAATTTTTTTTATTTAAAACTACATCCTTATACAAACTTTTATTTTTTATTAACTTTCTTTTATCTTCAATATGTTTATGATGTTTTTCTCATCTATAAGATGTTATAGATTACTAAATATCAGCAGATACACAACTTATGTAGCATACATTTTAGCGAATTAGATTAATAATTTCTGATTAATGAATTCTTAATCTTTATAAGAATTAATTAAATGCAAACAAATAATGCAGCCGACACAGGCGTTTAGTTCAACACATAAATGTATTCTACATACATGAAAACGTAATCCTTAAAAACCGCCACCTAAAGGCATAGTCCTGAAAAGACCACCCAACATATAATCAAATTTTTACTGGCAAACTGAAAGTTTAAAACAATTATTTAAGATTAAAGAATAAAAATAATTATGTATAATGAACAATATAATTTGTAATAGTAATTTATGGAGCATTAAGTATATCAGCAAAATAATTTAATAAAAATAGCAATATAAAAAATAAATATTATTTTGTAATAGAAATATACGAGTAAATATTTCAATCTAATGTAATAAAAATGAAATTTATAAATCAAGAAATCCATTGTAATAATATGAACTTTTATATATTTAAATAAAATATTAAAGTGGATAAATTAAAACTTTTATTTTTTATAGTTATAATAGGTATTTATTACAAAATAATATTTATTTTCTAACTAGAAAGTGTATTATGGCTTAACACTAATTTTAACTTTGTATATTTTATCTTGCATAGACATATATTTTACATATTTTATCGACTTATTTTATTATATAATACTGGAATATATAATCAAAATTTAAAGGTGATTTCCTAATAAGACATAAAAATATTAAATTTCCACCAAAATAGATCTAAATTCGAACCTTATTATAAGATTATATTACAGTGAAGGGGGTGGCAAAAACTTTTTTTACATTTCTTTAAAAATATTTTTAAAAAATTTTTACATTTTTTAAATATTATAAAATATTTTCATTACTTAACTTCTCTATTCTAGTTTTTAACGCAAATAATATAAATTTAAATTAATATTTTTTAAAAATAATTGCAAATAAATCGGTATTGAATTTTTTAGTATCACCGAAGATATACACATGCTTTTAAAAGGATATTCCCCTTCAAATTATCAACAGCCTAGCAAAGATTTTGTGTACTTAATAAATCTTAAATATTATTTGATATATTATATTTTATAAATAATATAATTGATCATTTTTGTTATATGATATTGAATGAATTTAATGTGTATTGAAGGTAGATAAATATATGATTATTCGTATTAATCTATCAAAAATTTTAGAAAATTTTGATAGTTTGTGTTGTATAATATTGAAACTATTGAAATAGATTTTAATTATATTTAATTTTTATTATATTTATTATAATAAGAATTTTATTTACTATTTCATCGCTAAATATTTTTAAACACATTCGTATATATAAAAGCATTACGACATTTTTAGTTTTTGTTTTTTAATTTTCATAATTCATTTAATTTGTTTAACTAAATTTTTAACTTTAATTATATTAAATATATGATTTTTAAACCATTTTTTATATGTAAATCTTGTCAGGTTTTTAAGAATTATAGATTTTTAAGACTATTTTAATATAGCGACTAGTTTCTATCTAAAAATTAAAAACCCACAATATGGAGTAAACCTCGGTAATAAATTAATATAGTTTTTATAAAAAATATTGTTTTTTATGTCTTTAGTTGTAGGGTTATGCATAAACAAATTTATGAGAATATGGAATAAATTATATAATATTGTCAGATTAAAAAAATTTTAGAAATAAAACTGTTCATGGACTGCAGGATTGACAGCTTGAATTAAATTATTTTTAATTTTAGTTTAATATTTATATAATAAATTAATTCTTAGTTTCTTATTTTCTTTTTCATTTTCCGAATTATTTTTTAACTATACTTCTAAAATATCTGCCTAAACTTCTCACTCCGACTTTTACTTCTATGTCGCGTTTTCAGCTTACGGAATCTTCTTTTGTTATTTCAATTTATAATTAAAATATGTATCAAATTTGCCATTATAAATAGAAATTGCAATATCTTTAACTTTTATTTATCATCAAATGTTACTTTGATAATATGATTTGTAATATTATAAAAATTAAATTATTTTTTACTATAATTTGTCAATAATTAAATGTTTAATTTGATTATAATTATTTCTGATAAAATGTGTTTCAAAAATTTATTAATTGACCTATTTAATTTAAAGTTCAAAATTGTCTTTAGTAAATTAAAAGGCATACAAATTTTTTGAGGGTGTTGGCTAATTTTATGCTTTAACATCATTATCAAAAACTATTCTAAACTTTATATGTCTTTACATATTTATTTTTGCCTTCTTTGTGAATTTAAATTTAACTTCATCATTCCGAAACGAAATTCTACAGAAACTTATTGAATACAACTTATTGAATACAACTTTAATTATCTTTGATTAAAATTTATAAATATTTTATTATTATAAATTTAAAAATTTAATGAACAAATTTTAATTGTTTTTGTTGAAGAAAGAAAATAATATAAAAAATATTGAAGACTAGAAAAATTCTGACTAGAATTTTCAAAATGGTCAAATTTATTTAAATTCGAGTAATAGTTAGATAATGAGGTATAACTGGATGCGCAAAACTAACCTTGCTTATGGTTAGTTTGGTTCGAAAATCGGAAGGCAGAGATAGGAATTCTGACCCAACGCTCCTTATCAGGGATTATACCGACAAAAAATAAAATTTTGAAAATTTTTGAGAAATTTTGAAAAGTTAAATTCCCGTTTTCTGGACGAAATGAAAATTTTGGTTAACTCTAGTTGATTTTAGCGCCGCAGGCGAAAATTTTGAGAATTTTGGAAGGGCGTAGGCCAAAAAATTCACTTTTTTCCCAATCCCCTCACCAAATTTTTCCTTATTCCCAATTCGGGATTGGGTGGGGGAATTCCCCATACCCCTCTGAAAATTTTCGTTTGCTCAGCTAAAAGAGTAAGAGCTAATTTTGCTCGTACTCACCACTGAATCTGGCCTGTACTTGTACTTCGTACCTTAAGTGGGTAGGCACATTGGAGTGTCATAGATGAAAATTTCTAACAATAAGTTGGTAGGCTAAGAAACCAGAGTTCTTCATTCTAGCGCCGCAGGCGAAAATTTCAGAATTTTAATGATTTAAAAGCCAGATTTCTTTCTTTTTTAGCGCCGCAGGCGAAAATTTTAAAAATTTTGAAAGGCCGAAGGCGAAAAAAATTCACTTTCTTTACACCGCAGGCTAGAACTTTGAGATGGATATCCGCGGATTTGAAGCATCATATCCGTATCCATCCGTATCCGTCCAATTTTTTAAAAAACACTATCCATATCCGTCCGTATCCGCGGATACCCGCGGATATCCGGATATTATCCGTATCCGTGTGCATGCCTGGTTAAAATATGTCGATGCAAGTTAGTATATTAGTGGCATTACAATAGTTTTCAGCCATTAATGATTTGGGAGTACCTGTTACTTTAAAATTAAAAAATTTTTTAAAACACAATATAAAACATAATTATAAACAAAATTAGATTTATATTTCCTTTAAATAACGTGTTTAAATAACTATTTTTAAATAAAACGTGTTTTAACCCATTTTTAGATCTCTTTAATAAAATGAGCGAAATAATTTAAAAATTCAAATATCAACAAGAATATAAATAATTTACTTAAAAATAAATTCAAAGATTATAAATTTTAGTTCAGATATAATATTTTAATAATTTAAGCGACAAAAAGTAGTTTATACATATTAGAAAAATTTTAATTAGAAGGAAAAATACTTTATTATAATACAAAAGTATTTTTCTACTATTTTTAGACGAGATGAAAATCAAGAAAATCCTGACACATTATATGGAAAAAAATAGTTTATTTTTACTGATTTTTTATTATTAATGCTATTGGATTATTTATAATATTGGATTTATTTATAATATTTTATAAAATCCATTATAATTAGTAAGGATAATAATTTAAATAATCTAGATGTAGAATATAAAAATATTATGTCAAAAGCATGAAACTTTTAAATAAGTGATATCTTTCATTTTATTAAAAAGTTATAAATACGAGTTTAATTATCATCAGATGTCAGACTATTTATAAGCTGTAAAATAAATGTAGTTGATCTATATGGTCCGTGCAGTTCGAAAGAATAATGTTTATAAAATAATATTTAACAATTACCTATAAATTTTTTAATTTATTTTTTAAATTAAAATGATTTTTTATTAATCGATTAAGTTACCAATGTCGTACATATATAAAAATATTTTCTATCTTTCAAGTGCTCGCAGCTGATGCTGTTCAGGCTGCCATCAACGATTACAAGAAGAAACAAATGAATAAAAAATGAATTTGAATGTGGAAGAGGTTTTATTAATTAAAATATATTGTCTGACTTTTTCTTTATTTTCTCCTATATCTTGTTTTGGTTGCTCATTTGTTTGTAAAATAAATTTAATATTATTTTAGCTTAAAATTCATTACTTTTAAAATGAATGAAAAAATTACTTTATTTTAACAAAAATTATTTTAACAGAATTTTTAACTTAAATTTCAAAAATGTTTTCATTATTTGAACAACATTTAATCTCTTTTTCATCCATCCGCCCAGATCTTCGCTACACGATGGCCGTGCTTCGCTGCGGTCGTGCTCGCTTCGCTCGCGGCGACCGTAGCGAAGCGGCGGCCGTCGTTCCGCTTTGCTTTTTCACATATTTTATACTTACGTTTCACCCATTTCGTTTCCACATTCACTTATTTTGCTTGAAGAAAGAAAAATGATTGACATGGAGAAGAAAATAATCTCTGACCATTTTCTACGTTTAAGGAAAACTCTGAGACTCAAAATAGGAGGGGGTGACATATCCATAAAGTACCAAATTTTGTTAATAAATTCGATAATTTCAGCTTTAATTGAATATGAAAAACTGAAAATAAACGAGACCCGATGACGTTGAAATTAATAAAATAGCAAAAATACGTGTGTTAAATATAGAAGCAATCTTAAAATTTATTTTTAAAAATCTTGAAAAAAAAATTATATAAATTAAACAAAAATGTGTTTTCACAGTTAAATAAAAGTTTTCATGATCTTCCAGTTATATAAACAACAGTAAAATTATCATAAACTTACTCTTAAAAATAATATAAGTAATTAAGTATTGATATTTAATGGATTTAATAATGAATTTTTTATAATTTTTTAAATATATTTTCAGATATATATTTAAAAAATTATAAAAATTTTTTATAATTTTTTAAATATATAAATTTTCAGATCCTTTCATAGAATTTTAGAAAGGATTTATCTCAGATTTTAATATTATCATGTGTAAAGCGCAGGTGAAAATCAGATCGAAATTCAACAAAATAAAAGAGAATTTGAAAATGAAAAAGTTATGGTGTTTTATAAAAAAGAGTTTAATACTTTTCGAATTAATCCAGTTCACTTTTAATTAATTAATATTTATAAGAATATCATTTATTATAAAAACAATCAAATTTATAGTTAAAGTTGGGCAAATTGAAATTTTAGAGCAACCCTTAAATAACAATCAATTACAAAATAGTTAAGCGAATTTATGATTCAATAAATTATTGTTGCACAAACAAAAAATAATTGTAATTATTAAATCGTACCTAATATTACTTCATTTAAAACTAATTAACATTTTAAATTATACATCGGATTAACAACAATTTTTATATCACTCTTTTTATCGCCTTATAAATATTATAATAGTATTTGATGTGGAGGAATTGAAGGCTTTTATTTATCAACTCTCAAAATAGAAATACTGATGTTAATACATATTATTTTATACATTTTTAAGGAAATTTTTTAAAGAAATCACAACTATATAAACTATAAATTTTTGAAATAATCTAGATATATTATTTTAACAACACAAAATCGACTAATTACATGATTTATGAGCCAATCTTGACGATGATTCAAGCAAAGTGAATTTGAGACTTCTTATCATAATCGATATTCTTATTAAACTTAATATTTTTATGTCGACCGAACTCTAATTAAATATTTATAATTCAAATTTTGTAATATTTCGAATTTAAATTTAATAAAAATTAAAACTTCCATAAAACGCACTGTGAGAAGAGATAAATAAATAATTTACTATTTTAATAATTATAACTCTGTCATAAGTTAGCAAACATATTTAAATAAGTTATATTGAGGTGTATCTCATAGAACGGGATTTTTATATTTAGGCGTATCTTAGAATGTGGTGCGGCGCAGAAAGATAAAGAAATCTGGAGCCATGGCTTACCATAATTCTCAAAATAACCGCCTGCAGCGCTAAAAGGGAAAGAGTTGTAAACATTTGTAAAAACTCTCTTTAAGGAAATGTCGATTTTGGATGTCATATAGAGGGGTAAATGATGATTGGATTAGAGGGGATATAGGAGTTTAATCAATTAATCCCTCTATATCTCTCGTAATTATAACCTTCAGCTCTTAATCCTCTTAATCAATATACTCGATGTATCTATTAATTCCCCAAAATCACTCATTCCTTCCATAAATAACACTGTTAATCCTAAATTCCTTCAATACCTCTTTTATTCACCAAATCATTCATAATTGATCTTAATCCCTCTTTATATCCGATAGGACTCAACTTTACAGTGCCGCAGGCGAAAATTTTGATAATAAAAATTTCGGTTCCGGATCCGGATATCCGAAGATTTCTAACTACCCGCCAACCTTACCTGGCAAGTATTAAACTTAATAAAATAAGTTTAATACAAGAGTACTATAATTATTATAAATAATAAAAATTAATTGAATTATAGACATAACTGAAGGAATTATTTTCATTATATAAAATGTTGTATAAAAATATTTGTATTTGCTATTTTAAATTCATTTTCAAATTCTTTTGTTTTGATGTTGTCTGTAAATTGCTCTGAAGAGATTTATTTGCCATTTAATCAATTTTGTGTTGAGTGATTTCATCAAAGTTTATAAATTTTTATTTCCTTTTAATTCGAAATTTACCTCGATATATGTATATAAAATGATGGAATGGAAAAAATCAGCAACTAAATATCATTATTTTATATAGAAAACAATAATTTGCAGTTAACTTTGCATTTTAAGAGTATTCTAAAATATTTTATGTATTTAAAATTTGTGTTAAAATTTTTTTGAAGTAAATTTTCGGCATTTTGGGTGCGTTAGAGTGATTTTTGTGGCTTTAAAAAGTTAAATTTGTACAATTCAATGAAAATTTTTAATGTAAATGAAACTTGGTGATATTGTAGCAAATTTAATGGGCTTTAAAAAGATTATGAAATAAAAATTCAATGTCGCCTATAACATTTTCCAACACTATTTTCGCAGTAAAATAACTAGAGCGGATTCATATTTAAAAAATCATTTGATAAAAACAAATAAAAAATTTTAATAAAAACTTATTAAAAGGATAGAGCTATAAAAATTTATCATAAACATTTTAATGGAATATGAGAATTGTTTTTAAGTTAATGAATAAAAATAGAAAGTTTATAAAAATTAACAAGAATTTTAGTTAAAAATAAGCAAAATATAATATTGAATATTTTTAAAATTTCAACTTAAATATTCAATATAAGTAATACCAATATACAAAATTTAGTTGTTTTTTTAAATTATTTTTCAATGATTTAATAATCTTTATGTTCAATTACATCAATAATGTACGTACTAAAAATTAAAATAAATTATTTTTTAAAAATTAATTTTCTGACCGATTTGCAAATACAAGAGCATTTATTGAAAGTTCTTGGCCACTCAGATAAACCTAGAAAATAATAAAAAATTTTTGAAAGATTTATAGCCTCTAATGTACATACTAAAAATTAAAACAAAAATTTTAATATTTTTTAATACAATTTTGAAACAATGTATGTAAAAACGAGGTTTTACTTTATTATGTAGTTTATTAAATATTACTCGAAATTGTGGATTGTCATCCCAAACAGTTCCACTATCACTAGCCATCTTAAAAAATATTTTTAATAAAAATTAAAAATTTACAAATAAGAATTTACAATTTACAAAATAAAAAAAATTTTTTTCAATCTTTAAAAAGTTGAAAAAATAAAATTCATGAAATTCACCTGACAACGCGCCATATTAATTAAATCGGCAACCGTACACCCATTAAATATTTCAATAACACAGCGGTCCTCTCCAACTTTTCCATATTTTGGTAAATAAATAGTGTTAACAATAACATTTACTTTTGGACCCAAAGCCATAAATTTCAAGAAAATTGTGAAATTAATTTAATAAATAAAATATAGAAAAAATAACTGAATTAAAATTTAATTTAGATATAATATAATGTATATATTCAAAAAATTGACAAAAAATTATTTAATAAAAATTGTCATACTATTCTATTTTATTCAAAAAATATAAAATCAAAATCTAGTCTTTGAATATTTTAAAAATTCTAGTTTGATGAAAAATTTAAAAGCTTAGGAGATAGAGAAAAATAGTTGTTCTCCTTTTAAATTATTAAAAATTTTAAATAATACTTTTTAAACTTTTTAAATATTAAAGAGAATTTTTAAAATAAATTCTAAAATAAAACTAAAAAAAAATAATAAATAGTCTTTGTGTGTTGTCTAGATTTTACATATTTAAAAAAAGCAACATTTAGTACATTTTTGTTTAAAAACAACGCAACATTTATTTTAAATAAAGCAACATTTATTAGTCAGAATAAAAAAAATAAATTTATTTGTGAAGGTTGGAAAGAAAAAAATTGTAATAAAGAAACTTTTGTATAGAAAGATTACTGAGACATAAATATAAAATTAAAATTGTAAAAATAAAAGTTTAAAGAAATATTTTTTTGTATTTTCCTTTGGAATAGAATAAAAAGAATAGATTGCAGCAATTATTTGTTTAAAAGAAATAGATTAGCAATTAAAAAGAGGAGATTAATGATTTATACGAGATAAACTAGAAATTTAATTTGAGTGCTGGGATAAATTAAACATAAATTATTATATTAAGTAAATATTAAAAATTTTATAAAATTTTAAATGATTTACTATGACACAGACGCATAAATATAAAATTCGCTTATAAAAATTTGGTGAAAAGTGAAGTATTTTATCTGTTCTTAGCAATAACAAATTAATAAAATTTTTATGAAATAAAATGTAAATATGAAATTTTAAAAGATTTAACGATTTAAATAACAAAATAGATTAAAAAATACGCTTTTAAGTCGTGTCTAAATTTTAGTTAAAATAAGCAACCTTTACATTTTTATTTAAAAAAATATTATAAAAATTTAAAAATTTTTTTAAAAATTTAAAATTAAATAAATCATGTAACTACGTATTGATTACATTCTTATAATCTTTTATCTTTCAATTTTTTTGTTTTTCAGTCATTTTTTGTTCTAATCTATTTACAATCTATTCACCTTTTTTTAAACATGCTCACTTGTTTTTTAATTAATGTTTCATAATTAAAAGCATTAATGAAATATAATATGTAGTAAAATAAAAAAATTGATATAAAATTTTACATAACTAAATTCTAAAAATAAAAAACAACAGAAAATTAATCTTTTTTACTTGATATGTGCATATTAATACTTATTGATATGTGCATATTAATACTTATTTGTGATTATCTGAATAATTAAAAAAATATTTAATATCATGACCAGTTTATGAGATAATATACTATAATCTTTGAATAATATACCGTAATTATTAATAACATACTAATTAAAATTAATTGCATTTATTATAATCTAAATTTTAAATATTATACATAAAATGTATTTATTAGATTTCCAGGTACTTATGTAGTTAGGCACCATAAGTCTTTTTCGGGTACACCCCAATGTACCGCAGGCCCAAGGTACCGCTGAGCTATAACTATGTTCAAAATTGTCGAATCCGGGACGCCATGATATGGTTCGATTCGGATCGCCGAGGCGCATCGAACCATACCAGAGCATCCCAGATTCGACAATCCTGAACGAAGTTATAGCTCTGTGGTACCTTGGGCTTGCGGTACCTTGGCCTGCTCCCGTCTTTTTTTCTTCTTATTAAAAACCTTTTTCTTCTTTCTTTTTCTTCTTTTTTCTTATGGACTTATTCCGAGAGAATTTTTTTGGAATAGAGAGCTCTATTCGCCAGAGTTAGGGTACCTATAGTACCGGATCGCTAATTCTAAAATGTAGATCTGGGTACTTATTGTCATATTATAACATTTGAGACAAATCAAATTTTGTCACAAAATTTTCAATTTTTGGTTACATGTCTATTCTTTATCGTCGCATAAATGGCTAAAATAAACTGGAAAATATTTTCCCAAATAAAAGAGAAAGGGTCTATGGTGCATAAACTACACAAATACCTACTTCCATTTTGTAAAAGTATAAGGTCCCAAAATTATATGATATGTTGGCTTGATGGTTGAATTAAAATATGTATGGTGTGTTAAGAAATTATAAAACCACCAAATTTTCTTCTGGTCTTCTATGTTCTGGTTGTCCAATTAATCTGAAATTTTTACAGAATATTTGTAATCACTATTAAATATCATACCCAAAAAATCTTCAAAAATTTTTGACTCAATCGATTTTTATCGAGTTTTTTTCTCAAAACTGGGTGTTAAGAAATTATAAAACCACTTGAAAGAAATTTTATTTTTCATATTAGAAATGCTTGAAAAATTCTGTGAAATTTTTTATGAGCATTTCCATTGATATCGAATAGAAAAACAAAAAGAACGAAGTCTGTAAATACTTTCTTCATTGAGATCTCAAAACCCCAAAATCAACGGAAAATAGGGGTACAGTACTTCAAAAAATATTTTAACCCCCTTAGAGCTTATATATAAATTTTCTTTTTAGCCCTCCAGAAAGCCCATAAAATTTGCTACAAAAAACACTTGGTCCCATCTTGGAGAAAAATCTTACCTTTGAGGATTCATCTGTTAAATTTAAAAGTTAGAAATAATGACAAGTTATAGGGTAATTTGAGTGAATTTATTTATCTGCTCTTTTAACCGATCAACCTTCAAAGGTAAGATTTTTCTCCAAGATGGGACCAAGTGTTTTTTGTAGCAAATTTTATGGGCTTTCTGGAGGGCTAAAAAGAAAATTTATATATAAGCTCTAAGGGGGTTAAAATATTTTTTGAAGTACTGTACCCCTATTTTCCGTTGATTTTGGGGTTTTGAGATCTCAATGAAGAAAGTATTTACAGACTTCGTTCTTTTTGTTTTTCTATTCGATATCAATGGAAATGCTCATAAAAAATTTCACAGAATTTTTCAAGCATTTCTAATATGAAAAATAAAATTTCTTTCAAGTGGTTTTATAATTTCTTAACACCCAGTTTTGAGAAAAAAACTCGATAAAAATCGATTGAGTCAAAAATTTTTGAAGATTTTTTGGGTATGATATTTAATAGTGATTACAAATATTCTGTAAAAATTTCAGATTAATTGGACAACCAGAACATAGAAGACCAGAAGAAAATTTGGTGGTTTTATAATTTCTTAACACACCATATTAAAGATGGGCATATATAAAAGTATTGTGAGAGTGTCTTAAAAGTCAAAGTAATAATCAGAAGTTGATGGTTGACGGATAATTGTTATTTTTGATTTAGCAATTTTGGATTTATTCCATCAAAAATTTCTTATATACTATATGATTAAAGTATGTAAAATTTTTCTACATTAATAAAATTAGAATTAAAAAGAAATTAAATAAATCAACAATTGATTTAACAAAAATATATAATAAATTAAATAATTATCTAAATTGAAGTTTCCCTTCCGTTTTCCTGTGCATATTCTATTATCAAAAGATTTGTGTCTCCAAATTAAACATCAAAAATGCTTATAAATATAATAAACGTAGTTTTGAAATTTATTTGAAATTAATAAATTGTATATTCTGTCATAAAGGGATAATTATTATTGCTTCTGCCATAAAAGGATAATTTCTGGCATAAACAGGAATACAACCCTGTCAAAAACTTGCTATTTCTTAATCGACAAAATTTAATTTCTAAACAAAATTTGATCATGGCCACTTATTAATATGTAGTATTAATTAAAATTAAAAAGTGACATTCCATAATGTATTATAATTTTACATCGAGTTTCAGATCAAATAATTGCCAATGCCCTCCTAAAATCAAATGAATTAAATAAATTGCTGCACAACTCTCGACTCCAGTATAATACTGTTATGTAGAACTAGTAAAAATTTAAAAAAGACGGATCTAAAAAGAAAAAATTAAACTTATATGTTTATAACATATCATAAAACATTAATTTTCTAAAATATTCAAAACCTAAAATATCTAAAATATACAAAAATGATTATTTTAACGTTTAATTCCAATAAAAACGAGAGTTTAAGAAAATAATAAATTTTAATCTATACGGTACTTAATTATCGTTGAATAAGAAATGTGAATAAATTGGAGAATGCAGAGAAAACTGAGTTAAGCTAGTTCCATTATTAAGCTTCAATATTCTATAATAATTGCTTATATTTATAAGTAATTTTAATTATTTAAATTTAATTCATAATCTTACATTTAATTTTATATTCTACATACTAAAAACGAATAGAATGCCTATAATTTATAAATTCTTTTTTTAAAGTTACAATTATTAATATGTATAAATTAATTTAAATTAATAATATATACCGTATAACCTGTTGGAAAAATGACACATGGCAAAATGTCGATCTTCATTTAACTTTTTAACTATACGGTACTTAATTATCGTTGAATAAGAAATTGTGAATAAATTGTGTGCATATATATATATATATATAATTTTAAGCTAACAATTGGTAAATTATAATTGTATTTAAAAATATAATTTATATAAATTGATAAATGTCAATTAATTATGAATTCCAAAATTTTTGGAATGAGATCATAAAATTTATTTAAGAGAATTAAAACTAAATATAAATTTATTAAACTAATCTAAAAATAATTAAATGTCAATAATACTTTTAACAATACACTATATGACTAATATCTTATGGAAATGTATTTTTTGGTACATTTAAACATTTTTTACAATAAAAACAGAATTAAATTAGGTAAGTGTAATTTATCCATTGACCGATTAAATTCGTATTTTGTAATTTTGATATATATATATATATAAATAGTAAAAGTCGGATTATTTTTAAACGAAATATTATATCTATAATTAGAAATAGCTTGGAATAATTGCATAAAATATATCGTTCTCTTGAAAATAATTAACAAGGTTAATTAAAAATAATTGACTATTAACACATTTATTTTAAAACTGTTAACAGGTTTAATTATGTGTATGTTAAATATATTACTATAAAAATTAAAAGTTAACCAGCAAATTATGACGAATTTTAATTTCTCCTCATCAATTTTGCGATGTTTCTACTCAACATTTGAAAAAAAAGAAATACCCAAGAGCATTATTAATTAAAATACCCAATACTGTTGCCTGTTTACTGTTGCCAAATAATAGCTCAAACCCTGAAATTTGTTTGAAAAAGTATTTTAATAGTTAAAAGAGCCTTTTTTTTGTTTTGTTTCAACAACTGGAGTAGTTGTTGCAGCAAAATCGCATTCACGGGATCCCGTAACGGGATTTTTTCTAAATTTTTTACGGGACAGGATCCCGCGGGACTAGTCCCGTACTCCCGTTCGTCGCTTAAAAATCCCGAACCTGAAATTATAGAATTAAGTCTGTAGGTTATTTTTTAAGTTTGTTATTTTCCTAACAAGTCTTATTTCTTTCCTTTTTTTATATCCATTTTTATTAATTTCCCTTATTTTAAGAAAATGCTTTTTTCATCATTTATTTCAAAATGTCTTGGCCGAATTGAAGCAACGTATTTTTATTCTAAAAAGGTTCATCTCTATTATGCGAATCCTAAAAATGTTGGTTCTCTGGATAAAAATAGTTTGGACACTGGCACCGGGATTGTTGGAGCTCCTGCTTGCGGAGATGTAATGAAATTGCAGATAAAGGTTGTTTAATATTTTAAATGTTTTTTTGTTTCGGGGGTTTCCCTTTGATTTAAGTTGGTTTCCCTTGTGGGACCCGAGACCTTGATTCGGAATATTTACTAATCGGTTCTGAAATTTTAACTTATTCAGCTAAGTGGTTGAATATTGATGTAACAGGTGTCATTCGACTCATCTCGACTAACCGAGTTGACCGATACAGGGCTCGAAATTGATAAAAATCAGCGGTCCAGGTTGATTTTTGAGGTCAAAAATATAATTGCAAATTATAACTTGATTGAAAGGGCTCATCAAGATGGGTCGAATGACACCGAATTTCATCAGTTTCGTGCATAAAAAACTGCGTACAAGCTATTTTCAAGAAAAGATTCAGTTGTTCATAACTTTGTTCAACTTGTCCAATCAAGATGATTTCTGTGTCATTCGACTCATTGTCAGCCTGACGAGCTCTTTTGGATGAGCTATTATTTTTACATTCGAATTTTTTTGTCCAAAAATGAGATTGGTTTCCCCTATAATTTTTTTTATTTTCAAGGGCCTGTATTTTCGCAAGTTTTCGTCTCCTAGTAAAAAAGATTATATAGTATTTTCCACTCTGCGAGAGAATCGATTGGTATATATGTCGAATCTAGGTGTTGGGTCCACATAACATAGGCAGCCTTTTTATTTTTAAAAGGGTCGGATCTGTGAAACTTGTCTAGTTTAGGTGTACGCCTGTTATTCGGAAGAACACATCTGACTACACAACATAAAATTTTTGAATTTTCATAAGGCCAGAAGTCAAAAATCTTCCTTTTATGAAAAAAATAAAAAGAAAAATAGGAAAATCTCAGAACCGGATCAAATCCCAAATCCAGTGTAAAGATTTCCCGGCCGTATTCCGGATATCTAACTTGAGCCAGACCAGATCTGGCCAGATTTTTCGATATTAATCCGGTTCCAAAAATAAAAATCCGGAGATCGCGAAAAAACCCGGATGTGGGAACCGGACTGATGGAAAATCCGGTTTTCGCCGGGCACTAATTTTTACTATTTTGGAGTTAATTTTAAAAAACCTTCTGTTTTATTTATCTGATGTTCTTAAAATTTAATTTTTCCCTTTATTTTCTTAGGTTGATGAGAATGGAAAAATTACAGATGCAAAATTTAAGACTTTTGGTTGTGGTTCAGCAATTGCAAGTTCTTCATTAGCAACTGAATTGATTGTAGGACAACATTTGGACTCGGCTGCAAAAATAAAAAACCAACAAATTGCAAAAGAACTTTCTCTCCCTCCTGTTAAATTACACTGCAGCAGTTTGTATTTTTATTTTTAAATATTTTTAAGTTAACATTTTTTGAGAAATATATTTTAAGGACTAATTAAATCATTGAAAATATTAATTGAATAAATATATAAAAATATTTTCTATCTTTCAAGTGCTCGCAGCTGATGCTGTTCAGGCTGCCATCAACGATTACAAGAAGAAACAAATGAATAAAAAATGAATTTGAATGTGGAAGAGGTTTTAAAAATTAAAATATATTGTCTGACTTTTTCTTTATTTTCTCCTATATCTTGTTTTGGTTGCTCATTTGTTTGTAAAATAAATTTAATATTATTTTAGCTTAAAATTCATTACTTTTAAAATGAATGAAAAAATTACTTTATTTTAACAAAAATTATTTTAATAGAATTTTTAACTTAAATTTCAAAAATGTTTTCATTATTTGAACAACATTTAATCTCTTTTTCATCCATCCGCCCAGATCTTCGCTACACGATGGCCGTGCTTCGCTGCGGTCGTGCTCGCTTCGCTCGCGGCGACCGTAGCGAAGCGGCGGCCGTAGTTCCGCTCGACATGCCCGGCTTCCTCCGCAGCGGCAAAAACTTTTTTCCGCGTAGATTGATGTGTTTATGCGTTTTTGCCTTAAACGCCGAAAATAGGCTGCGCCGAAAAAATGGCGCCTATTCGTACAGCTCCGGTCCAAGTATTAGTGCTGGCTGTGGTTCTGGAATTCGCCAACCTGTAGCATTGAGAGCACTCCCTCCTGGGCATTATTTGGAGAATAGAAGATGGTCTCTAGCTTCGTTACCTTCATCTTCTGGATATGAGACGCCTGGAACGAATTCTGCTTATTCGGTTTTTTAAATAAATTTTTTGAAGAATTTTGTGGATGAAATTTTTTGTCCGCCGCAAAAGAATTTCGGACAAAAATTTTTCCTTTGAAAGTTGTTTTTAATTTATCGGATTTTGGGATCCACGTTCTCGTAGTTTGACTTTTGTTTTTTCTTTTTGTTAAAAAAATTTTATAAAAAATTTCTTTTTTAGAAGCCCAGTCCCTCATTTATTTGAACGCTTGGGAGTTGATTCTCCAATGATGCTTTCTTCAGTTTACAAGGAAAGATTCCCTAAAGCCAAACTTCAAATGGAAAATCGTTTGATGCAATTTCTTACACAAAATGCACAATTGAGCGGATTTACTTCACAAATGCTTCAATTAAATATTGTGCCCCCTTCTCCGGTTTGTTAATTTTTTTGTTGAATTTTTGTGTTAGAATATTATCAAGGGATTTTTGGTTCTTATGGATAAAAGTTGAAAGTCCGTAAAAATGAAGTTTTTGCTGACAAATTTTTTCTCCGTAATTTTCCTAACAAAACTTCTCTCCGCAGAAAATCGCGACAAGAAGATTTGTGTTTTTTGGAAATTCCTTTTTATCATCAAATGTTTTGAAAAAATTTTTTAATTTATTTTTCAGATGCCCACTCGTTGTGAACAACAACAATCTTCCTCTCTTGTACCACCCTCTCCACGCCCACAATCACCAAATTTACTTACTCGACCACTTTCTCCTTTAGTAACAGAATCGGCAACAGCAATTGGAGATTCAGTAATTCATCATCGTTCATCTAATACAAATTTTTTGAGTGCTGGGTCAGCTGGTGGATTCTCTCCTGGAAATTCGTTTTTTGGTGCTCAACAACAATTAAATCAAGGACAGGATGGAGGTTTTTTTTAAAATTGGTTTTGAAGTCTAGGATTTCAAAATAACATTTTTCTCCCTTTTCCTAAAAATGGGTCTGTTGACAAAATTTTTTGCTGTTTTAATTTTTTGTTTTTGGATGTTTTTTAAACTAAAAGGGAAAAAGTGGGAATCATATACTGGTTGCAAATTAATTGAAAAAGGCGTAATTATCCGTTTTCTCTTTTCGTTCCTCTTTTGCTAATTGTCACGGACTCATAATGGTCAGTCAATTATAAAGATCGGTATTATTTGGATATCGAGTCCCTGACAGTTTGTAATATTTAGGTAGGGGAAGAAGCGAAGATTAAGGCTGAGAGGCAGTGTTTGGAAACTCATACCTGGGTATAATTCTCTATATATGTCTCTTACGACAAAAATAAAACACGAATACGAGTAAATTTTAAATTTCCAAATATTGATAAGTGTGAGTAAAATTACCCTCTTTATTTTGATGTAGGATTGTGTTAAATTATTATTATTTTTTAAAAGGAAATGGAGGAGGAGATCAACTATCAAACAATAATACCCCACCAATAATCACCTCCTCAACAATTTCCTCCTCTCCATTATTTGGTTGTTCAACAAATACTCCCCCAATAGACCCTCAATTATTACGTTTAATTTCTGATGGTGCTACACGTTTTTTACATCATCAATTATGCGAAATTGCTGCGGATTGTTTACAAAAAAGTCGGGATGATTTGTTAAATTGTGTTTATTTTTGTTCAATGTCTGTCAGATTGGATGAAACTTTGGCTGAGGTTTTTTTGAAATTTTTGGGGAGAAAAATTTTTGAGGGTTTTTTAGAAATTTGATAATTTTTAACAAAATTCTTTGAAATTTTTTAATAAAAAATCGATTTTCCCCAATGGGGAGTCGAACCCATATATTATTTCACATAGGAATGAAGCATTATCCCACTACACCAAAATAACATTTTAATGTAATTTAAATAAGAGAGTCAAAATTCGTAGCAATTTATTTTCTGTAAAAATTTATTAAATTTTTAAGGCTGAAATGAAAGTTGGACCAGAATCTTATAAATATTTATTTCGTCTAGTCAAACAAATGTTGATGATTGTTTCTAGAACTGCTAGACTTTTGGAATGCTTGGTTTGTTTTTATTTATTTTTTTGGGGGAAAAGGAATTTTTTCGATTATTTCTTTGACTAAGAAGTTATGAGAGTGACATTAAAATTGAGGAAAGGCTAGGTTTTTCGTAATAGTTCTTTTTGAGAATTTTTGAAAAACTATTTAAAATTTTTTGGAACATTTTCAAAAAATTAGAAAAAAATTTTTTCGGACCACCCTAACCTTTTAAAATTCTTAGAAATTTATTTTTTTAAATAAAATTCTTGTAGGAATTCAATCCAGATGAATTTTATCAATTACTTGGAGATGCGGAAGTTGCAGTACGTGAACAATTAGGTTCTGGCTCTGCTCGTGTTCCAGATTTACCTCAATATATTTTAACAAAATTGGGATTAAATAAAAATTTGTCTTCTTTGGAGAGGAAATGAATGGGAGGGGAGGAGGAAGGAAGAGGAGAGGAGGAAGAGGAAGAAAATGAAGAATTTGGACAGAATAAAGGTCAAAAAGATTCTCAATTGACAGCGCAAGGTTTTCTTTTAAATTTTTGTTAAAAATTTATTTTTGGGGTATTCATAAAAGTTTGGGGTAGTGATGCTCGGGAGAAGAAAACCATCGGTAAACGAAAGTCGGTTCGGGAAATGACCTTGATACCCGAACATCACTAGTCCGGGATTTCCATAATTTTGGATCTTTTCGTTTTTCCTAACTTTCTTGGTCAATCGATGGACCCTTTATAATTATAATTTAAGAAAAATAGGATTGTTAACAGAGCTGTTTCTAAATCTTAATTTTAAATTTCGAAGTCTTGAAAATTATTTCTGATCTTTAATTTCCATATTTTTGGACTTTTTTCGATTTTTTTCCGATTTTAAATGTTTTTTTGTTTTGGAAGAGCTCTAGTCCGAACCTATTAATTTTTTCGGATAGTCTGAAATTTCTCCTAATTATTTTTGAGTATTTTCTATATTCTTTCCTTTTTTTAAAGATTCATCAGACAAGTTAATATTACCTCCACAAACAACTAGAGAAGCACCAAAAGAAGAAGATTTTGAGAATATTCGTTTAATAAGTAATGGGGCTTATGGAGCTGTTTATTTAGTTAAACATAAAAAGACTAGACAACGTTTTGCTTTAAAAAAGATGAAAAAACATACTTTATTGTTGAGAAATCAAGTTGAACAAGTTTATGCTGAAAGGGATATTTTGACATTTACTGATAATGTAAGGAGAGGGATTTATTTAAAAAAGTAATGGGGCTTATGGAGCTTTGTAGCCTTTTTTTATTTAAAAAAATTAGGGAAGAAAAGCATCGGGGTAGGAATCAGACTTGGGGGGGCCTGTTTTGAAAAACCAAAAAATCTTTTAAATTCAAAATCAAAGCTTTGTGGAGGAGATTTCCCAGCATTTATTGCCTAACTACTATGCACTAGCATTCTTTCTAGTGTCTTATTAGGGTTGTTGTTAGTTCGGGAACGAGTCAAAGAATCGAGAATTTTTCGTTTTGATTCTTCGATTCCGGATATCCGAAGATTCCAAGAATCTAGACATTCTATTCTCTACAAGTATAACTAACTTTTTTTGAAAGAGTTGGGTATTTAATATATTAAATACACAGAATTATATTTATTATTTATTTTTCCAGCCTTTTGTCGTTTGTTTTTACGGATCTTTCGAAACAAAACAGCATTTATGTATGTTAATGGAATATGTTGAGGGAGGGGATTGTGCTTCCCTATTAAAGTCTGCCGGTACTTTACCAATCGAATTAGCTCGTCTTTATGTAGCCGAAACTGTAATGGCTGTTGAATATTTACATTCTTGTGGAATTGTTCATAGAGACTTGAAGCCAGACAATTTATTAATTACTTCTATGGGGCATATTAAATTAACTGATTTTGGACTTTCGAAGATTGGATTGATGAATAGAACGACTTTGGTGTCTGAGGTAGAGAGTTTTTGCCTTATTTAGTCCTAAAGGAAATGGTCTATGCCCGGGATGTCATAGGTTGAGAAAAATGTCTGGTCGGGTTTTCAAAATTTCTTTCGGATCGGGTTTCGGATAACTCGTGACTTTCCTAGTCTAGACAGGAAAGTCACGGTTCAACTTAATTGACCATTTTCTAATGTGACTTGAAAAAAATTTTTTAATAAAAAATTTATAAATTTTTTTATTTTAAGGGCTATCTCCAAGATGATACTCAACAATTTAAAGATAACCAGCTCTGTGGAACTCCAGAATATATTGCCCCAGAAGTAATTTTGAGACAAGGATATGGTGGGTGGAAGAAATTTTTTGAAGTCTTTATGAAAAATTTTCTTTTCTTTAGGAAAGCCAGTTGATTGGTGGGCTTTAGGCGTCATTCTTTACGAATTTCTAGTTGGAATTGTGCCATTTTTGGGTGATTCGCCTGAGGCGCTTTTTGCAAATATAATAAATGAAGAAGTGGAGTATCCGGAAGGAGAGGAGGTGAGTTGAGAGTAGGGGGTTTGACTGAAAAAATTTTTTTGAAAAATTGAAAAATTTTTAAGGCTCTAGATTAATGATTGATCATTTTTAAATTTGTCCATTTTAAATTTCTTTCATTTTTAGGCTCTAAACCCTGATGCTGAATCTCTCATTCGAATGCTTCTCGAAAAAAACCCTGCAGATCGTCTTGGAACTATGGGAGGTGCTGGCCAAGTATCCTCCCATCCATTCTTTGCCCCTATCGATTTTGGCACAATTTTACGTCAAAAAGCAGAATTTGTGCCTCAATTGGAAAATGATGAAGATACCTCTTATTTTGATTCGAGAACAGATCGTTATAATCATGATGCTGAATCAGAAGTTGCTGAAGACGATGAACAAGTACCCATGTTTTGGTGGGTTTTTAAGCCTCAATAAATTTTCCAAAAAAAAATTTTCCCTCTCTTAGGTCATTCTCCACCGCCTCACCACGTCATAGCATTGTTGGAGGTTTAGAACTTCCAATTGGTGGGATGGCAATGTTACAAGCGGCACATGCTGCTGCTATAGAAAGAAGTCAACAACAGCAACTACAAAATCAGCAACAGCAACACGATTTGGATAGTTTTTAATATAGGTAATTTTTGCCATTTTGGCATTACTTTGGCATTATGTTTGAGTTTTGGCATTTTTTATATTTTTGGCGTGTTTTTACTTTTTGACATTTTTCTGTTAAAATTTTCACATTTCCGGTTTTTTCTCCCTTTTCTGGTTATTTTTGTCTTTATTTTTAACCTTTTCTTCTCTTCTATTTACTCGTCAATATTTTTAATTTAATGTCGAAAAAAAGCCTAATTAATTTAAATTTTTCTTTTCAATTTAAAGGCTCCTTTTCTCGTTATCACCAACTTCAACAACAACAAAATTCTTCTTCTTTTTCCTCATCTGTCGGGAATAGTGGAAATTATCAACAACAATTAATTAATTTCCCCAATAAACTTCCCTTAAATATTGGCCGTTGCCATTCTTTTTCACGTTCAAATAACAACAATAAACCTTTCCTCCCCCCCTCATCACCAACATCCTTTACTTCAAAGAACGGCAAATAATACTGTTAACAGTTCTTTTTCACAATACGATTCTTTTGAAAGTAGTGCGAGTGCTGGAGGTGAAAAAAGAGAATTTTTTAATTGAAATTGATAAATTGGGCGCAGGGGTCGTTTTGGCGCAACCTTAAAGATTATCCTTTAAAATAAAATTGACGTGTTGAAATTTTTGCTTTAATGTATCCCAATACTCTTGGCTATTTTCCTTTAAAATTTCAGAATTTTTGGTTCAGAATTTAAAAAGTTATAGACGAAAAATGACATAAAATGTCCATTTTTTGGTGAAAAACTGACACTTTTAGCTAAAATTTCTGATTTATGAATCAGAAAATTTTGAAACCTTTAGAGAATGTGGATAGCCTTATTTGGGATTTGTTTGCAAAATTTGGGAATTTTAGATTTAAGATTAGGAATATTATGGGTCTACACGCCGTATCACCTTTGCGCCGAAACGTCATTAAAATTTTAATTTTTCCTATTTAATTTTAAATTCTTTTCTTTAGAACCCTCCTACTTGCCTCGCTCTTCCCATTCATTCTCACGTCGAGGAGGTTCTCAAATTAATCGTAGCCACCATCCCCTTTTGGCTGGTAGACCCCCATCTGCTGCCGCTCAACTTCAACGTTCTCAATCAGACGCGTTAAATCCAGTAAGAGAAGGGGGGATTTTAAAACAAATTTTTTTTAAAAAAGATTCCTTCACGCCATTCATCACAAGGAAGTGGAATAGAAGGGGGAGATTTTCAAAGTGTTATATTGGGAGGAGGGAGAGACCGTTTGTCTTGTGGAGGTATTAATAACGGTAGTGGTGTTGGTGGGGATACTTTAAGAATCGGAACAACTAGTAAACGTCCGTCAGTATCACTTCGTGATTTACAACAAGGTGAGGAAAAACGAATAAAAAAATGGGGTTTTAAGAAATGAAAAAAAATAGAAAAAGCCGTGAGCTTTCGTTGACCTTTAGCGTGCATTGCTCACCCCCAGGCATGTATTTTATGCCATAACTTTCTTAAAATCTAACTTTTTGGGTTGTTATTATATATCGCTCGAAAGCCCTGTTTGTGCTGATTATTTTCTCAAAGGGACCAATTAGAATCACTCCACTTAAAGTTATAGACGATTAAGTGTGAGCAATCGTGTTTTTCTTCGTTTACTTGGTTATAACTTTTTTGGAATGGTCAGAAAAAATCCCTCTTTTCAGAAAAAAATTCCGCACATTCAAAGCTTTCGATTGATATAAAACTTTCTATAGTTTAATTGAAAAATAAAAAAGATATAGTTAAAGAAAGGTCGCTTGTTTTTGTCTATTATTGAAGGCTTTTGAATTTATTTTTAATTTGTCATTTTGCATTTTTAATTAAAAATGACGTTATATCCTACTTGGGTCGGTTGAGTACCTCTTGTTTAGCTGGTTACTTTTTAAGTAGTGCGCGGCAAAATCATTTTTCCGGGTCCGGAAACCGGATTTTGGAGTTCACACTCATGCCGGACCGGATCCGGCCGGATTTTTCCGGATTAATCCGGTCCGGTTTTAATCCGGCAAAAATAATTTCCGGAGTCCGGCAGAATTTACCCGGATTCCGGACCGGATCCGGGTTTTTTTCCGGATTTTTCAAAAAATTTTTTTTATTAATTTTTGTGTTAAAATGTTGTAAGAGGTGTGTTGCTCATGTGTTAAGATGTTTTTAGTAGGGATATCTAAGAATTTTGAAGATTATGAAGGATGCTTGATTGATTTGTGGATATCATAAAGGATAACGGTGTATTCTGGGGGATAAAATGGATAACAGGTGATTTGGGGGATTAGAAGGGATATCAGTAGTTAACCCCCCCCCAAATCGCTCCTCCCAAATCGCTCCCCCCAAATCGCTCCCCCCAAATCGCTCCTCCCAAATCGCTCCCCCCAAATCGCTCCTCCCAAATCGCTCCTCCCAAATTGCTCCTCCCAAATCGCTCACCCCAAATCGCTCCTCCCAAATCGCTCACCCCAAATCGCTCCTCCCAAATCGCTCACCCCAAATCACTTACCCCCAGATCGCTTCTCCCCAAAACATACATCTTTTGAAAATAATAATCTCTACCTTTTGAATTTTCTTTTTTCTCTCTTTTAACTTATTTTACTATTTTTATTTTGTTACTTTTCACACTGGAAGTTACTTTTTATGTATCTGTAACTTATAGTTTTCGGAGCAGTGCAACTGAGTCCCGGCTCAACTGAGTCCCGGTCCTATAACTCAAGTACGAGTTGATAATTTTTAATGTTCTTGGTATCATTGGATAGAGAATCAAAAGCTCTACAACATAGCAAAAAATCAGAATTTTTGATCGATTGATAAAAAAAAAGTTATGATATAAAAACTAACTTTTTTAAAAAAATCGGATTTTTCGGCACTTCATCGATCATAGCTTTTTTACCAGGCGGCCAGGGATTTTGATTCTTTGGTATATGTATTATAGCCTATTTAATGTCCTATCCAATGGTACTAAGAGTAACAAAAAGTGACTATCCCTTCATAAGTTATATGGTCCGGGACTCAATTGAGTAGGGACTCAATTGAGGTGTACCGGATAGTTTTTTTTATTTTCAACGATAAAAAATAAAAATACATAGGCTTCTTTTTTTATTGATTTTTCTTTTCTCTTTTAGATTAGTCTCCTTTAGATTTCTCTTTTAGATTGCTTTTCTCTTTTAGATTTGCTAATTTATAAATTAAGATGAATAAAGAAGATCTTTTAATTGAATTAAAAAAATTTATTTCTGAGGGATCTTTTAAATTGAAATGGCCGCAAAGTGCCGATAAAGTTTACAAGGATGAGTGTTTCTATTGTTCTGATACAGCTTTTTCGCCAGGTTTAACTTTTTAAAGCCTTTTACTCTCATCTTTTAGGTGGACTCTTCATTTCTTTATTGGATTTTGTTGGAATTTGTGCAAAACATCTTGACCTTTATGTTGAGAAGACGTCGTTCCGTTTGTTTTTAAATATTAAGAAGTCCAAAGTGCCTAATGAGGATTCTGAGGAGCCGAAAGATAAGGTTTTTTTGGATTTTTGTTCTTTCCTAATTTTGTGTGTTTGAGATTCAGCGCTTGTGCATCTCTCAAACAGAAGACAAAATCAGTTCAGACTACAACCTTTGTTTGCATCCACATATTGAAGTTCCAATCAAAATTGAAAGTCATATTGGGGACAGGCTTCATGAAATTGTGGATATGGTTATTGCGCATATTAATGACGAATTACAACAACGCTTACAAAGTGGCGTCAGTGAATGGGATGGAGAAGAACGTCATATTTCAAAGGCTGCCGAAAAGCTTGAACAGGTTTTTGTTTGATAAATTTGGCCCTTTCTAGTTTACGAACTTTGCCGTATTCTTTGAAGTCCCGACTTTCATGTTGAAACTCCAGCTCTTTATTAGCCAAAAATATAACAGGCCTTATTTGGTCTATAGGTTCTCGTTATTTACGTATTTTTTTGGGGATGTATTGTAGGTTTTCTGAGTTTCTAGGATGGGCTTCGATTTCACGTGTTGATTGTATTTTACTCCTATTCACGCTTTATTTAGCTTTCAATCTTTAATTTTAGATTCCATTTGAAGGCAAAATATCTTATGATGGCTGGATTTGTGCCAAGCCTGGATGTGAACTTAAAGAGAATTTGTGGTTGAATCTTAGCGATGGTGTTATCATGTGTGGACGATATGCTCCTATGAGTGGCGTTAAAGGGAATGGACATGCAGTTAGTTTACTTTATATATTTAACTTTTTTCTTACCAATCTAATAAGGCGAAGGCACTCCCTGATCTAATTGTGATTCTCATTTATACCCTAATTTATGTCATAATCTAGGAGTTCCACACAGACTAATCTAATGAGAATGCTAAGATTTAAAATGCTTTAGTAATATTGTAGGTTAATTCTCTAACATAGCCCATTTATATTCAGATTCATGTATCAATTTTGGTTCTAGAAAAAGAAATCAATTCGTGTTATTTTTTCTAATTTTTAGAAAACTCATTATGAAGAAACTGGTTATCCTTTAGTGGTTAAATTGGATACAATTGCTGATGGCGATGGGGATATTTACAGTTATTCTGAAGATGCTCTTGTTCGCGATCCATTGTTAGGAAAACATTTGGCACATTTTGGACTTTCTATTGATAAATTTAAAACTGAAGAAACAACACTTGTGGGGTCTAAAAGGGAGCTACCTTTTAGAGCCCACAATTATCTGGCTAAGAACAAAATCAAATCTCTTTTTAAAAATAGAAAAAATATTAAAAAAAGAGGGATAGATGATTTTGATGTATTAAAGAAAAACTCAGAAGTTTTCAAGAAAAACATCAGTAAAATGCTTGAACAATTGGAAGAACCTGATTTTGGCTGTGATCTTCATTCAGTAAAGGATCTTCAAACAAAACACGAAATTGTTGAAAAAAATTTGGATGTTTTAGAAGATGGTATATATGATTTGCATCAAGAAGTGAATTAATAAGATATTGTTTTTAGATTTTAATATTTTTAGGCAAATTCTTTACAACAAAAATACCCCGACGTTGCTGAACAAATTGAAGAGTTACAAAATCAATTGAAAGATCAATTGCTAACTTTAACACAAAAAGCCAAAATGAGAAAAGATAAATTATTAGAGAATTATGGTAATAAAAAAACTTTAAAATTATATCCCAATCTAGATTACCTACGTTTCCTTGATGGTTTTCGCAATATAATACAGTGGATTGATGGAATGGTTAATTCATTTTCTTCTGATGAGCTTGCAGATAATGTAGCAGGCGCAGAAGCACTTCTTAAAAGACATCAATCATATTTAAAAGAAATTACTTCAAAGGAAATTAAATTTAAATCTTTGAGACAATTGGCTAATCAGCTAATTAATTATGAAAATTATTCTTCAGATGCTATTCGTATTAGAATGGTCGATGTCAAAAAGGTAAGATAAAATGAGTATTTTTCTAAATATAAAAGGCTCGTAAACGTCTAAATGATGCTGTGGTACACCGCAGAAAAATACTTGATCAATGTCTTGAACTTCAACTTTTCTATTGCGATTGTGAACAATGTGATACTTGGATGAATGCTCGAGAAGCTTTTCTCGCTCAAGAAGATCCAACTGGAGATAATGTTGAATCTCTAATTAAAAAACATGAAGATTTTGATAAAGCTATTGCATCGCAACAAGAAAAATTAAATAATTTGGATCAATTAGCAAAACAATTAGTTGCTTCTGAACATTATGCAAAGCAAGCAATTAGTAACAAATTTATTAAAAATAAGTTAAAAAATAATTCTCAGATACAAAACGTGAACAAATCTTTGATCGTTGGGACAGACTTAAAGAACGTTTAATTGAAAAGCGTTCCAAACTAGGCGAATCTCAAACACTATTACAATTTTATCGTGATGTCGATGAAGTTGAAAATTGGATATCTGAGAAGTTTCAAATTGCGCAGGTGGAAGAATATTTAAAAATTAAAATTTGGCAATTCATTGAAAATTGGGGTCCTGCAAAAAAGATTTTTAAAAATAGAAGAAATAAAGTTTCTAAAGTAAAAAATATGCTGATTACTTTCGAGCTCTTTCGAATAAGATATTATTTGAATATTCCAATTTTTCACCCCAAAATCAGCTGATTTCCCTGTGGTTTTTTCGATATTCGAGGACCTATATTCGGGCTTATGATTCGACTTTTTTAAAATCTGAGCTGAGATTTGTATTCTGCATATTTTTTAACCTAGAAAAATCCATTTTCTTATTCTTAAAAATTTTTTTTCGCAGGGACCCCATTTCTAATGGATCGCCTAAAATTCTAAACAATTTATTTAGAAAGTTGATTATTGTGATCCTACAAATATTCAACAAAAACATCAAAAACAACAAGCATTTGAAGCTGAACTTTCCGCTAATGCTGATCGTATTGCTATTATAATTTCTACAGGTCAAAATTTAATAAGTGTTGCAAAATGTGTTGGGGTAGAGGATGCAGTATCTAAACGTCTAAATGTTTTAAATGATCAATGGGAATTGTTGGTTAGAACAAGTACAGAGAAAAATGCGAGGTTGAAAGAGGCTAATAAACAAAAAACATTTATTGAATCAGTGAAGGATTTGGAATTTTGGCTTGGAGAGGCTAATAAAATAAATTATTTTAATTAGAAAAATATTTAGGTTGAGACACTTTTGAGAAGCAAAGATACAGATTGTGATTTGCCTTCTATTGAGAATCTATTAAAGAAGCATCAATTGTTAGAAGCTGATATTAATGCACATGCTGATCGGGTTGCTAATGTAAATGGACAGGCTGAGGCATTAATGGAGGCTGACCAATTTTATAATGATTCTATCGAAACACGAAGGCAAGGAATTACTGAAAGATATGCAAATGTTAAAGATATGGCAAAACAAAGAAGAGAAAATTTAAATAAAGCAATTACTGTTCATCAATTCCTTATAGATATTGATGATGAAGAATCTTGGATTAAGGTGAGGAGGGGATGAAAATATAACGAATTAGAATTGTCAGAATTAAAAATTATAAAAATAGACCAGAATTAAAAGATACAATCATTGAAATATTTTAATTATTATAATATCGCAATTTCAATTTAAAGTTAAAGAAATTACTTGTTAGCAGCGATGATTATGGACGTGATTTGACAGGAGTACAGAATTTGAATGGAAAACACCGTAGACTTGATATTGAATTAGCTAGCCACCAAGCACAAGTACAAAATCTTAGATCAAAAGCACTTGAGCTTCTACAAGCGAGTGAAGTAAGGGCTCCCGAAATTCTGAAAAGAATTCAAGTGAGTTTATATGAGAAGTATAAGGAGATTTACTTTTTCTTATTTAAAGGCACTAGAAGATAGCTGGCATCTTTTTCTTTTCAATAGAAAAAGATCTAAGTTACGTAATTTTTATTTAAAATTAAAAATCGAAAAAATATGACAAAATTATTTATCGAATGTAACTGAAATTTAAGCAGTACCTATTCCTTTGTACTAGAACCGGTACCCGGGCACGTACTTGGGCACAAGTTCAGGTGCCCGGGCACGTACTTGGGCACAAATCAGGTGAGCGGCACGTACTTGGGCACAAATCAGGTGAGCGGCACGTACTTGGGCACCGGTTCAGGTGCCCGGGCACGTACTTGACACAAATCAGGTGCCCGGGCACGTACTTGGGCACCGGTTCAGGTGCCCGGGCACGTACTTGGGCACCGGTTTAGATGCCCGGGCACGTACTTGGGCACCGGTTCAGGTGCCCGGGCACGTACTTGGGCACCGGTTTAGGTGCCCGGGCACGTACTTGGGCACCGGTTTAGGTGCCCGGGCACGTACTTGGGCACAAATCAGGTGCCCGGGCACGTACTTGGCACAAATCAGGTGCCCGGGCACGTACTTGGGCACCGGTTCAGGTGCCCGGGCACGTACTTGGGCACCGGTTTAGGTGCCCGGGCACGTACTTGGGCACCGGTTCAGGTGAGCGGCACGTACTTGGGCACCGGTTTAGGTGCCCGGCACGTACTTGGGCACCGGTTCAGGTGAGCGGCACGTACTTAAGCACCGGTTTAGGTGCCCGGCACGTACTTGGGCACCGGTTCTAGTACAATGGTATCGGTACTGCTTAAGTTTCAGTTACATTTGATACATAATTTTGTCAAGTAGTGATGACATTACAGGGTGGCCAGAAAATATTATGACTTATTATTTATGCCATAACTTTATTTAAATTAAAGATAATGAGTACTAAACTTTGTGGAGGTTTCGTCCTGTTTCCAGTGGCGGTAGCTTCTCAAAAATTTATTATTTATTTCTTTAATTGTCTATCATTTAAGCTTTTGGAACTCATTATCTTTAATTTGTAGACATTATGATGTAAATATTATATCCTAATCTTTTCTGGTCACCCTTTATAATTTTTAGACTAGTGGGGCAGCAAAGAGACGGTCAGCAAAGTTGACAAAAATGAAACAATTGCAGAAAGAAAACATATTATGATTTATTTTTTTTAAATTATCTTAATACTATTTTTGTCTAATTTTAAAATTTAAATAATGAATTAACAAAGCTGTAAAAATATTTATTTAAATTATGAGTTTTAAATAATATATGTACCGTAAAAGCTCTAAATAAAACTCCGGGCTTATATTTTTCAATTGATTGGGCTTCTAACAAGGTATGGGATTCTATTGGAGCCGGCTTCTATTAGAGTATTTACGATATATAAACATATGGAAATTTTAAGAATAATTTTAATATCAATTATGTTAGAGCGTATCATTTTAGATCCAAAAAAATCGAAATAAGATCCTATTTGGGATCAAAAAATTGCAAAAATAGATTCGAAAAAAAATCCGAAAAAGGTCAAAATAGGGCCATATTTTGGCTAAATAAGTTCAAATTTTCGTTAGAATTTATTAATTAAAATTTACTAAATTTAATTTTTTCTTAGTAAAAACAAATTTAGTAAAGACCCCGGGCAAGGTTTTTTCAAAATTTGAAAAAAAAGTTTAAATTCAAGCTTCTCTGCTGTTTTTATTGAAATAAAAATTTATTGAGAATTTGAGTCATCCCTTAATGTCTAACATCAGTACCTGAGGATTTCAAAGAATATTCTGATACAAGTGGAGTTGACGTCTCAAATGGGAAATCAATGGATTTGGACGTGAAAGGGGTTTGTGTTGTTAAAGGAATTTTGACAGTTAGGTATTTCGAGCTAATATAGATCTTTATAAATTTAACTCGTCAATCATCAAAGGTAATCATATTACGAGGGCAATTTATTGTTCCTAGTACATGAAGATATACCAGTATAATATCACCGCAGGCAAAATTTTTTTTGGATTTTTTTGTGTGGCATGGAAAGTCGGAAATTGACTTGAAATATTCAAATATTAAGATAACTTCAAAAATCCTAGAATAAGTTCAAAAAAAAGGTCGAAATATGTTCAGAATAAGTTCCAGGTCCGAAAAGGCAAAATATGTTTTAGGTTCTAATAACCAGATGTGGGTCGGAACAGCCAGAGGTGTCGGAAATCGGAACTGGCTCAAAAGTTGGAAATCGGAAATTAAATTTTTTTTACGGAAATCGGAAGGAAAAACGCCGGAAATCGGAAGTTTCTTCTATACTCCAAATCCACCGATACACCCCTCAACTCCTCTTGATCCCTCGATAGAACACCAAATCACTCAATATTTCGATATAGATGAAAGACAGCTTTGTTCATTTTTTCTGCGCCGCAGGCGAAAATTTTGAGAAATTTGAAGTTCTTAAGTTATATTTCTTCATTTTAAGCGCCAAAGGCGAAATTTTGAAAAATTTGGAAAAATCTTAAGTTTTTTCCAAAATTTAGCGAAAAATAAGCAAAATTCCTAAAAAGACACGCTTTATTTATGACCTAAGTCAACAATCTTCATGTTGCGGGTTACAATACCCTTAAGAATAACAGGTTTAAATGTTTTTGTGAATGGTACAGAAATAATAGTGCCTGTTTTTACATTAGGTCTAATAAAGTTGGGATATTCTAAAACCATCACCTCGTCATCATCATCATTATTTGAAATTTCTCTGAACTCATTTTCCTCCCTTATTCTTCCAAAGTCAAGCACACTTTCCTTGAATGAATTATAATGAAGTTTCTTGCAGATATCTGAAGTCAATGTAATCCCCCGTACTTTTAGCATACTCTTCTCTTCTCCTGTTTTTTTATCAATCATTTTTAACGCATATGCTTTACATGCGGCGCCAACATATTCTTTTATATTAAATTCTTCATATTCTTCTGACAATTCTCCCAAATGGTACCCCGGCGTAAGTGGACTTCCCTTATTTTTCGGATATGAAAAAAGAACACTATCTGTATCTCCGTAAAGGAGAGAACAACCATGAGTTCTAGAAATTTTTTGCATTGCCCTGAACAAATTGATCCTCGCCATCGAGGTGGTCCATAAAGAAATGACAATATTGGACGTTTGATGCTCTTCTATAAATTCATTCTTAGTTTCATAATTAATCAAAACTGTATATTCAGTCAATTTATCAATCGAATTGACTTCAATTGATTTGTTCTCTACAAAATTACGTAGTTCTGTTGGAGAATCCGTGATATGACTCTTTGTTAAAGTATTTCTTAAACTAAACCGCCCCCAAAGAGAGTTTAGCATAAGCTTTGAAATATAACGCATCGCTTTATCTGGAATCATCTTTTCTTTCTCTAAATATATTCCAAATTTCTCTTGACATTCTCTAATAAATTTTTCTTCTTTTTGTTTTGAATCTATCTCTTTCGGAAATCCACTTGCATGGATTTTCATACACATAAACTCTGAAACATATCCTTTAAATAATTCGCTATCCCATTTTTCATAGTGAAGCGCGCGAAAATATTTGATTACTTTATATCCGTTGTTTAATGCTTCCTCAAGTTCTATAGAAGTGCACGTTGAAACCCACCCTCTTTCTTTATCTCCATGCTGGCAGCTGTAGTCAGGAATTATAGCTCCTCTGGGGAATTCTAATGAACATTGACGGCACAATGGGAAAAGTAATCTGTCGTCGAACTTTACTGGCATTACTGGAATTTCTGTCTTATATGGAGGTATTAAAAATATTTTAAGAATTCCTTTGATGGGAATATGTTCACTTCTAGTCCAGTACACGTCTTGTTCGTTTTTTGGAATAATTATAATTTTTGGATGTCCAATTGGAAAAGAAGTTGTTGCTATTGTTGAAGGATAGAGTGAATTGAAGTCTAAATATGAAATTTCGTGTTCTTCGTCGACCTCATAATGAAGAGAGAGTGGACCAGTTCTTCCTCCGAAAAAACAATCCCTTAGTCTGATTGGTCCTTTATCGAGATAATTTGAAAAACATTTTCTCATTTTCCTATTTCTTCTTAACATCTCTTTAATTTCACATTCCCAAACAACATTAACGTGTCTAATATGTTTTCTAAGGATTTCCAATCTAGCATCATCTTCTCTTCTAACTACTTCAACTGTCTTACCATTAGGGAGAACATGGTCAGGTCTGTCACCATAATGCTTAGGGCATGCATGCCAGACACATCCATGGACTTCAATTGCTCTATCTTCAGCTTCAATATATCCATCAACTTTGTATCTCCCTGCTACTGTAAATTCTCCACCATCTGTATGAGCTGTTCGAACTTCAACTCTATTAACTTCGGCATACCATTCAAGATACTTCATTGCTATTTCACTTTGATTATCACATTTTTCATAACCCTTTTCCGGAACTATTGCCAGGTGTTCTTCTTTTAAGTGGTTCAACCGAAAATGCTTCATACAAGCTGAAGCTATTGTCATTGCATCCTGTAGAATATCTATTCCACTTGTTATGTTGTTGCAATTTTTTGGTTTACTAATTTTCAAAAATTTAACTCTAAAAGCTAAGAGAGCTTCGGTCAGAATTTGAACATCATTTAAACAGTATTCAGCCAGTGCTTCATTTAGGCAGAAAGTTTTGTCTTTTTCTTGATCATACCATTGATCAAAGATTTTCTGCTTCTCGGGTAGCATACCTCCATACAAATAGTCTGATTTTGGAGGAAGTCTTGGTAAAGTTATATCATAATTGCTTGGATTATTTGCTAGATGCGGGAAGAATTGTTTTTCGTGAATTTGAAGATCAAAGGCACCAACCAGCTGTCCTAATGCTACTGGACAGATGTTATATGAATCTCTGAATATAACTTCACAACTATTTTGTGTTTTCGAAACTCTGAGTTCATATAATTTATTTCCTCTTCTAATTATAGATGGAACAATTCCTTTCACGAATATTTCACGGAATGTCATAACCATATCATACCTCCCTCCAAAGTGTGAAAAAGCTATGGTTGTGAATTTGTTGTCTAATTCAAAAAGAATCCAATTAACAAAATCATGTAGAGGATCTTCTATTACTCGCTGTTCGTCAACATGTGATTGTTGAAATGCTCTATGTGAAAAAGTTATGTTTCGATATTTACCGCAAATATGGCAAAGTTTTCCTAGTTGTTTGAGGGATGCT
Organism: Meloidogyne arenaria; assembly: GCA_036172955.1. Classification (NCBI taxonomy): domain Eukaryota; kingdom Metazoa; phylum Nematoda; class Chromadorea; order Rhabditida; family Meloidogynidae; genus Meloidogyne; species Meloidogyne arenaria. Next base: position 2,888,513 of record JARQAB010000015.1, on the reverse strand, counting down.
TTCCATTGATCATTTTCCATGCAATTTGTGCATATTATAGTAGCTGCAATGAAATTAACGTGATGGAGTCGATGATTATGATTTTGAGGATGTTTAGCATGTTGTGTTGATTCAAAGTCAAATGTTACAAGACGATAAGGCGTTTTCTTTTTAGGGTTTAGAGGCTTTATGAAGCATCCTCTTTCTGAACTGTGATACTGTATGCATTTTATGCACCATTTATGTCCGCAAATGTGTTTCTTGGTAGGATCTTTATTGACATCTTTTATTCTCCATATTGTTCCACATTTTTCACACTGTTTTGATTGAAGACAGTGATTGCTTAACTTATGATGTTCAAAACAATCATTGTTACAGAAATATTTTCCACAATCTTTGCATTCTTTTTTGAAATCACTGACAATTGGGCATGGTCTTCCTATACCTAGGCGTCCACATAATAAACATAGTGATTTACATGTAGAAATATGTTCTTTAGCTTTGCGATATTTTTTCTGACATGAATAACAGTATTGCCAGTGTTGACCGAATTGTGCCCCAATTGTTCTTATCCCATCAAAATGCTCTTGCGAATAATATATTGGAATAGGTGTGTTGTAATTATCTGGACCATAAACATATTTAGGTTTGTCTTCGCATCTATCACCAAACACGAACACTTTGAATATAAATCCATTTTTTGTATATTTTTTGTTCCAGTACTCAACTACCTTCGGAACGTAAACATATGCATCGTAAGATAACTCAGATAATGGAATATCTGACTCAATCATTAATTTTAAAATATCATTTTTTTGACGTTGAAGTTGTTCACGATGATACCTTCCAAAATTTCTTTTATGTCCCAATTCTCCTATTACATATTTTTTTGTCAATTCCAAGGCGTAAAAAAGACAATAATTATCATTAAAATTTATTATTTTAATAAGCCAATAGTCCGATTCATCTATACCCGATTGCGAAGAAGATGATGAATTTGTTGGAGCTTTACCAATGATTGATTTTTCCCTTGGTAGTGAGGAAATGTCTAAGGTATGAATTGACACTGTGAAGGGTTCTCCTAATAACGAGCCTCTTTCTGCTTTTGACTGTGAGACTAGTAAAAAACGTTGTAAAATATTTTCTATAGTATCCTCATGTATATTACGAACAGGTATCCAAATGTCCACATCTAATAAAGGCGAGGAGATAGTTGCACCAAGATGATCTGCTTCAATTCCATTTTTTCTAGATTCATCTATAGCTTGATTTATGCACTCATTTAAAATTTTCCTAATAGTATCCTCTGGGTTTTTTGTTACTGATTTAATTGCAAATTTTGTTATTAATTTTATTAATTTAAATCTTTTACAAAATATCTTTGTTGAATCTAATTTTTCGAAAATTTTCTCCTGTCCCATACCGATTTGTACTATTTGATTCGAATTTTCATTTGAAATTATATTCCTAATAAGGAAACGATTTTGTTCATCTGACTGTTGCTCGGATACATTATCCAAGATCCTATCTATTGAGAACCTTGATTTTTTTGGGGTACTATAGGACATTGAAATTTTATTTGAGTTGTTGAAATTAGAATGAAAAAAAGTGTGGGCGTCTGAGTTTTTATAGTGAAAATTTAGACAGAATGTACCAGCCTGTGTCACCTAACAAAATCTGTTTGAAATTTTAGATTAAATTTTAAATTCAAATAATACTAACACAACAACTGATACCTAGAATTGTTTAAAGAAAATTACAAAAATTGAATAGATGTTCATTTAACAATTTTTATCTCATTAACAAATATATGTAATTCCAAATAAATGTATTTAAAATAACACACAAATATTTCCAAACAGACAAATTCTTTGAATTATGTATTAGGCTCAAAATTTTTGTTATAAATGAAATGTACTAAATAAATTCAAATATTAAACGATACATAATTCAAAGAGTTCAACACTTATTGCATTTACAAATGCGACCCGACTTTCGCTTGGGACGTAGCGAACGGCGAACAAGATGTTTAAATGCCTTCTTGCACACACAGCATTTAGGTTTTATATCATGTCCAAGTAAATACGGATGGCAAAACAATATCTGACTGATGCTTAATGCATCAAAATGAGGCTCGTAAGCACCGAGCTTGTTCATTCTATTTTCAATGGCCACACGTCTCAAACTAGTCTCCAGACCATCATTCACACAATCAAGACAGAAGGCCAAGCATGAGCAGGAATCCGGTCCAAACATGACATTGGCAAAAATTTTTTCTTCCTCCTTTTCCTCAATTATATTTTTCTTCTTTGACTCCTTCATCTCTTCCTTTTCTTCCTTATACTTACTTATTTGACAATTTACACATACATCAGCTTCAGTTGCATGTAGATTGCGATGATGTTCAATTATTTCATCAAAAAAAGATGTTAGTCCAAATGGAGAGCCTGGCTGATCGGATGATGACTGCACATATTGATGATCAAGCAACACTGATGAGGTGTTAGTAAGTGTTGTATATGTGCGCGGGCAGCCTCTGTTTGGACTAGGAGTGATCCCTCTTGAGCGGATAAAATGGTCTTAAGAAGAAGATAAATAAAAATGTTTAATATTGAAAGAATTCTTACTCATTTCTAATTCGTCGATAAAAATATTCCAATTGTTAGGCCTATGAACGGGATAAGGAGAAATTTTAAAGCAATTAGAAAATTATATTTTAAATTTAAAGCCAATGTAGAGTAGAGTGATATGTTTATGTCCTAAGCGATGTTTATTTTCAAAACCACATAGTATTTTACAATTGACTCCTCCCTAAATTCAAACAATAGTAAAAACAATATATCTTCGCGCCAACAGAGGAAGATACTTTACACTGTAAAGTGCTGGCACAGAGTGAGAATAAAATTACACTAAGTTTTTCTTATAGATATTCAAAAAACCATTAATTACAAGATGAGATTTAAATGTTTATAAGTGGAATTGAAACAAAAGTTGAAAGTTTTAAAATTATATTTGACAAATACTATAATTTAAATAATTTTTACTATTTATTTTGTATTATTTTCACCTTCTTTTTTCTTGATTACCCATTCACAAAGTACATCTTTTATGTGCATATTGAGCTCGACACAGTCCTTGCACAATTCAAACATTATTTTCACTCCTCCATCTTCTTTCTCTATAAATCGACTTGTGCTATGAAAAAGCACATTTGAGCAGATCCTACAGAGACGGAATTCCAACCGAGGGATGTATTTCATTCTCACTAATTTCCAAAGAGTTTTGCTCCGTGTCGAAACTTTTGGTTCGGCTTTCTTGAGAGTATTCCTTTTACTAAGCCATACATCATTAGCCTCATTATTCTCAATTTTAACTTGCTTATTCTCATTTATATTTTCCATTGATATTTCGATATTATTTTCAACTTGTTTTACTAAACTAGACGAATTTTGTTTGGACATTTTCAAATTTTTTTATGCTCAAATACTCAAGAATGAATTTTCAAATTTAAATTTGTGCTATTTATACTAGGAATATGGGGCGTGACTTGATAATAGTTTGGATACCTAAAGCTTGGAATATTTCATAAATTTAATGTTAATGTTAAGTGAGTGATGTGTTTTTTAACCATAAGATTATTTACAAAACCAAAATAGATTTTAAAATCGCTCCCTAAATTCAAACAGCAGAAAAAACAATATATCTTCACGCCAACAAAAGAAGATTTTTACAGTGTAAAGTGTTGGCACAAAGTGATAAAGAAATTTCTTAAGTTTTTTCTTATAAAAAATATTAATTACAATTTCTTTGCTCAAATACTCTGAATTTTTAAATTGAATTTTCAATGAATGATTTTTTCAAATTCAAATCTGATAATGAATTTTCAAATCTGTGTTATTTACACTAGAAATATGGGGCGTGACTTGAATAATAGTTTGGCTACCCTTAGAATATTTTAAAATTTAATGCCAATGTAAAGTAGAGTGATATGTTTATGTCCTAAATATATGTTTATTTTTAAAACCGCACAATAGATTTTAAAATCGACTCCTCCCTAAATTTAAACGCAGAAAAAACAATATATCTTACGCCAACAGAATAAGATACTTTACAGTGTAAAGTTCTGGCAAAAAGTGAGAATGAAATTACACTAAGTTTTTCTTATACTCGACTATTCAAAAAAACATTAATTACAATTTCTATACTCAAATACTCTAGATGTTTAAATTGAATTTCCAATAAATGACTTTTCAAATTCAAATCTAAAATAGATTTTCAAATTCAAATGTGTATTATTTACACTAGGAAAATCGTTGTGACTTAATTCATAGTTTGCTCTAGTGCTACCCAAACTTTGGAATATAAATATAGCTAGAAATTTTATTTTCTTTTCATTCACATTATTTTTAAATTTTAAAAAATTCGAAAAAATGCCAAACCTTTTGGAGGAAATTTCAAAAATACTAGATTGTACATTTGAAAATGTACATTTAAAATTAACAAATAAATTTGAAAAAGAACGTGTTCTCGATCGATTAAGAGGCAAGGCATTAAGGACTAATTATTTCGACAGAAAGGGGATCAAACGAGTTATATATTGCGAAGGAATTACTACGCTCGGTTCTCACCAGATCTTGGCATATGGGGATTTACGTGCACCTTTTAATATCAGTGTCTGGACTTATTTTCATGCCCGACATCGAATTGTTCTCAAATATCCGTTTCATCAATGCTTACACTACAAAAATTGTTTCTACCCATTAGAATTGCTAGAAATCTGTCCAATCGATGATGATGAAAATGATTTAGTTTCACCAATTATTATGAAAAATCTCCGTCTTCTTCATCTGAATCAGTGATATCTTCAAAGACAACTTCTACAGACTCAACAATTAAGGATACAAATAGCTCTGATAAAACAAGAAAATTTTTTTAAGACGTGGAATCCTGTTGCTTTATAACAATCGTATAAAAATTTGGGAGAAATAAAATATTAGCCTTAATAAATCTAAGTAAAATTTAGTTTTTATTTACTATTATTAAAATTTACAAAATATAACTTCCTACTGTTAATTTTGCTAATTTACCCTTAAAATAGTGCTTTACCCTCTTAATTTTGTCTAAAATTACTCTTATTCCTCTTATATTTAAAAATTTGAATTTAATAAATTAGTTTATTCACAAAAATCTTATCAAATTAATTGGGGTAGAAAATGAATTTAGGATAGATAAATATTTTTCAAATGTACAACTTAGGAAATGAAATACAAAAATTCAATACAATGTATCTTTTGATATTAACCTTTGAATAGGTATTTTATTTTTAATAGCCCTGAAAATTTTGATAAAAATTGATCAATTGTTTTTGTAATCTTGGAACTAGAAGTGAATCGAATAAATATTTCGTTGTTTTGTTTGGTATCAATGTACAACCTTGGGAATGCTTGAATTTTATCCAAATATTCATTTCATCAATTCGTACAATACAGAATTACTATTACCTCAAATATAACCACTCTTTTATCGATCTGACAAGATAATTATCAGAGGTAGGGTGTATTATGATTTTTGGGAATTTTGTCACCTCCAATAAAGAAGTATATATGATTATGAATATATGCGCTACATTATGAATATATGCGCTAAATCTTTAGCTAATGGGTACCATCACTTACACGCGTATAAGGCAACTGTGGGAAAAACGCAGATATTTTTGACAATTTTACAGAAACGATGTGCTAATTTTCTTAACTTTTCATTATTTTAACTTCTAATGCTTAATTTTGATTAATTTTTATCTTCTAAACCTTAAATTATATCAATTGTAACTTGAATTGCTTAACATTGCATCATTTGTATCTTCTAGTGCTTAACTTTGCATTTTTAACCCCAAAATCTTCTTCTTACAATTCTTAACTTTGTACGAATTGTATCTTCTATCCCCTAACTTTTCATAATTTTATTTTCTGTTCATTAACTTTGCATTAACTGTATCTTAAACTAGGTCCACTTGAACTAGGACCATTAATAATGAATACGAGAGGGAGCTTTAATTTTAAATCATCTTCTGTATAAGTATTATAAAAGTCATTCTGATTAATCATATTTGTAATAATAGGAACATAAAATATTTAAAATAAATTAATGATTTTATTTAATCTCAAGATTCTGTTATTTTTTAGTTAGTTTGATATTTTATTTTTAACCATAAAATTTTCTTTTGAACGTATCTTCTTTTGTTTTAGGAATTCTACAAATTCATCAACAATAGATTATGTCTACTATTTAGTTAAGTTTGAACTCGTTGTTCACTTGAATATTAAAAATCTTTCTGCAAGTAATAAAACATAATAAACTAGAATTATCGATTATCTAAGCAACAAATTTTTCATTTTTAAGTCATTATAATTATAGAAACACCTTTAGTGGTTCTTAATAATTTATTTCAAAATTCTCAGAACGATAAGTTTTACAAATATTCAAGTCGAAGTCGTATTTAATCATATAGATGTTATTGTGATTCTGTTTGATGAACATTAAAACAAAGTTAATATTTATGTTACTCATAGTTAATTATTTAATAATTTATTTGGGTTTTAAAATTAATTTAAATTATAATGGTTTTGACTTTATCTAAATTATTTTATCACTAGTTTTAAAGCATGCACAATTTTTATTGACAGACTAGCAATTAAAAGGTAATAATAAGTTAAAATTTATGATAGTAAAATAAACTCTATTAAATTAATAAACTTTATTAAAAATACATTTCAATAAATAATCAAAAATTTTTATTATAATAATTATATATTTATTACAAAAATTTATTTTAAAATTATTAAGATAAAAATATATTAAATTTTTAAAATATTAAAAAGAATTTAAATTTACTTCTTCAAACACTGAAATATTTGGATTGAATGCCGAATTCTCATAGATTTGCATTTCCAAATTATTTCCATTTTCTCCACGTTCAATCAATTCAGCCTCTTCTTCATTCTTTACAAATCTATGAAAATTAATGATTAATTATTTTACATTTATTTAAAAATGTTTGATAAAATTTACCGACAAATTATAATTAGATAAAATATTGAGCATATTAAAATGCCTAACAAAAAATAAAAAAGATTTAATTGCCATTCAAGAACCATTTTTAATTTTCAAATAATTCTGAATAGAAATTTATACATAAAAATTAAAATTATATTAAAAGACAAATTTAATCTAAATTAACAATTATAAGCTTATACCAGCTGGTAAATTTCATTAAACATTTTTAAAGATATGTATGTTCATTACTAATAAATTAACTTTACAATTAAAAATGCTCCGAAAATATTTCTATTCAAATTGAAATGGCCATAAGATCACCTAGATCGAAAGAAAAAATAATTTAAAAAATAAAAAAATTTCAAAATTTTTTATACATAAAATTTGGTTTTCCGAACAGCCCAATCAGATTATATGATAACTTTTGGCTGCCTTAAAAATATATTTTTTATAATAAAAATTGATCAAAATAATTTTTTTATAAAACAACTTTTCCACCAAACATAACAGTTCTTAGCCCCTACCCGGATTATTGTTTTCTCCAAAGTACTCTCGTGACAGCGGCTACCATCCTATCATTCAAAAAAAGGTAATTAATCATATATGTAATTTGATTAATTAACCAAAAACAATGCTTAATTATACTGTAACCCTTCGATAGGTAGAGATTATTATTTTCAAAAGGTGTATGTTGTGGGGAGAAGCGATCTGGGGGTAAGTGATTTGGGGTGAGCGATTTGGGAGGAGCGATTTGGGGTGAGCGATTTGGGAGGAGCGATTTGGGAGGAGCGATTTGGGAGGAGCGATTTGGGGGGAGCGATTTGGGAGGAGCGATTTGGGGGGAGCGATTTGGGAGGAGCGATTTGGGGGGAGCGATTTGGGGGGAGCGATTTGGGAGGAGCGATTTGGGGGGGGGGGTTAACTACTGATATCTCGGGATTTGAGTCGTAAGGGGATGTAATCAACCTATATCAATCTTAATCCTTACAAATACACTTATATCCCACCTTAGTCCCTCCAAATCCACCTATGTATATCCCTCGTGACTTGGTAAGACCCTGTTTTGTAGCTCCGTGTCGTGTGTTTTGTAGTTCCGTGCCTTGTATTAATTTGTCGATAGCTTTTCAAATATAACGATATCCCTCTTAACCCTCGATATCCCTCCAAATCCATTAATATCCCATTTATCACGAGGGTTTAGGGACGGGCGCAAGAGACAATTGTTAGTAAGGGAATTTTTTTTAAAGATCGAACGGGACTAATAGCACTCTAATTTTATACAAGGAGGACTCAATCATGAGGACTCAGTTGAACTGCTCCGATTTTGAAAGGCCAATAAAGAAGAATTCATCCTCTTTCAGCGCCGCAGGCGAAAATTTTTGATTTTCAGAAGATCAATGGTCAAAAATCTTCCTTTTTTTAAAAAAAATACAAGAAAACGGGAAAATTCCAGAACCGGACCAAATCCCAAATCCGGTGTAAAAAAATTGCCGGATTCGGATCCGGATTCCGGATTTGCAACTTGAGCCGGACCGGATCCGGCCGGATTTTTCCGGATTAATCCGGTCCGGTTTTAGTCCGGAAATTTCAAAAAAACCCGGATTTGGGATCCGGACTCCGGAAAAATCCGGCCGGATCTGGTCCGGTGCCGCGCACTATTTTTAAGGAATGATTACTTATATTTACTTTTTAATTTACTTTTTAATATTTACTTTTTACTTTACTTTTTAAGGAATGATCAGATTTGATCGGACTTATTAAATAAAAAATTCCTCTCTTCAGTCGCTATCGAATGATATAAGATTTAATCAATTAGGCTGAAGTCTAAAAAAGTTATACCCCAATACTCTAACGGCACTCATTCCTTGTTTTTCCTTTCTTTAATTTTCTTCTCTCTCATTATTTTTCGGATTCCTCATATTTTGCCAATAAAGGATAAACACGACGTTTTGCCACAAAATTTGATGACAAAATGCGGACTTTTACCCTTGTTGGCAAAATATGTTATTGGCAAATTGTATTTATACTTATTTTTCTTTCTCTATTTTCTTTTAATTGTCTCTCTTTATTTCTAATTATCTATTGTTTATATTTTCTTTTGCAAATAACTGAAAAACAATTTGCCTTTTCTTTAAAATTTTTTCAATAGAGTGCTTAATTACTCCCTCATTCAATTTTTCTTCCAAAAATTAACTTCCTCCCTTATATTTTTCCAGACTTTCATCACTCATCATTGGATAGTAGTGGCTCTTATAGAGAACACCATTTACATTCTGGTGTTCTTCAACATCCACAACCACCAATTACAACAACTAGTCAATTAAACAATTCTTTTTTGTTTTCTTCTTCTACTCATCGACAACAACTTATCACCAACTCCAACAGTTTAATGAAGTATAAACACTGCCCTTTAGGGCATTCTGATCCACAAATTTATACACATACTCAAACACCTTTCTTTGTTTTGTCTGGTGGAAATAATGGAGGTGGAGGGGGGATGTTTGGTGGAGGAGGAATAAGCAATTCTTTTGCTACAACAAATGGAAGTCGACGTTCATTTTTGAGCTCAAGTCCGCAGGCTTTTAAACTTAAGGTTTTTATTTTTTGGTTTATTTTTGGGTAAATTGGGCAGCGGGGATGTACAGGCCTCTTACGTCCTTTTTGTTCTTTTGTCCTTCGAGGGGCTAAATTGACATTCACATCCCTGTTGTCAAGGTTTTAAGCTCTAAAGAGTTCGATATCGTTTAAGGGAGAATTTGGTATAGTGGGATTTTTATTGGTTTTTGGACGTGGGTTTGAACCCCATCAAAGGAGAACATGTCTTATTAGGGATATTTTGTTAAATAGACTTTTAGGGTTTATTTTTTACTTGTTTTATTTACCTTGATTTTTTAAAAATTAATTCGAAAATTACTTTTCAGAGAGAATCGTTCACTGGACGTCTTCAACAAACCAACAATGCAGCTATTAATGCTAATTGTGGTGATTCAACTGGTAGCGTTCGTAATTCCGTTCAGGTTTATTTTTGTTAATTTCCCAAGATTAGGATCATTTTCTATTTCTGTTAACAGTTAATTGGGGAAGGCGTGAGAGGGAACTTCCCAGGGGCCTATTCCACAAAGCTACATTGACATTAAATGTCGACAGAGAAATGTCAACACAAATTAGCGCCAACGATGATTAGAGATAATAAGAAAAAGAAGACAAAGAAAACTTAATGTCGGGCAGAGTGGATAAAAAGCGGGAAAAAATGTGACAGCGGGGGTTCGGTTGTGTCGCACATTTTAGCGACATTGACAGCGTTTACTCTGCCTCTATCGTCTGCTCCTTATTATCTCTAACTACTTTTTTCAATAATTTGTGTTGACATTTCTCTGTCGACAGTGACAGTAAAAGTCGTTTTGTGGAATAGGCCCCAGGATTCGAGCCGGAAACCTATAAATTTTGGCCATGTCTTTCGTCTTTCATGTTTCGCTCCCTTCTATTACACAGTGCCTTTATCCATCCGAAACCAAATTTCCTGAAGATTTTTCCTTTAAAATTAAACTTTATTTCAATTAAAATCTACTCCCATTTCTTCAACAGATGCGTGTCCACAGAACTTTATTTTCATCAATGAGCACCCACCAACAACAACATTCATCAAATATTCCCCACCATCACCGTGGGGGTGGAGGGACAAGTGCTTCTGCACGTCCAAGTATTAGTGCTGGTTGTGGTTCTGGAATTCGCCAACCTGTAGCGTTGAGAGCACTTCCCCCTGGGCATCATTTGGAAAATAGGAGATGGTCTCTAGCTTCGTTACCTTCATCTTCTGGATATGGGACGCCTGGAACGAATTCTGCTTACTCGGTTTGTTTTATTTTTTTTTGAAAAATCGAAAATTAAAAAATTTTTGTGGATGAAAATTCTGTCCGCAAAAAATCGCGGACAAAAATTTTTCCTCTGCAAATTGTTTTAATTTATCTGATTTTGGGATCAAATGTCACCTAAAATTTTTTTCAGAGCCAATATTCTTCCCAAGAAAATTTGGCTAGCATTATTGGTGATATGCGTATTCGAGACCGTTTTGACAGTAATGAAAGCTATGCTTGTTGTTTAGGCGATGATTTTGGTGGTTTAATGCGCCCTCGTTCTCGTAGTTTGACGTTTGTTTTTTCTTTTTGTTAAAAAAGTTTTCAAAAAATTTCTTTTTTAGAAGCCCAGTCCCTCATTTATTTGAACGTTTGGGAGTCGATTCTCCAATGATGCTTTCTTCAGTTTACAAGGAAAGATTCCCAAAAGCCAAACTTCAAATGGAAAATCGTTTAATGCAATTTCTCACACAAAATGCACAATTGAGCGGATTTACTTCACAAATGCTTCAATTAAATATTGTGCCCCCTTCTCCGGTTTGTGAATTTTTTTGATTTTTTGTGCTAAAAAATTAGCAAGGGATTTTTGGTTTTTATGGATAGAAATTGAAAGTCCGCAAAAACCTCATTTTTGCGGACAAATTTTTCTTCGTAATTTTTCAAACAGAACTTTCCTTCGCGAAGTTGCAGACAAAATTTTTGTCTGAAAATTTTTTTCACTCGAAGATTTGTTTTTTTGAACTTCCTTTTTATCATTTGTTTTGAAAATTTTTTATTCTTTCAGATGCCCACTCGTTGTGAACAACAACAACAATCTTCCTCCCTTGTACCACCATCTCCACGTCCACAATCACCAAATTTACTTACTCGACCACTTTCTCCGTTAGTAACAGCAATCGGAGATTCAGTAATTCATCATCGTTCATCTAATACAAATTTTTTGAGTGCTGGGTCTGCTGGTGGTTTTTCTCCTGGAAATTCGTTTTTTGGTGCTCAACAACAATTAAATCAAGGACTGGATGGAGGTTTTTCTTAAAATAATTCTTTTAATTGATTTTGAAGTCTAGGAGTTTAATAAAATAATGGGTCTGCTCTTATTTTTGGTTGTTTTTTAAACTAATAGGAAAAAAGTGGGAATCATATACTGTTTGAAAATTAGTAGAAAAAGATAATTATCCGTTTTCGTTTTTTCTTCCTCTTTTGCCAACTGTCAAGGACTCATAATGGTCAGTCAATTATAAAGACCGGTATTATTTGGTTATTGAGTCCCTGACAGTTTGTAGTATAATACTTAAGAAAAGGGAAAAAACGAAGCGAGTTTGAGAAGTTTTAGAAGCTCGTAACTGGGTATAAGTACGAATAATTTGACTATATAATTACCTCTAACAACAAAAATAGAGCTTTTATGAGTACGAACAAATTTTAAATTTCCAAATATTGATAAGTGTGAGTAAAATTACCCTCTTTATTTTGATGTAGGATTGTGATAAAATTATTTTAATTTTTTTAAAAGGAAATGGAGGAGGAGATCAATTATCAAATAATACCCCACCAATAATAACTTCCTCAACAATTTCCTCCTCCCCGTTATTTGGTTGTTCAACAAATACTCCCCCAATAGACCCTCAATTATTACGTTTAATTTCTGATGGTGCTACACGTTTTTTACATCATCAATTATGCGAAATTGCTGCGGATTGTTTACAAAAAAGTCGGGATGATTTGTTAAATTGTGTTTATTTTTGTTCAATGTCTGTCAGATTGGATGAAACTTTGGCTGAGGTTTTTTTGAAATTTTTGGGGAGAAAAATTTTTGAGGGTTTTTTAGAAATTTGATAATTTTTAACAAAATTCTTTGAAATTTTTTAATAAAAAATCGATTTTCCCCAATGGGGAGTCGAACCCATATATTATTTCACATAGGAATGAAGCATTATCCCACTACACCAAAATAACATTTTAATGTAATTTAAATAAGAGAGTCAAAATTCGTAGCAATTTATTTTCTGTAAAAATTTATTAAATTTTTAAGGCTGAAATGAAAGTTGGACCAGAATCTTATAAATATTTATTTCGTCTAGTCAAACAAATGTTGATGATTGTTTCTAGAACTGCTAGACTTTTGGAATGCTTGGTTTGTTTTTATTTATTTTTTTGGGGGAAAAGGAATTTTTTCTGATTATTTTTTTGACCGAAAAGTCAAGAAAGTAACATTAAAATTGAGGAGATGTAAAGTTTTTTGAATAGTTTTTCTTGGTTTTTTTCGAAAATATTTCAAAAAATTTTTCTCGAACCCTTTAATTTTTTAAATTACCCGGTCGTTTCATAAAAAGTTTGTTTTACAAAAATGGTTATATAATTTTTTGTGGATGTTCAAAAGCTTTGAAATTTTGCGTATTTATTCTTTCGAGTGTTTCCTAATAGACCCCAGAATTTGAGAATTTTTGGTTCGGTATTCAGGGAGTTGTGGTCGAAAACAACGAAAATCTGAAAACCATCGGGGTTCGAGCCCTCTCGAGCACATATAATTGTAATATCGATTATAATATAGCATTCGAAAGCTTTTAAAAATCTATATCAGATGGGCCTAATGTGTAAGTGCCGAATTTTTCATAAACGGGAATGTCTATTTTCAGAAATGTCGAATTCCGTGTTAGACACGAGTTACAGACTTTATTCTTCGTATTTATTCATAAATCATAAATGTTATGTACAAAACCGTTTTCAAGATAGGATGATTTTACTCAAAGTTAGCAAAAACATTTTTTTGAGAGATATGTAACATAGTTTTCGACAACAACTTTTTAGGAGATTAGAACTCCCTGAATACCAAACCAAAAATTCTCAAATTCTGAGGCTATTAGGAAACACTCGAATGAATAAATACGCAAAATTTAAAAGCTTTTGAAGATCTAAAAAAAATTCTATGCCCATTTTTGTAGAACGAACTTTTTTATGAGACGACCTGGTAAAAAAATTTTTTTAATTTAAAATAAATTTTTATAGGAATTTAATCCGGACGAATTCTATCAATTACTTGGAGATGCAGAAGTTGCAGTACGTGAACAATTAGGTTCTGGTTCTGCTCGTGTTCCAGATTTACCTCAATATATTTTAACAAAATTGGGATTAAATAAAAATTTGTCTTCTTTGGAAAAAAATATTGGAGAACAAACTGGGGATGGTGCTGGAGAGGAGGATGAGGAAGAATTTCGACAGAATAAAGGTCAAAAAGATGCTCAATTGACAGCACAAGGTTTTTTTAATTTTTGTTAAAAATTTATCCTTTTGGGATATCTTGATAGGTTAGGGGTATGCAGAGGTTTTCTAGTTTTGGGGGGTTTTAACGACTCGTTCAAATGAGACGTCCCGTCCCTGATATAGGTAATATAAGGTAAGAGAATAAGTCGATAGGAATTGAACTTGTTTGGGGTAACTTCCAAGGCAAATTTGCTTCTAGCCATTATTTGAATACAAAACTTATGAGAAAAAAAAAGAAAAAGGATTATTTTGGGGGCATAAAATCAGCAATCTTTGAAGTGAAAAATTTTAAAAATGCATAATCTCCCCGACTCTTTTTCAATCATTTGTTTAAACGTTCCGAAATGCCTCTTATTTCAGCACTTTGCCGATCGCCATTTCCTTGTAATTGTAACTCATTTTTTTAATTTGAATTTTTAATTGAATAGGGTAACTCCTCCTCTAAAACTCCTCCAATATATACTACCAAAACCTATGTAACCTTTTCATAAATAATTTTTTCTTAAATTTTATAAAATTTGTTTTAATGTTCAATACTTTTTTCATCACTGAATCGTTTTTCATCACTCAACTCTTCCGATTTCCGACACCTCTGACTGTTCCGACCCACCTTTGATGAAAATCCATATCTTTTCTTGAATTTCTTTGACAATGAAATGTACGAAAAACATGTTCTTGGCTTGTTTAAGGGTTTCTAGAATGGTCTTTAGAATCTATATTTTTCCATATTTAGCCTTTATATCCATATTATATCAATATGTATTTCTGTTTGGTCAATTTTTGTTAAATGTTGGTCAATGTTTGGTCAATTTTTGTTAAATTTTAGTAAAAATTAGCGAAAATTTTTCGGAATTTATTTTCAAAAAAATTTCAACAGAAATTTTTAATTCTTTTAATTTAAATGCTCTTAAAATGCAAAGTTAAAGGCAATGTTATTATTTTCTACATAAAATACTGATTTTTAAAATATATTTTCGCTATTTTTTGATCCATATTTCGGTATTTTATATCCATTATAAGTGTTTATTTTCATATTTATATCAATATCTTGTCCGTATTTTTCGATTTTATATCTGTCGGCAGCAGGGGTGGGCGCAAGAGATAATCTCAAAAAACGCAAGACGCAAAACGCAAGAACGCAAAATTGGGAAAAAAATTTTTTAAATTAATTTTTTAGTTAAAAATTGGTGTATTACTATAAGTCAGCAAGTCCTAATTGATTTTGTGATACATGTAAGTTGGATGAGTAATGTTTTGGAAGATATAGAGGATTTAGAGGGATTATGACGGATATCAGAGGATTTAGAGGGATCAAGGGGTTTAACGAAGTAGAGGGGGATTACGGAGATTATCATGTAATTTAGAGGGATCAAGGAGATCTAAAAAGATAACATGGGATAGGATATCGTTTGAATTAGGGAGATAATGGAGGATAAAGGGCTATCAGTATTTATAAATTGATTCCGGGGATATTAGGGGATTTGGAGGTCCATGATAAAAAAATTGGTATTTAAATACAATACTTTTAGCGCCGCAGGCGAAAATTTTCAGAATTTTGGAAAGCCAGAAGCTAGATTTGTTTTAATTTTTGCGCCGCAGGCGAAAAATTTGGCAATTTTGGAAAGCCAGAAGCTAGATAGCTTCAAATTTTTGCGCCTATAAACCCACGATATCTTTTTAAATCCACCTTAATCCCAGTAAATCGACCGATAGTCTTCTACCCCTTCAGTTCCGCCGATATTTTCCACTTAGTCACTTTATCGCTCTTCCATTTCCAGCGCCGCAGGCGAAAATTTTCAGAATTTTGGAAGGACAAGAAGCCAGATTTCTCCAATTTTGTCCTCAGATTGGGATATTTTTTGCGTTAATTTCATCGAAAAAAACGCAAAACGCAAAAAAAGGCCAAAATTTAACGCAAATAACGCAAGACTCAATGCGCCCATCCCTGGTCGGCAGCCAAATTACATTTTAGGACAAATTCAGTTTGGCCGACCAAATTGAATTTAGACCGCGATTTAGGCCAAATCTCATTTTAAATTTCTCTAATATTCTGCAACACACTATTTCTATCTTTTTTAATTTTTCTTTTGTTTATTTTTTTGAGTTTTATGTGATTTTTTGGTTTTTTGTGTTTTTTGTGATTTCTTGTGTTTTATTTTTATTTTTTCATTTTTTCGTGTCCGCCCAACTGTTACTGGTAGGATTAGGATTTCCTTATCGAATTCTACTGGATCGAACCAAGAAATCATACAGGAGGAGGATTAAAGAGGGTTCATTCTAATTCATACGGGGGCTCTATTTTTCAACCTAGGTATCTTTTCGAATTCCGCAACAGGTTTTTCAAATTTATTTACAACCTAACTTTTAAAATAAAAATTTTAGCGCAGAAAGAAAATAGGAAAAATTGATATTGCAAGCAATAGTTTTCCTGTTCGCCAAATTCAGGGTTTAAGAAAAAGTATATCTGGTATATCATTCTTAAGTATATCATTCTTATAAAAAGACATTTGCATATTTGAATTTCCGACCCCAGAATCAGCCTGTTTCCCCATACGGCTTTATCTCGGTGATAAAATTTGTTAGAGAACTTAAAATTACCGTAGCTGCGGGTAATTATTAACTCCAGATTACCTCAGCTTCAAGTAATCATCGAGTTCTTGGTCTTTATAATCGGGTTAACCCTCATCTCTGGGTTCTATTACTCGAGTACGAGAATCTGGTAAATTTACCATGTTCTACCCCATTTTTATAATACGCTATCTACCGATATCCACCTTAAACCTTCAATATTCTCGTACTCGCGTCTCCTCATCCCCCGATATATGATTTATTTTCTTGAAACTCAATTTTAATTTTAGACTGCAACTTCAATTTTAAAATCCGCTAACGCAATCCGCAATAACTGACTAGGTTGTAAATTACTAATTTGACTTCTGACAAGAAGGGGGGCTTTGTTAAAGAGGGGGGCTCTATCTTTCAACCATCCTCGAAACGGGGGCTTTATTGACGAGGGGGGCTCTAATTCGGAGGGGGGCTATAATACAGGAAATACTATAGGAAAGAATTTGGGGAGAAAAAAGGGGCCCGGTAACTGCACCATTACTACAAAAATTGGTAATACTTGTAAATAAGATCCATCACTAGAGATAAATTATAAATCATTACTAAACATAAAAAGTACCCATAAAAACAACAAAAGAAAAAGAAAATAAATAAGACTCAAAAGAACAAGGACCTATCGCCTAAATCGCGGTTTAAATTCAATTTGGCCGGCCAAATTGAATTTGTCCTAAAATGTAATTTGGCCGCCGACATATCCATATAATTTACACCCCTATGATGATTTCGATATTTTGGGCAAACGATAGTTTGGCGATATTTTGGGTGTCAATCAGGGCTGGGCGCAATCGAAAAAAAAATTCCGCAACCCGCAATCCGCAACTCGCAATTTCTAAAAAAAATCCGCAAACGCAATCCGCAAAACGCAATTTTTAAAAAAGATCCGCAACGCGCAATCCGCAACTCGCAATTTTTTTTAAAAATCCGCAAACGCAATCCGCAACTCGCAATTGCAAAAAGTTACGCAATCCGCAACTCGCAATCCGCAATTGCGCCCAGCCCTGGTGTCAATATTCATGAGTGTACATATATTTTTTTTATTAATTTTTATTTTATTTTTCAGAAATCTAAAATTAAAATGTCATATTTCTTTAACAAAAATAATAAAATTGACCATTCATTCTTAAATAATTTTAAAGGATTGCCTTTTAATCCTCCCAATTTGAGCAATTACAAAATGGATATTTTTATGGCCTCTTCGATAGGCAATTATGCCCTCGTTGAGGTTATTCAATATTAAAATATCCCCAAAAATAATTTATTTTTCTAGGAATACATACTTAACAACAAAAAATCTGTAAACTACAAAAACAGAAAGGGATGGACTGCACTTATGTATGGAGCACAAGCGGGAAATATTCAAGTTTGTAAACTTCTTTTGGACAATGGGGCAAACGCCGAACTAACCAACAATGTTGGTAAAAATGCAAATGATTTGGCTGTCTACTGGGGACACCCCCCGTTTAATTAAAACTTATTTGTAATTTAGCGTATTTCTTCTAATAGTGCGACCGGTCGGTTTATTTTTCAATCTTCCTCTAGGGGGTCTGTTTATTAGAAGGGGTCAGTCTAATCGAGGGAATCGCACTATTAGAAGAAATACGGTAATCACAACTTTTTTTCACTAAGTATTCATCTACTTTTTTTTAACAAAATAAACATTTTGAAATATGCAATTTTCTTTTTTTCTATATGGGCGAAAAATTAAAAAAAACTAACGACACCCCCGATTCCCAAGACGTCTCCGTTCCACTTACTAAGGAGGCCCAGCGTTGCTAAACTTGCAAGATCGGCCGGGATGGCGTGCTTTCAACGCTGTACGGTCGTAAGCGAAAGAAGTGCTTTCTTTTACGTTTAAATACTGTATTTAAATACGCCTTATCCCACTCAAAAATTTCCACAAATTTTACCTGAGCATTATGTTTTGACTAAAAAATTAGAAAATTTTTTGGCTAATTAAAATAAAGATAAGATACTGTTGAGTTATGGAATTCCAAGAGAGTTTATTGTTTTTCTTTTTTGATAGCATTTTTCTCAAATTTTTTTAAAGTTTTATTTGTTTTAGGTTTTAAACAAAATTAAATAATAAAATATTTTTCAATTGAAATTTAAATGCAAAATAAATTAGAACGGCTACCCGACACTTGAGGATATGACTTTTGAGGACCAGACACTTGAGGACCGACTTTTGAGGATGCGACTTTTGAGGACGCGACCTTTGAGGATGCGACCGTTGAGGATGCGACTTTTGAGGATCAGACATTTGAGGATACTCTAATGTCAAAAAAAAATTAAAAAATAAATAATGTTAATTTTATGTTTAAAAAATTAAAATTTTATAATTTTATGTAGGGTTGCCGGTTTCACCGAATTTTTCGTTTAACCGAAACCGAACCGATAAACCGAACCGAAATTTTTTGAGGGTTAAGGAGTTATTAAGGATTAGCGTTGGAGTATAAGTGAATTTCTGGATATAAGAGGATTTATATCGGGTGATAGAAGGGTTCTGAATTGGTCAAGGGGATTTAATTAATATCAATAAAATAACGAGGGGCATACGTTTTGTAGGAGCGATCTTTATGATTAGGAGGGATATCGAAAGATTAAAATTAAGTGAATCGAAGGAAATATTGATGGATTAGGGACTCTCTTAAGGGGATTAGGGAGGGATAAAGGGATTTAAGGGATAATGAATGATTGATGGATATGAGAGGATTTTGGGGGATTAATAGTGATAGAGTTAAAATTCAATCAAAAATATCCACTTTAATTCACAGATATCCTTTCCAAATCCCTGATAGCATCCTTTCCAAAACTCCTGCAAATCCACAAATCCCTTGATATCATAGAATATTCCTCAAATACCTTCATATCACAGAATATTCCTCAAAGTCGGATCGAGTAGGATATGGGGGGGGGGGGATTAAAACAAACTTATCTATTACCAGATCTAAACTAAAAAGAATAATCATTCATATAAATGTCTGGAAAATTCAATTATTTGCTCGTTAGTCCTTGAGAAAGCCATAAAATTATAAAATTTTAATTTTTTAAACATAAAATTAACATTATTTATTTTTTAATTTTTTTGACATTAGAGTATCCTCAAATGTCTGATCCTCAAAAGTCGCATCCTCAAAAGTCGCATCCCCAAAGGTCGCGTCCTCAAAAGTCGGTCCTCAAGTGTCTGGTCCTCAAAAGTCATATCCTCATGTGTCGCGCCACGATTAGAACAAGTAGAAGTTTATTTATTATCTCTGATTTTTCTTTGACTGAAGGAGTCGGGGTATTTTTTTTAATTAAAAAAATTCTTTTTTTCTAAAGGACAGCAGCGTTTTTACTTTATACGAACCTCGTTTTATTGATAAATGTTTGGAAAGAATTTCTTGGTTGTTATTGCCTAATGTAATTGTGGATGGAAATAATCCAAAAAGTGTTGGGGAGGAATTGTTAGTTTTTTTAATTTCTGGCTCCCTCAAGTTTTCCTCGTTCTCCCTTCTCTCCAAATTTTTAATTAATTTTTCGGTAATATTGAACCTGACAAACCCCATTTTTTCTCCCTATACATATTTTTCCCTTATTTGTTACATAAAAAATTAAATGTTGGGCTTTTATGCTTTTGAAGAGCTTGGATTTTTGGATGGAAAAAGAACCTGCCTCAAATTTGGAGGTTGAACAAACTAAGCGTTTTTCTATATTTGCTTACAATCATCACGTGATCAGTTGGTCCTGCTAAAAGTCCTGGCACTCAGTTGGCTCGGCTCTCATTGCCCGCACTCAGTTGGCGGCACTCACCTTGCGTTCCGCTTATTATTAGAGGTAGACGAGAGATAACGAATGTCTGTCGACTTTCGATTTTAAAGATTTTTGAACGATTTTCAAATACGATATTCGTATTTTATCACAAACATTTCTAAAATACACACATTTTTTACTTTTCCTCCAATTATTTTTTTAATTTTTTTTTTCATGCAACGATCAATCTAGCCAATATAAGCTAGATAGCACTTGTTTTTGAATCATTTCCTCATTTCTTTTATAAACCTCTAAATAAAAAATATTTAATAAAAAACATGCTTTTCCTTTGGAAATACTAAAAATGATTTTTTCTATTTATTTTTATTATTATTTTTGGCCAACAGCCATTATAC
Source organism: Meloidogyne arenaria (assembly GCA_036172955.1). Lineage (NCBI taxonomy): Eukaryota > Metazoa > Nematoda > Chromadorea > Rhabditida > Meloidogynidae > Meloidogyne > Meloidogyne arenaria. Next base: position 2,867,596 of record JARQAB010000015.1, on the reverse strand, counting down.
TTTTCCTCACTTATTTTCTTCCTCATTTCTTTAAATAACTAACACATATGTTGGGCATCTGGGCATTTTCTGGGGGGAAATCTTCGTGTTTTGTTTATTAGTATTAAATGTGTTGTTTGGATTAGACTAATATTTTAGGGAAACTTTATTAAAAACATTGGTTAGAACTTGGTACAATACAACAACTAAATTAATACAAAAACATGAAAGCAAATATGTTGAGAAAAACATGTTTGTCTCTCATTTTTGTTTTAATTGTTTTTAAGTTTGAGAAAAACATGTTTGTCTTTCATGTTTTTGTTTTAATTGTTTTTAAGTTTGTGTTTTTGAAAACAAGTTTATATTAAGTTTATTTTATTTTTATTTTTTCAAGTTTATTTTTTGTGTTTTTAAGTTTATATTCAAGCTTGTTTTTAAGTTTATTTTTTTGTTTCAAGTTGCTACTATGTATCCAGTTTGCTTCACATTTTAAGTTTATTATTTTTACTATTTTTTGTTTATTTTTAATTATTTTCAAAATTCAAATTTTTTCTATTTTAATATCGTTTTCTTTTTCTCGAATATTTTTACAATTTATTTAAATCCAATCGAGAATCATATTTTTTATTTTCTCTTTTTTCACTTTTTTCATTTACAAATATATTTAATTCTTTTTAAAATAAATGTTAAATCGACAACACAGCAAAAAAGAGGGTCAATCACAACATACAAAAATAACAAAAACATAAAGGTTTAGTGATGAGTCGTATGGGAATGGGCTTTATGTTTAAATACATTTTTATATTTTTTTTTTGATTTTTTTGATGATTTTACAAAAGATTGAAAAAATAAAAAAAAATTTTTTTAAGTGTATCAATATTTTAGAAAATTTATTTAGAATCTTTTTCAATACTATAAACATTTTATTTAATTTTTCTTCAACTCTTTTTTGACAAAAACAGTGTGTGGAAGTAGTTTTGTTTTTAATTATTCAAAGCACATTTATTAATTAATATTAAAACATTGCAAAAAACATTTTTTAATGAAATATGCATAGAAACAAAAACATAAAAGATACGTAGAAATAAACTTGTTTTTGCCTATTACTTCTATTTTTAATTTATTACACAAACAAACAAACAACCCTTCTTTATGTTTTATTTGTTTTAAATGTTTTTGTTTATTTCTCAACTAAGTTTTAAACAAAGTTTATTTTGTTTATTTTCAAGTTTTACTTGATGTTGTTTATGTTCAAGTTTATTTTCTTGGTTTATGTTTAGGTTTTGTTGTTCAAGTTTTGTTTGTTTTCCCAAGTTTGTTTTCCAATGTTTATTTTCAAGTTTATTTTCTCCATGTTTTGATGCTAATTTATTTTCATGTTTTGTTCAACAATTTTATATATTTTCCATTAAAACATGTTTCAATAATTAAATCTTTTTCATAACTTCTATGCAAAAAAAAGGTTTATTATTTTGTCGCTGATTTCGCTAGCAACTAATCAACCCCCGCGCTATTTTGTTGAATTGCGGAGTGGATAAGCCTTTATCGGAAACATTGCAAAGTCGTAAAGCCAGCCGAGTGGACAATTTGTCTTTTCCTCTCATTATTTTAGTTATTTGTTACAATTCAATAGATTCTTTCGGAGAAAGGCTTAAGAGACCCTTTGAATGAAAAAAGAGCAAAAAAAGGGGGGGTAATCACATCTTTGCTTGCAGTTTTCCAATCAAGCAAAAAAAGCGCTAGCTAAATAATAGATAAATATATTTACAATAATGCTTTAACTCTTTTCGGCTCTACTCCAGTTTATGCGTCCAATCGTCTTTTATGCGTCCAATGACAGTTTATGCGTCCAATAAACAAAAAATTCGATTTTTCTTGGTGTTGCAAAGTTGGGGCGTGGTTCCAAAACATTTCTTCATGTTCGGGACCCAAGCCCACTGGGTCTCGGACCATTCGTTGCCCTATCCCTCATAATTTTGGAAAGTTATAATCGTTTTTCCGAAATTTTAAAAAATTGGCTATAACTTTCCGAAATTTCGAGGGATAGGGCAAGGAATGGTCCCAGACCCAGTGGGCTTGGGTCCCGAACATGAAGAAATGTTTTGGAACCACACCCCAACTTTGCAACACGAAGAAAAATAGAATTTTTTGTTTATTGGACGCATAAACTGTCATTGGACGCATAAAAGTCGATTGGACGCATAAACTGGAGTAGAGCCCTCTTTTCTCTTTATTTAATTTATTTGATTCACCAACTATAATTTGTAAAAGTTTCAAGTTTATTTTTTCAGTCTACATTTCTAATAATTAAAGTTTATTTTGAGCGTGTTTATTTCAGGTTTATTTTAATGTTTTGCTTCAAGTTGTATTATTGTTTTTTTAAGTTTTGTTATGTTTTGTTATGTTTGTTTTAATGTTTATTTAAATGCTTATAATAGGTTTATTCGGATGTTCATTTCAATGTTTAGTTCATTTACATGTTTTCTTGATGTTTTTTAAAATTTGTCTTAATGTTTATTGTTTATTTAAACTTTGAGTTTATCTAAATGTTTATAGTTTATTTAAGCTTTGTTTTCAAGTTTATTTAATTATATATTAATATTTCAAGTTTTACTATATTCCAAGTTTATTTTATATTTATTTTCAAGTTTGTATTTGTGTATTTTTGAAATTATTTCAAGTTTGTGAAATAAACAAGTTTGTAAACTTGTTTCAAGTTTTACACAAGTTTATTTTTTGTATTAAATGGATTTATTTCCCCCATATTAAAACAAAGTTTATTTTTTTAAATGTTTGTTCGGAATATTTAAACAAAAACACATTATTATTATTGATCTACGTGTGTAATATTTTATTACATTTTTTCCATTATTTAAGTATCCATCACAAGTTATTTATTTTCATCTCCTAGCCATAATTTTCTTTCTTTTCATTAGTGCGCGGGTCATCTTCGAGAGAATGATTAGACGGGAATTAATGAGAAGGATGGTAAAAGGGAGGATTTTAAGGAAAGATTTTGAGTGAATTTAGAGGGTTTAAGAAGAAGAAGAGGAGGTAGAGTAATTTAAGCTGGGGGGAATTGCAAAGATGACCAATCATTAATACAAAATTAATTCTAAAAGAAAAGGTTAAATATGGGGGGATCTTTGTTTCAAAGAAAATAAAAGAGAAATAAACCCGAAGGATTTGATTTTTGTTTTTTTTTTAATTTTCTCCTCATTTTCACTATCCATCTTTTTTTATTTCCTCAAAGTTCGCGCATTAATTATTTCTTTGTTTATTCATTATTTTCCCAGCCAATTAATTTTCAAAAATTTAATTTTTTAGTTAATCACTTTTGTCTTTTTTCACCTACAAATCAAAGAATTAATTTAATTAAATGACGATAACAATTTTTATTACAAAAATTGTGTAAAATAGTTTCTCTTAATTAAATCTAAATCCTTTTATTTACGCGTACTTGTCAGCAATAAAAGCAAAATAAAATTTTACAATTTAATGAAAAAACGTATTTACGTATTTCTTCTAATTTAAACACACTGCTTTTTGTTGATTACAATCGATTAAATTATATTTAAACTTAAAAACTTTAAGTTTGCAAACTTTTTTTAGGTTTATTTAAGTTCATGAAATGTTTTCAAGTTTATTTATTTTATTCAAGTTTATTTTTTAATAATTCAAGTTTAAACTTAAATTATTCAAGTTAATAAACTTAAGGCTTTAGGTTAATAAACTTCGTTTAGTTTTTTCAAGTTCATGCTTAAATCACTTGTAGTAAACCTAATTATCATGCCTAAATAATTAGGTTTATTAAGTTTACTATCTTTTAAAATCGTGTCTCATGTTTCAATTTCAAGTTTTAGGTTTTAAAATCAAGTTTATTTTTCAGAGTATGTTTCAGATTTATTAATCCTTTAATTAAATTTATCTTATTCGCTTCAAGTTTATTTTTTATTTTTTGTTAAAGTTTACACAACTTTAAATTTCAAACTTCCTTTCTTCTTCTCTTTTATGCTTCAACTTACAATTTTGCAACAATTTTTTAAATTTTAAACTTTAAATTCCCCAATTTTTCGTTTCAACGCACACTTTTTTTGTGTTTTAGTTTATCCCTACTTAACTTTTTATTTTTCCCCTCTAAACCTAAAAATTCACCGACCTGTATATATTTACCCTTTGTGTTTAGCGGTTGCTCGTCCTTGAATTCCTCTACACACGGGTTTAACGACTGATGCGCACCCAAGATTTTCTTTTAACTAATAAATTAAATAATATGCCTAGGTTCTTCTTCTTTTCCGGTCTTTTTATTTTTATCTTTCAATTTTTTATTATTTTTTTCAATAGAAAATTTTTTTACTTAAAAAATATTTTCAAAGGAAAATTTATTTTAACTTAATTTGTAAAAGTTTCGTTTATTTTTAGTTAATTTTAAAATTTTTTGAATTAATTTTAAAAGCCTCAAGTTTATTTATTTTATTCAAGTTTATTTTTATATAATTCAAGTTTATTTAATTGTTTTAAGTTTACTCTCAAAGTTTTAAGTTTTTACTTTTATACGCTTCAGGTTTATTTCTAATTAATTTTAGAATCTTCAAGTTTATTTTATTTCATATTTAATTTATATGTGTTTGAAATTTATTTAAACGTTTTAAGTTTGCTCTCAAGCTTTAAGTTTTTATTTATATTTTTTGATTCAAGTTTATTTTTAACTTTATTTATTTCAAGTTTATTATAGCACTATATTTAAGCTTCATATTATTTATTTTGTGCCTTCATTATAAAAAAAGAAGAGAGAGCCTTCATTATTAAAATTTTTTCAATAATTTTCAAAAAAAAAATAATTTTCAATTTTACTTAAAACTTATTACTGATTTCTCTCTTTTTTTTATTCTCCTTTAAATCTTTCCTTTTCTAAATCCAATTCCATTTATTTTTTCTTCCCCCAAAAACCTCCAAACCATAAGCTGCGCACACAAATATTTTATTTATGCTATATTAAGTCCAGCACACGCATAAAAATAAATAAATAAAATAGCTGCAATTTGAGGTAAATTGTAACCGCGCTGGTTTTATGTCTTTTCTTATTAAAAAAATATTTTTTTATTTATTTCCTTTCTTTTGCGCATCTTCTGTTATGGTGGTCATTTCCTTTATTTTATTTAAATAATAAATTAAATGGAGAATATAACCACAAAATTGATTGCGCGATGTTTAATATATAAAAATATTTTTATTACAAAATAATGTGTCCGGCACTAGTTAGCCACACACACGCAGAAAAAAAATTTAAAAAAAAATTATTTTCGTCTTCAATCAATTTTCCCATCGATCAGTGATTTTGTGGTGTGGGCAAATATTTATATAACTTGACTAATATTTTTTCATTAATTTTTTATTAAAAGTTATTGGGTGTTTTACACATTTAATTAAATAACATTTTTAATTTAACTGAAACATTCACAATCTTAAAAAAATAAACTTGAAAAATACAATCTAATAATAATTCTTTAAGTTTACAAACTTAAATTAAAATAAACTTGAATTTATTTTTTAAATATTTCAAGTTTATTTATCGTTTGTAATCTCAATTTATTTACAATTTGCAATTTCAAGTTTATTTTCTCAAGTTTATTTTTTAAACTTTTTTATTAAGTTTACAAATTAGCCTTCTTTTCAAGTTTTTGATTTTTTTACAATTGTAAAATATCGATAAACACAAAATATTTTTAATTTGTTTTTACTTATTTTTCACGAATTCAAACAAATGTGCAAACTTAATAAAAAACATTGTGAATATTCATTCAGAAACTATAAAACTTTGTTTGACTAAAATATGTATTCTGGTTTTATCCACAAACTAGTTCTGATATTATAAACTAGTAATATTAAATATTAAATTTACAAACTTGAAATTAAATAAACTTGAATTTATTTCCATTTAATACTCCTTTCCAAGTTTATTTTTTATAGCATTTTTCAAGTTTATTTAGCGTTTGTAATCACAAGTTTATTTACAACAAGTTTCTTTACAAATTGTAATTTAAAGTTTATTTTCAAGTTTCTTTACGTGTTTTCTTTACAATCCGCAATTTGTTTTGTTACAATTTGTAAACTTAATTTTATTTTTTAACAAAACACACTTATGCTTATTCTATTACCTTAAAAATAAATTTCTATAAATATTTCTATCTCCAAATAATTTTTGAAAAATCTGTCACAGCTACCCTCCAACAACACAAATTCCTTCATTCCTCTCACCTTTAATAGTACACATTTTTTATCACAATTTTTTTATTTTTTTTTCGACTGGCGCGCGATAAAAGTTGCAACCCAAATATTTAATATTTATTATCTAATTAATCGTGAAAAATTTTTTTCTTTAATATTAAAAATAATCAGCAGTGAAAAAAATTTATAAGGTGTTGAATTTTATTAAAAAAAATATTTTTATAAAAAATGAAATGCATAATTTCAAAATAACCGAAAAATCGAAAGAGAAAGCAGAGAATAATGATTCAACTATTAAAATAAAAACTATTCACATAAATATTTTTTTCATTTTTTGATAACCACAAACAAACAGCTAACATAAATATTTATCTTTATGTATTTTATTTAAACAATGTTTGGGTATATTAAAAATAGCCACGTTTCTTTCAACAAACGTTAGGGTTGTAAAACATTCTGGTTTTATTTTTTTTCAACTTTATTTACAAAGTTTACAAACTTGAATAAAAAACTTAGCTTTAAATAAACGTGAATTTAAGCGAGCGAATTTATTAATATCAAGTTTGCAACTTAAGTTTTTTATTTTTTTCTTCTTAAGTTTATTTATTAAGTTTATGTTTGTAATCTTAATTTTCTTTTATAATTCACTGTTACAATCTCAAGTTTATTTATTATACTTAAGTTTGTGAATTAAGTTTAAGTTTATTTTATTTATTATTTATCAGCTTATTTATCTCAAGTTTGTAATTTTATTTTTTTTCTACTCTTATATTTTAATATTGCAATCTCAAGTTTATTTTCGCATTAATTAATTTTATTAAGTTTGTGATATTCTCAATGTTCCTTCAATAATCTACTAATTTAATAAATATTTAGTTGTTTATTATGAAATAATTTCTGTTGTCTCTAAGCCTGGCTCGATTTAACTCATATATGGAATAGATAATGTACGAGTCTAGTCAAGTAATATTTTTTAAATTAAATTAATAAGAAGGTTTTCTAAGAAAAATCATTCCTCCTCCTCCTCAAAACGACAGCAAAAACAACAACAATTAAATGGACACACTAATGGTCGAATAGGAAGTGGAAGACGAGTGCATGTTGTGGACAACAATATTTATTCTCAACAACATCCTAGTAAAATGGTTGTTGACCATACTTGTAGTAGTTCCCCTCAACAATGCGATTGCTGCCCCTATGGTTACCACATTGATTTGGGCTTTGTAAAATTTGCTGAAGATATTGCTGCGGGGAAGGAACAAATACAGGCATTTTAATCTTATTTTCACTAAAAATCAGAATTTTTGAAGAATTGGTCTAATGAGGAAAAGAAGCGGAATCGTCGTTTGTTGGCATCCCCCAGTTCTGACAAAACAATGCTGGACTTATCCGGTTCTGACATTGCAAATATTAGTTCCTCATACCCTGCTAATGATTCAATTCTTAGGTGAAATAATTTTAAAAAAATTTAAATATTTTTTCTTCAGTAGTACAAACTTCTCTCCTTACATGGAGGAAGAGGAATTGCCTGAATTATTGGAACAACAAACTCACCAACAATATCAACAACAACCACACTTTAATAATAATTCCAACACCTATTTTAACAATCAACAACAAAATGGCAACAACAAACACAATTTAACAAACCGCCAAGCATCCTCTAATTCTCAACAACAACAATTACAAAGCATTTTAAAGAAAAATGCTGATGTTTGGCAACAAAGAAATATTAGTAATTCGCAAACTCAAGTTTTAAGGAATATAAATCAACAGGTGTTTAAACATTTTTATAACTCGAGATTGTAAAACATATTGATTGTGAATTAAGTTTTAATTATTTTACAAATTGTGAATTAAAGTTTTATTTTTTTACAAATTGTAAAATTAAGGTTTTAGTATTTTAAAATTAACGATTGACATTTTACAATTATTAAAAACAGAGAACATATTGTTTTACAATCGTATTTTTAAAACATTTGTAAATCAACTTAAACATAAAAATGTGACAAACATTCTGCAAATTAAATTTTCAGTTTTCCTCCAAAGAAATGTTAGGACAACATCGCTCACCTAAACAACAACACCAAAGCCGTTTCTATGAAACTCACGTTCAGCAAAACAGACAACAACCTTTTTTTCTCTCGAAAATTGAAAATGCCCAATTTATTGATGAGGGAGAAAATAGTTCATCTCCAATAAATAATTTTAGTGCTATGGCACCGCTAAGAACTAGCACTCCTAAAGGTTAATAACTTGACTTACAAACCCCCAGTTCAAGCTTAAAGTATATAAAAAAAATTTTTTATTTTTAAGTTTACAAATTTCAAGTTTGTAAAAATACAAACATTTCTTATTGTAGATTACAAGCTTAAAATTACAAAACTTATTTCAGCCTTAAATAAATCAACTTGTTTTTCAAGTTTACGATTTGCAAACTTGTTTTTTTCAAGTTTGTAAAATACAAACTTATTTCATGTTGTAAATTGCAAACTTAAAATTACAAAACCTATTTCAACTTAAAAATAAATAAACATTTTTAAGTTTACAATACTAAATTAATAATTACCTCCTTTTTAAGCAAATTTAGAAACACAATATCGTCTTCCACTACATATAGCTACAAGTGCATTTGATGCCGATGGCTATGGAGGTGCAACATCTTCAGCCCCGTCTTCTCCCGCCTCATCCTTTCAACACCTACCCGCTTATCAAGCAACTATAGCTCATGATTTGGCTCAATTAAAAAAGACACCTTCGAGAGGGGGAGCAGTAATACTCACAAAAACGTAGCTAAATTCAAATTCTCTTCAAAATTAATTTTTACATTAATTTTTAGACAGCCTTACACATCTATTGCCTCATTGTCAAGCTCTGCCCGCGGTGCTTTCAACACCAACATAAATCGCCAACAACATGTTATATCACCAGAACCAAGAATGCTAATACGAAATCATCAAATTAATGGCAGCCGTCAACTAGCTAACGATACTATGCTTCGTTCCTCAAACTTACAAAGTCGGGCATATTTCCATCAAAACATTGGTGGGGGTGTTGCTCCTTCCCAAAATGATTCTGGTAAGTTTTCAAGTTTTATTTATTTATTGTAAGAACAATTGTAAAACAAGTTTTAAGTCGTTAATTTTATAAAACTTGAAATTCATTTTGTTTGTATATTTAAGTTTGCAAACTTTGTACGTATAAACAAACAAGTTGGAAAAATAAGGAAAACTTGAAAATACAAAAAAGTTGGTTAGAAGTTGGAAAACTTGTAAAACTAACCTATTTACAGTTGTAAAACAAGTTCTGTTTTATCTTTTTTCAAGTTTATTTATTGTAATTATTGCCTGTTTATTATTTTAAAATTTATTTATTATATTTAAGTTTGTAATCATAAGTTTTCTACTCTAATCTTTTAATAGTGCAATTCAAGTTGTAATATTAATTTACTAAATTCTTAATTGTAAAACCTGTTTATTTTACAATTATTCTTAAAATATAACTTTATTAATATTTTCAATAATATTAAGCTGCAACACGTTTAATACCTTATCGTTCCCGTGGAGGTACAACTCCCTCATTCTCTCAGCAGCAAAATGGTAGTTTATCTCATTTGACTCACGGAGGTGGTAGCGTAGCTGGATCAACATTAGAACTCACCGAATTTGCAAGTGTTCGCCGTCGACGTTTAGAAGCTGATATTGGAGGAGCACGTTCTCCAGTAATGCCATCCGCGCATTTGGTTCGATCTGTTTCACCGCCAATGGTTTGAAGAAGAGACAAATTTTTTATCAAACTAATGTTTCATCCTTCAATTTAAAGCATTTTCCCGCGTCGAAAACAACTCCAATTGGCGGCAATATTCAATCAAACTCTTTTTCCTATTCGTCTGTTAATAATTTGGCTACAGCTTCTCCATCTTCCCAACTATTAATGAGGTTCAAAAAAATTTTTTAATTAAAAAAATTTGTCAAAAAAATAATTTTAGAAATTACTCAAATCCATTATCAACCAACTACAATAAAATTATTGAAGAAACAACTGACAACAACATTCAAGACAACCAACAAAAACCTTCAGTTTCTTCAAAACATACTCATCTGGAGGAAAATGAACTCGACGAAGCAATTCCCAAAACATCAATAAATAAAATAAATAAACCCATCAACAAAACAAACAAAACAACATATAATTCTATTAGTGCAGATTTTGTAAAACAAAAGAACAACAACAACATTCAAACAAAACAAGTTTCTTTTATGAGAAACTTTGGGACTCAAACAATGTTTGCAACAAAACAGCCTGTTTTAAAGGTATAGTGTTTATATGTAAACATGTTTGTTGTGTTTTTTGTGATCTTATAAAACAAGTTGGAAATGTTGTTTTTAGAAAAACAAGTTTACAACTTGTTTAGCTGCCTTGAAACTTGTTCTAAAAACAAAGCTGAATACTAGATGTTTGTAAAACAGGATTATTTAATTAAAACTTGTTTGTATTTTTATGAGTTGTAAACACTCATAAACAAGTTATAAAAGTATGTTTTAAACAAGTTGTAAATGTTTCTTAAAGATAAACTCTTAAGAATAGAACTTTGTAAAGTTGTAAAAACAAGTTGTAAACAACACGTCGTAATATGACTTGAACAAGTTGTAAACTTGTTTGTAAAAACAAACACTTTAAAAAACAATTTGTAAAACAAGTTTTAATTTTAGGATGTTGGAGTTGCAACTGATTCTAAAACTAATTTACCAAAGAAAATTCGTCTTAAAGAAGCTAGCACCTCCCCAGAGCCTATCATTCCACCAACCTCTAAATTTAAAGAATTGCCATTTTCATCATTTACTAAATTCAATTCTATTGGAGTAGATACAACAGAAATAGAAGAACTTGAAGAAGAAATTAAAAATTCCTTTAAAAAGCCTCCCCCACAACCTCCTCCTAAACCTTCAAGGCCCGATTTAGAGGAAGAATTGAGAAGACGTCGACAGGCTGAAAGATTAGCATCTTTGGTAACCGAGTTTCAAGTGAGAGAAGATAATGTTTAGGCTAAAAATAAAATTTTAATTTTAAAGTATTGCTTGGGGCACGAACCCGAACACCTTCCCTGTCAAGAACCTCCTCTATTTGATAAAATACAAAGTTGGAATTATTTAATAATTTATTTAACTAATCTCAAACAATTTTTAGAAGTAGATAAAAGTGTGGAAACCATAAATTTACTCATCCCAACAATTAGCAAAACTGCTGCAACCACTAGTACAACAGACCTAACTTTTTCCATTAATGTTGGTGTGGGAACATTGCAACCTGAAATGGTTGGAAAATCAATGGAAACAGAAACAATCAGAAAATTGTAAAAACATTTTTAAACATGAAGATTAAAACAAGGAAATTAAAAATTGAACAAAACATTGAAAATCAAACTTGAATCAAAACATTGAACTTTAAACTTTAATTAAAATTTGAAATAAACTTTATTTTTACAATTTAGACAAATTGGTGTACAAACAGAAAAAGACGAAATTGGACTGAATGAAATTGGAAGCCAAACTGAAACAGATTGGTTGGAAAGAGAAATTGATATTAAATTGGCTGAAGCTGAAGCAGAAAGGTGGGGATTTAATTTTGTAACACAAATTGCAACAAACTTGAATTGTAAAATAATTTATGCTGGGGAAAGATGAGTTCACAAACTTAAAAATAAAACATATTACAATAGAATTGAAATTGGCTGGAAAAAGAAAGTTAAGCTAGTACTTGCAAACAATTATAATGACATAAACATACTTGAAATATAAAATAAACTTAAAAACACAAACTTGAACATAAATAAAAAATAAACAAACTGAAAAACAAACTCGAAAACGCAAACTTAAAAATAAATGTTTGAAAAAACGCAAACTTGAAATAAACATAAACTTTAAAACATAAAACTTAAACTCAAAAACATTTTTTCTTTAGAAAAGAAAAACGTAAGCGTTTAAGTATTGAGCGCAGTACAGAAACAGATGACGAAGAATCCCCTGACCAATTCATTATGATAACTTGTAATAAATGTGAACAACGTTCTTCAATTGCTACAGACGAAGTTTTTGAGAAAATTGTTGATGAAACAATTTTACAAGTTAGCGATGTTGTTCAGCAACAAAACAACAAACAACAATTATTTTCAGAACATTCTTCTGGAGAAATTTTGGAAGTTTTACAAGAAGAGCCCGAACTTGCATTAACTGCTAGCAGTAGAAATGAAGGGAATGATAGGGGAAATGAAAGAAGAAGCAAATTTATTAATACAAGCATTCCAAACTTTGAGGAAGTTGATATTGAAAGGGAGAAACGAAGCTTTTCTGAGCCTGTTAGTGTTGTTGTACAAGAGCTTAAAGATCCAATTTCTGCTGTTTTTGAAGATATTCTTCCTTTAACTATCCCTGTAGTTCATTCCTTGCATCGAAACTGCAATGAGCTTTTTAGTGTGGACATGACTGATTTTGTTTCGATTTTCACTAAAGATGAAAATAAAGAGGACAATAAATTTGTTGAATTAATACCAAAAATTGAGGAAACTAAAACATTCAAATATTATCTAAAAGCAATTGGAAGCAAAACAAAATTATTGTCAAAATCAAGTGAATTTCCAAACATTTCATTGTTGAATGAAGATATAGTGTATTTAAATAAGAGGGAGAAAACACAAGATGTACAACAAAAACATTTAGAACAAAAACATTCTGCAGCTTCTGAACAACATTTAAATGGGGAAAAACATTTAGAAAAACAATTACACGAACATGTGAATCAAGAAAAACAAAAACAAATAATTTCAGAAGTGTCTCTACAACATTTACAACATCAGAAAAAACATTCTGAACAAAAACAACTAGAAAACATCCAGTGTTTAGAACAACCTTTACACGAACATTTAAATTCTGGACAACAAAATGTTAAACAAACAAATTTAGAAAGGTCTCAACAACATTTAGAACAAGAAAAACATTCTGAAAAACATTCTGAACATTTCCAGTTAACTCAAGAAAAACATATAGAAAACACCCAACATTTACAACAAAAACAATCTGAACAAACAAATCAACAACAAATTCAAAAACATGTTGTTTCTTCTTCTCCAATGAGTTCTGATGAGGGATTAGCAGAAGAAGAAGAAGAAATGTTTGACGAGTTTGGAGGACAAGAAATTGATTTACAATTACCGTTGGATATTGATGCTGATAGATTTTCTATTGACACGGATGTTCAGACTGTAATTTATGTAGAACAAGATGGAGGAGGAATCTCTGCTTACCCCCAAACACGTTCCAGTTCTTCTGCTTCAACGAAAACACCAAACACAGGGGATAATTCAACTACAAATACTGCAAATATTGCAGCAGCTGCAGGTAAAAATTAAACAATTTTTTGCTTTGAATTTTAATTTTATTTAGCAGCAGCAGCTGCAACAGCACGTACTGATGCATTGCGTAAGCTATTAACGGAACCACCCCGTAATAGCGCTGCAACTTCATCATTTTTCCAACGTGCAGCAGATTCTAATCGTTCATATAGGTATTGCATGTTTTTTTTTACTTTTACAATTTGTAAAAATAATTCAACTTATTATTTTACAAATTGTAAATTTAAATTGAACTTGTAAGTTGGATTGTAATTTTAATTAAAGTTATTTTACAATTTGTAATTTTTTCAATTTATGAACCTAAAAACTTATAAGTTTACAAATTGTAAACTTTTAATCTAAGTTTATGTTTGTTTTGAAGTTTAAATAAGGATTCCTTTACAAATTGTAATTCTTTCAACTTATTTACAATGTGTAAAAAGCTGTAAGTTGGATTTATTAATGCCCTATATCTGGGCCCAAACTTGTTCAATCACGTTGATTTTGGTGTCATTCGAATAACATACATATATATTTTGTCCCTATTCATAACATTTTAGAACATTTTTATGTGTGGTCACATAACAGGAAATTACCTTAAAAATAATAAACTTCAATTTATTTACATTTTGTAAAACTAGTTTTTTACAATTCTACAGTTTGTAAGCATAAATTAGGATTGAAATTGTAAAAACTTTCTTTTCTATTTTATAGAACAGACAAAAGTCGTGCCCAACAATTACAATTAGAATATATTGCTGATAGACACAAATCAACAGATGCCCATAATATTTGTTCAGAGCCGTCAACACCAACAACATCACAAACAGTTTTAGGGGAACAAGAGACTACTAGGCAATTAAAAATTAAATTTTTTTAAAATTTTTCTTTGATTTTTTTAAGAAAAGCCTTAAAAGAAACTATAAATCTAAAGAAAAATGTTGTTTCTTCTTCTTCATCCACCCCTTCAACTTCAACAACATCTCCCCCAGACCCAATTCCTGCAAGAATTCCACGTCCAAAAATTGCTCGTTATTCTCCAAATGTAGCACATGCAGAAACGCCTGATGAGGAGGCTGAGGCTGCAGATAGACTAACACCTTTAAGATCTGAAATGCGTTCGCTTTCATCTGGAGGTTGGGGAGGAGGGTCTTCTAGTCCGAGGTGACTAATATTTTATAGATATTAAATAGAGACCAGACTAGGAGGGTCGTACGACAATTGAGGTCTAGATCTCTAAAAATCTCGAACCAGCTAACTAAAATTTTTGTTCGATATCTCATTTTAGTGTACTGTCTAATAAAATATTTTGTCTCTCCAATAGTAGGGCAACTTCTATTTTTGAGTCAGATTCTAATAGAAGGACATTTCTTTCTGGTAGTTATTGTTAGGTTTTTCGATCACCTTGTTAGTAAATGCTCTAGAGATTGACTGAGCTACCGAGCACTGCTTTCACCTTCTCTTTAAATAGACCATTAAACCCCCCACCTAAGTGATCTAGTAACTCGGATCTCCATTCCTTTCCTTACAATTTTTATTTCTTCAGGATGTCCCAAAGGTCACTGATATTTCGCACACATGTAGGCGATACTCTTGAAGAGGAAGACGATGAATATTTGGATAATAATTTGGTTTTGGACAGTGATAGATTGAAACAACACAACAGGCATCATTTACCTATTTTATCAGCAGATAATATTGTTGATGAAGATGTTTCTCCCTCCTCTCCTTCTTCCTCTTCTAATTCTGATGGGGGAAGGTTGGGAAGAATTTCGACTAAAAAAATTATCAAAAATTCAATTTCAGAACCTACGAAATGAGTGAAGAAGAAAGCTCAGAATTTTTCGAACTAAGTGCCCCGTTACAAGACGCACTCGAAACAATTAACGACCACTTAATGCAAGAAGCAATGAAAACATCATTAAAAATGGGCGAGAAAAGTGAAAAACAACAACAAGAACAACAGCCAAAAAACAATCAACTTGAATGGGCTTATAAAGTGAGCATGTTTTTAAAATTTAATAAACATGTTCGAATGTGAGTGTTTTTAAGATAATAAACTTGTTTTGATAAACATTTTTGCAATTTAATAAACATGTTTAAATGAGAATGTTTTTCATCCAATAAAAACATGTTTAGAGAAACTTGTTTTAAAAAGAACTTTTTTTAAATGAACATGTTTTACAATTTAATAATTTACAATTTAATAAACTTGTTTAAATTCGAATGTTTTTATCCAAATAAAACATGGTTAACTAAAAAGTTTATTTTTTAAGTATGCACAACATGAATGGCTTAAGATGGCAACAAAAAAGAACACAAATGCCGAGGCTGTCGAACAATTTATCGATGCCCTCGAGTCTTACTCTACACAATTAATGGATACGGTAATGAGGAGTATTTGTTGACCAACATTTTTCTCCAATTTTTAGGTAATTAACATGACTGACCAAAACGGAAATACAGCTCTCCATTATGCTGTTTCCAATGAAAATTTTGATGTAATATCTGTCCTTCTTGACTCTAAAGTTTGTCGAATTGATCAAATGAACACTGCTGGCTATTCAACTTTAATGTTGGGCGCTTTATGTGAATTGAGGAATGAAACAGAATCTGCTATTATGCAAAGATTGTTTCATATGGGAAATGTTAATGCTAAAGCTGTTAAGGTGTCTTGATTCTCTTTCGATTTTTCAAAAAATTAAAAAGCTACGTCAATTTCAAGCAGTACAATTAGGAACATGGTCATGTTCCTAATTGTGTACTGCTTGAACATATGATTTTATTTTTCTTTTGATTTTTCGAGAAATAAACAAAAAATAATTACCTCAAGTTCAATCAGTACATGGCCATGTTCATCTACCTGTACTGCTTGAACATGTTACTTTAAAAATCCTTTTAATTTTGGAAATCTAAACAAATTTACCAATATATTTAAGCATGCTCAAACCGCCTTAATGTTAGCTGCTTCGCATGGACGTATTGAAGCAACAAATTTATTGCTCAAATGTGGGGCTGATGTTAACATTCAAGTAACAATTTCAAAAAATTATTGAAAATAAAATTAAAATATTTTAAGGATGTAGACGGTTCCACAGCATTAATGTGTGCTGCAGAACATGGACAAAAAGAAATTGTTAAAATTTTGTTAAAACAGCCAAATATAGATGCTTCACTTAATGACTGCGTAAATTTAAAACTTGAAACAAAATAAATTTAAAAAATTCTCTTCTTTAAGGACAACCAAACAGCACTTTCTATAGCTGTCGAGAATCATTATAGAGATATTGGCGTTTTAATTTATGCACACTTAAATTTTAGTAGATCAACTGAAGCTTCTACTTCTAATTCAAGTTCAACTTTAACAACACAAACTTGACGAGTTCTTAAAATATTTATAGAATTTTATTAATAAAGTTTATAATATATTTTTAAGTTTACAAACTTGAAAACTTGCCTTATATTTTGTTTGTTTTGATTCGTTTTCCTACTATAATTGTAAAAACATTTATATTTGCTTATGCCTTGTTTTGCCTTTCCCCAACTTTGTTTCAAACTTTATCTATGTTTTTCAACTTGTTTTATAACACAAACTTTTTTTTCCAACTTGTTTTTACAACATTTTTATTATTCCAACTTTTTACAAAACAAATAAACTAAACATTGCAAAACATCAAAGAAATATTTTATTTTATCCAAACATTTACTTATATTTTTATTGCATAATTTGAACAAAACATTATATAAATGTTTTATAAATAAATGTTTCAAGTTTCAATTATTATTATGTTTTACTAATTTTTATTCTTGTCAAGTTTCTTGACCTAAACATTCAAGAAAATAGTTTTCACAGCAGGAAGTTTTTCTCTCCCAAAATTACCCAGTTAATTGAATGTCTGTGATCAATTTACCAACAAACCTTCCTTTAAATATGTTGCATTCCCAATTATTTATTAGCAATATACACTTTAATTTCAACAAAAAATCAAAAAAATATTTTCTATTAACTATTCAACTACCTAAAAATATTCTTTTTTTTTGTTTTTACAACCTATAATCGGGCAATTTGAATAAGAATGAAAAAATCTACACCCCTCCAAGTAAAAAATAAAAAAAAATTTTTTCCTTTCACTTTTATTTATTCTTAAAATATTAGCCAGCATTCGCACGCACTTAACCTTTCTTTTACCTTCTAAAAAAATAAAATAACGATCAGAGCCTATTCAAATTCAAATTTTGTTAGAAGCTTTGAATACATAAAAATGTCAGAAATAAACCTTTTGTTTTTATAATATACAACTTGAATATAAAAACATAAATATAAACATATCAGAATATTAAAAACATTAAGTTAAGCATAAATATATTCAAAAACATTGTTTTAAGTACTTAAGTTTATTAATCAAAAAGAATTAAAGCACCTTAAAACCAAGTTCGAAATCATAAAAACATTAATAATGTTTTGAACAACATGTTTTTGAGATTTTTCCTGCCTTTCTAGTTGTAAAACTTGTTTGTGAAACAAGTTTGTTTATTAATTTTTTAAACTTGTTTCTTAAACAAGTTTATATATTTACAATGTTTTCCAACTTGTTTCACAACTTACTTCCCTTGTTTGTTTTTATTTTACAAATGTTTGTAAAACATCTCCTCTTCCTCTTCCTCTTCATAATTCTTTATTTTTAAATGAAAACTAGTGAAAACATCAATTTAAAATTACAATTTAATATTATTTTATTTTCCCTCAATATTCCTCTCCTATTTTTTAAACCAACTTCCTTTTAAAACCTCCATTTAAGGACTAAAAAAACATTTTTTAGTTTTTTGTCCTTTCCCATACAAAATTGAGAGAAGTAAAAAAACTAAGGATGCTTTACTGCTGTGAGCTCATTTTTGTTTGTAAAACGATTTACCTTTTTTCTACTTTTATTTTCCCTCACTTAGTAAAAACTACATCCGTGACGACCATCTCTATACCCATCAATCCATCAATCTATTTCTTTCTATAATTGCCCATTATATTCCTGAATTTACTAAAAATCGCCTCAATGCCATTTAAGCAAAAACTAACAATAATAAATGACTTTAAACACAAGTTCAGGCAGTACAAGTAGCTGAACACGTACATGTACTGCTTGAACTAGTTATTTATTTACTTTTTTAATGTGCAGACTCTTTAAAAAATACATATTTTTAAATGTCTCTACTTGTTCATCTACTTGTACTGCTTGAATTTCTTGTTTATTCCCATTTAAAATCCAGACTCTTTAGACACATGTTCAGGCAGTACAGATCCGATTGAACACGCTTTCTGGATCAACAAGTTCAAGCAGTACAAAACACATTTCTTGTACTGCTTGAACTCTGTGTGTACATAAATATTTTTATTTAGGTAAGTATTTTTTATTCATGTTTTAACTCTTTTTTACCAATAATTCTCTCAATTTATTATTCTTAAATATTCTAAAAATGTCAAAACCTTTTTTAGATTACTTAAAAAGAGTCTCGGGTTGTGCAGCGTCCTATCCCCTACATCTTCACATCCACAAAATTAAAAAAAATTTTTAAATTCAATAAATTCTTTTTTTAATGATAAACCTTTCATGCATAGTCATACTTTTCCTCACATTTTTTTCACTTTTCTTACCTTTTCACTATTCACTCACATCATTTTTACATCTCTTACTGTATTTTTGGACTGACTGATTTTGAAGCATTTTTACACTTTTTTAATAAAAAGGAAATTATTTTTTTACCCAGAATATCATTAAATTTTTTTTTATTAATTCATTTAAACATTTTCACAACTTTAACCAGTAACTGACCACAATTTCAACTGTAAACATGTCCATCGACAGTCCATACTCGAATTTAAAATTCTGATTATTAACTTATAGGTTGTTTTAAGGTTGTTTTGATATTTTTAATAATATATAATCTTCGATAATCACTTTAATATACAGAAAATTTTTAAAGGTAAACCTCAGTTTAATATATGTTTTTAAATAGGGTGTTCATCAACTTGGCAAGAAAGTTGTGTCTAAGCAATAACTTCTATTTAAGATACAGGGTATTTTATAGTAAGGTTCGATTGTATTATAATCAACAAGTTCAAGCAGTACACCCTGTAGATGAACAACTCCAAGTACTGCTTGAACTTGTGTTCTTTGTAATTTACATCCTGGACATTTAAACATCTGATCCTACCATTCTCTAGTTTATATAAGCATTTTGAGGGTAAATATAAATTTTTAAGAAAAAATTTGTGTAAATCGTGAAGAAGAAACCCCCAACATTTTTAAAGGACATTTTCTGTACTACAGTGCTACTTGGTGTCATCATAAATAAATAAAAATGTTTGTTGTTTGCTATAAAAATAAATAAACTTTTTTAAAATTAGCTCTTCCTTCTAATAGCAATTAAATTTATTTATACATATATATTCGCATTTACTACTATTACATACTTTTTTTATTGTTGACTTAAAGGATTGAATTTTTTGTTCGTTGGGTGGTTTAAAAGGGGGAGATGTTTGCGCGAATAATGTTGTTGTTCTCTCTTCCCTTTTATTCTACAGTCTGTTACATTAGTATAAACTCACCCTAATTTTTTCTGATTTTCCCACTTTTTGAAGTCAGAACGTTCTTAAATTTGGCTCAAATATGTAATAAACATTGATATTAAGAATAGCATAAGTAGATTAGAGTTTGCGAAAAGAAAAAATTTTTTATGATTTTTTAAATGAATATTGTCAATTTTGGACTGTTACATTAGTATAAACTCAGGATTTTTTCTTTACTATAAGTGATCCAAAAATTCTAGAAAAATTCTTGTGAACATTTCCATCGATATCGAGTAGAAATGTAAAAAGAACGAAATCTATAAATGCCTTCTTCATTGAGATCTCAAACCCCCTAAAATCAACGGAAAACGGGATTACAGTACTTTAAAAAATATTTTAACCACCTTAGAGCTTATAGAAAAATTTTATTTTCAGACAGACAGAAAGAGCACAAAATTTGCTACAAAATACACTTGGTCCCATCCTTGAGAAAAATCTTACCATTGAGGACTTATCGGTTAAATTTAAAAATTAGAAATAATGACAATTTATGGGGTAATTTGAGAGAATCTATGTATCTGCTCCTTTAACAGATAGCTCCTCAATGGTAAGATTTTTCTCAAGGATGGGACCAAGTGTATTCTGTAGCAAATTTTGTGCTCTTTCTGTCTGTCTGAAAATAAAATTTATATATAAGCTCTAAGGTGGTTAAAATATTTTTTAAAGTACTGTAATCCCGTTTTCCGTTGATTTTAGGGGGTTTGAGATCTCAATGAAGAAGGCATTTATAGATTTCGTTCTTTTTACATTTCTACTCGATATCGATGGAAATGTTCACAAGAATTTTTCTAGAATTTTTGGATCACTTATAGTAAAGAAAAAATCCTGAGTTTATACTAATGTAACAGTCCAAAATTGACAATATTCATTTAAAAAATCATAAAAAATTTTTTCTTTTCGCAAACTCTAATCTACTTATGCTATTCTTAATATCAATGTTTATTACATATTTGAGCCAAATTTAAGAACGTTCTGACTTCAAAAAGTGGGAAAATCAGAAAAAATTAGGGTGAGTTTATACTAATGTAACAGACTGTATTAAATTTATACCTTCAATAAATTTTTGAGGGAAAATTGTTTAAGGTATATGCATTAATCCAGGATCACTCTAGTTAAATATACTCGTAGAGTTCAAGCAGTACATGTAGATGAACATGTTTTCATATACTGCTTGAAATTGAGTTTCTTTTTGATTTTCCCCTTGGAGTTGTCCAGTCATTCAATAGACAGAAAGTAGTTCAAACAGTACATCTTGTAGATGAACAAGTGTATATACGGCGCGCCGAAATTTGCGGATTTTAATTTGCGGACCCGAACTTTGCGGACCCGAATTTTGCGGACCCGAACTATGCGGACCCGAATTTTGCGGATCTGAGATTTGCGGACCAAATTTGCGGACCGACAATAGAGTCTACTGAACCTCGGAAATTGCAAAAATTTTAGCCTGCGGCGTTAATTAGGATGAATTCAGGCATCATGACCTTATGAAATGGCCCTATAAATGATTTCTTCAAGGAATTTTCTCGATTATTTAAATTATGAAATAATTTTAAGATAAAAAATTGATAAAAATTTTGAAAAATCAAGAAAAAATCTTGATCTGATACTGATCATGGTAAACTCTGCCGGGTCATCGAAAAATAAAATTTTTAATTTTTACTTTTTACTCAAGTGTCGGTCCTAAAATATTGGTTCCGCAAAAATCAGGTCCGCAAACTTCGTGTCCGCAACCTTCGGGTCCGCAAATTTCGGGTCCGCAAAGTTCGGGTCCGCAAAATTCGGGTCCGCAAAGTTCGCGCCACGGTATATACTGCTTGAACTTCTTTTTCTATTTAATTTTATGTTTAGAAATGTCTACTCACTTTAATAGTGAGAAAAAAGTACAGAGGCATTACATCCTGTAGATGAGCATCAACTTTACTACATTTAGACATGTCCCATTACTTCCGGTTAGTCCAACGTTAGCCCAGTTTCGAAATCTAATTGTTAAACCGACTACAGTACCCCCAATTTCTCATTTCCTGGTACAATCACAACTCCCCTCAAACACCATTCCTTTAAAGAGAATTATTTCTAAAAAAGAATCACTCACTCTTTTCATGCCATTCTAAATAAAAGAATGAATACATACAATGAAATAGTAGCAGTCAAAGGAAGAAAAAAGTTTTTATAAAAATACAAAAATGTGAAAGAGATGAGAGAGTTTTAGTTAAAAGGTGGTTAAAAAAGGTGAATAATGGGTGGCGCATTAAAAAGGAATTTTTAGAGGTAATAGAAAAAACGGAAGAAGCAACGATCCGGAAAGTACAAAAGAGAGGGAAGAAGAAAAGTAAAGAGAGACGAAAAAAAGTTTAAGAATAAGTTGAAAAAAAGTTGGGGGAGAAAAGTTGGAAAAGTTTTTACAATTTTACAATTCTTGAAAAGGCTTATTTATTTATTTTTAACTGCTTCTCTCTTCTTTTTATTCATTGCCCCCATTTGTTCATGTTTTTCTTTTATTTTTTGTTTGCTTCACTTGTTTAGATGTTTGTGTGTTTTTGGTGAGAGAAGCTCCTCATTTTTAGCCTTTTTTTCCTTCTTTAGCAATACAAGCATTTTTTCTTCTTTATTTTTTCTAAATTCTCTCAATAAATTCCTCATAAAATTTTTTTATTTTATTTATTATTTAGTTACGTATAAACAAACCACGCCTTTCCAAAGCAAATAGTAGCTAAGCACTTTATAATTGTCAGGACGTTCTGGCGCAGTAAGCATTTAGGCGCGCTTAATTATAGAATTATCAAATGAAAGCCTATACAATCAACATTTTCTACAAATGTCCTCAATACTTTTATCCAACTCTTCTGAAAATTTCAGAATTTTTGGTTTACTATTTCGCAAGTTATGAACGAAAATGTATGAATTTTCTGTATATCTATCGATATTTTAGACCATAACTTTTGTACTAAACCAGAAATTCTCAAATTTTCAGAGGACTTAGATAACACGAAAAAGAATATTTCTGCAAAATTTCACCTTCCTAGATAAACCCTAGACAAAATTACACCCCTCCGCGCCCCAGCGTTTCTACGGCCAAATACCCCTTTTCCAAACACTTTTCATTATTCAGTAGCCAATAAAACAAAATTCCTCCTCCTTTTTTCCTTTTATTATTTTTCCTCTTTTTTTACTCACTTATTCACTCACTCACACACAATAACTTTAATAAAAAAGAGTTTTTAAACTCCACCCAATTTTCTATACTTTTTTCTTTAAAAGAACCGCCCTCTTTTCTCACTCGTTCACTCATTCATCATTTTTTGGTTTATCTTAAAGGAGCTTCTTTTTTCGTTAAAAGAGGAGCTTATTAAAACCTTTTTTCTTTTATTTTTATCAAATTTTTGTTTTTCGATTTCGTAGGGTGAATAGTCGGTTAGTTGTCTTTACGGATAAATGTCCCATTTCCTTTGTTAATATTTCCTTTTGTTTAAAAACAGGCGAATTTTTGTTCATTTAAATTGTAAACTTAATATTTACAATTTGTAAAACAGGTGGAATTAAATTAATAACAAATAGGCGGATTTAAATATATAACAGACAGATTGATTCACAAATTGTAAAACAGGCGGATTTTGATTAAACAGGCGGAATTAAATTTATTTAAATAAAATTGGATTTATTTACTATGAAGCAGGCGTATTTTAATAGTTGTTAATTCTATTTTAATTTTTTTACAATTATTAGCTAATTAATTTTAATTAGTCTACCAACTTTAATATTTTATTTTAATTTTCTTTTTATTAAATTATTAAAAACCTTCCATTCCTTTTAATTATCTTTTTAATAAAACTTTTATTTTTCTCATTTGCCCTATTAATTTTTTAAAGCAATTTATTTTAAAATTGACATCATCTAAATATTATTTAATTAATTTTAATTTAAAAATCATTTTTCTTCTTTTTTATTTTTCTGCGCATGTTTAATTTTTTTAGAAATTAATAAAATATTAAAAAAGGTTATTTTCTTAACCTTTTCAAAACACACATTCCTCTAAAACTTGAATTTTTATTTGTTTAGAAAACATAATAAATTGTCTTAATTTGTACTTTATTAATATATATAAATCTATTTAATTTGTGATTACAATTCAAGTTGTACTCAAATTTTTCAAGTTTACAATTCAAACTTATAATTAAATTACAACTTTATTTAAACTTAAAAACTTGTTTTACAATCCAAATTTACAGGATGTTTTTGTTTTTAAATTTACAATCCTACAATTTAAAAAATAAAACTTTTTTGTTTTCTGTCTATTGAAAAAATGGCTTACAACAAAACAAGTTTAGATTTTTAAAATGTAAATTTAAAAACAAAAACATGTTGTAAATTTGTATGTAAAACAAGTTTTTAAGTTTAAATTTCTCATTTTTAAAATTAGCCTTTTAAGTAAAAAAGTTTATTTTACAACTATTAATTTCTAAAAAATAAACTTGAAACACTTAAAATTACAAATTCTAATTATTTTAATATACCTATTTGTACTTTTACGAATAATTTTTAGTCTTTGCACTTTTATATCATGTCAATCAAAGCCAATTTCCTTTCCTTTTTTT
The DNA here is from genome assembly GCA_036172955.1 of Meloidogyne arenaria. Lineage (NCBI taxonomy): Eukaryota > Metazoa > Nematoda > Chromadorea > Rhabditida > Meloidogynidae > Meloidogyne > Meloidogyne arenaria. The sequence continues at coordinate 2,842,788 of JARQAB010000015.1, read as the reverse complement.
AATTTAATTTTTAATTTATCTCTCAATCAAAAATAAACAAAAAAAAGCATCTCATCATTACATTCTCGAACAATTAAAAAAATTTTAAAAAATAAACGCTAAATCTAGTTTTGTGTTTTGATGGTAAAAAGTGATGTGATTATTATCTATTTTATTTTATTTATTTTTTAAATTAAAATTATTTGAATATTTAAAATTAAAGATTTTACAAAATACATCTTCTTTACAATTTATAATTCCAACCTCCTTTATTTAAAATTAAAAACTTTTTTTACAATTGTAAGGTTACCACTTGTTTTCAAATTGTAAATTACAGCCTATTTTACAATTTAAAAATTACAACATGTTTTACAATCAAGTTTACAACTTTAACATGTAATCTAAAGAGTAAATTAAATAATTAAATTAAATACAAATAAATTAATTTAATCCCTTACACATCCGATACCCATTTATTTTAGCTAAAATGCCTGAGGCTATTAATTTATTTTTTAAAAAAGGAACACTTATCGCAACAAAACAAACATTCTCTCCTCTTTTCTACTAACTAATCAACTCTTCGCGCAAACAATTCTCTTAAATATTAATCATTTTTTGTTCACAGTTTCTATAATATATTTATCATAATAAATTATATTTAAGAAGACAATCTGTGTCTAAAATATAATTAAAGACTTGTTTTATATATATGTTCGTTTAAATATTTTTTGTAAACTCTGCTATAAGTTATTATAGGGAAGGGAGAAACATAAAAATATTTAGGTATTTTAATCCGCCTGCTTCTTAATTAATTTAATTAAATTAGCCTGCTTCATATTTTATTAAGTTTGTATGTTTCTAATTAAATCCGCCTATTTTTATCCTAAACTACAAAGGTGCTTTTACATTTAAAAATACCTACATAATTTATATATAAATCCGCCTGCTTCAAGTTTATTTAAATACTAATATTTCTAATAAAACCTGCCTACTTTTCTACAAATTGTAAAAACAAGTTTTAATATGATATTTGAAAACTAAGGTTGTAAAACTTAAAAGCTTGCCAAGTTTTAAAGTTAGGTAATTTCTTTAATATTAAAATCTGCCTGTTTTACAAATTGTAAAACTCCCATTTTTCTTTGATTTGTAAAACATTAAAACTTGACAAGTTTTAATAATCAATGACTTCAAGTTTTATTTTCTACAATTGTAATTACAATTATTTATTAAATTTTATTTCCATTCATTTCTTTTAAATAAAAAAGTATTATCTCCTCTTCCTTTTCAATTTAACACTTTTTTGTTGATTTTCTTTGGTCTTTTATTTAAGTTATTTTTTTTCATTTTCTTATTTGCTTATTTTCTTTTAATTCTTTTCCGTTTTCAATTTATATAAAATGCAATCACATTTTTTCTTTATATTTTACAGTTATTTTTATTTTTTTTAAAAATTAGTACTTTTTTGACGTTTTATTGAAAGAAATTAAAAATTCTTAGCCTAACACAATTTTAATTTTTTGGGGGTTAACTACTATCGTCAAAAAATTTTTCTCTTGCGGTTGTAAAGTTATAAATATGTAGTTTTGTTTAATTTGTATAGTGCAATTAAAATCCGCCTGCTTCAAAAAATTAGTTGAATAAACTTTAATTTTTTTATGTTTGCAAATTGTAATTTAGTTATATTTATTTAACATCATGTAGTATAATTAATTAAATTTCAATATTCACAATACTTTAATTTCCCAAGTTTATTTTTTAAGTTTTACAAATTGTAATTTTTTTCCAACTTGTTCGTTTCGTTACGTTTTACAATATTTATTTTATCTAAATTCAGCCTGTTTCAAGTTTAATTTCTTCAAGTTTATTTTTTCTTGCTTCAAGTTTTAATGATAAATTGCTTAAATTAATTAATATTACTCTTAAAAAATAAAATATTAACATACAAATATTTATCAAAATTCTTTTTTTTTCTTAAAATTTTTTTTCTTTATTTCTAATTATTTTTTATCTTCTTCCCCCTCAATAGATATAACTTAAAAAATAATAAATTTTCTGTCATTAATTATCCAACAAAATATATTTTCTCAATTTGTTTTTTTTGCTTCCAACCCTTCTATTCTCTTAAAAAATACTTTTTTAGTCCCCCACTAAATTATTTTTTGGACTGACAAGAAAATTAATGAGAGAAGGAAAGTTTTCATTTTCTCGATCAAGTTTTGTCAGTTAATTAAAATTATTTTTTAATTTCTTTTTTGAGAAAAGTGTATATAAATTCTACTAAAAAATTTTTAAAAATTTTAAAGAAAATATTTTTGTTTAGTTTAGTCACCTATATGAAGACTTTAAATGCTGCATATTTTTCTTTTTTTATTTATAAACTTTACTAAAAAAGCTAATTCTTTAATTAGTCAGTCATTATGCAACAACAAAACTCTTAACCTTTCCCTCTTACATTCCTGCTAGTCATTTAAATATAGTCTATTTTTAGAGCATTAATTAGCTGGTAAAATTACAAATTGTAAAGTTTATTATAAATTGTAATTTTTACATCAACTTCTTTTACGGTCGTTTCTGTACTATTTTACAAATTGTACTTCTATAAATTACATTTTTAATCCGCCTGCTTCATTTTATTTGAAAAAAAAAGTTGCATTTGTAATATTTTACAAATTGTAATTTTTAATTCCGCCTGCTTCACCTTATTAAAAAAGGTTGCAATATACATAAATAAGCTAGTTTTATATTTCTAATTAATAAATCCGCCTGTTTCATTTTATTAGAAAAAAGTTGCAATTGCAATATTTTATTACAAATTGTAATTTTATTTGTAAAAATCCGCCTGCTTCAGCCTATTAAAAAAGGTTGCAATATACATAAATAAGCTTGTTTTATATTAGTAATTAAATCCGCCTGTTCTCTCCTTTACTAAATAATTCTTTAATAAAACCTTGTTAATAGTAATAAAGTCATTTACTTGCTTCTGCTAGTCATCACCCACCACCCCTCTCTCTCTAATCATCCAACAAAAACAACTTTGCCCTTTTATTTGTTTGAGTAAATGACTGGCAAAAATACCTTTCAGTAATTATTCACACCTTTTATTTAATTGAGCATTTTTTAAGTAAAAATAAAATAAAAAGAAAAAAAAGGTTTATTTTTAATGTCTAACATTTATTTTATTCCAAGTTTATTTTTCATAGACACTACATCTATTTAATAGGAGAGATTCTTTTTCAAGTTTATTTTATTCTCTCTCTTCCAAGTTTATTTTAAACAGGTTATGTTGCTCTTTTTTACGGTTATACGACATTTGAGAACACACGACATTTGAGGATATTTACTATAACTTTTTTTGGACTGAATGGAAAAAAGCTTTTTTAATTTTAAAGGATTAAGCTTAAAAATAGGCTCATTTTAAAATAAAAAATATCAAAATCGGTCAATCTTCGAAAAAGTTATGGACACTATTATCTATTTCCGCCAACTTTTTTTTGTTTTTAAGACATACATAACTTGACTTTTTTGTTACAATTTTGTTGGAACTTGATTTCATTTTATGGATAATTATTAGCTTGTTTTTATAAAAACAAATCCTTCAGTTCATCATTTTTATCACTAATTTTCTATTTAATTTAATGTTAGGTATTCTCAAATGTCTTGTTCTCAAATGTTGCATCCACGCTTTTTTACATGTAAAAAATGTTTTTTATTTTATTACTCTCTCTTATGTTCGTATAAACACCTATTTAATTTTCTTAAAAAAGAGAGTCAAGTAATAATAAAGTCTTTTAATCACTATAAATATACACATTTATTTTGTTTTGTTGCGAAAGGACAGTTATTTTTCTCGTCTTATTTATTTAGTTAAAGCAAATTTTTTTCTTTTTTATTTTACCAACAAACAACTATTTTTTGATTAACTTTATTAGACATTTTATTTTTAACTAAACAAAATATTTTTTTGTTATTTAATGTTTGTCTTAAAAATAAGCTAAAGTCAGACTTTTTTTAATAAAAGGAAAGGAGATTGAAGTAATAGTAACTTTTATCTAGAAAAGGCTATTACAGTTTAACTTCACTAAATGATACCTCCATTTCAAAATTTTGCTCGGCATAAGTGGTGCCTATTGTCCGACCATGGTGCCTAAGCAAACCACTCTTTTTAAGAGATAAGATATCCTTATAAGAGATATACACTTCTAGTCTCATTATAAGATAATCCCAAATATACCTTTCTTAAATTAGCTGGTCACTGGGTGGAAGGAGCTTCCTAGCAACTATCCCCAATTTAAGACACACTTATTATAGAATAAATAGCTCCTCTCTTTAAGATACCCCCAGCGGAGTATCTTATAGTGGCCAACTTTATTAAAAAAATAACTATTTTCCCCTCACCCCCCAAAAAAATCCCCCCCCCCCCCCCCCGCTTTTTATTTTCCTTCTCCATTCTCCCTCCCCTTCTCCCTCCCCTTTTTTAATAATAAATACATTTTAACCAATTTGCGGCTTTTTGATCTTTTTCCTGCTTGGTCAACAACAACAAAAAATATTTAGTTAGTATTTATATTCTAAACTATTTAAGGCCACCGCTATAGTCATCCTTTTATTTTTGTCTTTTTTAGACATATATTTTTTGGCTGTTTTTTGCGCGATAAACTCAAAAATAGCCCATATTTAATGCTAAAAGTACCAAAAAAGAGGGGTTTATACACCTAAGTGACAATTGAGCGCTAGTCGACTTTGATCACTATAACTCTCTTAGCCCTGATCCAATCTGAGTAAATCTTTTGTTTTTTCTTTGACGCTGTTTTTTCTTTGAATGGATGGATCAAGTCTGATCAGTCTTTAAAATGTTATAGCCAAATAAGTGCAATTATCTGGTGTTTTTCTCATTTATCGGGTTGTAGCCTTTTAATAGGCGATTAGACTTGATCCATTCAGTTGGAAAAAAAGATAGGACTTGTTAAGAGCTTTCGAATGATAAAAGATTAGTACGGATTGGATAACGCTCAAAAAGGTTATAGCCGATCAAATTCGGCAGGCTCTTTTCACCATGTTTATACAATTATGTGATGATTGATCCCAATTTTTTATTTTTTATGTTTTTTCCATAAAGTAATTTTTTAATTAGGTTTTTGATTAGCTTATGACTTTGTTTCATTCACAAAAAATTTTTTATAAAAAAGAAGCACATCCCCTATTCCCACACCTAATTGTCCCAGACATGTTAGATTTATTACTTATTTAACAAATAAAAAATTGGTTCTGCTATTGACTTTTCTTTTTTTTTTAATCCGATGACTGAATAAGTGAAAAAAATAAATGTATTTTATTGTTGCCATTTAAAATTGAATTTAATTTTAAAAAATAAAAAATTTATCCCAAAATTTTTTTCTTTTATTTTGAGGCCTTGGAAAATTTTAAAAATTTTATTGGTATACTGAAAATAGGGTTTAATTCTATAAGTTTGGAAAGCAACAGAAATTAATTTAAAAAATTTTTTGAAGCCAGAAGAAGCCTAAACTACTTAATATTCTGTCGGTTCCCTTCGCTCTACTTGAATGTTCTCTTCGCATTACCCCTAAAGTTGAAATTTATATTATCTGTTATTTACCAACAATTTCAATTTTAAAAATCCATTTAACTTAAGAAAAAAATTATTTTATAAATTTCAATGAGCAATATAAGCACAACTACAAAACCTTCCCAGTTGGATGCTCAGCATCAAAATAATAATAATAATTTAACTTCTCCCTTATCTCCTTCATTAATGTTTCCACAAGGCAATAATAATGGACAATCTGTGAAAGCAAATATATCTTCCGGCTCTTCACCCCTGGAAACGGCAGCAACTTGTTCTACTGGTAATAGTACCTTACATAGTGGGTTTTTATGTCAAAATCCTTCGTAAAAATTACGAAATCAAAAGGGTTTGTGTTCCCTTCACACTATCCACAATGTTCCCTTCACCCTACTGAGTGTTACCTATGCTTTACTTATTGTTCCCTTCACTCTACCCAATGTCCCCTTTACCTTACTAAGTCCCTTCAGAATGTTGCTTTTACTCTACTTGGTGTTCCTTTCACGCTGCCTAGTGTTCCCTTCACCCTACCCAATAATGTCCCCTTTGCATTTAAAATTTTTCATTTGTTTCCAAATCACTTTATTAACAATTTTATAGGCTTCTTCCCGCAACTATTGTTTCCCCCTCCAATGATCCCCTCTTCATCTTCCACCTCTTCCGCATCTTCTTCTTCAGCCTTTGTTTCTTCCTCTACTCCCCAAAATCGTTTATTCCCCATTTCTTCTTCAACTTCCGGCACAAATAGAAGTGAGATTGTCGCTTCTCCAATAACTGGACAACAACAACAATATTTAAATGGGGACGGAAATGGGGGCGGTCTCTTTGGTAGTAACACAATTTTACCACCACCACCACATCAATTTTCATCATTACAAGTCTGTTTTAAATAATTAAAAGAAGAGAAGAATTTTTTGAATTTTTTTGTTCTTAAAAATTATTCTATTTATTTTCGAAATTACGAAATAATTTCGAAAAGCCTTTCGAAATTTCGAAAAAAGCTGAATAATTGACATTTTGACATTTACTTATTATTCAGCAAATTCAACAACAAAATCTACTTTTTCAACGTCAACAACAACAACAAATGCAATCCCAACAACAACACCGTCACAGCCCCCGACTACACCATCCATTCCAACACCAACCAAATCCTCCCCAAATTGACAATCCTCAACAACTTTGGTTTAATTTACTTTCTGCTATAGCTCTAGGACATTCAAATGGTTTGCCAACAGCTTCTACTAGTGATTTATCTCAACAACAACAAACAATTGGAGGAACGGACGTTCGCTCTTTGGCTGCTGAGAAAAGTGGGTGTTTTTATATTTGTTTTTGTTTATATTTCAAAGTGGTGGAAACATCTATTTATAAAAATCATAAAACATATAGTAAAACATGATACAGTTTAAATAAAAATATATCTAATCCTAAAAACATCCCTTCTTTGCAATATAATAAACATAAAAACATCAAACAAACTCTAAAAACATGTTCATCGAACATTTTATTTTATTCTAAAAAACAATGTTTGTCTAAAAATGCTTTAAAACATTATTAAGCCATCTAAAACACCTTAACTATGTTTTAACATTTACAAAAACATAAACACCCAAACAAACAAATAACTAACAAACAGAACACTACTAAATATTTACCAAAACATCAAATAAAAACATTCATCAAAACATTTAAATTAATTACTATAAACATGTTTATTTTAAAAACTTTTTACAATTGTAAAATGTTTCCGGAAAACTAAAAGTCTTTTTAAAGCTTTCACAGATCCTTGTAATTAATTAAATCTTTTTTTTAAAGAAAATAAATGACCGGCGGAAACTTGGGAAGATTTTTTTTATTTTTTCTCTATTTTTTATAAAAAATATTCTTTCTTTAACTTGTTGCGAAAAGCGCAAAATATTTTCAAAAAAATAGACAAAGCTAAATATTTGTATGTTTTTAGCAATTAATTTTCCTTCTCTTTTTTAAATGAAATATTGAATATTTTTCCATTTTTCTTTTTAAATGACCGGAATTAGTAAATTAGACAAATTGTTTAATAAAAAGGGGAGATTTTTGGATGAAGGAAAATTTTATAAAAAAAATAAATATTTCCCTTTCAATCTGTTCAGAAAAAATTAAGATTATAAGATTGTAAAATATATTTGTAATTGTAAAACTTAAAATTTAATTGTAAAACAGGCGGAAATATTATAAAAGTTGTTATTATTTTAAAAATTAATATTCCGCTTGTTTTACAATTAATAAACTTAGAGATTTATGCAGACTTTATTACAATTGAAAAATATTTCCGGAAAATTCCGGAAGTTTTATTAAACTTTTTTCATTTTCTTTCATATTTTTATTCCGCCTGTGTTACAATTACAAATAAAAAGTGTTTATTTTCTAATTCAAGTTTATTTTTTTGTTTAAACCTTACAAAAATGGCTAATGATTCATATTTACATAGTTAGCTTTTTAAAAAACTTTTTTTGTTTAAAAATGTCAAAAATTTAAAGATGAAAGTGAAAATTTGTACTAAAAGCATTAGAAAAGGGAAGCTTTTTTAAATTAAAAGGAAATAGATAAAAGGTGTTTGTTGTTAAAATAACTTTCCCTTGCCATTTTTTTGTTTTGCTTCACTTTCGCTTTCAATGACGCATCTTTTATTTAAAAAAAATATTTTTTGTTATTTTTTAGATTAATCTATAACTCGTCACTTTTTAAGTTCTTTTTATTGTAAAATCTACTATTTACTGATTGGGTGAAAGCAAGAAGGAATAACTTTTTGTTACAGTAACTCTTTATTGTTTAATATACTTTTTAAATAGGTATGTTTATGGGGAAAAGTATTAATTGTAAACTATAAGTTTGCAAACTTAAAATAAATTGAGGAGTATTCAAAATAAAACAAATTAATATTTCCGCCTGTTTTACAATTTGTAATAATGATGTAAGTTGTTCTCATTTTATTAAATAAACTTGAGCATATTGTAGAAAATAGAAACAAAACTTGATTGTAAAACTTGTTTATTTGATAACATTTTATTTTCAAGTTTGTAAAACTAATAATTCCGCCTGTTTTTAGTAAATATATATATTCCCGTCTGTTTTACAAACTTAATGTTTTTACAATTCCTAAGTATATAAATAAACTTGTTTTATAATCAAATTTTTATTTTCTACAATATGCTCAAGTTTATTTTTAATAAAAAGAGAACAACTAAGCATTATTATAAATTGTACAAATTTTAATTATTTTTCCGATTAAAGTTTTAAATGTAAAACGGAAGTTACCACACAAGATAATAAAAATAGAGAGAGAATATTTTGAGTGAGGGCAATTATTTTATAAAAATATTTTTTATAAAGTTTAAGGATAATTTGTTATTTTCTTAAAATTGCGTAAAATTATATGGTTAACTAAAAACAATTCTTTTGAAGCGTAAAATAAAAATGATCAAATTGTTAGTGTTTTTAATTTAAAAATTTTTATTTGAAAAGAAAATAAAAGTTTTGTTTAAATTTGAGGGATGTTTGGATTCATGTTTGTTTTTATTTTCTTCTTCCAAACATTTGTTTGTTTATTTTCATTTGTTTTGTTTAGCATGTTTTTTGTTTGTTTGTTTAACAAGTTGTAAAATAAATGTTTGGAATTGCAAAAAACATTTTATTTTCAAGTTTGTAAAACTATAATCAGACGCAACTGTTATTCCAAACATAAAATTTATTTAATTCCATGTTTTGCTGGTTGTTTGTTTATGTTTTGATAGATGTTTTTATTTTTATTTAAGAAACAAAGTTTTTCCTAAATGTTGAGGGGTGTTTTGATTAAAGTTTTTTTTATTTTCTTCACCGAACATTGTTTTCTAAACATTGTTTGTTTTTTGTTTGCATTTGTTTTGTTCGGCAAGGTTGGGTTTTTAATGTGAACATTTTCGTGGTCACATTATTAATATTTATTGCATAACTTGTTTTATATTTAAATGAAAGTTAAGATAGATTAGACTTCTATGATAGAACTTTTTTTAATTTGTGACTTTTTATTACTAAATATTATATTTATTCTTTATTTTTTTTCTCTTTAGGTTAGGATTAGTGCCCACATGCCAGTAAGATTCCTTCGAGGACTATAACTGAGTAGAGTCGACTGTACTTGGTCTATATGAATTTTTATTAAGAATTTTTGTAAGATGGTTAAGAATAAAGAGAAAAATCATAATTTTTTATTAAGTACAAAAAACCTTTTTTATAAAGAAATATCGAGAATTTAAGATTAAAAAAAGGAATAAAGGAGATTAATAAAAACAAATAGAAAAAATTATGCTACTTTTCTCTTCAATTACTCCCCTCACATATTCATCTTCTTCATAAAAATACTCCTTTATTTTTTAATTCAATTCAATTTTTTCTTTATTCTCTCTTCCATGTGCCCGTAATTCATGCCGCGTTTTGTGTGAACAAAAAAAAGAGCGGCAGAAATTGACCATCTTTCGATTAAGCTTTTCTTTTTATTTTCCCGCCCTCTTGTTGAGGTGTGAATCTCGAAAAAAATAAAATTTTGAAAGAAAATGATGAATTGAGAAAATAAAAAAAGTATAATAAACATTTGAGAAAATAGAGACGAGAATGAGTAAAAATAAAAATAATTTTTCTTTAATGAGATTAAGAAAGAAGTACAGTAGGTAGGTAGTCTTTTTGAGGGAGAAAGATAAATGCCGCTTTTTTAAGAGTGAGAAGCTTGTGTGAATGATTAAGTATTTTTTTCAAAAAAATTTTTAAAGGAAAATAAATTAGAAAAAAGAATTATTAAATGAACGAGAAATTTAAATAAAAAAATTTTTTAATTTTAATCCCCCCCCCTATTTCCCCTTATTTTTGATCACTTTATGGATGATTGAACACACGCTCACTTCTCTATAAAAACTTGGTTTTTTTAATTTCTATATTAAAATGAGCATCCAAGTTTTAAATTAGTTAGAAAATCGCGCAAAACCAATTAGACTACATCTACCTTTATTTTTAAAAAAAAGTTTGGAGAAAGAAAATGTTTCTACGCTTCATCGATGAAGCGTTATTTTTATTTATTTGTAATTACAAAAGTTTCAAGATAAAAAGCAAACCTAGAAACTTGCAAAATAACTATGTTTTTGTATGTTTTAGTACTTAAAAACTTTTTTGAGTTTTAATTTGTGTTTGCAACTTTTTTTAAGTTTGATCTCAAGTTTATTTATTTTTTAGTTCAAGTTTAAGCTTAAGAATGTTTTATTTGTATTTCAAGTTCAGTTATAAGTTTATTATTTTTATTTTAAGTTCAATCTTAAGAGTTTATTTTTAGTTTAAGTTCAAATAAGTTTATTTATTTTTAACTTCAAGTTTATTTACTATAAACTTAAGTTTTTTTAAGTTTGCAATAATAATAAAAATAGCTCTTAACTTTAACCAACAATTTTTCACTGTTTTATCGCTAAAACTGTAAATTAGAAAACTATTCAAGTGTTTAACAAAAAAGTCCAAAAAAAATTCTACATTTTCTCACAGACGATAAACCAGTCATTTTGGCGCTTATATTTTTATAAAAAAGTGTAAATAAATAAATATATATGATTTAATACAAGGAGACATAACGCGCGAAAAACTCTTTTTTGTTTTTTAAATGGTTGAATAAATATTATAAAATAAATAATTGGTATTTTGAATAATTGGTAATTTAGGTAAATAAATTGTAGATTTGGTTGTATTGTAAAATAGAATTAAAAAATAGAAACAAAGAAAGATAAGACAGACTTAAAGAAGAAGACACAAACTTAAATTAAAATATTAAATTAACTTGAATAAACTTAAGTTAAAAATTAAGTTTATTTAAAATCGAATAAATAAACTTAGAATAACTTAATAATTAAACTTAAGAAACTTGAACAAACTTAAGTGCTTAAGCCAAACTTAAGTTTTTAAATCGGAATAAATAAACAAATAAATAAACTTAGATAAAACTTAAGATTGAACTTAAATTAAATTAAACTTAGATTACTTCTATTATTATTTAAATTAAATTTAAGTACAATTTAAGCTTAAAACAAACGCAACTTAAATTAAAATTCAAACTTGAGTTTGCAAGTCTTGAAACTAATATTCTGGCTTATTTTACCATTCTTTACTTAATATTATTGAATTATATTTTTCCTTAATTGAAAAACACAAACAATGACTTCTGCTATTTTTAAGTAAAAACGGTAGGTAATAAATTTTAAGTCAGAAAAGAAGAAATAAGTACTTCTTGTATAATAGAAGAGACAGGTGCGCGTAAATTACTTCTGTTCTTCATTTTTATTATCATTTTTTTATTTTCCCCAAAAATATTTTTATTTTTTATTTATGTAAAACTCCAAAAATGGAGAGAGTTAATTGTGTTTTTTGATTTATTTATTTTTATTTTACTATTTTTGTAGCACTAACTAAGGTTTTGTTTTGACAAATGACAGGAAAAATAAAGCAAATACGAAGGTGTAAGCAGGTGTGAAAATAAAAAAAAGATAAATAAAATAAATATTTAAGTAATTAATTGTGTAATACTTACTTGGATTAAATAATTTTAAACAATCTTAAGTTCTTATTTAAATTTGCATTTTTTATGTTTAAATTATTAAAGTTTAATTTAATAATAAGTTCAATCTTGAGTTTACTATTTCTTTTAAGTTTAATCTTAAATTGTTAAGTCTATTTTTTCAAGTTTAAATAAACTTAAGTTTAATCTTAAGTATATTCAAGTTTATTTAATTTAGTTTAAAATCTCTTCAAGTTTATTTCTTAAGTTTATTAATTGTCTTATTTACATCCAAAGATTAAGCTCTATTAACAATTATCTTCTATTTTATTTTCCACTATGTCTCGTTTGCAAAATAAACTTACAACTTTAACGTCAAAATTAAAAATACGACTTTATAAATTCCTTTGGGAATTTCTTTCAAAATTTATTTTTTACAAGTAATTTTCTTCCTTTTTTAATCAAATTTTGGAAGAAAATTAGAAAAAAACTTTTTCGGCTTTTCTTTTTATTTAAAAGTTCTTTATTGCTATATTGGGAATTGTCTAGTGTAAAATACAATTGACTTTCCTAAAGTGTAAAAAATAAAGAAAATACTCTCAAAAAAAGGTTAAACAATTGAAAAATATCTAGATGTCCTTAGGGAATTTTCTTTGGTGTTTATAATAAAATAAAATTAATTTCCTTTCTTTTTTTTGCCCTAAAGTTTCTTCAATACTAAAATTACCAAGTTGTTTATTTTCTTAGAATTAATAAAATTTAAAAAAAAAACTAAAAGGGATTAAAAAATTATTTTTTAAAAATAAATATTGGGTGCGGCAAATTTGTCGTACTTTTTCTTTTTGGTATAACTTTCTTCAAAATTAATGAAAATTGATAATTCTTTTTTTGTTTTATTCCCAATACTTTAGGAAACTTGCTGATACCAAATATTAAAAATTTGGTTCACTATTGGCAAAGATAATCGAGTTCGAACGTAGGGAAAATTTAAAAACAATTTTTATGCCAAAGTTTAATTGATCATAACTTCGTTCGAAATCGTTCAATACCAATGATTTTGGTACTAAACGACTCATCTCGTTCAGGAGCATCAAAATAGCTTATAATCTCATTTTTGAAAATTTTATCCAAAAATTTTATTTTTAGCAAAATTATTTTTATTTATCATTCAGAGGACCGTACAAATTTGCCGCACCCTGTATAAAATAAAGATTAAGGAAAATAGAGTATTAAAATATAAACTAGAAGGAATTGTAAACTTAAATAAATTCAAGATTAGTTAAAATTAAATTAAACTCAAGATTGAACTTAAATAAATTGCAAACATAAATTAATAAACTTGAATTTAGATAAACTTGAAGAAAATACAAATTAACGTTTAATTTAAGATTGAACTTAAAATAAAATAAACTTAAAATAAACTTAGAGAAAACTATTAAAACTTTATTTTGTTAATTGTAATAAAGTTTCCGGAAAATTTTATTATTTCTGGGTCTTTTATTTGTTTTTCCCGAACTCTTTATTTCCGGAATGTTTTGCTTTATTCTAGCTCTTTCTTAAAGACATATTAATATTCTTAAATGCTAAAACTTTTTAAATTTAAAGAGTTAGAACGCGATTCTGATGGAAATGCTTTATGCCCTGCATGCCACGAAAAGATTGGGAAAGATTCTGCTCAATGGGCAAAACATTTAGACATGGAAAGGGGAAAATTACAAAAAGCTATTCAATGGTTAATACAAATTTTTTTGAAATTAAAAAATTTATTTTTAAAGTTTACGCGAGAGAACAGCAAAAACAAAAATGTCAGAAACTGAAAAAATTGAAGATATTAATTTTCAACCAAATTTGTTTAGAAAAACAAGTAATGGAAGTTGTAGTGGACGTGAAGCTCTTTTAGATAGAGTTCGTTGTAATCAGCGCAGACGGATGGAAGGTGTTTTATTTTATTTATTGTCGAGATTAGGCAAGAATATATATATATATATATATATATATATATATATATATATATATATATATATATATATATATATATATATATATATATATATATATATATATATATATATATATATATATATATATATATATATATATATATAATATTTAAATATGCTTTCCGGAAAGGTTTTTTATTTTGATTCTTCCGGAAATTTTTAAGGAAGGTTTCCGGAAGTTGTATTTTCTGGGTAGGAGATAGTAGGAATTTCGAGACGGTTTTGGTTATAACTATTTTGATATAGCCTCGATTTACCGTTATTTTTAGCAAAACTTGAAACTCAATTTCTTCACCACCTAACATCATCAACCACTACAAGCGCCCCATGTACTACTGATGAGTCTGTTGATTCTATAAATACAAATAGTGCCTTAAACAATACAAATAATAATGTTATTGATGAAAATAGAATATTAGAGTCGTCAAACAGTGATCAAATGGAGGTAAGAAAAATCAGAATTATTTTTAATCAGAATTTTTAAAAATAATCGGAATTTTAATTTAGTGGAAACAACATTCGTTACCTTCTACTAAATTTGAATGTAAAAATGAAACAGGCACATTTACAACAAAAGATGAACCTAATGAGGATGTTTCTGAACAATTAGAAACAACAACAACATGTTTTTCTTGTCAGGTGTGTTTTGTTTTGATGTTTTTACTAAATCAGAATTTTTTAGAAACATTGTTTATTTCAAATTCTGATATTGTTTTATTTTTTAAAATCAGAATTTCTTCTAAAATAATCAGAATTAAATTAGAATTTTTAAGGATGAATTCTGAAACAAATCAGAATTACCTTCAGAATCAGAATTATTTTTTAATAATCAGAATTTTCTCTTTTTAGCGAATTTCTGATTGTCTAGTATTAAATGTTCGTTCAAAAATGGTTCGATGTATGGAATGTTTCCAACAAAAACAACAAACTTTATTTAATAATACCAACAACAATAATAATGAAAATGGGTTTGCTGCTGTTTTGGAGGGATTGGTTAATTAATTTTAAAATTATTAAAAAAAAATATTTTCAGCAGCAAAGCATTGAAAACAAAAAGAAACGAATTTCTCCCCCATTTTCGGCGTTAGAATTGGCTTCTTCTCCTGGAGAAATGTTTGGAGGAACAAAGAGAACGAGAGTGGAAAGTGAAAATTGAAATTAATTGAAAGAATATTTTTTTAAAAATAAAATTATTTTAAACACATTATTCTCTTAATAAAATATTTACCTAAACATTTATATTGTTTATATATTAATTGTGGCTGTTTAAAAATTTAATTTAAAGACAATTTTCTATTAATCCTCAGGCTATTTGAATTTTTGGAAAGTCAATATTTAAGAACATTGATATGTGTGAACTGGCATCTGAGAACTTGTCATTTGTGTAAACGACTTTAGGAAACTCGACCTTTGAGAATCTCCATTACTGCAAGATATTTGATAGAATATCACATTTTAGGAACACCAAAAATATTTTATAGACATAAGTAGTCATAAAATAAATTAAAATTTAACAAAAAAATTTTTATTTGCATTGTCACAATAATGCATACAAACGATAAAGTAAAATACAATATATAACAATGCCAAAAAACAAACAAAAAATTAAATAAAAAATTGGTTATGACTGTGTAAGGACGGCATCTTTGATAAATATAATTTTAAAATTTGGTAAAATATATTAGAAATAACAATTATGTATTTTTGAAATATTTTGAAATAGAATAGAATAAATTTTGAATTTAAATACTATGTGTAGTTTCCGGAGTTTTAAGAATTCTTAGCAAAAATTCCGGAAACTTTAAATTAAAAACAAATGTTTCCGGAAAATTTTAGAGAATACAATTCTGAAGGTTTTAAATAAAAATTCTGATTTTTCCGGAAACTTCTATTTTTAAAATTGGAGTTTCCGGAAAGTTTTATTAAAATTCTGATTTTTAAATAAGTTTTTAATTATAAATTCTGATTCCTTACGGGAAGAGTTTCAAGCAAAAATTAATTTTTCCGGAAAGTTTTTATTCCTTTCCGGAAAGGTATATTTTAATTAACACTAAAATTCTGATTCTTTTTGGAAATATTTTAGAAATAAAAGAATAAAAGTGGCAGCAAATAAAAATTATATAAATTTGGTAGGAATTGAATTAAATAAAAAATAAAATAATTTTTTGATATTTAAATAGTAGATTAACTCATGTAAGACCCATTTTTTGAGAGAAATGAAAAAAAAAGTGAAGCAAAAATCGAAACAAAAATTTAAAGAAAAATTCATCGGCGTTGTTCAGAAGAAGACTGTTGTGATTGTTCTTGTATAGGGGTTCTTTGTTGTAATGCTTGAGGATTAGAAGATGCTTGTTGTTGGTGTTGTTGCCTTCTAAGCAATTCTAATTGTTGTTGAAATAAATGTTGTTGTTCTGGAGTTAATTGTTGTTGATTATTGGAAGTAGAAGAATTGTTTATAAGAGAAACATTCTGATGTTGCTGTTGTTGCATAGTCATAAATTGTAAAAATTGTTGCTGGAATTGTTGCTGTTGGAAAAAGGCAGAATTATTGTTATTATTGGTTGATGAAGAAGGCTAGAAAAAGGAAAATTAAAAATCAGAAATTCTGATATTTTTAGTAAAATTTAATAGACACATATATTTATTGTTAATTCCGGAAGGTTTAATAAAAAGAAATTCTGATTTTAACAAGCTTATAAACTCTTCAGGAAAGTTTGCTTAAAAATAGATGTTTCTGGAAAGTTTAAGAAAATACATAATTGTTTATTATTAATCACCTGATGTTGTTGGCTTTGTTGTTGCTGTTGTTGCAAAGCAAGTTGAGCAATTTGTTGTGCTGCCATAATTTGGTCGTGTCCACTACTTCCTCCATTTGCAGCAGAAACAGCAGCTAAAGCAGCAAATAACTGCTGTTGTTGGGCATTTTGTTGTTGTTGCTGTTGAGCGTGGGCTGCTTGTTGTTGTTGTGCTGCAGCAGCAGCGGCAGCAGCAAATTGTTTTTGTTGCTGCTGTTGCTGAGCTTGTTGCTGGTTTTGAATGATAACTAAAAAAGAAGGATCATAATAAAAAAAATCAGAACAATCAGAATTAGAACAAAAATCAAAACAAAAAATCAGAATATAAAAACAGAAAAAAATCAGAACAAAATCAAAATCAGATCAGAAAATCAGAACAAAAAACAGAAAAGAAAAAATCAGAATACTCACGTCGAATTTGCTCCTCCAACACCCTCTGATCTTGTTGAGAAAGTCCCGCCCCGCCAGCAGCTAGCACAGCCAACATTTCTTGTAATTGTTGCGGTTGAATATTAATTGAAGCAGAATTATTATTTTGTGGTTGTTGAAACATAGTACAAATTGCTTCCATTTCAGCTGCTAACATAGAAGATTGTTGTTGTTGCTGCTGTTGCAAATTGTTATTCCTTTGTTGTTGTTGTTGTTGTAAAGCAGCAAACATAACAGCACGTTGTTGGGCATCTTTTAAATTATTTGCTGCTCCAATATTTGGGGGAGGCTGTTGGTGTTGTTGAGCCCCGTAAAAAAGTTGCTTCATAAGCGCATCGTTGTTTTGCTGTTGGTGAGAAAATTGTTGATTTTGCTGCTGATGCTGATTTTTTAAGGAAGCAGATTCCTTTTTGGATTTATGCTAGAAAAAAATTTTTTTGTAAATTTTTATTTTCTAATTAAAATTTCTTTTAATCTTTGAAGCAATTGAAGCAAAAAATCAGAAACAAAAATTCTGAATATTCCGGAAAGTTTAATCTTAAAATTCTGATGTATTAAAATTCTGAATAAGTTGGTTTTTAAAAATTAATTGCTTCCGGAAAGAGTTAAATAAACATTCTTTCCGGAAAATTGTTTTCAGAAAAGTTGCCTTTTTCCGGAATGATTCTATTTTTCTCTGTTTTTAAATAAATAACACTTTTCTTTCCGGAAAAAGTTGTGCTTTTATCAAAGAAAGTTTTCCTAATACTCCTCGTTTTTACAATACTCTTTTTGTTACAACAAATTTTATTCTCTACCTGAGCAACAGACTGATGAGAAAAATGTTGTGAAGGATTAACAATATTATTATTTCCAACACCACCCAATTTATGCTGCTGGTTATTTTGGTGATATCCATTAAGTATATGCTGTTGTTGTTGAGGAATGTTTGTACTAGTAGAAGCAACAGATGTTGCTCTTTGTTGTTGTTGAGCATTTTTCTGTTGTTGCTGTTGACGTTGGAATTGTTCGAGTTGTTGTTTTTGTTCTTGTTGTTGGAGACCAAAAAGGATTCTGAAAAAAATTTTTTTGAAATTAAATTTTAACTACAATATATAAGATATCCCAATATTAGAAACACCTCTATATAAGATACTCAAATACTAGATACATCTCACAATAAGATATCCCCCATAAAGACACAACTACCCAAGGAGGTATTCTATACTAAGGTCAAAATTAAACTCACTGCATCTGCTGCATTTGAAGCATTTGTTGTTGCTGTTGGGCAACAAGATTAGGTGTTGGAATTGGAGCTGAAGCAGTGTTTGTTGTAGCAGTTGAGGCTGCTGATGCAGAAGGTGTAAGAGGTAGTTGTTGTTGCTGTTGTTGTTGTTGTTGCTGCATGTGAAACATTGTTTGTAATTGCTGAATAAGGCGAGGATCACTTCCCATAAGCATCTGCATAAATATCGCCTAAAATCATAATATACTAACGCATATAAAAATTCTGATATTATTATAAAAATTCTGGTCTTTCCGGAAAAGTTTTAAGTTTATAGAAATTCTGATATTTCCGGAAATGTTTTAAGTTTATAAGATTCTGATATCTCCGGAAAAGTTCTAGGTTTATAAAAATCCTGGTCTTTCCGTTTGTACAGAAGCAAGAAAATAAATTGATAAAATAACAAACATTTTCCTGCTGTTGTTGTTGCTGTTGATGGAATAAAGCTGCAGCATTTGCTGGTGGTTGATTCACAAGCGGAGTTAAAGCAGAAGGCTGCTGCAAATTCTGTTGATTGTTAATTAATTGATGATTTCCCCCTATTGCAACAAGTGGGTGTTGTTGTTGTTGAGGTTGTTGGAAAGTTTGTGGGGTAGTCAAAGAAGTTGAAGCAGGCAATGTTGTTGAAGCAGAAGGGAGAGTAGAAGAAGCAACAGAAGAAAAAGTAGAAGAGACCTCATTTGACTGTTGAGGAGCAGCAAAAGAATTAAATTGGGAAAAAATAGGGCCTCCTCCAGGCATATTCACAATATTGTTTCCAGGAAGCAAAGTTCCATTTAAAATCATTGGGTGATGCAAAGCAGCAAGATGTTGTTGTTGCTGTTGATTATTACCAGAAACACAAGGAATAGTAGCTCCATTTGGAAGATAAACTAAAGAAGGCTGCTGTTGTTGATGTTGTTGTCCACCAAATTCAGCAGGCATTTCCATCTTTTTCAAAGGCTGAACAACTGGAATAGTAGCAACATTCATTTGTTTACTATGTTGTTTTGCTGCTCTTTCCTGCTCTTTTTTTAAACGTTCACGTTCTCGACGTTGTAAATTATGTCTAGCACGTTCTGGAGACTCCAAATAAGCAATGTCTGTACGGGCACATGTTAACCCAGAAATTCGTTTTAGTCGACGTTCCAAAATTGTTCGAGATTCGATGGTTATCAACTGAAAAAAAATTATTTTTGTATTGAGTTTCAAAAAATGTTCTATGTCAATCTTTTTCGCTAAATTGTTTCAAGTTGCTAAGTTTAACTTTTTAAGTTTGATCTTGAATTTAATTCCTAACTGGATTTAAAGTTTAACTTTAATCATACACGTAAACTTAAGTTTGATCTTAAGATTATATTTTAAATGTAACTGTTTTTCTGTTCACTAATTTTCGCCTACTTTAATTTTTATGACTTGTAAAATACCATGATTATTTAATCAAAGATTTTTAAAAAATATACAGATTTAGAATCTACTCACATTTCCTTTGAAGTCTTTCTTCCCTTCAACAGTTCTATAAATTTCTGTTGAATCCACTTCACCCAACGGACCACAATCTTGTTCCCATTCTTTTTTATTTTCATCCTCCTTTTCATCCCCCTCCTCATCATCTGAAGAAACAACACAAATAATTGTTGTATTATTTGAAGGTTCTTCCTCTTCCCCTCCTCCTCCTTCCCCTCCCACAACTTTACAACTTTCAACTTCCTCTTCTTGTTGTTGACTTGTTTGTTGCTCAATTTGTTCAATTATTTCATTTTTAATTTCTTCTTTATTAGTTTCCAAAGGCTCTACTTTAGCTACCGGTTTACGACTTATAATTGTTGCTGCTCCAACTGGGGGAGAATTTTTTGGTGAAGAAACTTGGGAAGTTTCTATATTTAATTTTGAATGTTTTTCTGATTTTTTCTGTTGTTTTGAAGGCAAATCATCGGCTATTTGTTCTTCTTTCGAAGTAATACAAGTTTCAATTATTGGAGAAGGCAAGATACTAGTCGTTGTGTGTTCTGTAGCCGGTTGGGGAGTTACTACACCCGCATGGGAATCAGCACGTTCCAACTGTAAATTAATTAAAAATTGTTTGGGTTTTGTAAACTTATGTTTTTAAGATTGATCTTAAACTCAAGCTTCTATGTCTATAAAGTTAATTTTTAAGCTTAATGTTTATAACAATTTGTTTTTAAAGTCGTGAACTTAAATTTCTAAGATTCATCTTAACTCGTTTGTTATCTTAAGGGTTAAGCTTGATCTTAAACTTTAGTTAGTAAACTTAAGTTTTTAAGTTTAATTTAAAAAGTTGACTTAAAACTTAATTTTAACTTAAGTTTTAAAGACTGATTTCAAACCTAGATTTTTAAGTTTGATATTTAGGTATATTTTCTAATTTGATGTTAAAGTTTAATATTAAGAATAGAATATTTCTTATTCTCAAATCAAAAAAATAGGTATATATTTTTACAAAGCTTCATAAAACCCCACCTTCACTTTTTTAGCACTATTATCATCACTACTTTCCATCTTATCTTTATTAATTTTTTCTTGTTTTAATTTTTCTTTTTTAGATATTCTCTTTCTAGTATTATTATTACTATTTTCATTTTGTTCATTATCTTCTTTTACAACATTTACTGTTGTTGTTGTTGGAGGTGAAGGAGTACGAGAATCATCTGCTGCATTAGAAGGTAAAGAAGATGGGGGTGATGTTGTTGTTGTTGTTGCTACATTTCCTTTTTTTGACCTCTTTCCTTTTGGTGGGGTTGGGGTAGATTCATCATATAACTAAAAGAGTTTTTAGGAATTTATTTAAAGGTCTTGAGTTTCAAAAGGGCTTCCGGTCATTTGGGGAGAGTAGACATTTGGATATTAAACAATTGGGGAGAGTGGAACTTGGGGGGAATCCACTCCGTTAGACTCGTTCCGGTCAAAACACGGTCGACGTTATCAAAATTTGTGTCCACTGCCCAATTTTCCGCTTACTCCCCCTAAGTATATCCACTCCTAAAATGTCCGGACACATTTCAAAAAAAAACTAACAGAATCTCCTCCTCCTCTATTATTATTATTTCCTCCACGCTTTCGACCCGTTTTCCCAGCAGAATTCCTCAATGGAGTACTACGTCTCTGTTGTTCTTCTTCTAACTTTTGTGGAGTTCCCCGAAGACGTTGTTCTCCTCCACTTTCCAACAAATCTAATGAACTAGGCGTTCTTTGAGGCAAAAGTCTACTTCCCCCTCCCCTCGTTCTCAAACGATTTGAACGTCCATTAAAAGGTTCCTCATTCTCATCCTCTTCTTCGCTGTCTTGCCTTGAAGTTGTTGTGTTTGCTGGCATTAGAAGACACGGGGGAACAGTGCTAGGCCTTTCTACTGGCCGAAGCTGTCCATATCTCTTATAAAATATTCGGCATTCTGTGCACATTAAAAGTAAACGGTCGTGGCCGGCATGGTGCCAATCAACTGATTCTTTAAATTATAAAAATTTTTCAAAAATTTTTTTCGAAATTTTACTAGAGGAGAAGCAATGATGACATGCACGACCAACGCCTCCCGGTTGTGAATCAAGCTGCTCTGTTTCTGCTTCTGAAGCGCTTGCATAATCTTGAAGTTCGTCAAGTGGAGAAATTATACTTAAATGGGGGATTTATTAATTTTTATAATCAGAAATGTTTCAGGAAAAATCAGAAGTTCCGGAGAAAGAATTTCAGAAAAATCAGAATTTCTGAAAAAATCAGAATTACAGGAACACTAGAATTTCCGGAAAATCATTTTTCTGTAAAATTCAGAATTGTTTCCGGAAAAATCAGAAATGTTTCAGAAAAGAATTGTTTCCGGAAAAATCAGAAATGTTTCAGGAAAAATCAGAAGTTCCGGAGAAAGAATTTCAGAAAAATCAGAATTTCTGGAAAATCATTTTTCTGTAAAATTCAGAATTGTTTCCGGAAAAATCAGAAATGTTTCAGGAAAGAATTGTTTCCGGAAAAATCAGAATCTTTAAAAACTAAACTTACTTTTCTCCTCCACCATTAGACTTATTTGACGCCTCAACTTGTTCCCCAGACTCAGTTGAAGGCGGTGGAGTTCCCCCCTCAGCTGTACTAGTTAAAGCATTTTTACCACCATTACCAATTCCATTAAATGTACTATTAGCTGTTGTTCTAGCACGTCGACTAAAAGAAGCAACAGACACTTGTGTTCTCTTTGAATTGCCTAAAGGTTTAGGCCTTGTTGCATTTGCACTTTTCTTCCATAAATAATAAAAGGCTATTAATTGCTCTCTGCGATGGTTTCCCAGGAGATCCTATTGAAAATCAGAATATATTTATTATAATTAATTAAACTTTCCGGAATGAGTAGAATTAAATAGATTCCGGAAAGACCAGAATTTATTAAAATTCTAAACAAAAAAAACTTTCCGGAAAGACCAAAATAATTAATTAAACTCTTTCCGGAACGATCAGAATTAATCTAAATTCCTTGTATTTCTCACCTTATTAATTTTATTAAAGTTTTTTCCATATTGTTTTATTCCTCTTCCAAACTTTTTTACATCGTCTGCATTCATAAAAGAACTGTCTGTAGTTAAGTGTGTATCTATTGCCTAAAATATTTAATTTTATTAAAAAAAATTTTTTTTAATTTTTTAAAATTTTTTCTGAATATTAATTTCAAAAAATAATTTTTTAAGATTAAACTTGAAAATTTAAGTTTGCAAACTTAAGTTTACAACTCAACTAAAAATAATTTTTCATTTAATTCAATTCCCTCCTTTACCTGCATTGTATTAATAGCATCCATTACCGAATACCCACTTCTATGTAAAGCCACCACAGCATCATCTAATAATAAATCTCCGGTACGTGCTGACTTTTCCAATATTGTAATTCTTTTATTGTCTTTAAAAAATAAAAAATTTTCCAAAAAATTATTTTTAAAATTTCCTCACTCATTAAAGAAAATGTTCTAAAAGTCCTTGCCATCTTTACATATTTATCTTCAGTTTCGGGGCATAAATAACCGGGTCTATACAACAACTCGTCTCGATCTGGGTCATCACTAAGAGTTGAAGAGGAGCAGGAAGGGATATTTGCCTGAATTTTTAATTTAAAAATCTTTTTCAAAATTTCAAAATGTCCAAAAAACGCAAAAATTCCCCTCCCTCTCTACCTGATAGGCACTCCCAACTTTAATACTCATTTGACAGGAAGCAAGTCTACCACTCTCCTGATTATAATTGAGGCAATGAAAAAAGGCGTTATCGTCTCCAAAGTCTATTTCGGCTAGCGCCGTGCGCAAATCTTTAACTAATTGTACACTACACTTGCCACTAAAAATTTAAAAAAATTAGAGAAAAATAATTTTTTAATAAATAAAAATTATGTGGAGAAAATCAAATGTTTAAAAATTTGAAAAAAAAATCAATTTTTGATTTTTCTAGAAAAAATTAAATAATAAAACATTATCGAGGGAGGGATTAGAAAAGATTTTTGAGAGGGTTAAAAAAAGGGAAGAATTAGAGTAATAATAAAATCGGTCGTTAACGCTTCCGGAAAGCTTTAAAAAACAAAATCCAATAATTAATTCCGGAAAAATAATTTAAATCAAATTCTGATTTTCTTCCAGAATGAAGGGTTAATTCTGATTTAATAATTCTGATTTTCCTTCACTGAAAAACTTTCCGAAAATTAATTTGAATTCTGATTCTTCCAGAATGCTTTTTAAGTAATATTTCTGATTTTTTCCCACTCTAACTTTTCTCTCTCAAACCTTCCGGAAAAGAATTAACAAATTAATTTGTAATAATTCTGATTTCTTTTAATTTATTAATTTAATTAAGTAAATAATTTTTTAATAAAATACTAATAATTATTTTTACCCCAAAATGTATACATTTATTTATTTATTTATTTAATATTTTTATTTATTTTATTTTCAAGTATTTAATTTGTTTGAGAAAAAAAATTAAAGATAAGAGAGGATTTAAGCAAATTGTGTGTATGAGAGTATATTTCTAAAATATTTTGTTTGCTTGTTTGTGCAAACGGAGAAGTGAAATAAAAAAAGAAAGAAGGTAAAATACAAACAAAAATTAAAGTAAAAATAATTTAATCCTAAAGATCAACACAATAAATATATTTTTAATTAAAATCCAGAATTTTTTTTTAAAAATCAGAAATAAAAATTCTGATTTTTCCGGAAAGTTAATTTAAGCAAATTCTGATTTCAGAAATATTATTAACAAGAAATTCTGATTTTTTCTCAAGTAATAATAAATAACAAGTGTTAACATTTTCCGGAAAGTTTTAAAAAAGTTTTATTTCTGATTTTTAAAAAGGGACGTTTCCGGAATTTTTGTAAAAAAATAATTTTTAATTTTATTAAAAATTTTCCGTAAGAATCAAAATATTTTTTAATTAAATTTCCTGAAAAAAATCATTTTAAAGAGTAAGAGAGTGTTTTTATTGGGAGGAATGTTTGTTCTTTTAATAGAGAAAAAGTACAAACAAACTTGAAAAGAAAAAAAGGGTGTTGTTTTTAAGTGGACAAAAACAAAAAAAAATTTTTTTTTGATGTGGACAAAATTTAAAAAAATAATTAAATAGAAAATTTAAAAAAAAATTAATTTAAAAAAAATATAAAAAAATAAATTCCCTCCAAGTGAATAAATTTATTTTACAACTTGTGTGTGTGTGTAAAATCATCAGAGCATAAAAATTTATATGGTTATTATTTTTTGTTTAAAAAAAGAAAATTGGCGGATGGATGGTCGGTCGTTTGTGTGTCGGCGAATATATTTTAGTAGAGAAAATAAAAATTTTAATAAATGGCCGGTTTAAGAAGGTGCTGATGAATAAATGAATGAATGTTGATGACGGGGTGCCCCCCCCCCCCACTCATTAAAAAATATTATTACACAAGTGTGTGTTAAATTAAGTTTGTATTTTATATAGAAATGTGTGTAATTTATTATTTGCATTTAATTTAGCAAATTAAAGAAGAAATTAAATAAATTAAAACTTTCCGGAAAAATCAGAATTTTTAATTAAAAAGAAATCAAGTTTAATTTTTTTACACATTCCGGAAGAAAATATCAAAGAATCAGAATATATGTTATAAAATAAAAATTACGAAAAGAATTCTGATTATTCCGAAAAGTTTTAAAACTACCAGAATTTTTAAAACCTTTCTGAAGGATCAAAATTAAATATTTTACAAAAGAACTTCTAGTTATTCAAACTTTCCGGAACAATCAGAATTAGAAAATGCTGAAATGAGTTCATTTAACTATATTGAGCATTTTTCAATTAACTAACGAATATCGCCTTATCAAAATTTAATTCCGCGCAGCTTCAAAAGAAATGTAAAAAATTGTAAACAAGCTTAAAGCTTTATTTACACTCTCTCTGTTTATTTACTAATATTTTACAAATAAATTTATAGTTTTTTTCTAATTTCCTCTCCATTTCCCGCCCAAAAATTTTATTTTATTTTTAACTGCCCTCTTTATTTTTAAAAAATTTTATAAAATAAATAAACATTTTACACACACACAAAACATATGCTTTTCTTCCCAAATAAAAGAGGTGAAGGGGATATATTTTATTTACTAAGATTCTTTTTTAATAAAAAAAATCCCTTTAAAAAGCCGAAAATAAAAGAAAACAGAAGTAATAAAAGAAGGCGAAAAAGAGAGCATATTAGCAAAAAAACCTCCAAAAAATAAATAATCTAAAAATCATTTTTCAATTCTCGTCACACTACAATTTTAATACATGTCATAAAAGCGGAAAATTTATAGGGCAGGAGAGAAGGGAATGTTTTTTTTCTGAAAGAAACAAAAAATAAAAAAAAGTGAAAAATAAGTTATTTAAAAAAATTTTATATTTATTTGGAGAAAAATTTGGAACATAAATTAATCCAGGGTAGGGCGCAAAAAAGGAACGCAAAAATTTTTAAATAAAAATTGATTTTTTCAGCAAATGTTTGAAAGTAACCCTCCACAGTCCCAAAATATCCCTCCAAATTCAATATATCCACTTAATCCCTCCAAAGCTTCCAAATCCCTCAATATCTTTTGCAATCCCCAGCACACAAGAATAAAGACTTGTGGATGTCGGTCCACTAACGGAGATCGAAAACTGACTAAATTTCGAATAATCTCTTAAAAATATTTGCCCCCAAGGTCGTTTTGTTTTTTTATTGTTACAAATTATATAAATAAAAATTATTGTTTAAAAAATTTTCCATTAAAAGGCAAAATTAAATAGAGACAAATCGTCATCATTATCTCGCCCAATTCTCTCAAAAATAGTTTTTTTGTTCTCTTATAAAATGAACATTAAATTAAAAATAAAGAAGAAAAGAGTAAATCTTTCAAGGTCAAAAATGATTGAAAAATATAAAATTTTAAAAATAAAAAAAAATAAATTTTTGATATAAATCTCGACAAAAAATAAATAGAAGCAAATGTTTCGTTAAATAATCCCTAGAGGATTTTTATAAGAAAATATTTGAATTTTATTTTTATTATTAAAAATAAAAGTTGAAAATGAATAAAATTAAAATTGTGAAAAAAAAATTAAAAAAAATTTTTTAATAAAAAACAAAATATATATTTAGTGAAAATAAAATTTAATAAACAAATAAATTAAAAATTAATTGGAAAAAAAAAAGACTAAAGAAAGACAATTTTTAATACCTATTTTATTACTACATAAAAGCAATCGCTAAAGTAGAAAAAAATAAATACAATTTATTATTAAAAAATAAATAAATATATGAAGATGGATTAATTTATAATTAACGAGAGCAAAAAAAATATTTATTTGATTGGAAAAAAGATAAAAAAATCTTTTAAAGAAAAATTAAAAGAGAGGCGTCAATTAGTAAAAAAGAAGCAATTAAAAATAAAACAATATTTGTAAAAAAAATTAAAGCGCCAAAGGTAAAGTGTAAAAATAAACGCAAAGAAAAACAGCGCTGTTGTTTTTATTGAGCTTTGCTGCAAGTTTTTTGCTTTTAAATTGACTTATGAAACAAAAAAAAATAAAGTTAATTGTAAAAAATTGTAACTTAAATTGTAAACTTAAAAAAGTTTAAATAACCTTGGAAAAGGAATACTATCAAGTTTGCTTTTTACAAACTTGAAATATTTTTTTTAAAAACAAAGTTTTATTTTTCACACACTAAACATTAAATAAACTTGAAAAATAAGAAAATATCGAGTTTGTAAAATTTACAAAAGTGTCAAAACTTAAGTATATTACACATAAGTTTTACACTTGAGTATTTCAGAGCAAAACATTAATCTCGCAAAATTGTTTGAAATATCTTTTTTCGAGGTTAACAAGGCAAAATCGAAATAATCTGAGATAGGGGGTTCTCAAGATTGTCGATATCAACCCTTTAAAACCCCATCAATTCTGGCTAAAACTATTAACATATAAAATTGGAATTAGAAAAAAATGTGAAATTTTCATGAAAATAAATAAATATTAAAAAATAATTTAAGCAACAAAATAAAGAGAAAACTAGCAAAAAATAAAAAAAAAATATTAAGAAAAGAAACATTACCACATTTGTTTTGTGTAAAGAAACGGAAAAAACAAGACGACGACGCAAACACACAAACATTTTAGATAAAATAAATTTTTTTAGATAAAAAAAATTATTTGAGTGAAAAAAGAAAGGAATAAGAATATTGAAAAAGAAAGGAAAGGCCTTTTATTTAAAAAAAAAGATTAATTTTTAATTATTTTCCCCTCCCTCCCCAAAAATTGATCATCCGCGCATTCAGAAATAAAAAAAAAAGTTAATGGTCCAATAAAAATAATAAAAATAACAAAGAGATAAGAATCTTTGAAAAAATAGAAAAAAATATTCGACAAAAAAACTTTAAAAATCTTAATCCGATTAAATAACTGTTAATCTCCAATTACGAACATTAAATGTTTGTTCATTTAAACTTGAATATTAAATAAACTTGAAAACAAACAGGTTTTTAAACTTGCAACTTGTAAACTTAAAAAAATGTTTGTTCAAGTTTTCAATTTAAATAAACTTTAATTAATAGTATTTAAAAAATTTTAAGTTTAAGTTATTTTAGTTGTTTCAAGCTTGCAAACTTGTAAACTTAAATATGCTTTGTAAAACATTAATTAAAGTATATAATAAAATTGTTTTAAAGAGAAAAATTTTCTCAAGTTTAAACTTTATAAAAATGAAGGAAAACTGAAGGGAAACTATTAACGACTAAAAAGCACCTATTTAAAATATTTAATTTATGGTTATTTCTCCTTTTAAAGAATAATTCAAATAAAAAAGCAATGGGAAAGCGCCAAAATAGTAGAATATAAATACTTTAAATAAAATGCAAATTTATTGCTATTTATAAATTGTAAAACAAAAAAAAAGGAAATGGACAGATGGCCTATTTTTAAATACACACAAGGGAGAACAAAATAAGCGGCTTTATTGAATAAAAAAATAAAAAAAAAGAGTGAAAAGAAAAAAAAGTCAAAAGAGGAAAGGATAAATATATAAGGATTAAATAAATATATATTACAATTAGCTAAAGACTAAAGATTAAGAATTTATATTTATGGCATTTTAGAACAAATAATAAATGTGCGAGACTATACTTAGAGCTTGTAATTTTGTTAAATATTTCATAAAATTAATTATTAAAAAATTAATTTTAAGAATTTATAGAAAATTAAAAATCAAGTTTGAAAAATTTTGGCGTTAAAATTATATTTTTGGCGCACATCAGCAAATGAAAACCATTTTTATAAAATTGGGAAAAATTCAAGTTTATAAGCTTAAGTTTACAAACTTAATAATTCAAGTTTAATTAATTTAAGCTTATTTAATGTTGAAATTTAGTCAAGTTTATTTAAGTTCACCATCTTAAGTTTATAAACTTGTAATATTTAAAGTTTATTTAATTAATTCAAGTTTATTTAAGTTTGAAACAGAATATAGAAATAAAAAAATAAATGTGTTAATGAAAAAATAAATGTGTGAAATTATATAAAATTATAAAAAAATTATCAGTTTATATTTTTATCAAAAATATTATTTTTGATAAATTAAGTATTTTTTAATAAAATGATTGATTAACCTGGCCAAAAATTGGTCTTGAATCGCTGTCTTTATTTATTTTAAAAAATAAATAAAAACAATTTTTGATGTAAGAGTTGAAAAACCTCCAAAACATCCCTTTGTCTAAACAAATGCTTTCAAAAATAGAAGCCAACGAAAAATATTTAAGAGACGAAAAATGGCAACAAAATATTAGTTAGTATTATAGCGTCTTGGGGGAATTAAAAATATAAAATGTTATGAAAAAAGAAAATGATTGATAGAGAAAATTAAAAGTTTTTAAGTTTACAAACTTTGATAAATATAAAAATAAACTTTAATTGCAAAACTTAAAGTTAGAAGGTTAAAACTTAAGTTTAAAACTTAAAGGGTTGAAGAATTGTAAAACATGAGATTGTAAACTTAATCAAACTAAGTTGTTTATATTATTAAGTTAAAATTAAAAATGTTAATTTAAAAATGTGTTTCAAATATAAAAGGAAAAAAGAAAAAGTGAATAAATGCAATTGTTTACAAAAAAGAACAAAAATTAGAGATCGGCCGAAGAGGTCGGTGTTAGGGTGGCGTGCTTAGTATAAAAGGCGAAGCCTTTTAGCAGTCGGGAGTCAGTTACCGAGTCAGTCTAGAGTCAGTCCGTAGTCGCCAGTGAGTCAGTCAGTTAGTCTACAGTCGCAGCCAACGCATAGTCTCGCCTATTTCTATTGTATTGTTGCTTTGTGATAAACCTTGTTAGTTAGTCTTTCTGTTAGTATCGGACACACCGCAAGTCGATACATAACAGTGGCGCGGTCGAACAGTCGAATTCGAACAGTCAAGTCGTTATTTTGTAATTCGTTCAAGTAGTCAAGCTAGTCAAGTCAAGATGAGAGCAGACGAATTGGAGAAAATTCTCAAGGCTCAATCTGAACAGATCAGTCAGCAGTTTAGTCAGTTAGTTAAAGGATTGATTGGAAACAATCCTAGAGCCGAAGATTCTAGTGAAAAGCAGTCATCGGAGTTGTATTGGAAATTACAATCGTTAGTCGGAGAATTCAATGCAGACATTGAGAGAGGAGTCACATTCGAGTCTTGGTATGATAAGAATAAGTCGTTTTTCGAATTCGACGGAAAGTCATTAGCCGAAGAAGTCAAAGTCAGATTGTTAGTCACGAAGTTAGGGGCTTGCGAGTATGCAAAGATTTCACAGAAGTTGATGCCCCAGAAGTTGGAGTCAATGAAATTCGAAGGTTTAGTCGATGAGTTAAAAAAAGAATTTTGTGACCCACGGTCGAAGTTAGTCAGGCGATTTGAAGTCATGAAGTTAA
This sequence comes from Meloidogyne arenaria, assembly GCA_036172955.1. Taxonomy (NCBI): domain Eukaryota; kingdom Metazoa; phylum Nematoda; class Chromadorea; order Rhabditida; family Meloidogynidae; genus Meloidogyne; species Meloidogyne arenaria. The sequence goes on along the minus strand of JARQAB010000015.1, from coordinate 2,811,811 downwards.
AGTGCCCTTGTCCGGAGAAAGTCTTAGATTTCGGAAATTTAGTCAATTCTGAATGCGAGAAGGCAGAAATGGCCTTGTCAGTCGAGGAAGTCAAGATCCTCATATTCATTGCCGGGATTCCAGAAGAGATGAACGATTTGCGGCAGATCAGTCTAAAATTCGTGGAACGCTATTCGAAGACCGAAGAGTGTAGTCTGAAAATTCTATTAGAAGAATGTCGCAGTTATCTCGCAATGAAGTCGGAGGCCAGAATGTTCGATAGTCAACCAAAGGTCAAGATCGAACCTGCATATTACGTTGACGTTAATAACGTTGCTCGCGTCGAACATAGTCAAAGTGCTCAATTCAGAAAGTCTAGAAATCAGTCATGGCAGCGAGAAGGCCAAGTCAATAGTCGAGAGTCACGTCAGTGTTACAATTGTGGCATGATTGGACATATTAGTCGAAACTGCCGGAAACCAAAGAAATGGTTGAGCCAGGGCAATAGTCCAGTAGTCAATCATGTGAGAGTCAATTCTAGTAATTCAGGACCACATTGTCTGACGGTGGAAACGCCGAAGTTAAGAGAGTATAGTCAAAAGAGTCTTAGTCAAAAGGGCCGAAAGTCGAAAAGTCAAAGAAGTAGCAAAAGTCAGTCAAGTCAAGATTCGAGGAAGTCTATTTATTCGGGAAAGTCTATTTATTCGAGAATGTCTAGTCAGTTAAAAGAAAACGACGAAGTCATAGTCTGCAACGAGAATAAAAAGGGCAAAATAGTCTGCTTGATAGGGACAATTCGGTGTAAAGTCGGAGAGATATGTAAAGTCGAAGTCCCGAAGTTGAATACGATAGTCACTAGAAAAGAATGCGACCTTAGGAAGTTAGAGTCGATGAAGCCATTCGGAAGTCAGTCAGATTCAAGAGATAGTCTAAGAACTAAGGAAAGTTCAATTCGTAGTCAAATTCTTGAAAATTTTAGATTGAAAGCGAAGGATGCACCTGAACAGACGAGACAGGCCCAGCGTGACGTTACCAGGACCATTGAAGTGAGACAGTTCCAGCGCGACGTTACGAAGACCAATGAAGTTACGAAAACCTGGAGTGACATGATGATTTGGGGAAAGTAAATGTGATAATATTGTTATTGTAAAATTTTTTGTAATTAGTGTACTCCCCCTTTTGTTGCTCACTTTGTATTTGGCCCTTTGTATTTTCAATGTTTTGTTTGTGTTGGTTACTAGTAGTTAAGTCCACCAAGTTTAGTTGGAAAAGTCGGCACATAGTCCCGACTTAATTAAAGAAGGGAGGTGTTAGGGTGGCGTGCTTAGTATAAAAGGCGAAGCCTTTTAGCAGTCGGGAGTCAGTTACCGAGTCAGTCTAGAGTCAGTCCGTAGTCGCCAGTGAGTCAGTCAGTTAGTCTACAGTCGCAGCCAACGCATAGTCTCGCCTATTTCTATTGTATTGTTGCTTTGTGATAAACCTTGTTAGTTAGTCTTTCTGTTAGTATCGGACACACCGCAAGTCGATACATAACAGTCGGTCGATATTTTTCGATAGATATCGAAAAATATCGAAAAAGTCAAAATTTTCTCGGTCGATATTTTTCGATAAATATCAAAACAAAATATCGAAAAATATCGAAAAAATATCGTATCGAGCCGATCTCTAACAAAAATTAAAGAAAATTAAATAAAAAGAAAAAATAATAAATTAAATAAAAGAGTAATTTAATAAAAATAATTAAAATAAATTTAATTTATGTAGCTTGTGTGTATATTTCAAAAATAAGCTAAAAATATACATATTAAGCCTATAAAAATATTTAAAATATTTTTATAGAAAAAAATGTATTTAATATAAAAAGGGGAAAGAATAAAATGTTCGAAAAAGGCCAATTCTAATGCTTTTAGTCACGTGAAATTTTAATGAAATAAATCAATGGAGAATTTGCATTTTACATGCTAAGAGTTTGTATTATAATTTGTAATTTTAATTTAAAATTGAAAAGAGAGCAAGTTTTAAAATAAGTTTAAATACCTAAATTGAAAACTAAAAATCTTGTTTTTACAATTTGTAAAAAAGTTGCAACTTGAATATGTTGCTCCAAGTTGTAAAAATGTTGCTAAGTTTTTAAGAATTGTTTAAATTTAATAGAACATGTTTAGTAAAAGAACAAAACATAAGTTTGTCAAGAATTGTGCAAGTTCAAACTTAAATCTTTAAGTTTACAAACTTGGTAAGCGTAAAAATAAACTTTAATTCCAAGTTTGTAAATTAAAGTTTAAAAAAGTTGGATATTTAAGTACAAACTTAAGTTCAGTCTTTTTCAAGTTTAAACTTAAATGTTTGCTCACTTAAAAACTAACATATTTTACTTAGAATAAATTTTTAAACATTCTCTTTTGTTTGCTCAAGTAAAAAAATTTTTTGTTTTTTTACTTAATTTCAATAAAAAACCCCGCATTACAAATATTTAAAGACAAAAATAAACAAAAGAAAAATAAAAAAATAAAATTAGAGCAAATACCCACCGGAGAGCGGCGACATGAAAGAGCAAAGTGGTTTCAGAGGAAAATAGCTCACGGCAATGAAGAGAATGGGGAGCGACTGTTGATTGACTATATTGTCCTTCTGTTAAGTGAAAAAATAAATTGGATAACTAATAAATTAGATGGAAATAAAGAACAAAAAGTTTTGCTTCATTAAATGATTCAAGTTTGCAAAAAAACTTCTCGAGTGTTTAAAATAAACAATAAAATAAACATTGCAACTTGAAACTTAAATCAAGTTTAATTGTTTAAAAACACACTTTAAAGTTTTACAAAACTTGTTTTAATAATGTTCAAGTTTGAAGTTTGTAAAAACAAGTTTACTATCAGTTTTATTCAAGTTTATAAACTTTGTCATAATTAACTTGAAAATAAACTTGGTCAACTAAAGTTTTCAAGTTTACAAACTTAAAAGTATTTATTATTTTTACCTTCAATTCGCGCCTGTGTAACTAGTGAAAAAGACAATTCAGGAACGTCGTTTGGTCTATAATAGCGTAACAATTTGACTAGAAGCTGATCTCGTTTTTTCTAAAAAATAAAAATATGTATATTTTAATATTAAAGAATGTTTTTAGCAAATAAAAATATTAAAAAAGAGGCAAATTTGAGAGTACAAAGGCCAAAAATAAAAAGAAAAAATAAAATGAACATCTCTCTAGTGAATTAAAAAGGAAATAAAAAAATAGAAAAGATGTCAGTTGAAGGGCAAATTTACTTTAGAAGAGGGAAAAACACTCCTATAAAAATAAACAAAATTGAAGAGATGAAAAAAGGAAGTTTGTCCTTCTTCCGGCTAAAAACTAAAAAACTCTATTAAATATATCAAATTAGATATATAATTGGGCGAACAATATTCTTAATTAAGTCTCTCGAATAACAATAGTCTCTCATCAAGTTTTACAATTTTGGTTGCTCAAGTTTTGTAAAATTTGTTTGGATAACTTTAGATTTGTAAAACTTGTTTTAATTACTTTAAGTTTGTAAAAAACTTTTTTGGGTTAAAGTTTTGTAAAACATGTTTGGATGTTTTTACATGTTTGGACTGCTCAAGTTTTGTAAACTTGTTTGTTTTAAGTTAGTAAAACATGCCTGATTTAAAATAAAAACACAACAAAAACAAATGTTTTGAAACTCACCATTTTAAAGGAAACAATCGATCCAACAAGAAAAGGGTCTTCTCTACAACTCTCAACAAAAACATGATCTCCATGCCTGTAAACAATTCCCTCATGTGATTGAAAACATTCATATTCATTAGCAGCGCCTCCACTAACATTTTCACGTTTTTTATAAATTAACTGAAGATAATTATTTTTTTGCTTCACCTTCTAAAATTTTTATTTACCCCTCGTTTTTGTCGCTTCCCTGCACCCGATTGATCGTCAGAATGGACATATCCTCTAGCCGTAGTCGGCCCGTTTGTGCAATAATAAAAAGGTTCGGCATCCCAAAGACCTATAGAGAAATATTTAAATAAAAAATATTTTTCGTTAATTACCATCATTGTATTCATCCGGGCGTAAATGATTTTTTTGCTTTTGTTGTGGATTCTTAAAGGAGAAAAGATGGTTATAATTTTGTTTCAAGTTTTAATTAAATTTAGTGTTTCCGGAAAATAATTTTTTATTAGTTAAAAAAATTTAACTAATATTGAGTCTAGCTTGTAATTGCTTAAAACTAATTCAACTTTAATTGTTTAGAAATGTTTTAAGTTTTAGTTTTATCTCATAAATTGTTTCAAGTTTTAAGATGTTTTCGAAAAGTGAATTAAGTTTGTTCTTAAAAAGTTTAGGTTTAAACTTAATTGTTTTGTTTTTAACAATGTTTTCCGGAAAATGTTTAATTAATATCCGGAAAACTTTTAATTAATTAGGAGTGTTTCCGGAAATGTTTTTAAAAAATGTCTTTTTCCGGAAAATGTTTTATCAACAATTTTTCCGAAACATCAAACCAATAATATGTTTTCCGGAAAGTGTTTTCAATTAAAAAAAACATAAAAACACCTCATTTTGTTTCAATTCTGATTCCTCGCTTTCTTCCCCTTTCTCCTCTTCTTTTTCTGTTTCTTCTGTTTTTGTTGTTAATATTGTTGCATTTTCTGATATTTTTCCCTCTTCATTATTTTCATTTGTTTTAGGGCTGGTAGTGTTTCCATCATTTGTTTTTTGTTGTTGTTCGGGTGTTGATGTAACTGGCGATTTTCCGCCGCTAGTCATATTTTAAATATAGGGGAGAGAGAAAAAAAGGCGACGAAAATAAAAAAGAAGCCTTTAATTTCTCGAATAAATTAACAAAAATAAAAATCTTCTCTGAAATTTTAAGTAAAAATTATTTTAAAAATAATAAAAATTGGAAAAAAAATCAAGTTTTCTGAAGAAAAGAATTTTTTCCATAACTCGCGACGGAACAAATAAATGTGTATATATGTATGTGTGTAGGTTTTTAGACATTGCATCAATCAATTAATAAAGAATTTTTAATGTAAAATTTTATCACGAGTGTAAAATAAATTTTTTTTAATTTTCCGTTAAATAATTTTTAATTTAAATAAATTAGAAGATTTGCCTGAATATTTCACTTTTTAGGTTAAATACATGTAGTTGTTTTAATTAAAAGCGATAATGAAAAATGTAGATTATTAACTCTGTACAGTCTTAAAAATATAAGGAGGGCCAAAAAATGAACTCGAACATTTTCTCAGTCACATAATCACAACAAAAATAAGCAGAACTTATTTAAAAAACAAAAAAAAAACAAAAAATAATATTCACAACCATATCAAAAAACAAAAAAAAATAATAAGAGAGCAGAAGAAAAAACGGGGTGGGGGAAAGGGGGCCATCATTTATTTATTTAACAACTAAATATTCTTCTCCCCAAAAACTTTGAATGAACAATTTTTTATTTATATTGTGTCTGTTAGAGTTAGGGCTAAGAGAGATCTCCCTATACTCTCTCTTTCCTCTCTGTTTAGTGGGGTTTTTTACTGCTCGTAGTTTTTTCGTCCTTTTGTGAGAAATGAGCAAGAAATGAGTCCGGAATGACTCCGGAATTTAGCTCAGGAGACGGCTCCGCCCGGAACTGAAGCCGAGAGTTGAAAACAGACGCAAATGGAGCCATAGAAACTTTAAATAACCAGCAGCTGGGGTTATGCCAAGTATAAGGTAAAAAATAAGAGTTGAACAAGTACAAGCATAAAGCAAGATAAAAATTTTGAATACCCCTAAATACTAGAGTTGATCAAAACGATACTGGTATCGGCCAACCCGAGACCGAGATTGACCGATACTCAAGAACCCGATACCGAGACCGATACCATCATTTTGAGCCGATACCGATACCGAGAAACGATACTGACCGATACTAACAGAAATTTTTATTTTATGTCAAAAAATACATGTAAAAATAATTTATTCATTATTCTCTTCATGCAAATCATCAGATAAATACTCTTCATCATCTGGATCCGATCTGGCTTGGCAATGAATACTAATTTTTGTGTCCGTATCCAAATAGGTATATCCGTGAGGTCGACATCCGTATCTGATTATATCCTTACAACTTTTGAGGCATATCCATCCGCGGGTGGATATGCCATATCCACACATTTGCCGAAAATCGGAAGGCTCTGTAATTAAAATCTTGAAAATCTAACGGCCGAGGGCTCGGAAAATTCAACATTTCAGCGCCGCAGACAAAATTTATTAAATTTTGGATGGCCAAGTCACCAAATTTCTTCCCTTTTCAGCGCCGCAGGCGAAAATTTATTGAATTTTAGAAGACCTTATTCGAAAAAAATTCACTTTCTCTGTTATGGACGGATATTCGAAAAAAATATGGACGAAAACTTGGACAATATTGAGAATTTTGTTTCTTTGAGTCAGTATCGTTTCTCGCCGAGAAATGGACCGAGAATATCGGTATCGGTTTCGAGACCGAGAATGAAAAAACCGAGACCGATATTGGAAAAAAGCCGAGAATCTCGGTATCGGTCTCGTCTTGATCAACTCTACTAAATACTAACGAGTAACTGTTCCTAACTTGTAATTAACCTGCCCTGTTCCTTAGTTGCTACTAAGGTAATTGACATTAAATTAGGTGAAAGAATTAGTACTTGGTACAAGTAAATTGGTACTAGTAAGTGGTTATAAAGAATTTGAAAACCCCAAAGAAGAAACCCCAAGACCTCCAAGAAGTGGAAAACTCCAAAAGTTAAACAAAAGATTACCCTAATTTTATGAATAAATTTTTAAAGTTTTTTTCCCAATTAAAAAGAGCAATTAAATATTTTTTTGTATGTAAATAATACATAAAATGTAATACAATTTTTTAATACTCATTTTCTTCTTTGCGATTTAATTTTCTTTTGCCGCATGAGTGGATGGGAAAAGACTAGGGCTAGCGGTTGTTAGAAAAAAAAATAAATATAAATTTTTATTTTATTTATAGCGAAAGGCAAAAATACACACTTAAAAATGTAGAGAAAGTACATACATTTATATATTTTCAGGGCAACCAGCTTGAAGGCTCTCCCATTACACAAGCAATGTTTTATCAAGAAGACTAAAAATACACAATTTGCCAATAAGGCAGCATTGGTAAATCGGGGACTCTAGACTTTTTGGTAAAATATGGAATTGGTGAGATATGGGAAACCAGCTTGGGGATTAGGCCTGAGGGGGGAAGAGGAAAAGGAATAAGGGGGGAGGGTAATATATAAATGAGGAAGGAATAAAAGGCTGAGGAAAAAATAGGAAGAAAGCGGAAAAGTCGTCAAAAATTGAATTTTACCCTTCCCCAAACTAAATAAGAGTGTTTCTTCTCTCTTTTGTTGGCAAAATAAATAGATAAACTAATTAGGTAAAAATAAGATTAAATTAAAAGTATACAAACTTAAGTCTTAAGTTTACTTAAAATATTGAAACATATTATTTAGGCTGAAACAAACAAAGTTTGTTGTTTGGACTGTTTTTAACAATGTTTTAGGAACGATTAAAAATGTTTTTCGGAAAATGTTTTTACGGGGATTTAAACATTTCCGCAATTTGTTGGTCATTTTTAAAAGTTAATAATATGTTTTCCAAAAAATGTTTACTTGAAATTTCCGGAAATGTGTTGTAGACTAAAGTTTCCGGAAAGCGATTACTATATTTTAATATTTCCGGAATTTTTCTGAAAAAGTTGAATATTTTCCGGAAAAAGTTTATTAAAGATTTTCTGGAATTAATTAATATTTGTTTTCCGGAATATGGTTAATTTAGAACAACTAAAGTTTCCGGAAAATTTAATTTTAAAAATCAGGAAAGAGTAAAAACCAAAATTAAAATCAGAACCTGGTAATAGTTCGGATGGTATACCCCATCCATTTTCCTTCCTAAAAATATTAAAAAATGGTCAGTCAGTCTTATGATATAGAACTCGTCGAGCTTTGTCGAAGGACACCAAAATTAACCCCCGGTCTTAACATTGGGCCGAGATACAGACCCCAAAAAATGAAAAACTAATTTTTGGGATAAAAATTCGATTAAACAAATAATAGCTCATTCGAAAGAGCCTGTCGAGTTGATTCGAATGACATCAAAATCAACATAATTAAACAAGATTTGACAGTTATGACATGAAAAAATCCTATTGTAGTCGGTGAGACGCTTTTGCAAAACCTTTCGCTTTGCGCAGGGCTTTTGTCTGTATCTCGGCCCAACGTTAAGACAGGGGTCTGACTGACCATATTTTAATACTTTTAGGAAGGAAAAAGGATGGGGTATACCATCCGAACTATTACCCAGAACCTTTTAAAATCATTAAAAATGGATAAATAATAACAGAAAATAAAAATGAAAGAAAAATTATTTTTTAAAACAAAATTAAATAAAAAAATAAAATTATATTAAAAATCTAAAAAGCACGCAATACTGCAAAAAAATAAAATTGTCTTTTCTCTAATAAAATGCGGGAAAAAAGGCTAAAAAGGCAATCGTCGTCACCATTTTTGAGGTAAAAAATAAATAAAAAAATTTGAGGTTTTCGACTAAAAAAACATTTTTTTAACTCGCTAATATTTATTTTTTCTTCATGTTTTTTTTGTTTGTATTTTGAGCGTTTATATTTTTCTTCTTTATTTTTTGGCATGTTTGCATAGGAAATGAGAAACGGAAATTTAAAAGAAAGAAAAGGACAACAGAGAAAATGAAGGTGTGCATAAAAGGACCACACCAAGAAAAAAATAAAGAGAGAAACTTAATCCCCTCTTTCCAAGTCATTGCAGCGCAAGATTGTTTGGACTTTTTAAATTTGCGGATAAATGAGCAATGAAAAAATTGTCCGCAAAACTGTTGCGGACAAAACTTTTCGGGCAAAAATTTGTTGCGGACAAACAAAAATGTTGCGGACAAAACTTTTCGGGCAGATTTTTAATTTGCGGATGAGTAATTAAAAAATGTCTGCAAAATTTTACGGAAATTTTTATTTTTTACAGAAAAAAATTTGTTTTCCCGATTTTATTTAATGAAGTAATAGTGTTTGTGGATTATAAAATATTAAAAAAAAATTTTTTTTTAATTAAGAAGGAAAAAGATTTTTAAAAAATAATGACCTTAAAAGGTGTTCAAACACAAGTTTATTAATAAAAATTTTTTAGAAAAATTAAAAAAGTTTCAATATTTTTAAATAAAATTATAATCAAAGGAGTCATTAAAATTAGTTTAGAAGACCCTCCCATTCTCTGTTTGTTTTTATTTAAAAAAATAAATTTTTCTTTTATCTAAAAAAGATTTTTTGGTTAATTTATATAGAAGATTAAGAGGGAGAGGGAAATAATAAATGATGATGACCTTCACAAATGTGTGAAATAAATAGGGAAGAGGAGGAGAGGGAAATAAATTGTAATTTTTGAATGTTTTTTTGAATATTGATTTACAATTAATTAAAAAAAAATAAATTTTTGGAGGAGAAAAAAATTTTTTTGAACGGAAAACAAATTAAAAAATTAGTTTATTTAAAAATTTGTTTCATACATTTATTGCTTAGCAAAAATATCCACGTATTCAATATTTAATATAAAAATAAAAGTGCATTAATAAAAATTATTTAAAAGAGAGAATGATTAAATGAAAAATAATAATTTCCTATTTACTTTTTAATGTTTACTTTAGAAAAACAAGTAAAAAAAAGATTTATATTTAAATGAAAAGAAAATAAACAAAAATGTTGTGTTCGGAAAGTTCAGAATAAACAATGTTTTGGAAAACGTCTACATGTTTTATTAGAAAGTTTTGGTGTTGTAAAACAAATTGAATGTTTTCCGGAAAAGTTTTAAAAAATTAAGAAAAGAGGGAAGATTTCCGGAAAACTTAATTATAAAATGTTTTCCGGAAAAGTTCAAAAGATCGGAGAGTTATAAGCTTACAGGAAAATTTCATTAGGAAATGTTTTCCGGAAAATATAATATTAATGCTCTCTATACGTGTTTTTCCGGAAAGAGTTTAGGAGAATATTTAATATGTTTATTTTGTTGAGGACATTTGTAAAACAATTTATGTATATGCTTTCAGAACATTAAAACACTATTCTTTCAGGAAAATGTTTGTTTAGGAAAATGATTTAAAGGTTTTTATTAAGGAAGAATGTTTTGTTAGCATTTCGGGAGTTTTCCGGAAAATATTTTAAATATTAATTCATTCATTGAAAATTTGTAAAGTTTTATTGAAAAAATACAAACTTAAAAATATAATAAATCTAATCGCGTGCATTTTATGTTAAAGGTATGAAAATTAAAATATAAAAAATAATTTATTAAATAATTTAAAAGACAAACATTTTTAATTTATTAAAACATTTTACAATATAAATTTCCTTTTAGTGTGTCTATTCTGAGAATTTTAGATTTTTAAGAGAAGAAAAGATTGGGGACTCACTAGTGGGAAACAAAATAGTGAAGTGAAGAGTGGGGATGGGGTGGAGGAATGAATAAATAGTCTCTCTCCTCTCCCCATATTAAAAAAATAAAAAAATGACTTGGCGCGCGACCCAAGTGTGTGGTGGTGAATTGGACGGGAGAATGAATATATAAAAGATGTGATGAAGAAATACAAAACTATTGTATTTGGATTTTTGTTAGATAGAAGGCAATTTGAAGGGAAAAGGAGAGAACGTTGATTGAGTTGTACTTTTTGTTTGTTAAAATTTTTTCTTTTAAGTTTTTTAATAAGCCTGTTTAAGGTAAAAAAAATATAAATATTTATTTTGAGGCAGAAAAAATACAAAAGATACATATGTGAAAATTCCGGAATAGTTGTAGGTTTTCAGGAAAAAACAAATAGAAAATGTAAAAGTTTTTCCGGAAGAAGTTTTAAAGTTTTCCGGAAAATATAAAAATGTTTTATTTATATTTCTCTAGTTGTTTATGTTGTGTTAATGTTTGGTAAATATTTGTTGAAGTTTTTGTTTGGGAACGTTTTTATGTTTGTTTGTTAATTTTTGTTTGTTATAAAAAATTTTGTGTTAATGTCTTTTATGTATGTCTGTTAAATATTTTATTTGTTTAAAAAGTATTGTTGAATGTTTTTGTTACGTATAAGAATTAAATAAATTAAAAGAATTTAAAAGAAACACGAATATATTTAAATATTTTTATGACAAAATGTTTTCAGCGGGGAAATACAAAAACTCCCATCATCTTCTCAATCTCTTTTCTTCCAACCGAATTTAATCCGTTTTATCTCCCAAGGCCTTATATACCACTTATTAATCCACCCAACTCAACTGTGCTCAATTTCGCTTCCGCATATGCGCACTACGTTGGATTTGTGTGGCGGACCTTTCTTTTTATGGGTTGTGCACTTTAAATAATTAGTGTGAATTAAAAATTGATTTGTATGAGACGAAAAATCTTAATTGAGAGAAAGAAAATAATTAGATTTGTTTTTTAAGAGAGCGAAAATTTAAGTTCAATCTTAAAGATGTTTTAAAAAACATTAATTAGTAAGTTTACGGAAGTTTGTTTATTTTTCCGGAACATGTTTTTGTTTTGGAAAATGTTTTCGGTTGAAGAATGTTTGTCTAATGTTTCTAATGTTTTTGTTTATCAGGAAAATAAGTTGTTTTGTGTTTAATTAAAAGAAACATGTTCCGGAAAAACACAAACAATATAATTTCCGGATAAACAAAAACGATGAACATAAAAACATTATCCCAACAAAACATGTTCCGGAAAATGTTTTTATGTTCAATGTTTTTATCCGGAAATATGTTGTCTGCTATTTTTCCGGAACATGTTTTCGTTTGCCTAAACAAATATTTCTTTTCTTGTTCCGGAAAATGTTTGTGTATCAAAACATTGTTTTAATTTTATTATGCAGCAAAATGTTTGTTTCCTTAAATTATGTAAATTATACAATAATAACATAAATATCAAATATAAAATACTATTTAAATCCTAAAACACTTTAAAATATTATTTGCTCATAAAATTAGAAAAACAAAAAATAGTCGCGTCTTTTAAATGAAATTTTTTAAAACAAAAATATTTTAAGCATTTGACAATCATTTTAAAAGAAAACAGGATTGAAAGGTAATCAAAAGTTCATTTTAGATTAAAGATTATTAAAAATAAAAATATTTTTGATTAAAATTTGATTTTTTAAGAAATAAATTAATTAAACATTTAATCCTGGAAAATTCAAAACATCAATTAAATTCCGGAAAATGTTTTGATTGAATGTTTATTCAATACCTCGGTGTATCCGGAATGTATGCTTGTTTTATATTTTTCCGGAAAATTTTCTTTAAAAACCTAGATTAAACTTACGGAAAATGTTTTAGTTGAACGTTTCTTTTTTTCGTTCCGGAAAATATTTTCCGGAATTAAATGTTTAATTTATTCTGAAATGTTTCAGTGTTTTTATTGTTGTATTAATGTTTTTAAGTTGTTTTTAGTGTCCCAAATCCATTGGGTAATTTAATTAAAATTAAGATACAAGCTAAAAGCTTCACAAATTAAAATTTTTATTTATTTTTAGCATTTTTAACTATTAAAATAAAAATTGTCTAAAATATTAAATTTTCTATTTGTTTTCTAATGCAGGTGAGGGGGGGCCAATAGTTTCTCTCCCCAAAAAACCTCAATTTGGCCGGAATGATTTGTGTCATTCTTTTAACGTTCGTATCAGTCGAGAAAAGAAAAGAATATATTTCAATGAAATGTAGAGTGAGAAATAAAGAAGAAAAAATAATTTAACAAAAAAAGTGAAGCAACAACTGTGATGGGTCTTTATATTTTTTTGAGAGAAGTTAAAGATTAAATAAAGAAAATAAATAAATAAATTTTTTAGTCATTATTATGTTTTTGCAATAAATTCCATAGTTCAGATTAAATCTTAAAAAATACTACTAAAAATAAACAAAATTAATGAGAATTACAATTGTTTTTAGTTTTTAGATGTTTAGAAAAGAATATAAAAAGAGAGTTTTGAGGAATTAATTTAAAGTTTGTGTTTTCATTTGTTTTTGTGTTTATTAACAGAAAAACATTTTAACAGAATAAACATTTTCCGGAATTTGAATGTTGTGCTGTATAATTTATGAAATATTTGATCCGGAAAAAGTTTTAATGTTTTAAAGGAAAATGTTTTTCTATTAAAATGTTTTCTGTTAACAAACAAAACATTAAAAACTTTCTGTTTGTTTAGAAAATGTTTTGTTTAGGAAAATGTTTTAGTATTTTTATACCGGAAAATTTATTCGTGTTGTTTTGTTAGCATTCCGGAAAATATGTTGAGTTTTCCGGAAGATGTTTTGATTGTTAATTTATTCCCGAAAAATGCTTGCATTCTTGAATTAAATAATAAAATGTTTTTGTTGTTCAAAAAGAGGTTTCTAAGTATGCAGAAAAGCACAGACAACATTTACAAATTTAAGCATAAATAGTATTCAAAATATAATAAAGATATGAATAATTAATAAAATATTCTTTGAACATTTAGAATTAGTAAAAAATTAATTTGTAGCATTAAAAGAAAGGGATAATTAAATGATTTAATGATATGTTAAAGAAAATAAATTTTTTATGTAGAAAAAATAATTTTGTGATTTTTTAGTAAAATTAAAATTAAATATTAAAATAAAATAATTTTTTTCAAGGCAAAAATGAAAAGATAAAATAAAAAATTTTGGTTCTACTTGACTTTATGAGTCCAATCAAACTTTATGAGTCCAATCAAAAAATAATTGGATTTTTCTTGGTATTGAAAAGTAAGGCTATGGTTCCAAAACATTTCTTCATGTTCGGGACCTACGCCCACTGGGTCTGGGACCGTTACTTACCCTATCCCTCGAAATTTCTGAAAGTTATAGCCAATTTTTAAAAATTTCAGAAAAACGATTTTAACTTTCAGAAATTTCGAGGGATAGGGTAAGGAACGGTCCCAGACCCAGTGGGCCTAGGTCCCAAACATGAAAAAATGTTTTGGAACCATACCCTTACTTTTCAATACCAAGAAAAATCCAATTATTTTTTGATTGGACTCATAAAGTTTGATTGGACTCATAAAGTCAAGTTTCGAGGGATAGGGTAAGGTAAAAAAAAATATTATGTCCTGAAAACAACGTAAAACAAATAATATGAACAAAACATAGACAAACATTTCCGAAAAACATAAAACAACGGAAAACGAACAAGAAAAACATTTTTATATTTTGTCATTTAAACACGTGTTATTTCCGACATTTTCCCCCAAAAGTAATATGTAGTAAAAAAGTATCGAAAGAATAAAAATAAAACCAAGAAATAAAAATGTGTACAAGTGTGAAAATGAAGAAAAAAAATAAATTTTAAGGGAAAGCACCGGAAATTGTAGTCGCTTAAAATAAATTTATTTAATATAAATTTATTTGATATTATAAATTGTTTCTCATGAATGTTTTGCTAAATGAATTGTTAAATTAAAACAAGTTCATGTTTTTACTTAAGGGATGAAATGTTATGGTCCGATTGTTTTGTTGTCTTAATTATTAACTATTGTGGTTTTCTGGAGATGTTGTTCTAATCATTCCGGAAAGTGTATAGAATGTTTATGTGTTTTGTTCTGGAAAAAGATTTGTTGTTTTCAAATTCCGGAAATGTATAATTTCTTGTAATGTTTTGCTTGTTCCGAACAAAGTTTTTAATGGAAGGAATGTTTTACAGAATGTTTATATGTTTTGTTCAGGAAAATGTTTTTCCGACAAAATGTTTCCTTTTCTATTTAAATTAAAAATACACAGCAAAAACAACCCTATAAAATCCTTGTAATCTCAAACAAAAAACTACTAGAATAAATGTATATTTATAATCCGTAAATTACGCGTCCATTTTATGGTTTTACAAATTAAAAATGTTTTTTATAATAAAAGAATAAAAATAAAAAATGTCCAGTGAGTGCAAATATTTAATATTTACACAGAAATGAGCGCGGAAGAATGGACGATGAAAAATGAAAAAACCTTACCTTCCCCTTAGAAATTAAGGAAGGAAAAAATAAGAGAAGAGAAAGGCGAGTAAGCAAAAACTAAAACACCCCAACTCGTTTTTGGGGTAAAAAGTAAAATAAATAAAAAGAACAACAATTGTTTTTATTGTCAAACAGAGAAATGTTTTGTTTTTTTTTGTTTTTTTAAATCATTAATAATAAAAATACAGAAAAATTCAAGTTTACAACATATTATTGTTTAGAAACATATTATGTCCTGAAAACAACGTAAAACAAATAATATGAACAAAACATAGACAAACATTTCCGAAAAACATAAAACAACGGAAAACGAACAAGAAAAACATTTTAATAATTAACATTAAATAGCAAAAACTTATCCGGAAAAACATTCAACAATGTTTTGTTTTGTTAAAATTAAATGTTTTGTTAAAACAAAGAACAAAACATTTAATAATTGACACTAAATAGTTGACGGAAAAACATACAAATGTTTTTTTTCTATTCCCAACTTTTAAATGTTTCAGGAGACACTTTCTAGTTAATTTTGTCTTTCTTCCGGAAAACATTTTTAATTACAATTTTGTTTTACTTCCTTTAAATGTTTTAATGATTGCCTTATTATATTTTCGCGCTTTGCCTCTTTAAATTTATTTCCTAAATCCTCACAGTTAAAAAATAATTTTTTAAAGTAGGTAATTTTAAAGTAAACTAATGAGAGAGGAAAGAAGATTGTGAAGCAAGTGGCAAACAAAAATTAGTAGTTAAAAAATGAAAAAGAAATAAAGCACACACTATTTCTCTCCGGTTTTGTAGTTTATGATTACAAGAGGAAATAAGAGGGAAAGGGCGGGGCAAGTAGAAAAGAGAGGAAAAAGAGGAGAAAAAGCAAAAAAGGAGGAAACAAAACAAATTGAAGAAAAATTAAAAATGGGGACAAGTCAACTGTGAAAAGTGCATTTTCATGCAGTAAATTTAGGTATAAGGGATTTACTTAAAATCGTTTTTGAATAGGTGTGCCACTTTTAGGATCAAATAAATAAGCACTCTCTAATAATATGTAGAACAGACATGTTGGCATTCTCTAATAAACAGGCATTCCTAATATAAAGGTACCTCTCTAATAGACAGGCACTGCCAAACAATCTACACACTATAAAATACCACTAGGAAACATTCAAAGATATTTTTTACTAAACATTGTTCCGATTTTCTAAAATATTTCGTCTTTTTTATTTTCGTCGTTTTGTTTCATCCCTAGTTATTGTTTTTTTTGCTTTATTGAATAGTTATAGACCCTTCCCCCTATTCTAACCGGTCGTTATCGGAGTCTCCTCGGTCATCGGCTGGCTGATCAATTATTGTTTGAAGGAATTATTGGGTGATATGTAATGGGTGTTATGTGTTTATATTGGCTATTAGAGTCTGAGAAAGAAAAAAAGAAAATATACATAGTCATCATTTTAACTAGTTACATTAACTCTCTCATTATAAAAACATCTACATATAAAGGTAACAAATTATAACGGAAAATGGGAAAGTTGAAAATTACAAAACCTTAATTATAAAACTTGGAATTGTAAAACCTTAATTGTAAAAAAAGTTTCTTTTATTATCTAGCTATTGTTTTTGTATTTTTGTTTATAAACTTTTTTCCAACTTTTTTTTACAATTAAGTTTTACAATTTGTAATTTACAAAAACTTTATTAAGTTTATTAAGTTATTTTTTGTTGACTTTTGTTTCAGGTTTATTTTTACAATTTATTTCCTTATTATTTACAATTTGTAATTTACCAACTTTATTTTATGTTCACCTTATTTTCAATTCTCACTCCATATTATACCCTAAATAATGACCAAAAAATCTGCAATGTCATCCCCCCATTCTTTTAATTCCTTCCCTCTACCTTCTTCCTCTTTTTTTCTACCAAACACAAAAATTAGTCGGGATTATCCGTGAAGCTCTCTTATATTTGCCATTTGGTAGAGGTGGAAATTTCTTCTTTCTTTTTTTCACATTTCCTTTCTATTCAATTTGATTGACGACTCTTTTTAGTAAAAATAGAGGAAAGAGAGAGCAACAAAAGGATTAAATAAAGAGATAAGCAAAATTGCAAAATTTGCAGGAAAAAATTTTTTATAAAAAGAAAAAAAAATAAACTTTGAAGGTTAACTAAATATAAAAATTAATTAATTAAATAAACTTGGAAAATACAATTTGTAAATTAATTACAAATTAATTAAAGTTGGTAAAATTTCTAAGAAATTTGGATTTAAATAATACAAAAATAAACTTGTAAAATTACAAATTGTAAATACTAAAACTTTAATTGTAAAAAATGGAGCAAATTGTAAAAATAAACTTGGAATGAAAAGACAAACAAAACCTAAATTACAAATTGTAAAACTTGATTTAAAAAAAGTTACAAACAAGTTGGAATAAGTTTGTTTTAGTAGAAGCCCATAGAAACACAAATACAACGATAAAAATAAAGGTATTTAAAAAATACACAAAAATGAAAAACAAAAAAACACAAAATAGAATATACGTGTGAAAACAGCCTAGGTAGAAAAATAATTGAATAAAAAAATAATTTTAAAATAAATTAACAAAAATAAACATTAATATACTAGCTCTATATTTAATTTAAAAATTTACAACAAAAATTAAAGCAAATATAGGTATATAATAATTATATTTAATTTAAAAAATAATCGCGCAAAAATGAGAGAAAGAATAGTAATTAAATAATTTTAAATAAAGAGAGGAAAGGAGCCTTCTTTTTTTTGTTGAAGGGGGAAGTTTTATTCACACTTCTCTTTTTTTCTTCTTTTTTTCCTTCTTTTTATATTCCCATCAATTTTTCTTATCGAAAATCGCTAAACGAGATTAAAGAAATGGAAGGAAATTACTTAGTATTTGTCGGTCTTTTTTATTTATTTCCCTAACCCTGAAAAATGAAAGAAAGAAAATTGACTTAAAAATTATTTGATTAAAAAATGATACAAATGGTAGGGTTTTTAAATAGAGTTAGTATGTATTTATGTAAAACTTGAGAGAAGAAAATTGAATAATAAATTCCTAATAATAATAAAATGTTTAAAAAATGTTTAAAACTTTAAAAAGTTTTGTAATTACAAATTGTAAATACTGCAAACCTCAATTGTAAAAAATAGAAGATTAAGCCAAAAATAAACTTGAAATATGTACATGTTAGATAATAAAAGTACAAATTGTAATAAAATAAACTTGAATTAGAAAGACAAAATTACAAATTGTAAATATCACAACCTCAATTGTAAAAAAGAAACTTGGAATAAAAAGACATACAAAACCTAATAAAGTTGAGTAAATTACAAATTGTAAAACTTAATTGTAAAACAAGTTGAAAACAAACTTGTCCAAGTTTTAACCTTTTTTTCTTAATTAATCTTTTTATTTATTTTCCTACTAACTTGTCCAAAGACTTGAAACATCGACAATGAAAAAAAGAGTTTTTGGGTGTTTGATTAATTGTGTGTGTTTTAAAATATTTTTTGGGGGAATTTAAAGAGAAAATTAAGGAAAGATAGATGTTTATCAGTATTTGTTAAATAAATAACTAAAAATCTATTTCTGGAAAGGAGAAAAAAATTAAGGGAAGGAAGGAAAACTGTTCTTCAAAACTCTTAATTGGTTGAAAAAACTTTTTTTTTTGTTTGTTCTCTTTAATCTATTAAAGTAGTTTAGATTTGTCCTTTGTGTTTTGCTTTTGAATCTTTTTTTAAAAGGGGAAATGAACTATAAGAGAAATAATCCCCCCAAAAATTATTGAGGAGAAGACTCTTAAAAACTCTTTAACATATTCCCCATCCCTCTCCCTAACCTCTCTAACATATCACACCCTCCCCCGCTTATACCAGACTCTTACTTATCCCAGTAAATAACTTCCCAACTTATCCCACTCTCTCAGTTATCACCTTAAAAAGACAGTGGATGACAGAGACTCTAAATAACCACCAAAAAATAACTGATAAAATTAAAAATAAAAAGAATCAAAAAATTAACAGAAACATGAGGATATTAAAAAAGAATACTTTTTTAAACATTTTCATGTGAAAGAAAAAATAAAATTCAAGTCGCGCACGTATATTTTACAACAATTTTTAGTAGTTTTGGTTGTAGACGAAGCGGGCGGAATGTTGAGCGCTGTAGAAAATGTGAAGAGGAGGAAAGAGATCGAATGGAGAGGAGAATGGAATGGGGGGAGGGGGGGGGACTTTTTATTTATTTTTATTTTATAAAATATTTATTAATTTATACATTATTTGACCGACAGTTAATTGAGTCTAGAAAGAATAAACTTGAAATATAATATAATTTACAAATTAATAAAGTTTGTAAATTATAAATTGTAAAAAATAAACTTGGAAAAGAAGAAAGTTGGAAACTTAATTAAACTTGTAAAATTACAAATTGTAAAAAAGTTGGAAACAATTTGTAGAAATAAACTTGAAATAGAGACAAAATTGTAAATTATAAATTGTAAAACTTAATTGTAAAAAAAGGTTCGAAACAAGTTTATTTTAGTAGAAAATCTTAGAAACACAAATACAAAAACACATAAACTACTAATAAACAAAAATAGAGAAGCAAAAAACAAATAAAAATAAATTTAAATTTCGTTTAAATTAAATTTAAAAAATTTAATTTTAACACATATTAAAATATTAAATATTTACTATATTTGATAGTAATATTTAAATAAAAAAGTTAAATGTTAGGGGAGAGGAAAGGATTAATTTCGCAATGACGCGATTGCACTCTTTTTTTAACGTTTTTAGTTAAAAAAATAAAATTTATGTTTATTTATTTGTTTTTTAATGTTAAAAATTAAAAAAAATTTCTATAATTCTTTAAAAAATATTTTTAGGTAAAATTAGGAAAAATACAAACTGACCCCTTTTTCTAAAATTTCTCAATTTTCATTCAATTTCAGAAAGAAAAATGGAGAAATAAAAATTATTCGTTCAATCATCCAAAATTAGCCATCATCTTTTATCAAAATTTTTACGGGTAATAAAAGGGGAGAGAGAAAATAAAATATAATATTTAATAATAATATTTTTTCAATGCCAAATATTAAATAAATTAGTTGAACAAACAAACAAATTTAAAAAATAAATTAATTAATAAATTTAAAAAGAATAAAAAAATAAATAAAATTTAGAATTATAATTAAATAAATAAAATTATGAAAAATAAATAAATATTTACATATGTAATAGAATTAATAGAAATGTATTTTCTTCAAGTTGGAAGAGTTTGTATTTTATTAAATGTATTTTCATTGTATTTTTCAGGTTGGAATTAAAGTTTATTTTTAAGCTAGGTTCACAATTGTTTTACAACTTTTTTCTTAAAACTTTTTTTCTCCAACTTTTTACAAACCTTTTCCAACCTATTTTACAATTAAAAAAAGTTGGAAAAGTTGTAAAATCAATTGTAAAATAAACAATTGTAAAACAATTGTAAAATCAACTTATTTTCTTTTTTATTTTACAATTACAATTCTAATTAAAAGGAAATAAGTTTAAATTAAAAAATAAAATTAAATAGTAAATAAAGAATTTAATTAATAAAAAAAAAAGAGATTAAAAATTAGAGGATTATATAATGTAAAAAATTTAAATATTAATCTTTTAATAATTTTTAATTTAAATTAAATAAATAAAATTAAAAAAGAATTTATTTTAAATAAATAAGCGCAATAATTAATTTAAAGTGTGTGTATACACACATTAATAATTATTCCACGTAGCTAAAAGAAAAAAAGCTTCATTATTTAAAGCGGGGAAATCTGGGAGAAAAGGAGAAGGAAGGGGAAAAAAGTTAATAAAAAGGAAAATAGTTGAAAAAAGAAATCCTTAGGATATTCGAAACTGAAGCTAAAACCCTTCTAGTAAAGAACGGAAAATTAAAATCTCTATATAACGACACTCAATCTGTGCCACTTTCCTTTCCAACATCACCTAAATTCGCCCCAGAGGAGTGTGTTTATTAGCCTGATTTCATTCCCGTTTTTACGTTGCTTTCATTCTAACGTTATCAAAATACAGCCGGGGGTGTCGTTATATCGAGATTCCTCTGTAATTAAGTCTAATAAGATTAAGCAGCAAAAAAATATTAAAAATTAAAAAAAAATTCTAGAAATAAAATATTTATTAATTTTTTAAAAATTCTTTTAGTTCCAAAATGAAAAAAATGTTAAATAAAAATAAACAACACAAAAACAGTAAATAATAAATAAAAATAAAATAAAAGAGGTAAAGGAAAAAATAAATAAAAAGCACTTGCCAGGCCATTATGTAGTTTTAAAAAAAAGAGGGAAGCAACAAACACAAAAGACAAACAAAAAAATTTTAAAAGAAAAAAGGGCAAGAAATATATGTGTGTCATTACGTGCGTGTTCGTGTGTTTCTGTGTCAGCTTATATTAAAAGGAGAAAAAACAAAAATACCGGTTAAGTATTAATAGACTGAAATTTGTTTGGATTAAAATAGAAAAATAGAAGAAACATTTTTATTCGTTTTGACGTGTTTGTATGTTTTAGAAATAAGAAAAACAATGTTGAAATAAAAACAATGTTTTTGTATTTGTTTTGAAGAAATTTAAATGTTTTTAGTTTAAGGTGTTCATGTTGGAATTATATTTGTATTGTTTTTATGAAGATCCGAACATGTTTTTAAGGTTTTAATTAGTTTACGGTTATATGCGTTCCGGTTAGATTTTATGTTTTCCGGTTGCATTTTCAAATCTTCCTTTTAAGTTTTCCGGTTAACTATTAATGTTTTCCGGCTGTATCTTTCCGGTCAGCTTTTGATTACAATTTAAGTTTTCCGGATATATTAATGTTTTTGAGTGTTTTCTGGCTTTATATTATAATTATTTGTTTTAACGAGTGTTTATGTTTTCGTGTTGGCATTATTTTTTTTACTTTTAATGTTTATATGTTTTTATGATTTAAAATGTTTAACAAACATTTAGAATAAATTTATAAAAAAAAATTATTGCCATTATCTTAAATACATAAATAGCGACAAGAATAACCAAGCTCCTCCGGTTGGTTGCTCGCAGCAGAAAGCGAAAGAAATAAAGCAAAGGAGGAAACCCTGTGAGGCTCGTCGTCTATTACTTGCATCGGGCCAAAAATTGAGCGTTTTGGGGAGGCAATGAGAAAATGTATGAGAAAAGGGAATAAGTAACGAATTGACGAAATAAATATTTGAGAGGGGCAACACTAACAATTATTTAAATAAGTAGAAAATTATGAAGAAAAAATAATTAAAATAGATAAGGGACTAGTTTGTAAATTACCGTATTTCCTCTAATAGACCGACATGTCGTTTTATTTTTCAACCTCCCTCTAGACTGTCGTTCTATTACAGGGTGTCGTTCAAATAGAGGCTGTCGTTCTATTTTTCAACATATTTTTTTGCAATTTTTTTGAAATTTTTATTAAGATCTATATCATTTTAATAATTTTATTAATGAAGAAAAATAGTTAAATTTTATATTTCAATGGAATTATCACTAGCCCTGTCCCATCAGGCCCTGTCCCCCTGTTATTTTCCAAGTTCCAAGAAATTATTTTCCAATTGTTTCTTCTGAAATTGGAAAAGGAAGATTTTTGGAGGGAAATGGAAGAATTGTCGCAGATGACCTTAAGTAGTAGGGGGTATCAATGTACTTGTAAGATATCGAGGCTTATGAGGATTTGAAAGGAATAGAGGTGGATTAAAGTTAAGAGGGATATCCGGAGATTTGGAAGGATTGAAATAAACATAAAGGGATTTGTGCGCGGCAACGAGGGATAAAGAAGATATCGTTCGATTTGGAGGGATATCGAGGGATATAAGGAGATTCTAAGCGATTAATGTGAAATCAGTGGGTTAAGGTGGATATCGGTAGATTTAGAAGGAGTAAAGTTATATTGTGGATTTGAAGATTCAATGGATTTAGGGGATTATGAAGGATATATAGGGATTTTTGGGAATTAGGAAGTATATCAAGTGATATCCCTCCTAATTTGTTGGTATCGACTCTAGGTCTCGATCCGAAACTCGGTCTCGGGGTTGATTCCCGGTCTCGGTCTCGACTCTCGGGTTTTTTTAACTCCCGACCATCACTACCGCTTAGGTAAATAATTAAATTAAAAAAAGAAAGGGTGTCGTTCTAATAGGGGGTGTCGTTCAAATAGAGGCTGTCGTTCTATTTCTCAACCTCCCTCCAGACTGTCGTTCTAATAGGGGGTGTCGTTCAAATAGAGGCTGTCGTTCTATTAGAGGAAATACGGTAATTAAAAATGAGTTGTAAAATGTAGAAAAAATTAAAATATAATTTAATTATAGTATGTAGGGTATTGGTGTTTAAGAAACTTGGTAAATATGATCTATTAAACAAATAAAATTTAATAAATTTAATTTTCATTAACACAAGTTTATACATAATTAAATTTATAAAACACAGTTACTTATGCAACATGTTTTATTAACTATATAAGTATGTTTGTAACAATGTTTGTAAACATGTTTTAATTCTAAATTAATTTTAAATGTCGTTGTTTTAACATAATGTTTGGGGTTTGTAATGTTTTGTAGGGAAATGTTGAGTAGTTTGTAAACTTGTTTTAAATATGTTTGTAAACATGTTTTTGGTTGTTTTAATTAAAAAATGTTTAGGTTTTGTAATGTTTTTATGTGGAAATGTTTAAATGTTTTTTCAAATGTTTTCAAGTTGGAATTATTTTTGCTTATAGTATATTGCTAAGAACATTGTTTTTATTTGTTTAAACAGAAAAATTAAATTTCATTAAATTAAAAACACATTAATAA
Organism: Meloidogyne arenaria; assembly: GCA_036172955.1. NCBI lineage: Eukaryota > Metazoa > Nematoda > Chromadorea > Rhabditida > Meloidogynidae > Meloidogyne > Meloidogyne arenaria. The sequence continues at coordinate 2,787,941 of JARQAB010000015.1, read as the reverse complement.
TTATTTAAATGAGTAAAAAATTCAAATTGTTTCTAATAAAAGGAAAAAACAATAAAAACAGACTCTTGTGTTTATGACGAGGAAAATCTAAATAATTTTTTAATAAAAAAAGATTTTTATCTAAAAGAAAAAAGAAATAAAATGTTTGTTTGTTTCAAGTGTTTGCGCAATTAATTTTGTATATAGAAAAGTTTAGCAATGGGAATAAATAGACAAAATGTTAAGTAGACACGAATTTATAATTAAAAGTAAAATATTGTTAGACAGAAAAGGCAGGTGTGTGTATATAAAATAATTTTGCTATAAATAGAAAAAAAATGATTTAGCATTTTTGCTTATTAAATAATTATGATTAAATAAGTTTAATGTCAAAAAACAATTTAAGTTTGAACAAGCATTAAAACATAAACAAGTTTTTAAGTGTTTAATTAAATGTTTGTTTTTAAAGTAAACATGTTTTTAGTTGTTTTAAATAAAAAATGTTTAGGGCTTTTAATGTTTGGAGGAGGATTTCGAACATAAATATGTTTTTATATGTTTTGGAAGAATTAACATGTTTTTGTTTGTATGTTTGCATAAAACATAAACAAACATTAAAACATAAGGAAGCTGGAACAAACATTAAAAATAAAAGTTTATTTAAAAATGTTTTTGTTTGTTTTTATTTTTATATCTTCACTTGTTATGTTTATTACTTGTTTACTTTTCGTTCCCAACATGTAAGAGAAATGTTTGTTGTATGTTTTTAAATGTTTGTATTTAATGTTTGTGAAAATTTTATTCTGAACAAATGTTTAATGTTTTTAATTTTAATTTGTTCAAAACATTTTAAAAATATAAAAGAACAAAAAATATTCACAAATAATTGTTTTTGTTAGTAAAATATGTAAGAATTTATTAAAGTGCTACTAAAAGCGGCTTTTCTTTTACAGCAAAAAAGTAACCGAAAAGGGCAAAAGAGAAGAACAAGAAAGGAAAAGTAAAGGGTGTGTTTTGCGTTTTTGGCGTTTTTTGGATTTTTTTGGAAAAAATTTTTAGAAAATTAAAAAAATTCCCCCCTTGTCAAAAAAAATTTTTTAAATTAGCCTTTAGCTGTTTAAAACATTTTTACATTGTGGAAAATAGTGTGTTTGTTTCATAAAAGATTGGCACTATAAAAAGCATTTGGCTAACCGGCAGAATAAATAAATGATGAATATAGAGAGGGAAAAAAGAGAAGAAAAAATAAAATAAATAGAGGCAAATAAAAAGCTTTAATAAATAAAATGTTTGGGGGGGGGGAGTATAAATATCTTTAAAATATTCAAAAACAAGGAAATTAGAAGTAAAAAAAGAAGAAAAATTAGAAAAGAATAAAATAAGAAATTTAAAAATTAAAATTTTATTAAAGAAGTCTTTTTCGATGGTCGCGTCGACTTCCGGCCTTCGATTTTTCCCTTAATTATTCCCTAACTGATTTACTGAACGAAACATTAGTCTAGACTATCTCTATAAATTTCAGAATTTTTGAGTAATTATCTCAAAAGTTTTGGACAAAAAATGACAGAAAACCGACAAAAATATGTTATTTTTAATACTCAAAAAAATGTTCAAAAATCCTAAAATTTATAGAAATCCGATTTTCGACTTCCGACATTTTTGACATTCCAATCCCCCCTCTGCCAATCATTAACTAACAAATTAAGGACATCTATACTGAATTTGGGGATTTCTCTATTTTAGAGCTCATGTCAAACACGGTTCTACACGACACAACGCCAATTCCTATCCAACTTTTAAATTTAAAATTAAAAAATTAATAAGAATTTAAAATTTATCAGAAAAATATTTAAAGAAAAAAATGAAGAGTAAATCAATTCTTATTAATTTTTTTGCCTTCCCCCATATGACAGTCTCCTCCCCCACATACATATTATCCTCCCTCGTGTATTACTCCCAATTTTAACAAAGACTAAATTTGAAAGCTGGAATTTTTAAATTTTAATAAATAAATAGGTATATAAATTGGTTTGTCTAGAAGGTATTTATGAGGGTATAATATTAGGAATAAAACAAAGTTGGAATAGTTGTGTTTTTGTAGGTTCTAAACAAGTTTTAAAGTATGAAGTGTTTTAAAGTTGGAGATATTCCATTTTGTGTTTTATTTATAAAATAAAATAATTTTGTTTTTCTCCAAGTTGGAAAAAATTCAAGTTGGAAAGTTTTATTGTGTTTTCTTAAAGAATCCAAGTTGGAAATATTGTAATTTTATTTAAAGGAATTGTATTTTTCCAAGTTGGAATTAATGCTCTTTTTGTTTTTAAAACAATTAAAAATGTGTATTTTTCAAACTTGGAAAGGTTGTGTTTTCCGTAAAGTTTTAATTTAAAGTTGTGTATTTTCCTGTTAGAATTAATGTTTTCTTTATTCTAAAAGAAGTTTGTGTATTTTTCCTTTTTTTCAAGTTGGAATTTGTGTGTTTTTTTGTATTTGTTATTAAATGGGAATATTTATTCTAAATTTGTATTTTCTTCAATAAATATATTTTTGTGTTTTATTTAAATTAAATTTAATTTAAAAATAGAACATTGAACAAATAATGAAATTTAAAAAGGTTGCAAAGAGAAAATGAGGGAGGAAAGGAAAAGGTTTCTTCTCCCCCATAAAAAGCATTTTCTTCTCTATGCGGCTCTCTTTGGGGAATTTTAGAGCGCTAAAATTGGTAAAAGCGAGTCGATAGAAGAAAAATAATTTTTTTATTTAAAAATGCAAAAAAAATTTTTGAGTTTTTATGCTAAAATATAGGTAGTTAAGCATTTAATTGTAAGAGATACCCCTTTCAACTAGAGAATTGTGTCTTATAATGAGGTGAATATTAAATTGGAGGGTATCGCTTGAGAAGCTCCCTCCACTTAGTGGTCAATTAAATTTTAAGAGGTATACTAAATAGAGGGGTACCTATTATTGGGGGTACCTTGAATAGAGGGAGTAACTTAAATAATAACTTTGGGAGCAACTTAAATAGAGGTCTCTGACTGATAACTCAAAAATAAATATTTTTTAAACCAACCAAGTCTTCTATGTAGTGGGCATACAAAAGGATTAAAAACGGATTAGTCGAGGAGATTAAATTGAAGATCTTCGATAATTTAAGTGTTGTTGCTTTATTAGTAGTAAAGAAAAATGTAAAAAGAAGGCCTATAAAAGCAAAATTAATTTTTTTTAAAAGATGGCATTTGGACCCAATTTTAAAATTATGGTAACTAAAAAGTAGAAATGTCACAAATATGGGTAATAAGGCGATTAAATAATTTTAGAAATTTATTTTGGAAAATATTTTCGATTGATTACCTAGAAAATCGAAATTTTTCTCACCATTTTTTCATTTAAAAACAGAATGCCAAAAAATAAAAATTTTAAATTTCAACTAGAATTTCCGTCTAAAAAGGTCAAAAATAATTTTTAAAATTAAATTATAAATTCCCTTATTTAGGAAAAAAAAATAAAAATAATAAAAGTTAATTAAAAATGGGTGAAAAGGGAAACGTAAATAAAGAAGTTAAGTGTGAACGGAAGTTAAAAGTAAAACAAAAAGGGTAAAAGGAGAGAGTAAAAAAGACAAATAAAAGAAGGAAAATTAATTTATTTTTAAGGTAGGTACATATGTAAATATCTGAAAATTAAATTTTTATTTTTCATAATTTTGTCCGCAAAAAATTTGCGGACAAAATTTTTGTCCGCAAATTTTTTTGCGGACAGAGAATATGTATATTTGCGGACGAAAATTTTTTTAAATTAAATCAAGAAGTAATAAATACACAGAAACGTCAGCATTTTAAATGTGAAAGACAATTTAAAGCAAAAAATGAGAAAAAGGAAAAGGAATGTAGAAAAATGCAGTAATATTGTTATTAAAAATAGCAAAAAATAAATTTAAAAATTAATTATAGGATATCGAAAAATAAGTAGAAAATTAAAAAAACAATTTTTTTCAAATTAATTTATTAATTAACGGAACACAAATTTGCCCAAAAAATAATTTTTTCCGAAATTAAGGTTTTGTGGCTTAGTGGGTTATGGCTCTATTTAGGGATCCAGGTTCGAACCCTCTCCGGAAAAAATATTTTGGCTGTAGTATTTTTTGGCAAAATTGTGGCAAAATTGTGCTTACTCCCCCCTATGGTTTTTCGATTTTCGGAGACCTATATCTCGGCCCACAGGCATCTCCGGAAAAAAAAGAGTGGTCCCGTTCGACTCAGCTCGTCGAGACGAATCGAATGGTATGGGTCTTATATCGAAACCTTCCCACCGGTATACTATACTATATCCAATATTTTTTCTGACTCTAATTAATTATAAAATTAATTAATTAATTAACTAAACAAACAAATTTTGTCAAAAAATATTTTTTAAGGTCCTTTTTCCCTGTATTTACTCCTTCCTCCCTATCGGCATTAATAGACAACAGTCTTCTAGAGGGTATTTAAAAAAAGATGGCATTTTCTGTGCCATTTAAAAATGAGAAAAAAAGTATAATAGCCCTTCCTGACCCTCTCTTTCTTTCAAAACTATTTTTATCTATTTTCCATCCTCCACTCATCATATATTAAAATACACAACCCCCGCTCCGATTTTGAGGGGGGGGGGGGGGGGGGGGGAGATTCTTTTGCTTGTTGTCGCTGTTGGGTGCCGCCGCTCTCATTAATATGCGCAATGTTTAAAATGAAGGGAAAAATTTTTTTTGGAAAGAAAGGGAGGGCAACAAGAAAAAAAAAGAAAAGAAAAAACCAGTTCGGGACGATATAATAAAAATAAAATTATTTTAAATAAATTATATTTAATTTATGTATTTGTGTGTTTCTAATTTTAGGTTAATTAAAGAGGTGTAATTGAATAATTAAAAATTAAATTTCTACTAAATCTACACAAAAAATTTAGCAAAAATTAAAAAAAATAATATTTTTATTTGTCTAATTTTTGTCTTTGATTTTATTTTATCTGTCCTTATGTTTTTGTGGTGCTCTTATTTTTGTTGTCCTTATTACCACATTCTTAAACATTCCCCTTGTCTTTAGAAAAATACAATGTCCTTCCTTATTTTAAATTGTAGATGTTCTTAAATTTTTAGTTGATAAACTAGATCAATATAGGATCAAAGACATTGTGGCCTAGTGGGTTACGTTTCTTTGGAGAGACCTAGGTTCGAACCCTCTTCGGTAGAATTTACTATTGAATCAGCTCAAGTGTCCTTAAATTCCTTCTTAGATGTCCTTATATTTTTTCTCATTCACAATTATTTTAATTTAATCTTTTATCTTAACTTTATTTTCTCCTAAATTTCAAATGTGTGCACTTTAAAATAATTAAATATTTATTTATTTAAACAAATTTTAAAATTATTTTTTCTTTAATTTAAGTGAAGGTCACTCTAATTTCAACAAATTATAGTCAAGTCTAAAAATTAATATAATATAAAAAAAAGAGAACATAAAGGGAGGAGGAATAAATAAACTAAAAATTATTTAAAAAAGAATTTGAGCGACAAAATGTGCGCGAGTGTTTTGTCTGGGAGGGAATATTTAAGGTGTGCGAGAAAATTTTGGCGTTCTGTTATTTTTGGGGAGTTTTTTCGAGTTTTCTAAAAATAAATTTAATCCAATTTGGCATTCTGTTTTTAAATATATTTCGGGGAATTTTCCATTTTGAAATTGACCGAAATTAGAATTTGGCGTTTTGTAAAAAAATTTTGGCGCACACCAACATATAGTCATTCATCACAAATCCTCCTCCCCTTACACTCTCCAAGTGAATTGCTTTGCCGATTTTTGAGGGGGCAATGTGATGATGATGATGCGTCCGTTTTGGTTTTAAAAGCATTGCGCAGTGAATGGTAGAAGAATAAAGAGAGGAGAGAAGGATGTAAAGGGGGGAGGGGGGGGGGAGTGAATAAAAATTAAAAGTAAAAAAGAAAATTAAAATTGTAGCAAACGGAAGTATTTAAATTAATTAAAACAAGTGTTTTTAAAGTTGTTTACAAAATGTTTAAGAGAAGGGTTTTAACAACTAGAAGATTAAAAAAAGTGAGGAAATGAAGAATGGTCAACTTGAACTGCTTGAACTTGTGTTTTTAGAAGATGACATTAGATCCCAAATTAATATAAAAAAGACATTTGATCCCAAAATTTGTCAAGTAGTAGATATTGGGTAGTAGATAAACATGTTCATCTACAGGTACTGCTTGAACTTGACCTAAAATTTAGTTAAATGACATTAGGTCCCCGAATGTATTTTTCCGAAGTAATTAAATTAAATTTTTTTTAAAGTTGAAGCAGTACAAGTAGATGAACATAAAAAGTTGAGGGGATTTTTGAATTTGTTTTGTTAAAAATTTATTTTTGGATTGAAACTGAGGAATTAAAATTTTTAAAAATAAATTTAAAAAATTTTTTAAAGTTCAAATTACCCCTAAAGGAAGGGAAATTATTTAAAAATTTAATTTATAAAAAATTAAAAAAAAATTCAATCCCTTCCCTCCTCCTTCTCTCTTCAATAAAAGACCAATTTTTGTCTTTTTTTAGTGCTAACTAATACCAGCTAAATAACTAAATAAAAACCTTCCATCTGCCGCTTTTTTTTCTTGCATTTAATATTTGTGTGTGTGTGTTTGGGGAGAGGAAAAAAGAAAAAAGGAATGGAGAAAATGAAAATAAAATAAATAAAAAGAAATTTAAAAATGTCAAAAATATAAAAAAGGGGGGAATAAATTGATATATAAAGTTTTTAATTTTAAAGACGTTGAAAATCAGAAAATTCTGAAATGAAATTCTGATTTTTAATTCTGAAAATTCTGTTTTCGATTTTCACATAAAATTCTGATTTTGTTTTTATTCTGGTAGAAAATTCTGATTTCTGAGTTTGTTCTTATTTTTATTCTGATTCTGAAATGAAATTCTGATCGGCTAAATTCTGATTTTTTATTCTGATTTTAATTCTGATTTTCTCTTCTGGTAACCATATCTTGGTGTAGTGGTTAACACACCATACTTGCCATTTTAACGAGACAAAAGTTTAATACCTGTCGGCAGGTGGAGGTAATTTTATTTGCTTTTTCAATCAAATAGCTCGCCAAAATTAGGGAGCTTGCCTTAAAATATTTATTCTGATTTTTGATTCTTTTGGAAAAAATTTTGGGTTAAATAGATTTATTATTTTTTAATTTATTATTTTTTAATTAAAAATTAAACTTCTCTATCATGATTATAAACAGAAAAAGGACACTTATACTAGAGACCGGACTCGAGTGATCGATCGAGAATATCGGTATCGGTCTCGAAAAATATCGAAAAAATTGAAAAATTTATCGATCGATAATATCGGTCTCGTTTATCGATAATATCGACACCGATATATCGATATTTTTATCGATATATCGTATCGGTCCGGTCTCTAACTTATACTACATACTTAAATTAAAAAAAAATGGTACTCTGCGTTTATATACCCCCAAGTCCGCAAATGTTTGTCCGCACTTTTTTCCTTTTCCTTCTCCTTCTTTCTCCTTTCATAAGGATTAGAAATGGTCAGGTATTAATAAACCCCCATTTTCCTTGTCTTCACCTTTCTCCCCTAAATTAGAGTAAATGGTCACGTAAAAATAGATGCCAAGAATTTTTCTCATAGATATTAAAAACGGCAGTTACGATAAAGTATCATTTTTATAAAAATGGCAGTCGTAAATCTACGTGTCGTAGATGCGAGTTGGGATGAGAGGAGAAAGGAGAAGGAAAAGAAAAAAAGTGCGGACAAACATTTGCGGACTTGGGGGTATATAAACGCAGAGTACCAAAAAAATAATAAAAATGTAATAAACATGAAAAAAAAACTAAAAAATTAATATTTTAAAGGTAATTATTTATTTTGTGCAGCTGTTTGTCAATTTAATATATATTAATAATTTTTTTTCTAAAAATAAAAAAAAGAGGGAGTTATTTTTCTAAAGTTTTTGTTTATTATTATTTTTGTGAATTTATTGTTGCAAATGAGGGAAGAATAAAAATAATTTTTAACGGGGAAATAAATTTTTAAAGTGTTTAGAAATCTGAATGAAGGTACACCCTCGGTTGAGTCCCGGCCCTATAACTCATGAATGGGTAGATACATTTTTAATGTTTTTGGTATCAATCGATAGAGAATTAAATACACTATAAAATTTCAAAAAATCGAAATACTTGAGTGATTGGTAAAAAAGTTATGGTCGATAAAGTGCCGAAAAAAGACATTTTTTTGAAAAATAGTTAGTTTTTAGCTTATAATTTTTTCATGAATCAGTCGAGATCTGGATTTTTTGAAATCTTGTAGAACTTTTAATTCTCTATCAAATGGTACCAAAATCATGTAAAAGTGACCATCCCTTCATGAGTTATAGCGTCGGGACTCAAATGAATTTGTCCGTCAGAATACCTAGTATACTATATTCAGAATTGAAAATCAGAATAAAAATCAAAGGGGAAAGCTTAAATTAACCTCATATTTTTAAATAAATATTCTTATATTTCAATTTTTTACTTGATAATAAATTTAAAACATTAAAATAAATTTAAGGGGAAAAATAGAGAGCAGAAAAAAAAGCTATAAAATATACCTCTACCATTCAATCCCCCCTCACATGTCTACTAAATATTTGATTAAGAAAAAAATAAAAATAGATTAATAAAAAAATATTTTTATTGTATTTTTTCTTTTTTTAATATACCTATATAAATTTTACAATAATATAAAGCAAAAAAAAACATTATCGAATGTGTCACTCTCCTACTATTTTATGTCACATTAAAAACGACTATCACGTTTTTATTCAGTATTTAACTGTATAAGAACACATTTCTTTCGTTTACGACCATACCGCGTTGAAAGTACGCCATCCCGTCCGATCTGGCAAGTTAAGCAACGCTGGGCCTCCTTAGTACTTGGAACGGAGACGTCCTGGGAATCGAGGGTGTCGTAAGCTTTTTTTTAATTTTTTTGAGATTTTTCCATGAGATTTCAAAATTTTATAATTGAGAAAATTATATTCAAAAATGTTTATTTTTGTGAAAAAGGTGGTTGAATATTTTGGTTTTTTAGCCATATCTTTTTAGTTATTTAACTCAAAAGTCTGAAATTTTGAGATAAGTACATATACAGTCACGGACAAAAGTTTGTATATACATATACAGTCACGGACAAAAGTTTGGACGCAAACATTTTTTAGACTTTTTTTCTGAATATTTTTATTAAAATCGATAATTTTTCAAACCAATTTTTTGTAAAATAATGCTCCTAGTATGAACTCTAATATAAATAAATATATGAACATAATACCCGTAACAGATATAAAAAATTTTTTTCTGCCATTTAACCAAAAAAGAGGGTGGACAAAAGTTTGGACGCAAATTTTTAATAAAAAAATTTCATAGTATAATGATCCAAAAAATCTGCAAAAATTTATGTAAACATTTCCATTGATAATGAGTAGAAATAAAAAAGAACGAAGTCAGAAACTTCTTTTTTCATCGAGATCTCGAATCTCAAAAATCAACGAAAAATGGGGGTACAGTACTTTAAAAAATATTTTTACCCCCTAGAGCTTCGATTAAAAATTTTCTTTTGGGCCCATTAAAAAGCCCATAAAATTTCCTACAAAGTAGTCCAGGGGGTAAAAATAAAATGACATTAAAATCAACGTAATTGAACAAGATTTGACAGAGGTAGACATAAAGTAATTCTATTGTAGTCGATGAGACGCTTTTGCATGTTTTTGGTTGTATCTCAGCCTAAGGTTAAGACAGGGGGCGATTTTGGTGTCATTCGACACAGCGCGACTAGTTCTATAACTTAGGACTGACTGAACATTTTTAATACTTCTAGGAAGGAAAAAGGATGGGTTATACAAACCGAACTATTATCAAATTTTCAAAAGCAAAAATTACGTTAAAATAAATTAATTCCCCAAATTAGGATTCGAACTTGGGGAAAAAGTAAGCCAAATTTAACGTCAAAAATAAATTTATAAAAACAATTGATTTCATATTTAATTTGTCAATTATTCGTCATTATTCTGTTCATCTTCCAATTGAATATTATCACCAAATTTTGCAGAAAGAATTGCTCGAAGGTTCTAAAATAATTGTTTTATTAACAAAAAAATATAAATAAAAATACTCTCAACAAGTCTTTAGAAAATGGCAAAATATGGAGTAAATATGGAAATGAAAGTCCCTATTTTTGAAATCAACCAGCACGGAAAGTGTGTTTTTCGTGCGTTTCAGACCCCAAACAATTAAGGAAAAAATATGGATTTCCATATAATTTAGAGCCTTAAGTAGTTATTAAGAAGAAAAAAAGGGGAAACACAAACTTAACTATTATTAAATCAGCAGTCTTCATTCATCAGGGTCACCCCAAATGGGTGACCCCAATCGGCAGCTAAATCACTTGCACTTTTTCCAACATTGTTCGTTTCTGCATTTGCACCACATTTAAGTAGAAGTTTACAAACTTCTACATTCCCAGCTTGAGCTGCATACATAAGTGGTGTCCATCCATTCCTGTTTTTGTAGTTTACCGACTCTTTGTTGTTAAGGATATATTCCTAGGAAAATAAATTATTTTTGGGATATTTTAATTTTAAATAACACCTCAACAAGGGCATAATTGCCTATAGAAGCGGCCGTACAAATATCCATTTTGTGATTATTCAAATTTGGAGGATTAAAAGGCAATGCTTTAAAATTATTTAAGAATGAATGATCAACTTTATTATTTTTTTTAAAGAAATGTGACATTTTTTATTTTTAGATTTCTGAAAAATAAATATAAAATATGAGACCATCCAAAAATATTGACACCCAAAATATCGCCAAACTGGCGTTTGCCCAAAATATCGAAATCATATCACAGGGGTGCCAATTATATGGACATAAAATTGAAGAATATGGCATAAAATGGCACGCGGACATATCGAGACATATCGAGATATTTCAATGTACGAACAGTTACCCTACTGATTTCGAGACCTACGGTCAATGGGTCTTGGATAGTATATTGTCCGAATAGAATTTTTATGTTTTAGAACAAATGTAAACACGCAAGAAATTATCTTTGTCACACCAATCCCGATATGTCCGCACACCAATAAAATGTGGGTATAAAATCTCGAAATGTAGATCAAAAAATAGTAAAAAAAATATTTCAAAAATCGGTATTTGATGTAGAAAACAATAATTTTGCTTTAACTTTGCATTTTAAGAGCATTTAAATAATTAAGAGAATTTAAAATTTCTGTTAAAAATTTTTGAAAATAATTTTCAAAATTTTGAAAAATTTTTAATAAAATTCACCAAAAATGACCAAATATGAACCAAAATATGCAGAAAAAGGAGAAATATTGACATAAAATATAGATATAAAGGCTAAATATGAAAATGGAAAATATAGATTTTAAAGACCATCTAGAAACCCTAAAACAAGCTAAAAAATTCCGTATAATTACACACTCTAATCACAACCTCAAGCATATGGGAAAAAGGAGGGGCGACTTCCAAGCTATTACTGGGGAGGTTTTAAACGATTTAGTGAAGAAAAACTTATTGAACATAAAAACAAATTTTTTTATAAAATTAAAAAAAAATTATTTATGAAATGGTTACATACTAGATTTTGGTAGTTATATATAGTTATTTATTAGAGGAGTTACCCCTATTCAATTAAAAATTTTAATTAAAAAACTGAGTTACAATTACAAAAAATGGCGATCGGCAAAAGGTAGATTGCTGATTCATAGATTGCTGATTTTATGCCCCCAAAATAATCCTTTTTCTTTTTTTCTCATACGTTTTGAATTCAAATAATGGCTATAAGCACATAAAAAGTTTTTAAAGCACAAAAACAGTTTTGTTTAATTTAGACTTTTTTTTAAATTTTGCTAATAAATTAACAATAAGTTATTTCAATATTTTATGGCCATATTTTGCGATTTGATTTCAATAAAAACCCGCTCCCTGCTAATCTTAACTTCCAACTATTTTTAAACATAAAAGAAAGCATCTCTTTTGCTTACGACCATACCGCGTTGAAAGCACGCCATCCCGTCCGATCTGGCAAGTTAAGCAACGCTGGGCCTCCTTAGTACTTGGAACGGAGACGTCCTGGGAATCGGGGGTGTCGTAAACTTTTTTGTGAAAAAGTTTTCGGGAAAATTTATTTAAACTTCAAAAATTTAAAACTTGAATAAAATTTTGACGAATTTTCTGAGTCTTATTGACAAATTAATATGAAACAAAATTTTAAACATTTTTATTCAGATTAAAAACATCAAAAACAAAGCATGGAATATTTGACAATTGTTTTCATATAATATAAATGATTGGCTTGATAAAGGCTTATAAATTTTTTACAACGTACAGGGATTTAAATCAGAATTTCTATATAATTTTAAGTTTTTTCCTAATCTAAAAGTAAACAATAACAATATTTTATAATACATTAAGTTAGAGAACAAGAGGAAAATATTTTCCGGAAAAATTAAAAATAAATAGATTTACGGAAAATATTAAAAAAAACTTAAGGGAAATTATTTGAAAACTTTCCGGAAAAAATAAATAGAGTCCGGAAAACTAATAAAAACTATCACAGAATATTTCCGGAAAAACAAAATAAACCTTTCCGGAAATAATTATAAACTTTAAACAAAATTTTGCTCTGATTCTCCAACCAAAAACGGATGCTAATAATATATACAATCTACCTATATTTTCTCTAACAATAATACTTATGAGTGAAAATGCAAGCAAGCAACAGGGTTGGGGTGTGATATAGAGAGATGATTTTTAAGGATTTAACAAAAAAAACTTTTTTGATAAAATTTTATTATTTTTGGCTGTTTGAAAATTATAATTTTTTTGATTAAAAAATAATCCAAAAAATCATTTTTTAATTAGAAACCAGCCAAAAAATTAATTAAAAATTATCAAAAAAATTTAATAATTATATATTTATAGGTATAAGTATTTTTTAAATTTTTTCACAATTTTCTCCTAACAGAATCCAATAAAACTGAAGCTGAAGGTATTGAAAGTCTTTTTGTCGTTTGTGAATTTTTTGATGTTGTTGAATTGGCTGAAATTAATTCTGCTCCCGGAGCTGTTAAATATTGTTTGTTTTGTTGTTGGTGTTCTTGGGAAGTAGAAGAAATTGAACAGGTTGCAACATTAGAAGAAGAATTTGAGACTAAAACACCTTCTTGACTAGATACTGAACGAGGCATAAATGTTTGTTTTTGGGAAGAAGTACCTAAATTAAAAATCTTTTTTCGTTTAAAAAAATCTTAACTTTTCCGGAAAATAAAGAAATACAGTCATTGTTTTATTTTTTATTTTCCGGAAACGTTTTACAATTAGTATGTCTCTCTCTATTTTCTATGTAAATAGAGGCTCTCTCTCAACTTTTCCGGAAAAACTTTACCCATTTATTTACAAGATGTTTCCGGAAAATTAATAGTAGTATAGAATTTTCCGGAAAAGAACACTTAAATATTCTCTAAATTTTCTAGAAACATTTCAAAATCAAGTAGATGATAGAGAAAAATAAATTGTATTTTAATAAAGTTAGAGCATAAGTGTAAGTTTTAATAAGAAAATTTCCCTAGGTCTAAACAACCGAAAAAATCCCAAATAAAATTTTTTAAATTTTTACCCGGCACAATATCCACAGCATTCCCTCTTTTTCCACTTAATCTCCTCAATAATGAAGAATTAGCTACTAAAGCAGCAGCAGAACTTCCTCCCCCTCCTCCACCACCTTTAACACGTCCATTTCCCCCTCCACCATTACTTCCTCCTCCTCCCCTTAAATTTGTTGTTGGGCGACGTAAAGGTTTTTTCCTTAAAGGTTTTCCAACATTCCGGCGAGGTTCTCCTTCTTTAATTGAAGTATTTGTTAAAGGGACTACATGCACAGTTAACTCGTTTCCACAGGAAAGAAGTCTATGCATTAATTGGGGATGTGTCATATTGTGAACCTGTAAAAATTGTTGAAGATTTTAAGGGGTTGTAATGAATTAGGGTGCTAAAATTGAATGGTGGAAATAAATCAGAAACAAAAAACGACCAGAATAACCCAGAATATTTTCAGAACAAAATCAGAAATTTTCTTAAACGGAATCAGAATTTTTCAAAAAATATAAATTATACCGATTGTGTATGCACATGCGAGATTAAATCATTAACTCTCAATCCAGCCTCCCATGCAGGAGAACCTTCACGTACAGCAGACACAATGTGTTCAATTGAGTAATATCCAGAAAGCTTTAAAAAATTATTTTTTAATTTGATTTTTTTCAAATCTCTCACCTCGCTTAAATAAACCCGCACAGATCTAATTGTAAATCCAAAGCCTTGAGCCCCCTTTCTAATAACTATAGGTCTTGATAAACCACCAGAAATTGATGTTCGATGATTTATAGGATGTAAAGAAGAGGGAGGGGGTAATAAAGAACATGGAGATGGAAGGGTTGTTGTTGAGTGACCTTTAAAAAAGAAAATTTTTTAAATTAAACAAAAAAATTTTTTTGAGAGAATTAAGACACACACAAATTGGATAAGAATCGAACCAGCTTAACGACTTTTCCTCCTAAAATAAAACCGTGTTACCAAGAACAGAATAACGCTTTTATTGCTGTGTTTTACCCCGACTCGGTGTTTGCGTCGGGGACCGGGATATGTATGGGTAGAAGCTTCGAGGATCGGGTATCGGGGGACGGGGTGCTACTCTAGTATAAATAGAGAAAAACGATAAATGTCCAGTTCGCTATCTACCTGTCCGCAAATTGAATGCTCACTTTTCCTTCCCTCTTTGCAATTTTTGCGTGCTCGCCTATTTTTCCTTTTTACCGTATATCTTTTTATTTGGAAGAGGGAGAGAAAAGAATAATTAAAGTAAAAATATATTTTTTACAAATAATCAAATAATGTATATATAAAAACCAATTAAATGACCCGAAATCCCCCAAAATCCTTCGATATCCCTTCTCTGAAAATCCATTAATATGTATTTTAATCCCTAAATATACTAGGTGGATTTGAGAGTTTAAGTTGCATCGGGGAATTTGGAGGGGAATTAGGGGCATTGATTTGGACTTTTTCCTTTTCCAAGTGAAAAAAGTATATGTACTTTATGGCTCCGGTACAAAATATGGAATCGTTAAAATATGGAATGGTTAAAATATGGAATAGGCTAAAAAGGGGTTAAAATGTGGAATCGTTAAAATATGGAATGGTCAAAATGTCGACACGGCCAAAATGGGTCAAAATGTCGAATTCTTTTAAAAAAGGGTCAGATGAGTGCCGTACATTGATTGTTGATAATTTGATTGATGTTTCGTATGTCGTAGTCCGGCGCAATCTTTTCTGCCTTAGCTCACTGTATTTTACCGAGTAAAACCGGACCGGATAAATCAAGCATAATCGACCGGACCCGGTCTGGCATGAGCGTGCGGATCCGGAAGACAACGCGATTTATTGATCCGGCAAAATTAGAGTGCGTGCCTAGTTTCTAATAAGACCCGGAATTTTGTACCTGTACCGTACTACGGTACGGAATACAGAAAAATACCGATCAACTTCTAAATTTTATCGGTCGGTATTGTGTACCGTAATACCGATACGGAATATTGATAAATACCGAAAAATACCGTCGGTATTACGGTACTTTCCGGGTTCTAATTTTTAGATCAATTTTTAAAAGAATTCGACATTTTGACCCATTTTGGCCGTGTCGACATTTTGACCATTCCATATTTTAACGATTCCACATTTTAACCCTTTTTTAGCCTATTCGACATTTTGACCATTCCATATTTTAACGATTCCACATTTTAACCCCTTTTTAGCCTATTCCATATTTTAACCCTTTTTTAGCCTATTCCACATTTTAACCCTTTTTTAGCCTATTCCATATTTTAACGATTCCACATTTTAACCCCTTTTTAGCCTATTCCATATTTTAACCCTTTTTTAGCCTATTCCACATTTTAACCCTTTTTTAGCCTATTCCATATTTTAACGATTCGATATTTTGTCCGGACACGGTACTTTATAGTTGAGAAGGAAAAATGGGCGAGCACGCAAAAAATGCAAAGAGGGAAGGAAAAGTGGGCATTCCGTTTGCGGACAGGTAGATAGCGAACTGGACATTTACCGAGAAAAACTTCAGTGATGAGTTAGACTACTCGAAATCCGAACTTCTAGATGCACCCATCCCTAGAATATGATCTTCCTACATTCCCCATTTCTTATAATTTTTAATTAAAGTAAATATAAGTAATTTAACCAACTTTTATCCACCAAACTATTCTTTCTTCATCTTTATTTTTTTATTACCCATTTTATTATTTCAATTTATTATTTTTATTTTATTTATTATTTTTCTTTATTTATTTATATCTAGTTAATGTAAATGTAGGGATTATATAAGCATCTCTAAATCTACTACTTTTTCTTATTGTTCCAAATCTTTGAAATCTTATTTTTCCATCCAAAATTAAAAAAATATATTCGAAAGAAATTAATAAAAAATCAAATTTACCAGATTGATGAACTTCCAAAGAAGGGCCACAAGGTTCTGCTGGGGGTTGTTGCTGTTGTTTTTGACATTCATAAGAGGAAGCGCTGGAGACTGAGGCGCATGAGGGAGATTGTTGACCAGATGAACTATGGACTGAAAAATATTTGATTTACAAAAAATATTTCAAAATGGTAAAATTTCAAAACGTCCAATATCAACTATCCACTACCTTGTTGAGCAGCATTTAACCCGTAAGAATGATAATATATTGTATTCGTTGTACTTGTTTGAGGAGAAGAATTATTAGAACTAGTTTGTTGTTGTTGTTGAGGTATTTGAACTTTAAGTGTTTCCGGTGGGGCTTTTGTTGTGTTTGGAATACGACAAGAAGTTGAACGAAGTTGGCGGTTTAATTGAGGGGAATTTATTGGGAGAATTTGTTGTTGTTGTTTATTTTGTTGTTGTTGGGATGAATCCGTAATCTTTAAAAGAGAAATTATTTTTCATTGGGATTAAGGTAATCTTTAAATCGTAGTCCTCCTACATCCTCGAAGTCTGAGACTTTTTGTAAAATATCGGGATTGCGGTGACAAAAAAAGTAATCCTCTTTCGTGTCTACGTTGGTTCGAAAAAATAAAAACAGTTTTCTTCAAGACCGAGGGGCCTCAAGTTATGAAATCAATAGGATAACTGTTAGTACTTTGAAAAATCCCGATACGTCAGCATGCCGTAAAAATCCTTTGACTTTTTTCTTCAAACTCACCAATTCATGCACAACAGTAGATGGACGCTTCTTTTGTACCCTTCTAATAACAACATTTCCTCCTCCTCCTCCTCCACCTCCACTATTTTCTTGCCAACGTTCTTGTACTGGAGAAAGATGCTGTAATTGTGTGTGGTGGTCATTTGCTTGTAACAATTCTTCAGGGCGACGTTGTAATGGTAAATGGGCGGAAGAGGAAGGATTAGAGCTTGTTACAACACTGGCACATGGAGATATTGCCAACCTTTGAAATTAAAAATATTTAGAAATGTAAAATCTCAAAATTCCAGCTACAAAATGCCAAAAAAGGCCCATTAAATCCTCCTCTCACCTCGGTAACTGTCCATGACTCTTCCTAGAGGCATCATATTGGAAATGAGAAACATCAACAGAAGAATCAGTCGATGAACACGTATTCGTTGTTTGTCCACCAGCACCCGTGCCAGTAGTTCCACTACTACTAGTAGACATATTTGTAGTGTTTGAATGTCTTTGACTAGAGAAACGTCTACGTAAAATCACAGCAGAAGGAATTACATCAGCTCCAGAAAATTCGTTTAAACGTTGATTTGTTGTAGAAGATTTTGGACGGGTTTGTAGTTGTTCGGATGGTGATAAGGAAGTTGGTTCTTGGAGCAAATCTAAGAGAGAAAGAATTTTGTTTTATGGAAGCTATTATTTAATTTGTTATGCCTAAAAACGATAGTTATGTGGTGTTCCAGTTTCTGGTGGTTTTAAAAGGTAGCCCTGCTACAAGGCAGGGATTCAACTGAGATAGAAATCAACTGAACTGAGTTTCAGGTTCATCCATTTTTACCTCCCCCTAACCGTCTAGTTCAACCTTTTTAACACCTTAAAGTCTTATACATATTTCCTTACCAGCATTCCTCGAAACACATCTACTACTTGGTTGCTGAGGAAGGCCTAAAGAAATAGACCCTGGAGCACTTCCAACACCAGAAGAAGCTTTATCATCACTATCCAAATCGTGTTGTTGCTGTGAATTCTGTAATTGTTGTTGTTGACTTCTTTCTATAGCAGCAGCATGTGCCGCTTGTAACATTGCCATCCCACCAATTGGAAGTTCTAAACCTCCAACAATGCTATGACGTGGTGAGGCGGTGGAGAATGACCTAAGAGAGGGAAAAATTTTTTTGGAAAATTTATTGAGGCTTAAAAACCCACCAAAACATGGGTACTTGTTCATCGTCTTCAGCAACTTCTGATTCAGCATCATGATTATAACGATCTGTTCTCGAATCAAAATAAGAGGTATCTTCATCATTTTCCAATTGAGGCACAAATTCTGCTTTTTGACGTAAAATTGTGCCAAAATCGATAGGGGCAAAGAATGGATGGGAGGATACTTGGCCAGCACCTCCCATAGTTCCAAGACGATCTGCAGGGTTTTTTTCAAGAAGCATTCGAATAAGAGATTCAGCATCGGGATTTAGAGCCTTAAAAATTAAAGAAATTCAAAATGGTCAAATATAAAAATGGTCAATCGTTAATTTAGAGCCTAAAGTTCTTTAAGTTCCAAGTTTTTAAGTTTTAAAAACTTTAAGTTCTTCAAGTTCCTTTAAGAATTTTCCAATTTTTCAACAAAATTTTTTTAAGTCAAAACCCCCTCCTCCCCACTCACCTCTTCTCCTTCAGGATACTCCACTTCTTCATTTATTATATTTGCAAAAAGCGCCTCAGGCGAATCACCCAAAAATGGTACAATTCCAACAAGAAATTCGTAAAGAATGACGCCTAGCGCCCACCAATCTACTGGCTTTCCTAAAAGAAAAAATTTTTTTAATTTCAGAAAAATTTTCTTTAACCCACCATATCCCTGTCTCAAAATTACTTCTGGGGCAATATATTCGGGAGTTCCACAAAGTTGATTATCTTTGAATTGTTGTGTATCATCTTGAAGATAGCCCTTAAAATTTAAAAATTTTTCAAAAAATTTTTTTCAAAGTTGGAAAATGGTCAAATACAAAAAGTCAATACAAAAAGTCTAAACCTTTTCCTTTAGGACAAGTAAGGGAAAAACTCTACCTCAGATACCAAAGTTGTTCTATTCATCAATCCAATCTTCGAAAGTCCAAAATCAGTTAATTTAATATGCCCCATAGAAGTAATTAATAAATTGTCTGGCTTCAAGTCTCTATGAACAATTCCACAAGAATGTAAATATTCAACAGCCATTACAGTTTCGGCCACATAAAGACGAACTAATTCGATTGGTAAAGTACCGGCAGATTTTAATAAAGAAGCACAATCCCCTCCCTCAACATATTCCATTAACATACATAAATGCTGTTTGGTTTCGAAAGATCCGTAAAAACAAACGACAAAAGGCTGCAAAAAATAAATATAATCTTGTGCATTTTAATTAAATACCCAGATCGTTCAAAAGTAGAGAATGGGATGTGTCTAGATTGTTGGAACATTGAAAGTTCAAAGGATATCCAGAACCGACTCAAACCGAAAAATTTTCAATTCTTTAACTCGTTCCCGAACTAACACCCTAGTAAGGCTGTTGTTTGTGACCCTAATAAGACCTTAGAAAGACTGATAGTGTATAGTAGTTAAGCAATAAATGCTTGGAAGTCTTCTACTTATGTTAGAAGACAGCTCTGCCACCCCCATAGGGTCTATCCTATCCCCCAATAGCTTCCCTCCCCTAATTTTTAAAAAAATTAAAATAAAACCCTCCTTACATTATCAGTAAATGTCAAAATATCCCTTTCAGCATAAACTTGTTCAACTTGATTTCTCAACAATAAAGTATGTTTTTTCATCTTTTTTAAAGCAAAACGTTGTCTAGTCTTTTTATGTTTAACTAAATAAACAGCTCCATAAGCCCCATTACTTATTAAACGAATATTTTCAAAATCTTCTTCTTTTGGAGCTTCTCTAGTTGTTTGTGGAGGTAATATTAACTTGTCTGGTGAATCTTTAAAAAAAGGAAAGAATATAGAAAATACTCAAAATTGTAAAAAATTAGGAAAAATTTCAAGATATCCGAAAAAATTAATCGGTTCAGACCAGAGCTGTTTCGAAAGAAAAAAAAATATTGAAAATCAGAAAAAATCGAAAAAAGTTTAAAAATATGGAAATCGAAAATTGGAAATAATTTTCAAGATTTTCGAATTTAAAAATCGAAATTTCGAAACAGCTCTGTTAACAATCCTATTTTTTCTTAAATTATAATCATACTTACAATTAAGTGGAGATCGGCCACCGATTGACCAAGAAAGTTTGGAAAAACGAAAAAACCCCAAAAAATTATGGAATGCCCGAACTTATGATGCTCTGGTATCCCTATCCGGACTCACGAGGTCAATTCCCGAACCGACTCCTAGAGTTTTTCTTCTCCCGAGGATCACTATTCAGTCAAAACATTTATGAATAACCCGAAGATAATTCTTAACAAAAATTTATTAAAAAACCTTGTGCTGTCAAGTGAGCATCTTTTAGACCTTTATTTTGTTCAAATTCTTCCTCATTTTCTTCGTCTTCCTCATCCCCTCTATCCCCAGTTTGTTCTCCAATATTTTTTTCCAAAGAAGACAAATTTTTATTTAATCCCAATTTTGTCAAAATATATTGAGGCAAATCTGGAACACGAGCAGAGCCAGAACCTAATTGTTCACGTACTGCAACTTCTGCATCTCCAAGTAATTGATAAAATTCGTCTGGATTGAATTCCTATATAATTTTATTTTGACTTAAAAAATTTTTTTAATTTAAAAAGGTTAAGGGAGTCGAGAAAAAATTTTTTTCGGAAACTTTCCTGATAAATTTAAAAAGTTCTTCAAAACATTTCAAGAAAAATTATTCCAGAAAATTTTGCATCAGGGCTGGACGCAATTGCGGATTGCATTTTTTTCGACATGCGGATTAGGCTGCGGAAAATTTTTTAGCGTCCACCCCTGCTTTGCATCTACTCAATTTTAATGTTACTCCCATAACTTTTTGGTTAAAAAAATCAAAACAAATTTCTTTTCCCCAAAAAATAAAATAAAAACAAACCAAGCATTCCAAAAGTCTAGCAGTTCTAGAAACAATCATCAACATTTGTTTGACTAGACGAAATAAATATTTATAAGATTCTGGACCAACTTTCATTTCAGCCTTAAAATTGAAAAAATTATTTTTGAAGAAAAATCTTATGAATTGGACCCTACCCAAATTTCAATTAAATAAAACATGTTATTTTAGTGTAGAGGGATAATGCTTTGTTTTTATGTGAAATGATATATGGGTTCGACTCCCCATTGGAGAAAAACGATTTTTTATTTAGAAAAATCAGAAAAAATCCCAAAAAATTTTCTTAAAAAATTGGAAAAATTTTTTTAAAACCCCTCAAAAAAATTTTTCAAAAAACCTCAGCCAAAGTTTCATCCAATCTAACAGACATTGAACAAAAATAAACACAATTTAACAAATCATCCCGACTTTTTTGTAAACAATCTGCAGCAATCTCACATAATTGATGATGTAAAAAACGTGTAGCACCATCAGAAATTAAACGTAATAATTGAGGGTCTATTGGGGGAGAATTTGTTGAACAACCAAATAATGGAGAGGATATAGTTGAGGAGGTTATTATTGGTGGGGTATTGTTTGTTGCTTGATCTCCATTTCCTTTAAAAAAAATAATAATTTTAAAACAATCCTGAATAAGAATAAAAAGGTAATTTTACTCCCACTTATCAGTTTTTGGAAATTTAAAATTTGTTCGTAATCGCAGAAGTTTTATTTTGTCGAAAGAGGTAATTATATCAGTCTAATTATTCGTACTTATGCCCAGGTACAAGTTTTCAAAACACTGCCTCTTAACCTCAATCTTCATTTCTTCCCTCCTTGGAATTTTAAACTGACAGGGACTCAATAACCAAATAATATCGATTTCTATAATTGACTGACCATTATGAGTTCTTGATAATGAGTAGAAGAGGAAAAAACGAAAAGACTGATAATTAAGTCTTTTTCTGTTAATTTTCAACTAATTCCTTAATAGTTTAAAAAACATCCAAAAACAAGAAATTATGGGCAGTCAAAAATTTTGTCAGGTGACCCATTTTTAGAAAAATGAAAGAAAAAAGTTACCTATATCAAAATCCTAGACTTCAAAATAAAATTTAAAAAATTATTAAAAAAACCTCCATCCTGTCCTTGATTTATTTGTTGTTGACCACCACCAAAAAACGAGTTTCCAGGAGAAAAACCACCAGCAGATCCAGCACTCAAAAAATTTGTATTCGACGAACGATGATGAATTACTGAATCTCCAATTGCTGTTGCCGATTCTGTTACTAAAGGAGAAAGTGGTCGAGTAAGTAAATTTGGCGATTGTGGACGTGGAGATGGCGGCACAAGGGAGGAAGATTGTTGTTGTTCACAACGAGTGGGCATCTGAAAAGAGAAAAAAAATTAAAATTTTCAAAACACTTAATGATAAAAAAGAATTTCAAAAAAATTTCTTCGTTGGAGAAAAAAGAATGCAAAAAAAATTTTTGTCTGCAAATTTTTGCGGAATAAAGCTTTGTTTGGAAAATTCGACATAATTAAGGATTTGATTTCAATCGATAAGAATCAAAATCATTTGATTTTCTAACACAAAAATTCAACAAAAAAATTAACAAACCGGAGAAGGGGGCACAATATTTAATTGAAGCATTTGTGAAGTAAATCCGCTCAATTGTGCATTTTGTGTAAGAAATTGCATTAAACGATTTTCCATTTGAAGTTTGGCTTTAGGGAATCTTTCCTTGTAAACTGAAGAAAGCATCATTGGAGAATCAACTCCCAAGCGTTCAAATAAATGAGGGACTGGGCTTCTAAAAAAGAAATTTTTTATAGAATTTTTTTAACAAAAAGAAAAAAACGAACGTTAAACTACGAGAACGAGGACGCATTAAACCACCAAAATCATCTCCTAAACAGCAGGCATAACTTTCATTACTGTCAAAACGATCTCGAATACGCATATCACCAATAATGCTAGCTAAATTTTCTTGGGAAGAATATTGGCTCTGAAAAAGAGAAAAATTTATTTTAGAATGACATTTGATCCCAAAAACAGTGCTTCGAAGCTCGTACCAAAATTCGTACTCGTACCTCGTACTCGTACCTGGTACGAAGTACGAGTACGAGTACGAGCAAAAAAATTGGGCAGGTACGAAGTACGAGTACGAGGCCAAAAAAAGTGAAAAGTACGAGGTACGAGGCCTAAGTACGAGCTCGTACTTCTCGTACTTGGTATTAATAGGAAAATCGAAAAAATATGTTTAATTTTTTTCTATACTCATTATATGAGCGAGTGGCCGAGTGGTGAAGGTGCTTGGCTGCACCAGTCTGATATTTAATATTGGGTTCGCTTCCTTTTCACTGACAAAGAATTTTAATATTTTTCTTTTCATAAATAATTATTTTATAAGTTTAATTTTATTTTAATTTTTTCTGCGCCTGCGGCGCAGAAAAATGCAAAATTTTCATGCCTTCAAAATTTTGAAAATTTTCGCCTGCGGCGCAAAAAATGGAAGAAATCTGACTTAAGAACATCCAAAATTCTCAAAATTTTTGCCTGCGGCGCAGAAAGAGAATTGAGATTAAGAGGGATATTAGGAGATAAAACTGTGTAAAAAATGTATAAAAATATATAACGTTCCAAGGAAGAGAATGAAAAACGGATGAAAAAATACCCGACCCATCCTGGAAACCGACCCAACTTGAAGGAAATATTGCTCCATGCACTCCAAAATGATCAAAATTTTGCCTGCGGCGCAGAAAATGGATTATATTGGAGGATTTATGGCTTCAAAGCCTTCCAAGATTCAAAAATTATCGCACAAACGCTTAGAATTTAAAACTAGATGTCCTGGACTCAAAAAAATCATAGAAATTTTAGATTTTTTCATTTATACTCAAGTACGAGTAAGTACGAGGTACGAGTACGAGGTACGAGGCCTAAAATAAGGGTAGTACGAGGTACGAGTACGAGTACGAGCAAAAAAATGGGGGTGGTACGAGGTACGAGTACGAGGCCAAAAAAAGAGGTGGTACGAAGTACGAGTACGAGTACGAGCAAATTTGAAATTTCGAAGCACTGCCCAAAAAATCAAAACAAATTACAAAAAAATTTCTGCCCGCACCTTTCTGCGGAGTCAAAATTTTTATCCAAAAAAATTTCAAAATTAAATACCGAGTAAGCAGAATTCGTTCCAGGCGTCCCATATCCAGAAGATGAAGGTAACGACGCTAGAGACCATCTTCTGTTTTCCAAATGATGCCCAGGAGGGAGTGCTCTCAGCGCTACAGGTTGGCGAATTCCAGAACCACAGCCAGCACTAATACTTGGACGGGCAGAAGCACTTGTCCCTCCTCCCCCACGGTGATGGTGGGGAATATTTGATGAATGTTGTTGTTGGTGGGTGCTCATTGAGGAAAATGAAGTTCTATGGACACGCATCTGTTGAAGAAATGGGAGGAGTTTTTAAATGAAAGTTAATTTTAAAGGAAAATCCTCTGGAAATTAGGTTTTAGAAATATAAAAGACACCATGTATAGCAGGGATACCCCGAAACAAATTTATAAAGTGAAACATAAAAGGCAAAAAAATGCCAAAAATTTATAGGTTTCCGGCTCGAGTCCTGGAAAAAGAAATAGAGAATGTTTGGGCTTGGACTTAATTTCGAATCCTAGTCCTGGGAGATTAACAAAAAAAAAAATAAATTAATAAACCTGAACGGAATTACGAACACTACCAGTTGAATCACAACAATTAGCATTTATAGCTGCATTGTTGGTTTGTTGAAGACGTCCAGTAAATGATTCTCTCTAAAAAGTAATTTTTAATTTTTTTAACGCTAATAAGAAAAGCTTCCCTTTGATGGGGCACGAGAACCCACGACCCCCAGCCCAACCCTCCTAGACCAAATTTTCCATTAAACGATTTTAAGGGAGAGCTTAATACCTGCACAATTAGGATATGCCGATTAATTTAGCCCTTTGTAAGACAAAAGAACAAAAAGGGCGAACGTGGCCGGTACATTCCCTGCAGCCCAATTTACCCAAAAATAAACCAAAAAAATAAAAACCTTAAGTTTAAAAGCCTGCGGACTCGAACTCAAAAATGAACGACGACTTCCATTTGTTGTAGCAAAAGAGTTGCTTATTCCTCCACCACCAAACATTCCCCCTCCACCTCCACTTCCTCCATTCACACCAGACAAAACAAAGAAAGGTGTTTGAGTATGTGTATAAATTTGTGGATCAGAATGCCCTAGAGGGCAGTGTTTATACTTCATTAAACTGTTGGAGTTGGTGATAAGTTGTTGTCGATGAGTAGAAGAAGAAAACAAAAAAGAATTGTTTAATTGACTAGTTGTTGTAATTGGTGGTTGTGGATGTTGAAGAACACCAGAATGTAAATGGTGTTCTCTATAAGAGCCACTACTATCCAATGATGAGTGATGAAAGTCTGGAAAAATATAAGGGAGGAAGTTAATTTTTGGAAGAAAAATTGAATGAGGGAGTAATTAAGCACTCTGTTGAAAAGGCTCCTATACAACTCATCCAATCGTTAACTCATCCAATCGTTAACTCATCCACACGGCCAAAAACGTTCAACTCATCCAATCGTTAACTCATCTAAACGGCCAAAAACGTTCAACTCATCCAATTTTTAAAATATCGGGCCAGTTGAGTCCCAGTCAGTAGAGTTCCTGGCCGGTTGAGTTCTTGGTCAGTAGAGTTCCTTGCCGGTTGAGTCCATGGGCAGTTGAGTCCATTGCCAGTTGAGTCTATGGGCAGTTGAGTCCATTGCCAGTTGAGTCCATGGGCAGTTGAGTCTCAACCGGCTGCGACTCAACCGGCTAGGGACTCAACTGGCCCGATATTTCAAGGATTGGATGAGTTGAACGTTTTTGGCCGTGTGGATGAGTTAACGATTGGATGAGTTAACGATTGGATGAGTTGATCGTTTTTGGCCGTGTGGATGAGTTAAGGAATTTCAGCCGTTTAGATGAGTTGAACGTTTTTGGCCGTGTGGATGAGTTAACGATTGGATGAGTTAATCGGACACGGTTGAAAAAATTTTAAAGAAAAGGCAAATTGTTTTTCAGTTATTTGCAAAAGAAAAAATAAAAAATAGATAATTAGAAATAAAGAGAGACAATTAAAAGAAAATAGAGAAAGAAAAATAAGTACACGTACAATTTGCCAAAACATATTTTGCCAATAAGGGTAAAAGTCCACATTTTGTCATCAACCATTGTAACAAAACGTGGTTTTTGTCCTTTTATTGGCAAAATATGAAGGATCCGAAAAATATTGAGGAAGAAAATTAAAGAAATCAAAAATAACGAAGTTTCTGCCATTAGAGTATTGGGGTATAACTTTTTTAGACTTGAGTTGATCAAATCTTATATCATTCGAAAGCTCTTGAAAAGCGGAATTTTTTATTTAATAAGTCCGAACAAATCTGATCATCCCTTAAAAAGTAATAGACTGCCAAACAAGAGGTACTCAATTGACACAAGTAGGATATAACGTCATTTTTAATTAAAAATGCAAAATGACAAATTAAAAATAAATTCAAAGGGCTTCAATATTTAATAGACAAAAACAAGAGACATTTCTTTAACCATATCTTTTTTATTTTTCAATTAATCTAAAGTAATTTTTATATCAATCGAAAGCTTAGAATGTGCGGAATCATTTTTCTGAAAAGAGGGATTTTTTCTGACCATTCCAAAAAAGTTATAACCAAATAAACGGAAAAACACGATTGCACACACTTAATCGTCTATAACTTTAAGTGGAGTAGTTGAATCTAATTGGCCCCTTTGAGAAAAATAATCAGCATAAACAGGGCTTTCGAATGATATATAAAAACAACTCTAAAATTTGGCTTCTAAAAAAGTTATGGCATAAAAATAAGTGCCTGGGGGCAAGCAATGCACGTTTAAGGTCAAACTCAGGGCTTTTTTTATTTTTTCATTTTTAAGCCCCCATTTTTTATTCGTTTTTCCTCACCTTGTTGTAAATCACGAAGGGAAACTGACGGTCGTTTACTAGTTGTTCCAATTCTTAAAGTATCCCCACCAACACCACTACCGTTATTAATACCTCGATCAGACAAACGATCTCCTCCTCCACCCAATATAACACTTTGAAAATCTCCCCCTTCTATTCCACTTCCTTGTGATGAATGGCGTGAAGGGATCTTTTAAAGAATTGTTTTTAAAATTAAAAATCCCCCCTTTCTCTTACTGGATTTAATGCGTCTGATTGAGAACGTTGAAGTTGAGCGGCAGCAGATGGGGGTCTACCAGCCAAAAGGGGATGGTGGTTACGATTAATTTGAGAACCTCCTCGACGAGAGAATGAATGGGAAGAATGAGGCAAGTAGGAGGGTTCTAAAGAAAAGTAAAGAAATTAGAAATAAAATAAGAAAAATTAAAATTTTAATGACGTTTCGGCGCGGTAGTTCTACGGCGTGTAAACCCATAAAACTTCTAATATTTTATCTAAAATTCCCAAATTTTGCAAACAAGTCCTAAGTAAGGTTATCCACATTCTCTAAAAATTTCAGAATTTTCTGATTCATAAGTCAGAAATTTTAGCTAAAAGTGTCAATTTTTCACCGAAAAATGGACATTTTACGTCATTTTTCGTTTATAACTTATGAAATTTTAACTCAAAAATTCCGAAATTTTAAAGGAAAATAGCCAAGAGTATTGGGATACATTTAAACAAAAATTTCAACAAGCCTAGTTTATTTTAAACGATAATCTCTAAGGTTGCGCCAAAACGACTTCTACGCCCAATTTTTCAATTTAAAAAACATTCTTTTTTCTTCACCTCCAGCACTCGCACTACTCTCAAAAGAATCGTATTGTGAAAAAGAATTGTTAACAGTATTATTTGCCGTTCTTTGAAGTAAAGGATGTTGGTGATGGGGGGGAAGGAAAGGTTTATTGTTGTTCGAGCGAGTAAAAGAATGGCAACGGCCAAAATTTAAGGGAAGTTTATTGGGGAAATTAATTAATTGTTGTTGATAATTTCCACTATTCCCGACAGATGAGGAAAAAGAAGAAGAATTTTGTTGTTGTTGAAGTTGGTGATAACGAGAAAAGGAGCCTTTAAATGAAAAAAAGAATATTTAATTAGGCTTTTTTCGATAGAATAAAATTAAAAAGATTGACGAGTAAATAGAAGGGAGAAAAAGGTTAAAAATAAAGACAAAAATAACCAGAAAAGGAGGGGAAAACCGGAAATAAATGGAAATTTTAACAGAAAAATGTCAAAAAGTTAAAAAACGCCAAAAATATACAAAATTCCAAAAACAAACAAAATGCCAAAGTAATGCCAAAATGGCAAAAATTATAAATATTAAAAATATACACAATGCCAAAAAATAAGCAAAAAACAAAAATAAAAAATTTACATAATATAAATAAATTAAAATTAATATTTATTAAATATAAATTAATTTAAAAATTATGCTAATTACTTGCAAGTAAATAAAATAAAAAATAAAGGTAAGGAAGGGAAAAAGAAGAAAAGGGTAAAATTGAGAGAAGACTTTTAAAATTAATTTTTGTAAAAGGTAGGGAGGAGGGAGTATAGACAAGAAAAAAAATTTTTAAAGGAAAAAATCGAACAAAAAAGAAAGATAGACTTACCTAATTAATATATGGATTTTTTTCTTAGCCTTGAGGGTAAGAAAAAAGGATGAGAGAGAAGAAAGATTTGAAGTGAGGGAGGATATGTTGCGCGTGAAAATGCTTTAAAAATGCTTAATATTAAATGCAAAACAAGGGTTGAGGTTGTCTTGACGCGAGACTCAAAACTGGCACTTAGGCGTTATCTAAATTCATGAAAATTTTCCCAAGTTCCATTAACATCCTCGACTACATCCTCCAAAAATTTCAGAATTTTTCATCAAATATTTTTCAAGTTATAGTCAATAAACCTCAAAAATTAGGCATTTTTCGGAGAATCAACATTTTTAGCCCTACTTTCTAGATTAAAAATTCTGAAATTGTTGGAGGACTTAAATAAGGATACGAGAGAGTTATTATTTCAAAATTTCATCTTTTCTGGAAAAGCAATTTACTGTTTTGTAAGCTCGCGCCAAAACGCGTTTCTGAACCGAAAGAGGGAAAGTGTTTAATTTTAACATTATTAAAAAATTTTTATTTTTCAAAGAAATATTTAAATAGAAGTTTTAAAAACATCTGTTGAGAAATAAGAAACAATACATAATAAATTAATTTTTACCAAAATCAGAACAGAAAAAAATTTTTTTAATTGCCAAAAATAACAATTTATAAACCTAAAAAGAATTTTGTTTTCACCTGTAAAAATCAGAACTGAAAATATATATTCAAAAATTATTTTTTTGAATAAATAATTAAAATATATGCCAATTAAATTTTAAAATAAAAAATTTTTTAGTTAAAACAAGTTTGTTCTAAGCATTTCCCCCAGGAGTAGCTTTTAAGCGCTCGTTTATAAATTTACACTAATGAGTACCTAGAGAGTTGATATTTTGTATATACATTCCCCTAATACTTTCAACTAATTCTGATAAAAATTTCAGAATTTTTAGATAATTAAATCAGAATTTCTGGTTAAAAAACTACCAAAAATCGACAGATTTTCAATAAATTCTGACTTTTCTGACCAGAATTTCTGAAATAATTAACCAAAAATTCTGAAATTTTAACAGGACGGAATTACACGTATTAGAGACATCTATGCTAAATTACACATTTCTATGTTATCATTTGGCTATTTTATAAGGTAAAAACTAGGCGTTGTCCACAGAGATCTCTCCCCCCACTTTTCTTTCTAATTTTTAAAATAATTTTTTTGGACTTTTAAAAAAAATAATTTTCGTAAAAAATATTTAGACTCTTGCCAGGAAGCTTTTATCTTAAAAAATTTTTTTATCCTAAAAAAATTAAAAAAAATTTTTTTTGAAAAATTGTTCCCTCCAGCCCACAAGTAGTGTGAAGGGAACATAACAAAAATAGATTTTTAGGTTATTTGTTTATTTTTTTATTTTTTATTTAGTTTATTTAACGTCCCCTTTCAATGTCCCATCAATCACAAATAGACTTCTCGTTTTTCAAAAAAAGTCTCTCTCTTTTAAAATTAAAAAAAACACGTGCCGCTTATGAAAAATGAGAGAGAGAGAAATGCTTGAAGAAAAAATGCTTGTTTTTATTTATTAAAAAATTAAAAAAAATAAAATAAATATTTATTTAAAAGAAAGAAAGAAAAAAAATTAAATTGGAATTTTGCAAAGAGAAAAAATAAAACAATTGTTTATTTAAAAACAAGATGAAAAGAATATTTTAAAAATAGATTTATTATTAATTAATAAAATGCCTTGAAAAATCAAAAAAAAAATTAAAAAAGAATCCAGGATTTTGGGCGTCGAGTGGGATTAACGGGATTAATTCCGCGGGATCACTCCCTTCCGATCATTTCAAATTAAATCCCGTTACGAGAAATTAAATTCCTCCCTCTCCCATCCCTAAGTAATATAAAGGAATCGACCATCACCTCCTTAAAACTCTTCTCTAAATTATAAATGTCGGGCCTGACTTAAAATCTTTTATTAGTGCCTTTTAATGTTGTTATTAAAGACTGTTTTTATCTAAAAGTGACATAAAATCCCAATTTTGGGATTTTATGTCACCTTCTCAAAACAACAATTTCTGAGCTAATGTAAGAGGATGCTTAAAAACGCTAGAGAAGGCGAGTAAATTGAGTAAATAAACACATAAATATCAATTACTATAAAAGGAAAAATAAATATATTAAATATGTAGGTGAACATCATCATCAGAAAAATATCGGGGAGAGATTGAAGGAGAACAAACAAAAATATAAAATCAAAAGTGTGTAGGGGCAGCTGTTTATTAAAATTATTATTTGAAAAATAATAATTATATAGATCAATGAACAAAAAATATGTGTGAAAATGACGAGTTAATGATAATCGGAGAGATAACTTTAAAATATATGTTCCTTCCAGCCCACAAGTAGTGTGAAGGGAACATGATAAAATTAAGGTCGATGATGCTTTCTACAGTGTGAAGGGTACATAAATAGTGAGGAGATATCTCTTTCACTCCTATAAGGAAAGTAAAATGTTAATTAAAATGATGTTCCCTTCAGCCTACTAGTAGTGTGAAGGGTACGGTTGTCATTTCTTGGAAAATTTTCGGATACCTGGAACCGAAAGACCTAAGTGAAAAATACTCGTTTCTCCAGCTTTGATTCCGAATCGACAACCCTGTGAAGGATATATAATAAAAAAGAATGTTCCCTTCAGCCTACTAGTAGTGTGAAGGGTACATAACTTCACAAATAAAAATCTAATTTAAAAACAAAAATATCGTGGGTTGAAATGTCACTTATATAAAAATACTTCAACATTTTTCTTATTTTCAACAAATATTTTTAGAAGAATATATCCATATATGTAAACATAATTAAATATACTAAAAGAGTCGATATAGTACAACAAGCCTATGACCTAGTTTATTATTTTATTTTTTAGTTAGTTTAGTCACTGGCTGACACTAAAAAGAAAGCTAAAGCATAAATATATACAGCCTTAAATAAGCAGAGTAAAAATTCTTTGAAATTGAAGAGAGAAGAAATTAATAATAAAAAAAGAGAGAGTGAATGTCCTTATTTACTTAATATATAAATTTCCAAAAATTGTTAAAAAAAATTTTTTCAAGAAGAAAAAAGATAATTTTTAAAAAATGCCTCGAGTAGTTAATAAAAGAAAATTATGTAAAATGAGCAAAAAAATAAAATAAATGGGATAAAATGTCATTGAATAAATTATTAACACAGTCATCGACAGCGTTATTTGAGAGGTAAACAATAATTAATTCCCAGGATAAATCAAAATGCTTCGAACAATGGGTGAATTCAGATTTTTGTTTTTAATTGTAAAGTAAAGGAGCACGATGTTCCCTTCAGCCCAGAAGTAAGGTGAAAGGAACACTAAAATAATTGAAACTAGAGACCAGACCGAGACGAAATTACAAACAAAAATCTGAATAAACCTTTGTAGTGGTAATGGAATGTCATCTACACAATAATACAAGTATTTTTCAAATAAAAAAAAAAGAAAATTGAAAATATATAACGGAAATGATAGGAGGATTTTTTGCACAAAAATGTGGTATTTGAGCTTTAAAAATAAAAAAATAAATTTTTCAAGAAGAGCTATTTATTGCTAATACCCCTCCCCCACTTCTCCCCCACTTACAACCTTCCCAAAAAATTTTTTTCTTTCCAAATTTGGAATAAATAATGACGAGGACTAAAACAAAGGAGGAATGTTTAACACAATACCTTCACAAACTCCCCCCCCCCCTTCGTCTTCGTTTCCTCTGTTAGCCCGCAAACTCAATTATTTAAATACACACAGAAAGTCTTTAGGTGCCAACACAAAATATTATAGATAGAAGAAGTTGTTTATAGGGCAAAAAATTGAGAAAAATTTGAAAGAAAAAAACTTTCTATTCGAAAAAATTGAGGAAGAAAAATAGAGAAAATTGACTTGTTTATTTGCTAATTTTATATTCTTTTTTAGAGGAAGAAAGTGCTCCTCTACACCTTAATTTTATGTCCCTCCCTTATTTTCCTCAAATTTTTTCCTGTTTTTATTTTTCTTGTTTTTTAGCAGGAAAATTTACGTAATCAAGTTTAATGCTTTCTCGAAAGCCCCTTAACAAAAAACAAAAAGTTTCAGAAAAATAGGAAACGGAGTTGTGTCAGCAGGAGCGAAATTACAAGATGTTGTTGTTCCCTTCAGCCCACAAGTAGTGTGAAGGGAACAGAGGTTTTGGATGTTAAAGAGAAAAGAAAAATCTATCTAATAGAAGGGCTTCTCCAATATAAAGGTCCGGATATCCGGATCCGCCAACCTTCTACAAAGATGACAACTAAAAATTTGGTTCTACATATAAGGTATTGTTCTATTCAGCCCACAAGTAGAGTGAAAGGAACTAAATGTCAACAAAACAAACAATCTAATAGAAGACTTCTCTCCAATAGAAAGGCCCCCTATAAAATTTATTTCTAAAGGTGTTGTTCCTTTCAGCCCACACGTAATGTGAAGGGAACATAATACAATAGAGATTTTGGACAAAATAACAAAAATATTTACATTTACGTCATATAAAAATGAAAAAAACTTTTATTTATTTGTGTAATACACTCAATAAAAAATGCCCAAAAAAGTCTTTAAATAAGGGCCACTTTAATAAAAGGGCCACGCGGCGGCGGAAGGAAAGGCAAAAAATGCGAGTGTTTGCTGGGGCTATTGCTAGTTGTTGTTATTCCCACAAACAAAAATATTTTTTTGCCTAAAATTCCATTAAGGAAAATATCTCCCCTCTATCTCTTTCCAAAATTTTATTAGCCAAACAAAAATAGGCGTTGCGTGCAAAATAAAAAAAAATTTCTGAATTTTTTAACAGAAAAAAAAATAAAATTAATTAAAATTGGAGAATTTTATTGTTTAAATGAGCTTAAAATAGAAAAAAAGAAAAAAATTACGTAAAAATTAAAAAAAATACAAATATCTAAGAGGGGCATTTATACAACTAATTTATATCATTTTTTTGTTTCTTAGAATATTTTATTCCAGATCAGTCTTTTTTTGTTTCCCAAAATAGGACTGGGCCATTATGCCGCAGACCCACTCTGAGTATTGTTCGATTCGACTCATCGAGGTGCAACGGGCAATACTTATCAGGATTAAGGTTGGGGGTTCCTGGGAAATCTTCGGTTATCCGGAACCAAAGAAAACCGAATAAATGAAGATTTTCGGTTCGGTAATCGGTTCCGAATAACCGAAGATCTCCTAGGAACCGCCAACCTTAATCGGGATTCGAAAGATATTAAACAAAAAAGTTATCGTTTAGCGAGACGAAGTAAGATCGCGAGGTGAAGTCTTTATTATCTCTTTTATTTATGTTGGCTGGAAAGCTGCTTCTAAATTTCAGTTTCCAATTTTCAAAAATTTTTATTTATTTCTAAAAAAGGCTCTAGGGCAAGCTTAAATATAAACTTTAATTATTTTCGGGGAAAGTGACAAAATGCCAAATTTAAAGAAATATTGGGCAATTTGTCTCCTAGTTAAAGGAGGGTTTTGATTAAATTTTGAAATATTAAAAAGTTAAAAAGGAGGAAAGAAAAGAGAATAAAAAATCAGAAAATATTGGAAAAAATTTTTGTGACGTTTGAAAAAAGGGGAAAATATTTAGTGAACTAAACCCCAATAAATTGACAAAATAAAAAATTAAAAACAAAAAAAAAAATAAATTAAAAAAAAACAAAGGTTAATTTTTAATTAAAAAATTCAAATAATAGATGTTTAAAGAATTTTTTTCGTCATATAAAAATATTATATCAGAAAAAATATTTTTTTTAATTAAATGCTTAAAAGTTAATTGTCTTTAAATAAAGCAGGAAATATCGAAACAATCAAAAGCTTAAATCAGAATAAATAATAAAATAATTAAAAATCAGAATATTCACATATACACTGAAAAAACATGTAGAATAAGAAAGAGTGTGGAAAAATGAGAGAGTGTTAGAGAAAAAATTTTATCAAGGAAAAAAAATTTTTTCTTGGCCTAATTAAAACTTTATTTTAACCTATTAAAAAAGGAAAAAGAAAATTTTAATAAAAGTAGTATAGTGATTATGGTTAATATTTATTTTATTTTTATTGTCCTCTTGGTATCACGACTTTTGCGCCGAGAACATTTGCGCCGCGACTTATGCGCCGCGACTTTTGCGCCGGGTGACTTTTGCGCCGCGACTCTTGCGCTGCGACTTTTGCGCCGGGCGACTTATGCGCCGCGACATTTTCGCCGCCATTATTTTAAAAAATCCGGATCCGAAAAATGCCGGATATCCGAAAATTTCGGTTCGGATACCGGATCCGGATATCCGAAGATTTCCAACTATCCGACAACCCTACTAAAGTGAGGTCCGGCTGTAGTTATTGATATATTTTTAATGATAGTGGCGGCGCAAAAGTCGCCCGGCGCAAAAGTCGCGGCGCAAAGGTTCCCCGGCGCAAAAGTCACTCGGCGCATAAGTCGCGGCGCAAAAGTCGCGGCGCAAGTGTCGCGGCGCAAATGTTCTCGGCGCAAAAGTCACGGAACCGTCCTCTTCACATTTTTCTCTATTTTTAATAAAGTCAAAAAAGAATTTATTTTTTAACAAAAAAGAATCCTTTTTTAACAGCAAAACAAATCACTAGGGAGGGAGGGCATATGTATTTTTTTCTTTTGTTTAAGCAGGAAATGAAAAATAAAAAAATATATAAACACACAAGGGAAATAAAGGCTTTAATTTTAATTCTCTCCCCATCCCCCTCTCCCCTCTTATTTCCCTTAAAAACATTATTGACAGCAGTCGATAAAGCTGGAAAAATTTTATAAAAAAACAAAATTTTTTTTTGCAAAAATAACAGCTTATATGTAACTATATTTTAAGTTTATAAACATGCTAGAAAATTAAAAAAATTTTTGGAATGTAAGACGCTTCGGCGCGGTAATGTTATGGCGCGAAAACCTATAAACTCACTTAGAGCACCTAAAATCATGAAAATTTGTATAGACTTACTCAAAAGTGTTATCCAACATATCTATAAATTTCAGAATTTCTGGTCAAATATTTCAGAGTTTATGGCCGAAAAATCAGAATTTAACTGAAAAATTGGTTGTTTTACTTTCTTTGGGCATATCTTTGAAAATACTCAATGAAAAATTCTAAAATTTTTAGTACAAGTTTTTAACACTTTTAGGAGTAATTCTGGAAAATTTTATAAAAATAGGACAAGTAGAAAAAAAGTTGTAGAGGAAAATGTTAAAGAGGTTTTGCTAGGTTTTCAACATAAACACACACAAACAAACAAAACTTTTTAATTCTTTTGCAGCCTTAAATAAATTATTTATTTTTTTCTTTTCACGGTTCAAAGCCTCCTTTCTTTAAAAAAATTCAAAACGTCAAGTAATCAATCATTTAGTAAAACTTTTTTTTCAAATCAGTTTTTAAGCCCTCTTTTACTATTTTTAACTTCCGGGGAAATATAATTGAATATATGGCTTTACTTTTTTTAGAAAAAAATATTCTGGAGGGTGTGTGTGTGTTTTTACTTTTTAAATAAATATTTATTTATTTTAGAGACTTGAAAAAAATTTTTTAAATTGAAAAAAAACTTTTTTAAGTTGAAAAGCTAACAGAAAATATTTAATAAAAATAAGGGGGAGAGAAAATAGAAGGGAAAAAATTTTTTTTGACAAACAAAATATGTACATATATATATGTAGTAAAAAATGATTGAAGAAGCCTAAAAGAGAATTTAAAAATAAATTTAAAAAAATTTGTAAAAAATCAAAAATTAAAAAAATTCTTTAAAATTATTTTCCTACTAATTTATAAATAAACTTCAAAAATTCCAAGTTAAATAATAGAGAAAAAAAATAAAAGGAAAAAAAAGAAATAGAAAATAGACAAAATAATAAAAAATATAAAAAATTTTTGAAAAATTTTCAAAAAAAATTTTTTTTTAATTTTAATAAAATATTTAAAACAACACCCACCAGATCTAGTCACATTTCTACATCCACCACCACCACCACCACTACCGAGTCCTATCGGAGGGCTGCATACAAGAGGTGGAGGAGTGCCAGCAAGAGGTGAAGAGCAATTAGAGAGGCGAGAATTGGAGAGGCGTGAATGGGATTGACGAGAGAGTAGAGAAGGGCCTCGAGAGCAACATGGGGTTGTTAAGGGCTCCGAATCCTGCAAAAAAATTTTTTGAAAAAAAATTTTGTCAAGAGAAAATTGATTTTATGGGGGAAGGGAAGTGGGCAATTTTTAAATAAAATTTTATATTTATAAAAAGAAAAATTAAATTGGGGAAGTTGTCGGGTCCTGTCCTAAATAGTGTCGGATATGAAAATCCGTTTCTGAGTTCGGATATCAGATCCGAACACACAGAAATTTCCTAAAATCCGCTTATCCGTTGACAAGTCCAGCCCCCAATTTCTAAAATTTTTTTGATGCAAAAATGGTCACGGTTAAAAATAGTCAATAGTAAATTATGAGTTCCTGTATAGTAATGAATTTTTGATTCCGAGTTCTTCTTCGGTCCCAAGTTCTGTCTGATTTGTAATTATGATTTCCAAAAATAACCTGACTTTAGGTCTAAAAGTTGGTTTCTTTTTAAGGAAAATTTTCCTCACAAAAATTTCTTTTTTAAAATTCCTTACAGAATCAGAATGTTGTAATATTTGTTGTTGTTGTCCACCACCTACAGCCCCAAAATTACGAAGAAAATTGGGTGAATGAGCACTCTGTGA
Source organism: Meloidogyne arenaria (assembly GCA_036172955.1). Classification (NCBI taxonomy): domain Eukaryota; kingdom Metazoa; phylum Nematoda; class Chromadorea; order Rhabditida; family Meloidogynidae; genus Meloidogyne; species Meloidogyne arenaria. The sequence goes on along the minus strand of JARQAB010000015.1, from coordinate 2,750,174 downwards.
ACGTATAGGACGTGATAGAAGAACAGGAGACAAAAGTACTGTTGGGGATGGAGAAACTGGTTCGCAAGGTGTTGACTGGAAATTTGAGAAAAATTTAGAAAAAATATTTAGTAAAGTTATCAAGTTTTTGCCAAAAAATATTTTTTAATACGCATTTTGGCCGTATCTGAAAATAATGCTTCAATCATATTTTTTCCTTCATTTTTTCCTTTCCATATTTTTCCTTATTTTGTACAGAAAGGTCAGACTTTTTCACTCGTTCATTTCCAATGAATTTCCCTGTGGCATGTTCAAATGTAATTATAGAGAAAAGATTAAAAGCAAAAAATAAAAAAATATTATATTTTTGTGTTGTCTGACAGAAAACACGGAAGAAGACGGACAGACAGACAAAACACGGACGAACCCGGACAGAAAAAAAGTAAATGCTCACAAAATTGAAGAAAAATAATCCTATTGCGCTTATAGTCTTAAGGCACAAATCAGAAATAGAGAGAAAAATATAAGAAAATTAACCTTTTTAAGAATAAGGAAAAAATTTGATTGCAGCATTATTTTCAGATACTGCCCGCATTTTTATTAAAGCTTGCGCAATTAAAAAATGTTCCCTTCACTCTATAGTAGTGTGAAGGGAACATAACGGAAATTTTTTTTCTTGATTTTCGACATTTTTATTTAAGGTGATATGAAACACTAAGGACGATCCAAACATGGATTTTTAAGAGTTCAAAAACCCTCCCAAAGAAAATAAGTGAGATCAAATGTTTCTCTCATTCATGCCTGTATTTCGCTCCTCGTAAACATAGAAGTACAAGTACGGCATAGACAACCACTATTAGATTTTTGTAAAGTTGGTGATGAAAAATTATTTGGAGGGGTCGGAGAATAATTTTCGATTTTATCAATTATATTGTTGCTCTCATTATTTAATTGTTGGTGGTTATTTTGTTGATGTTGTCCAAGTAATTTTAATAGTAAGGGGGAGCTCCCAAAGAGCGGCATACTATTATAGCTACCCAAAAATTAAAAAAAGTGATTTATTTGGGCTTTAGAGGGATATTGAAAATTTTTAGGCTAAAAAGGAAAATGTTCGAAGGAGGAAAAGAGTAAAAAAGGAAGTTGTTTAGGCGTGAGTATCGTTTAGGCGTGGGTAATTATAACCCGATCAGTTTAACATTTAGAACCTCAAAATTTTGCATATATAACGTTAACAAAGTTAGCTACAAAATCTCAAAAATTCAGAAAATTTAATTTAAAATTAAAGAACTTATGACAGAATATCGAAAAATGCCAAAGTCTGCAAGTCTTTTGATTATAACTTTTCAAATAATTAACCAAAAATTCTGAAATTTTTATATAATTTGGTTAACAGTCCTAAGAATGTCTATGCAAAATTTCAAGTTTCTAAGTGGTTATCTGACGGTTTTGTGCCGTTGTAATGAAACGACGTTAAGGAGAAAATAAGGAAAATTAAAATTAAAAAAATAATAAATAAAAATAAAAAAATGGAAATAAAAAAGGGCAATGTACATACAGAGAAAAAAATTAAAGAGAAAATTAATAAATAAATGGCTGAAAAAATTGATTTAATTTTATTGGTGTCTGGTATTGAATTAATGAAAAGCATATGAAAATAAAGACTGAAAATACTAGAAAATGATTTAAATAGACTTGAATTTTACAAACTTGATTTTATAAAACTTAAGCATAAAACTTTTGAGTTCTTTAAAACTTGAATTTCTATAAACTTAGATATTTGTAAAACTTTTTTGTGCAACTTGAACTTTTACAAACTTGGATTTTTAATAAAACTTTAATTACAAACTTGATATTTTCAAGTTTGTAAAAAAAGTTTTAAATTTAATTTCCTCCCAATCTCTTCTACAATTTCAAGTTTTATTTAAAAAAAGTTTTATTAAAATTTCCTGAACAAATATAAAACAGAAAAAGGTTTTATATAAAACGTCGCGCTGCATTATAATCAATGAAAATTTGGGGGTGAATAATGCTTTGTTTTAAGAGATACAAAATAGATAGGGGGGTTAAAAAGAAAAAAAATAAATAGAAAAATATATTATTTAGAGTTTTTGGTTTCACTTTAAAAATGACAAAAATTTTTTTTATTTTAGTGGAAAATCAAGGGGAAAATTAAATTAATTAAAAAAAAATATTTTTTTTAAATTATTTCACTCAAAAACAAATTAAAATTATTTTTAAAATTAACCTTTAATCAAAAATTAATTTTTTTTTCATTTAATTTTGTCAAGAAAACAATTAAAATAAACTTGTTTATTTAATTTAATAAACTTGTTTATTTAATTAAAACAATTAAAATAAACTTGTTTATTTTAATTGTTTTATCTTTTACCTCTTTTACATATATTCTTTACAAGTTTATTTAATTAAAACTTTGTTTTAAACATTTTACAATATGTAATTTAAATAAACTTGTTTTTTTAAGATTAAATTTAAATAAACTTATTTAATTGTTCAAGCTTAAACTTAAAAACAAGTTTATTTAAATTACAAATTGTAAATGTTTGTTGTAAAATGTTTAAAACAAAGTTTAATTAAATAAACTTGGAAAGAGTATGAAAGAGAAAAAGTAAAAAAAACAAAGAGAAAAAGAAATGTTTTTCTGACATTAAATGTTCTTGACAGAAAAAAAGTTTGTGTTTTAAAGGACAGGAAATAATAGGAAAGTGAGAATAATGATAAAATTAAGAGAAAATAATTAGAGAAAATTAATTGGAATTTTTTATTTTAAAATTAAATTTTAGAATTTTTTTTCGGATTTAAAAATTTTCTAATAAATAGAAATTAATTATTGACTAAAAAATAAATTTTTTCCTAAAAATAAAATAAAAATATTTTTAAAAAATATAGGATAATTGAAACAGATAAAATCGATGAATGTTTGTAGAGGTTTTTTTAAAAAATTGGGTAAACAAAGGATTTTATTTCAAAGTTTAGAGTGTTATTATCCTTTAAGGTGAATTTAGATCCTTTAATTATTCTATTTAAACATAATCGAACCTCATTTTTCCCACATTTTTTAGATAACCTCAAAACTAAATAAACCTCAATTTAAGATCGGTTTCTTAAAATTTGGTTGGTCATTGATTAGGGATGATATTAAAGCGATACTCCCAATTTAAGATACACCTTATTAATAATGTACGATATTTTTCTATTCCAAGGGGATATCTATAATGAGGTCCGACTAAGGGTGACACCTCTTTTTAGGTAACCCTCATTATAAGATACATTTTTTGGGTATTTTATTGAGGCTCGACTTATTTTTGAAATCAGAATATGTATGAACTCCAATAATAACGATAATTTTCAAATAAAGGTTAACAAATAAACGAGTCCAAAATTTTAGAGAAAAAATTTTTTATTTCACAAAAAATAGTAAAATAAAAGTCCTTTCTTTATACATCCAAAATAAGGTCAAAAACATTTTTTACTTCTTTCAAAAAATAGGGCAATATTTCTTGGTATATTTTTCAAGGAGTTGAGGGAGGGAGAATGATGTGGTTGGATGGTGTTGTTTGTATATACGAGAGTGGCAGCCCCCAAATCCCCCTAGAGAGTTTCAAAGGAAAGGTTTTTTCCCGTAAATGACGAAAAGAAAAATAAAAAAATATATTTTTGGTTAATATTTTTAGTTGAAAAAAATTTTTTTAATTGTATAGTCATAAAGAAATCGAAAAAATAATAAAAATATTAAATGGCCGGAGAAAGAAAAATAAATTTTACTAATAAAAAATTGCAAGAAGAATGGAGGGGGAAAAAAGGCAATTTATTTTTCTGCAAAGCTGAGCTAACAAAAAATAAAAAAAATTTTTTTTAATTTTAATTTTTATTTTTAAGTGGATTTAAAAATAATTAATTAATGAAAAAATAGTAAAAGTTCAAGACTGAAAATTTGTCAAACGGCTCATGGCCAACAAATCAAAGAAAATTTTATGTCATGTGAAAAGAGTTGACAGATCCTGGGAAATCTACCAATATCCGAATCAGATTAGAAAATTGGTACTTTCCTGTTATCGCCCTCCATTTTTTCTTCCTTTTCTCTCAGCCTACTTCTGTGCAGAATGGTCAGATTTTCTTTCTTTCTCAAATTCACTCCATTTCTCATTGGCATATTCAAATGAGACATTAATGAAGAAAAGTTAAGGAAAAATCCTAAAGACGCGACGAATACACAGAAAATTGAACAGTTTGGGGAACTTTCTTTTCGTTATTCCCTACTAACTTAGTGGGAATCTTTTCTTTGTTAATGTTGCCACCGGGAAATGGAGTAAATTTGAGAAAGAAAATCTGTCCATTCTGTACAGAAGTAGACTGAGAAAAAAGGAAGAAAAAATGGAGGGCCGATAACAGGAAAGTACCAGAAAATTTTCTAGGATCCGGATTTCCTCAATATCAGAACCTAATAGATATTTGAATTTCGATTAAACGTGTCTATACGTAAATAAACAAATACCGAGTTGAAGTTATATAAGTATTTTAATCTGGTTGACTGCTCGTTACTCTAAACAATAATCTTGATTTTAGATAGAGTATTCAACCCTAAGGATGTACGTAAAATTGAGGTCCGACTTCATCAGTAATTTAAATTCCCGAATTTTAAAAAATGAGAAGATGAAAGAGGATTAAATTTTTAACTAGAGTCGAAAATTTGAGAAGGTCCAATTTCTTTTTAGTAAAAAAAAGTATTTTTTAGTTCGAAAAGAGACAAACAACCCATTAAAAAATAAATAGAAAATCCCATGAGTTTTTTAAAAAATATTTAAGTATTTAGTAAAATGTCTCTCTAATGCATCTGGAAAATGGGAAAAAATAAAAGAAATTGAGTTGGACTTTTTAGTTAAAAAAAGAATAGACTTTTGGCTCTTAAATTACAGCAGAAAATTTTTGAACTTAGAAATTAAAAAAGATAAATTAAAGCTTAAGCTTAAAAATAGAACTTGAAAGCTTAAACTTAAAATTGTAATAATTTTAAGCTTGGACTTTAAAATATGTTCTGAGCTTAAATCTAAACATTTCATATAATAAAGAAAATAAACTTTGTTTCTAAGTTCAAGCCTAAATTTTTTTCATCTTTTAGGTGCCTTTATTTTTGATAATTTCCAAGTTCAATCCTAAAAAATTTTTAGTTAAACAGTTTAACAAAGAAAATAAACGTTCATTTCTAAGCAAACAAGTTTTTAAGATTGAACTTGGAAAATAATAGAAAACAAAATAAAGCTTGAAATAAACAAGTTTAATTAATTCTGGTTAGATTTCCTATGTTTTTTAAACTAATTTCATGAAAATAATCTTAAGTAAACAAGTTTTAAGCTTACACTTGAAAGGTCTTATAAAATAAATTAATTTCAGTATAGTAAATAAGGGGATTTGCATTAATATTATTAAAATTTAAAAACAGGGTTGTTGGCGACCGGTTATTAACCGGTACCCTCTGTTTTCGGTTCCGGTTAATTCGCCAAAAACACCGGTTAACGGTTCCGGTTCGGTTAACCGTCCGCCAACAACCCTATTTAAAAAAATTAAAAGTATGTAGAAAAATTCAGATAATGAGAATAAATATTATTCATAGAAAGATGCGTCAGAAAATTAAATAAACAAAGTAAAATTGTTTACATTTTAAAAAATGTCTAGAAAAATAAATAATAGAAAAAGTGCAAAAAATAAGAGAAAAAATGAAAAATTAAAAAATGAGTTTTGAGCCAATTAATTGACTAAGAATTATAACTGAGAATTTTATATTAATTTTAATAGGTTGCTATTGGTTTCTGTTATAATAACAATGAGAATAATATTTAATTGTTGAGTTGAAAAACGAGAAAAGTTTATAGACTTGAGAATTAAAGTTTGAACTTGAAAACTTGAAAAGAAACTTGAATTGTTGATAGACTTGAAAATAAAACTTTTTTAAGCTTGAACTAGAAAGGGGAAAAACAAGTTTGAAGTTAAAAAGAAAACAAACTTAAGTTTGAAAATAAAACTTAAGTTTGATCTTAAAAATATAAAATTTAAACATGGCTTAAAAATAAGCCTGAAAAGGGAATTTAAGCTTGAAATTAAAGATTTAAGTTTACTCTAAAGAGAAAACGCAAGAACTTGAGGAAATTTTATTAAGTAAAAAACATAAAATAGAAACAGTAAATAGTGTTAAATTGGTATCAAATAACTTAATAATTTTAAATTAAATATTTAAAAATAGAAATTTATATGTATACATAAATAAAAATTAAAAGAATTTAATTCTTTCTAATTTTTTTAAAATCAAGTCTGGAAAAAAGAGAAGTCAAAGAAAAATTTTTTAGGTAGAAAAAAGAATGAAAAAAATTTATTTAAAAATTGCCCATCACGAAAAAAATTTTTTTATTAATTTAAAGTAAAAAAATTAAAACTGATGTGAGACAAAAATTATTTTTTCAAAAATGAGAAAAAAAATTTTTAAATAAAAATTGACAGGGAAATAAAATAAAAAAAAAACAATAAGTAAAGTAAATAAAAATAATAATCGAAGTGCATAACACTTCAAAAGTTAAAGGAAATGCATGAAAATAAAAAAAAAAAAATTGGCCTTCAGTCGCCGCTCTCTAGTAGTTAATGGGAAAAGAACAAAATAGCAAAAAGTCAATAAAACAAATTTTTGAAGCAAACAAGTTGGTAAAAAGATGAGGAAAAAAGTTGAGAAAAAGTTGAAGAGAAAAGTTGGGAACAAGTTGGAAAGAATTGTAATATTGTAAATAAATAAAGAAAAGTTGGATTGTAAAAGACGATAATTAATTTTTAATTAAAGGAAATGTGTGAAAAAAAGGTTGGTCAAGTTGGAAAGAATTGTAAAATGGAAATTAAAGTTGGATTGTAAAAAAAAGTTGGATAATTTGTAATTAAAGTTGGAAAAGGCTGTTAATGGTAAAAAGTTGGAAAAAATGCTTAATAAGTTGGAATATTCTAATTAAACATTAGAGTCTTAGAATTTTAGCTGAAAAATGAAGGAGAATCTTAGATAAAATTAAAATAAGTATTTTAGGGAGTTTTTAGCAAAATCTAAAAATTATCCACAAAAATATGTACTTGTTTCTAACACCTTCAATTATAATTATTTTTTAAAATTATTTTCTGCATAGGAAGGTGAAACTAAATAAAATTTTAGAAAAAAACTTCCTCCTCTTTTTTTATTCATTTATTTTCTTCCATTTACTCGAAAATTATTTTAATAGAAAATGAAAGAAAATAAGCTTGCGTGCGAATTAAGTAAACAATTGAAACAATAGTGCACAATTCCCCCACGCTTAAAAAAGGGGATAAAAAATTTAGAGAGAAAAAAGAAATGACGCCATATTTTGAAGCTCTTTTAATAATATTAAATATTTAAATAATTTAAATGTTTGGGGAAATAAAAGAAAATTTTTCTGAATATGTAGATTATAAAAAGAAAAAGAATTGTAGAGAAGAAATAGAAATAATAATATAATAGGCTTGAAAACTCAACTTGAAAATAAAACTTTTAAGATTGATCTTAAAAGTTAATAAAGTTGGAAAAAAGTTGGAAAAAAGGTTGGTAATTATAAAAACAAGTTGGAAAGGCTGAATAAGTTTTGAAAAGTCTGAATAAGTTGCAAAATGCATAATAAATTGGAAGGGCTGAATAAGATGGAAAACTTAAACAAGTTGGAAAATAAATTTTTAAAAAATGCTTAATAAGTTGGAATATTCTAATTAAACATTAGAGTCTTAGGAATTTTAATACAAGCGCGCATAATTTTTATTTTTAAAAATTTAATTTCTTTAAAAAATTTTTTAAATAAAAAATACACTTTGCCAACACATTTTTTACCAATTTTAAAATTATTTTTAAAATTCTTAGTATTAGCCTACCACAGCACTGTGTGAACGGCGCTGTCTTTGTTGTCTTTTTTGTTGTATTAATAATTGTTGACAATTACAGTGACAAACACTGACACGTTTAGAACGATGATTTTCCTCTTGCCCTTTAGTTTGTTGTTGTTGTTGTTGTTGAGAAAAAACAAATTCTGATTCGTTTGTTGGTGGTGTATCTGCTTCGCATTCTGAGCAACAAGTGCTGGATCTGGAAATTGGAATGAGTGGTATTTCAGTGAAAAAGGGGAAATATAGGTATTCACCTTGATCTAACAGAAACGCATTGATCTGGACAACAAATTAGTGGAGAGAATAGAAGGGATTGATAAGAAGTATTTAATGAAATTGAAGAGTTTTCGCTAACTGTAGAGGCGTAAGAACATCGTCGAGGTGGAGGGGAACATTCACGCATTGGGTCGGCATCGTCCTGGTCCAAAACTCTGGGGACCTTAAAGAAATTGTTGAAACATTGGAGAAAGTTTAAGAGTAAAAAAAGAAATCTCGGGATAAGAAGCCTGCCATTAGGCTATCTAGTTAATGAAATGCCCTCAGGGTATATTGGATATATACTTAGAGATCGGACTTGATTGATTCTTCTTGGATCAAGAGTTGTGCTACTTAAAATTTTTTTTTGATTTTTCCTAGACTCAATATCAGGAATCTAGTCACGGTCGCCAACCGAAATATCAAGGTTACAAAGAATCAAGAGCTAGAATATCTCTTGAGATAGTTTTGGATTGGATTTCTGGCCGAAAATAAGTCAAATGTTCGGGTATCGAGTTTTGGGTAACCCAGCCCATCCTTTCTACACTAACACACAAACACACCTGTAGTAACAAGGAATCCTCAATTGGCCTAAAATAATTTTCATATCCAGGCTGTGCCCAAAAGGGGACAGGAGCTCTTCCTGAATTTTCATCGGGCGATTGAAGTGCAAATTCTGGAGGGCTTGGAGGGTCGAGGGAAATTTGAATAACTGCCAATCTTTCAGCAAAACGTCTCATACGTGGAGAGGTGCAGGATAATCCTCCTGTTGTTGGTTGCTTTATTAATCCAAAATCCATTTGGTCTGAAGCTGAAAAATGAGTTTTTTAGTTGGTGTTGGGAAATGTGGGCATTTTGTATTTGGTATTTTCGTTTTGGATATTCTGGTATTTGAAAATCTTGGTTTCTGGACAGTTTGGTATTTGGACGTTTTTAAGTTTGAGCATTTTGAAATTTGAACATTTTTAAATTTATCCAATAGTCAAAAAATTCAGAATGGAATTTCAAAATTCTAAAACCCATAATTTTGATTTTTAGAATGATAATTGAAAGCATGCTCATTTTAAAATTTCAGAATAGGTATCCTTTAAATTAGGTATATGTATTTATTCACCTTGTTCCTCCCTTATTCTTCCATCATTATTTGAAGTATTTATTACTGTAGAATTTAATAAAAGAGATTTTCTTCTTCTAGCAGGTAAAGGTGGGGGGACTGGGGGTCTTGGAGGTTTTAAAATTATTTTTTGTTGATTTTGTTGTTGCCCGCTAGTTGACGGTCTTCGACTGCTACTGCTAGCTGGTGTTGCTGTAGTTAATCCTCCAATAATTTCAGATTTTTGTTGTTTATTTGGCGTTCTGTTTATTTGTAATTTTTCCATTAAATAATATCTTTATCAGAATGAAGAAGAAAATTTTTTGGTCAAAATTTTCTTAAAAAATATTTAAGAGTGGTTATTAAAAGAGAGAGAAAGAGAAAATAGTGTGTAAATATAAGAGAGACAATTTAATAATTACATATTTATTTTTTAATTATTAATTAATTAAAAAATATGTACAAAAATAAATATTTAAAGCCCAAAAAAATTTTCTTAGAAAAATTCTGCAAAAATAAAAATAACTCTTTCTTTATTTTGCTAGCAAAAAACTAAAGATTAAAAAATAAAGGTATTGTTATTATTTCTCTCTTTTATTTTCTTTACTCATTCCCCTCACCAACTCCTTTTAAAAATTAAATATTCTTCAAGATAATAGAGTTACTTATTTTCTATTTTTGGAAGAATTTTTAAAAGAAAAAAAATTTTTTTTAATTAATTATTTTTTAAACACAGGAGCTCTTCCTGAATTTTCATCGGGCGATTGAAGTGCAAATTCTGGAGGGCTTGGAGGGTCGAGGGAAATTTGAATAACTGCCAATCTTTCAGCAAAACGTCTCATACGTGGAGAGGTGCAGGATAATCCTCCTGTTGTTGGTTGCTTTATTAATCCAAAATCCATTTGGTCTGAAGCTGAAAAATGAGTTTTTTAGTTGGTGTTGGGAAATGTGGGCATTTTGTATTTGGTATTTTCGTTTTGGATATTCTGGTATTTGAAAATCTTGGTTTCTGGACAGTTTGGTATTTGGACGTTTTTAAGTTTGAGCATTTTGAAATTTGAACATTTTTAAATTTATCCAATAGTCAAAAAATTCAGAATGGAATTTCAAAATTCTAAAACCCATAATTTTGATTTTTAGAATGATAATTGAAAGCATGCTCATTTTAAAATTTCAGAATAGGTATCCTTTAAATTAGGTATATGTATTTATTCACCTTGTTCCTCCCTTATTCTTCCATCATTATTTGAAGTATTTATTACTGTAGAATTTAATAAAAGAGATTTTCTTCTTCTAGCAGGTAAAGGTGGGGGGACTGGGGGTCTTGGAGGTTTTAAAATTATTTTTTGTTGATTTTGTTGTTGCCCGCTAGTTGACGGTCTTCGACTGCTACTGCTAGCTGGTGTTGCTGTAGTTAATCCTCCAATAATTTCAGATTTTTGTTGTTTATTTGGCGTTCTGTTTATTTGTAATTTTTCCATTAAATAATATCTTTATCAGAATGAAGAAGAAAATTTTTTGGTCAAAATTTTCTTAAAAAATATTTAAGAGTGGTTATTAAAAGAGAGAGAAAGAGAAAATAGTGTGTAAATATAAGAGAGACAATTTAATAATTACATATTTATTTTTTAATTATTAATTAATTAAAAAATATGTACAAAAATAAATATTTAAAGCCCAAAAAAATTTTCTTAGAAAAATTCTGCAAAAATAAAAATAACTCTTTCTTTATTTTGCTAGCAAAAAACTAAAGATTAAAAAATAAAGGTATTGTTATTATTTCTCTCTTTTATTTTCTTTACTCATTCCCCTCACCAACTCCTTTTAAAAATTAAATATTCTTCAAGATAATAGAGTTACTTATTTTCTATTTTTGGAAGAATTTTTAAAAGAAAAAAAAAAATTTTTTTTAATTAATTATTTTTTAAACAAAAATATTTTAGTTAGATATAGTACATCTTGCGCTCTTGACATTTTGAAATATTGACCGTTTTTATCGAAAATATTTTAAGTGACAGATATACCATATTTATTCTAACCGCCATTCTACAATATTCTTAAATACCCCTAAAAGGGCCATTCAAATATAGGCAGCCTTTCAATAAGAATAAATACGGTAATCTATAAGGACACTAGAGTCATACCCCAAATAACTTGAGTCTAAAGCTATGTTTAAAATTCTGATGCTTTTAAAGCTTTGGAAGAGGGAAGGAAAAATTATTTTTAAACTTATAAATTTAGAAAAATTCCCTCCTCAAAATCCCCTCATCCTCCCCGGCATTTTTTTCTCTCTTTCGTTTTTTCTCTTTAAAAATTAAAGGAAAGAGTTAAACCACTTTTCTTTCTCAATTTTGACAAAAAAAAAACGAATTATTAAAAAGAGAGAGAAAGCAGCTGGTATAAAATATATATGTAAAAATAAATAATAATATACTAAGCTTTAGTCAATCAATCATTTTTATACATGGAAAAAATTTTTGAGCGGAAAAATGCCAAAAGGGTTTGGCATAAACAAAATCCATAAATATAAGCTTCCATTTACACCTTTTAATATACGGGTATATAAACTTCCCGCGTGAGACAAAAAATAGGAAAGTCAAAAAAAAGGACATTAGAGTTTGGAGTGGGGGGGGGGGGGTGGGGGGTAAGGGATGAGGAAAAATAACTGTAGAAAATGCTCCCTGCCCTTTGAGATCAGAAGAGGGATACATAAAAGTAGGATAAACACACTTGGAAAAAAGAGGTGTAATTATGTACGTAATTATGGGAGTAAAAGTCAAGAAGGGACTTGGCGAGCTCTCCCCCCCCCCCCCCCCCCCCCCCCCCAGTAGCCTAATAAAATAAAAAAAAATTTTACTTACAATAACCGAGAGTCGAATAATATGTTAAAAAAGAAAAAAATAAAATTTTATTAAGTAAAATGTATTCAGTGACAAATAATTTTTTAAATTAATTAATATTACAGCAAATGACAACATGTACATACTTTTTTCTTTTTTTCTATACTAGAGGTGACATGCAATTAAGGTCCGAATTGTAAAAACGCCAAAAAAATTTTCAGAGAATTTTTCCAGCGAAAAGGAAATTTTTTGTAAAGTCGAATGTTGTTAATACTTTACTTCAATAATAGGCCTATGTTCTCCTTAATAGATTTGGAGATTAAAATCCCGAGGGTTATGTGTATTTTAGTTAGAGTTTTCCCGATAGAAGGCGGTCTTCCACAAATTTTAGGTTCTTTAAAGTACGGTGACATCTATCGAGATTTCCCCGTTAAGGCTGTGGTTACATAAAAGTCGCTTTGCGTTTTGCGACAGAAAATAGCGTTGAAAAGAAGGAGAGACAAAATCGCGCGTGACTTTTCCCTCCTCATTTTCCATTATCTTTTCTGTCGCAAACCGTGCGCGATTTTTATGTAACCCTGGCATAACACGTCTCTTTCCTTTGTTAGGACTTCAAAAGTTTGGTAACTTATTATCGAGATTTTCGAATGTAAAAATTTTTTTCAGAATATTTTCTAAAAACAAAATTTTGTGACATTTTTTAATTGGATTGGGGGTAGAACAATAATAATAAAATAATAATAAATAAATAACATTATAATGACGTTTACCCTTGGGGGAAAACGTGTGTGTGCAAAAAGGAAAAAATAAATTAAATAGTAATAATAAAAATGTTGCTTACATTTTTTTATATTTTTAACTTCCTGTAAATAACAATAGTACAAAATAATTTTTAAAATTTGAGAGAGAATGGAAAAAATAATGCAACATTATTTATTTTGCAAAATGGTCAGAAGTTCAAATACCTCTCCCATTCAAAATACCTCTCATTATAAGGCACAAAATTTTTTTAAACTTGAGGGGATATCTTATTTATCGAGGTCCAAATGTTTTTTAATTAGAGCGATATGTACTCCCTCTTATTAAAGAATTTTGTGCTCAGACCTTTCGGCACATTCAGAGCGATGGTTGGGGGGAGGGAGAGTTTAAGGTCCGGATTACACAAGGTAATATATTTTCTACCTCAAGGGGAGTAGGTAGCTTATAACGAGCTTCGACTGTATGTAGTTGGAAAAAATTAAAGTAATTTTAGAAATTCGAAAAAATGAGAAAGAAAATTCAGCTGGTACCCCTCCCTTTTCCCCCCATTTATAACAAAAAAATATTCAAAAGAAAAACGAATATGCCAAAACCGATTTTCTTTCTCCTCTCTTTCCTAGCTATTATTTGTTTAACGTTTTTGTGGATGCTGCCAAGCGGAAGGGGAGCAAAAAAAGATATTTTTTCGAAGCTACTAATTTATTTTCTTTTTTTTCTTTTGTTGTTTGAAAATGTCACTTTACAAGTTTCGAACATTTAAACCCTAGAAAAGTTACAAAATGGTCAGTAATGAAAATTTTCATTTGGTCATTTTTGAGTTGGTCAAAATTTCAAAATGTCGATATTTAAGAGGCACAAATTTATAATGATTTGGATTTAATTTTCAGAATTATTTTTGCAAAGAAAATTCATTAGAAGAGGAAAAGGAGTCCTTTGTCAATTTTACATATACTATCACCCCCCCCCCCCTTTTTTTTTGTCTGTCCACGATAAGTGGCTAACATAAAATTAAAAAAATTATAAAAAAAATATAAAAATACAAGTAAATGTATTGTGAGAATGTCTGTCTGTTTTTTCCTCAAAAAATTTTTTTTGGGATAAATGCATTAGTATAATTAATTTATATGATAGGCACAGATGGGTACAAAAAAAGTAAAGGAGAAAGTGTAAGTAATATATGTTTTGTGAAGAAGATAAATTGAGAATGATGAGTACATATTTAGTGAATTAAATACGTCCAAATATGAATATTAAAAGGGATATGTGTTAGTTAGAGGTGTTTCGAAATAAAAAAATATTCGAAAATTGGAAATCGGAAGACGAAATTTCGAAGCAGATATGAAATAGCTTATCTGACTTGGTGTTGTACATGGATTTTGGTATCCGTATCCGGATATTTACGGCGGATACAGATGGATATTCGCAGGCGTTTTGAACTTATCTGTATTCATATCCGTATCCATTTCCTTGCCTGCAGCTTATTTCGCGTTTCGTCTTTCGTATATTTTAGCCTTTCTTGGGGTTTCCTGTTTCGTTTTTTTAAATTAAATTTACCTAATTCCGTTTTCCGTCTTTTTGCCTATCATTTTTTAAATCCTTTTTGTCACATACCCTCGGAATCCAAAATCATAAAAACTAACCAGCATTCACAAAATTGGACATAAAAGTACATTTTTATAGGAAAAAGTTGAAAGAAAAAAAAGTTTTAAAAAATCCAGTAAAAAAATATTCTAAAAATAGAACAGTTTCTAGAATTTAAAAGTACATCTTTCAAATTAGATAGAAAATTTAAAAAGACAAGTAACACAACGTTTTTCATGATAAAATTAAATTAAAGAGCCAAAAAAGGGGGATAAAGCGACATTTGCTGACAGACATTTGTGAACACCTATTATGCTTCCTAAATATATCATAAAATTAAAGTGAATTTCCAAAATGTATTATCAAAATATAAAACTTCATTATAAATAGTATACTCCTTTAGGGTCGAAAGTTTTGGAGATAGCCTTCTAAGGGCTTGTATGGATTGTTTTAGGATACTACATAATAGGAATGGGAAACTACTGGAGACGGGCTTCTATTGGATTGTACTTTTATTTGTCCGCAAATGTCGCGAGATTAACAAAGAAGAAGCTTCATTTTCAAAATAATTAAAAGAGAAAATATTAAGTAAAAATTAATAAAAAATGAGGGAAAAGTACAAAATTTTTTTTAAAGTTTTAATTAATTTTTAAACAAACAAGCATTGACTTTCCTCCCACCTATTAGTATTTCTTTAAAAACTTAACAAATAAATAATTAGTAGGTAGGTAGTAAGTAATGATTAACCAATTATGACTTGTATTTAATTAATTTTTTTTAAATTAAGGTTAAACATTTTGGTGTGTGTTTAAAACAGCTGTTGTTTTAAACAAAAAAGGAGGAAGGAATAAAAGGGGGAGGGAAATGAAATATTTGGGAAAAATTTTTTTTTAATTTTAAAAATATTTTTGAGATAAAGGGAAAAGGATGGAAGGAAAGACTATATATTAATTAACACAAATTAACAAAACAAAATTTTAACTTGCTAGAAAATAGGGAGAAATATATATGGTTGTTAGAGTAAAAGTGACCATTAACTTACCTCCGATTTTATATAACCCCCATTTTTATACATGATTTAGTCCTAAATATATTGAGGTTATTCTAAATAAATAAAAAGTGGTGTTTCAGAGAATTGTTCAAAAGTTGAGCTACGAGAGTTAAAGCCTATCGAATGCTTGTTTTAGCCTAATTCGAAAGTAGGAGCAAATTCAAATTTTTGAGTTTAAGGCACGGAAGGTATCTGCTTTGGCTATAATATATTTTGAAGTTTTTGAAGGTTTAAAAATGGCGTCATTCCCCAAAAAATATTTTTCTTACGAGAAATAAGCTAATTAAATAATAAAAATATTTCCATAACTCCTTTAATAACAGGGAAAACCTCAAAGATAACGGCTTCAAAAAAAATTTTTTCATAGATAATTTTTAGGGATTCTTTTTTTATGTTCTTAAGGCTTATTTCCACAAATTTTTAACAAAATTAAAAAAAGGAAGGAGGTCTTCTCAATTTAACACCCATATACTATTCCTCCTCTCACACCTCTCGTTTTTTGTCATGTGAGAGGAACTTTTAAAGAAAAAAAGTAAAAAAAAAAATAAAAAAATATTGCTTTGGACATGCAATTAAGATTAAAAAAAGGTAAAAAAATAAGAGAGAAAAATAAAAAAAAATTTTTTTGAGGTGTTTGGCACGAGTCTTCTTTAAATTATTAATAGTATTTTTATATGCCTTTTAAGACTAGTCTAGTAAGAAAAAAATAAAAATAAAATTCCGCTTGGTTTAAGTTGAAAGTTTTTATTTTTAATGTTAAATAAGGGGCTGGTGTAAAAATACAAAAATAAAAATAGGTTTGTTTTTTAAACAGGGGTTTTTTAAATAAATAAACTTTTAAATAATGGGAGGTATGTGTGTTTGACGTAAAAAGGAGACATGAAAAATAAAAAATTAAAAAAAAAATAAATAAAAATTATTTTTAAGGTTTTAGGCATATTTTGATAAAGAAAAGAGTCTACAAACATAATCCCTCTTAGAAAACATTTAAAAAAAATTTTTTTAATTTTTTAACTTAGAAATGAATGATGGAAAGTCTCGTCTGATCGTTATTAAATAATATACATATACAAGTGATCTAGTAAAGATAAAAAAATAATTCTTAATTTCGGGATCGGCTCAATCCCTGATATAAACATTAAAAAACTAGAAGGATAAAAATATAAAAAACTAATAGAAATTTTCTATACCTAAGATCAAGCTTAAACCCCAAGACTTAGACAGAAGATATCTAAAAAATTCTCAAATCAAAGCTCAGGATTAAAAGAATTGGTCGGCTCAATTAGAGAGTGGATCTAGACGTGATCACAAACAAAAATTTTGGTTATCGAGGTCAAGAATTTTTGAAATATCCATCTAGATTTTCGTAACTCTCCCAAAGCGGACTCTAATCTTAAAATTACTAAAATTCGCAAAGTCCTAGAGGTAGGAAGTATAAGCAAAATCAAAAATTCTAGTAAAGCAGCCCCTTTATTTACGCCAAATTTAAGGATAAAAAAGTCAAAAGAATGAGGAAAAAGGAGGATTTAGAAAAGAAAATAAACTCTTAAAAAATAATTAATATTTCTTAAATTTTACTAAGAATATTTTAAAAGCCTTCAAAGTCTGATTATAACACCCAAAGGTTTCTTTATTAAAAATTTTTTTGAATTTTTTCTTTTTCGTTCAAAACTTCCATTAAAATATATATCTAAAGTAAATATATCCCCCCTATTAGTCTAAGAAAAAAAGTCAAGTGGAAAGAAAAGAAGCATTTAATGGCGTCAAAAAGAGATTAAAAAATAAAAAAAAGAGGAGATAAATACTTTGAAAATTAACTTTGGCATTTTTTAAAAAATAAATAGCTTTTTGAAAAAGAGGAGAGAGGAGATGTACTTAAAAATTAAAATAAAGAGGACGTTTTAAGGGGACAAAAACACGTAAAGTTTAATTAAAAATTTTTTTAAATTTTTTAAAATAAATATGTATAAAAATCAGACTTTTCATGTATTTGAAAATCAAAAATTAAAAATCAAAAAAAAGTCGAAATTTCGAAACATCCCGCTTTTCGTATTTATATAAAACTAAAATGAATCTAACGTCAAATCTAGGCAAGGGGGCGTCGGATTTTATTTATACGACAACTTTCGGCCAGGAAAAGATACCGTATATGCTCGAATAATTACCCTGGGTAATTATTGTTTCGACCTCTTGCTAGACTGGGTAATTATTTGAGAGGGGCAATTATTTGAGAGAGGGCAATTATTGTTTCGACCTCTTGCTAGACTGGGTAATTATTTGAGAGGGGCAATTATTTGAGAGAGGGCAATTATTGTTTCGACCTCTTGCTAGACGGGGTAATTATTTGAGAGGGGGTAATTATTTGAGAGGGGCAATTATTTGAGAGAGGGCAATTATTGTTTCGACCTCTTGCTAGACGGGGTAATTATTTGAGAGGGGGTAATTATTTGAGAGGGGCAATTATTGTTTCGACCTTACTATAAATTTTTTGTTTTATGATTTACAGACAGTATGATACCGAATGCGGAGATAAATTTTGAATTTTTTATCGTTTTCTAACTAGCATAATATTTGCGTATATTAAGTACCCCAAAATAGAACTATAACATCAACGCTTCCGTCCTGGGTTATATAAAGACCCTATGGACATGGACACAATTATGTATGATTCTTAGTTAGGCGATATAATCTACATTCCTTTAATATTTCCTCTTATGATATACCCTAAAGTGGTATCATAACAGCAATACTTCCATCTAGGGATATATAAAGATGCCAGACTATCGCAAATTATCTTAAGGATCTAAGGAATATCAGAGATTTTGGAGGATAATTAGGATTAAGGCTTATTTCAAGGAAATACCTTGATATATCCCTTAATCCACACAAATGCCTCGATATTTTCCAAAAATCCTTTTAATCTTTCTATTTATTTTTTATATTGATCCTTAAATTGTACCATTATTAAAATTTTTAGAATTTTTAAATAAATATTCTTATAATTTGTTTATGAAAAAATAGGGGGTAATTATTAAAGAGGGTAATTATTTGAGAGAGGGTAATTATTCGAGCATATACGGTAGGCAAGATACACTCTGTTTAAGCTAAAAGAATGAAAGCAGGGTTTCCTTGTCCGAAATTGTATCAGATATATTTTATTTAAAAATTTCAAGGAATCAGGCAAAAAAGTTGTATAATTTTATTGAAAAAAAAAGTAGAGAATCCCTAAAATAGTAAAGAAAAAAATGAATTTTAAAATACCGTATTTTTCCCAATAGAAGCGCACGTCCCATTTGAAGCGCACGTCCCAATAGAAGCGCAGTCTACGAGGGGGTTGAAAAATACAAGCGCAGGTCCCATTAGAAGCGCACGTCCTATTATAAGCGCACCCTATGAAATACTTATTTGAGAAATATAAATTTTAATTTTCAAAAAATTTAGAATTACTATTTACTTTTTAGTTGCTATTTTAAACAAGTATTATTCATTTACATTTGGATTAGGAATTTACACTTTTTTATAAAAAATGGAAATTGATGTTTAGGTGAATGTTCAAGTAATGTACCCGGTGTTATACTCAAAAACGCAAATCTTATTCTATCGATAAATTTTTTCCCTCTCTTGTCGAAACGATTTAGGGTTTTTGAGTTATAATTGTGGAAAAACTTATTTCCATCTTCCCTAGGGGATGGAGTGGAAAAAGCTAGATGGATGATGCCCTCAATCGAATATTTGAGAGCAATTATATAACGCTTGCTTATTTGGGTCCACCACCATGAAATTTTATTTGGGATGGATAGTTGAAGCATGAGTTGTGATTTCAAATGAAAATGTTGCAAAAAGCTTTTGGGGGTGTGGAATTGGAATTCCAAGTGACGGTTCCGAAAATGATGAAATACATTGTTTTAGACCAGATGGTCAGGACCAGATTATCAAAATACATCAAGCTTGAGAAGATAAAGAAATTCAGAAAGTTAGGTAGAAATTGATCTTAATGAAGATAATTAAAACGGAATTGAAATTGATAATTCTATAGAGATTTGCTATTTGTCTTAAATTTCTATACATAATGTTATAAAAATTAATTCGCATAGGAGTTGAAAAATACAAGCGCACGTCCCATTTGAAGCGCACGTCCCAATAGAAGCGCAGTCTACGAGGGGGTTGAAAAATAGAAGCGCATGCGCTTCTATTGGGAAAAATACGGTATAAATTTTGTTATTTTTGTAGTTTAATAAAAAAACAAAAATATATAAAGCAAAAATAAATTTATTTATTTATAAATTTTAACAAAATAAAAACGACAAAGGCTTCTTATTAGCTTTTAAAGGAATTTAGAAAAAAAAGAAAAAAAATTTTTGTAAAGTGAAGATAAGCTACTAAAAAAGACGATTTATTTTTGTGCTTTCTTGTTATTAACCCTTGTTTTTGGCATTGAAAAAAATTTTTTTAAGAAAAAATATTTGTGAGTGGGTGGGGGACAAAAAAAATTTTTTTTAATAAATTTAGTTTAAAAAAATCAGGGCGCGAATTTTGAAAAAAAAATAAAGAAAAAAATTTGAATAAAAAAATAAATTTTTATATATTGTGTAGTTTGAATTTATTATGTTACATTTATAGAAAAAAATAGCGGAAGATAATCAAAATAAAAAAGAAAATAAAATATTTATTTTTTATAGGAAAAAAGTGTTTTCCGTTTTAATTTTTTTATTTTTCTAAAATCAGAAAAAAAATTTTATTATCAGAATTACCTTATAATAATTTTTTTTAATTTCCGGAAAATTATTCTGAAATGACAGGTAAAGAGAGAGGAAAAATAATAATCTTTAAATATAAAATAGTTTCCGGAAAATAATTCCGGAAAAGAATAAAAATACTTTTAAGAAGAAGAAAAAAAAATCAGAATTATTTTCAGAATTTTTTGTTCACAACACACAAACACACACATTTTTATTTAGTTTCCGGAAGGATTAATCCGGAAAAGAATAAATAAAATAGTGAAAAAAAGATAAGAGAAAGAAAAAAAAAAGAAATACGGAAAATATTTTAAAAATCGTTTTTTTAAATAAAACTTTTTATGTGAAAGAATTTTTTTTAAATTATTTTATTAAAAAGAAAAATAGTATATTATTTTAAAAATAATTTTCTCATTATTTTAAACTAGTGGTTATAAGCTTTTCCGGAAAAGAGCTTTCTTGGTATTACAGGGATTTTAATAAAAAAATTTTTTTTAATTTAAAATTAAAATAAAAAAATTAAAAATAAGAACTAAAAAATTTTTTCAATATCTAAAAATTTTTAAAAAAATTGAAAAAAAACTAGCAATAAATAAATATCCACCTCCAATTCTCACCAAAAATTCACACACACACAAAAACACAAAAACGTCCCATATAACCCTAAAAATTAAAAAAAAACAGTTGTTCTCTAAAAATTTTTTTAAAAATTAAACAAAAAAAAAAAGAAATATGAAACTTCCTTATTTTTATTTATTTGCGAGAATTTTTAATTTTTAACCTTAGTCTAGTTTGTTCCAAAGAAAATAAAAATAAATTAAACTTTCCGGTTAGAGAAATACATAAAGAATTAATTTAAAGAAAATAAATTCCGGAAAGAAATAGAGAATTCCGGAATAAGTGGTATAGAATATATAGACAATTTAGTAAATACTGATATGTACATACATTATAATGAAAAAAATATGTGTATGATTTTGATAAAATAAAAATTTTTTAAAATTATAGACAGAAAAGAACTACATAAATTGTAAACAAATGTGAGAAAATTTTTTTCAAAAAATTTAAGCTATTTTCGAAAAGCTTGAAAATAACCATTAATTTTCAATAAATATTATCTAAATATAAAACCTGTAAATAAATTAATTTAATTAATAAAAATAAATTAAATTTTAAAATTTTTGTATTGGCAAAGTGTATTTTAAAAATTAAAAAAATTTTTTTAATAAATTAACGCGCATTCATAATAAAAAATGAAAGGTTATCGTTGAATTTATTAATCTAGTAATTTTTAAAAAAATATAAAGAATTTTTTTAAATGTCAACAAGACAAAGATATTTCAAAATGTCAAAATTTCATTTTATAAAGTATTACTAGAATAATAAATTCAAGGATAACCAAAAAATATTTTCTCAAAAAAATCCACCTACCCCTAAAAACGGACACAAAGCACAAGTTGAACTGCTAGTAGAGACGTTGTTTTTAGGTGAATTTAATAAAATAAATAATTGTGAAGTTGAACCAGAAAAAGAAGCTGGAGTGAAGCGAATAGGTGAGGGAGAGGAAGGGGAATAATAGGAAGAAGAATTATTTGAAGAAGAGGAGAATAAGGCTCTCAAAGGGGAATGTGTTGGTGCTGTTGTTGGGTTTGGTGTTGTTGGGGTGGTTATTTTTGTTGGCATTTCGCGAACAGAAATTAATGGAAGGGGTGTTGGGACTGGAAAAATAAAAAGATTTTTTTTCTCATTTTGTGTCTAACCCCAATCCGGAAAATTCCGAAAAAATAGACAAGTGAGAAACATATAATTGAGAGTTGAAGAGAGTTTAAAATAGAAAGCATCTAAATTAATCCGGAAAATTCCGGAAAATATATTTACGATAAAAACAAGTAAGAAAAAGTATGAGAGAACACATAAATCTGAGAAAGTATCTGAATATGAGAGACATATTCCGGAACATTTTGATATTTAAGAATTGATAAACTTACTTCTCCTCCTAGCTATTATAGAAGACGAATTTGGCTGTGAATGTGTAGGAACTGTTGTAGCATGTTGTGGGGGTTGCAGTAAATTTGAAGAGGAAGACTTTGGAGGGGCTAAAAAAAGAAAAAAATTTTGAGAAAAAAATTGTTAAAGGGTCGCTTGAATCTTGAACTACTCCCTTTCGATTTTTCTTCTTCAAGGGGTTCTCGTCTATTTATAAAAATCATATCTACCTATAGCCTCTACAAGCGGCGATGAAGCACTCATACACAACGGCGACTTTGGTGGGGGAATGTAATTAGCAGCTAATAAAGTTGGAAGGGCTGTAGGGGGTGATTGGGGATGTTGTTGACGTGAAGAGGACATTTTTTGTTGTTTTTGTTGAGGGAGTGAGTTTAAAAAGGTATTAGAAGACTCTTAAAATTAATAAAATATTTAAAATATTTTTATAGGGAACTGTCAAAAAATCACAAAACTAAATTTAGGGGAAATAGTGTGATAAAAGATGAGAGATCAGTGTAGATCAGTGTAGTACACTGGATAAATATTTAGGAACGAATTTAAATTAGAATTTTGATAATAAAAATATAAAAAAATAAAATTAACAATTAACTTTATCATTTCAAAAAAAATTTTTTTTATTAAATAAATATTTAAATAAAGAGAATTAATTTTTATGTAAAAGATAAGAAAGAAAAATACACAAAAAAGAATTAATATTTAATTTACATTTTTTGCTCTTTCTTGGTTGTCCTTTAATCTAAAATTTTTTTTGTTGTTTTCCCAATTTCTTGAAAATAAAAATAATAAATTTTTAAACAAAGAAACCCCCAAAAAAATTTTTTTTCAATTTTTTGAAATTAATTTTAATAAAATAAATTGATTAAAATGTCTAGAACCTCAGTTTAGTTTCACTTTAATAACGTTTTAACTAATCAACCGATCTAAATGATATTGGTACCATTCGATAGAAGATTAAATTTGCTACAAAATATACCAAAAAAGAAAAATGAGATTACTCAAAAAAGAAAAGTTCTGGGCGAAAAACTACTAAAAATGCATATTTTTGCCGAAAACTGTCTGTTTTTTAACCATAACTTTTCGATCAGAAAATCCAAAATTTTGATTTTTTGGTAGTTTATAGTAAATTTAATTCTCTATCGAATGCTACCGAAATTGTCAAAATCGGTTCATCCTTAGTTGAGTTATTAACTAAGGCGCACCCCTACATCACCTCAAGAAGCTACTTAAGAAACGAAAGCAAGAATCTCCTGGTAAAATTTACAAAAGTAAATTATAAATAAATAAGAGTCAAAAAATTTAAAAAATTTAAGAAGCATTCCATCCTTGTCTAGAAGAACGGAAATGAAATTAAAAATGCGTAAAATAAAACAAAAGAAGTGTAAAAAGAGAATGTCTCTCTTATTTTACAATGCTATTTTCTGTTTCTCTAATAAAAGTGCATATAAGCAATTCTCATTAAAAATTAAGTGAAAATGAGAACATGTACATAAAACAAATATGTAAATAAAGGAGAATGGATGTTAAAAAAATAAATTTTTAAGGAATTTTTTATTCTTTATTTTTGGCTTTTAAAAATATTTTTTTTGAAAAAAATTCTATTTAAATTAGTCTAGAGAAATGTCAAGTGCATGAGATAGATGTGTTCGAGAGCATTTCTAAATAGAAGGAGATTAGATAGAAATGTGAAAATTTTGTATGGATATAGCTAATAGTGTTATTTATCATTCTGAAATTTTCAGAATTTTTGGTTAATTATATCAGAACTTATGGTCAAAAAAGACAGAATTTTCGAATAAAATTTCGATTTTTAATGGCATATTTCTACCAGAAAATTCTGGAATAATATTTTATTAAAAAATAAATTTTTAAAATCTCAATTATTTTTACGTGTTTTGACAAAAATTTTGCCCTTTTTGAATAAAAAATAAATTGACTTAACCCTCAATATTCTTTTATTTTCACCCATTTCCCGCCTATTTAATTCTTTTCTCCCAATTTCTTTGAATTAAAAAAATTTGGGAGGAAATTTTATTTACGTGAATTGGCTAAGAAAAAAGGGAACGGCTTTTTAAAGTAAAAATTATTTTGGAGTATTCTTTCGATTTTTAAAGCAGCTTAAAAGGTTGGAGAATTAAATAATAAAGCAGACAATTGAATAAAAAGAAAAGAAATAAAAAATCAGAATTAAAAAATACAGTTCAAATGAAGCTAGAAAGATGTTTAAATTAAGTTGGAAAAATATCAGAATTACTTATAATAAATAAAAATCAGAATTAAATACCAGAATTAATTAAGATCAGAAGAAATCAGAATTTTGAAATGCAATGTAAATATCAGAATTAAAAAATCAGAATTTTAATCAGAATTAATAAAATAAAAAATCAGAATTATGAAATACAGAAAAATACAAGTAACAATAAATGAAATACAAAAACAGAATTAATTAAATAAAAATAAAGAACAACATAAAAAATGTTAAAATAATTGGCACCATTTGTGGAAAGAAAATAAATATTAAACAAAAATAAAAATAAATTTAGCATCGAGGAAAAATAATAAGGCCAACAATAGAAATTTTTTTTAATTTTATGAAAATTTTGGCTGTGCTATGCATAGTGCCATAATTTGAAAAAACTACAGAAAATCCAAAAAAAATTCCTTTAAAAAATAAAAATGATGGCATTTTGAAGATGTTTATTTCAAAGAAATATTATGCCCTTATTATATTTTTGCGCGTGATACAATTTAAGTGGAGGTGAGGGGCGGATCCCACGCTATATGTGGAGTGGAAACGACGTGAAAATTGTAAAATGATACTTATAGCTAGTTAAAATATAAATATTTGTTGAGAAATAATTTTGTTAAAAATAAAAATTTTTGAGGCATGAAAATTTAAATGATTGTCAAGGTCGTTAAGGACTCGGGAGCAAAAGTCAACAAATTATAAAAAGCCAAAAGAGGACGTGAAATTCTTAAATTTTACATAGAATTCTCAACACTGCCGACTAACTTGAACTAAAATTTCAGATTTTTAAATGAAATATTTTAGAATTTACGAGTGAAAATATCAGAATTATGCTGAAAAACATCAGTATAAGCAAAATTTCTTTATAACATCAGAAACTGACGCTGTCTACAGCACCCTCAATGTCCCCACAGAAACCTCCTTAAAAATTCAAAAATTAAATTAGGTAGTAAAAATATTTTTTATACCATAAAATAATTATTTGAACTTTAAAAAGACAGATTTAGTTCAGGAAATAAATTTTTAAAAAATATTTAATTTTAAAGTTGTTGACAAATGCTACTACAAACAACACCCTCCCTTTTAACTTTTTTTCAATTTCCCATCAAGTTTGTGATGAGTAAAAGCAATTTGATATGTTTTTGTGTATTGCAGAGTGTAATAAAATAAAAAAATATATTTATTGGAAAAATAAAATTGAAAAATATTTTTTTATTATTTTTTGGCTATTTAATAAGGCTATTTCTGTGTAAACGCCAATTAAAATTAAATAAATACAAAAACAGAATTATTAGAATAAAAAATCAGAATTTTTAAAATCAGAAATCAGAAAATTATTAAAACCAGAAAATCAGAATTTTTTTAAAAAGCAAATAAAAATCACAAAATTCTGATTTAAAAATCAGAATTTAAAAATCAGAATTAATATAACAGAATATGACAGACAACCAGAATTATTAAAATATAAAGATCAGAATTTGACTATTAGCATTAAATTCAGAATTTTATTAAAGAGTTAGGAATCATAATGTTGAGAAAATACTAAAATCAGAATCTACATAGAATGAAAACACAAAAACCAAAAAAAGTCATGATTTTTAAAATCTGGAAAATATTTTGTTATTAAATTTTAAAAAAATGAGAAATTATTAGTAGAGTGAGTGAATTTGTGTGAAATCATTTTTAAAGTAGGTAGATTGAATGAAAAAAAAAGAATTTTAAAATACACAAAAGTGGGGGTAGAGGAGAGGGAACTTGGCGAGCGCAACAAAAAATATTTTTGTGAGCTTTCACATGAAAAGAAAAATTTTTTCTTTTATTATTTTGTTCAAACTTTTTCTCAATATTTTATTTTTGTATTTACTCATCTATAGAGAATTAATAAACATTTTTTGGGCGAGAATGACTGGGATGTCTAGGCGCGAACAAAATAAAAGAAATTAGGTAAATAAATCAGAATAAATATGTGTTTAGGAAAAAAGGACAACAATATCAGAATTAATAAAAATCAGAATTAAAAAATACAAAAATCAGAATTTTCTAAAACAAAAATACAAAAAAAGAAATACAAAATCAGAATTATGTAATATTAAAAATAAATAAAACACATAAAAATCAGAATCTGTTCGGAAAAATACACAAATACAAAAATCAGAATTTTCTAAAACAAAAATACAAAAATAAGCCAAAACAAAATACGTGCGCCTCAAATAAGTGCGCCTCACATGCGCCTCAAGGCTCCGCGTCAGAACAACCCTAAAATAGTCATTCAAGCCGATTTGTACTTTATAAAAATAGAAATAGTAAAATTCTATCAGTAAAAATTTGCTGGTAAACTAAGAAATTAAAAAAAAGGCAGAAAAGGGCTGTATAAACAAATTAATTTATTTTGGGTTGAAAAAATTGTGTAAAAAATAAGACCACAAATTATTCCTTTTCTATTTTTTAGATAATTTCTAAAAATCATGTGAAATTAAAAAATAAATTTGTAGATAAATAATTAAATTAATTTAATTAAAAACTAATAAAGAATTATTTATGTTCGATCGATGAATAATAGAAGTTCCCGCAGAATTTATAAATATTTATTTAGATGAATATTGAAAAGGCCGGTGTTGAGAGAATGAGTTGGTTAATAATTTTTTCTGTTTTAGATTTAATATAAGGGGAAGGAAGGTTTTTTAGATAATATGTATTGATGAGATTTATTTTTATTAAAAGAAAATATTAAAATCAGAATTTAAATCAGAATTACAAATTCTGATCTAAATTGCAATTTACTTAGTTATCAAAAATAAAAAATCAGAAGAATAATTTGTAAAAAACTCAGAATTACAATTTATAAAAATCAGAATTACAAGGTAAATAACTAATCAGAATTACAAAAGATTATCGTCAAAATTAAATAAAATAAAAAAATCGGCTAAATCAGAATTAATAAAACACAAAATTAGGAGAGCAATAATTTTATTTTACAAAATTCATTTTGAAAAATAAAATTAAAAATTTTTAAAATTCATAATTTTCTTAAATCTTCGGTTCGTTAATTATACAATTATTCTCTTCACTTTGAACAGATGGGGAAGATTCAAAACAATTCTCTTCATTTCTTGCCGTTTCCACTGAACGTGTTGAGGAATTGGATAAACTTAAATTAAAAATTGATTAAAAATTGTAAATATTAGAGTCAGAAATTGCAGAAAGTTTAGAAAAAGTTTTACAATATGTAGAAAAAATTAAATAGGAAATTACAATTTGTAAAATGTTTTACAATTTTTTTAGAAAAAGTTTTACAAATTGTAAAAATGTTTTAATTAAAATTACAATTGTAGGAAAAGTTTTTGGTTCTACTTGACTTTATGAGTCCAATCAAACTTTATGAGTCCAATCAATAAAAAATTGCATTTTTCTTGGTGTTGCAAGGTTAGGGTATGGCTCTAAAGCATTTCTTCGTGTTCGGGACCTACGCCCACTGGGTCTGGGACCGTTCCTTACCCTATCCCTCGAAATTTCTGAAAGTTAAAATCGTTTTTCTGAAATTTTTAAAAATTGGCTATAACTTTCAGAAATTTCGAGGGATAGGGTAAGGAACGGTCCCAGACCCAGTGGGCGTAGGTCCCAAACATGAAGAAATGTTTTGGAACCATACCCTTACTTTGCAATACCAAGAAAAATCCAATTATTTTTTGATTGGACTCATAAAGTTTGATTGGACTCATAAAGTCAAGTAGAACCAGGTTTTTAATACAAATTACAAATTGTAAAAGATCAGAATTACAAATATATAAATCAGAATTTGTAAGAATCAGAATTTACAATTAAAAAACCTACAATTCGCAAATTGAAGGCAATAATGTTGGTAACACTCCAACTTGACTATTAATATTATTTTTAATATTAAAATTAGGTTGTTGTAATAAATACGGGTTATTAATTGTTGATTTATTTAAATTATTATTTTCAAAATTAAAAAAAGAACAAGACTGTTGATTATTTAAATAATTATTTTGTTGCCATAATTTATTTTGATCATTTTTGTTTTGCCAAAAATCAAAAAGTAAAGAAGCAGCAGGATTAGAATTTGAGGAGGAAGAAGGGGTCTGTCAAATAAAAATAAAAGTTTTCGAAAAATAAAAATAATTTTACAGATGTCAATCCGGGCTGAAGCTTGGCTGCATTGAGCAAAATTTGTTCGAATTGTGGCCATCCAGCGGCAGCTGCGGCTGCTAGCCCGCCCATCATTGAAGTTATACTTTGTCTATAAATTTATTATTTTTTAAAATTCAGAATTTAAAAAATCAAAATACCTTTTTTGTTTCATTCGCCTATTCTGAAACCAAACTTTAATTGTAGCCTCAGGAAGCCCCAACTCTGCAGCTAATTCACCTCTTCTTACTTTTGAAACATAATTTTCTCCAATAAATTCACGTTCTAGCAAGCGAATTTGTTCCCGAGTAAATGCTGTACGGTAGCGACGCATTGCTGCTGCATCTTAAATAAAAATCAGAATTTATAAATTACAAAAATCAGAATTTTAAAGAAAAGAGGGGATTGTAAAACGTAAATATAAAATCAGAATTAGAAAAATAAAAAATGAAAATTAATAAAAATATCAAAATTAATCACAAAAATTTAAACTACTAGAAATCAGAATTTTAAAAATCAGAATTTTAAACGTCAGAATTTAAAAAACCAGAATTAAATTTTTAAAAATAATTGTAAAAAACTAAATAAATTATTGTGAAAGGACCGCCTAAAAAATAAAAATATTAAGATTACTACAGTAATTTAGTTTTTAACTATTTATTATCATCCAAACCTTCGCTTGTTGTCTACTAACAAGCTTATTTACCATCAATTAAGGTAATAAAATAATAAAAAAACGTTAAATGCTGCCCCAGAAAAGTGTAATTTTTTATTTTTATTTTTGCAAGATCGAAAAACGGCAATTAACCCAAAACAACAAAAAAATAATTCGTTACTCTCTTATTAAAATACTAATTTTGTCGCGCGTGTTTTTGCCGTTTTATTTATTTTTATTAAGCGAGAAGTGTGTTACTGTATTAATCAGAGAGAGAATAGGAGAGAAAATACAAATCAGAATTTAAATTAAATTGAAATTACAATTTAAACTTGACAAATACCAAAACCAGAATTTAAATTAGAAATTGTAATCAGAAATTATTAATTGTAGTTAAATAAAAATCAGAATTTTACAAATTGTAAATATAATTGTAAAATCAGAATTTTAAAAATACCAAAACCAGAATTTAAATTAAAAATTGAAATAAGAAATTACAAATTATAAAAAATAAGAGAAGTGTAAAATCAGAATTTTTAATAAATAAAATCAGAAAAACAGAAATCAAGAACCAGAATTAAAATAAAATCAGAATTTAAAGCTAAAATTAAAACTTACCAGAACAATGTGTAGGCAAATTCTCATAAAATAAAAAATTCTGATTGTGAAAATTCTGATTGTCATTATTTAAAAATTGTTGTTGGTAAATATTCTGATATTGTTTTTCCTTTTGTATTTTTATTGAAATATTCTGATTTGTATTTTCATTGTATTTTTCCAATTCTTCTTCTTCTGTTTCTTCCTTCTCTTCTCTATTAATTTTTAAATTTTTCTTTTGTAAACGCTTTTTGTAATATTTCTTTTGTCTATTTAAATTAACACAATTTTCATTGTCTATATTAATTCCGTTATTTTCTGAGTTCATTAAAGTATCAGAATAATTAGGTAGATGAAGAGATTTTTTGTTGTTATTGGTTGAATATTGGGGGTAGATGAAGGGCTAAAATTAATTTATTTAAGGGAAAATTTTTTTCAGAATTCTGATTTTTTAATTTAACAACAAAATCAGAAATTCTGATTTTTTTCTGATTTTCTGCAAACATAAAAATCCGGAAAAAAAAATTTTTTAAAAGCTCACCTTTTCATCCCCTCTCAAGAGAGAGTCAATATGACGAAATGAAGAAGATGAAGTTGCTAATGAAGTCTCACATTCTGGTAAATCTTCCATTCTTAGAAAATTAAATTTTCTGCAATTTTAAAGAATAAAATAAATTTTTAAGGAAGGGATAATTATGAGAGAAATACAATACTAGACTTGCGGCGGTTATCCACTCACATTAATCTTTCTTAGCCACGCCCCTTTTTTTATATTTCCCGCCTTTTTTATTATAATTAAAATTAAATGTAATATTAGCGGAGAATACGAAAGGAAAACAGTAGATTAAACGAGAATTAGAGAGAAGTAGAAATCAGAATTTAAATCAGAAATATTTCTTATGTAATTTCTGATTTTTGTATTTATTCTTTTGTGATTTTGAACTAAATTCTGATTTCTAACAAAAAAACCAGAATAAGAATTTCTGATTTTTTCTGATTTGTTAATTAAAAAATCAGAAATTCTGATTTTATTTAAATCTTGACTTTTTTAATTATAAATACCAGAAATACCCTCAGACTTTATTAAACAAAAACCAAAACAAATAACAAAAAATTAATTAAATTTTATAAAAAAGAAAATATAAAAATCAGAATTTCTATTTTCTATTTCCTTCGTAAAAACATTTTTTTCTCTAAAAAATAATTTTTAAAATTAAAAATATTAAAAATAAAGTATATAAAATTTAATATTTATTCAATCTCCAAATATTCCATAAATAATTTCCCTTGGGTTAAAAAAATTTTTTTAAGGGTCAGAAATTTTGGTAATTTGTTTGATTTGTTTAAAGGGTCTATTTTCGTTTATTTCAATTTATTTTCCCCTTACTTGCTTCATTTTTTCATTTTGGAATGAATTGTCTCGATTTGTCACTTATTTGGTAACAAACATTTTCCCTTGTTTACCCTTCCATTTTTCCCCTCCATCAAAATAAAATAGAATAATTTGACAGGATTTTTGATTAATCGCATGCTTTTGCCCCTTTTTGAGGATTGCGGGACATTAGGGCGCGGTGCCTTTAAGGAGGAACGCGTTAGGATAAAAGCTTCTAAACTGGCGAATATGAAAGTTGGAAACGCGGAATTTTGCATAAATATCATTGACATGTTTTGATACATTCTCCAAAAAATTCAGAATTTTTGGCTCATTATTTCAGAAATTCTGGTCAAAAAGTTAATTTTTGAGCTAAAATAGCCTGTTTTTAAAAGTTTTCAGTCAGAACTTTAGGAATAATTAATCAAAAACTCTGAAATCTTCAGAAAAGTTAGTTAAGACTACAAAGTATCTCTATAAAAAATTTCAGACCTCCAAGTAAAAATTTTTAAGAAATTCTTACGAACTAAAAAAATTACTTATAATTAAATGGGTAAATTAATTAAATTAATTAACTTTATTTATTCTGATTAAATTAATTCTTTGTATTTTCTAAAATTCGTTTAAAATTAAAGGCGCGCCTAAACATTCCTGCGCCCAAGTATATTTTAATTCTTATTAATTCTTTATTTTCCCGCCTGTTAAGTTGGAAAATTATGCATAAGGCGGCGCTTAAGCTTTAAAATAAAAGAAAAAGGTTTTGAGGGCCTTAAGGGATTATACATATTATTTAAGTAGAATAAATATATATTTGTCAAAAAAATATTTTCGGCTGGCAACAAAAGAAAAATTGAGGAAATTTTGATAAATTAATTTTTAGAGATATATTCTATAATTTAATTTAATTTTTTGGAATTTTAAAAGAGAATTAAAAATTTTTAAGAAATATTTTTACGAACTAAAAAAATTACTTATAATTAAATGGGTAAATTAATTAAATTATTTAACTTTATTTATTCTGATTAAATTAATTCTTTGTATTTTCTAAAATTCTGATTTTTGTATTTCTGATTGTTTTTATTTGTTTATCTTTCTTATACAAATTCTGACTTAAATTCTGTCTGATTAAGTATCCTGTATTTTTTCTCTTTGTATTTTCTCTTTAATTCTGATTTTAATAATTTCAACATTCTGATTTTTATTTGTATTTCTTCTCTTTTTTTAAACTGAATTCTGATTTTATATTTATTTCAAGTTGCAATTATGTGTTTTTTCTCTTTAATTCTGATTTTCTTTTAACTATTCCTTTATCCCATTATTTCTTTAAAACAAATTATTTTTAATTTAAAAACATTAAAATATTTTTCATTTAATTTTTGCTCATTTTTAATTCCAATTTTCAGCTGACATGCAAAATGACAATAATTTTCTTAGACATTATTACTACTAATATTTTAATGAAAAAATAGAAGAAGAGAATATGTAATTTTAAAACAAGTACTGAACTAAACCTGAAAAAATATCAGAATTAATAAAATAAAAATAAGAGAAAATCAGAATAAAAAAAACAAAAATCAGAATTTATTGTCGATTGTGTCAGTTAAATAATAAAAAAAATGATTTGGAAAAAAGAAAAAAGTTGGGAAAATTTTTTTAAATAAAAAGAAATGAGTATGTAGATACCAATAAAGCCATAAAAATCACTAAACAAAAATATATTTATCTCTTTTATTTTTGTTTTGATACCGGCAAAATCCTTTTAATAGGAACAAATTACAAGAGAAAATGTTGTTGTTTCTGTTGTAGTAATAAATAAATGTTGCATAATTGACCGTAGAAATATTATAAAAATAAATATAAGTTTTGGGCGGTTATTTAATAAAAAAGAAAATAAGCGGAAAAATACAAAACAACTTAACAGAAAATCATTGTAAAATGATGAGGAAATAATAAAAGTAAAAACACACAAGAAATGTAATTGAGAAATACATAAAAGAAAAAATACAAATAAAAAGAAAATCAGAATTAAGAAAAATACAAATAAATAACCAGAATTAAAAATCAGAATTTATTTCAAAAATACAAAAGCAAAAAATCAGAATTACTATAAAATCAGAACTAAGACAAAAATACAAATAGAAAATACGGAGAATTAAAATCAGAATTTAAATAAAACACAAATCAAAAAAATACAAAAATCAGAAATAGTTGTAGTTATAAATATAAGCATTTTTAATCATCAAAATTTTGCCTAGAATTGGCAAAAAAATATTTAAAAATAATAAATTAGAAAATACGTATTTTAATTATTCTCATTTTTGGCTATTTTCCGCCAATATTTAATAGCAAAATAAAAATAATATTAAAAAACCTTTTATTATTTTAATACCCTCAAAAACCCAATTTACTAGGCAATTTGTCAAATGCGCAGGCGTATATAATTTATTATACAAGTCGTAAGTGAAAAAAAATTTTTAAGGAAAAAATTTTTTAAATGAAAAAAAATGAAGGCATTTTTGTAATTAAGAGGAAAATAAAGGGAAAAAAGATTTATTTTTATTTTAAAAATTTTTTCTAATTTTAGAGGGCATTTTTGGAGGTAAAATTCTAATCATGAAGAATGAGAATAAAAAAAAATTTAAGAGAAGAAAAAAATAAAATTTTAATTTTATTCAACAATAAAAACAAAAAATATTATGGCAATTTGATTAAAAAATTTAAAAGTAGCGTCAACGCAAAGAGAACATTGGCATAGGCACACTACAACGGTGTTGGGCACAAGTACAATTTGAAACGTTTTGGACCATTCGGAAACGAGCTGGTTGAAAATAAGAGATTTATATATAGAATGATTGCGATAGATCCTTTATTTTTTAGGATGTTCCCTTCACGCTATTAAAGAATGTTCCCTTCACACTACTAAAAATGTTCTCTATATATTACCAAAGATTCCCCCATCTCATTACCAAAAATGTGATTCCTTTACACTATCAAAAATATCCCCTTCAACATAACAAGGAGGTTCCTTTTACACTACTAAAGACCAAGAGAATGTCCCCTCTTCTGGGAGGTGAATTTTAGAAAGGAGGGATACTTCAAAAAGGTTAAATTTTACCTCTAGAATGTTTATATAGATCCTGAATGTGTGTTAAACGAAAAATAGCAGAAGAATAAACATCTGTAGGTCCCGCAAATCGAGGACGACGATGTTGTTCTGATAGACAATCATAGACAAAATCTGCACTGAAATGACAAAATTTTAAAGTCAAACTTCACTATAAAATAAATCCAATACTAGATACACTTCTATCTAAGAACCCTTTGGAAATTTGGTCGGAAATTGAGATGGGGAGCCCCGGATGTTCCCTCCAGCTTACTTACTAGTCCGAAAGGACATGGTCCTTTCAGCCTACTTACTAGTCCGAAAGGGAATGTCCCTCCAAAATTTTCAGGCTCAATGGGTATCTAGAAGTAAGGTAAGACAGTAGATAGATAATTGGGCAAAAAATATTTAAAACTCAACTATTCTTGAGGACAACTTCTAGGTAAAGGTAGACCATGATCTGGCTGTTCAAAAGCAAAACAAATTTCTACGAATGTTCGTTGGTAATGTCTAAAATGTTGAAATTATGAATCCCAGAAATTCTCATAAATTTTCTGGATTTTTTAAATTGAAAGAATTACGGTTCAGCGCCAAGTGTAGCGCATTCCCAACAAAGCACTCCAAACATCCTAAAATAATTTTAAAATACTCTTAAAATGTTAGAAATACCAAACATCACTCTCTGGTCGATGTTTTGTATTCTGTTGATCTAATGAACAAACAATTTCTGGGGGCAACCATGGGATAGGTAGCCGAGGACCAAAATCTATAGGCAATCCAAAATCGCCTAGTTTTGCGATACAGCTTTAAAAATTTGATTTTATTAAATTTTTAATAATTGAATTCAAAAAAATTCAAATTCTCACGTAGCCAGATTCCGTTCATTAAGCAAAATATTTCTAGCAGCAACATCCCCATGTGTGAAATCATTTCCCTGAATATCTCGATTTTCGTGCAGATATCTAAATTTT
This sequence comes from Meloidogyne arenaria, assembly GCA_036172955.1. Taxonomy (NCBI): domain Eukaryota; kingdom Metazoa; phylum Nematoda; class Chromadorea; order Rhabditida; family Meloidogynidae; genus Meloidogyne; species Meloidogyne arenaria. The sequence continues at coordinate 2,714,849 of JARQAB010000015.1, read as the reverse complement.
GAATTTTTCTGATCAAAAAAATTTTTCTAAGCATACTTGAGGGCGTGTACAATTTGAAGTAAAATGTGGACTATATCTCTGACATAAACTCTCACCTGCTCCCTTTCCTCTTTTCTCTGAAAATATTTTTTTTGAAATTTTCAGAATTTTTTAAAAATTTTTCATAATTTTCAGAATTCAAAAAAATCCCCCACCCTAATTTCCTCCCTGAAAAATTCTGCCAGACTTCCCCCAGCCAACCATTCCATAGCCAACATTGGACGAAAGACGGTGAATGATCTTTTAATTCATTAATTTAAACAATACTCCCAATTAATTATCTACACAATTTACTGACAGCAATAAGCTTGACAATATTTGGGTGATTAAGTCTAGCCATCCTTGCGGCTTCTTCGAGAAGGCCTATACTCTTTTGGGGCATTGGATAACTCATCTGGAAAAATTTAGAAAAAAAGAAAAAATTTTGGTTAAAAATTTAAAAAATTAAAGAAATTCTAACAATATTTTTTGTATTTTTATGGCTAAATTTAGAATTAATTTAGGTAAAATACAGAATATTAGAGTTATCTCTATGTATGGTTAATAAAATTTCAGAATATTATCAGAATTTATTTTGTATTTTTCTAATTTCTGTAATCAAATTTGTATTTTACCTTTTATTTCAATTTTCAGAATTTTACTTCAGAATTTTTATTTTGTATTTTATTTTTATTTACAGCTGTGTTTCTTATTTTTTTGATTTCTGAAAAACCAGAATTTTCTGGAGAAAAACCAGAAATCAGAATATTACCAACTTTTTTGTATTTTTCTTTTAATTAATTTCAGAATTTATTTGTATTATTCTGTTCTGTATATATTTATTTAAATAATTCTGATTTTTTTATTTTTGTACTCTCCCCTTTCCTTTATTAAATATTTAAAAACACATTTATTTATCCACATGTGGAATAATTTACACACATTTCCATTGGTTACATCATTCTCTCTTTTATTCATTCCGTAAAAAAATGAGCGTGCAGAAAGGAGTATATTTATAAAAATGAATAACTTGCCCCTTTAGCTCAGTGGTAGAGCGTTGGTCTTGTAAACCAAAGGTCGGGAGATCGATCCTCTCAGGGGGCATTCTTTTTGTTTTTGGGCATTTTATGGGGTAAAATTAATTTTTAGCGGGTTAGAAAAATTTAAAAAAATTTTTGAAATTTTTAAAAAATTTTTTAGGTATTTAAAAATTATTTAAAATTATTTTTATTAATTTACTTTAACTGCAGCGAAGACTTTTTGTCTAAAACGCGTCTGGGACTTGGCAACAACATACTATAAAAATTCAAAAAAAATTTTTTTATTTTAAAAATTAATTTACTCCTTTAAAAACAAAGCCAACAGCTCCCTGTCCTAATTTTATATCTGTCAATTCAATATTTCTAAAATTGAATTTTTAATGCAGTTATAATTAATTAATTAATTTACATGTCGTCAACGAGAAAATCGTCGAGGGCTGAAAATTTTCTTGGAAAAAAATTTTTGAGAATTCAAGGTACCTCTCCTCAAAAATCGTAGCCTTTCAATATATGGAAAAATAGAGTCTGGAGTTGGGTGGCAAACATTTTTGCCGTCTAAAAATATAAAAAATGGAGGAGTTTGAGAGTTTCTAATGAGTGAGTTTGCCTTATAAAATTTTCAAATAGTGGAAAAAACTTTCTGAATATTTTTTAGAATTTCAAAAAAAATTTTTTTTTATTTTCCTAAAATTCTCTCAAATTAAAAAAAATTTCTAAACGTTTGCAAAACCAAAGTATAGCAATAAAATAAAGCAAAGTAAGAGTTAAAATGGTTGTCCAAGGAGTTAAATTTTCTGTACAGGCGGGAAGGCTTCCATAAATTGAAGAAGTTTCAGTGAAATTTGTTGAAGAATTTGTTGATGAGTTGGAAGAATTATTCGTAGTTTGGTTATTCATTAAATTGATGGGGATATTAATTACTCAAAAATTCATCAAAAAATAATTTTTTAATTTTATTAATCTAGCCTCCCTTTTATAATTAGCCTCCCTTTAAACAACCCTAAAAATTAGTTACGGTTGGGTGATAAGTGCAAGGGGCAGTTATAATTCCAAAAATCGTAACCCTCCAGTATAAAGTAAAGTTATTTTCATGTTGTAAAGAGTCTTGAAAATGTATTTTTTGCTTAAGACATCTCTTAGGTCTAACAATAAGACTACAGGTGAGAATTTTAGGAATTTTAGTAGACTACATAACTACATACATATGTATAATGATAGAATTCCTTTTCTTTTCGTCCACAAAATAATAAATTATTTTATTTTTACGTTAAAAATTATTGCGGTTTTCTCTTTTCTTAAATTAAAAAAGGAAAGCAAAATAAAAATATTGATCTGCGCAACTCTCCAAATTATTTTTTTGATTGAATTTCTTTAAAGAAAAATTCTTTAATTTATTTCTCTCATTATTTCCTCTCATTTTCAAGTTCCTCTCAATATTAATTTAAAAATAAAATATTTGGCGAAATGTTTATTTTTCTTTTTTCTCTTATTTTTAGCAAAATTGTACAAGACAAAATGGTACATAGGAAAAATATTGCTGGAAATTATTCCGGGCCATTTGTTCCTTTTTTACCCATTGTACCATTATGTCGTGTACCATTTTTGAGACTTGCTCTTCTATTTCTTTTTCTCTCTAGTTTAATTATCTCTCGTCCAATTTTATTTAAAATTAAAAAATTAAAAATTAATTTATTTTTACACTTTATTTTTTATTTTTTTTATTAATGTTGGCTTTGCTTTTTTTAGATTTTATTTAAATTTTATTCCTCTTATTTATTCAAGTGTCGATACAAACTATTTTTTTGTTTTTTCTCTTCTTCTTGAATAAAACGACAAAATGGTACATTTGAAAAGCGAACTTGAAATTCCTCTAGTGCCATTTGTTCCTTCTTACTCATTGTACCATTATGTCGTGTACTATTTTGGATAAATAATCTTCATCATTTTTGAGGAGACTTTCCCTCCCAATCCAGTCATTTTTCATTGAATTTTCTAAAAATTTTTTCTGCAGATTTATTTAATTAAATTCAACTTGCCTAGCAATAAAATAAATAAATGGATAAAGAATCTTCATCTACTTTAAAATCCTCAGTCAATTCCCCTACAAAATCGGAAGATATATGGCTTCAACCACACCAACCTTTAAAACAAGACAATCATTCAGAACACAACAGAATGCTTATTGACTTTGAAATAAGCGTTATTGGGGAGGAGGACGAAGAAGCTGAAGAAGTTTTGAGTCCTGAATCGGCTGCAAAGCTAAATGAGAATGCTGATGATTCCAAAAAAGTGTTCAAGAAGGTCACGATTAATGTTGAGGTTTTTTAAAGTTTTTTTTGATAGTCTAGTGATATTTGTGCAGTTTATTCCCTCTTCGCATTTCCTTATAAGAAGAGGCGAAAAATGGGGAAAATAGGGGTAATTCTTGCGTTCGTACCCCCCACTCATTTTTCCTTCCTCAAACCATTAGAAAATGGTCAGTCAGTTAATCAAATTTTCAGTTTATAGAACTCGTCGAGCCGTGTCGAATGACACCAAATTCAACCCCTGGTCTTAACTCTGGGCCAAGATATAGACAAAAAAAACCTGCACAAAGAGAAAGGTTTGCAAAAGCGTCTCACGACTACAATAGGATTAATTTATGTCATAACTTTCTCAAATCTTGTTCAATTACGTTGATTTTGATGTCATTCGAATCAGCTCAACAAGCTCTTTCGAATGAGCCATTATTTGTTTAATCGAATTTTATCCCAAAAAATGAGCTTGGTCCACCCTTTTATTTTTCAATTTTCGGAGGTCTGTATCTCGGCCCAAAGTTAAGATCTGAGGTTGATTTTGGTGTCATTCGATACTGCTCGACGAGTTCTATAACCTACGACTGGCTGACCATTTTTTAATACTTTGAAGAAGGAAAATGAGTGGGGGGTACGAACGCAAGAATTACCAAAATAGGTAAAAGTTTGGTTTAACCACCCGCCCCCTCCCATTTTTCCGTTCTTTGAAGACGAGTTTTTGGTTTTTAATAAAAAAATTTTTTAAGGAAGTGGGAGAAAGGAAAGGGGATAGAAGATGGAAAACCAAAGATTCGTCGATAAACTCACTCGTCACACAAAAATATGGTGCAAAAATAGAGGCGGAAGATTCAACTCCTTTGAAAAATGTGAGAGAGTTTATTTCAGTAGACAGATTTGTAACAGTAAGTCGTCGTGAAGATAAGGAGGCTCTTAAGTTTCTTTGTAATTCTTCACCTTCAAGTCCTGATGGTGCTTCATCGAGTCAACCTGGATTTTTGAAAAAGGTTTGATTATTTCTTTAACTTTATTTGGGTTTTTATCTCATTGGGTCCCTTTAGGAAAAATATTTGAAATTTTAAGATCTTTCCATTTTTACTAAAGCCAATTTGTATAGAGGGCGTAAACAAAGGTCTGATTTAGGAGACGGAGGTTGGGCTATCTAATATAATATTTAAATTTATAAAAACTTCCCTTCTGGATATCTTCTAAAAATGTTCCCATCCTTCTCCTAGATAGCAAGGATTTCACAAGTTACTCGAAACCTTAACTTTTTCAACCCGGTTCGAAAATATTTTGAAAGCCAGACTTTTTCTCAATCCGTGACACCCCATAATTGTTATTTTATCTTTTCCATCATAAAATTTTCTAAGCCGATAATGCCGAGTTTTGTGCCCATCTCCCATTTTCATAACATGTACATAACAGGGAAACAGTGGAATTGAAGAATGAAGGGAGTATGACAATTATGGGCATATTGGAAAATGAAGCGGTGGAGCACGAAACTCGGCCTCCCCAAAGCCTTACATCCCCAATCATTTTAAGGGTTCAGCTCTCATTGCCAAACTCAGCAGATATCGCCCACCGGTATGGGACACAAACGTTCTTGATGGCGATCCTCCACGACCACCACAACCTTCTTCAAGTTGTTTTGATTTGTTGCAAACTCCTCAAAAAAATTTTCAAATAGATGACATTTTGTTAAAACATTTTGATGAGAATGTGGCAATTGAAGACCAAAATACCTTGGAAAAACCAGAAAATGCACAAATTGTGACTTCAAAAACGGATTTTACAAATACAGGGGATGATGTCAAAAGGGAATTTGGACCAGCTTTGGATCTTATTTTTTGGCGTAAATTTGTGGAAGCTGATGACCCTTGTTGGAGGTTCTTCTTTTAAAGTTTTGATGGTTTATCTTTTGCGGATCGTCAATAAATGTTTGCTGATTGTTCCTGAAAGATTTGCGCATTGTTAATAGATGCATTCTGTAAATGTATGCGGATTATCGGCAAACATTTGTGACAATCCGCAATACTGAAGCAGCAAAAGGTCAAAATACTATTGAAAAATTTTATTATAATTTTCAATGGCGTATCCGGGGGGGGGGGCTAGAGCCCCCCCCCCCCCGAAATGGGGGAAAGGGAGAAAAAATTAGGAGAAGGATGGTCGAAAAAGTGAATTTTTTTGGCCTACGGCCTTCTAAAATTCAAAAATTTTCGCCTGCGGCGCCAAAAAAGGAAGAAATCTGGCTTATTGGGCTCCAAATTTCAAAAAATTTTCGCCTGCGGCGCTGAAAAGATAAAAATTCATGTACAAAAAAATTTGCGTTCGGAACGTCAAAGTGAACGCCAAAATTTTGGCGCACACCCAATGTTAGCCCCCCCCCCCCGAAACCGCCCCCTGGCTACGCCCTTGATAATTTTTAAAACTAAAAAAATTTTATTTTTAGAGCAGTTGTGTTAAAAGCTGTTTCGTTTCTTTCAAGTGCCAAAACATCAGAAATGAACAAACTTTACAGAGAATTCCTTAAATTAATTGAACAACTTTCATATTCTTTAAATTCCTACAAACAAATCATAACTTATGCTGATCAGCTTGCACAGGATGTTTTAATTAATAAAAATGTTGAACGACTTGAACAGGTTTTTTTCTATTTTATTGTTAGTTAAGTTTGTGGGTAATATTAGTTTGCATATGTGCCCAATTTGTTTCTCTTTTATCTTTATCGGGACGCTTTTTTGAATTGTCCACAAATATCCTTACTTTCGGCAAATATTATCCGACGTTCTTATGACAGGGATTTTTAAAAATCCTTTCTTATATTTTATCTTATGGCAGTTCATACTTGTTTAATTTTTGATCCCAATCATTATTCTACGGATTATCCGCAAATATTGGCCGTATTTTTTAAAACAAATTTTTATACTTTAATTTTCAGTTCAATCTACACTTCCCTTCACTATTATTAACTATTTTAAATGCTAGAGAGGCTTGTCAAGTCAATAGCTTATATGCATTGTATGACCTTGTTGACCAAAAATTATTGAATATTGAAGGTTTTTTGCCTTAAAAAATTTTTTTTTAATTTTTAAAATTAGCTATTCAAAATATCATTATTGGCCTTTTTGACTTTCTGTCAGTATCTGAAGAAATTGTAAAACAATATCATAGCTCTGAGCTTAGTGAGGTTGGGAATTTTTTCAATTTTTTGGGTTTATTGGCGGTTTAAGTTATTGGACATTTTGTCCCAAATTTTTTATATTGAATTTGGAGCCCAATATCCCTTTCGAAAAATAAAGTAAATAAGGATAATTAGTATTTTTGCTGCCATTTAATAGAGCTCAACTCTATCATAAAGGGAGATTTTGAAAATTGATTGGGTCAAGCTATAACCAGTTAAATTTTTGGAAGACATTACTAAGCAAAAAATACTAGTAAATTATTATTTATGTTTTTTCTTGTTTCCTTTTTTCAGTAGACTTTCGTTAGCTTTTGTTATCAGTTTATCTACCCTCAAGAATCTGCCACCTCTAAAAATGGGGTGTTGCTTCTAATTGTAAATTAGGAAAAATCAATTTCTGGAGCAATCCCTCCTTTTTTAGCCTTTTTATTTTTAAAATAGTCTAAAAAGTTTTATCATTTTTAAGGATGGTAGTAATGATGAAGAGGTTACGCTTTCACTTCAATGCCCAATATATTTAAATTATAATTGGAATAGTGTAATTTTTGAAATTATTTTAAATAAATTTTTTGTTATTTTTCAGGCTCATTCTCTTATTTTTCGACTTTTCTTTTGTGTTTTTTGCAAATTAGAAGATAATAAAAATTTTCTTCCTCAAGAATGGATATGTGAAACGTTTTTACCTAAACTTTGTTTTTATTTTGGAGATTCTATTTTGTTACAGAAAACGGTTTATTTTTATTTTTTTAGGCCGGAAAATTTATTTTTCACTAGAAGAATATGTTAAAATTAAATAAATGGACATTTTTTCCCAAGAAATTTTGAGAGAATTTTGATATTCTTTTGGAAGTGGGATATGATGACTAGGGGATCACACATCTACCAGCAAAGGGCATCAAAGAAAAGAATTAATGAACATTTTGTCCCAGGAAATTTTGAAATTTTTTATGAAATATTTGGGACAAAATACCCATTTTTGGAATTCTTTTTTTTTGCTATTCTCTGGATAAAATCACCTCTTTCAATTTTAATTTTTCAGTCAAAATGTCGTATTGATTTTGTCAGTTTACTTGCTCCAGCAGCTAAATTGCTTGGAACTGAATCTTCAGAAGAATTATTACTTCCAGCATTTCAACGTTATATGAGTGATTCTTCTGATGTTCAAAATGCACTTTTATCTCAATTGTTTACTTTTTGCAAGGTTTTTGGGGGAATTTTTTACTTTTAGAGAGTGGATTGATTGGGTCCAAAAAACATTTATAAGTAAGGCGATTTGAAAATTGAGATATTTTAAAAGCAAAAAATATCAAATTCAAATTTTTGAAAATTATTAAAAATTGTCCCCACAACATTTATAAGGGGAACGTCAAACAGGACGAATTCGAAGAAATTTATAGAGACTGAGCGATGATAAAAACTTCTATAAATCGCGAATAGATCGATAAAGCTGGCTTACTTTTGGATCAATTAAGATGACCCAATTTCCCAATTTTTAGGTACTTTCTCCAAAAAGCCGTGAAATTGTTTTACGCGATTTGAGCCAACTTTTTTCCATTGACATGGATGCCCGTTGTTGGCGTCAACGCGCTGTGTTTGCCAAGTTTGCTGAAGTCTTTATTTTTTTAATTTATTTTATTTTTAGTCAATTAGATTTACTTGTTGGTATACTTCCTATGGAGCTTGTAAATAAATATTTGTGTGCATATGCTTTGACCTTTTCTGCTGGTATATATATATTTGTGGGGGTTAGTAGAGGGTATTTCCACATCTTTATTTTTAATGTCAACTGCTTTTCCTTGTCAGCTCTGTCCGCAATTAATAAATTCCAGCTGGGTAAATCCAATGGTTTCTGGCTTTAGATTTTTAAAAATAAAAATGTGAACTGTAGAGAGCTTCCGTCTTCTAAAAACGAATAACTGATTTTGGCGTTATAAAAAATTTTTCTGATTGCGAACTTATTCTCATGTTTTTTCAGTTTCTTTCTCAATCCCAAACATACCTAGTTTTTTACACGAGTTTTCTTAACTCGGGTAACAATTGATAATTGTCTAAAATTAATTAAATCATTCTCTCTCTCTTCTCCATCTCTTTTCTTCATATCTTTCTTTAAAATTTTTTTACTTTTTTCAGACAAAATATCCCAAGTACGAACAAATGGAATTAAAATGCTATCAAATGTCCTGAGTACTTTTATTCAAGTTGAATGGAGGGATCAGAAGGATTTATGGAGAAGACGTACAGAACATATGTCTGATGCTATTCCTGTTACTGTAAGGGAGAGGAAATTTTTTTAGAAAATTAAAAAAAAAAATTTCAGTCTTCTGATGCTTCTCTGCTTACCGATGAAGAACCAATTAATCTTCCATTGACTTTTGAATTATTAGCAGAAATTAGGTCAGGATTTTGGCGTACACGAAGTTGGAGGCGTAGACAAAGGTTTTTTTTGAATAAAAAATTTTTTCCTTAAAAAAATTTTTTTCAAGTTTTGCCAACCTTCTTTACCTTCTTCTTCGCCATTGTTTACTTACCCCTCTTCAATTTTATTATTTATTCTTTCATGATTTTATGTGCTTGTCTGATGACGGTTTTTTAAATTTTTAAAATTAAATTATAAAAAAATTTTAGATGTAGCCAATGTTCGTCAATATTTTTGTCTTATTGCTCAATTAAATCGTTTTGAAGAATATGTTGGTTCAAGTGTAATTAAACGACTTGAACAAATGTTAGTAGATGATAATGATTTGGAAGTTAGGCATTTATCAAAGGTTTTTTTAAATTTTTTTTCAGAGAGTTTAGATGGGTTTTAAGGATTTTAGGGGAGAGGGGGTTAAATGAAGGTGGCTTTGAAGGTTTAAATTAATTTTCTAAAGGGATTCGAGTTTTTTGAGGTAAGGTATGGTATAGTTAAATGACGGGGACTAATCTAAACTTAAAAAAAATTTTTAATCTACCCAAAAATAATAGTCTTCCTCTTTCCCAACTTTCACACTTTTGTTTCCGAATTAAGCTGATATTTGGTACTTTTTTAAATAAAATGAGATTATATTTTGAAAATTGGGCATCATATTTGTCAATACCTATCAGAAATATGACTGACTGAAATATGACTTCCTTCAAAATTAGAAATTTTTTTGAAAAAGATTAAAGGGCGAGGAAACTATTTTTTGAAAAAAGACTAAAAAATTTTAATTAATAAATTTGTTTTTCAGATAGCACTAGGCAAGTTAGATCCATTGCTTGAAGGTTTGGATATTACTAGACGCGCTAGAGGACTAGTTACTTAAATAAAATTTTGTTTAAAGAAGTTTGGAGTAATAATTTTTATTTATTGCCTTTTATGATTTGTTATTAAGGAAAATTTAATTTATATAAAATGGAGGCTCTCTAATATGTCACCCCCTCAGGCTGAATTTTTTTAAGCAGATTTTGACGACGTAGGAAGAGAAGTGACATGGAAAGGGGACGTAAAATCAGGCCAAAAACATCACCTCACGCTCTCACAAACACTTGTGCGAGCGTGAGGAGAATTCGGAGATGATGACTCTACATTATTTCCGAATTTTTAAGGCGTAGGAAGGATAGAAGGGAAGTGAGTGAGAGTGGACATAAAATCAGGCCAAAAATATTTTTCGGAACCGGACTGGGCATGAATGTGGGAGTGAGTGACTGACGTTAAAGGGAGTGTCGTTCGTTAAAGAGAGAGTTTCTTAATGTGCCATTCCTATCTATCAAGCATTTTTCTCGTTTATTTTTTACTTACAAAAAAATTTGACCATGCAATAATTACGAGTATATATGCCTTTTTTGAGCTGAGATCTATTTTTGTTTTTTTAATGTGTATAATTTATTATTATTTTTTCGTTGAATAAAATAAAAATGTGGGTATTTTAAAATAATTATTTAATTTATTCATTAAAGGATTAATTTTACTTTATAATTTTTTTAAACTTTTTTAATGTAAAGAAGACCCTTAAAAATGTACCCTTTAACCTTTAAAAATTTTAATAAAATTATTTTCCGTGTGAGGGATTCGAACCCTCTGCAATTGCACTAGTAAATCTAAGCATTTTCCCACTACACTAAAAATGACTTTCTTCTTGTAGGTGATTGGGGGGTTTATTAATTAATAAGAAATAAGTAAATAATAGGAAGTCGACGTCATCAAAAAAATTTCAGTTGAATGATTAAGAAATAAATATTTACACGTTTAACTGATGAAATATAAGAAAAATAATAGGAGAAAGAAAGAGAAGATTTTCCTTCTAATAAATGAACGTTTTTCCCCTCTATTTTTTGCAGTGATAGGAAAAGAATTTTTTAGACCTAAAAAATTTTTTTATTTTCAGTCAAAACAATTACGTCTTTCACTAACCAAAAACAACCTTTAGACGACGAATTTATTAAAAATTTAATTAACGACGAAAAAGTACCTGCCTATGCTAGAGCTATAATTGAATTATTGGCTAATGATCTTTCTCTTTTGACAACAGAAAAATTAGCTATTTTAAAAGCTATTGGAAAGGATCGTTACAAACAATTGGTTGGAAGGGGAGGTCGAGATTTTGTTGATTTTTTTGAAAATTTTGTTGGGTTTTGAAACTTATAATTTTATTTTTGTGACAAAATGTCAAAATTTGGTCTTCTGACCATTTTTAAATACTGACCAATTTTGGTATTTTGACTTTTTTCCTTTACCATCTCTTCATAATCTCTAAAAAAAATCCTCGGTCAAAACGTCCAAAACCTCAAATTGTGACATTTTGTCCCATACCTGACAAAATGTCCACCTGTTATTTTTCTAAACAAAATTTAATCTTTAATTCATTTTTTCTAGTCAAAATGCTTGAAGAAGATAGTGGGTGGATGCCCGATATGTTAACTATTCTTTGCATTTTTCTTTTCGTTTTTGTAATACTTTATGCTTTGCGTCAATGGATTAAAGGAGCACAATTTACTGAAAAAATTAGTGCTAGAGGACGAGTTGCTATTATAACAGGTTTTTTAGGAGATTTTCTTGTAAATTTTGTGGTTAATTTTAAGGAGCAAACTCAGGAATTGGAATGCAATTGGTTAGGGAACTTAATTTGCGTTATGTTAAGGTTTGAGTTTTTTTAGTTAAGTTTTGACTCTTGGATCTTTTTTCAGGTTTATTTGGCTTGTAGACGTGTATCAAGTGGCAATGAAGCAGCTAGGGAACTATTTTCTCGGGTACTTTTCTAAAAATTAGTCTCGGAAAGATTTTGTGACAGTATGTTTATTTTCGATTTTTGGTGATTTTGAGACAAAATGTCATCTTTTAGGATTTTATGAAATGTTTTCGACTTTTTGGGACAAAATGTCTATTTTAACAAATTAAGACAGAATACGTTCCCGTTTTTTCCTCCTCCTCCTCCTAATGAATTAATCAAATTAAATAGTATGGCTGTGATATGACTAGAATGATTGTTCGTCATCTTGATTTGGCGGACTTTAGTTCAGTCCATCGCTTTGTAGAAGAATTTAATAAAGGTTTTGCTTCATTTAAAAACTATTTTATTTTTTTAAATTTTAGATGAAGAAAAATTGGATATATTAATTAATAATGCCGGAATTATGTTCTATCCAAAATACCAAAAGACAGTTGATGGACATGAGTTAACATGGCAGAGTAATCATTTGGGTATTTTTTATTGTTTTCTAAAATCTTTAAAAATTGTTGTTCGAAGTCTTTTGGCACCAAATTTCATAAAAATGAAAAATATTTTTTTAGAAAACTTTTTTTCTACAAAAATTTCATTTTTAATTACATCAGTAAAAATCTAGAAATTTTCTCATTTCTCAGGTCATTTCCTCCTAACCGAATTATTACTTCCCAAACTTGAAAGCTCTGAAGAAGGAGGCCGAATTATTAATTTAAGCAGCGCTTTACATTTGTTTGCGGATAGTGTTGATCCAGAAATTGTCGATTCTCCCCAACATTTTGGGCGATGGAATAATAAAACTTATGCTCGTTCTAAATTGGCTAATGTAATTTTTTTAAATTTAAATTAAGGACTGATTTTTAAATTTTCCTTTTATTCTCCCGTCACCTCTACATGCTGTCACGTATCCCCTCATAAACACATGAAAATTTTTGAGCTTCCAATTTTTAATTAAGAATTTCATATAATTGGAGTTTTTGATGCATTTTCAGATTTATCCGCAAAAATTTGCGGACAAAATATCTCAGCAAAAAATTGAGAAATTTTTTCTATTGAAACTTCCCGAACTATAATAATTCATGTAGTTGAATCTCCACAAATTTTGTCCACATATTTATTATAATTTTTATATTATAATAAATATTTATATTATAATAAATATGTGGACAAAATTCCAAAAATCAATTTTAAATTCACTTTTTTCTAATTATTTGACTCACTCGCCTCATATTCTTCATAAGTCGTTTCCAAGTGAACTTTCGCAATTGATGGACGAGAAGACTTATGAAGAATATAAAGCGAGTGAGTCAAATAATCAAATAATTGGATTTAAAATTGATTTTTGGAAATAAAAAAAATCTTTCAATTTATCGCTCAAATAGATATTAAATAATTTATTCAAATTAGATAATGCATTGTGTTGAATTAACCCGTCGGATTCGTTCATTCAACAGTGCTTCAAAAGTAACGGCTAATGCCTGCCATCCTGGAAGTGTTGATACTTCTCTATTTAGAGCTGAATTTTATCAGAAATATCTAAAAACTATTGTTTCTCCAATTATTTGGTTTCTTTTGGTTAGTTGGAATTTTATATAAACAAATATTTTGCGGACAAAATACCAGTCCTAAAAATATTTTGATAAAAATATGGTGACCGGACAATCCGTCAGTGGACAATCCGGCAGTGGAAAATCCGTCAGTGGACAATCCGTCAGCGATCGGACAATCCGTCAGTGGACGATCCGTCAGTGAACAAATCCGTAATTCTTACCTCTACCCGACCTACCGCGGCCAAAAATTTTCATTTTTTCGTGTGGAGATTATAAGAGATATCGAAAATTTGGAGATTAATGAGGAAATCGGCAAATTTGGCTGGATTAAAAGATCAGTGGATTTGGGAGATATCGGGGATTTCAAAGGATATCGTGGAACTAATGGAAATACAATAGATTTGGAGTATCATGGTGGTTATCGAGGAATTTGGGGATTAAGGGGGATTTTGTGGATTAAGTGGGATATCAACGGATATAGTCGGATTAAGAAGATTTGGAGGTTGTTCCATGATATCCATCTAAAAACAACCTCTCGTATTTGAGGACTTCCCATAATCCCACGATATTCATCCAAATCCAATATAATCCTACACGTTAATTATGTAATCTAATCCATCCAAATCCCCGAATCCTTCTAAATCAACGAAAAATCCAATGCGGTAGGTCGGGTAGAGGTAAGAATCACGAATTTGTTCGCTGCCGGATTGTCCACTGACGGATTGTCCGACCACTGACGGATTGTCCACTGACGCATTTTCCACTGCCGGATTGTCCACTGACGGATTGTCCGGGAGCCAAAAATATGCCCGCAAAAAATTTGCAGTCATGTTTTGCAGAATTTTTGTTTATTTTTTTGATTTTTTTAATTATAAAAAATTCAGAAAACGTCTCAAGATGGCGCCCAAACTCCTCTCTATTTGGCATTGAGTAAAAAAGTAGCTGGTGTTTCTGGAAAATATTTTAGGTTTTTTGAAGTATTAGAAAAAATTCTTTTCTAAAATTAAACTTTTTAAGTGAATGTAAAGAATCCAAAAAAGTCCATCCAATGGTTTCTGATCCCACAGCTTGTGAAATCCTGTACAATAATAGTTTGGAGCAGTGTTTATTGGATCGATCACGTATTGCTTTGGATTGATTCGAGAGGAAAATTTTTGTAGAGAGACGACAAGAAAGAGTATATTTTACAAATTTTTTTGACTTTTTTTAAAATTTTTTGTATACAAAATATGTATTATAGTTTGGACCTCGCTATAAGATAAAACCATTTCAAGATAGGGCGGTATTATAAAAACGGGTTAGGAGCAATGATGGTTAGGAACAGATTATTGCGCATTTGTTAGCTCCGTTCTTTTAAATGCTTGGCTCCTGCTTCGGGCTTTTAAAATCTTAGCTCCAGCTCGATCTGGCTCCGGAGCTAGCTCCCGGAGGCCATACCCAGCACTGATTAGAAGTAATTTTGCTATGTTTTCCTACTCGGGGAAGAGAAACTCCGTGTTTACAACACCGTGTTTCGGGTTAAACCTTATTGTTTTAAAGAAAGTCAACCTGAGGTACTCCCCATTATACTTTATGATTTTTTAAACCCAATAAAGGACATTTAAAAGCGAGGTTAAACTCTATTTTAAATTTACATTGCCTTTTTAATAGAGAAAAATATCCTTTATTTTTTGTCAATTATTTTTTAATTTTTGTGAATAAATTTAAATAGTCAGTAATTTTGTTTTGAATTACAGCAAATCAACTGTTTTTTACTTTATTTTTTATTGAAAAATATTTTCTAAACTTTTAAGGCTTTTATTTTCCAAGTAAATTGAAGGTGAAAATGGATATACAATCCACAGCAAAATTGCCTACTTTGCTTTCTGTTCAACACGATTGTAGACAAGGAACTGTTAGAGCAGTTAGATTTAATGGTTTAATTTAAAACCTAAATAAATGGGCGATTTAGTGGTTTTGTTGGATTTGCGGATGTCTGCACATTTTTGCGGATGTCCGTAAATTTAATTTTCTTTTAGTAATTCTGTTTTTTTTAAAGTTGATGGAAATTATTGTATGACAGCTGGATCAGACAAATCAGTAAAGCTTTGGAATCCTTATAAACGCATCCATTTAAATACCTATAGGTTTGGAATTTTTAATGTTAAAATATTTTAGTTCAAATTTTGTTGGTTTAACTTGTAAGACTGACAAATTGGTCAAATTTTGTAATGGTCACTTTAATACCATTTTGTCCATATTTTGGAAATTTTTTTTTCTTTAGAATTCTTTTTATCTATTTTCTTCGTCTTTTTGATTTATACTTTTTAAATTAGATCAGGAAATGAAGTTCTCGATTGTTGTGGCTCTTCAGATAATTCACTCATTTTGGCAGGAGGTCGGGACAAACAACCAACCATTTTTGACGTTGAAACAGGAAAAACTTTGAAAAGGTGGAGAGGGCATGGAGGAACGGTTAATGCTGTAAGGGGGAGAATTTTTGGAGAAAATTTGAATAAATATCTATTTTTAGGTAGCTTTTAATGAAGATGCATCTGTGGCTATTTCTGCTGGTCAAGACGGATTTGTTTGTTTACATGGTATATTTAACTTTTATAACTGTGAGAATAGTTTTGAGGTAAATTTGGGGCGGTAAAAGACATGTAAGAATTTTTGATTTTTTTTTAATTTCCTTCTCTTTTGATTAATTAACGACAAAAGTAGCTGTGCGAGATAAGCCGGGGACCCTATACGCTAATAAGTGTGGTTTGGCTTTTAATAATAAATACTATAATTTAAAAAATTTTTTAGACGTTCGTTCTCGAGGACCGCCCTTTCAAGTAAATATATTAGAAAGCTTCCAATATTTTTTAAAAATTTCCAAAAGGTTTTGGATGAAGCTAGAGATGGTGTTCTTTGTTTAGATGTTAATGCTTACGAAATAGCTACAGGTTCAGCTGATGGAAATGTTAGAAGGTTTTGTCTTTTTCAAGTTTTTTCCATTTATTCTTCCAAAAGTCCGCAAATTTTATTTGCAACTTGTATGTACTAATTATTTAAAAATAGAGATTATTTGGGAGCTAAGATATCCCCCCCCCCTAGAGAGAATTCCACATTTTTATAGAAATTCTTTACGCGAATTCTGTTAGTATTCCGAGGGACTTGCGGATAAAACTTGTGGACTTTGATAGAATAAAGGAGATTAATAGATATGATATTCGAGAAGGACGTCTTTTTGTTGATTTTGTCAAGGATCCAGTGACTTCAGTTAATTTAACTGCTGACAATGTATTTTTTTTTAATTTTTATATTAAGGGAAAAAAATTTTCATTTTCGAGGGATAAACTCCTAAAATAAGTATTTTTGTTTATTTACTGTCAAAAATCCGCAACTTTTATCCGCAAACTATATGCGGACTTTTCTTAAAATCGTCCCTTTTTAAAAAATTCCTAATGAAATTTTATCCTCTTTCAGCAGTGTTTATTAGTTGCCACAATGGGTAGCGGTGTTATTCGTTTATTTGAGAAATGTAATGGGCAATTACTTGCAAGGTTTATTTTTTTAGAAAGTGAAGATAAATTTAAAAAATTATTTTTAAGCTACAAAGGACATCAAAACAGGGATTTTCGGATTGAAGCAGGAATTCTTGCCTCTAATAATGAAGTTTTGACAGGTTAAATTTTTTTAATTTTTTTCTCAGTTCTTTGATGTTTTACGAGACAAATAGGTATTTACTTGGAAATAGGATTTTTGTCATTTTTCATGATCTGATTGTTTTGAATCATTTAGGTGGTTGTTTAAATGTATTATAAGAGTTGGGTTAGGATTTTGCTAAGATCATACTAGTATCAGGAATGATCTGGTTTACTCGATATGCAAAATCCAGACTTTTTCGCCCCGAGACGATCCGAAGAAAATTATTTGAGGCCCCGATCCGGACCCCAAATCGATTTTTTTCAACCCGGTCGATCCCTGGCCAATATGGTAAACTGGACTGCGGAAAACCGGACTTCGGTAGAAAGAGTTTGCCAGATTTTTTTCCTCCTCTTGGGTGAGGATTTAAAAAAGTTTCAGAAATTGTTTGAGAATCATTCAAAAATTTTTAATTTTGTCAGATTTATTTAAAAGAATCACACTAAAAATTTAAAGGAAATTATTTATTTTAATTTTTTAGGCTCTGAAGACGGAAAAGTTTATATTTGGGATTTGGTCGAGAGCACTTTGATAGGTTTAATTTTTTTGGTTAAATTATTTTATATTTTCCCTGTTTTTTTAGCCAAATTAGAACATCCTGCAGGTTTCAAATATGTAAGAGAATTTTATTATCTTTCTCAAAAAAAATTTAAAAAATCATTTTTTAAAGGTCCCCTCACTTTCAACACACCCAAAAGACCCCTGTATTCTTACTGCTTCTCGTGAAAAGATTTTTCTTTGGCAATGTCCAGAATAGAATTAGAGGTTGGAGAGGGGATTACAATGAAAGTAAAAAATGACTCATAATGGTCAAAAATTAAAAAGTCCCGCAATTCAAATTTCTTATTTATAAAAATCTTTGCCAAGTCTTCTAAATAATAAATCATTGAATTTCGTAAAAAGTAATCTTATTTGAATATTAATGCCAATTATTTATTTATATAACATGTATTTTTCTAATAAATATTACAAAAAAAATTTAAATTATTTTATTGTGGTTTTCCAATATATTTTATTATTTAAAATTTACTCATTAATTAGATTCAGATCTAAATTTAATTTTCTTAAAAAGTATGGCTTCTAAATCTGAAGAGGCTAAGAAACTGGAAGTAATCTACTTAAAGAAAATTCCTATTAAAATTTAATTTTTAGCCAATTTTCACCCCATATCCAGCTGGATTGAAGGGAGAGATTATTAATGTTGGGATAAAGAAAGATCCGACATTTGGTATTTTTATTTTTGGTATGAATGGAATTTGTGTAGAAAATGAATTTATTCAAGTATTTTAATTTTATATATTGGCCTAAGAATGTGAATTAGATTTTAGGTTACAGAAGTTATCCCGGAAAGTCCAGCACATATTTGTGGTGTTCTACCTGGAGATATTATTGTTTATATAAATAAAGAGGTTTTCCTTTGCTTCTTATTGTAAAAAGATTTGTTACTTGTGTAGTTTACACCCCATAAGCCCCGCCCTTTTTCCTCTTCCTTTTCTTTTAAAATGATCGCAAACTCCTATAAAATAGCCATCCTATAAAATTACCATTTGGGTCGGGGCTTAAGGTCATTTTCTAAGAAAGGAAAAGGGGCGGGGCTTATGGGGTGTAAACTACATAGTACCAAAGATTATTTTAAAGTGTGTTCTCGGCACATGGAGGGAAGACGTTCTTACACTTTTGGAATCTTTTTCGGTTGGTGACACTGTGGATTTTCAATTTTGTCGTGGCTATGCATTGCAAGAGACAATGGACAGTCGAGTAGAAATTTCTTACTCTAAGAACAAAATTGACTATTTTTAGATTTATATAGTTCGAGGGAGGGATCCTACAAATCTTTTTTCATCAGCCACCCGTGGCGGTGCTTGGCATTATGTGTTGGTTGATAAAGATAAGAAAGAAGCTTTTCTTGAAAATATTAAGACGAGAAATTTGGATGTGGCAGATTATGGGAGAATTTTGTGTTCTGGGTGGGGGGAATACCCTCCACAAGACATTAAAATTAAAATGAATGAAGAATATGGGGCGAAGATAGAAATTCACAGTCATTCATAAATATGGACAAAATAAATATTTAAAAGAATAAAATGAGAGTTTGGAGAACTTCGCCTATAACTATCGAAAAAATTGATTTGATAACAAAATTTCTTTACAAACCTAATTTTAGACCTCTATTTATTACTACAAAAAAGTCTAAAAATAAAAACAACGGTTACAGTATAGGAAACGAGAAAAATAGGGGTGGCGCTATACTTTTGTGGAGCAGTGTATGTATAAAAAAAGAAAATTGAATTTTAATAAAAGATAAACAAGGAAAAAGTCCACAAAAAGCCAATTCTTCAGTAGTGCCCAGTTATACTTATTTTTATCTTTTGTCACGTAATTCAATTTAAATAATTTATATCAGGGATAAATATATATTTAATGATTTTTAAAGTAATAACAAAATATTTTATTTTTTGAAATCAAAGGAATCGAACCTTCCCCCTCAAAAACTAAATTTTAACCCACTTAACCACAAAATTAAAATTCATCGATTTCCCTTCGCTTGTTTACCATCAGCCAATAATTGTTGTAAATTTGTATGATAAGCTCTCACATTGTCGTATAAGACTGCCAAACGTTTTTGTAACAATTCCCATTCAGGACGACCAAAAGGTTGCTAGAAAATAAAATTTTTGAAGAGAAAATTAAAAGAGAAACCTCTTTGTGACTATTTTCCGATGTTGAATTGCTGCCGTTAATTCCTTCAAAAAATAAAATTATTTTTCGAATTTGTGAAAGAGTAAGAAATTATAATTTGTCATGAATGTGCTACTCAGAGATCGGAAATCTAAAAAAATCTTGACCTTGTTTCTAGGTTTTGGTTGAGGACAGTGATCAGATTTTTGTCCTTGAGTCAAAGAAAAATCAAGGCCTGGATCTAGGCCGAGTACTAATAAAATAATTCTTCAAATTGTGGGGAAAGGGAACAGAAACAAAAATTAAAACAAACCGTTTTCAACTCCATTAGAATCCTTATCTATATTTGCAGACATTTTAAAAATAAACTAGAAAACAAATCTGAAAATGGAAAGAAAAAATTGAGAAACATCAAAATACAAAGAAAAAGCAAGAAAAAAACAAAAAATATCCGAAATAATTTAAGAAGGTATTTTGGCTAATTTAAATATTTTCTTTTTTTGGCGTGTATTTTTATTCTTTTTTTGGCAGAATGTTTATTTAAATTCGTCATTTAATTAAAAAAGAAAAAGGTGACGAGAGAGTGAGGTAAAATTAGAAAAATATAGAAAGAAAGAAAAAAAGATTAAAGAAAAATTAGAGAGAAATATTCTCTGTCTTTGTTTAATTTTTTTGAGTTTAATTTCATTTATTTAGTGCTACGTATTTATTTTTTTTATTGAAATTTTGTTTAATTTCTTTTCATTTTCCAAACACCTGTTTCAAAATACTTGATTATTTATAAAAGCGAGAGAAGTTTCTCTTAACTAATTTTTTTCTTTAGAGAAAAATATGCAGTAAACAGCACTTCTCATTCTAAATGTTTTTTTGGTAGTAAGTTACAAACCTCCAAAACTTGACTGAACACATTATGAGTCCGTTTTTTCATAGTTGTTGAGAACCTTTGACCAGATTCTTGACTCTAGATCCAGGAAAAATCAAGAAATGGATCCAGATCCAGGCCGTTCTCTTTTCTGAGCTCGAAAACGAATTTCTCTCGTTCCCTCAAATTCAGTGGTTTTTTCTGCAAGCTATACTCGTTAACTTTATTTTTTTTTAATTTTCTCATTTTTCTAGAAACAAATTTAACCTTTATTTCCCAACTAATTTTAATTAATTTTCAGAAAATTTATTTTTAAAAATCTTCAAAAAACCAACAAATGACTCTTCAATGGACTATTATTGCGTTTATTCTTTACGCAGAGATTTTTGTACTTCTTATACTCATGCTCCCTTGGATTCGGCCGACAATGTTTAATTTTATTTTTAATTAATTATTTTCATGGGGACAATCTGGAAGACCTATTGACACTGAAGACCTAAAACTTTTGAAAAGGAATATAAAAAGGGGATATTGAGGGAGTTGGGAGGATTAAGGGGGTAGGAGTTGGAGGATTGAAGAGGACAAAGATTTCCGTTCACCCAGAGTTATGGTGCGCACATTCAATACCGCCTCATATGTTTTAAAATACAGAACTGGTACTTATCTCCATGAATCTGGGTACTTATCCTCCTTAATCCTTCCAACTCCTTCTTTATTCCCTTTGAAAAGTTGTAGGTCTTCAGTGTCATTAGGTCTTCTAGGTTGGACTCATTTTTAATTTAAGGTGGAAGAAGGTTTTCAACAGCCGAATAGTTCACAGTTTTAAGAATTTTTCGAATGTTTATGCCTACGCTTTTATTTTTGTTTTGCTTCTTCTGTTTGTTGGTATTGTTTTTACTTTTGACTTTTTAAAATTTTTAATTTCTCTAAAAAAAGATGCTACCAGAGAAGTGCGCAAATATAGCCACATTGACATTGCCAAAGAAATCCCGGCTCGGGCTGATGCAGATGCTGTTATTCATATGCGTTTGTTTAGGTTGATTTTTAGGTTTACTGACATGATCTGATCCTGTGAAGTTTGATTAAGACCCCACCATCTCAAAAAATGTTTGAGTCAGGGTTTTGGTTTAGAAAAGGACACAAGCTTTAGCCACACCCATCTCAAGTTCTAATATTTTCTTTTGAACTATAAACCTTCTCCCTTATTGTTAAATCATCCATGTTAAGTGAATTTATGAGTTTACCCTTAAGATCCGGGCTTTGGTTAAGAAAAATTTTATGCACATTAACCAGACTCATGTGAAAAAGGCGCATGCATTTTGTCTCTATCATTTTCTTGTTTCCACTTAAAGTTATTCCCATTTAAAATTTTTTTCAGGGCCCAGCGCAATCTCTACATTAGCGGATTCTCACTTCTACTCGCACTGTAAACTTGTTTCTTCTATTCTTAATTTAATCTTTCACTATTTTCAAGTGTTATTCGTCGAATTGTCACCCTCCTTGCACGTTGTGCCTATTTGGAATTGGCAGCTGAGGCAGCAATGAAACAGGCCGAAGGGGCTGGTAAAGCTGCCAAAGATCTCATGGACAAAGTTTGATCTTTGGCGTCTTTTGTTTAAAAGAAGGGGTTAAAAATTAATTTTTAGAGTGATGGAAAGGAAACTGAGACTGACAAAAAACTCCGAGAAGATTTGAAGGAAATGAATTTGAAGTTGAAAAAGGCGGAAACTGACCGTGATGCAATGAAAACTCAATCTGAGAATCTCCAAGAAGAATATGAACGTGTTACTGCAAAGCTGAGAGAATATGAGGTTTTTTTAAATTTTAAAGTAAAGATTTGGGGGATTCGGGAGTTGGGGACCAAGATTTTGGAACGTAGCTTTGGTTGGGTGTTTTAAAAATTTTCTTCTAATTATGTTTCGCCGGGTTGAAAAAGTTTTTGGGTGTGGTATCAGACTCTTTTCTCGTACTCATCAAATTTTTTAATTGAATAAGCTAGAAACAAAGCTGTGTATCCGCAAGTGCCAATTTAACAAAAACTTGATCTAGTTATGGGATTGAGTAGAAATCGTTTCTATTCAAATGTTTTTAATTTTTTGTGGAAGGAATTGGGTTAATTTTTTGCCAAAAAAGGACTTCAAAATATTTTTCAATTTACCTATTTTCTTAAAAAAATTTTTTTCTCGTTTATGGGCCTTTGAAATCAATATAAAAAAGTTTCTTTTTTATTTTAACCAATCTTCAGGCAAAAAATGCAGGAACTGCTGGAGGTGATAAGAAGAGTGACTAAAAAAGTATTTCGACATTTATTTTTCTTAAAATTGGAGATTGTATGGTTTGTCGATTTTAAAAAGCTATTCAGAATTTTCTGATAATTATTTTAGTGGTGGGGATGTGATTTTTTAAAGAATTTTTTTCACTTTGGGATGGTGTCTCCTCACTTTTTAGCATTCTCTATTTATTTTAGATTTCCTCCTTTTAACAGTAGGCAGCTATATAACAAAAAGAGATAATGGGAGCGTCATTAAGCTCAAAATTTCCCTTATTTTCTAATTATGGGACGAAATGTCTCATGCTTCCCAGGGGCCTATTCCACAAAGCGACTTTTACTTTTTGAAACTCGGATTGATTTATTATTTTCAAATAAAATCACATTTCTACATTTTAATTTCAAAACTATTTTGTTTTCCTTATGTGCTTTTATAAAATTATTTTGGTAAAAATTTTGAAAATTTTTGTTTTAGTCAGACTTTTGAATTTTCTAAGATTTTTTATTTGTTTTAGTTTTTAATTAATTTTAGTCGTTCTTTTAATTTTTTAAATAAAATGGCTGCAATTATTGATGAAGACCCTATTGGTGTAGAACACGGTTTGATTTTCTATTTTATTTGGTTTTTGTTAAAGTTTATAGTAGGGTTGTTGGCGACCGGTTATTAACCGGTACCCTCGGTTTTCGGTTAATCCAAATTTTAGAAACCCGGTTTTCGGTTTTTAGTTTTAGACAAATGCCGGTTTATCTTTGGGGGAATTTTAAATAAAATCACTCATTTTTACAAAATTCCGGTTTTCGGTTTTTAAAATTTTCTAAAAACGGTTAATTTTTGGCAAAAAATTTCAAAAATTCCGGTTTTAAAACCGGTCGCCAACAACCCTAGTTTATAGAGTCCGATCATTAAATTTATTTGAAGAGGGGTTGGTATAACTGGTAGTAATTTTGTCTTTACTGGGAGAGGGTCCTGGGACTATGACGAACTTTTTCATTTCCCTTAAATTTCATTCCAAGAGCATTAAAAAATTTATTTTATAAAGTTGATGATGACCCTTTGGCTACTGATGGTGGAAAACTTGAATCAGAAGATGGCCGTGAAGAAGTTTTTGTAAAGCCGTTGATAACGTTTATTTTTTCTTTAATTTTTTAATTTCTTATTCATGTCAGTTATTATTGTCATTGTGGTCAAATGTCTTTAATTTCTGATACTCCAATTGCAAGGATGCCTTTAAGAAAGCGTGATGGGGCGCGTGTTATTGATCCAAAATGGACAATTGCAAAAATGGTTTTTTTAGATTTTTATTTTTTATATCAGCTTTTGGGTTTATTACATTGTAGGGCTGGTCTGGTTACCCGGAAATAGGGCTTTTCCGAACAGATTCGAAAAAAATCTGAAAATCCGTTCCATAACCCCGAGACAACTTTCTTTAATCCGGTCTACATTGCTTTTAAATTTCCCATCTCTATTGATATTTCAACCTGACCACCCAAGCACGACAAAACGATATCTAAAGCAGTTAATCTCAATCGATTATTAATTTCAAATTAAGGGTTTTTTAAAGTCCACTAAAATTTAATAAGAGGAAAAAAAATCATGAAAATAAAATTTTGATTTTAGAATAAAAGGGAACTGTCCGCAAAATCAAAAAACAATTTTTACGGACTGTCCGCAATAAACTTGCGGACAGACCTAAATGTGATTCTTCCCTTTTACCATTCCACAGCTTACCTTTTTTACTAAAAAATCAGAATTTTCTCTAAATATTTTCTAGTTTTATGACAATGGAGATACTGTTTATATTCGCCGTCCAGAAGGATTGGAGCAACAATATAGAAGGTTTTGTTTAATTTTTATTAAAAAAATTAAATTTTCTTTTAAAGAAATTGTCGTAAATGTGGAGTTCCAATATTTTATCAACACCCTTTTAATCTTCAGATAACCTTCATTTTTGAATCGGCGCTGTTATCTGCTAATGAAATTGGGGGAATTACTGGAAATAATGAAGAGGAAAAAGTACAAAAAGTTATGCTTAAAAAACATGTTAGAAATCAAGGTTTTTTGTTTTTAAATAATTTTTTGGGGGCTTAAAAGGGATAAGCCAGTTAAAGGGAGGAATACTAAAAGTTTCGTAAGTTAGATAAAAATTTTTGGAACCATTGGCGGCAAGGGCGTAGCCAGGGGATTCTGGGATGGGAAAAATGGAAAATTTGAGGAGGGAATTGAGCAAAAAAGTGAAATTTTTTCGCCTATTTTTCGCCTTCCAAAACGGTCATCAACTTATTTTTAATTCCTTAGAGACTTCCAAAAAAACTTTTTTTCCTCTCAAAATTTCTTTCAATTTTTAGGCAAAGTTGGGTCCGTAACAGTAAGTACAGTTAATGATGAAGAAGAGGAAGTAGAGGCTAAAGAAGTTCTCGAAAGTTATTCGCTTAATGCTAGAATTGTTGAAGAGGTTTTTTTCTAATTTTTAAAAATTAAAAATAATTCCAAAATTTTAGGCAATGACTCGAAAAGGAATGATTCGAAAACGAATGCTTGGAGAAGAAAAAAATGAATCGGAACAGGTTAGAACAAAAAAGAAACATGGAACGCTTTAAAAGTTAAAAAGGAATTTTTGATAAATTTCACAACCTTTTATTCGAAAAAAATATTTTTAAAAAATTGGTGGATTTACATGCTGTCTAAATTGTTTTTAATAATTGAGTACTCAAAAATAGATAATAATTTTAAAAATTTATTTTAGATTGTAGCCAATTTATTCAAAAAATTATTCCGTTTATCTCGATGGAATTTTTAAATTTTCGTTTATACGCAAAAACGATCCGCAAATGATTTTTTGTTGATTAATTTATTTTTGAGGACCTTCCCAGTTTATTGTGATTTTCGAAAAAAAAACTTTTTTGTCAATCCTTTAAAAATTGATTTTTTTTTGAAATTTGGAATGATTTTTCTAAAAAAACTTTTCTTGGCTACAATTCTATTATTATTACAAAATATCGCATTCAAAAAGGAGGGGAGAGATCGTCTTACAAAAAATTTCTTAAGCTTCCTTAAATTCTAAACATTTTCAAAAATGAAAATTAATTTTTTAAGACTAAAAATTTTGAGATTTAAAAAAATCTAAAAAAAGAGAAAATCTGGAATGATTTTTTAACACAAAAAATCCGGCACTATCTGAAAAAAGGTCGGTAATCGTTTTTTTTCATTACTTTTTTCCATTACTTTTTTCCTTCCTTTTTTTTCTTTTCTTCCTCGTTCAATTCCACTCTTTTTACCTGTGGCATATTCAAATGAGGACAGACAAAAACACACACACGGACAGACAAAACACGAGTGTTTTCTGTTCGTGTCCGTTCGTGCTTGTCTGGTGTTTTGTCTGTCTGTGTCCGTCCGTGTTTGTCTGTCCGTGCTCGTCCGTGTTTTGTCTGTCCGAGTTCGTCCGTGTTTTGTCTGTCCGAGTTCGTCCGTGTTTTGTCTGTCCGAGTTCGTCCGTGTTTTGTCTGTCCGAGTTCGTCCGTGTTTTGTCTGTCCGAGTTCGTCCGTGTTTTGTCTGTCCGAGTTCGTCCGTATTTTGTCTGTCCGAGTTCGTCCGTGTTTTGTCTGTCCGAGTTCGTCCGTGTTTTGTCTGTCCGAGTTCGTCCGTGTTTTGTCTGTCCGAGTTCGTCCGTGTTTTGTCTGTCCGAGTTCGTCCGTGTTTTGTCTGTCCGAGTTCGTCCGTGTTTTGTCTGTCTGTGTCCGTCCGTGTTTGTCTGTCCGTGCTCGTCCGTGTTTTGTCTGTCCGAGTTCGTCCGTGTTTTGTCTGTCCGAGTTCGTCCGTGTTTTGTCTGTCCGTGCTCGTCCGTGTTTTGTCTGTCCGAGTTCGTCCGTGTTTTGTCTGTCCGAGTTCGTCCGTGTTTTGTCTGTCCGAGTTCGTCCGTGTTTTGTCTGTCCGAGTTCGTCCGTGTTTTGTCTGTCCGAGTTCGTCCGTGTTTTGTCTGTCCGAGTTCGTCCGTGTTTGTCTGTCCGAGTTCGTCCGTGTTTTGTCTGTCCGAGTTCGTCCGTGTTTTGTCTGTCCGAGTTCGTCCGTGTTTTGTCTGTCCGAGTTTGTTAGGGTGGCGTGCTTAGTATAAAAGGCGAAGCCTTTTAGCAGTCGGGAGTCAGTCTAGAGTCAGTCTAGAGTCAGTTACCGAGTCAGTCAGTCAGCCTATTGTTAGTCGTAGTCAACGCATAGTCTCGTCATTTCTATTGTATTGTTGCCTTGTGATAAACCTTTGTTAGTTAGCCGTTAGTTAGTCTTTCTGTTAGTATCGGACACACCGCAGTCGATACATAACAGTGGCGCGGTCGAACAGTCGAATTCGAACAGTCAAGTCGTTATTTTGTAATTCGTTCAAGTAGTCAAGCTAGTCAAGTCAAGATGAGAGCAGACGAATTGGAGAAAATTCTCAAGGCTCAATCTGAACAGATCAGTCAGCAGTTTAGTCAGTTAGTTAAAGGATTGATTGGAAACAATCCTAGAGCCGAAGATTCTAGTGAAAAGCAGTCATCGGAGTTGTATTGGAAATTACAATCGTTAGTCGGAGAATTCAATGCAGACATTGAGAGAGGAGTCACATTCGAGTCTTGGTATGATAAGAATAAGTCGTTTTTCGAATTCGACGGAAAGTCATTAGCCGAAGAAGTCAAAGTCAGATTGTTAGTCACGAAGTTAGGGGCTTGCGAGTATGCAAAGATTTCACAGAAGTTGATGCCCCAGAAGTTGGAGTCAATGAAATTCGAAGGTTTAGTCGATGAGTTAAAAAAAGAATTTTGTGACCCACGGTCGAAGTTAGTCAGGCGATTTGAAGTCATGAAGTTAAAGTGCCCTTGTCCGGAGAAAGTCTTAGATTTCGGAAATTTAGTCAATTCTGAATGCGAGAAGGCAGAAATGGCCTTGTCAGTCGAGGAAGTCAAGATCCTCATATTCATTGCCGGGATTCCAGAAGAGATGAACGATTTGCGGCAGATCAGTCTAAAATTCGTGGAACGCTATTCGAAGACCGAAGAGTGTAGTCTGAAAATTCTATTAGAAGAATGTCGCAGTTATCTCGCAATGAAGTCGGAGGCCAGAATGTTCGATAGTCAACCAAAGGTCAAGATCGAACCTGCATATTACGTTGACGTTAATAACGTTGCTCGCGTCGAACATAGTCAAAGTGCTCAATTCAGAAAGTCTAGAAATCAGTCATGGCAGCGAGAAGGCCAAGTCAATAGTCGAGAGTCACGTCAGTGTTACAATTGTGGCATGATTGGACATATTAGTCGAAACTGCCGGAAACCAAAGAAATGGTTGAGCCAGGGCAATAGTCCAGTAGTCAATCATGTGAGAGTCAATTCTAGTAATTCAGGACCACATTGTCTGACGGTGGAAACGCCGAAGTTAAGAGAGTATAGTCCAAAGAGTCTTAGTCAAAAGGGCCGAAAGTCGAAAAGTCAAAGAAGTAGCAAAAGTCAGTCAAGTCAAGATTCGAGGAAGTCTATTTATTCGGGAAAGTCTATTTATTCGAGAATGTCTAGTCAGTTAAAAGAAAACGACGAAGTCATAGTCTGCAACGAGAATAAAAAGGGCAAAATAGTCTGCTTGATAGGGACAATTCGGTGTAAAGTCGGAGAGATATGTAAAGTCGAAGTCCCGAAGTTGAATACGATAGTCACTAGAAAAGAATGCGACCTTAGGAAGTTAGAGTCGATGAAGCCATTCGGAAGTCAGTCAGATTCAAGAGATAGTCTAAGAACTAAGGAAAGTTCAATTCGTAGTCAAATTCTTGAAAATTTTAGATTGAAAGCGAAGGATGCACCTGAACAGACGAGACAGGCCCAGCGTGACGTTACCAGGACCATTGAAGTGAGACAGTTCCAGCGCGACGTTACGAAGACCAATGAAGTTACGAAAACCTGGAGTGACATGATGATTTGGGGAAAGTAAATGTGATAATATTGTTATTGTAAAATTTTTTGTAATTAGTGTACTCCCCCTTTTGTTGCTCACTTTGTATTTGGCCCTTTGTATTTTCAATGTTTTGTTTGTGTTGGTTACTAGTAGTTAAGTCCACCAAGTTTAGTTGGAAAAGTCGGCACATAGTCCCGACTTAATTAAAGAAGGGAGGTGTTAGGGTGGCGTGCTTAGTATAAAAGGCGAAGCCTTTTAGCAGTCGGGAGTCAGTCTAGAGTCAGTTACCGAGTCAGTCAGTCAGCCTATTGTTAGTCGTAGTCAACGCATAGTCTCGTCATTTCTATTGTATTGTTGCCTTGTGATAAACCTTTGTTAGTTAGCCGTTAGTTAGTCTTTCTGTTAGTATCGGACACACCGCAGTCGATACATAACAGAGTTCGTCCGTGTTTTGTCTGTCCGAGTTCGTCCGTGTTTTGTCTGTCCGAGTTCGTCCGTGTTTTGTCTGTCCGAGTTCGTCCGTGTTTTGTCTGTCCGAGTTCGTCCGTGTTTTGTCTGTCCGAGTTCGTCCGTGTTTTGTCTGTCCGTCTTCGTCCGTCTTTCGTCCGGCGTGTACTTTTCTGTCCTCTCATTTGATTATGCCACAGGCAAATTTATTGGAGTTTAACAAGGAGGAAAATGCTGACCATTCTGTCATTTCAAGGAAGGAAAAAAGTAATGGAAAAAAGTAATGAAAAAAAACGATTACCGACCTTTTTTCAGATAGGGCCAAAAATCCCATCTAAAAATCCTTCCCAATTATTTTTGACGTCGATTTAAAATGTCCAAATCATGCGTGGCCAACGTTTGTGCTGCTGTAACTAAATGAACCTGGAAAAATGGGAAAATTTATTTTTAGTAAGGATTGTTTTTTGGAGAAAGTTTGCTTGTTTGTCGCTTAATTCTTTTCGTCCGCAAAAGTTGTCCGCAATTATCTCGATTTTGGATCAGTCCTAATTCTCAGGTGGAATAAATAGATCTAGTGATTTTTTAGGAATCCTTAATCTTGTTTTAAATCAGTAACTTGGACAAGATTCTAGAATAGGTCAGGAAGAAAACCTAGGTTCATGATTAAACTGAAAAATGCTTGCTCTTTTTTGTCAACAGAGGAAATAACCAGGAAAAGGGATTAGCCTTTGCTTTTTCCACAACGCAGCAGGCTCCAGATGCATCCTGGATGGGGGATAAAATTAGAAGCTTGGGAAGTTCCAGTTAGAAAGGAAACCGAACGGATCCCATCCACGGTGGGCTTTTACATTTTGAGAATAAAGAAGTCCGCAAGTTTAAAAATCCGCAAAAAATTTAAAACAACCTAACCAAACTAATAGCCGATTTAACAGCAGCAACTGGAAAAACCAGAAAAGCCAATAAATTCATAAAATTAACAAAATAAAGACTTGGGCCAGGCCAAAAATGAGAAATATATAAAAGTCCATAAAATGCTTCATTGCCAAAACACATTGCAAAAAGGAAAGGTTTTGAAGTGTAGTAATAATTTAAAAGGGGATTTTTTGATTCTTTGTGGGTTAATCTGTAATAAATAAATTAATTTAAAAAAGTTGTGAAAATAAGCTAGGATAAGTCTGTAAGGGATGTGCGGACTTGGAAATTTTGCAGAACTAACTTAATTGGATTAGCCCAAATTTTTTGTCCGCAAAAAAAATGTCGGCAAAATTTTTTTGAAGAAATCTTGTTCCTAATTGTAAATTAGATCAACAAATTCGATTTCAGTTTCGTGTTAACTAATAGAAAATATAGGGAAATTTTCTAATTGATAGGAAAAAAATACAAAAAAAAACAAACTTTCCAGTCAAATCCCCGGCATGTAAATGAAGCCAATGAGAAGCAATATCAACAATTCCAACAAATTGAAAAACAAAAATACAAGAAGGATAAAAATGGCAAAGTGCCATTATAAGCCCAAGAAAAGTGCAACGATCAGTTAATTGGTCCAGCATTGCACCAAAACGAGAACCTTTAAAAAATTGAAGATTTTTTTGGGGGAGAAAAATAAAATAAGTCTGGGAGTTCATAGTCGGGAGAGTTTATTTTCAGGTATATTTCACAGTCTGGAAAGTTCACAGTTTAGGACAACTCACCATCTTGGACAATTCACAAACAGAAAACACAAACTAGTCGACTGCTTTAGAAAGGGACCATTAGTTCTTGGCTAGCAGTAGAGAAAAAAGTCAGTGTTTGAAAATTGGGAACTTATGCAGTTTGGGTATGCTTTTTTTAGCCACGCCCTTTTCTCTTTCCACCATCAATCAACCTTGTTTTGTACACAATGGTCAGCCTTTCCTTCTCCCTTTTTCTTCTTCACATCAATCAATTTAGCCGAGTCGGAATTTTTATTCATTTCTATTGATTTTTGTTAAATATTTTCAATGTAATTTTGGCCTGAAAAAGAACCTATGCCCGACTCAATGAAAATGAGGCCTGAATAAGACTCGGTCGGGCTGGCCCGAGAAAAATGACTTGAACGTCGGCCCGACTCGAAAACGGCAACCCTAAACCTTATTTTAAAAATAAAAATTACAACTCGGCTAAATTGATTGATGTGGAGAAGAAAAAATGAGAAGGAAAGGCTGAACATTGTGTACAAAACAAGGTTGATTGATGTTGGAAAGAGAAAAGGGGGCGTGGCTAAAAAAAAGCATACCCAAACTGCATAAGTTCCGAAAATTGCTCGGATCGTGTTTCAAATTTCGGGTCGAAAAAAGTCCGAGGGTTTTGGGTCCCATCCCTTTTTCATGTGTTCAAAGATCGGGCTGGCGGATTCTGTCAGAAACCTGGATTTTTCATGATTTGGAATTGTTTTTTCAATGGCGAATTTCAAACAGACAAAAGAACCCCAAACCTAATATCCCAGTTTATCCGACATGAAATCTTTTAAATTCAAAAATCGTTCATACTTTGATTATATTTCCTTGCCAAATATCCATCAAAAGCATCCAAAAAAGCACTCAAAAAATACCAAATAGAAGCTGCTACCGGACGTGTAGGCATTGCAGCAAAAGAAAATAAAGCAAAAATAATTCGTAAATAACCAATTAAATTGGGGTAAAATAAATAAATTGGATTTAATTGAAAATCCATTTTTTTTGATTGAATCTAAATAAATTAATTGGTGGGGTAAATGTAAAGAGCGGTGGAGAGACAAAGAAAATGAACAAGGAAAAGTCTGAAGACTCGGCCGGGGCTACGACTTTCCGTCAATACTTTTCGTCAATAGACGGACTTTTCATCAATAAATGAACGCTTTTAAAAAATTTAGGAAATTAATCGGCCTTTTCAAAGCCACAAAAACTAAATTATGTGCCAGATTTTGTATACGATTCCTTATTTCTTTAAATATCTCGAATAACCATGTACCTATATGTTTTGATGGAGGACATGCAAAGACACATGGCATAGCAAAAGAAGTTACCATAATATGCACATTAAGTTACGATAAAGAACAAACAACGTAAACCTATAGGGTATCGGCGAGGCGCTTGTGCAAAACCACGCGCTTCGCGCGTGGTTTTGCGACATGCGCCTTGCAGGGAGTCAACGGTCGCTGGGTTCTGAGCTTGTAACATAAACCTACTCCTTTTTACTGCTTTTCAGCCTTGAAAAGCCTACCTATCTTTCGCAGCAACACAAAAATAAGTTTGCCCAGCGAAAATTCAGTTGCTCATAACTGTGTTCAGAATTTTCAAATCAGTCTAATTTTCAATCTGACACAATTAAACCAAAAGTTTTACACTTTTACATACATGTATCATCTTCTCTTTCTCTTAAAATTAAAAAAAACATCCATTCATTGACGAAAAGTCCATTGACGTAAGGTATTGACGGAAAGTCCATTGACGGAAGGTCCTTTGACGAAAATTCGTGCCACCACTCGGCCTGCTTCAAAATTTATGTTTAAACGATCAACTGTCTCCAAGACTTTTTACAAGTGCAGTTAATGTGTTGAAAATTATAAAGTAAAAAATAAAAATATAAAAAGATTTCAAAAAATAAGGAAAACCTTATGTTAACTGTCCGAATTAATTTTCGTTAAATTTTTGGTATTATGAAAAATTTATTTCTTTTTCCATTTTGAAGAACTGCCCACTTTGTCGCCCGTCACTTTGTCGCAGGCCATTTGTCGCGAATGTTTCTTTTTTAAGTAAAGTTCAAATCAGAGACCAATTAAATTTTAATAGTTAATTTTAATAATCCAATTAAAGTTCCAATTAGACAAATCTTCGGTCAAATTTTTTTAATAAATTTGTAATAGCTTTTTTGTGTCCCTCTGAAAATAAATGCCATAATGGATAAAATACTAACTGCTAAACATAAATAAAACAAAATTGCCGGTATCAAATTATTTTATTTATAATTTATGTTTAGTTTAAATTTCAATTAATATAAATTGCGAATACATTATTTATGAATAAAAATGCAAAATACATAAATATATTGCCCGATTACAAAATTTTTAATTTTCTTTTTTATTCTTCTCTTCATCTTTTTATCAAAATTTAATTTACTTTTCACTAAAAATAGATTGTTCATTTCTTACAACCAACTGAAGAATCACAGCCATTTTTACAGCAACTAAATATATTTTTAATTGATATACATTCAGACCCCATACTAATATACCCTAGGAATTTTATCTTATAATGAGCTTACGAAAATGTTCATGTTAAAAATTTTAAAAAAATTACTACGGATGTTCCTTTCAAACTACACTTTTCTCCATGTTATAAGGAAAGGCGAGGAGTGTTGAAGTAAAGATTTTTGTTAGTTTATATTAGAGACCGGTAAAATCGCATTTGCAGGATCCTGTATCAGGATTGGGTTTTAAAATTTCGAACAGGACAGGATCCTGCAGGATTAATCCTGAAAATCCTGGAATCCTGACAATCCTACAAAAAATTTAAATTTTCTTCTGAATGATTAAAAGGTTATGATGGGGTACTTATTATTTTCATTCTTAAACATATATAAGAATGCTCGTCCGTCCATTCATTTCATTCTTATACCATTAGATAACTTACTTATTCTTTCTTCTATCTCTTCACTTATTCTTCCTGTCTTTTATACAATTAGTGAATTTTTTATTTTTATGAGTTTTTTATAAATTTTGAGAATTATGACCTCAAAATCAGAAATTAGAGCTCTCATTTACTTTAGCTTATAGACTAAAAAGTTTTCGGCATTGGGTCATTCTTTTCGTTAAACTAGGGCTGGCTCTTTCCTTTTTATCTTTTTGTAGCCTCAGGCATTTACAAGTACTCAAATTACTAATTTGGTTAGTTATTATTAAAAATTAGTCTTATGATCATAAATTTATATCGACCAGTCAAGAATTTTGATTTTTTACATCTTGTAGTGTATTTAATTCTCTATCGATTGATACCAAGTAAAAAATTGTCCACTCTCTTTTAAGTCGGGGACTGCTCCAAGTTCTTTACCCAAGGTGTCTTAATGTAAGGTTTCCCCTATAATTTTTATAAAAATTAAAAAAATTTACATAGAATGATCATCTATGAATGCAACTTGTGGATGTAAAAAACAACATTTTTCACCTTTCTTACATTTATTACCACAACTTTGGGCAGAAATTTCAAAAAAGTTATTAGAAACGATTAAAATCGTTAAAAGGAAGGTGACAAATAAAAGAGAAGATTTAAACATTTTTGGAGGATTTTTTTAAATTTTTTAATGAAAATATTGAATTTTAATTATTTTATATTAAGCCAGTTTTTTAAGTATTTTATTAAATATTTTATATTTTAATTATACAGCTGGCATTAAGACAATTGAGGATATAAAATTTTTAAAAAAGATTTATTAAAGTTGGCAGCCACGCATTAATCCAACAATCATATCCATTTAAGGAATAAGAGGGAGATCCGCCTGGCAGCATTTAAAACGTGGAACTTGTTAATGGCATGTTAATGCGTACAAAACCAAGGAACCATTCCAGCAATTTACATAAGCGTCTCGTCAACTCAAGAAGGGTTCTTTGACCATTCTGAGCTTGCGAATAATTGGAGTGTATATCTAAACTAGTCAATTTCCTTAATGAATAAATACCAAAAGATAAAGCAGCGCCCTATAGCTCACATCAGTCGGAGGAGCACCTACTAATGTGGTGAGCGAAAAGTGCCTAGTAATAGGAGGTCTCAGGATCATGCTCGCTTGAAGCTAAATTTCCACCTTTTTTTACATTCAGAAAATGTCAGTCAATACATACTACAAAATTGGCTCTTCAATTATTTTCTTTAATTTTTTTATTTCACCATACAGCAGGGATCGCACCGACAAAATTCCCGATTCCCGAAATCGGGAATTGTTTTTATGTCGGTGCGATCCCTGCCATACAGCTTTATTATTTTTTAAAAATAAAATTTTTTTCGTGGCTCAATTAGCATGTTTGATCCTCCACAATTTTTCTTTCTGAGTGAAATATAGGCGAAAAAAGTAATTAATAAACAAGATCTTTTATAAATCATTTTTCTTCTTTCTTTCATCAAAATTTATTTTCTGGTGGCCTCTTAAAATAAAATTTAATCTAAAAAATGATTCTTCTTTCTAACCTCTGGATTACAACCTCCATTAATAGTATCACAGCCAACATCCTTCTTACAGCAACTTTAAATATATTTTTAATTAATTGATATATAACTTGTCTAGCTATTTCTCCTTCAACTAACATGCTCGATAAGATTTTTTTGATATTTTCTATTTTTATCGAAGAATATAGACAGACCCTTCTGGCCAGCCATTTTATGTATGCTTTACACTATATTCAGACCTAATTGTACTTTAAAGCTGAAAAATGAGGGGTAGGTATCTTAAACGAAATATCAAAAAGATATTCCTTTCACAAAAAGGGTGGCGGAATTTTGGCAAAAGAGGAAGACGGAACGGCACATCCCCAGTTTATTTTAAGAAAATTAAAAGAAAATTTACGTAGTCAAATCCTCATGTGGATATATACTTACAAGACAGCATACATCATCTCGGTCTTTATTATTACATTTGCCCGTACATAGACCAATATTGGGATCAGCTCTGGGTTTAGCAGAAATTTCAGAAAATTTATTAGAAAAAAGAAAAATAGTAAAAAGGAATGAGACAAATAAAAGAGAAGATTTAAACATTTTTTGAAGGTAAAATGGACAATTTTTGTGATAAAAATATTTTTTATTTTTGGCCTTTTATATTCAGACAATATTTATTACCTTCTTTATATTTACATAAAACATTTTTGGATAAATTTTTAGGCAAAATTTGTGAAGAAAAATTTTATTTCTTTTAAAAATCATGCAAAATTTTTCCTCTTTTTATGCGGGAACATTAAAATCAAGGCAATAAAACACCTTTAAGCTTAGTTTATTTGAAATGGTCGAGTCCATCTCTTGTTGCATTTTATTATTTTTTGAATAAATAAACGAATTAACTTTTCCAAAATTCTGAACAAATTTTTATAGTTTTTATTCTCTAAAAATCATGCCAATTTTTCCTCTTTTTATGAGGGGACATCGGGTTGGGGTCAGCCGACTTGGATCGACTATAACTTTTTTATGCTTGATCCAATCTGAATAAATCTTATATTATTTGAAAGCTTTAGATAATTGGTATCTCTTCCCAAATAGAATGGATCAAGTCTGATAGGTTAAAACGAGTCGATAAATGCATTTATTTGGTGTTTTTCACACTTATCGAATTGTAACTTTAGTGATCAGACTTGATCCAACCCCAGTTGGAACAAAAGATACTGCTTATCGAGGGCAGATTGATCAAGAATAGAAAAGTTAAAGCTGGTTAAAAGCGACTTGACACAGTTGGACGCTCCAAGTTGACCTGTTCCTAGGACATTAAGCAAGATAATAAAACTCTAACACATTAAATACATTAAAACACATTTTGTAACCTAGTTTTTTCTTGGGTAAATAAAAGAATTAACTAAATATATCAAAACTTGGTTTTTGAGCAAAATTTGTGTGCAAAAATTTTATAGCGAAAAAAAATTATAGACACAATAAAATTTATTTTTCGTTTTATTTATTCTTCCTTCTTTCCTCCACCCCCTCCACTTCTTTTTCCCCCTCTAATTGAATTATTAATTATTTCAATATTTAAATAAATATAAAAATAAATAAAATTCAAAAAGCAGCACAAAGCATTTAACAAAGAAAATAAATCTGGATATAATTTTGGTGGTGAAATAAATAAATTTGCCAAATTAATTGATAAAAGGAGAAGAAAAGATGTCCAATTAATTAAATTTTCCTTTGAAAAAAATTTTTTTTATTTTAAAAATTAATTTAAAGGGAAGGTCAACTCCCCGGTGTCATCTACAGCCTAGTGGGCAACTGACCCTGAAGGTCAACTCCAAAAATTAGGGCGGATAAAGGGGACTCCAGATCATCAATACGTTGACCTTTTGCCTTATCTGATAGTTACACGAGAGAATCTCCGTCTTCAGTCTCTTAATCCACCTTAATCCTAATAAATCCTCCTAATCCCAACAATCCTCTTTAATCCATCCAAATCCCTCTTAAACGATCATATCCTTCTTTATCCGCCCTAATATTTGGAATTGGGTTCCAGGTTTAGTTAACCACTGAGTGTTGCCCTTCACGGAGTTGACCCTCTGATTTGATCCCAAACTAAATTACCATAATTTTCGTTTTATTCTCTTCTTTAACCAAATTTAGTAATTTTTTTGCCCTTTCCTTTTCCATCCAAACATTAAATAAATGATAAAAAATAAAAAAGGGCAACATTTCTGGCACTCCATCCTTGATACACAATTGATATAAACTTTAAATTAATTAAATTCTAGAAATCAAAAAAAGTTCTATATAAGCAATAAAATGCTAAATAAATTAATTTTGAACGTTCACATTTACCCAATTAAATTTAAAGTAATTATTTTCCGAAAATATTTTGAATAAACTTTTGACGAGGAAAATTTTTAACAAAAATTTTTTTGAAAAATAATTTTGAAAAATTTTTTTGCCAAAAAAAAATAATTCATTTTTGGACAGAAAATTTCTCAAAAAATGCTGCACAAATTTAAGTAAAAATATAATTTCCCAAAATAAGCACCTTTTAAAAACACTCAAAATATTTAATATTTTATAAAATAATTTTAAAGAAATTCACCTAAAACAGCAAGTTGAAAGCAAAATCCCCATAGAATTACCTAAAGTTTTGTCATCCAAAAGTAAAAGAGCTGGACTTAAAAAAGACAATTTTAATTTAAAAAAATATTTTCAAATTCCCCCTTACATTCCAACCAATAAAATTGACTTTTCGTGTACTTGAAATGAAAATAAATAAAAGCTGAGAGAACAAATAATTAAAGAAAGCCGAAAATTACGTCCATTTGGTTTTGATAAAAGACAATATAAGGAAGGTAAACATGTTGATAATACTAATAATGTACTGAAAAAAATTGAGGAAAATTTTTAATCTGAAATTTTAGGCAGGTTTGAATACATACATATTTGTTGGAATATGAAAATTTTGAGTACCATGACATTCCGAATTTCGCCATTTTGAGAATTTTTAATCAAAAATTTTTTTAAATAATCTCCAATTCGAAAAGTCGATTATCACAAAATTTAAATCCAATTTTAAATTTTGAAATATAAAAAATGGGCATTTTGAACCTGACATTTCGAGCTTTACCATTTTAAGAATTTTAATTAAAAATTTTTTTAAAAAATAATCCCCAATTCGAAAAATCGATTTTCACAAAATTTAACTTTTTAGAAGTTTAAAATTACCTAATTTTAATTAATTTTTCAACCGAATAAATTTGTTTAAATTTAATAAAAATAGAAGCACAACACCAAAAATTAGCAACTTTATCCTTAAAAATAAAATTCTTTTAATTTAGAAATTTAAATAAAAAACCTCAAAAATTCCTCTATAAAAGGGAAATAATCTTTTCAATACTTGTAAAGCCACAGAAGGATTTGGCAGCAAAAAGGGAACCCATAAAATGAAAAAAGTATCAAAAACAACAAAAGCCAGTTTTGACAGATTTGAAATACTTAAAATTAAAAAATTTCTTTAATTTTTTGACCATTTTGAAATTTGCAGTTAAAAATAATCCCCAATTTGAAAAAAAAATTTGAAATTAAAAAATTTTTTTCTCTACCTTTCCACAATTGCAGTAAAAATACTTTGGCCCCTTTTAAAGCTTCTGGAAAACAAAAAGACGGCGACAGGCAAAGCATGGTAGAGCTAAAATTGTAAATGATAAAAATTGAAATTTTTAAGGTTGGTGGACATCTTTAAGGGTTACCAAAAAAAATTTTCGAAAATCTTTAGTCAAAAATATATCCAAATTTTAGGTCAATAATATATTTTCTATTTTTGGTCATTTCAAAGTTTGACCATTTTTAAATAAATTTTAATATTAAAAAATAAACCTCCATTTGTTTATGATTTAATGCCAAAACAAAAAATATTGAACCCAAAAATAATCTGCCTTTGTCAAAAGCCAGAATTGCCCATAAAGACAATCCGAGAGATAAATGGTTGTATTGAAGATGGGCACAATCAACAAATAAAAGTCCAGGAAAAAGTAAAACTTGGGCTAAATGAAGGAATGACTAAAAGAATAAATTTTAAAAATTAAAAATATTTTCTGTTCAAAATTAGCTCTAAAATGCTTTAAAAAAATTCTTTGGTTTAGTTGGAAAATCCTTAGTTTCCTCCAATAAAGGGGTTAAGGGTTCGAATCCCAAATAGGGAAATTAAGTTGTAAATTAAAATTTAAATGAAAAATAGTAAAAAAATGAATTTAAAAGTGTTAAAAAATTTTTCTTTAATTTTTAAAAAATTTTTTCTTACAATTTTATTTTGCTTTCCCTCATTTTGAATAACCAACAAAATTAATGCTGGCGCATAAATCAACAATAAAGTAAAAATAACACTAAATCTCATAAATAATTTAAGTTCAATTTGTTCGATTCCTCTAGACTTGTCTAATTCTACCCAGCTTGAATTGAATTTTTGGGAACTAAAAAAATTTTTTTTAATTTAAAAAATTTTCAAAAATTTTTTTTTACATTTTCCCCAAAATCCAAGAATGGTAAGCAGTCAAAACAGGATCTTAATAAATAAATAAATTAAATTTTAAATAGACAAAATTAAGGAGAAAACTCACAATCTAACCCCCAATAGTCCAAATCGTAAAAATACCTAAAAAAATAAAATATATTAATGAATTTTCGAAAAATATTCGTAGGGGCCCTCTCCCCTCCCATATTCCAAAAAGCCATAAGCGAGATAAGAGTATATTTTAAATCCCCCAAAAAATAATTATTTTTAAAAATCCCCCCAACCCTTTCTAACCCGATTTCTCTCCAAATTCACTCTTATTAGTTTAAAAATTAAAAACCATTTAGAAATTGGCAAATTAACTGTTACTTCCATCCAATGCCTTTGCGCTTCAAAATCACCATAAATTATCGGCTTATTGTAACCTTCAAAAATTTAGAAAAAAAAATATTAGAAAAAAAGTTTCAAATTAATTTTCTTTTTTATTTAAATGATTTCTTGGTGTAGTTGGAAAGTGTTTGGTTTCCTCCACTAATGGGTCAAAGTTCGAACCTCAGGCAGGGAAAGTTAGTTTTTAATTAAATGAAAAATATTATCAGAGTTGAAAATTTAAAAAAATTTCCTTGAAACTATCAATAAGTAATTTTTGATATATTTGAAGATTCTTAGTTTCCTACAAAAAAATTTCGAAGGTTCGAACCCATGCAGTGAAAATCGATTTTAAAATTTATTTGGAAAATTTTTAAAAAATCCCCTGCCAAAAAACATTTTTCTAGTTAAAAAAAATAATTTAAACAAAAACAGACCAGAATATCCACAAACAGCCAAACAACTAGCAACAACAAATAAAAGAGCCAAACAACTCAAAACAATTATTTTATCTTCCCTCTTTTTGTATAATCCAATAGAAAAATGATTACAAACTTTTAATTTGTCTTCATGATCTGTTGGATTATCACACTAAAAATTTGAAAAAAAATTTTTTGAATTAAAAAATTTAAAAAATAAACCGTATCAACTTTAACAAATTCAACGAGTGAAGACATATTTTCCTGTTTCCTTTTCAAAAAAAAATTTTAAAGAAAAATTTAAAGCAAAACAAAAATAAAAAATAAAAAAAATATAATTTAAAATATTATATTAAAATTAAAAAAAAATTTCTTTTTCCAATTGCTAATTAAATGCTTTATTTATTTTTAATAAAAATAAAATCAAAATATAAAATCACAAAATATTAAAAAAAAATAAACGGACAAAGAAGGGGAGGGGAAAATCCAGAAAAACTCAAAAATGTCTTTTTAATTCATAAAAATAAAAAAATTTTTTTTTTGAATTTCTGGATTTTATATTTAAAAAATTCTTTTGAAAGGCATTTCTAAAAAAATTAATTAATGGCATAATTATTTAAGTAATTTATTTAAAAAATGAAAGGCTTAGATTAAATCTAAAAAAAACAATTTTCCTTTTTAATTTCATAAGAAATTCTAAAAAAATTCTCTAAAAATTAAATCAAAGCCTTTAGAGTAGAGGACGAACCGAGAGTCGTCGAGATCGAGAAATATTGAAGATTTTTCATTACCGATGAACGTCCGCAGATTTTGTCCGCAAAACTTTTTTAAATTAAATTTCAAAAATAACGTCTCGGTTTGTCCTCTACTTAAGAGAGTATTTTAAAATAAAATATCACAAACAAACAAACCACTTAATCTCTTTCTTTTTTAGTTAATCTTTTTAATTTTTGTAAACGTGAAGATAATGAAGGTATTAAACGTATAATTTTATAAATTTGTTTTGCTAAAGGATAAATAGCTGGGAATGATTGGTTGGTGTCATAATAGGCAATCAATTCTAATAATTGAATTCCAGCAGAATATAAAGGTTCTGAAAATTAAAAAAAAAATTTTTGTTTGTTGTTCGAAAGTGTTTCAATAAAGGATTGAAGGTTCAAATCCCAGGCAGGGGAATTTAATTTTTTTTAAGATGTAAAACGTTAAAAAAGAGGGAACCAAACTCTATTTATAAATTTTTGTGAGACCAGGAAAAGAAATTTTAAACGAAGTATCAGCGTCCGCAAAAATCTTTTCCGAATTTGAAATGAATTTCCGATACAGCCCCAATCGACTCGTGAGAATTATTTTTAAAAAATTCCGGGAAGTGATGAAAGATTAAATATTGACCAGGAGGGAGAAAAAAATTGATTTCCTAATTAGAATTTTTGTGGACAAAAGTTGACCTCCACAAATCTAATTTTTAAAAAAATACCATTGTCCATTAAATTTTCTTTTCCAACAAATTCATTTCCAATTAAATCCACAATCTTTTGAATATTATTAAAAATTAAATTATCAATATTTTGTGTTGTCTGTTGTTGGTTTAAAATAAATAAAAATTGTAAACATTTATTTAATAAAATAATTCGATTTGAATGGAAAGTTGTTGTTGAAATATTTTTTGAAGGAAAATCTTCTTCTTGGAATTTAAAACTAAAATATGTGGGAATTGATTATAAATAAATTTTTGCTAAAAAATATTTAAAAAAATATCAAAAAATCCAATTTTTCATTATATACCGGTCAATATCCGCAAATTTTGTCCGCAAAAAAATCAAACACAATTTACGGACAAAAATTATTTTATTAAAAAATTAAAAAAAACCTGATCAACCAATGCAAAAAAGAATCAAAATATTTAAAAGGAATCACTCGGCTTTCAACATCATTATTTTCCTCTTCATCATCAAAATCCTCCATTTCCGGAATAATTAATAAAAGTGAAAGAAATTGAGCTACAATTTGTAAAAATTTGAAATTAAAAAATGAAGAAAGTTGAATGTAAGTAAATTGTTCCAATAAAAAATTGAGAAAAGCAACTACCTTAAAATTAAAAAAATTATTTTAAAATAAATTAGAAATTATTTAAAAGCCAAATACTGCCAAAAATAATTAAAAGGAAAAACTTAATGTTAGATCGTAAAGGGGCGTTAAAATTGGTACGAAACCTTACAAAATTAAGAGTACATTCTAATTTTAAATCAAATACTCACAAAAAATAAAAAAATAACACAAACTAACGTGAATAAAATCTAAAGCAACCAAAGCAATATGAGCAGATTGAATCGAAAGTTCAATACGATCAAGAGGGTCAGATAAAGATGGAATGCTTAAATAAAGAAAAATATTTTTGTGTAAAAGTCTATTTTGTTATCCATCGTAGTCTTAATTTTTAATTATGAAAAAAAGTCAGAAATTCCGCACGCCCGACCTTTTTGAGATTGTAATCTCCTCTGAAACCCAAAAAAACTATAAATATATACCTAACAAATAAATTAGCCAAACATCCTTGTAAAAACGCCGCTCTAGATGACGAAAACTTTACTTTTCTTGTAATATTCAATGTTAATGATTGCACTCTTTTAATAGTCCAAAGTTGAATTAAATCCCAATTTGGAAAATTAGCCCTACAATCAACCAAAAAATTTAAACATTGCTCTGGGTCGTCTTCAACTTGTAAAGATATTCTATCCAATGCAAAACAAATTAATTTTGTATTTTCTATAATTTGTTCTAAAGGAGCGCTAAGTTCCAAGGAATCATGTAAAAGTTGACAAACATAAAAAATCTTTAAGAGAAAAAAATATTGAAATGTCTTTTAAAACCGTTCACAAAGTTTTAACAAGCAGGTTTTCCCCTCTTCCTTATCCCAATTTAGTCAATTTTAAAGAAAAATCCAATAAGGAAAATAACTCTGTTGGTTATTTCTTTATGCTTTGAAAAATCCACAAGTAAAGCCCTTTGGTTTATCATTTTTTATCTGCATTTATTTTATCGTAAAATAAGTATGTATATTTTGAAAACAGCATAGAAGAAATTTTTAAAAAATATTTGGTTCGATCTTATGACTAGAGCCCGGACCGTACCGTACTACGGCCGTATTTTTCGGTATTTATCGGTAGTCCGTATCGGTAGTACGGTACGGGATACGGTACGGTACGAAATTCCGGGCTCTACTTATAACTCCAAAATAATCCCCCTTTTTCATAAAAAAATTCCAACCTCTTCAAACATATTTCAAAAATAATTTTTACAAAAAATTCCAAAACCTGATAAGCATCACTGACATTTCTAAATTCCCCAATTGAATGCCTTTTCACAATTCCATTCAAAACAACTTTGGCTGCTTCTATTCTTAATGAAGCTGGAGCAGCACGAAATATTACAAAGAATTTTGAAAAAATTTCTAATTCAAGTAAAGGTTTAATTTGAATAGATTGATTAAATATATTTGACCAAATTGAGAGTAATTGAGCAAAGTGGACTTCATACTGAAAAAAAAATTTTTTTTTAATTTAATAAAAACTATATATTTAAAAAAAATTTTCTATGGCAAGGCAATCCACCGAATGACTAAAATACTTCTTGGAAACAAGAATAAAGGACAACAAATATTTATTTTTAGTTCCAAACGGAAAATTTTTAAAGGCAAAATGTCACATTAAATTATTTTGGACAGAGAGTGGGTTGCCCTATTGATGCTGTTGTCGGCTAGTCGGTCTTGTGGGAAAGTTCGATTCTATCGCTTCTATCTCCCGGTTATTTCATAGATTTTGCGCTATATGGAAGTGAATACTATCTCATAATCTCTCCCAACGGAGGCATAACTAAATCTTACATAAAAACATGAAAATCAATTAAAGGACAAAAATTGAATCTTTCTATAAACTAAATCCTTCCAAACAAAACTTTATCTAAATTACTTCAAAAACAGTAAAAACCTTGTCATGCTGCAATTTTCTAAAAATACTTTCAAGAATAACTTCAAGTTCATTTTTAGTAAAATGGCGAACAACAAATTGACACCAATAGTCACAACAAGACAAATATTCTTTTGTTGAACCTAAGCGGAGAACACACCTAAAAAAGAATTTTCAGAAAAAATTTTCTAAAAAATCAAACTTCCATGATGACCGCAATATCGGCTTCTTTGCAGCTCGAGGAACATCAATTTCGAGTAATCTAGAGCCTAGAGCACATAATTCTTCACCTGTTACAATTTCGGAAGAGACAACCTAAAAAACGAAAATTTTCAA
This sequence comes from Meloidogyne arenaria, assembly GCA_036172955.1. NCBI lineage: Eukaryota > Metazoa > Nematoda > Chromadorea > Rhabditida > Meloidogynidae > Meloidogyne > Meloidogyne arenaria. The sequence continues at coordinate 2,670,000 of JARQAB010000015.1, read as the reverse complement.
AAAAATTTTTAACAAAAAAAAATTAAAATTTTTTCCCTTACAATTTTGCAAACTTCCAAAGAATATTCACCCAAATAGAGACGAGGCAATGCATTTATTAAAGGAATTAAGACTATTGGGCGTTTATCTACTCTTTTACAATATTCCCATAATGGATGTAAATCTTCATATATAACAGCTCGATATGCTGCACATTGAATTATCCATTCCATTGCTGGCCATAAAAGTGAACACTAAAAATTAAAAAAAAATTTTTAGGGCTAGAAAAGCGATCTCGGTTCACGAATGGCCCTAAAGTCTTTGATTTTTTTAAATTATTGCTTAAAAATTTTGGTACCAAAAATTAAAACCACAATGAACGGTAATCTGATGTATCCAGAAAGGAAATCAATTCATTAGGAAATCGGGTTAAACAATAATGGGAACTTTAGTTTTTGTTGGCTTTCCTAATTTTTAGTTATTCCATTGTTAAGGTCCTTAAAGCTTTTTTTAATAAATAAAATTAAAAACCGGTGGTTGACTATCAAAAGTCTGCAGCCAATCATTCAAGCATTTCCAATGAGGCGCTTTATCTGTCGGTTGAATACGCATTGAAACACGACACAAATAACAACGCAAATAAATTGAGACCAAAGGATGTTTGACTGCACTACTAATTGAATTACAAAGTTCCAAAGCATTTTGTTGGGCTGCTTGAGGCCATGGGTCCATGAAACGTTGACAGGGAAGAATTGCTGCTAACACTTGAAAATTGATTTTTAATTAAAAAAATATTTAAAAATTAACAAAAAATACTATAAATTCGAGAAGAAACCAATTTAACAATTTGGTTAATTTTTCCAAACCAATTTCTGGCTTTTAGACGAGTTCCTTCTGCAAAAAAATTTTTAATAAAAAAATTTCACTTCACAGAAACTTTTAACTGATAAAAAATGAAAAATATAAACCTAAAATATCGCCAATATTCCATTCTTCAGGCAAATCACCAAGCCCAGCCTTACTTTAAAAATAAATTTATTTTTCAACGGAACAAAACAAAACCTGCCTTCTTTCTTCCTGAGCACATTGAAGCAATCTTAACCAAACCAAACGACCAAAAAAATCAAGCAAATCGGTTATATAAACAAATTGGGCTGGGTAAAATTGTGCAGAACAAGCTGTTTTTTCGGTTCCCAATTGACTCAATAATTCTGAGATTAACTAAAAATTTATAGATTAATGACGTTTCGAGTCTTGGACGGTTTTAAATAAATCTGTAGATTTTGAAATGTCCAGTCTTTTTTATAGAATGAAAAGTAGTGGTCAAAAATTAGGAATATTTGATATCTAAATAGGCGGGAACTAAACTCGCAACTAATTTCTGAACACTCAAAATTTAAATTTTCTAGAATAAATTCTAGAAATTTAATCCCCAAAAACCCTAATTTTCATAATTTTATAAGAATAAAAACCTTTATACAATCCAAACGTTTCTCTTCTCTCCATAAAGCCCTCAATCTAACACGTAATTCTCCTAATTTTCTACACCACTCTTCTTGTGTAAGTTCAACAAGTTTAACTGAATGTGAAGACTCTCCTTTTGAATTTTGTCTTTCAAAAAATTAATTTTAAAAAATCAAAAGCATTTAAAAACCTCTTATTTTTACTTGAAATACTAGAAAGTAATAATTGTTTTTGACCAAATTTTGACGAATCTAATTTTTGTTCCCCAACTTTTGGTAAATATAAAAATGAATTTTGAAGAGTCAATCGAGCATCAGTTTTAAACTGGAAAAATTTTATTGAAAACATGAGGAATAAAAAAATTTTGAAAGGAAGAAACAACTAAAATTACAAAAAACCTGCTAATGGGTAATCCTCCTATAAATTTATTAACACAAAAAATGCACAACCTTATCCAAAATTCGTTGCTTAATTTCCCTCCAATGACGAAACCCAACCAACATTTGTTCACTTTTCCAAATCTCTTCATCCTCTTCTTGGATATTTGAATTTGTCAACAATGTATTATCCAAAGGACTGATTGCCTTCTCTTTTGATAGATTGGGGGCCTAAACTTGTTTTTAAAAACTAGAAAAAATTGATAAAACCTTCGATGAGGACGCATTTATCTCAACAGAAAGAGGCGAAGCAGCGCCAAGTGGATCTAGAAACTTCTCCTTTCCATCGTCCTCCAAAGCCTTCTGTTGCTGTTGAAGTTTCTTATCCAAATGTTCAACAAGTTTTGATTTTTGAAAAAGAGGGTGGACCAAAACAGGGCGAGCATCAGAACAAGGTAAACGTTGGAAATTGATCATTTGAAAAAAAAACTGTTTTAGGGAGAAAAAAGCAAAAAATTATGACTAAAAAATTAAAAATATGAAGATAAATAAAAAAAACTAAAAGACACAGAAATGATAAAGTTAGCCCGTTTATCGAAAAATATCAAATAAATAAAACTTTTTTAAATAAAATAAAGCTCTCAGTAAAATAAATAAAACTTTTTTGAGGTCAAATAAGGTCCTGAGATTAAGTTGAGTCATCTTCTCTTCTAATACATAATTAATCCGTCTTATCTTCAGTCTGAATCTTCACTTGTTGATTGGATTTATCAAAATGGACTTCTAACATTTTTATTTGATCTTCATTAGTCACAATCTGACTAGAAGAGGGAATATTTTGTTCGTTCTAAAATCACAACTTTGTTAGAAAATTAGTTTAAAAACATACTTTATTACTATCTTGAGAACCCTGAGTTGTCATACTTGGATCTGTAACTTTAGAATCAATCTTCTTAGATGATTGAACTACAACTTTTTGAATACCTCCATCTCCTTCATTTCTGTCATTGTTTTGTTGGGGCTAGAATTAAAACTTGTTACAGAATGAAAATATAAAAAAACATACACTATTATTTTGAGAACGTTGATTTGTCACAATAGGATCAGTCGTTTGCGTAACTTTTGAATTAACGTCTTTAAACCATTTGGCAAGAAAAAATAGAAGAACAGCAAACAAAGGCACGATTAACGTCACGGCTACCAGCGTTCCATCTATTATTGCAATTCGAGATTTAAGTACTGCCGCATCCGAGATACTTTCAATCGCCTCCTTGTTAAAACTCTACAAAATAAAAATATTAAAGATAATAAAAACTTATTACGTTATTTCTTATTTTGGCCAGTAAGTAGTGATCGTATTCGGTATTTAACTAAAAATATTCAAAAAGCTTATTTATAATACTAAAAACAAAATATACTTGTACAATCTTTAGCAATGAAAATCCACCAATAAATAGAATGAGAATAAAGACCAAAAAGGAGATGATAATTTTGCTATCCACAATGCACTAAAATGATAAAAACTGATAGATGAAAATGTTAAATACCCGGGGATGTTTATTTTCGTCTACCTAACGCTACACCCCCCCCCCCCTGAGTAGCGTTACCTCAGTTAAATCAATCTTTATTTGTATATTCAAAAATAACCTTTTTGACTTGAATGCACATTTTTATTTCCAACCAATGCAAGAGTAATTATTTGTTTATTACTAAAAAAAAGATAAATCGATATTAAAAGAAAAACAAAAAACACAAAAAAGAATTTAAACTTTAAAAATCAAAATTTATTGATTGAGATCCATTTATTCAAAATATTCATCGAAAAAGAAACAAAAATCAACTCAAAAAAATAAATTAAAAATAACAAATTTATTCTCAATCATTCTCAATTTAAAAAAAGACATGTCAATAACTTGAAATCCCAGTAGAACCAAAGCCATTATCTCCACGGTCAGTTTCGTCAAGATTAGTTACTTCAACAAGAGCTGGTCTAAAATTATAAAAATTAAATTAGAGATTTTATATCTGTAAAAATGCGGACAAGAAAAGTCCGCAACTTCAAATCCGCCTGGGACGCATCACAATGTATTTAAAGAATAAATGGAAAGACGTCAAGTTTGTCATCAACCCCAACCGAAAAAATATAAAAAAAATACTTTATAAACGGCGTGCAAACAAGTTGAGCAATACGATCACCAACAGAAATCTTTGAAAAAAAATTTTTAAACAAAAAAATCAAAATTAAAAAAACCTTAAAATCAGCATCCGAAAAGTTGAAAAGCAAAACTTTAAGTTCTCCACGATAATCCGGATCGATTACACCAGCACCCACATCAATAAAGTTTTTTGAAGCGAGTCCAGAACGTGGAGCGATTCTGAAATTATTATAAAATTAAAAATCTATCGAGTCTGAATTAGTCGAGTAGAAAGGTGTGAGGCATTAAACTCATTTTTGTATAGGAAGGACCGGTACCCCGAACAAGTTTATGCGGACTTAATTATGCAACTTCTAATTAGAGGCTAGTCTAGACAAAATCTCGAATAGAAATCTCGGTTATGAGACCGCTATTTTCCGAGATATCTATCTCTATCTTCGTACGACCCCCTCAATCCGGGCTTTACTTCCAATACTTTCCCCCTACGACAATAATTCTTCTTCAGAATATCTCCATTCCCAGTCAAGTTTCTCTACATAATCAAGGAAAGGAAACATGATAGGAAAAGTGCATGGCCCTCTTTTTAACAATCAATAATTTGTCCGCATAAACTAATTTGGATTACCACTTGGCGTAACAAAAAATATCTTAAAGAAATTCTGTGCCTCATAAAAGTCAACTTGTCTATATCAAATAGAATCCACAAGGATTAAAACGAAAAAAAGTATACCTTCCATAGCACCCCTCAGGCAGAGCAATTTGAATTCCCGTTGGCACCAAATACTTGCCTAAAATTAAGAAAAGTAAACATTCCAAAATCCAAAAAAATAAACCTTTAGCCGGAACAACACATTCCTCAGCACTATGTAAATCTGCTCCAGCAGCACCTTCTGACCCAAAAACGGGTGCTAAAGCTTCTTTTTTAATCTTTTTGTAGCTAAGTTGACGCCTTCTTTCTTCATCCTCTAAGGCAGCAGCAACTACACTTTCTAAGGAAACCATTCTAATTTTTAATAATAATTGGCTGTTGTTTGTTGAAAGACCTTTGAAAAACAAGAAAAAATATTTTTGTTAAAAGGTATAAGAAATTGAAGAGAAAAATGAATGGAAAAAATCAATAAACGAAAAAGGTAACGTACAGTTAAAGAGAAGCTTTGCCCTGTGGAAAAACATTCCTTAAAAGAAGAAAATAGTAAAAAAGAGAACAAAGTTTATGAGAAAATGTACAAATATTGTAAATTCTAAGTGAAAAAAATAATTTTATACAAAACTCATTCAACAGATTTTTTTCGTTCAAACAAGTTTAGAAAACCAAAACATCAACTATGTACTAAAAAACAACAAAAAACACATAAATTTAAAAAAAAACAAAAGAATTTCCAAATTTCTTCATTTTACTCACTAACATCTCACAATTGCATTATCTCTCAAAAACAAAATTGGTAACAACACATTCCGCCAATCTACAGAAAACAAACCATTTCGTCACAAATTACTTGCAGTAGGATTGTTGAGTGCCGATTATTGAGAGTAGCTATTTACTTGAAACACGCTTCTGAAATTCTGGGGTAAGAAAGGGGGTCTCTCTTTCCCTGATAACAATTACTAAAGAAAATGCAAAAATGGAGAGCATATTCGGCAGCTGGGAGCGAACCAGCATTCTTCAGTTAACCGGATTGTTTTGTTTGTTGTCCACTACTACACCACGCTGTTCCTTGCACCCAACATAAATTTCAATCAAATTAACAAAAAATATTTAAAAATAAATTTTCTTTAACACCTTTACAAATTTATTTTTGAAAAAATATTTACTAGAAAATGAAAATTAATTTTCACATTTTTTTAAAAAATAATATTTAAAAAAGACACTAAATGGTGGATTTATTGGGACTTTTATAGTAGAAGGGAAATGCAAAAGAAATTAATTTTTAGTAGACTAAATTTTAGTATATTTTTAATTTTTTTTTGGCTTTTTTAATTAAAGGGGAATAGTAATTAATTTTTCTTCATCTTTAATTTTCTCTTATTTTTTTTGAACATATTTTTTGACAAAATGTCGAAAATTTTCAAAATATTTGAATTCCTGTTATTTCCACATCTCCACCCTGAAAATTTTTTTTATTAAGATACACCTTCTACTTAAGACTTTAATTTTTAAAACTAGACTAACCATTGGGTGGGGGAACTATCTATACCCCAAATTGAGATAACCTCTATTTAAAAAACAACTCACTATAAGATACGATTTTTCTCAGCTCTAAGAGGAGGTATGTTATTTATAATTAGGCTTAAAATAAGGTTAAACTGTAGTTTAAAAATCCAAATAAATTAAAAAATAAATTTAAAAAAATACAATTTGAAGTCCGAGAAGATCATGCGGCTCCATACTAAAATTATTGAATATTTATTTTTTAATTTAAAATAAAAATAACCGGTGAGCATAAGAGCAAAAGCGTTCCTCGTTCAAGAAAATCTGGAAAAAATTTTTTAGAAAAAAAAATAAACTCAAATTTTAACGAAAATAAGCCTAAAAATTCAAAATAGAAAAGAATTCCTTAAGGAGGTTCGAACCCATATCCTAAAATAAACACCAACCCGAATCTATCCAACTACACTAGTGACTACTTGTCAAAATCGATTCTATTCTTGCCCAAAATTTTCCTCAAGTATTTTACAATAAATATTCCTAATTATTTTTTAATCTTGTTTTAATTTCCCCCAATATTAAAAAATAAAAAACCTGAAAAGCATATTCCTCATTAACTATTTTCAAATCAAAACCAATTCCTTTTTCTAATGGAAGTTTTCCTTCACGCTCCTCATTTCCCCATTCATTTGCGATTAAAGAATTGCGAATTATTGCCTTTAAAAGAGAATAAATTTAATTAAAATGGAACTTGTATGGTTTAGGTACGCTTTTGGTAATTCCCAGTTTTGCCCCCCCCCCCCCATTTTTTCCCTTATTTTTCCTTCCTTTTGAATGACATAATGGTCAATTTTTTTCCTTCCTCAATTTCACTCTAGTTCCCCGTGGCAAGTTAAAATCAGACATTCTCTTTCCAAATAAGAGGTATTAACAAAGAAAGGATTAATTTATGAATCGATTAAAATTAGTATATAACATTAGAAAGTTATGAAAACATTACATTTTATTTAAATTAAAAAATATGGAACAACTGAAAAATTTTAAATCTTCGCATCTTCATGAAAAACTACGATTAAGCGACAACGATTTCGATGCATGGCTCGAAGAACTTGGACTTCTTCATGGGAAACGGACCTGCGGTAAATGTGGAGGTCGAACAACTATTAAGGTAAAAAATGTTTTTGAACTTGCCACGGGGAACTAGAGTGAAATTGAGGAAGGAAAAAAATTGACCATTATGTCATTCAAAAGGAAGGAAAAATAAGGGAAAAAATGGGGGGGACAAAACTGGGAATTACCACGCTTTTTTTAGCCACGCCCTTTTTTCCTTTTTTATCATCAATCAACCTTAAATATGCATAATGGTCAGCCTTTCTTCCACGATTTCACTTAACTTTGCCTGTGGCATGTTCATTGAGAGACATTAATAAGGAAAAAATTAATTTTTCTTTCCAATGATACCAAATAGAAATCGAATTTGAATCAATATTCTTATTTTTAAATCATATTTTTTCAAAAGATTGACCGTTCTTACCCCTTTTTACAAATTTTTGGACCCTTTTAACCCAACTCAGAGATTTCCCGGACCGATTATAGTGTCGTTCGTTAAGCTCAGCTCGATGATGTCATCCGACTCAGCTCCATCTTAAACAAAAAAATTGACCTCAACTGAATTGATTGATGGAAGAGGACAAAAGAGAAAAAGAATAATGATGGAAAAGGAAAAAAGGGCGTGGCTAAAAAAAAGCGTACCTAAACCATACAAGTTCCATTAAAATTTCTTTTAAAAAGAAACCTTTTCATCAAAACGCGGATTAAAATGTAAAGCAATATCTCCATTCTTTCTTAACTGAAAAAAAATTATTTTTTAGAAGAAAAACTCGTATTTAGAAAGGATAAAAATGAATGAAGAAAATTAAATAGAGAATTCACCGCAAATAAAATATTTTTTCATTTTGCGGATTTGTCCGCAAGTTAAATTTTTCAAAAAATGTTCAAAAAATCAATCAAAAATTTACCAAATTAATATGAAAACGCTTTCCTTTCTTTTCAGGAGTGCCAAAGATGAGCATAGTTTTACCAGGAGCGAAGCCTTCACCGACAATACCGCTCTCGTAAGGGACAGGCTTTAAATAAAAAATAAAATTTTATAAAAATCAGAGGGTCATAACTTCAAGATATCCAAAGTTAAAATTTCCAATTATAAACCTCTCAATAAATTTTTAATTAAAAACCCTTACATAATATTTCCCTCCCCAATGGATATGCGTCACAAGAATATCTCCATCAATAGAAAAGTGAGTGACCGAGCTTTAAAAATAAAATTTTCCGGTAATTCTTCGGTTTACCCCCCCCCTCCTTTTTCTGACCATTTTTTCATTTTTCCTTCCCTTTTTTTCTTCTCCCTTTTCTTCCCCTTTTTCCTAATTTTTCATGAGGCAAAGTATACTAAAAAGGATTAAATATGTATGTATAAAACTGAGAAATTTCGGGTAAAAATCATTTTCATCATCCTTTAACAAAAATGGAGCAACTAAAAAAGTTTAATATGATCGATTTGGGTATAAAATTGCAATTGGACGATAAAGATTTCGTTGCTTGGCTCGAAGAACTTGGACTTCTTCATGGGAAAAGAACGTGTGAAGCATGTGGTGGCAGAACAACTATACATAAAGGCAAAAATGAACGATATGGAACATGGCGTTGCACAACAAAAAATTGTCGAAAAGAACGAGGGTACAAACACTACAAACACATATACAACATATTTTCCTGAATTTCTATGGAGAAAAAAATTTGGTGATATTTCACATGTTTTTTATAACTTTTGGTATCATGTTTCTCTTTTTTATCCTTGTGAAAGAAATTAAAAGAAAATAAATTTTCTCATTCTTAAATTTCTCTTTTTAGTATACTTTGCCTCATGAAAAATTAGGAAAAAGGGGAAGAAAAGGGAGAAGAAAAAAAGGGAAGGAAAAATGAAAAAATGGTCAGAAAAAGGAGGGGGGGGGTAAACCGAAGAATTACCAATTTTCCTAAAAGTAAAAATTAAAAAAAACCTCAAAGGCACTCTATGCTCGTATTCTTTAATTTCTTTTTGATCAGCAAAAATGGTAAATTTGCTGTCATGAGCGCGAATCTAAAAAGTTAAAAAAATTTTATCTGGGGACAAATTTTTTAATAAAAAACAAACGCGAATATCAATATCATCTCCTTTCTTGTATGGGTTACTCTTGCGTTCTTCTTTGCCCCATTCTCCCTTAGCAAAAGTGTTGTAGACAATCTTGAAAATCACAAGCTATTAAAATTCTTTTCAAATTCGCTTAAAATCTACCCAATTTAATTTTGAAATTTAATATAAACTGAAAGGGACATGTTGTCCAAACAAAAACCTACTAACCTTTCCCTCATCAAATCGAACAGAAATGTGTAGCGGAACATCGTTTCCACTAAAATCAGGACTAGCATGATGCAAATTGATAGTAAAACTGAAAAAAAGGTTATAAAAATGCGGACAAAATTTGCGGAAATCCGCAAAAAATTTGCGGATATAATTTTTTGTCCGCAAAAAAATTTTTAAAGTTAAAAAATACCGAACAGAATCCTCAGCAGTTTTTCCTTTTAAAATTAAAGTTTGGCCAGGTTCGAATTGTTCAGTAAGTTTGCTTCGGTAGGGAATGGGCTATATAAAAACGTCAAAAAATTAAATTAAAAAAATAGTTTTTTACATAATTAGTTTCAGTTGCCATTAAAGTAATAAGATTATTAGTAGGTGAAGTAGTAGTTAAATTATCTGAAAAGAATTTTTTTTATTTTAAAAATTAAAAATAAGTTAAAATCAAAACAAAAATTTAATTGCCCACACATTTTGCCAATTCCATATTTTGCCAACAAGGCTAAAACCCATCATTTTGTCAACAAACTTATTGGCAAAACGTGGATTTTTAGCCTTATTGGCAAAGTATGGTAGAGCACAAATTTTGGAGGCTAAAAACTTTTAAAAAATAAATAAAAATAAATTTGTGGGAGATTTTTTAAAAAAAGATTAAACACAAACAAAAATATGTAGAGGAAGGAAAAAAGAAAAAAAGGTAGTCAAAAAGGAATGATTCATCCAACTATACTTTACTACTACTATTTTTATTTTCACGCAATTTATTTTTGTGGTAGAGGGAGAAGTTTTGGCGCTGGAATGTTTTTGGCGTCAAGCATTTTATTTTTTAAGTTTTTGTAAGGAAGGGATGGGGATACAGCTGGCTAGTATTTAAAATACAGATGCTTATAACGTAAATAGTGGTTTAAGATCTATTAAAAGCGGAGGAAGATGGAAGCAGCGCCCCCTGATAGCTTAGTTTGTAGAGCAAACGTGGTGAGTTAAAAGGTACCTTCAACTCTAAAGCAGCCCCGATTATCTCCACCTAAAACCCTCAAGCATTTAATGACATTATCTCATTGTTATTATCTCAATTATTATGACATTATCTCAACATTATATCCACCTCCAGACATTTAACCCCGAATATGTTTGACTCGAAGGTAGAGGTTGCACCTCCAAGTTAAAAGATTAACCAACTCAGATTAGATCACCACAAAAAATAGCTGCGGGTAAACTATAAGAAAAGAATACACTTCCGAGACGGATCGAATTGTGGACTTTTAAGCGAAAATCGCTTTAAAATCCTTAAGCTTTCGTTTAATAATTTTAAAGAAAAAAGCTATAGTCAATTAAATAACTCCCACGCCAAACAATGTTTGCGCCAAAACGTTAAAGATATAAATAAATATTTTTCTTCTCTCCTCTAGTATTGAATTAAAAATGCAGAAAAAGTAACCACCACTCATCAAGGACAAAAATTTATTTTTTTAAAAAATCATCGAGAAACCCCTAATTTTCTTTAGATAAAAATGGCAAAGATAAGAAAGAGAATGGTCGAGAAATTATAATAAAAATAAATATTTATGAAAAACAAAAAAACAATAACACTAGAGTATTGGGTGGATAAATGACTGTTAGGGAGATTTTAAGTAGAGTCCATACAGTACCTACTACCAAAGATATTTTCGGTATTTGATATTCCGAACGGTAATGCAGTACGAATAGAGACCGGACCGAGATGAGATCTCGATCGAAAATCTCGGTTATCGAGATCTCGACCCATAAAAACTTAAAATTCCCGACTCTAATGTCCCCTAACATCTGGTTTTTAACTAGAAAGAATAACAGCAAAAATAATTAAATAAAACGTGTGTATTTATTGCAACCAAAGCAAAACAAACTTTGAAAAAAGAAATTTTTATTTTCTTTCCGTTTCATATCAGTTTTCACGTTTTTACTCTCCCCAAAAGAAAGAAAATAATAAAAGAAAAAAATTTTTTTTTGGGACATATGGGCATCTTTAAATGTTTTTATTTATCTCGAAATGTTTAATTGATTTTTTGTTTTGAATAAAAATTAATGTAGAAAATTAATCATAAAAAATTAAATGAAAAAAGAAGAATTTTGAGTCAAAGAAAAATATTTTTAGTCCCAAACTTTTATGGAAGGTGATTTTCGATTCTGAGTAAAAATATGATTTTAAATCCCAACTTCGACTTGAAAATTCTCAATTCTGTAAGGACCTAGCAGCATTTAAACGCTTAAGCGGGGGGGGGGGGTTCGACCTTTTTAGTTTTACAGTTAATTTTGGATTAGACAAAAGAATTTTATATAGACCCCCACCCCTCTGCACGTCTAAATTTTTAGCCTCAAGGAGTATCTATAAAGTTAGAGGTTTATACCCAATAACTGTACAATTTAAAAAAAATAATTAAAACAATTTTAGTCTCTAACCGGTTTGTAAAGAATATTTGATATTTGAAGAATAAATTTGCGAAAACGATAGAAAATAGAGAGAAGAATTCTCGTTTAAATTTGTGTTTAAAATTTAAAAAAAAATTTTAAAGGGGAAAGAGAAAGGAGAGGAAAGGGGTGTTTTTGTGGGTTATTTTTAATTGTGTGTGTGTGTAATATATAAAATTGAGTAATTTAGTATATGTATATAGATTTTTAAATATTTTATTCTACTCTAAAATGATTAAAAAAGAATGTTTTTTGTAAAGATTTCAAAAAAAAAACAGGTCCTTAAAAAAGTAGAAAAGGAATGACTCATTAGGTGAATAATCGAAAACAAAAAGAATGTTGGCAAACTTCTAATTGTCAAAATGAATGATATACAATAAGACCTATTTTATACATACTCCTTGGGGCTAAAAATTTCTTATAATGAAGTGTATGTTAAATAGAAAATATTGTCTAGGCAGCAAAATACCCTAAATAGAGGTATATCTTATTGAATCCTATAATGAGGTGTATCTTGGATAGAAGGTTGCAAGAGTGTTCCCTTCAAACTACTAAAATGTTCCCTTCACACCCACAGGGTATTGCCTAGACAGTATTTCCGCCCAATAAAAAATAAACAAAATTACCTTCCCCACCATTTTCTAAAGCAACATTTTCTTGGACTTTTTCAACTGTCTCAAACTCGTTTTTGACAATCTCCTCAACATTTTGGAGTTGCTCCGTTTCAATGTTTAATTTTTGAACTGTAAAGAAAGACATTTTAGTAAAGTCTCACAAAATTGTCAGGAACTGGAAACAGAAAATTGTCAATATTTTATGGAACCGGGAGAAACACTGTCCCATAAAACAAAACTTCCCGTCCCGTCTTATAGAACAACCTTCAAGACCTCCCCTCCAACTCCTCCCTTTCTTTCCTCTCCAATCAACACAAACTCACTAATTTCTTCAGTAGTTAATTCATCCACTCCCTCCCCCACTTTATTTGCTTCTTTCAAATTTCCATCTTCAGAAGCATATTGAACGTCAGTTGTGCTAATTGGGTGTTCTAAATTAATATTTGATTGGTCATCAACCCCATAAATATATCCATCGTTATAATGATGATGTTGGTTTTGGGCCTCCAAAAACTCTTCATCTTCTAATCCTCCATAGTTGTAATGCTCCATTTGGATAAATAAATTGTTTTTTCAGAATTATTCTCTAAAGAATTTAAGATATAGTCGAACTTCTTACTTAAAGATACCCCTTTGGGTCTATGAGGAATTACCAAGAATTAATTAATTAATTCCTTTAATTCCTTCCTAATCCCTTCCTGCTATCAAAATGTTCCCCTCACACTACCATGTATCTAATACTGGAGGTATCTTATAGGGAGGTCCGAAAACATTTCGAATGTCTTAAAAATTGGGGGAAATATCAGAGATAATCCCTCTCATTCTTCTGCCCACCCGAACACGAGAAAAATTTTTTTTTCAAATTCTTTTTTTGGTTTAATTATAATTTTTAAATTTTTTTAAAATGAGAGAGAAATTTAATATTAATTTCAATTTTTTAATTAAAAAATCCATTAAAGCAATAAATCGAATTTTGGAAATATGGCTTCTCCTCTCCTTTCCATTTTCTCTTACTAATTTTTTAAAAGGTTTTACCCTTCGTTTTGGATATAACTCTGCCGAATTAAAAAAATTTGCACAGCTGGGATATATATCAAAGTTTTCACTAAAATTGTAAAACTTTCAAAAAAAATTTTAAAGTTCAAGGCAATGCGACATTTGCGGACTTTGACTAAATTTAAAGTTTATTAAGGAGTAAATTTATAGAGAGAAATTTTGGATTGGCTATGATTTCACAATTAACATTTTCCCCAAAAAGAATCAGGACATAATCTTTCAAATGTATCAATAGCAAAATCAACTAACAAGATTTTGGCGAATAACTAATCGACTATAATTATGCCCGTAAATATTTTCGGCATTTCTTTTTCTTCAAATTAAAATAATTAAATCTATAGGGTAGCACCTAGTCCCCCGACCCGAAGACTACTACATACATATATACCCGATAAACCCCGATCCCGACGATCTCTCGTATATATAAAATTTCAAAAAAATTGATGTTTATCCTTCCTCTAAAACACAAATAATAATATCAATTTTACATTTAATATTTTGTAATCAAAACAATTGTGTCTGTATATCAAAAAAATAAATATAGTTTTGAGCTCTTTCTTTGAAAAAAAATAAATATAGTGTGTAGGCATATTAAACAAAATTTTCTCTTTTATTTGTCAATTACTTCAGCTTCTTCCACCTTAAAAAATCGAGACATCAAAATATATCCACTACGAAGAAGTTCTATTGGAATGTCAAAATTTGTCATCATTTTTTTAATTGTTGAATCGGCACTCTTAAAATTAAAAATATAGTCAGACCTCAATAAGATAAACTAAATATTAGATGACTTAAATTTAAGATACGATTTTTTAATTTGGTTGTCCACTAGGGTGGGGGGAAACTGCCTTAAGATATCTATGGTAGTGTGAGGGGAGCGTCCCTGGTAGAGCGAAGGGAACACACTTTGTAGTAAGGAGCATCTCTGGCAGTGTTAAGGGGACAACTCTGTTAGGCGATAATTCTCAATTTAAGTTACCTCATTATAAGGTACATTTTAGGCCTAAGAGTACATCTTTTATTGAGGCCCGACTTATCATTTAATTAAAAATCCTCACAATATAAGTAGACAAAATGTCTGCAAACTGGTCAACTGAACCACCCGAATATTTTTCAGAAAGAAACTACAAAAAAAATAAAAATTTAAAAGGGAAATTAAATTAAATCAACTAACGTCTCTAATTTCTTTTTTAAGTTGTTCTTTTGTTCCTTTTAAAGGTTTCCTTTCAATATTTGGACCACTCAAAAGCATTGGACTATTATTATGGAAAGATATCATTAATGATTTGCCATTTGAAGAATCACAGTTATCTTAAAAATAGAAAAAAATTAAAAGTTCGAGACGCCCGGTTTGATAGGAGCAAGAAATGGTAAAAATGGTGGTACAATTGCGGGTATGACAGTTAAGTACGACAGTTCCGTATATAATTGCTGATATAAATTTTAGAAAAATTATGAATTTGAAGTGAGAGCTTATTTTGTAGTTTAGGCTAATAGTTTCCGAGCCCTTCCAATTTATACAGCGCTGAAAACCATTTATTCTTTAAAATTCCATATCATCAACTGTCATTCGTATGGTCATATCCGCAATCATTGTACCCCCATGTTAATGTCATAACTGACAGACATCTGACTGAGTTAACAAATAAAATTCTGCCTCTTATACCTATTAACTCGCTCGAAACTTGCGCCTAGACAATATGAGGTGAAAAAACTCGGAATAAAGAAACAATTAATTTAAAAAATAAAGAGCTTTAAAAAATACATATTTAAAAAAATAAAAATAGTTACAAAAACTATTTAAAAACAACAAAAAAAGAAATTATCCTTTAAAGCTTTATTCATTTTTTATAGAAAATCTTTAAAATAAATTTTTAATTTCATCAAAAAATTCTTATAAGTATTTTAGAGATGTCAAGGGTTACCTATCACTCGACCCGAGATTTAAAAAAATATTTTCTCCTAATGTCCCTCTAAATCCCACAAATCCCGTTGCCACAAACCCAGACTTCTTTATCCAAAAGCCGATTTGAAGAGAATTTTGAAACCCCGACCTGACATTTTTCTCCGAATTTCCCTCTTAATCCCCAAATCACATAGTCCTGACCCGACCCAAAGTTTCTCTGACCGAAATCCAATCCAAAATCTCCCACCATTTTCTCAACCCTTGACATCCCTCTTATAAACTTTTCCCTCTCAACTTAAACCGTACGTAAATAAAAAGACAACAAAAAATATCCAAACAAAATTACAAAAATTGTACGGGAAGAAAAAAATAGAAAAATTGTTAAAATTATGGAGATTCCGACAATAAAAGCTAAAGACTCACCAAATTGATTTTGATTGTTGTTGATTTGTTTATTTGTAGTTTTTGCTGTTGGTTTAATTCTTCCCCAATTAATTGGAGGCATTCCTTGATGTTTATTTTGTTGGTTATTTGAAGTAGGTAATGAATTCCTTCGAGGAGTTATTGCAACAACATTATTTGGGGGAGGAGGAATAATAATTGTATCAACAGAAGAATCATCTTGACGTTGTCGTTTTTGTTGTTGAGGATAATCCACTTTTCCTTTATTTGCCTAATTGAAAAATTATTAGAGAAGTGGGGAAAGTATTTTTTATAAAACAAATTTTCATTATTGGGTTAATTATCTGGGCAAAATATTTATTTAGTTTCGTAATGCAAAGAAAAGTTTTCCCCGGAAAGATCCGTTCAATGCCTTGATAGGGTTTAAAGTTGACCTAAACCAAAAATTTTTTCGCTTCAGCCTCTCTTACTTTCTTGGTTGGAGATTAAACATTCAAAAAGTACCCAAAAATTCAGTAAGTGACCAAAGCTCTGTAATCCCCAATATAAGAAAAACTATTAGAATTCTAAAAAAACCTGAATTGGAGGTGGACGCTTTTTTAACAAAGATTTAGATTTATCCAAATCGGTCTTCTTTACTTGTTCGGCATTTGTAGTAGTTGCATCAATAATGTTCTCCTTTTTGTACTAAAAAATGGATTTTATATTTTTAGTATTTAAAAAAATCTAAAGAATAATTTAAGTGAAATGACGTTTAAAAAAGTTAACAAGACTTTTTTCACCTTATTTCTAAAATATCAGGAATGACCCTGCTACATTTTAAAAGAACGCAAAAAAGGCATGATTCTTAAACAAAAGGCATGATTCTTAAACACCCAAATGTATCACGGATGTCTCGGATTGAGAAAAAAGTCGGGTTGGGTTTCGGGCCTTCAAAGTTTTTTCGGATAGGGTTCGGGTCGTAAAAAAGTAAAGGTTTCAAGTAACCCTTAACATTACCGATCTATACACATCAAATACCAATAAAAATATTAAAAAAAACCTCCTTAATCGCCTCCTTCAGTTCAGCAATCGTTATATTCTCCCTATCCTCCAAATTTTCAAAAAATTCTTCATCCGCCACAGCATTACCCAAAACACTCTCCAAAAGCACCTTTACATCTCTACAATATTTTCGGACAGAACCTACACTTGCGATCATTTGAGGCTTTTACAGCAGTAACACCAAATAAAATAATGTCCAAAATCCCTGAACGCATTTCTATTTGGTTGCCTGTTTTTAAAGTATGAGAATTCAATACTTGATCGATTGCTTCTTCCATAACTAAAAAATTAAAAATATTGAATTTTGCCTTTCGTGTAAAGAATGGTCAAAAATAGGCTTGTCAGTTCATGGAAAATCATCGGACATAAGAAACCGAACAAAAAATCCAAAGTTCTTCGGCCCGGTTCATAGAGAAGCCCGTACTTTAACATTCGCGGATTCTTTAAAACGAAAGATCACGGCTCTGTTTATTCAGCTCCAAACCTACAACCCTAGACAAGAACCTTCTGCTAATTTTGGTGTCCTAACCCAAAAATTAGAAAGTTATAGAGACGGGCTCACTACTTAGGTAATAACGGCCCTAGAAGATGACAGGTTCTATGACAGTTCGGAGGATAAGACTTCACCTAATTCTTACTTGCCACCCCTCCCCCCTTAAACCATAATTAAAAACCTGTAGGAAATTCATGCCATCGAGGATTTGTAGGTATTTGTTTACTATGGAATCTAACAGATTTTGTAACGCTAACAGCATCGTGATTTACATTTGTAACGTTTCCCTTTGGAGCATCAGGCAATGGAATGGCTTTATTGGAAATTGTTATTGGCTTTTGAGAAGGACCAAGAGCTTCGCTGGTTGAAGGCGCTATAAAAAATTTTTTAATTAAAACAATTCTTGCTCTCACAAAGTTGAACAACCCTCACCAAAAAATTAGAAAAAAAATCTATCAAAAATGGGTAACACCTCCAAAAAATTAAAAAAAATAAACCATTAGTTTTTGATCTAGTATTAATCCTTGTTTCGGTCAAGTCATCTTTCTTCTTACTTTCATCCTTTTTATACAAAACTAAAGCTGAAGACGAAACAGTCGTTGTTGGAGAATAATCTCTTTGATCCTTCCAAGTCAAAGCTTTTAACGAATTAACAGAAGAAAGAGTTTTTGAACGAGTTTTGACTGGAGACAATGTTGGAGGTAAAACTTTTAATGCAAGTGCCAAAGCTTCACTAAAAATTATTTAAAATTCAATAGAAATGTTGGAAAGAATAACGAAAAAATAAAAATGGGGTTGAAACAAATTTTAGGCCATACTGAAGGGAGCGTCATTTCTACAGATATTTTTCTTAAATTTCATTCAAAATATTTCCTGGAGCTTATTCCACAAAGCGACAGAATATTTGAGAATAATGTCAAACAACAAATATCAATCTGGACAGCGATATTGACATACAATTACTTCAATTACTCTCGGAATATTGACAGTTGTCGTTGACATTTGTCAAATTTTCGAAAAAAATTGTCGTTATTGTTGGTGGAATAGGACCTTGTTGTCAATTTCCCTTGTTGTCAATAAATTATTAGAAAAAAGTCCGCAGAAATGTTAGCAGCATAACCCTTCTTTTTCGCCCGTCCCCCTTTTCCTACAAAAATTCCCCAACCAAATAACCTGAATAAAAAAATAGAAAAACCTGTCCGCATCCTTCGAACCACGAAAAACTTGTTCACGAGCTTCTTCTTGGAGTACCTCAGTTATTTTACGTCTCTTCTTCCTCACAGTCACATTATTGTCAGATTTTTTATTTTTCTTCTCTTTTTTCTTTGGAACCTCTTCCTCTTCATTTTTTCGTTTTGGAGGTCTTCCAGGCTTTCTGGTCTTTTCAGGAGATTTTGGTTTTTCAGTTAAAGAGGATGAAGTTGTTGGATTTTCCATTTCGTCGTTGTTGCTTTCATTCGACTTTTTTGGTGATTTATTTTCTTTGGACGGTTGGACATCTTAAAAGAGTTGAATAGTCAAAATGATTCTCAAAGGAAATAAAGTCCAAAAAATCAACTCGGACAAAAAATCAAGGAACGGGGACAAAATGTCCAATTAAAAATAAACTTCGAGAATAACTCAATTCATGGACAGGACACCTGGGAAGGATTGGACTCAAAAATAGAACAAATTTAAAGAAAAGGAAACTCTAGACAAAGAAAAACAGAAAAATAAAATGCTATAAACTAGTCAGATTTCTAAAACCATTATGAAGTAAAACCCCGCAAATCCAAAACTTCATAAACTAAAAATGGCCCAGTATATTTGAGTTTTTGCAATCAATTAAAAAACCTTCCTTGTCCCATTCTTACAAAAAATTCGTTAGAAATTCAAAGGGCCCTTCATTCACTATAGGGTCTGTACGGCTGACATCAAAGGATAAGAGAAGGAATGCGGAGCGTGTTATATTACCAAAAGCTTAAATACCAAACCCCCAAAAGCTGTTGAAATACCAAATTGTGGAAAGAAGCTTAAAATATCAAATGCCAAAAACCCTTTAAATACCAAATGTGAAATACCAACAACGGAGGATGTTGTTCCCTCGATAGGGAAGGTTATTCCAACCATAAGAGGGTGTTGTTCCGACAGCGGGGAAAAGTCTTTCTAGCGAAGATCCAGCTTGAACAACATCCCCTATTGTTGGAGCAAACCACCTCGCATTCTTTAGAGTGCGAAGTCTAGTAAAAGATGCAGAGTCTGGTATATATTTGGTATCTCAATAGCTTTTGGGGGTTTGGTATTTCAAGCTTTTGGTATTGTAACTCCATACCGAAGGAATGATTCATTATAGGGCCCATAGAATTTTAGAAAAATAGGCGTCAAAATGTAAAGGACTCTAATTAATTTGCTTTATTGCTAAAAAAAGAAGTAAAAATTATACCAAGTTTCTTCCTAGCCAACTTCAAAAGTGCCTCCAACTTTTTTAAATCCAAATTGTGATTAGAAGCCGCAGAGCGTTCCTGGACCTTTAAATTTAATCAAAGAGTAAGAGCATAATTACAAAGAAAAGCAACCTTCCCGGTCAAAACTTCCAAAGCAGCCTCAAAATATTGATCAACAAAATCATCTTCAATTGAAGTATCGTCAATTGCCGAATTTACAGCTTTTTGGGCTTCATATTCATCATAAATTTTTGGTTTTACCATTTTTTGGAGTTTATAAATATATTCTAGAGGAAAAAATAATGGTACAACCCGATGTACCGCGAGCACAATGTACCACCGAGCTATAACTTTGTTCAAGATTGTCGAAACCGTGGCGCCCTGGTATGGTTCGATGCGGTTCGACAAGCTAAATCGAACCATACCAGGGCGCCACGAATTCGACAATCTTGAACAAAGTTATAGCTCGGCGGTACAGTGGGCTCGCAGTACACTGGCCTGCTTCCAAAAAATAAAAACTTGAAAACAAAAAAAAAATAAACAAAAAAATGAAAGAAAAATTAACCAAGCTTTCTTTTTATATTTTCCTTTCTTTCCGTCTCTCTCAAAATTCCCCACTATCTCGTCATGTTTTTAAAAACGAAACGACACAGTTGAGTCTCGCAGGTTAGTCCCGCCTCAATATTTTGGGCCATAACTTTCTTGATTTTTAGTCGATTTGAAAAGGTATTATATCAAACGAAAGCTCTTGATATAAGGATTATTTTAGCTTACAAGATTATTTTGATCAGATAAACATAAAAAGAGTTACAGTTAAATATAGATCAAAAATCACAATGTGCGCACTTATCCACTTGTAACTATTTATATGGTAATCTGATCGGATTAATCCTTTTAGCTAAAATAATCATCAGATCCAGGGCCTTCGACTAATAAAAAATATTTTCGAAAACCCAAGAAGTTATTAATCAATAAGGGACTAAACCGGCGTAACTCAATTAGGTATCCCCCCATCTTTTTTAAAAAAAAGGAAGCTTTGCATTTTTAGCATTCTGTTTTGATTGCGAACTTTTGGATGTTTAAACGGATTCCAAGCCTTTTAAAATGATTTTTTTGTTTATAAAATTTTTTTGAAAACATGGAAAATTGTAAAGATTTCAAGACGTTGTGGAGGACAAAAAGAGAAACAAGAAGAGAGAGTAAAAAGACCCCCTAAAATCCAAAAAAGCTTCTAAACAGCTGCAACAACAATACGTTAAAGGCAAATAAACATTCTTCTCTATCGATTTAAATTGGTAAAAAATACAATAAAATAAAAAATATTATTTAAGCATTTATTTTACAATTATTATTTTTACAATAGAATTTGAGATCAACTTTTTTTGGAGAGAAATAAATTTTGAGAGATCAAGCTTCAAGAAATGAGGAGTAAAAATTGGTGTAAGGAGGGATGGAGTTATAACTTGAAAGGATTATTGTGTGGTGGTACAAAAGAGAGAGGTGAAAGAGCAGGTGCACTACTGACAGCCACGTAGCTCAGTCAGCACTGAGCTACGTCACCACGTAGCTCGTCAGTAGCACTTAGCAATAACTGTCCCAGGAAATCGAGGGTCGATGCCGCCCGAGTCTTTTATTAGAATTTTTTTACTCATTGACACTCGTAGCCAAGTAGCCAAGAGAGAGAGACTAATTACCCTTAAGGGAAAAAGGAGATGCTTTGAGATAACTTTCTGCCTGATCTCCTTATTTTTACACAATATTTTATTACTTCAAAAATCATTTTAAAAATTTCTCTTTTTTTTCTCTAGAAAAATCGAACAGTACTAGACGCATTTTCTTGACGTGTAGAGAGAGAGGAACATTTTAGACTTGAATTGTTTGTGTAATCATATTGAAAGTTTGGGCAAAGCCAAGTTGTTGGAAATTGATTGGAATAGGAAGAAGCTACAGCTGAGTTGAGAAATCGAGTGGCATGAGGCTGAAAAGATCAAATAATTTTGCTAAAATTATTCAAAACTCTTAGTTTTTCGGATTGTCCGCAAATATTTTTGCGGACATATTGCCCCTAAATTTTCTTCACCTGTAAAACTGCTGCAGGATTACTCATAAATCTATAAGCCGCCGCTTGTTGCATAAAAGTATCTGCCGCCATATTTGCTACACTATTCCCATTCATACTTAAACGAGAAGCTTGACTAAAAAGTTCGCCGGCAGCAGAAACTGCTGAAGAGGTTGATGAAGTATTGTTATTGTTGTTGTTATTACAATTATTTGTTATTGAGGACATTACTGCTGCTGAATTTTGACAAATTAGTGAAGAATGTTGGTGATGGTGATGGTGGTGGTGGTGTAATGAGGATGTTTGTGGTTGCATTGAAGCTACAATGCCTGGAAATATTTTAAAAAATTCTTTTTGTTTCCAAAAATTTCAAAAGGATTTCAAAATGTTAACTCTTAAAAATTATTTAAAAATGTCCAGGGTACAAAATGTCAATTTTCAAAAATTTTTAAAAATGTCAAAATACCAAAATCTCGAAACGCCAATCTTTCCAAAATTTTTAAATGCCCTCAATCACTACCTGGAAAATCGAATTTATAGGCATATCTCTTCCCATGCACTTTAGTCATTATTTGCTTGTCATAATAGTAACGAAGAGCTCTCGACATTTTATCATAATTCATGTGTGGCTTAGATTTTCTTTCACCCCAACGTCTGGCAACTTCGTCTGGTTCTAATAATTTAAATTCTCCTTGTTCTCCTTCCCATAAAATTATTTCTGAACATAAGGGCTCTATCAATAATTCTAATAGAAACTGCCAAAGTTGAATTTGTCCGCTTCCAGTAGAGGCTAACAAGCTTCGAATAAAAATGTAGTAGGGATCTGAAAGGAAAGAAAAAAATTATTCTGATTTTGTTCTGGTATTGTTCTGAGTTTTCTAATTTAATTCTGATTTTTTCTGGTATTGTTCTGAGTTTTCTAATTTAATTCTGATTTTGTTCTGGTATTGTTCTGAGTTTTCTAATTTAATTCTGATTTTTTCTGGTATAATTCTGATCTTATTCTGGTATTGTTTTGATCCTATTCTGATTTTTTTCTAATTTTATTCTGATTTTTCTGGTTTAATTCTGACATTATTCTGATTTCCTATATAATTCTGATATCAT
Organism: Meloidogyne arenaria; assembly: GCA_036172955.1. Lineage (NCBI taxonomy): Eukaryota > Metazoa > Nematoda > Chromadorea > Rhabditida > Meloidogynidae > Meloidogyne > Meloidogyne arenaria. The sequence goes on along the minus strand of JARQAB010000015.1, from coordinate 2,646,935 downwards.
TCTGACGTTATTCTGGTATTGTTCTGACATAATTCTGACTTTATTCTGATTTTTCCAATTAAAAATGGATCCCCCTTTTTTGACTTTTATTTATTTATTTCCCCTCTTTTGTCCCTCCAAATTTAAGCCAAACACGCAATCAAAAGCTTCCATTCATTTCAAGTTTACATAAAGAACAAAAGGAAAAAGAAAATTCCGGATTGAATAGCCAAACAAACAAAAGAGATGCGCTTAAATAATATACTTACTTACTCTCTAAGCGGAAATAAAAGAAGGAAAGGAAAAAAGAGAAAACTCAACCAAAAAGAGGCAAAATTTTACCCAAATTAAGAAGAAAAAAATTTAAATTTTTGTTTAAATTATAAATTCTTTGGTTTAAAAATAAGTTTATTAAATGGAGAAAGAAAAAGAAGTTTAAAAAAATATTTTATCTTTTCAAAAAATTCTAATTGTAAGGACCTGTTGACAAGGTGAGGGTTGAGAGACGCCAACGCCTATAACTCAAGAAAGATTTGATAAACAAAAATTAAACTTTGTATCATTCGATAGAGAATTAAATTTGCTACAAGACAGCGAAGAAATAAAAATTTTAGATTTATTTTTGAAAAAAAATTATAATCGAAAAACAAGCATTTTTAGAGTATTTCTAGGCTTTCCCAAAGTATGTTAAATGCAACCTTTTATTTCCCTTAAAAATTAATTATCATGTTTTAAATAAAATTTTATATTTTATTTCAATACCTTTAAAAATATATTAGAGAAAATTACCAATTAATCCTAATTATTTATTATTTTATTGTTGACCTGGTTAATCCCCCCCCCTCCCCTTCTCCCGTTAATAATAAGCTTATTTTCCCCCCTAATTCTTTCCAGCATTTTTTCTTCTTTCTCTAATTTCTTTTAATTTCCTACTGTAATAGAACAAGCATTAAAATAAATGTACCTATTGTTATATTAAAAATTAGGGGAGGGGGGGGGTGACCTTAAGATTTTTTTAAATGAATGGGGATTTTTTGTATTTACAATCTGTTGTGTTTAAGGAAAATTAATTAAGGGATAAATATAAAATTAATTTTTTCTGGTCCATTTAAACACCCCATTTCTGTATAAACCCCAATATTATATAATTATTTGTTAGGTTAAGATATCGTAATTGTTCTAATTAAGGCTTGGCTTTATTAGAAGCAGCCTTACCCAATGAAGCCCGTCAAAAAATAAAATCCCACTCAAAGTGTCCTGTTGAAAACAAAAGCTCAGTGCCTTAATTTCTAAAATTGGGCTAGTCACAGAGCGTGGGAGTTATTAAGTGATCCTTAATTACTCATTATAAGGTACAATATTTTTAGCTCAGGGGAGTATCTCATAGTGAAATTAGATTTTATTATAATTGGAGAAATACTTATTAGAATTAAGGCTGTTTTGAAGGATTTCGGTCCGGATATTCGGGGATTCCTCAGAATTCGCTAACACTAGTGTCCACACCTAAACCCCACCCCACCCTTCCCTCCCTCCTTGCCAACACCAAATTGACCTTATTTTAAATTTTTACTTCTACTATTGTTCGTTAGCACTACCCCCTCACTTAATTAACTCTACTATGTATGTACACACAAACAAGCTTCTTCTTCTTTTTGGTAGAAAAATTTGTCAGTCCTTAAATAATGAAAAATTATTTTTTATTTGGCAGCCTAATTTAATTTTATTTTCCCCTCCCCACTACCTTTTTTCTTTTGTTGTTGTTTTGATTGCTTTATTTAATTTAAAAACTTGATTGACTTTTATTATTCAAATTTAATTTATAAAATAAGTTTTAAGAGAGAGAGAGGAAGAGAAAAGTTGGAATTTTTAACGAGAGAATTTGCATTAATTTGAGGCATAATTTTGGCATTTTTGCCTATTTTTCAAAACTTTCAAATTTCAAAACGTCCGGACAAAATTTTTAATAAAAATAAAAACACAAAATTCACCCCATTTTTAAATTCTTTTGTCCCCAAAAAATGTTCTTCCTTTTTTAAATAAAATATTCAGCTTAATGATAAAAATAAAAGCCTCCCTAAAAGGAATATTAAATTAAATGCGGTATTTACCCCTTTTTGAATACTAAACGATATGACAATGATTGAAACGATATTTACACCGGAAAAGCATGCAAATAAGAGAAAAATGAAGGAAAAGCAAAAAAGGAAGGAAAATTGAGAGGAAAATTGGGGGGGGGGGGGGGGTGAAGGGGGGTGAAGGGAAATTGGCCGTACACAGGGAAAGAGGCGCTTCTTTAAAGATTTTTTTTCATGAAAAGTAAAAAAAAAAGATTTATATACATATAGTATATGTATATTTATAGTTGCCGCAATTTATTTTTGGCCATTCAACAAAAGAAAAAATTGAAAAAAATCAAAGAAGGCTGCCGAAAGGTTGCGCAGTCCATTATATGGCAAAAAGCGCTAAAAGCTCGTCCAAAAGCTTTAGTTATTCTATTATTGTCCGGAAAAGGTGGAAATGAATAGAAAAAAAAAGAAATCTTAAGAAAAAAGGTTTGATTTAAAAAATAAAATGGAAGAGCGCCTCGAAAATAAGAGAAGAATGGAAGTAGGGTTGAATTTTCAAGTTTAACTCGTGAATGGATCGACCTTTTTTCATGATTTTGAATTCATTTGATAGATGATTGTATTAGATATAAAAATCCAAGAAATCAGAATTTTTGAGAAACGGACAAGAAAGATATGGTCAAGTAGCTAAAAATGGAAGAGTAAAATAGGGAAGATGGAGGGAAAAAACTTTTCTCTGATTAATTCGTGAATCGATTGACCATTCTCCATAATTTTGGATTGATAAAAGATTGAATTAACTTCAAAAATTAAAAAAATCAGAATTTTCACTTAACAATAAGAAAATTGTGTAAAAAATTGCCAAAAATGGATTTCCTGGTTTGCGCCGAAATGACCCCTTTATTTTAATTAATTTATTTAAAAGGTCACACACACACACACAAATCATGTTTCTTTATAATTATGAAGAAGCATGTCTCTTTTCTATAATTTTAATGAGCATTTTTTAATAATATCTCCAACTGTGAAGCTTTTTGACTGTGAAGCTTTTTGAAAGAACAAAATTTAAAGGGCAATTTAAGTAACCTTTTTTTATTTTTTTCGCGCCTTAAAAGAAGATAAAAGGCGGGTAAAGCCTCTTGAGAGTTCCTTTTTTTTAATAGAAAAAAATCAAGGACTACTCTAAAAATTTTTAAAGTGAATTTGAATAAATTAGAAAAGATTTTTGACTGAAAAAACATTTTCAAAAAATTTGGGTACATCTCAAAAGGGACTTTCGGGACGGCGTAGTTTGGCTTTTTTCAAGCATGGCATATGGTGCTCCAAAAAATTTTTCCGAAAACTACCTGTAGGTTGATGGCAAGAAAGGGTTACAGTAGCAGCATTCGGTTTGCCTCCATGAAAAACTCTGGCTAATGAAGAAGGTGAAATGGTACTTGAGCAGGAAGTAGCTGCAACTAGGGCGGTAGAGGAAGAAGAAATTGGCTAACGAAATTTTTAAATTTTTTTTTGAAACAGCCTATTTTCTTTCACCTCCTCCTTAACAGACAACATCATACTATTATTGTTATTCCTTACATTTTGAATGTTTAAAGTTTTATTATTATTTGTAGTAGTAGATGACTGAGTATTTGAAGTAGTTGAAGATTGAAGTGAGAGATTTAATCCTGAATTGAGAGAATTAAGTATTTTGAGGGTATTATCTATTAGGGGTATTTTTTTAACTTCAAGAAATTTCAAAAAAATATTTTTACGAGAACTTCCAATAAACGTCCCCCATCCCTTACCAGAATTTTCCTCAACTTTAGTCGCATTTCCCCCAATCCTTGCCGTTGCAATTCTTCCAATATTTGCTGTATTTCCATCAAAAAAATTAGCAGCAGCATTTCCTCCCCAACGAAAATCAGAATTGTTAATTATTGTATTGAAATTGTTGGAATTATTTGATGAATTATTTAGAACTCCAAAGAAGGGGTCGTTAAAACGATTGTCTATAATTCCGTTCTGAAATTTGTATTTTATTTAATTATTTAATTCTGATTTTTGTATTTTCCCTTATTGAAATTTTGATTATATTAAAATCAGAATTAAATCTTTTATTGTAAAAATTCTGGTTTTGTATTTTTGCTTGATTTCTGATTTAAATATTTTTTCTAATGTTTTTGTATTTTTCTATATTCTGATTTTTGTATTATGACTTTTCTCGTTGTAATTCTGAATTAATTCTGGTTTTTTTTCTTTTAATAATTCTGATTTTGTGTATTTCAAGTTTATTTTTTATTTTATTCTGATTTTTGTATTTTCCTTTTGTATTTTTTCTTTAAAAATATCTTTACATTATTAGTAGCAAAAGGAGACACAAAAGGATTAAAATGAAAAGTAGCCGCTGTACCGTAAGTCCCACAAAAAGAATTTTGTTGTTGTGAAGAATGATTTTGTTGATTGTTAAATATATTTGTTTGGGGGTATACAATACCTTGAGGTTTTGTGTCATTTCGTTGTTTTTGTTGGGAATTTGGGATGTTTGAGTTGTTGATGGATGAGGTATCTGAAGAGAAAAATGTGTTTTGAAATTTTTGAGAATTTAAATTTCTGAATTTTCATTCAGATTCTTTCAGAAATAGAAAATCTTTCAGAATTTTTCACAAAAAATTTTTAAAAATTTCCTAAATTTTTCAAAAAAAATTCCAACCATTTTGTTGTTGACTAGTCGTTGCTGCTTGTCTACTATTACAATTCTGAACCTCCTCTTTGTTTTGTGTTTGTTCCCCAAGCATAGTTAACGTGATTTGCGCCAGTAAGAGGAAAAGGGGAAAAAGGAAGTTGGTTGTTATCTATCTCTTGGACAAGTTAAATTGTAGTAAAAAATATTTTAAGTAGCTAGAGAGTTAAAATATTCTACAATATTACGTTTTACCAACATAAAAATTACACAATTTTCAGATCCTTTCTACAGTCGGATCTCACTTTGATTACTCCCTTGGTTCTATCACCTTCCTTTTTCTAAACTAGAGAATATCGCTTAAAAAGCCCTACTAAACCTAGCTGGCTGGGGTGTAACTTCCTAAACGATACCCTCGATTTAATATACACCTCATTATAAGGTAAGCTTTTCAATTTCAAAAGGTGAGGCCCGCCTGTATTTTATTAATAGAATGACCCCCTAAACTTTTTAGGTACCTCTTTTATAAGATAACAATTTGTTTCAACCCCAAGGGTGTATGCCATAGTGAAATCAAACTGCTCACATATATCATGTGATTACAGGTTATAAAAAGAGGGATTTCTAATTTTTAAATCTTCTCCCCCCCCCCCCCCTCCTTCTTAATTATTATCTATTCTATATCCATTCTACATATCACCTTCCTTTATTTTTAAATAGGAAAACCTCAGGAAATTTAGTAAATTTACAGGAAAGGTATACAGGCAATTTCATCCTCTATTTCCCTTTAGGGTTATTTAAAATTGTTCTTGGCTAGCAATCATCGTTGTGAAGAAGGGAAGGAAGTTTGGGGAAAAGAGGAAAAAGGAAAGCAATCTTGGAGGGTTCTCTCAAAAATGAATCTCAAGAAAAAAAATTTTTTCGGGAAAAGGAAGGAAAGAAGGGAAGGAAAGATGGGAGGAGTGAGTGAGGCAAAAATATTTTTTCCCTCAAAAAGAAGCTGGGGACACGCCTTCAATTGAGTTTAGGTAGTTGGCTAGTTTGTTTGCCCATTGGTTGGTGGTGTGGATAAATAAAAAAAAATTTTTTTCCTTCAGTGTTTTTAAGGGTGAGAAACTGATTTTTTCTAAGAAAAAGTATTTTGAGTTAATTTTAGAATAATTACTGTTTTTTATAAAATTTTTGAGTTAATTAATAAATCAAGTTTAACCAGGAATTTTTATTCAGCCTTTCCGACATACTAATCTATTTAAAAAAAAATAAGAAAACAGAATTTATATTTTACAATCAGAATTGTACATTTTTAATAATTGTAGATTTAATTTCTGATTTTTAAGGAAATAAAAATCAGAATTATTTTTAAAAATCAGAACCTATGTAATTTTAACAATTACAATTCTAGTTAAAATCTAATAATTTTTTATTTGTTCTGGTCTTATGTTATTTTTCAATTAATATTATTCTTTTTGTGTTTATCCAGTTTACTTAATTACTTTTAATTGCCGCCTCAAAACAAATAACAAACTTTATTAAAAACACCTTTTGTTATTTTTAACCCATTTACATAATATTTTCGCGCTTATTTTCATCCACAAAATTTTTTTTCGGAAAATTTCTTTAATATTTTTTTTCCGTTTTTGTGGGCACGCTCCGATATCAAAAAAGAAAAATTATTTGTTAATGGAAAATATTTTTTTGAATAAAAATATTTTTGTCGAAAAAATGTTTACGCAATTTTAGCAAATTTTTTACTCATCCTAAGGAAGTAGAAGTTATTCAGTTTAAGAAAAATAATTATTAAATATTTACATAAAATATGACAGTAGTCTTTAAAGTAAAAACAAAAATCAGAATATGTATTAATTATAAAATTAATTTAGAGTATTGAAACACCAAAATTGTAATTTTTAATAATTGTAAATTTAATTTACAAATTAAAATAATTCTATTGTAGTTTTCTGATTTTTTAATAATAATAATTCTGAAATCCTAAAATCAGAATTTATTTCTGATTTTTTAAAATAATAATTCTGATTTTAGAAATAATTATTAATAAAATCAGAATTATTTTAAGAAATCAGAACTTAAATTTTCAATTATTGAAGATTACAATTCTGGTTTGATTTTTTTCTCAATTCTCATCTAAAAATCGCAATTTGCTATTAAACAGACCAGAATACTGTCATTAACTTCTTCCTCTCCTTAATACTTATTATTCCAAATGTAATAAATAAATTCTCTCAAAATTAATAATCACCCAATCCTCCCTTCTTTTTTACCCCTATTTTATTCTTATATTTCTACTCATCCTCCCCTCAAAAAATCTTTTTTCTTCAATTTTCTCAATTTTTATCTTTCCAACGTCATTTTCTACTTATCTATAGGGGGGATTTTGTGTTTGTTTGCTGGCCATAAAAGGCAGTAAAATGGCACACAAAGGATTAAATTACCTTATAATTTTCATTCTAAGCATCTGTCGGCGCTTTTTTCTTCTTCTTTTTTTTCTTCATTTTTAAAATCCTCTTCCTTTTTAAAGTCATATAATATACTCTCCCGCAATTATTGCACAATTCTGTTTGTGTCATTATATGTGAGGTCAATGGCATTATTAAAAATAAAATAGATAATCTCTCAATAAATAATAAAAAAAGTGTAGACTTGTCCCCCCAATGCAATTGGTTAATATCAACAAAAATTTCTATGGCGAATTTTACTCATACAAATTTATGGTTGATATTATTCAGTTACACGGGGATTTTTAGAGGAATAAATTGTAAAAATCAGAAATTGTAAATTGAATTTATAATTATATTTTAAAATCAGAATTTAAATTTTTAAGAGAAAGATGAATTGTTTCAGAGAATCAAAAGAATTGTAAAATCTTAGCTAAAAAATCAGAATTCGTATTATTTAGAGTTGTAAATCTTTAAATATTAGTAGAAAAATATCAGAATTTGCGATTGTAATTTTAAAATCAGTATATTATAAATAAATTTATACCAGAATTTGTAAAAATAAAAATCAGAATTTGTAATTAATTAATAAAACCAGAATTTGTAAGTACTTAAATGGAGATATTAATCAGAATTTGTAAAACAAAACTCAGAATTTGTAAAATTTTAATTAAATAAAATTAGAATTTTAAATAAAAATCAATGAATTGTAAAACAATAAATATATGTATATGGGAGCTAAATCACAAAATAAACAAAGATAAAAATAGCTTCTGATGTTAATCGTCCATTCCCCTTTTGCCTTTTAAACAAAACTTGAACAGTGTTGGGGAAAGGGGGGGGGAGTGTTGTAAAATAAATAACCATAAATTTCACCTATTTTTGCATCTGCCAGTTTTGAATAAAAAAAAGAGACAAAACTTTTTTTGTATTTTTAAAATGATTTTTTTAATTTTAAATAGACTTCTTTAAATTAATTCCGCGTATTATATTAATTCTGATTGTGATATTTTTTACAAATTCTGATTTAAATTTATATGCTGAATTTAAAATTACAATTTAAAATTCTGATTTTAATAATTTCTACAAATTCTGTTTTTATAACTTTTGCAAATTCTGATTTAAATAAAAGTTGGATAGTATACCGAGATTCTCAAATTCTGATTTAATTTTTACAAATTCTGATTTAAATAAAAGTTGGATAGTATACCGAGATTCTCAAATTCTGATTTAATTTTTACAAATTCTGATTTCAAGTTCAGTTACAATTTACAATCCAAAATTCTGATTTTAAATTCCGAAAATTATCTACTCATTAAAACAAATTATAAACTCCCCCAGAATTTTCTTCTCTTCTCCTTTTACAAAAATAGGGGTAAAAAGACGAACATCTCAAAATGACAGAGACGTTTCTAAAACATTTTCAATCACTTTTCAACTATTTTTATTTTAATGCTTTATCTAATTTTACCATCTGCAAAAGAGTAGTTTAGAAATTTTCTTTTATTTTTACAAAAAATGATTGTTAGCCTGTGTATTTTTTATTTTTTTGTTCTTTATTTTTATTTAGCTAAATTCTTTAAGCGTGTTTGTGTATATTTTAAAGTAAAAATCTTTTTTTGTTGAGAAAATGTTTAAAATTTAAGAAAAAACAAAAAAGAAAACAAGGAAGTGTAGACTTTAAGGAAAAAAAATATTTTTGATTAACGAACCGATCGGAATTATTCACTAAGAACTTTCAGAGGTAGAACGAAAAACAAAAGGATGAAAAAAAGGTGGAATTCTTTGAAAGGATAAAAGAAGTAAAAACCCCTTTGATAAATTATGAGTTCACATTATTAAACAATTTTATTTAAGGTCAAATTTAAAAATTTGTTCAATTTATTTTTTTGTAAACAAAAAAGCTCAAAAATTGGAAAAAAATAAAAAATAATTTTTAAAAACAAAAATATATAATTTTATTTAATTTTAGGTTTTATAAGTTTAACTCGTAAAATTCCTGAATAAAAAGCATATTGTAAACCCGAGTAAACTGTTGTACAGGCAGTCAAAATACTTTAAAAAATAATTTTTAGAAAAAATATTAAAATGGTAAATCTCCAGAATAGTCAAAAAAAATTTAGTTTTGAGAAAAATAAAAAATTAAATATTAGAAATTCCCAAAATGGCCAAAAATTTAATGCTTAAAAACAAAGATGTACCTGAGAATGTCAAGAGCAGGATGATCAACAAAGTGAAAAATTGGGCTTGCCAGACTAAGTGAAAGAAGCAAAAGTTGTAGGCCTGTATTGAACTGAATGGGGAAAATAAAAAAAAAACTTTAGAAAATTTAAAAAAATCCAAACTTTGCTAATTTTCGAAGGGTTTATTTGAATTGAAGAAATTGTTGGATTAAAAAATCTTTTAAAAGTAATTGGGGGATCCAACATTTTATAACGAAGAATTAGGCCTCCAGAACTAACATTCCATCCCTTACAAGTGCAATAACAGTTAAATAAACTTGAAAAAAAGGATTTTAGATAAGTTATCTTTTGAGTTTTAAATTATTGATGAATTAGAGGTAATTCATCAATTATATTAAAGTAATTCCATGTCAAAAATTGGAAAGAAATTAGTCAAAAAATAAATTTAAAAAATTTCTTAATTTCTTTAAATTAGGCAAGCGTGTCGAAATCACTCCCTCTACTGCCAAAATAAAATGAAACTAAAGACATATTCAACGTCCATTTATTTGTGGTTAAACACATCCCAATAAAAAAATTATTCAACAAATGTTGTATATTTATTAGACCAGGAATGGCCGAGTTGAGAAAAAAGCTGGGGAGGGGGGTGGGTTTCGGACCGAGTTTCAAAAATTTTTAGGTAATTTTTTTTATTTAATTTAAAAAATAATTTTTTAAATAAAAAAAAACCTGGTATTAAATGCATATAAGTGAGCGTAATGAACAATGTGCTAATTAAAAATTTATCTGCCACGGGATCAATGATGCTTCCAAAGAGAGATTTTTGTGAAGGGAAACGACGAGCAATAAAGCCATCGACCTGAAAAATTTTTAAAATTCTTTTTATTAATCTAAATAATCAGCAAGACATGTACGCAAATTTGAAAATGCCCGCAATTCTAAAAAAATGCCCGCAAAAAATTTCTCAAAAAATTGAATCCGCAAGCTTTGTCCGCAAATTCGAAATTAAAAAAAATATTTCAATAACAACTTAAATAACAAACCAAATCACTAACACCCGCAATTACAAAGAGTACACAAGCAGGTGAATATAACTCATTTACCACCAACCACCCAATAATTGGAGTAGCCACAATTCTTAAAAAATTAATTTAAAAAAATTTTTTTTTACTTTTAAAATTAAAAAAACCTCCCAGCGCTGAGTAAATTTGGAATTGTGTTTAATCGTTCATTAGCCAACACAAATTCAAATTTCTTTTGATTTTCTTTTTTCTGTTCATTTTGTTGATTATTAGATAAAGAAGAAAGAGAAAATCTTCTCCAAGTTTTTGTAAAAATTGAAATTTGTTTAGCCTCAAGTGGAATATTTCTAAACACTGATAACATTTTTGAAGAATAAAAATATTGGAAAATTCATTTACTGAAAAACTTAAAAAAATTTTTAAAGGAAAAAATAAAAATATTAAGAATTGAAAAACAAAAAAAAATAAAAATTAAGAAAAAATTTATTTTTAATAAGCGAATAAAAACAACAGTAGAAAAGCATAATATGCAAAAAAATTTAATTATAATTTTAAGAGTGTTGTAAATTAATTGGAAGAAATAAAATCAACTTAACTTGAACTCTAAAGTGCCTAATAGACTACACCAAAACATCGCCCACTTAAGAAGAATTTAATGAAATTAATTCTAAAATTTGTAAATGAGTCTCTCCCCCCTCTAATAATAAAGGAAATCGAACCTCAACGTTATTTTAAAATTATAGGGAAAAAACATAGGCATAACATACTACACCAGAATAACCACTCTCATAAAAACAATTTAAGCCTAATAATATTAACCCTAAAGTGAATTTAAATAACCATTAAAAAATAAGGATAAAATGTCATTCTAAAAATAAATTAAAAAATAATTTATAAAAATCTTAAAATTTTATATAATTTAAACTACAATTTACTTATTAATTAATCACATTTTTTTATTTTTAAAAAATCACAGGGTAGTTATTTCCCCTCTACACCCAACACAACCTGTACAACGGGCTTGTAAATTACCAGCACCACCGCGATTAGAACCAGAACAGGTTGCCTCAGAAGAGGCTTTTTGGTCTACTGTCTGCAAAAATTAAATAAGAAAAATGTTTTTTTTTGGTAATTTAACGTGGTCTCCCAAGTTTTCTTTTTTACTGACTAACCTTCTCTTTATATTTTTTTACTTTTTCCGAATAAAAAAATTTAATTAGCAAACCATTATCTTCTGCAAAGTCTCCACAATTTTTCTTAAATTATCAATTTGTTTATGTCGATTATCCACTAATTCATTATTATGACTGTCTAAAATTAAAAAAAATTAAAAAATAAATTTAACCTTTAAAGAAACCTTTATTAATTAAATTATTTTCTTCCACAGACTTTTGGTTGTCTACATCTTCAGTACATTCGGTTATCAAAAAGGAATTTATTGAGGTGCAAACAGTTGATAATTGGGTCTATAATAATGAGAAAAAAATACATTATCTTTTTTAAATTAAAAATAGCTTTGAAATTTAAAAATCCACACCCCTCCCCTACAAGTACCGAAAAAAAAATTTTTTAACGAAAAATTTTCAAAAATTTTCTAAAAATTTTGGAAATTTTCGCAATTAAAAAATCACTTAATAAACCACTGACTAATTTTATACTGACAATTTCTACAAAAAATAAAATTTTTTCTAATTAACCCAAAACCTACAAGTACCGAAATTAAAAAAAAGTTTCGAAAAATATTTTTAATTTCAAAAAACCCAAACCTTACCATCAACTCAAAATTTTGTTTTTTATATTCTTTAAGCATAGCCTCATTTTCAGCAATTCTTTTTTGTACATTTCCCCTTTGAAATCTATACAAAGCAACATATTCTCCAATCGACTCATTTTCTGTTTCTACAGCAGTTAGCCAATATTGAAGTTTTTGATTATCTAAACGAAATTGTTCGTTTTCTTGGCAAAGTTGTTCTAATCGTTTTTGGAGTTTTTGACGATTATTTTCTTCACCCTCCTCTTCTTCTTCTTTCTCTTCATTTCTCTTCTCTTTCTTCGATTTCAATTCTTCTTCCTCTTCCATTGCCGTTCTCTTCACTTTCTCTTCATTATTCTTCATCTTCACTTTCTCATCCTTTTGTCTCCTCTCTTCCTCCTCATCTTCCCCTTTTTCATCG